>CAWYQG010000030.1:397500-1702500 GCA_963966155.1 Clivina fossor
TAACTAAGTACGATATTCAAGTTTTTTTCAGTTCTATGGGAAGAGGGGGAGGCAGAGGTCACTAAATTAGATATCCTCTCGAAACTATTAACTTAAAGTTATCCCCCTCGAAACCATTAACTTTAAATTAATGTAATAATTGAGTTGAACGACCTTTGATATATGTGAATTTAATTTCTTCTCCAACAGGGATGTAGGTCACGATTTTTTTTAAATAAAACTACTTGTAAAATAAAATCAAAGTAGTTTTATTTAAAAAAAATCGTGACCTACATCCCTGTTGGAGAAGAAATTAAATTTAAATTAATGGTTTCGAGGGGGATATCTGATGCAGTGACCCTTGCCCCCCCTCCACCCACAGAACTGAAAAAAACTTGAATATCATACTTAGTTACACCTTTTTTGTCAAATTGAAGACTGATAAACTGAGAAAAAAAATGCTGTTTGCAGCGCCATCTATCAAAGATAAAAAAAATCACAAAATAAAATTCACATACTTTTTCATGGTCTATCCGAATCTGCAATAAAAAATAGGGGGTTCTATTTAAGATTTCAAAGTTGCCCCCCGTTCCCGCCCCCCAGGAGGTCCGGGGTGGGCAAGTGTCCCTGCATCAGATGTCCCTCTTGAAACCACTTACTTTTTATCCGCAACATTTTTTTGTCAGATGTACTCATTTCGAGAAATTGCCCTGGAAACATTAAAATGGGACACCCGGTATATATATATATATATATATATATATATATATATAGTGAAATGTAATGTAAATCGTTACTATTGTAACGTATTAGAATGAGAGTATATCAAATATAAGCATAGAATAATTATTAACTGAAAATGAAAAAACTTTTTATTACCTAGACTTGGAATCGAACCAGGATCCTCCCACTTGCCGGGCGGAGACTCTACCGTTAAGCTATCTAGTTGACGCCAGATCCAGTGACCGAAGTTTAATCATTTTTATTCACTACAATGCTTTTTCCATATACCGGGTGTCCAAAAAGAATGGAAACTATTAAATATCTCGAGAACGGCACATCGGATTACAAAGTTACAAAACACGTTTTTCTTTATTTTTGAAAATCTATTTAGGAGTAATATGCGAAAACCACCCACATTTCCCCTGGCGGGGGGGCCGGGGGCAAGTTTTAAAATTTAAATAAGAACACCCATTTTTTATTGCACAGTTGCATTCTCCATAAAAAGCTGTTTCTGGATTTGCAAATTGAGCCCCCCAGCTTCATCTCCCTCAGAACAGGGAAGAGGAGAAAATTTGAAAATTTTTGCAGAAACTTTCACTTTTTATTGCAGTTTTGGATTCTCTTTCTAAAACTGGATATAAAATTGAAAAACGCACCTCCACTTTCACTCCTACACATGCGGATGGGTACCAACTTTTCATCTCAAATAATACCTGGTGGTAAATTGTGCTGGATTTAGGTGAATCTCCTCGCCTTTCACTATCGGGGTGCTAAATTTAGGTGAACACCCTACTTAATTATATCCAGTTTTAGAAGGAGAATCCAAAACTGCAATAAAAAGTGAAAGTTTCTGTAAAATTTTTTAAATTTTCTCCCCTTCCCTGATCTGAGGGGGGTGGTGCTAGGGGGCTCAATTTGCAAATCCAGAAACAGTTTTTTATGGAGAATGCAACTGTGCAATAAAAAATGGGTGTTCCCATTTAAATTTTAAAACTTGCCCCCGGCCCCCCCGCCAGGGGAGGTGTGGGTGGTTTTCGCATATCACTCCTAAATTTATTTTCAAAAATAAAGAAAAACGTGTTTTGTAACTTTGTAATCCGATGTGCCGTTCTCGAGATATTTAATAGTTTCCATTCTTTTTGGACATGCGGTATATATATATATATATATATATATATATATATATATATATATATTCCCGGTGGGGCAAAAATATGGAAACGGTCAAATTTCCCGAAAAATAAATATCAGATCGAAAAAATAACAAATACGTTAATATTTCTAAAAAAGATATCCAGTGATACCACACTCGATACTTTATCCCATCACAGAGGTATAGAAACTCCTATTTTTTTATTGCAGATTCGGATTCTATGGCTAGAAGTACGTAGGATTTGACTGAAACATTATATATATATATATATATATATATATATATATATATATATATATATATATATACAGAGTGTCCAAGTTAACTGTCCATGCATGGGGATCTCCGGAACTGTTAGAGATACGACCTCGGTTAAATTAGAGAAAAGTTGCCTCATTAGTAGGCGAGTTTAGTCATTTTTTGTTTTTTCCAAAAAATTCCTTAGGTTGCTAGATATAGACAAAAATGCAAATTTTGCTGTTTTATATTTTCGCTTATAACTCTCGTATGCAAAACGATACATTATTTTGGTTTGCACTTTCTTAAGTAACCAAAATTTTTTGTGTCATGTACCGTTTTCGAGATTTATGATGCAACTTTTATTTTTCTTATGTAACTAGTATTTCAATGTAGTGTCATTAAAAAGATTTTTTTTTTCTCTTTCCAGTGATATAACATAGTCCTACTTTATTTTAAATAGTAACATGAAAAATTGGAAAAAATCTATTTTGCAAAGTAATAATTCATTTTTTTAGTTGAAAACTGAGTAGTCCATGTTAAAACAAATGAAACATGAGCCCTACTTTATTTTAAACAATAATATAGAATTGTAATTCAAAAAAAAAAACAATTTATTAAATACTAATGCCATATTTTACATTCGTAATAACTAATAACTATAACAATAAAATTACATTAAGTGTTCAAATAAACCACCGTTTTCTTGAATGAACATACGTGTTCTCTTACCTTTAGCAATGTGACACGCGGTATTCTATTAAAGGTATTTAATACCGTACTCAATCAAATTCATGCTTAATATCCTATACATCCCTACACTAGATTGCCTTCTTTAAGGATATAAATTTAAATACATTTCCGCGGCTAATACTGCATTACTTTGACAACGAATGTAACAATAAAGCATTTCAAGCTTCTCTAAATTTTCAAACCGCTCCATGAATTCAAATTCTTTCAATAAGCACTCCAATAAAACTAACTAACTAACACAATAATCAGAAGAAAAGCAAAATCTAAAATCTAATAAGTAATAGACATTGTTTTCGTTATTCCGAAAACAATGTCTATTACTCATGTTTCATTTGTTTTGACATGGCCTACTCAGTTTTCAACTAAAAAATTGAATTATTACTTTGCAAAATAGTTATTTTTCAATTTTCCATGTTATTATTTAAAATAAACTAGGACTATGTTATATCACTGGAAAGAGAAAAAAAAAATCTTTTTAATGACACTACATTGAAATACTAGTTACATAAGAAAAATAAAAGTTGCATCATAAATCTTGAAAACGGTATATTGCACAAAAATTTGGTTACTCCTGGAAATTCTGTGTAAAAAAGTGTCTTAAGAAAGTGCAAACCAAAATAATGTACTGTTTTGCATAAGAAGTTATAAGCGAAAATATGAAACAGCAAAATTTGAATTTTTGTCCATATCTAGTAACTTAAGGAATTTTTTGGAAAAAACAAAAGATGACTAAACTCGCCTACTAATGAGGCAAATTTTCGCTAATTTAACCGAGGTCGTATCTCTAACAGTTCCGGAGATCCCCATGCATACAGAGTTATCTTGGACACTCTGTATATATAAATATACATTGTGATTAATTTTAATAGAAATGTAATTGTTTTTCAATAATGTTGAGAAGGCTATAAAATTTACTTGAAAAAATGAAATAACTTTCATTGCACTAAAAAGAATGACAGCAAGCGACATATTTATATATTTTTTTGTAGAATTATATGTATAAATTAGTTAAATTAATAATATTAAAATTGTCTATATAAAAAAAAATAATTAAGTTTATTAAAATTTGTTAAAACCTAAACAAAATCATGAAAAAATGTCTATATTTGACACATTTGGTCAAAATTTGTTAAAATTCTTTAAAAATTCATAAATCCTTATAAAAAATAACGAAATATTTCAAAAATGTAAATTGTTGTACAAATTCTGGAAAATTTCTTAAAATATTTTAAAAATTGTTAAAAACAGTTAATTAACAGTCTTTCAAAAATGTTAATAAATGTGAAAATTCAGCGAAATTTGTTAGATTTCTTTAAAAATTAGTTAAATCCTTGTGAAAAATAAAGAAAACTTTCAAAACATGTTAATATTTGTAAAAAATTTGCGACATTTTTTTGTTAAAATTTTTAAAAAAGTTTTTAAATTTTATAGATAAAAAGACCGAAGCTTTTAAAAATATCAATAATTCAAAAAAAAATTGCAAAAACCGTGTGAACTAACGTTAAAGAGTTATAGATATCATGTTTCTAAAAAAATCACATATTACAAAATCATAATTTTATGAAAAATATCAAAAGTGAAAAATATAATAACTTGCACAAACTTTTGAAAAATATCAAAACCTTGTGAAAAATCGTGTAACTTTGTAAAAAATGACTTAACATTTTGATAAATTTAGTAATCTTGTTAAAAAAATCATGACCATGCGAGAAATCACGTAACTTTATGGAAAACGTTCAAACGTTGTATAAAATATTTTAACCTTGTGATAAATGTCTTAAACTTGTGAAAAATATCATAATTTTGTGAAAAATATTAAATCATTAAAGCAAATATGAATCCCTTGTGACAAATATCAATTCTTTTTGAAAAAAAGATTAAAATCTTGTGAAAAATATTATAATAATTTGAAAAATTGTATAACTTTCTAAGATATTTATAATCTTGTGAAAAACACTATTTTCTTTTGGTAAAAGGTTAAAACCCTTTGAAACACAATATAATATTATAGAAATTCCATAATCTTGCGAAAAAAATCTCGAAATGTAACTCGGGAAACAGGTATTTTGACTATTGTCGGTTTCCCACGTCAATCTGATATATCAACTTATCAAACGAACACCCTGTAATATATACAGCTCTCATAAACTAATTGTAAGTTTGCTAATTCGTCTGATCTAGAGCCTCTATATAAAGGTTTTTCATATAATTTTTTCCTAAAATATTACAGACACTGTACCAAATATTGTACCACATTTTCTTTGACCAGTCAAAAGTAGTAAAAAACAAATAAACAAAGTTAGCAATACAAAATTTAATAATGCTCTATACATATTTTTGTGCAACATTCTAGAAAATTATTTTATTATTTTTTTTTATATTTTTATCATTATTTTCTCTAGCCAATACAGTTTTTACTTTAACGAATCAAATACAAAAAAATACAAAATATTTAAAGAAAAAAAAAACATTATTAATTTATGAAATTTAAAAGTATATATAATTTAAATTGTATAACAAAAAATAGACAAAAATCGATTAACAATGAGACGTATAAATATAAAAGTGATTTATTTAAATCAATAAAAAAAAAAAAATTAATTTCGTTTAATATACACACAAAGTTTGCTTAATATTAACAGTATATTTTGGCAAATTACCAGCGAATAACTTGTTCATTAAGCAAAATTATTTACTAAAATTTATTTAATTTAATCTAATTAAAATACGGCCTAATTAAAAAAAAATAGACGTTTGATAACTTTTTTATAAAAAATAAAAATATTAACAATAATTAGAAAAACATAACAGATCAATCAAGTAATATATAATTTAAGAATATTATATATTTATGTCTACAATTTTGTATAATTATAGATAATATTGGTTGTAAATGCAAATGAGTGGAATAAGAAATTTCTCTATTAAATATTTTTCCTTTAAGCGTGGCATAATATTAACATTACAACACCATATTGCGGCTGTTTGTAGGAAGTGGTCATTTTGGGTCCTAGTATAATAATGTAAACATTATTATACTAGCAGTTAGTTACTATATGCACCACAAAGTAGGGCAGCAGCATTAAACATAACTACAACGCCAACATATATTTAATCTGATTCAACTATTTCAGTTAAGTTAAATGAACATTAGTTTCATTACTAATTTCAGCTTGAAATTTTATATTTAATTACTACAAATGTGTGTTTGTGTATGTGTGTGTGTGTGAATAAATACAAGATATAAGCAATATATATATATATATATATATATATATATATATATATATATACCGGGTGTTCTGTCGTTAAGTTTGTATGAGCGTTTAACATGTAGTTTAGATAATGTGCGATATACTTCTTTCTCGAGTAAAATGCGGAAAATTACTTAGAATACTTTTAGATAGGGCATAAAAAGTTCTATAATTTGGTTTTAGTATTAATTTACTAGCATATGCCGTTTGGGCGCTAAAATTTTTTTTTTTTTGTTTTTATTTTTTTTCTCAAAAACTATGAGGTGTAGAAAAATAAGCGTAATATGGAAAAATGCGGAATAATGAGTGCTATAATAGAGTAAAAAAACATTATTTTAGAGTGCATCGTTTAATAGAAAAAAATTAAAAGCTGAATATTTGAAAATTTCTCAAGGGGTACGTACTCTTGGGATTATTTTCAAAATAAGACTTTTTTCAAAAATTGTTTAAAAAATTTGAAAAATTCAGTAAAATAGAGAAAATAATTAGCTACATAATAACTTTTTTTTCTAACTCATTCTGGTTTTGCAGGAAAGAAAAAACAAATTAACATGCAAAAAATATCAATTTTCAATAAATTTTCCTGCCAAACCAAAATGTGATAAAGAAAAAAGTTACTTATTTATTATGTAGCTAATTTGTTTTTCTATTTTATTAAATTTTTTCAGATTTTTTGAGAAAATTTTGAAAAATGTTTTATTTTAAAAAAATCCCAAATTCCAAATCTACTAAACGATGCATCGTAGAATAATGGTTTTTTTTTACTCAATTATCGTACTCATTATTCCGCATTTTGCCATATTATGCTTATTATAAATATATTAAATAAATAAAAACAAAAAATCAAAAAAAAAAAATTCTGGCGCCCAAACGGCATATGCTAATAAATTAAAACTAATACCAAATTATAGAACTTTTTATGCCCTATCTAAAAGTATTCTAAGCATTTTTCCGAATTTTATTCGAGTAAAAAGTATATCGCAAATGATCGAAATTGCATGTTAAACGCCCATACGAACTTAACGAACGAACACCCGGTATATATATATATATATATATATATATATATATATATATATATATATGTATATAATGTACGCCAATTTTTTATTTGACAAATAAAGAAAACTGTCTATTTGACAAAAAGAAATACTCAATATCTTCGATATGCGCAATATTACATATTACCACGGGAAATTAAATTAATTGACTAGTTGCATTTACTATTTTCCACTTGAAGTCTAGTAAAAGTAATATAGGCAATATTTATAATAAAGTCAAATTTTTCAAAAATTGTATATTGGACCAACCAAATATTAATTCTTACAAAACAAGTAACATATATAATTATATATTAAGGTGTTCTTGTTAAAACGATCCTAAATTTGATTAACAAATTTAAATAAATTAAATTAAAGAAAACCAATCTCATCTGACGTTTAACAGGTGGTAAATGGTGCCCCGCGAGAACGATAAATTATGAAAAATTGTGTTTTTCATGATTAGTATTTGATTGCACTTTTTTGTTTTGAATTTAAAATAACACAATTTTGATACAAGACTCGAAAAATTTATTGTTTTACAATTTGTTTTACAAAAAACTTTACGTTGATACGATGAGGTTAGCCAATGTTATGAGCAATTGGAAAAAATAAACTTTTTGGTTTTTTATATTTTTGACTATAGCATTGCGCAATCGCACAAAATAATTTTAAAAGTTTATAAACAGAAATATGTTTTCTATTTAATCATTCTCTGTTAGTTTCTAAGCCCCCATTAAAAAGCAACCAATGAATTTTTCGATTCTTCCATCAGAAACTGGTTATTTTATGTTAAAAATTGTGAAACCCGAAAAAATATGTAAATATCGACATTTAGCGACTTTTATCGCAGTTGCAGCACAGCTTATCTCCTATTAATCGAAAAAATAAGGTTCGTTTTCTTTAGTTTTATCAAATTTAGGATCGTTTTATCAATTTAGAATGGCTTAATTAAAAAATTTCCAGTAAGGCTACAAATGTGACATTTCTCAAAGACGTATATTTTTTCATTATTTTGTATATATCTGTCGTCTCACTTATTGTTAGTTTAAAAAAAAATCGTTTTAAAACTTTATATTTTTACATTTTATGATGAAAAACTGAGCAAAATATTTCCTCTGATATATTTAGGTTGAGTGATCGAATTTCTTCGAGTTATTGCGCGCGCCTAATTTGAAATTTTGCAAAGAGTAATTTCTGGATAAGTCTATAAAATATAAACAAACTAAATGAAAAATAAATAAATCTAATAAATTATACCTAATATTTGTTTTTCAAATTACAATTAGTTTCAAATTATAATTATTACGTGTGATATATAGATATACAAAACAATGGCCAAAACACGAGTTTTTCGAAAATTTCACTGGTAAAGAGAAACCTTTTACTACTTTAACTGTAACTTCATTTCAATGTAAAATTATCGATTTTTGATTTACTGGAATTTTTTTATAAGGCCACCCTAATTATATAAGATACTCTACAACTGAGAGTAACTAATTATTGTTACTTGGCATGTATAATTATTTATTTCTAGCTTAGTTATTCGTTTAAAATATTTGAGGAAAAAAAATCCTCTAGCACTCGACACTTTGTGTTTCGCCTCGACTACTTTGCTCTGCTCGGCCACAAAAAACTGGGGCTTAACACAAAAATCATCACTCTCTATCTCCTCATAACATAAGTTCATATTCTAAAATATCGAATCTCTAGACAAATATAGATAACACAACATAATAGCTGCTTACCTTTTCTATTGTTCTGTAGTAAAGCTGAAAATTTATCTGGGATACGGTCCTGTGTTTTAGCTCAAATAGAATCCAATCAAACTGGATATGTCTGCCCCCAGAAGTGAGACGAATGATTTCTGAAAACAAACAAAAAACACATCCATGAATAATCTTTTTATGTAATAATTTGTAAAATATATTACATACTTTTATAAAGATACAGAGATACCTACTAAAAAAATGTTTTTTTTAAAAATAGTAAATACTTTATATATATATATAGAAATAAAAAAAAAATTAAATTCCAGAGTTCAAATCACAAAGTTAATCATTTGGTTTCAAAATATTAATCAATAAATGTAAATTAATTTCAATTAATCCATTTTTTTCGAAACCTGAGTTTGGTTTTTAATAATTGTTTAGTTAATATATTACGATAATTCTAAGAAAAATAAATGACGAAACAAAAAAACTAATAATTCATATAAGAATCATAATATTAAAGTTATAAAATATTGAAAATATCTTGTGTAATATATAAATGTTGAGACCAAAAATTTAATTTTTTATGTATACCTATAAAAATATTAAAGTTATAATATATTTTGTAAAATTTAATGATAATGTGATACAATAATAATAATTTTTATTTAAATTCTCTTGGTGTATATACAAGGCCAATGCATTTTACTTTAATTTAAAAATTGTCTAATGTTTAATTAGATAAAATAAAAATAAAATTAATGGTGTTCAATGCAAAAATAAAATAATAATAATAATAACATTGAACAAAATATGTTTATAAATGAATATATGTGAAATAAATGAATATATGTGAAATAAACTAATATATTAGTTTATATAAATAAACTAAATATGTATATACATTAGGATGATCCTTAATTAGGTTGAAAATTGAATTTTTTTCCGACGCACTAGAGAACGTTTCCAAATTTAACAAAACAAATCGGAAAAATATATTTATCTTTAAATTTTAATTAATAAATCTTGCCTCTAGCGCCCTTATCACCCATCCCATAACATATTTGGAAATGCCGTGTATTAAAATAACTTTAATTCAATTATTTGCAATTAAAATTGTTCTTTTCTAGTGCTTTTGATCAACTGAATTTAAATCTAAAGCAAAAATATTTGGTATGACAATTGATAGTTGTAATTTCAAAAGATTCATTTTTTTTTATTATTATTCTTTTCCAGAACTTTATTTTGAATTTTGTAATTATGTGAATTTATTTCAATATTTGATTCTATTCAAGAAAAAATGTCCCCTAGTAAAGTTTTTAAAACTGTACAGCAATATTTGACAACTATCAATTATCATACTACATATTTTTACTTCAGATTTAAAACTCAAGTTGTTCAAAAAAAAAAACACTAGAAAAATATTTTTTTTAACTCCGCAAAAATTTTATCAAAGTTACTTTAGTAATTTCAAGCAATTTCAACAAAAAATTATCATACTTGTTTCTTTGATATACATTTGTTTTATTCAGAATCAAATTAATAAATATTTATTGGTTATTTTTTTTTTATATTTCTACTATAAATAATCACTAATTTGTAAGACAAGCTATTTAGATATTTTCAATGTGTGTGGGTGTGTAAAACTATATAATCGGAACTTAATTCTTCCAACATTCATTATTTATCTAATAATCCTTTAACAAAACGTTTTAAAAAAAGTCTCGCCGGCTGGCATAGCCGAGCGGTTTAGGACGTGTTTCTCATGTTGTCTGAAACCGCTCGTACCTGTGCGGGCCCGGGTTCGAATCCCGCTTGGGGCATGGATGTTTGTGTTGTGTTAATTTCGTTAAAAATTAAATAATAAATAGCTCCTGGTCAATAGACGAAAGTCTAAGGCCCAAAAATGAATTAAAAAAAAAAAAAGTCTCACTAACTTAGAAATATTCGAACATCAGATATTTAAAAAAAATATATTTATTTTCTTTTCACTAATATTTGTGCGCGTAAATTTATCTTAATATTTCTTTGCTAAAGATAATTGTTTAATTACTGTTTAATTTATAAGTAATTCAACAATTAACATGATACAAATTTATTATATTTAATTAAATTTTCTTGATGTTTTAGAAAATATATCCAAGTTGATTAAAAATTAAAACAAAATTTACGGCTAAAAAATTTCAATTCAAAGCAGACGATTGTTTTAGATAAAATTTGATATACCGGGTGTCTACTTTTTTTTTGTTACATAGGGAATACAATGCTAAAATTTTCATTTGGTGATAAATTTTCCCCTAATTATTATAGAACAAAAGTACAAATACAAAAGTTGTTTAGAATTCAAAAATGAATCAAATGATGCCAAATTTATCAATATAGGATGTTCCGATCAAGAATTAGAAGCAAATTAAAATTTCCATTTTTGCGCTCTTTACATCAAAGTGCCATGGAAATTAAACAAATAATTTCATTTCTTCTGGAGTTTGAGTTTGACAGATCGTATTTATTTTATTGTTACGTTCTGTATTATTATCATTATTATTGAAAATAATGAATAAACTTAAGGTAAATGAAAAAGTTCAGTGCGTAAAATGGTATTTTACTGGAAATTCGATACGACGAGTAAGAGATTTATTCAGCGCTTTCTTTGAAAACCGTCCCATACCTTCCGCTATGACTATTCGTAGGATAATTAAACAATTCGAAGAAACTGGAAGTGTGTTAAAACGTTGTAAAAATTGTAGAAAAATCAACGCAGAAGATCAGGAGGAGAATTTAAATCAAAATGCAATTAAAGAAAATACATTGAATATACTTTTGTGTGTAACGGAAAACCCAAATGTTAGTGTGCGTCAACTTGGTGCTGAATTAAATTTGCATCCTTCAACAATACATAAGGTACTAAAAAATGAAAAATATCATTCTTATAAATATTCCACGCACCAAGAGATATTTGAAGCGGATAAAATGGCTAGAAGCGAATTTAGTAACATTATTATGGAAAAATCCAATTTAGACAGAAACTTCTTGAAATCTATTTGTTTTACTGACGAGTCTACGTTTACTTTACACGGCGAACCTAATACACAAAACTTTAGAATATGGAGCCAAACAAATCCTCATTTAATGGTAGCAACACGTACCCAATATCCAGAAAAAGTTAATGTATGGGCTGGAATTTTTGGCAGGTGTATAATTGGGCCATTTTTTATTGAAAATAATTTAAACAACGAAAAATATTTGGATATGTTGCAAAATCATATTGGTCCGCAGTTAGAAGAGTGTGCAACTCAAGATAATGTTGTCTGGTATCAACAAGACGGATGTCCGGCACATTACAGCTGCAACATTAAATTATATTTGGATCAATGTTTTCCAAATTCATGGATTGGTAGAGGTGGTCCAATTAATTGGCCAGCTAGATCGCCCGATTTAGCACCGTGCGATTTCTTTTTATGGCCATATTTGAAGGAGAAAATTTATAAACGACATATCAAAAATCTTGTTGATTTGAAAAATGCCATTGTTGAAGAGTGCAATAATATAACACAAACACAATTAAGCTCTGTACGTCACGAATTTTATAACAGATTAGGTTATTGTTTGGCAGTTAATGGCGATTTATTTGAACATTTAATTTAAATTGTTAGTTTCGTTTTTGTTCTCTTATATCTTGTATTCATGAATTTTTCTGTTTTATAGGTATATTGAATATTGTAATAAATAAAGAAAGTTTTACGGAGTTCAGCTATTTACTATTTATTAAACTCTTATCCGACGTTTCACTGCACAACTTACAGCATCCTCAGGGATAAGTTTAAATTATTATAATAAATATATTAGGCATAATGCCAGTCATCTAATTCAAATGTATTGTTTTTATAACTTGAAGTTAATAAATAAATTAAACAATTACTTAAAATTATAATGGAGACATTCACAATTTAAAACCACAGCTAGTACGTAGTGTACAGCCGAGTAAAATACCCTTTCATTGTAATAAATAATAAATACTTAATACTTTTTATACTTAATAGCTTTTCATTTACATTAAGTTTATTCATTATTTTCAATAATAATAATAATAATAATAATAATAATAATAATAATACAGAACGTAACAATAAAATAAATACGATCTGTCAAACTCAAACTCCAGAAGAAATGAAATTATTTGTTTAATTTCCGTGGCACTTTGATGTAAAGAGCGCAAAAATGGAAATTTTAATTTGCTTCTAATTCTTGATCAGAACATCCTATATTGATAAATTTGGCATCATTTGATGCATTTTTGAATTCTAAACAACTTTTGTATTTGTACTTTTGTTCTATAATAATTAGGGGAAAATTTATCACCAAATGAAAATTTTAGCATTGTATTCCCTATGTAACAAAAAAAAAGTAGACACCCGGTATATATATATATATATATATATATATATATATATTGTAAAAAACTTATGTAATTTTGCATGTTCTATAAAAAATTTATAATATTACATAAATGGTTGGGTTGGTGTAAAACGTAGTATAACTGGGAATACCTTGGGTACGTTTGGAGATAGTAGAGTTAATGATAATGGTGAGAGAGTGTTATCTTTTTGCTTAGAACGTAATGTCTTCATTTCTAATACCTTTTTTAAGCATAAACTTTCCCATATTTATACCTGGGAGAATGTTCTAGAAAATAGACGTAGTGTAATTGATTTTATTATGTATGATGATCGATTGAAAAGTTTGGTTATTGACACACGTGTTAAACGTGGTGCTGAACTTGGTACTAATGATCACTATTTAGTGGTTTCGCGTATACGTTTAAATGTTGGTTGGCGTATGAGGAAAAGAATAACTGGTAAAATGTTTCAAGTGAAATCCAGTGTTCTTCAATGTGAAAATGCTAGAGATGAGTATGTGCAAAAAATTAATGATAATTTTCCTGCGTGTAAAACTAATTATGAATGTGATGTAAATGAAATTTGGGATGAATTTAAGGATCGTATAATTCTGTGTGCAAAAGAAGTGTGTGGTGAAAGAATATTAGGCACGTGTCCGAAGAATGCATGGTGGAATGATCAGTTGAAAGAAGCAGTTGCTGAGAAAAAGGACGCTTATTTGAATTATTTGTGTGTTAAAGATTTGCCTAGTAGTTTATGTGTTGAACGTTATCGTGAATACAAGGAAAAGAATAAATGTGTTAAAAGACTAGTTAATAATTGCAAAAAAGAAATGGAAGAGAGAATGAGTGAAAGGTTGACGACTGATTTCAGTATGAATAGGCGAATGTTTTGGCAGAACGTGAAGAGAATGAAAGGTGGTAGTGTGAAAACCGTTAAGGCGGTTAAAAGTGCAAGTGGTGATTTATTGTGGAATGAGTTGGATGTAAGAAATAGGTGGTGTGAATTTTTTAAAGATTTATATGGTAGTAGTAATAATGAGGCAATGAATTATGTTTCTGTAATTTTGAATCGAAGTGAGGTTGAATATGACATTGATGAAAGTGATGTGAGTGATGCTTTAATGCGTGTAAAATGTGGTAAGTCTCCCGGTATGGATGGAATTACTAATGAAATGCTGAAGTATGGGGGTGAAAAAGTATTTGAATGGTTAGTTTTTATATTTCGTTTATGTTTAAAGCGTTGTGTGGTTCCTGATGACTGGAAACGAGCTGTCATTTGCCCTTTATTTAAAGGTAAAGGCAGTTCAAGTGAATGTACTAATTTTCGAGCGATTAGTCTTCTGAGTGTTCCCGGTAAATTATTTGGTAAAATATTAATTCATAAAGTTAGAGCACTAACTATTTCAAAAATTAGTGACGTTCAGGGTGGATTTTTGCCAGAGAGAGGATGTGTGGATCAATTGTTTGCTCTTCGTATGATTGTCGAAAAGTCACTTGACAAAAATAAAAAAGTGTTTTGTGGCTTTCTCGATTTAAGGAAAGCTTATGACAGTGTTCTTCGGGAAATCTTGTGGGATGTGCTTCGCGAGTACGGTATTAATGGTAATCTTTTAGGAGCAATTCAAGCTCTGTATGATGGAAGTGAAGCTGCTGTACGAGTTGATGGTTTTTTAAGTGATTGGTTTCGTATAGATGTAGGCGTGAAACAGGGCTGTGTAATGTCTCCTTGGCTATTTAATTTATATATGGATGTCCTTCTTCGGAAAGCTTTCTGTGGTAATGATGGTTTACAAATAGGTGATTGTCGTGTACCTGCTTTAGCGTATGCTGATGACGTGGTAGTTTTGGCTGAATCTGAAGAACAACTGAGAAGGATGATTGATAGAATTAATGTTGTTGGTAAAGATATGAATCTTGTGTTGAATGTAGATAAATGCAAAGTTTTAGTTTTTGAGAAGGGTGACTTGATGACTAAATGTAATGTATATATTGATGGTGCACGTTTAGAGCAGGTAGATGAATTTGTGTATTTGGGTAGTTTGCTAACTAGAGATGGCCGTTTTGATCGTGAAATTGAAAGGAGAGTAAATGCTGGTTGTAAGGTTTTGGGTGCTTTGGGAACTTTTGCTAGGAATGTAAATGTTTCCAAAGAAGCCCGTTTGAGTGTATATAATGCAGTTTTGGTGCCTACATTGATGTATGGTAGTGAATGTTGGGTTTGGTTGCAAAAGCATAAACGGAAAATGACTGCTGTGGAAATGAGATTTTTACGTGGGGTATGTGGTGTTAATAAGAGAGATCGGGTACGAAATAGATTAGTGTATGATGAGTGTGAAATTGAAAAGAATGTTGTAGCAAAAGTTGGTGTTAGTCAGTTAAGATGGTTCGGACATGTTGAGCGAATGTCTAATGAACGTTTGGTTAAAAAGATTTATTTGAATGATTTTGATGGTATACGTTTGCGTGGACGTCCGATGAGTAGTTGGAATGGTATGATTGAGAGTGTTTTGCGTGAGCGAAAGTTTCCAAGTAGTAGGAATAAAAGAGCATGTATGAGAGGAATTATGAATGTGGATGAAGCGAAAGTTGCTTGTTTGGATAGGAATGTTTGGAGGCGACTGATTTCGGGATGTTGAAAAGAGTTTGTGCCACACCCTTTTGGGTACATGGCGTGATTGTGTATGTATGTATGTATGTATAAATTATCACAGTGCAATTACAAAATGTTACTACTTTTACTGCTAAAAGCTGCGTTAAATTACATAAATTATTTAAATTATATTTTTAGCAGTGTATACATACATATCTAGCAAAACTAAATAATTTTAAAATAGTATGGAATGACATTTAATTTTATATTACAATTAAATCTTATTAAAATATTGAAAAAAAAAAATTAAAAAAAATATTTTATATAAATTTTTGAACAATTTTTATTAATATATATTTTGTAGGTATTTGTTTATGAAATTAAAATAAGGAAGCACTGTATACGCATGTTCATTAGCAATTCAGATAAAAAACAAATTGTTAATTTAGGAAATTGTTTGATTTTAATTAAAATTGTTTAGTAATTTAATTCGATAAATATTATACTTTCTGGGGGAAATATTTTATAAAACAATAACGAAAATACATATTGATATTGTATGAAAAAATATTAATCTCGGCTTGCTTTGAACAAGTGCAATAATTACGTGGATGATAATATAATATTAAAATTAACTTACAAATATTAGCTTACCTTCTTTTCTTTCAACTGAAGAACAAACCGAAAACCAAATATGATAAAACAGGTAACAACAACAAAAAAACTTGTCCTGTTTAGCTACAAGAACAGGCCAAAAGTACGTCTGCTTCGTACGAGAAGAAAACAAAAACTGATTCTAAAATCACAAGCTGCCTCGAGCACAAAATTGATGCTCGTACACAAACAATACGCGCGCGTGCGTACTACACTTCAATACACATTGCAACATTGAATGGCAAATTGATGATGATACCAGTGACGTAGCAATAGAGATTTGATTTTTATAAATTTCAATAGTTGGGAACTCAACTTTAAATTAAATTAAATTAAAAAAAATACAATATCCATATTATATTACGAGAAGCGAACAGCGATTTTTATTAAATTGTACTCGAGATAATTGTGGCAGCCAAATGGCGAAACATAATTCAAACAAAACACAAGAATTATTTACATTCTGCTTCGAGTGCAATATACTATTTGTTTTCGCCTCAAATGTTTTTCAAACGAGTAACTATATTTTTACAAGAAAAAAAAACACTTTTGTTTTTCGCATTTACCTATTTATTCTATTACAATTTTTTTTTTATTTATTTCGAATACTTTACCTAAATTCAATAAGAAATTTTACGATGTGTATTTTGAAAAATGTTGTCCGAAATTCTGATAAAAAAAATGTTATTTACAATTTCCTAGTATCGATGTGATAATATAAAAATGTGGTATCTATCTATCATCTAATTTTGTAAATTTTTTTTATGAATTAATTTTTGTGTATAATTAACCCAAAATAGTGACTTTTTTTAGGAATTTCAACAGTTTTAATCATTTATCTTAGGCACACTGTATAGTATTCTATAATCTTTAAAACTAGTCAAGCGTAGTTTTCTTACAATATCTATATTATCTATAGTTTACTTAGATACAATTAACGTATCTCTTTGATTATATAATAATTATTTAAAATAAAACGGCTTTAGGTCAATAGTTTTCTATTAGTATTTATTAATAATCGACATTTCAGCAAACTCAATGTATCTACGCCTATTTCAAAAAAAAAAATGATACAATAAATAAACAGAACATAGAAAAGACATAACATGATACTTTTAAACAAAATAAAAATTTATAAAGAAAAAATAACATCAATCAGTGTATAAGGCAATGATTTAAATAAAATTTTGCTTTCATTAATTAAAAATATATATAGAATATTATGATCTAGTTATTTATATTTTGTTACGTTTAATAACTTGTTTCCGTATTTTTATCTTTTTTTCTTTATTTATTTTAAATATCATTTTTATCAATTTTTTTTCCTGATAAAGACAGACGTTGAGTTCGTCGAAACATCAATTATTAATATACACGAAAATATTAATACACAATTATAACCTAAGTCTATTTTATTTTAATATAATATGATCTGAAAGATTTTTTTGTATGATTAATATTGTAATATCGTAATATTAATAATTCATTACTATATAGCAAACTTATTATGTAACTAGTATAACAATATGAATATAATTATACAGTAATTAATTATAATAAACACCACTGGTGGCAGCACCAAACATTTCCGTTATCATTATATTAAAAATTGTATAATGAGTGTTTATTTCGTTTTTTCGCTTGAATTTGATGATTGTTTTTAAAATGGCAAAATTTAATAACATATTAATAATAATTAATTAATTAAAATAATAAATTAAATAAATAATAATAATAATATTAAATATTTAATTATTTTTTTTAATAATGTGAATTTTATATTTATTTATGAAAATAATTCCGAACTTATTTAATTAAATCGTTCGCATAAATTTAATTAAAAAAATATATTTATTGTCTAACTAAAATCCTTGCACCATTAAAATTATTGTATTAGACATATTTCGTTCATCATTTTTATCTCATTTGGACACAATTCAATATTTTGGCGAAAAAACAAAAACAAAACATTATATTTCCATTATATTAGGTTACAATATATTGTGATAATCATGGATATTTTTGTATTTAGCATTGTCCGTAAGTCAGTAAATTGACACGATTGTCGGGATGTATCGAACTTTGTCAGTTTGTCAGCATTTTTAGTCATCGCTCAAAGTTCGATTGATTTTGATTTCTAGATTAAGATGCATTTTAATTGAGTTACGGAGAGACATTCACCTTTTTTTTTAACATTTGTTTGATTAAAATACTGTTTTTGTCGTTTGAATTATTTTTATTGTGCTTTATTTGAATTTTTTCTCAAACATTTCGAAAAAATATCCGTTTTTAAATATTATATATATATATATATAACAAGCAATTTAATTAAAATTTGTTTTACGCATTTTAGTAGAAAGGAATATATATATATATATATATATATATATATATATTTTGGTAATATTTTGTAAATTTTTTAGATGATTGTAACAGTTTTTAAATGCGTATTTCAAATTATATTAGACTTACGTAACGAGCAACATAATTGAAATTGCTTTTACTCACTTTGACTAAAGGATAAATATTATACAATAGTTCTCTGTAACATCGGGTTCTGTAACATTGGCCTTTTAGATAAGGACGAATCTGAACGTTGTTTATCATAGTGTATATGTGTGTGTGTGTGATTTTAATAAAATTTTCTATGTTGTTCTAATGATGCCAACTTTCTGAGAAACAAATTAGTGAAATTTTTAAAAATTTGTAATCGCTACATTATTTTTCCAAATTTTAATCTAATTCTCACTATAATAATTCTCCTCAGTATCAAGATAAATTAAATAATCTTATATACATATTTGAAATAATTTTCTATCTTTCGAAAATTTATAGCGCGATTTAAATTGATACGTTAAAAAACTATTTTTTTTATATACTAGAAAATAAATAAATAAATTTCAAAGAATCTAATCGTAAAAACATCTTGATAGGCAAATGCTAAAAGTCTTTTGTGCACAAATGGGTATTTTATGGCTCGTCTTTAGCGCGACAGCTAATGCCCCATCCAATTTAACAAGTCATTAGCAAATTGCATTAGAATACCATTTTGAAAAGAATTCTCCGAATTGAAAATTCAATATAACGCTTTTATTCATTATATTTTGTAGCTGAACACCGCCGCTCAACTGAAAATACCGTTTTTTTCTAACAAGAGAACTTCTAATTAAATGCATTTATACCTTCTTCTCAACGGGAGGTGAATTATTTCGTTATTCGTTAAGTAGAAAAAGATGTATTTAGTTTTGCAATATGTTTGGAAAATCACCGAAATTATCCAGACAATGAAATACCGTTTATATTTCTCATAAATACGCAAATAATAGAAACATTCCATATTGAAATAGTCAATTATTGCAATTTATATCTGAATAATATAGAAAGATATTTGTTATTATTTTACAAAGTTTTAATCACTTTCAAAAAAACATAAACAAAATATGCTGAATTTTTTCAAATATTGACATTTTTTGAAAGATTTTGTTATTTTTTAAAAAGCTTTCATCTGTTTTAAAAGATTTTTAACATTTTTATTTTTATTTTTAAATATTGACATTTTTGAAGAATTTAAGTATTTTTTTGCAATTTTTAAAGAATTTAAACACATGTCGTAAATTTTTAAAAAAAATTCAAAAAATTTGAGAAAAGTTTAAAAAATATGAGATTCTTGAAGGTTTTTAATATATTTTTTACAATGTTTTAACAATTTTTATAAAATTTGAAAAAAATTTGAAATTTTTGAAAGATTTCGTATTTTCATACAAGGTTTTGATAATTTTTATAGAATTTAAACGAATTTCGCATAAAAATTAAATATTGAGGTTTGTTTATTTTATACAAAATTTTATCAATTTTAAAAGAATTATAGCAAATTTTGTAAATTTTTTCCAATTTTTATCATTTTTGTAATATATATTTTGTTCTTTTTCACAAGTTTTAATAATTTTTAAAGAATTTAAACAAATTTCGTAAAATTTTAAATATTGAAATTTTTGTAATTTTTTAAAAGGTTTGGCAATTTTTAAAGAATTTGAACAATTTTCATAAAAAAAATTTAATATTTGGTAAATTTTATTATTTTTGAAATATTTTTAACAATTTTAAAATAATTTCAAATATTGATATTTTGGAAGATTCTGTAATTTGGTAAAAGATTTTTGACAATTTTAAAAGAATTAAAACAAATTTGGCGAAAAATTTAAATATTCTCATTTTTTAAAAATTATTGTATTTTATGCAAGGTTTTTAACAATTTTAAAAGAATAATGAGGAAAATTTTAGGAATATTAAAATTTTTGAAAGATATTGTTATTATCTACAAGGTTTTAACAATTTTAAAGAAAATTTAACAAATTTCGTAAGATTTTATTAAATATTGACATTTTTAAAAGGTTTTGTATTTTAATACAAGGTTTTAACAATTTTCACAAATAATAATTGTATAATAGGTGAATTTTTATCAATTAAATAAATATGATCTATACTATATGAATAGTAAATAATAAATGGGTAAACCTATATATAGACCGTTTTGACATTATCACATATATGTTAAGAAATAAGAATGGAAATGTTTCTATTTTTTACCAAAAAATCGGACTTGGAGCATTATTCAAAAATTAAATTTTATAATAATTAGTATGCGGAAAGTTAGCAGTACTGTATTATGCTAAAATTTATTTTTTTTGAAAGTGTTACAGACACCGTACCGCGATCATTATACCACATTTTCCTTGCAGTCAAAATGTTTTAAAAACAAATAGTATATAGCACTCGGAGTAGAATGCAATTAATTATTGTGTTTCGCTTAAATTGCGTTTAGATTTTGTTTTTCGTTTATTTGTAAACCTCTAAATATTATTATCGCTTGAATATAGACATGCATACATCTTATCTTGTATTTATTCAGCTCATATTAATAAATTTATTGGAAATATATAATGCGTATTTATATTGATCAATACAATATTAAATATATATATATATATATATATATATATATATATATAATATTATACAGTGTGTCTCAAAAAGTTTTTCACAAATGAAGAAAAAGTTTATCTTACATTACACAAAAAAAAATATTCTTGATAAAAGCTCTTCATGACTTGTAAAACCATAATTCAGTAGAAAATTTTTAAAACATTGGCTGGAAATACAGGGAAAAGCAAAATAAAATATATAAAAAAAAACTTTTTAAAAACCGCGCTTATATTTAAAAGCGTGGAGCATCAGGAAACTATATATATCGCAATAATGATAAGCGCTCCAGGTTTTTAAATATAAGCGTGGTTTTTAAAAAGTTTTTTTTTTTATATATCTTATTTTCTGCTTTTTTTTTACATGCAAAATTTTAGTGAGATCAGATGATAGGAGGTGGTCTAAAAATTGGTTACAAGATATGACTGACCGTGACAACAATAGTGTGAGCTAATGTAAGCGTGGTAATAATATTTTGGAGTGAGAGGGTAAAATTACGTTCAAACCGTAGTGGAGAGAAAAATGTTTATTGAAACTGTTATTAACTAGCAAAAAATTTTGCCCAGTTGTAGATAAAAATTAAAAGATGGATATTTTAATAAGCACGTCAGCAATTGTTAGATTAATCGTAAAATCCCGCTAATAATAAGCGCGAGATTTTGTTTAACTTATCCTTTCTACACATGTTCTTTATTCAATAAATAGTCGAATTAATAATATCTTGTAATTTTTATCTGTGAAAAATTTCAAATTTACAAGTGGCCAATACTTAATAACAATTTCAATCAACATTTTGTTCTCTATTTCCAGCCAATGTTTTCAAAATTTTGTATTTAATTATCGATCTACAAGTCATGCAAAGCTTTTTATCAAGAATATTTTTATATATATATATATATATATATATATATATATATATAAAAATTAAATATTCAAATAAAACATATTTAATTTATAAAAATTTATTAAACTTTTATCCAAAAAATCTATTTCAATTCTCGTGTAATAAAGTTGTATTTTGTTTGCATTTTTACAATAATTATAATTTTCATAAAAAATAAGTAACTGATTAATTAATTAATATTTATTAAGTCTAATCTTCATTATATTGTTGAGTAATAAAACCTTAAACAATGTTACATGTACAATATATATACAGGATGTTCGATTGCCAAATTAATATAGGGCAATAACGTGGGATACCGATAATATGCAGAATATTTTTTTCTAAAATAAAATTTGGAGATATATTTAGAATACTTCTCGATAGGGCAAAAAAAGTTCCATAATTTGGTTTTAGTTTTGATCTGCTAGCATGTGCCATTTCAGTGCTAGAATGTTTTTATGATTTTTATTTTCTCTCTCAAAAACTATGCGGTGTAGGAAAATAAGCATAATATGGAAAAATGCGAAATAATGAGGACTATAATTCAGTAAAAAAAAACATTATTCTAGATCGCATAGTTTAATAAAAAAAAAAACTAAATTTTCGAAAATTTCTCAAGAAGGAATTATTTTCAAAATAATTTTTTTTTCAAAATTTGCTAAAAAAAAAAATCTGAAAAAATTCAGTAAAATAGAGAAAAAAATTAACTACACAATAGCTTAGTAACTTTTTTCTCTACCTCATACTGATTTAGCAAGAAAATTTATAGAAAATTCTAAAAAGCATTTTAGAAACTTCAATTTTTTTCTATAAAAGCGAACGGTAGAAATTAAAATTATTATTAAGCATTTCATTTAATATCACAACTTTTTGAAAAATGTCATAACCTTTTGATATATATCTAAAAATTGTAATAAAATAAATAGCAAACACCAAAACGTTTTGAGCAATATCAAAAATTTGTAAACAATATCAGAGCTTTGTAAAAAATACGTATAATAACATTGTGAAAAATATCATAAACTTGTGAAACATTTTATAAAATTACAATAAAATTTCACAGACTTGTTCAAAATATTAAAAGTTTCTGATAAATATCTGGAAGCCAAATTTTATTTAATTATTTATTTTATTTATTTTTCCTTGTTTCTGTATACTGTTACTTACTGAAATGTCATTAATATTAGACGAATGTTGAGTTTCGTCGAAACGTCGGTTTTAAATAAATATTTATACAGAATTTTAACTTAAAGGAGTTTTATATTAGTAAAATAATTTCTTAGATATTTTTTTAATACATACATACACATACATACACAATCACGTCATGTACCCAACAGGGTGTGGCACAAACTCTTTTCATCACCTGAAATCAGTCGCCTCCAAACATTCCTATCCAAACAAGCAACTTTCACTTTATCCACATTCATAATTCCTCTCATACATGCTTTTTTATTCCTACTATTTCAAAACTTTTGCTCACGCAAAACACTCTCAATCATACTACTCCAACTACTCATCGGACGTACACGCAAACGTATACCAACAAAATCATTCAAATAAATCTTTTTAACCAAACGTTCATTAGACATTCGCTCAACATGTCCGAACCACCTTAACTGATTAACACCAACTTTTGCTACAACATTTTTTTCAATTTCACACTCATCATACACTAATCTATTTCGTACCCGATCTCTTCTATTTACACCACATACCCCACGTAAAAATCTCATTTCCACAGCAGTCATTTTTCGTTTATGCTTTTGCAACCAAACCCA
Organism: Clivina fossor; assembly: GCA_963966155.1. Classification (NCBI taxonomy): domain Eukaryota; kingdom Metazoa; phylum Arthropoda; class Insecta; order Coleoptera; family Carabidae; genus Clivina; species Clivina fossor. The sequence goes on from CAWYQG010000030.1 coordinate 421,642, forward strand.
ACATTCACTACCATACACCAACGTAGGCACCAAAACTGCATTGTATATACTCAAATGGGCTTTTTTGGAAACATTTACATCGATAGCAAAAGTTCCCAAAGCACCCAAAACCTTAAAACCAGCATTTACTTTTTTTTCAATTTCACGATCAAAACGGCCATCTCTAGACAACAAACTACCCAAATACACAAATTCATCTACCTGCTCTAAACGTGCACCATCAATACATACATTACATTCAGCTGTCATACATAATAGTTAATTTTTGGTTTCGTCTGTTTCGTGCACTGTTTTTTTCGCCGCCATTTTTTAATATTTTAATATAATTATTTCGGGCTAAAACTCTACCAAAACGTAGCTCAAACATTGACAAAAAAAAAGCATATGAGCATTATACAACTTATCTTGTGATTTCACTTAAAAAAATGTCTAATAAACGTTTGATTAAAAATATTTATTTGAATGATTTTGATGGAATACGTTTGCGAGGACGTCCGATGAGTAGTTGAGTGTTATAATTGAAAATGTTTGCGTGAACGAAAGTTTTTAAGTAGTAGGAATAAAAGAGCATGTATGAGAGATATTATGAATGTGGATGAAGCAAAAGTTGCTTGTTCGGATAGGAATGTTTGGAAGCGACTGATTTCGGGATGATGAGAAGAGTTTGTGCCACACCCTTTTGGGTACATGGCGTGATAGTGTATGTATGTATGTATGTAAAATTGGGAAGAATTAAATTTTTTTTTAGTTTTGTAATAATTTATTAATAATCGAGATTTCGACAAACTGAATGGAAAAAAGATAAAAAACGCGTGTTCTATTTATCGAAACGTCAATTATTAATAAATATTAATACAGAACTAGTACCTAAAGCTGTTTCATTTTAATAAAAAAATTTACTTACAGCCAATTATTTCTTTACATCTTTAGCTTTAAGTATATTAACATTAATATAGTAAAAATCTGTCAGAACTCATTATAAGTATTAGAATAAAACGGCTTTAAGTTTTAATTCTGCAATAATTGATTAATAAATCAACATTTCGACGAAGTGACCGTACATCTTCATCAGGAAAAAAATAGAAATGACTACTAGGTTAAGTAACATAAATAAAACGGCTTTATGGGTTTACCCATATGCTTCTAATCGTGTTTTTTTATGAAATTTTTCATTTTAAGGTCATATGTTTCCAGTAAATGTAACCATGTCTAAAATTTGAATTATTCTCACAATTAATTTAATTATTTTTAAATACAGAATAAACAAAATAAGAAGTATATGGGTAAACCTATATATAGACCACTTTGACATTATAACATAAATAATAAGAAATAGGAATAAAAAAATTTTCACCGAAAGTTGGCAACATTGTATTTTGCTAATATATAATATTATAGGCGCTAAGGGTATCTTCTGTAAATTTTTTATTAAAATCGGATAAATAATGCGGGCATAAAATATTTTTAGAAAATTATTAAATTTTTTTTTCGGAAAATTGGCAACATCGTATTTTAATAAAATTATTATTTATGTGGGCACTAGGAAAAACTTTTCTGAAAATTTCATCAAAATGGGATAAATAATGTATAGCCATAATGAATTTTTTTAAATTTTAGTAATTTTTTTCGCGATAAGTTGGCAACACTGTATTTTGTTAAAATTAGATAATTTATGCGGGCACCAGGAGAATCTTTAGTGAAAATTTGATTAAAATTGGTTAAATAACGTAGTTATAATAAATTTTTAAAAATTTTAGCAATTTTTTTCTCAGAAAGTTGGAAACACTGTACTTTGTTGAAATTATTTAATTTTTATGAATACCAGAAGAATCTTTTGTGAAAATTTGAACAAAATCGGTTAAACAACATGGCCGTAATAAATTTTTAAAAATTTTAGTAATTTTTTCTCGGAAAGTTGGCAACACTGTATTTTATTAAAATTACGAAATTTATGTGAGCACTAGTAGAATCTTTTCAGAATATTTGATCAAAATCGGATAAATAATGTAGCCACAATAAATTTTTAAAAATTTTAGTAATTTTTTTCTCGGAAAGTTGGCATCACTGGAAAAAACCAAAACCACATGACCATCTTGGGCACTAGGCAAATTTATCTTGAAAATTTCATTAAAATCGGTTGAACCGTCTAGGAGGAGTTACGGCCACAAAATTTTGACTTACGACCGAGCAAGCTGACGACGCATATCCATACACCCACATAAACTAAGTTCAGATTCGTCATCTAGAGGCTATATAAAAAATTTCTGTACAATTTTTTTTTTGAAAATGTTACAGAGACCGTGCCAAGCGCTATACCACTTTTTCCTTGCAGTCAAAGTGTAAAAATGAGCATTTATATACAAACAATAATATTTATATTTTTGTGTTTTTTACTACTTTGACTGCAAGGAAAAAGTAGTATAGCGTTTGGTACGGTGTCTGTAACATTTTCAAAAAAAATTTTTTTATAGAAATCCTTCATATAGCCTCTAGATGACGAATCTGAACTTAGTTTATGTGGGTGTATGGATGTGCGTCGTCAGCTCGCTCGCTCACTCGCTCGCTCGGTCGTAAGTCAAAATTTTGTGGCCGCAACTCCTCCTAGACGGTTCAACCGATTTTAATGAAATTTTCAAAATAAATTTGTCTAGTGCCCAAAATGGTCATGTGGTTTTGGTTGTTTCCAGTGATGCCAACTTTCCGAGAAAAAAATTACTAAAGTTTTTAAAAATTCATATTGGCTACGTTATTTATCCGATTTCGATCAAATTTTCAGAAAAGATTTCCCTAATGCTCCCATTAATTACATAATTTTATTAATGTTCAGTGTTGCCAACTTTCCGAAAAAAAAAATTACTAAAATTTTAAAAATTTTATTATGGCCATGTTATTCAACCGATTTTACTCAAATTTTCACAAAAGATTCTCCTAGTATTCATATAATTTATGTAATTTTAACAAAATACAGTGTTGCTAACTTTTTGAGAAAAAAATTAGTAAAATTTAAAAAAATTTATTTTGACCATTTCATTTAACCGATTTTAATTAAATTTTCATACAAGTTTTTCCTAGTGCCTAAATAAATTATGCAATTTTAACAAAATATAGTGTTGCCAACTTATCGAGAAAAAAAATCACAAAATTTTTTAAAAATTCATTGTGGCTACATTATTTATTCGATTTTGATCAAATTTTCAGAAAGGTATCTCCTAGTGCCCACATAAATTATAATATTAATAAAATACAGTGTTGCCAACTTTCCGAGAAATGTCAAAGTAGTCTATATATGGGTTTACCCATATTTGTTTTTCGTTTTTATTTTGGTTTTTATATTATTTATTTTTATTATAAATTATACCGTAACTGAAATTCACACAATTGCTTTTTGTTTTTTACTTGATAAGCAAAAAAAAATCAGGTACCATATCATGTTATTTGCAAAAACATTTTTCAGGTAGTGGAAAACATTATTGTCATTACAGCGTCATCAATAAAGTAATAATAATTACAAAATAAAAATTTTTGAAAAAGATTTTAGGCTAGTTGTATAAAATTGATTAACTTTACGCAATTCGACAACTGTTTTCAAAGCGTGTCATTGTTGTCATTGACAAGTTAAAATTATGTATTGAACCATTTTTATGCAACTGGCCCGTAATTTTTTTCTAAATAAAACATAACCACGTTTTATATATGTTTAATAAATATTGTTTTATGTTTACATTGGGAAGAAAAATGTTTCGTATTGTACTGGTCGTTATTTTTGCAACAATAGTTTCTTGTTTCGAAATCTCTGAATCTAACCGAAAACTTCCTGATGGTAATACATACAAAGATATTGGAATCAAATTGGAAAATTGGGAATCAAGTATTTTTTTATTTATTATAAATTGTTCTTGTCCTTTTATGCAACGCGTTCTGCGCATAATATTTTGCGCGGTTTAGCAAAAAAATAACATATTAAAACAAAGTTGTTCCATCGACAATTTAATAATAATAATAATAATAATAATACGTTTATTTTCCAACAGGTATAGACACCCAATTACAGGAAAAATACAAAAAATACATTTAATAATTAATACTAACAAATATAGAAACAGTAGCTTAATACATGAAAAAGAAAAAAATTATAAACTAAAATAAACTAAAATTAAGTACATATAACCTATAATATTTACTTATATTAATAAAGAAGAATATTTCATAATATAGTTTAATCAATTAAATTCTGCAATTACGCATTTTTTAATAATTTAGAAATTATCATAATGAATATCCAAGCATAACAAACCCTATTGAAATTATCACACATTCTAAATACCGGAGAATTTAATAATGTGTTTGTTCTACTAAACTTATTGTAAAATATTAAATTTTGACGAGAGTGAATACGTGGAGATAGAAAATTTAATTTGAATTGGACTTTGTTATTTAGGTTTTAGGCAGACTATACTTATAATGGCATTAAGTTACTGACGCCCAGAATATAGTATAATTAAGCTTTATTAGCCCCTAGCTAGCAATGTTTTACAGTTATTTTCACAGAACTCGGGAAAAATCTGTTGCATTTATTGCTTAGTGAGAAAGGGATTAAATGATAATATTCCTTAATCTGTGCAACCATTTTTAAGTCACGTTTAGGCACTTAGATAATAAAATAATAAAATGAATAACTTTATGGAGGTATATTATAAAAATTTTATTTAGCGATGCTTTTAGCATTTACAAAACTACATTTTGAAAAATTTAAATATAATGACATATATGGCACTGATAGATACGTTATTACTTATTTTTTTGATACTATAGAATTTTACAGAAATAGGGCTGCGAAAAATGATCGATCAGATAGAAAGATTAATCAATTGATTTGATCGTTTGATCGATCTGATCCATAATTTGATTTTACTATAAATATTCTATATTTCTACCTCAAAAATCTGTAATTTTGTACATAATTCATAATAATTACATAAAGTAATTATATGATTTAATCCCGTATATTGTGGGTTGCATAGTTTGGATTGCGGGGTGCAGATCTGCAGATTGCAAGCACATGGCAAGCACCGACGTGCTAAGGTTAATGAACTATTGACAGATAGAACAATTTTATTATTTATATTTATTTATTTATTATGAATATGATATCTTTTTTTACGTAGGTACAATTGTTATATATTAAAAATATTGGAAGTTTATTTGGCAAATAATAATAAATTATATAAAGTAAGTAAAAATGATCTTAAATAAAATAATATTATAAAATTAATATTATAAAAATCCCAAAACCACACTTAAATTAAAATAAAGCTAAATACGTATTTCGGAAGCTAAGCTTCCATCTTCAGTAGCAAATAAATTTACAAAAATCTTACCTGTGATCCTAGTACATGAACACTTAAGCACTTGTCAAAGGTCACTGGTGAGTCGAAAAAATGAAAATAAAATAAGTAAAACTATGTTGAGGGTGGGGGTGTTGGTTAAAAGTCAGTGGTCAATTTTGATTGGGTAGTATGTCGAAAAGAATAGATCGTGGGATTGGTCCGTCATCTGCGTTTATAAGATTGCCTTTATTTTTGAAAATATAAACACTTTCTAAAATATCTAATTGATTAAAATTTGTAACTTGTTTGATTAATTTTAAATTTTTAATATCTAAAGCGTGGCAAGTATCATAAATATGTTGGGCTACACTAGATTTGCTAATTCTATTATTTTTGAAGTGGGCTATATGTTCTTTAAATCTGGTAATGATGGATCTTTTTGTTTGACCAATATATTTCAAACCGCATTGACATTGAATTTCGTAAATGCCTGCTTTATTATTCACATCTACTTTGTCTTTCGGATTGCCTAACAAGTTACTGATAGTGTTTGGAGAAGTATAGCAAATTTTTAAATTCGTACTATTTAATTTAGGTTGAAGTTTTTTGGACAACGATTTATTGAAAGGAATTTTAACGTAATATTTTTTAGTGTCAATATCTGGTGGACTTAAAGTAGTTTTTGTTTTCAATTTTAATTTAAATTTACGTTTTCGAATTAAGTTGGTGATAATTTCTTCTGAAAATCCATTATTTTGAGCTATTTCTTTAATTAGATTTAATTCTTTTTGGTATCTAGATTTAGTAAGTGGAACTGTGAGTAGTCTGTTTACTAGAAAATTGAATGAAGCTAACTTATGTTGTAAGCAATGATTAGAATCAAATGAAATGTATTTGTTAGTATTTGTTGGTTTTCTGTAAATGTCAAACTCTAATAAACTATTGTTTCTGATAACTAAAATATCTAAAAATGGGATTGAGTTATTTTCTTCTATTTCATACGTAAATTTAATTGTAGGGTATTTAGAATTTAATTTTTGAACAAAGTTATCTAAATTATCTTTTGAAGTATCAAATATGGCAAAAATATCGTCAACATACCGGAGCCAAATTCTAGGAAAGTAGGGTAGTTCTGCTTTTAAGTCTATTTCGAATTTACTCATAAATAAATCAGCTATGAAAGGTGAAAGACTGTTTCCCATACTTGTCCCCTGAACTTGTTTAAAGAATTTATTGTTGATTTGAAAAAAGTTTTGATTCATACATAAATTAGTTAGTTTAATATATTCTGAAATTTTGTCTGAATTAAAGTTATTCAATGTCAGAAGATTTTGCAAAAAGTTATTAATTGTAATATCAACTGGTACGCTGGGAAATAATGAAGAAACGTCAAAAGATACCAAAATTTCGTTTTCTGTTAATTTTAAATTTTTAATTTTGTCAATAAACTCTAATGAATTTTTAACTGCAAAAGAATTTTGTTTAATTTCTAAATTATTAAACTCATTTGTTAGCCAAACTGATAATTTAGATGTTGGGGAGTTTATACCTGATACAATGGGACGCATTAAGTTACCTGGTTTATGAATTTTTGGCAAACAGTACATTCTCGGTACGATGGGATTGCTAACATTTAATTTCCACTTTAACTTAGGGTCCAAAACACTATTGCAATTTTTAATTGTTGATTTTGTGTTACTGATCATGCTGGGTAAAGGGTTTCTTTTGACTTCTGTATAGGGTCCATCAGAAATCATGCGTTCAACTCGGGATTTATATTCTACTTTATCTAAAATTACAATATTATTGCCTTTGTCCGCTTTTAAATAATAACAGTTTTTTCTTTTTAATTGCTTTATAATATTATGTTCTGAAAAATTTTGTTTCAAATTACTTGAGGAAATATTATTTTCTAGTTGTATCTTACATGCATTTCTAACGAATTCTTTGGTGGTATCATTGAAATATTTAATGGAACTTTCAATTCCCGCGATAGTGTCAATTATGGGTAATGTGTTGTCTGGTAAACAATAATTTAAGCCTTTATTCAAAATATTATTTTCTTTATCTGTAAATGTTAAAGACGATTGGTTTATTATTATATTTGAAACTAGCGGTTTTGATTTTTCAGATCTACGGGGAAGTAAATAATTAAATTTTTTGTTTAATTTTGTAAGTTTGTTACGGAATCTAAAATTATTTATTTCAAAAATTTCTCTTTGTTTAATTAGCCAAAATTCAAATTCTAAATTACTGAGATTTTTTGTTAATTTTAAGTGAAGCTCATATAATTCAATTTCTAATGAACTTCTTTTGGAATAAAAATAATTAATTTCTGATTTTAACCAACTTTGTTTTGCTAGATTTGAAATTCTGTTCAGATTTCTACAATTTGGACTTATTTAAATTTTCATAAACTTAGGAAAAACGTTAAATTTTTTGCATTTTTTAAGAAAAATGAGGTCTGCAGTAATACATTTAATTTTACATACTAACTTATGGTAAAGGTTAAGATCGGTTGACCGGGAAGTCATCTTAATAAAAGATTAGAAAATGATCTACTGTGGCGAAATTTAAATAAAATAATATTATAAAATTAATATTATAAAAATCCCAAAACCACACTTAAATTAAAATAAAGCTAAATACGTATTTCGGAAGCTAAGCTTCCATCTTCAGTAGCAAATAAATTTACAAAAATCTTACCTGTGATCCTAGTACATGAACACTTAAGCACTTGTCAAAGGTCACTGGTGAGTCGAAAAAATGAAAATAAAATAAGTAAAACTATGTTGAGGGTGGGGGTGTTGGTTAAAAGTCAGTGGTCAATTTTGATTGGGTAGTATGTCGAAAAGAATAGATCGTGGGATTGGTCCGTCATCTGCGTTTATAAGATTGCCTTTATTTTTGAAAATATAAACACTTTCTAAAATATCTAATTGATTAAAATTTGTAACTTGTTTGATTAATTTTAAATTTTTAATATCTAAAGCGTGGCAAGTATCATAAATATGTTGGGCTACACTAGATTTGCTAATTCTATTATTTTTGAAGTGGGCTATATGTTCTTTAAATTTGGTAATGATGGATCTTTTTGTTTGACCAATATATTTCAAACCGCATTGACATTGAATTTCGTAAATGCCTGCTTTATTATTCACATCTACTTTGTCTTTCGGATTGCCTAACAAGTTACTGATAGTGTTTGGAGAAGTATAGCAAATTTTTAAATTCGTACTATTTAATTTAGGTTGAAGTTTTTTGGACAACGATTTATTGAAAGGAATTTTAACGTAATATTTTTTAGTGTCAATATCGATTATCAATTATTTTACCTTTGACAAGTGCTTAAGTGTTCATGTACTAGGATCACAGGTAAGATTTTTGTAAATTTATTTGCTACTGAAGATGGAAGCTTAGCTTCCGAAATACGTATTTAGCTTTATTTTAATTTAAGTGTGGTTTTGGGATTTTTATAATATTAATTTTATAATATTATTTTATTTAAATTTCGCCACAGTAGATCATTTTCTAATCTTTTATTAAGATGACTTCCCGGTCAACCGATCTTAACCTTTACCATAAGTTAGTATGTAAAATTAAATGTATTACTGCAGACCTCATTTTTCTTAAAAAATGCAAAAAATTTAACGTTTTTCCTAAGTTTATGAAAATTCAAATAAGTCCAAATTGTAGAAATCTGAACAGAATTTCAAATCTAGCAAAACAAAGTTGGTTAAAATCAGAAATTAATTATTTTTATTCCAAAAGAAGTTCATTAGAAATTGAATTATATGAGCTTCACTTAAAATTAACAAAAAAAAAAAAATCTCAGTAATTTAGAATTTGAATTTTGGCTAATTAAACAAAGAGAAATTTTTGAAATAAATAATTTTAGATTCCGTAACAAACTTACAAAATTAAACAAAAAATTTAATTATTTACTTCCCCGTAGATCTGAAAAATCAAAACCGCTAGTTTCAAATCCCGCAGCTCAGTGTATATATTAAAACAAAGACATAGGTAGCCGGAACTCAAAAACTATGCGCTTTAGAGAAAAATATTAAGAGACCAAAGTTGTCGGGAATCAAAAATGAGGACCAACCAAAAGAAAACTTATGGGTCTAAAAAACCCCTAAACATGTCACAACTTGCTTTTTATTAAATCTTATCCGAATCTAATCGAGTTTGGTATCACTGGAAAGGTCTTTTAAAATGCTATGCAATGGTATATGAAATTTTAAATTTCGGTGATTCGATTTTGTTTTATGACCGATTTTCTATATTTTAATTGTTTTAAAAAAACCTACAGCAGTTATGAAAAAAAAGTATTTAGCTTAATTGTGTATATTCGAAAGGACTATAACCCAGCACCTGTCATTTGTTCCAAGTCTCAACAGGTTCTAAGATAAATGACTTTTTATGAAAAAATGGTCGATTGTAGACGCTTCAAGCTCGCATTATAAAAATTTTGAAAATTTTTTTTTCATAAGTACTTACAATATGTCTGTAGGTAGGGTAAGTTATATTTTTGAAATCGAACGGCTTATGTTTAAACAGGTTTCTACTGAATACGAAATTTTTAATTTTTTTTTAAAACTAATCGAGTGTGGTCTTATTGGAAAGCCCTTGAAAAATGCAACCCAACCATATGGTCACACTTAAAATTCGACAAGTTTTGACTTTTTTCGAATTTTTCACCTATATGGAGCTTAACTGGAAACATTTAGCAAAAAACGAATTTAAGGACATTATGTAACGTACAAAAAGAAATTTAAGTTAATACTTGACATTTTTTCCTAATACTAATAGTTTAATTAATAAAAATTATCAAAACTCCCAAAAATGCATGAAAATGCGAAAATTGTTAATTTTCAATAATTTTTCCTGGCAAACCAGTATAAGTTAGAAAAAAAAGTTACTTAACTATTTTGTAGAGAATTTTATTCTCTATACAAAGCCAGTGAAAAAATATTCAAAATCCTGTTTTTTTTTTTTTTTTTTTTTTTTGAAAAAATCATAAGGGTACGAAATTTTTTAAAAATCAGTTTTTAATTTTTTTTCTCTTAAACGAAGTATTGTAGAACAATGATTTATTTACTGGATTATAGGACTCATTATTCCGCATTTTTCGATACCATTCCCGTTTCCATACACCTAACAGTTTCTGAGAAAAAAAATAAAAACACAAAAGTAAAAAAAAAATTCTAGCGCCCAAATGGCACATGCTAGCAAATTCAGACTGAAACCATAATATAGAACTTTTTATTCTCTATCGAAGAGTATTCTTACTAAATTTCTCTAAACCTCATAGTTTCCGAGATATTAACACTTTTTTATTATTTGAATTAAAATTTATACGATTTTATATGAATAAAATCCATGATGGCCGCTACAATTCAAGATGGCCGGCCCCAAGATGGCGACTCCCGCAGCTCAGTGTATATATTAAAACAAAGACATAGGTAGCCGGAACTCAAAAACTATGCGCTTTAGAGAAAAATATTAAGAGACCAAAGTTGTCGGGAATCAAAAATGAGGACCAACCAAAACAAAACTTATGGGTCTAAAAAACCCCTAAACATGTCACAACTTGCTTTTTATTAAATCTTATCCGAATCTAATCGAGTTTGGTATCACTGGAAAGGTCTTTTAAAATGCTATGCAATGGTATATGAAATTTTAAATTTCGGTGATTCGATTTTGTTTTATGACCGATTTTCTATATTTTAATTGTTTTAAAAAAACCTACAGCAGTTATGAAAAAAAAGTATTTAGCTTAATTGTGTATATTCGAAAGGACTATAACCCAGCACCTGTCATTTGTTCCAAGTCTCAACAGGTTCTAAGATAAATGACTTTTTATGAAAAAATGGTCGATTGTAGACGCTTCAAGCTCGCATTATAAAAATTTTGAAAATTTTTTTTTCATAAGTACTTACAATATGTCTGTAGGTAGGGTAAGTTATATTTTTGAAATCGAACGGCTTATGTTTAAACAGGTTTCTACTGAATACGAAATTTTTAATTTTTTTTTAAAACTAATCGAGTGTGGTCTTATTGGAAAGCCCTTGAAAAATGCAACCCAACCATATGGTCACACTTAAAATTCGACAAGTTTTGACTTTTTTCGAATTTTTCACCTATATGGAGCTTAACTGGAAACATTTAGCAAAAAACGAATTTAAGGACATTATGTAACGTACAAAAAGAAATTTAAGTTAATACTTGACATTTTTTCCTAATACTAATAGTTTAATTAATAAAAATTATCAAAACTCCCAAAAATGCATGAAAATGCGAAAATTGTTAATTTTCAATAATTTTTCCTGGCAAACCAGTATAAGTTAGAAAAAAAAGTTACTTAACTATTTTGTAGAGAATTTTATTCTCTATACAAAGCCAGTGAAAAAATATTCAAAATCCTGTTTTTTTTTTTTTTTTTTTTTTTGAAAAAATCATAAGGGTACGAAATTTTTTAAAAATCAGTTTTTAATTTTTTTTCTCTTAAACGAAGTATTGTAGAACAATGATTTATTTACTGGATTATAGGACTCATTATTCCGCATTTTTCGATACCATTCCCGTTTCCATACACCTAACAGTTTCTGAGAAAAAAAATAAAAACACAAAAGTAAAAAAAAAATTCTAGCGCCCAAATGGCACATGCTAGCAAATTCAGACTGAAACCATAATATAGAACTTTTTATTCTCTATCGAAGAGTATTCTTACTAAATTTCTCTAAACCTCATAGTTTCCGAGATATTAACACTTTTTTATTATTTGAATTAAAATTTATACGATTTTATATGAATAAAATCCATGATGGCCGCTACAATTCAAGATGGCCGGCCCCAAGATGGCGACTCCCGCAGCTCAGTGTATATATTAAAACAAAGACATAGGTAGCCGGAACTCAAAAACTATGCGCTTTAGAGAAAAATATTAAGAGACCAAAGTTGTCGGGAATCAAAAATGAGGACCAACCAAAACAAAACTTATGGGTCTAAAAAACCCCTAAACATGTCACAACTTGCTTTTTATTAAATCTTATCCGAATCTAATCGAGTTTGGTATCACTGGAAAGGTCTTTTAAAATGCTATGCAATGGTATATGAAATTTTAAATTTCGGTGATTCGATTTTGTTTTATGACCGATTTTCTATATTTTAATTGTTTTAAAAAAACCTACAGCAGTTATGAAAAAAAAGTATTTAGCTTAATTGTGTATATTCGAAAGGACTATAACCCAGCACCTGTCATTTGTTCCAAGTCTCAACAGGTTCTAAGATAAATGACTTTTTATGAAAAAATGGTCGATTGTAGACGCTTCAAGCTCGCATTATAAAAATTTTGAAAATTTTTTTTTCATAAGTACTTACAATATGTCTGTAGGTAGGGTAAGTTATATTTTTGAAATCGAACGGCTTATGTTTAAACAGGTTTCTACTGAATACGAAATTTTTAATTTTTTTTTAAAACTAATCGAGTGTGGTCTTATTGGAAAGCCCTTGAAAAATGCAACCCAACCATATGGTCACACTTAAAATTCGACAAGTTTTGACTTTTTTCGAATTTTTCACCTATATGGAGCTTAACTGGAAACATTTAGCAAAAAACGAATTTAAGGACATTATGTAACGTACAAAAAGAAATTTAAGTTAATACTTGACATTTTTTCCTAATACTAATAGTTTAATTAATAAAAATTATCAAAACTCCCAAAAATGCATGAAAATGCGAAAATTGTTAATTTTCAATAATTTTTCCTGGCAAACCAGTATAAGTTAGAAAAAAAAGTTACTTAACTATTTTGTAGAGAATTTTATTCTCTATACAAAGCCAGTGAAAAAATATTCAAAATCCTGTTTTTTTTTTTTTTTTTTTTTTTTTTTTTAAGTCGCTGACCTTTAAAGCGCGCATGCCCGGCAGAAGTGTAACAAAGCTGTTGCATTGTGGATATGTAACTAATCTCTTATTCTCGTTTATTAGCGATATCTTCTGTTTGTGCCATAAAATTGGTACTTTGGTGGCATATAAGAAGGTTCCTAGCCCCCCCCCGCACCTAACCCTGCCAATCGATTCACTGTAACTCTGTTGGAAATGTAAACACGGTGTCCAGTATTTTTGGACATGTAAAAAGCTCCTAACAGCTATAAAATTTGTTACAGGGATACAAAGAAAATCTCTTCTTATTACAATATATTACAATTTTTGCTTTCCTTGTCTCTTTGCATTACTTTCCTTGTCTCTTTGAATTACTTGCATTATGGATATGTAAGTGAACATTCATTTGCGTTTATTTGCGATATCTTCTGTTTGTGCCATAAAATTAACACTTTGGTGGCATATAAGACGGTTCCTAACCCCCCCCGCACCTAACCCTGCTAATCGTTTCACTGTAACTCTGTTGGAAATGTAAACTCGGTGTCCAGCATTTGTGGGCATGTAAACAGCTCTTTGTCGCAAAAGTTTTGTTACAGGGATACATGCAAAATCTCTTCTAATTGTTATAATATATTACTATCATATTACTATTCTTATCTCTTTACATTACTTTTTGTGTTCGTAACTAACCTCACTCTGATCTTTGTAGAATAGATATGTAAGTTATTTTTTTGTTTGTGATATTTTTTATTCGCTCCACAATTTTATCAACTTGGAAGTATATCGGTTGATTCTTATCTCTCCCGCACCTAATCCTGCTATCCGTTTTTCCTTAACCCTACTGGAAATGTCCGCACCAATATTTGAACATGTAATACCTAATAATTATTAATACATAATTAATTAATACATAATAATTAGAATTATACAAATTTTTAATAAAATAAACCGTATTTAATGTAATTAGAAAACATTTGAAGAATAATTTTTACCGCATTAAATTTTTCAAAATTAAATAATTAATTATTAAATTTCATAATTTTTAAAACAAAAAATAAATAAATTTATAATAAATTATGTACACAATTGTAATTTACTATAAATTTATTTTGAAAATAATTATTATTTTAATACTTTTTTTAAATATGTAATACAAATTCTTATTTTTATTTGTTACACAATGATTACGTAAATGAACCAAAAAAACATTACAATCTAATAAAATTCACACTTTAATTTTAATAAATATATATTTTTAAAATAAACACATTTGAAATAAAATCAAATTTATAATATATATTTCAAATATTCACTTATAAATATTCTATTTTATTTTACATACTCCTTAATAAACATCAATTTTATTATATATTAATAATAATAATAACTAATACGCCGCATTTGAACAAGATGTTGCGCGGTATAATTAATAAAAATTAGTAATACATCATTGTATGATTAAAATATTTGTAATAATATTAATTTTTGTTTATACGCTGTTTCGCCTAATGTTTCGGCCCGTCCTGTGGTCTGCCCGCCCTGCGGTCTGCCCGACCTGCGGTCTGCCCGACCTGCGGTCTGTCCGGCCTGCGGTCTGCCCGCCCTGCGATCTGCCCGCTATGCGGTCTACCCGCCCAGCGGTCTACCTACTATGCGTTCTGCCTATTATGCGTTCTGCCACGCGTCACTAGTATAATAATAAACCAATCGTCTTTAACATTTACAGATAAAGAAAATAATATTTTGAATAAAGGCTTAAATTATTGTTTACCAGACAACACATTACCCATAATTGACACTATCGCGGGAATTGAAAGTTCCATTAAATATTTCAATGATACCACCAAAGAATTCGTTAGAAATGCATGTAAGATACAACTAGAAAATAATATTTCCTCAAGTAATTTGAAACAAAATTTTTCAGAACATAATATTATAAAGCAATTAAAAAGAAAAAACTGTTATTATTTAAAAGCGGACAAAGGCAATAATATTGTAATTTTAGATAAAGTAGAATATAAATCCCGAGTTGAACGCATGATTTCTGATGGACCCTATACAGAAGTCAAAAGAAACCCTTTACCCAGCATGATCAGTAACACAAAATCAACAATTAAAAATTGCAATAGTGTTTTGGACCCTAAGTTAAAGTGGAAATTAAATGTTAGCAATCCCATCGTACCGAGAATGTACTGTTTGCCAAAAATTCATAAACCAGGTAACTTAATGCGTCCCATTGTATCAGGTATAAACTCCCCAACATCTAAATTATCAGTTTGGCTAACAAATGAGTTTAATAATTTAGAAATTAAACAAAATTCTTTTGCAGTTAAAAATTCATTAGAGTTTATTGACAAAATTAAAAATTTAAAATTAACAGAAAACGAAATTTTGGTATCTTTTGACGTTTCTTCATTATTTCCCAGCGTACCAGTTGATATTACAATTAATAACTTTTTGCAAAATCTTCTGACATTGAATAACTTTAATTCAGACAAAATTTCAGAATATATTAAACTAACTAATTTATGTATGAATCAAAACTTTTTTCAAATCAACAATAAATTCTTTAAACAAGTTCAGGGGACAAGTATGGGAAACAGTCTTTCACCTTTCATAGCTGATTTATTTATGAGTAAATTCGAAATAGACTTAAAAGCAGAACTACCCTACTTTCCTAGAATTTGGCTCCGGTATGTTGACGATATTTTTGCCATATTTGATACTTCAAAAGATAATTTAGATAACTTTGTTCAAAAATTAAATTCTAAATACCCTACAATTAAATTTACGTATGAAATAGAAGAAAATAACTCAATCCCATTTTTAGATATTTTAGTTATCAGAAACAATAGTTTATTAGAGTTTGACATTTACAGAAAACCAACAAATACTAACAAATACATTTCATTTGATTCTAATCATTGCTTACAACATAAGTTAGCTTCATTCAATTTTCTAGTAAACAGACTACTCACAGTTCCACTTACTAAATCTAGATACCAAAAAGAATTAAATCTAATTAAAGAAATAGCTCAAAATAATGGATTTTCAGAAGAAATTATCACCAACTTAATTCGAAAACGTAAATTTAAATTAAAATTGAAAACAAAAACTACTTTAAGTCCACCAGATATTGACACTAAAAAATATTACGTTAAAATTCCTTTCAATAAATCGTTGTCCAAAAAACTTCAACCTAAATTAAATAGTACGAATTTAAAAATTTGCTATACTTCTCCAAACACTATCAGTAACTTGTTAGGCAATCCGAAAGACAAAGTAGATGTGAATAATAAAGCAGGCATTTACGAAATTCAATGTCAATGCGGTTTGAAATATATTGGTCAAACAAAAAGATCCATCATTACCAGATTTAAAGAACATATAGCCCACTTCAAAAATAATAGAATTAGCAAATCTAGTGTAGCCCAACATATTTATGATACTTGCCACGCTTTAGATATTAAAAATTTAAAATTAATCAAACAAGTTACAAATTTTAATCAATTAGATATTTTAGAAAGTGTTTATATTTTCAAAAATAAAGGCAATCTTATAAACGCAGATGACGGACCAATCCCACGATCTATTCTTTTCGACATACTACCCAATCAAAATTGACCACTGACTTTTAACCAACACCCCCACCCTCAACATAGTTTTACTTATTTTATTTTCATTTTTTCGACTCACCAGTGACCTTTGACAAGTGCTTAAGTGTTCATGTACTAGGATCACAGGTAAGATTTTTGTAAATTTATTTGCTACTGAAGATGGAAGCTTAGCTTCCGAAATACGTATTTAGCTTTATTTTAATTTAAGTGTGGTTTTGGGATTTTTATAATATTAATTTTATAATATTATTTTATTTAAATTTCGCCACAGTAGATCATTTTCTAATCTTTTAAAAATGATCTTAATAAGTATGTAAAATTGCTTACTTTCTGCAAATTGCATCACATACTTAATGTAGAATCACATATTGTTGGTTATAACTTTTTAAATCATGTAAAACTACAGTTTGGCATATAAATATCTGTAATAATTCATCAAAATAATGAGATTTAATACATATTTTGTGTAATAATAATAATAATAAAATATTTAAAGTGTAGGTATTTCATTCATTTCAAAATACATTTTTGATAGATAAATTTAGAAATGTATGTAACGTTACCAACAACAATATTACGAAACTAATCAAATTTTACCTATTTATGGAAAATTCCTGACAGCAAATTTACTGAAGTTCTGTAAATTTTCTAAAAAAAACTTTACTAAAAGAAACTGTATTATTACATACATACGTAAATTCTGTAAATTCTGTAAATTTTCTAGAAGAGAATTTACTAAGAAAAACTATAATGTTACATACATATGTACTTTTCCATCCTGTTTGGTAATATATCATATTACATAATGTTTGTAATAGTTCTATTATTATGTATGTTTTAAACAATTATGTTAAAATTAACCGCAGTTGTGTAATTACATCTAGAAAGGATAAAAATATTTGACCTATAAAAAAACATATGATCTACCGAATAGTACCTATGAAAATAATAGTTTACCTATGTATTAAATAATTAATCTATGGTTTTAATTTTTGACCTATAAAGTTAATTGTTGATCTATACAAATATTTATCGACCTATGAAAATAATTATTGACCTATGGAAATAACCAACTATTTAAATACAGAGTGGGGATGAAAATATTCCCAACTTTATTTATATATATCTCAACCTTATCTAACAAACAAATACGGACTAAAGTCGTATGTGTTACTACAGCCCAGATACGCAACAATGCAACTGTGCTGTACAAAATCAGTAGCAGTATGTCAGTATGTTGGGAACCTTGGTTCGAGAAACGTGATAAATTGTGTTTATAAAGTGTTTAAATTTATCTTTAAAATAAAATGTCGATAAAGTATGAAAATCTTGTGATGCTAAAGTATATATTAAATCTCGACACAGATAGCCGGAATATTTTCTACAAAAAGG
Source organism: Clivina fossor (assembly GCA_963966155.1). NCBI lineage: Eukaryota > Metazoa > Arthropoda > Insecta > Coleoptera > Carabidae > Clivina > Clivina fossor. The sequence goes on from CAWYQG010000030.1 coordinate 439,866, forward strand.
TAAGTTTTTTATTTTCTGTAATTTTATTTAGGTTGTACTCGTGCATTTATTTGCATGTTCATTGTTTACTATTTATTATCTTAATAAGAATATTTTCAGCGCCAATTTTGTGGACAATATCATTCAATACAAACTATAACTTTACGATACAAAAATATTCGTGTAAATCAACTTAGAATTGCTAATAAAAATATCGAATTTCGTATGATATAATTGCATTGATTTTGTTGAAAACTTTTGGTGGGCTACTGGACAGTACAATTTTAAATTATTGTAAACACAAAATGAACACTTTTTTATTTTTAAAACTATTCTAAAATTTTGTCGTCTATACATATTTAAAAATAGATTGAATGTTTGGGTTTTACTGGCAGCCTTACGAGTTATAAACAGTGTAATTTTTACAATATTATATTGCTTTTATTTGAAGACACCGACTTTTACAAGTATTGTGATTGTTGGTGCTGTATTCTGCAAACTTTGTAAAATATAGCTAAAAACTTGTAAAATAAGTTTTGTTTACAATGTGATTTTTTTTATGTATTTTATTATATCATTTTACAATTTTGTTTACAATATATATATATATATATATATATATATATATATATATATATATATATATATAATATACCGGGTGTCTACTTTTTTTTTGTTACATAGGGAATACAATGCTAAAATTTTCATTTGGTGATAAATTTTCCCCTAATTATTATAGAACAAAAGTACAAATACAAAAGTTGTTTAGAATTCAAAAATGCATCAAATGATGCCAAATTTATCAATATAGGATGTTCTGATCAAGAATTAGAAGCAAATTAAAATTTCCATTTTTGCGCTCTTTACATCAAAGTGCCACGGAAATTAAACAAATAATTTCATTTCTTCTGGAGTTTGAGTTTGACAGATCGTATTTATTTTATTGTTACGTTCTGTATTATTATTATTATTATTATTATTATTATTGAAAATAATGAATAAACTTAATGTAAATGAAAAGCTATTAAGTATAAAAAGTATTAAGTATTTATTATTTATTACAATGAAAGGGTATTTTACTCGGCTGTACACTACGTACTAGCTGTGGTTTTAAATTGTGAATGTCTCCATTATAATTTTAAGTAATTGTTTAATTTATTTATTAACTTCAAGTTATAAAAACAATACATTTGAATTAGATGATTGGCATTATGCCTAATATATTTATTATAATAATTTAAACTTATCCCTGAGGATGCTGTAAGTTGTGCAGTGAAACGTCGGATAAGAGTTTAATAAATAGTAAATAGCTGAACTCCGTAAAACTTTCTTTATTTATTACAATATTCAATATACCTATAAAACAGAAAAATTCATGAATACAAGATATAGGAGAACAAAAACGAAACTAACAATTTAAATTAAATGTTCAAATAAATCGCCATTAACTGCCAAACAATAACCTAATCTGTTATAAAATTCGTGACGTACAGAGCTTAATTGTGTTTGTGTTATATTATTGCACTCTTCAACAATGGCATTTTTCAAATCAACAAGATTTTTGATATGTCGTTTATAAATTTTCTCCTTCAAATATGGCCATAAAAAGAAATCGCACGGTGCTAAATCGGGCGATCTAGCTGGCCAATTAATTGGACCACCTCTACCAATCCATGAATTTGGAAAACATTGATCCAAATATAATTTAATGTTGCAGCTGTAATGTGCCGGACATCCGTCTTGTTGATACCAGACAACATTATCTTGAGTTGCACACTCTTCTAACTGCGGACCAATATGATTTTGCAACATATCCAAATATTTTTCGTTGTTTAAATTATTTTCAATAAAAAATGGCCCAATTATACACCTGCCAAAAATTCCAGCCCATACATTAACTTTTTCTGGATATTGGGTACGTGTTGCTACCATTAAATGAGGATTTGTTTGGCTCCATATTCTAAAGTTTTGTGTATTAGGTTCGCCGTGTAAAGTAAACGTAGACTCGTCAGTAAAACAAATAGATTTCAAGAAGTTTCTGTCTAAATTGGATTTTTCCATAATAATGTTACTAAATTCGCTTCTAGCCATTTTATCCGCTTCAAATATCTCTTGGTGCGTGGAATATTTATAAGAATGATATTTTTCATTTTTTAGTACCTTATGTATTGTTGAAGGATGCAAATTTAATTCAGCACCAAGTTGACGCACACTAACATTTGGGTTTTCCGTTACACACAAAAGTATATTCAATGTATTTTCTTTAATTGCATTTTGATTTAAATTCTCCTCCTGATCTTCTGCGTTGATTTTTCTACAATTTTTACAACGTTTTAACACACTTCCAGTTTCTTCGAATTGTTTAATTATCCTACGAATAGTCATAGCGGAAGGTATGGGACGGTTTTCAAAGAAAGCGCTGAATAAATCTCTTACTCGTCGTATCGAATTTCCAGTAAAATACCATTTTACGCACTGAACTTTTTCATTTACCTTAAGTTTATTCATTATTTTCAATAATAATGATAATAATACAGAACGTAACAATAAAATAAATACGATCTGTCAAACTCAAACTCCAGAAGAAATGAAATTATTTGTTTAATTTCCATGGCACTTTGATGTAAAGAGCGCAAAAATGGAAATTTTAATTTGCTTCTAATTCTTGATCGGAACATCCTATATTGATAAATTTGGCATCATTTGATGCATTTTTGAATTCTAAACAACTTTTGTATTTGTACTTTTGTTCTATAATAATTAGGGGAAAATTTATCACCAAATGAAAATTTTAGCATTGTATTCCCTATGTAACAAAAAAAAAGTAGACACCCGGTATATATATATATATATAATATATAATATATATATATATATATATATATATATATATATATATATATATATATAGTTAATACTCAAATATAATCATAAAGGAATAATCTGAAAATGAAAAATTCATATCGCCTCAACCTGGGATCGAACCAGGGTCCTTTCGCTTGCCGGGCGAATGCTCTACCACTGAACTATCGAGGACATTACAGATCAAGCGAATGAAACCTAATCATTTTTTTTTTATGATTATATTTGAGTATTAACTGTATTTAAATGATATATCTATCAACTAAGCAGATTAATGTATATATATATATATATATATATATTTATTATAAAAAAATTGTATAACTAATGTTACTCGGTATAACTGGTATAAAAGTATCATTTACGTATTTTTTAATTTTTAAATTTGCATTTTATTTAACTATAATTATTGTACTATCACTACTTAAAATATACTTTAACTTATTGTTTCATTGTGTCATGTACAAAATTAGCTTTTTTTTTGAATTCTCTTGTGTTTGTTGAATTTTTTATTTTTACTGGTAATTTGTTATATGTCATCGTAATGCTGCGATTAAAAGTGGCTTTACTCTTGTTATTTCTTACTTGGCTTATAAATACCGAATAGAATATAATATAGGTAGAGGTCCAGCGGATATACAAAAAGTGGTATACAAATATTTATTGACTAGGGAATGTGAGGGGCAAAGGCAGCATTAGTTGATCGCTAGCGAGACATGTGTTTAGTAGATAAAATAGCAGAAATACAAACCTTACTGTAGTTTTAAACCAGAAACTTAAGGACAAGTTGAAATTTAAGAGTTTCTAAGAAGTCATGACCTTTTTTTCCTTAGAAAAAAAAATTCCTTGTGTGAATTCGTATTCTAAATTTTGTCTCTTGTTTTGTACATTTAAATTTTTTTTTTATTTTTAATAAAAATATTACTTAATGTTTTTTAAAATTAATGTTCTTGCTGTTAATTATTGATAAAATAAAATAAGTATTTTAATATTTTTAATAGATAGTATGAATTAAATAATGAATTGTATAATGTATATAATAGTCATCATATATTTTTAAACATAATATGTTAATAAAAAATATTATATTAAAATTTTCTAATAAGTACCACAACAAAATTTTAATGTGAATTTAAAATTTATTATTAGATTACAAATATATTGATATTGAAATAAATATTTTACTTATGTTGCAGATTTTTAAGCTTTCTAGTTTGTAGCAATAAATAGTAATAAACAAAATTTGAAATCTAGTTTTAATATTAATTTAATTTTTATATTTATTAAAAAATTGATAATAAAATTTCTGTGCAGTGTACACATATTTTCATAATTTAGCCATTCAGGATATTTTGTATTAATGCCAATATTAATATAATTTGTTATTTTTTTTTTAAATTTTATAAAACTTAAATATGGAAAATTTATTTTCAAAAATTTCTAATGATAAATTAATAACATTATAAAAACGCAATAGGTCAACAAAGAATGTGCGATCATAATTAAAGTGCAAATTGTAACACCAATTTAAAAACAAATTACATATTATAAGACCAAACTAATATCGGTTTTATTCCTTTTAACTATAGGGATGATATTTGCACAATTCTATGTTCAATTGTTATCAACGAAAAGGCAAAAGGATGTAGTCAAGAAAATGCACATGTGTTAGCTATTACAACGACGGGGGGTTAAAAAATTTTCAAGATATTTTTTTAAGTATACACATAAATACATCATACATCATACATCATGCCATTTACCCAAAAGGGTGTGGCACAAACTTTTTTTACAATCCCCGAATTAGTTTTCTAAAAACATTTATATCCAGAAAAGCAACTCTAGTTTCATCCACATAATACATTATATATAATTTTATTAATATTATTTTGTTTATCTGCAATGGCTCCATATATAAAAAATATTATCAATAAATTTATTAAATATTTTTCAAGGTAATTCATGGTAATTGTTGAATGGTTTATTTTGATACAAACAAAATATATAATAATAATATATAGTATTTCCGGTATATAAAATATAAAACATTTAATTTTTTAAATTTTATATCAAATTTTATCATTAATTGTCGTTTTCTTTAGATTAAACTTTTTCTTTTTAAAACATATATAAAATACTTTTAGATATTTTGTTAAATAATGCTATAATGAGACAATTTTCTAAAAACTATTGTTATATATGTTTTGTTTTTATCAAGATAAACCTTTTAACAAGTACCAACATATTACCCTAAAATAAATTTTCAATATTTTTTTCCACGTGTAGCCGTTGTAAGTTGTAACTAAACAAAATATTACTAAAATTTTGTGTATTGTAAAACAGCAGAAAATCTTCAAAAAAGATTAAAACTAGTGATTTTACTTTACTACAGATCCTACAGATAAACAGATGTTTATCTATGTTGGTTTATTTTTTTTGACACTTTCATTCACAAAATATTTTGTTGAAATTGAATTCAAAAAAATATTTTTTAGAAGTGTCTCATTTTAATTTTTTTATAGTAGATATCTACCCTCTTATAGAACATTTTAACCATGTCACTGATATAGTAGCACCCGTAGGTAACTCGAGTAATCGAAATGAATTGAAAGTTATAATGTATGATAATGGCAAAAAAAATCAAAAAACAAACATTCCAAAGTTTCGTACGGGTCCTATATCAACGATATGGTGAATATGTTTTTTGAGAGGGTAGATATTCACTGTAAAAAAATTAAAATGAGACACCTCTTAGAAATATTTTTTTTTGAATTTTTTCTATATTACGTTATATTACAAACTTTGAATTTTTCTCGATTTCCCGAAATTCGTACGGGTGCTGCTACATCAAAGATATGGTGAAAATATTCTATAAGAGGGTAAATATCCAAAGTAAAAAAATTAAAGTGAGACGTCTCTTAGAAATTTTTTTTTTAATTTTTTTCCTAATATTTGCATATTACAACTTTGAATTCTTTTTGATTTCCCGAATTTCGTACGGGTGCTGCTATATCCTAGTATATTTTTTGCTTATATTCTATTTTAATCAGATAATTTTTTATTTTGGAAAAATATCAACGAGTTCATTACATTAGAGTGTTAAGATATATCGAAAAAAACATACTTTACAATATTTCAGAAATTTTCAAACCAACGTGCATGTAATCAGAAAATCAATATACCAGTATAAGATTAAAATGGTTCGGCTCTTTTGAGTTAATGGACGTCCGATAAATAGATGTTAATTAAGATTTAGTTTTACTTAAACACTGTATCTAAACGAAATAGTAAATAATTGTATATAAATCTTTTAAAATACAGTGGAACCTCGCATAACGAGCATAATTTGTTCCGAACTCTTACTGGTAACGCGAAACACTCGTTAAGCAAAACAATTTCTACTATATAAATTAATGTAAAATAATCCATGCTGAAAAAATACTCGAAAAATAAAATTAAAAAAAAATACTCTAAAAAACGTTATGTGTAACGTTTATTCAAAGAAAATTGTTAAGAAGCGTGATTCATCTTCATCTTTTCTTCTATCACGGAATAAACCATTTCATTTTTTTCGGGGGCATTTTTACAAGGGTTATTATACTTTGCTCAAAAAATCACAAATAATGTTTGGAAAAATGTTTGATCACACACAACGCTACGCTAGCGCAACGAGTTCTAAACACAGACTGATGTAGCAATGGCACGGAAATTTCCATCGCACAATTCGGGGATTCCCATATCCACGTCACTCGTTATTTGAAACGTTGCTCGTTAAGCGAGTCATTTTTTTATAATATATTTTACTCCTTATGCGAATTACTCATTTAGCGAGGTTCCACTGTAGTTATGTTGTAAACAACGCTTATAAATTACATATTTTAAATTATAAATTTGCTATAAAGTTATATTCAAATAAATGATTAGTTAACTTATTTATGCATACATAACATTTTTATAATTTTTGTAGATGTAATTTTATACGACTATAAGGTTTCCTGTCCTTATTCTCAAGTTTTGCTGAATATTAAGCAGTATTTTTCCATGTTTAAAATGTTTTGATTATTAAGCACGTACATAGAGTCCGTTACGATTTCATTAACACAGAGACCCGTTCTGTAAGTCGATATCAGATCTTCAAACTAAAAAGACTTTTGACTCCAAATACACTATCATCAGAAACTTAAAGATCAAATTATATTGGTGAACAAAATATTTTTACCTAAAATGCAAAGACATTCCATGAAAATACAAATTTTTACAATATGGGTAACTACATAATGGGAAAATTAACAATTTGGAATATTTATCAATGATCATTTAAATAGATGGGGTATCTACAAACCGGGACACATAAACTGCACGTCGCGATCAAAAATCCCAAGTTTGAATAACAAAACTGCACGCCGTTTGCTGATTATCGGATTATATGGGTCTTGGAATATTTTTTCGTTTATTATATAGTATATTTTTAAAATTATTTGACACAGCAATTTAAAATGTACAACTTGTAATTTATTTAATCTTTCTAATTGTCAAATGTTTGTATAAATGTATGTTGTATGTATGTTGTATGTATGTTGTGTGTATGTTGTATGTATGTATATATGTTTCTTCAGCATCTCCTTCTAAACCCCTGAACCAATTTTGATCGGGGTTGTGTCATTTTAATTGGTTTATTCCTTATTGAGAATAGACAAGATTCATCTTTTTACGATTTCATCTTGTTTCTCAAAAATTTGAATCAAATTATGGTTATAATGCAAATGTCAAATAACAGCTGTGTGAAGTTATATACACTACTGATGATAGAAGTGTTGCTTTTGAGTAATATATAATAGTGCAATTTTATTACTATTATATTATTATTATTTGTTTATTTATTTATTTTTATTATGTTTATATGTTTAATTATTATTTTCGACTTCAAACGTAACCCTTTAAGGGTGATGGGTTTCCTAGTCTATATTTTCTTTGGTAAAAAACATTGCAGTGTTAACGTTATACAGAAATCATACATTAATAATAAAATTGAATGAAAATAAAACTCACGTAAAATGTATATTAAACAAAAACATTTGACGTTGAATACATCCATCGTACAGAGTAGATATGTAGAACAACTCACACAGATTTAAAAATATTTATATCAATACAATATACGTCAGATTTTTAAATAATAAATATATAACAACATTAAAACTTCATTAAAAACAAAAAAAAAAGCAAATATATTTTGTTAACAATGCAATATTTTTTTACAAAGTAAAATATAGATTTCCTGAAGAAGGTACGCTCAGTATTGAAATAAATTAAAGTAGTTTTATTTAAAAAAAAAAAAACAACGTGACCTATATTCTTGTATAAGAAAAAATTAACATACTACAATTCAAAGGTCGTTCAACTCAATTATAAATAATAAGTAAGATTACAAATTAATATAATCAAATATTTATTATGAAAATAGATAATAGGTTAGGATAGGTTACGTATATGATCCTGTAGCAATTGTGTATTAAATAAGAAAAAATATATATGGAGAACATAGTTTTATTATTAGCTGTAACTTACATAATAATAAATATACAAATTATTGACACGCGGTAGTCCGATTATTACCTGGTTTTAGGTTGAAATCTTAATCCTTTAATCTCTTTGGAAATAACCAGCGTGCAGTTTTGCTATTTTCATTTAAATTATCATTCATTAAATTAAATATAAAAACGTAGAATAATATTTGTTAGTTTTGCATTATTGTTTTTATATTTTGTTTTTTTTTGCGTGGACGTCCGATGAGTAGTTGAAGTGGTATGATTGGAAGAATGGCTTGCGTAAGTAAAAGTTTTCAAGTAGAAGGAAATATAACTGCTTATGAACACAGTACAGGTAACCCTTCTATAACACATTAACACGGTAGATAGTTTCCAAGGAAACGGCGTGTTAGTGAAACTAGTGTTTGACATTTCCCGATGATTTTTATTTCTCGAGAAATAATGAATTTTTTGTTCCTTTGTTCCTATTTGTGCAAAAATGTTGAATTATAGGTACAAAATGTATATAAATGAACTTGGAAAACATTTAAGGCAAAAAAATAATAACAAACGCATTGAAAGTACATATTTTATTCAAAAATAGTTAATAAATACGTTACATAATCGAAAAAAAAAATTTAAATTGAAAAATGATAACTATTAACTAACAAACATTGAAATTAGAACTTACAAACTAGAATTTATTTAGAAGTACGAAAAACTAAATACATAATACAAAAATTGAAAATAAATATTAATATTTTATTTTTTTAAATTAATAAATGTAAATGTGGAATTATTTCTCTGTTTTAAAAAGGAATTTTAGGAAACATAGCGCATTCAATGTCTCGCTTGATAACCTATTTCTTTTCTTTGTGACGGAATCACTGGCAGTGGAAAAATTCCTTTCGTTTTGCGTTGATGTAGGTTTTATTGTTGAAAGTGCATCCCTAACAAGTTATAGATTTTTTGTTCTGGAACGACCAGTTGTTTGAAAGATATTGCATTCTTGTCTAATTGTTTTACTTGTACTTTTGTCAATACTATCCGCAGGATTAATTTCTTTAATAGTGTCTTTAATTAACAAATTTTTTTCTTTTTCGAAATACGACAAAATACACAGTCCTTTGCCATGGTTATTGCTTGACAGTATATAAATTTACATTTTTGTGCATTTATGCTTACGTGTATAATACCTACATTTTTTTTAAAATTCCGTACTGGTAGAAACAACAGTAATAATACTACTTGTACTTTCACTTTCCGATAAATCTCTATTAACTGTTTTTTTTTTATATATTCTTCTAAATAAAATCTGAATTTAATTCTTGTCCCTACATCCAATATAAGGAAAACTATATCATTTTCTTGCATATGTTTTAATCAAAATAAATCGCTAAAATAATACAACATAATTAATATATTTACATTTCCATCTTAATGATATAAAACATACCTTCAAATATACCACATATATTTTAATATTTCAAATTCCATTTACATAATAATTTGTGAATGTCAGATGAATCATTCGATATTAACAACGAGCAATCACTAAATTCGTCCATCTTGAACATAACTAGGCGGTAGACTAACAAAAATGTAGTCATTACAACTAAATTGTGTATTTTCATATAGCAAAACTTTAAAACAACAATATAAAAGTATACTGTACTATTTGAATGAGTTGGTTATATTTATTTCTAAAAAGTATAATTTACTAAACAAAATTGTTGTCAGAACAATTTGTGCGTTCTTACAGCAATCCTAACAAAATGTTAATTTAACATATAGATTGTATACCATACGCAGTTATTGTGCTAACAAAATTTATTGTATCATTTAACCATATTATTATGGCATTAACATTTCATACATTAGTAAATCCTCAGTGTTATCATAACATAATCAAATGTTTAGTAAACCACATAGTAGCGATATTAACAGAAAATCCTGGTACGTTGTACAAGTTTACGTTGCAATGCTTATTGTTAAATTTTACAAATATATTTATCTCAGTGTACAAGTAAAAACCTGAAAACTGTGTTGTAAGCAAAAATGTGTTAGGAGGGTTACTTGTAATGCATTTAATTTTATTTGTCAACCCTCAAGTGAAAATTTACCCTGCTTGAAGACAGAACAACATTTTGTCCCGTAGATAGATAAAATAGTATGTACACGTCGTAAACGTGACAATATGTGGAATCTATTTGCATAATAAATTTGCTTAATTATTATATTTTATTACACAAAATATATCTATAATATTATTATTAGGGATTTGTGATAAAAAAATTTACATGTTTGCCGAAATGCCAAATATACTTCAAGCGTACAAACAACAACTGTTTGAGACAGACACAATTAAAATAATTAATTCAAAGTACAACACCGACTACAAGAAGTATATGTACTCGCAAAATTATTTTTCGTTAGACGGCTCCTTTATAGCCCTTCGAATAATAGTACAACTGAGGTCAGCATGTAACAATACTTCTTATATTTTTCACAATGGTATTCTCCATAAATTCAATAAGAAAGACATTTGCACTATATGCAATCTGCTTGAAGACGATACATTGCACCATTTTCTATTTTCTTGTCCTGTTTTCATTGCTCCAAAAAAAGAATTCTTTTAATTTATTTTGTTTTTATTTTCCTGAACTTGTATAAAAAACAGCGCAGAACTGATAGACAAAACAATAACAATAAACATAAACAACAATACAAAATTAGTATCATTTGATATAACAAATTTATACACGAATATACCAATCAAAGAAACCATCGAAATAATCACAGAAGACATAAGAAAAAATCACAGCGAAGAATACACAAAACAATTAATACAAATACTACAAATGACACTTTTTCAAAATTATTTTAAATTCAACGACAAAATTTACAAACAAACTGAAGGATTAACCATGGGGAGCCCATTATCTGGTTATTATCAGAAATATACTTACAACACATAGAAAATAAATTCATAGAAAAAACGAAAACAAAATACAAAATAATTAAATGGATCAGATATGTTGATGACATATTGTGCATAACCGACCATCAAAAACCCGAAGATATTCTACAACACCCCAATAAAATAAGCAACAATCTAAAATTCACAATGGAATTCGAGCAAAATAATCAAATAAATTTTTTAGATATAACAATAATAAAATGCAACAATAAACTAAACTACGGCATATACAGAAAAAATACGACAACAGACACAATCATACATGCACAATCTCAACACCCCAAACAACACAAAATGGCAGCATTCAGAAGTATGTTAAATAAACTAGAAGCAATACCGTTAAATCAAACAAACTACAGAAACGAACACAACAACATCATACAAATCATCAACATCATACACAACTGACATAATCAAATAAAAAATGAAAAAAAGAAAAACAGCAGAGAAAATAAAAGAGAAAACAAGAAATGGGCAACATTCACGTACAACAACAAATACATATACAACATAACAAAAATATTCAAAAAACACGACATAAACATAGCATTTAAAACAACAAACACAATTAAAAACCTAACGAACCACAACAACGAGACAGAAAATGAATTCAACAAAAGTGGGGTATACAGATTAAAATGTAAAACTTGCAAATCAACTTACATAGGACAGACATGCAGAAGATTCATAAACAGATACAAAGAGCACATACATTCTTTCAAAAATTACAAAACATTCACAATACGCAAACCATTTAATAGATAATCAACACGCCACAGGACCAATAGAAGAAATTTTAGAAGTAGTAAAAATAAATAAAAAAAGTAACAAATTAAACATAATAGAAAATTTAGAAATACAAAAAGAAAAAAGAAAAAATCCGATTATGAACACACAAATCAACAGCAAATCCAACACGATATTCCAGCCAATCTGTACCCCCACCAAAAACTAGAAGATATAAATTGACACGATAACGGACGGACCAGCGTATTTGATACTCGTAATGATCGCAAGATCGAAACTCGTCATACAATAAAAAAGAAAAAAGAACTGTAAAAAGGCTAACAAAAAACAACAAAAGAATTCTTATTTCCATATTTGGTCGGACATGCCTCGGAAGATTATAACAAAGTTCTATTTGCAGATTTTACCAAAGAAAAAATTTATAAAATATTTTATTTTGTTTTGTATTAAAACTTCGAGCTTTTTTCTTAAATATGTAAATTAATTATTATTTCTTTGTTGCCCTCTATTTATATGTATTATGTATATATTTATACTTTTGTCAACCCTTTGTATAAGTTTTCTTATAACAAATAAAAAAATTATTATTATATATACATATATATATATATATATATATATATATATATATATATATATATATACCGGGTGTTTGTTCGACAAGTTCGTATGGGCGTTTAACATGTAATTTCGATAAATTGCAATATACTACTTTCTCGAGTAAAATTCGAAGAAATATTTAGAATACTTTTCGATAGGGCATAAAAGGTTCTATTATTTGTCGTTTGGGCACTAGAATTTTTTTTTGATTTTTTGGTTTTTATTTTTTTTCTCAAAAACTATGAGGTGTAGGAAAATAAACATAACATGGAAAAATGCAAAATAATGAGTACGATAATTGAGTGAAGAAACGATTATTCTGCTATGCATCGTTTAGTAGAAAAAAAAATAAAAACTGAATTTTTGAAAATAAGACTTTTTTCAAAATTTGCTCAAAAAAATTTGAAAAAATTCAGTAAAATAAAGAAAAAATTTAGCTATATTATAGCTAAGTAATTTTTTTCTCTAGTTCATACTGATTTTGCAGGAAAAATTATTGAAAATTCTAAAAAACATTTTAGAATTTTCAATAATTTTTTTTGCTAAACCAGAATGAGGTAGCGAAAAAAGTTACTTAGCTATTATGTAGCAAATTTTTTTCTTTATTTAAATAAATTTTTTCAGATTTTTTTGAGCAAATTTTGGAAAAAGTTTTATTTTGAAAAAATCCCAAGATCAAATCCCTTGTCAAATTTTCAAAAATTAATTTTTTTTTTTTTTTTACTAAACGATACATAGTAGAATAATGGATTTTTCACTCAATTATCGTACTCATTATTCCGCATTTTTCCATGTCATGCTTATTTCCCTACACCTCATAGTTTTTGAGAAAAAAATAAAAACAAAAAAACAAAAAAAAATTCTAGCGCCCAAACGGCATATGCTAGCAAATTAAAACTAAAACCAAATAATAGAACCTTTTATGCCCTATCGAAAAGTATCCTCAGTATTTCTTTGAATTTTACTCTAGAAAGTAGTATATCGCAATTTATCGAAATTACATGTTAAACGCCCATACGTACTTAACGAACGAACACCCGGTATACATATATAAATTAATATATTATAAATAGAAGTTCAATAAATAAATAAATATATATATATATATATATATATATATATATATATATATATATATATATATATATGTTTATTTATTTATTGAACTTTTAGGAACATTTTGAGAAACGTTTCGGTGAAACTTTGGTCTGCATGATTTCTATACGTGTATCTTTCTCGCCGTCGTTCATGCAAAAGCATCAATCCGGATTAGCAAAATTCGATTAATTGCGAAGCATCACTTTTAGCGCCAAATTACCGATTCAAACTTACGGTGCATAATATAAGGAAAAGTTTAAAACTACAACGCGCGGTAGTATTCGCGCCTACGCTCTGAAAATCTCAAAAAAGTCTCTGAGAACCTCGAAAAAAACTGAACAACTGTCAGAATTGGAACTGAAAGAATTTTTTAGAGATTTTCAAAGTTTTAAATGCGAATCTCTATTTCTTTGAGTATGTAAGTCTAGAAGTCCGTCAGAGTCGGGACTCTATTTTCTTTCTATTGCAATAGGATTATTATTTTGCTTAATAGGATTCTGACATTTTCTTTGTTTCACGTGTATTTATTACATCTGGCGTTAATTCGCACAATCTGACGTGCAAATAGCCTAAATTGCAATTTCTATTATCTGGCGTTCATTGACATATTTAAATGTTTATTTATATACACCCTTTATTTTAATGTAACATGTGACGTAAAATTTTGGTGTCGTAAACTTAACTGCAGCCAAACGTTATGTGATTAGCCATATACATTTTTTACAATAATTTGTTTTGTTTTCAGGTATCCCGGATAACAAAAGGCCGTATACATCAATTTATGCAAAAGCTATTTTCAAAATGTTCCGTACGTATACAACGTATATCGGACAAGCAACTGAAAACACTTCAAAGGTAAAGATTCTTTTTGTTAATTATAAATGGCTTTGTTCTAATTTTCAATAAGGGCATGAAACCGGTAAAAAAACCGGTCAATTGATTCGGTTTATCGATATTTTTGTAAATATTTTAGCGAACATTAACCGTTAACTGATATTTTGACATAATGAAAAACGTTGAATTTTAATTAAAAATTTAACAGAATTAAAACCGAAAGTCTATTTTAATATAATGAGTTCTAAAAGATTTTTTTACTATGTTTCATTTTATTAATTATTTTTATTCAGAACTACAAATGTTTTTTGCAAAAAGAGACGATATTTTATTTGCATTCAAGATATTTATTTAATAATGCGAGTACCTAAATATCTATATAAATTTTGACATATAAAAACGATAAAAATTAATTTTAATTTTTCTGCATCAATAGTTTTTTTTTTCTACCGCAGATAAAATTAATTTAAATGTAGAATTTTATGCTCGAAAACTTATATTATTTAAATTAATAATAATAAAAAAATGGGAGCTTCCCATTTCAAATTGTAACCCTTTTAAAAGGGAGTAGGGGAGAGGGGGTTAATTGTAACACGAGTGAATGCCTCCCAGTTGAAATTTTGTTCGTACAATGCTTATTTTTCGAGATACTTCGATATGTCTAATATTGATAATTTTATTTACATCTTATTTTTATATAACTAAACAAAAAATTTACCGGTTTAAACAGATATTAAAAAAATTGTTCTCAATTATGATTAATTGTTAATCAGAGTTTTAATTGATTGCATGGCCCTGTTTTTATTAACATATTAATGCGTTCACTAACGGCCAGCAACATATTAAAAAAAATATATTATTAACAGATAGACTTTTATAAATGCTTCAATTTTTTGAAAATTTATAAACAAATAACGAGTTTTTGTTCAATAATTAAAATTTGCACGATTCAAAATGTTATTTACTTTTCGCTTTAGTGATTTTCTATATTTACTGAATTTGATAATTGTATTTATGGACCCAATGTTTCGAAAATTAGTAAAATTTTATTTGATTGCAAAAATAAAATGTCTAACTTTGTTTAATTACTTTTATCAAAAAGATCATTTTTTTCATTTTGTCAGAAGCCCTATCAGTCGGGGGTCCTAGGCAACTACCTATTGTTTATTCCATTACTGTTAACTGTAAAAATATCTTAAATTTCTGTAATTTTACTTAGGTTTTAACAGCAAAAATAACAACTATGATAATTTACGTAATATTAATTTTTTTTTATAAAAAATTACATAAATTATTTACAGTGTATTTTGCGTTTGATATTTTGCCAATTTTTAACGTCAGGCATGTTACACAAACTAACACTTATTCTTTTTACGTAAACTTCATTACAATAGTAAAAATGGAGGTTTTTATTTGAAAAAAATATGAGATTTTCATGTTTTTTTTTTGAACTTTAAATTTACAGCAATATTCTAGGCATAGTTTTTTAAATAGTTTTAATTTTTTTATTAAAAGGTATCCCAAAGCGTAATAAGTAAGAGTCCCCGTTTACAAATTGCAAATATTTGTTTACATTTTCGAGATACGGACTCTGAAAATGATGTTATCAATTTCAAACAAAAAAAAAAAATCTAAAAAGCTGAAATACGTCAAAAGCAGTTGAACTAAATTCAATGATAAAATAAGAAAATGGGATATTCCATTTAAAATTGGGAAGTTACAGTGAACTTCCGGTTAAAACAGGAAATGGCATCTTATTGCCAATAATTTACTTCAACTTCGCATATTTGAATATCCCTATATATATATATATACACCAAAATTCAAGACATATTATTATATAATTTTTATTTTATATTTTTTATTTTTTTTTTAATTTTTGTTGTTATATAATAAGCGTCTTAGAAATAGAAGTCAAGTCAATCTTAGTTGGTCATTCTTGAAATATTCTTGTGTTCAACGCGTTTGTTTGTGATGGGTTATGCAACAATTTATTGTAAGTGTTATATTTATTCTAATTTTTGTTTTAAATAAATATATCATAGCATTGCTTTTCTTGTTTCCGTAGAACTTCACAGTACTGCTTTTGTTTTATATAAATAACAAGTTTTTTCCTAGCATAGTAAAAAATCTTTTCGAACTCATTATATTAAAATAGAACAACTTTAGATTGTAGTTCTGTATTAATATTTATAAATAATTGATCTACTTAACGTGCGTCTTCATCAAGAAAACTGATACAAATGTCAAATAGGCAAAGAAACCAAAGAAATATAAAAAATAAAACGTGAAATAAAAAACATGAAACATGTTTCACAAAATAACAATACATTGTTTTAAATGGGAATCGGCACATCAGAGAAATGCATTTCATGCGTGGTGATAAGAGAAACAAATGCTGTAGAAACATGTTTTGTGAAATAGAGCCTGTTCTATATTTTTGTTTCACGTTTCGCGTGGTTTAACTCACTGCTGTGCATAAAAATTAATAAATTTCTTGATATTTAAAGACGCGTAGCTTCTAAACCGAAAGTGCTATTAAAAAAATGACACAAATAAAAGTTGTGAGAAATTTTATTGACTATAATTTTATTTCCATACATTTTTTTTGATAAAATGCATATTTAATTCCAAATTGTACTAAATATAGAAACATTTAAGTTTAATATTTTTTTTCTGTGCATTAAAATTAATAAATTTCTTGATATTTAAAGGCGCGTAGCTTCTAAACCGGAAGTTTTATTAAAAAGTGATGCAAATAAAAGTTGTAGGAAATTTTATTGTCTTAATGCTACATAATTTTTTGATAAAATGCATATTTAAGCCGAAATTGCACTAAATATAGAAACATTTAAGTTTAAATTTTTTTAATCATTTGTTATCCGAACTATCGTCGGTGTTCGAGTTTATTGTGAATTGAAACCAATTTAATTTTTGTCGCTTCAATTTGTGTATCACTGTATAAAAAGTTTCATATTTCGTGTTTCATATTTTCAGTTTCGTATTTCATATTTCATGTTTTACGTTTCTAGTTTCTCTGGTGTGTATGGTTTAACAAATTGACAAATTATACTAACCGCTGGCTAAATAGATTTTACTGCGGAAATGCTGTATGAGAGGTATTTTTATTATTTTCATATAATTCTGACATTTTTTCAGAAGACGAAATTCAATATTTCAGCAAACAAAACTCATTTTTTTAAAGCTACGTACTACTTATATTTATTAATGCGATATTGTCACGAGTAAAACACACATAGGATCAATAAAACCACAACTAATGACAAAGAAAAATAATAAACAATACTTTTTTAGAATATTTTAAAATATATATGTAATCAAGAGATCTTCGTGCGTAGGAACACAACACAATAAGTACAAATATTTATTTACTGTAAATGTCATTTGTATCAGTTTTCCTGATGAAGACGGACGTCGAGTTTATCGAAACGTTGATTATTAATAGATATTAATACAGAACTTAAATCTAAAGCCGTTTTATTGTATCATTTTTCTTGAACGTAAGGTTTGGTAATATGAAACAAACAAGAAATCGACTTACAAATTATAAAATTTCAAATTTAATACATATTGCTTGGGAACATATTGGTATTTCTTAATATCTTAGGTCATCTGTATTAAGACATTAAAAGGAAATATTTAGAGAAGTAATAATTGTAAGTTGCGGAACATGTAATTTTTAGTAATATAGCTGCATAAAAATTACTATAGGTATGTTTATTTTCTTAAAATGATATTGGTATAATTAAAAATTTAAAAACTTTTAAATTTGAAATCAATTTATTTTTTTAATTTTAATAAAGTTGATAATTTGATAAATTACAAATGTCACCAATTATTTGAATATTAAAATTTAGTAGAACATTTTTTGTAATTTTGTGAATATGTTAATAAGTAATTAATTAGCCAAAAAGTTAAGTAAAGTTTCCTTATTATGATTATTGCAAAAAAATTCTTTTTGATTGCTTATATCTGTAGATATTTCTAATTTTTATAAAATATAATTAAGGAATTATTGCAATCTGAACTTTAATTCAGAATTGGGCTGATTTTAATCTTTTAATTTTTTTAAATTTTAATCAGTGATCTAATAATTATTATGTAAAATATTTAGATATATCTAACACAAAATAAATGGTAAAACAAAAATTTATATACCTACAAATAAACGTTTCTAGAACTGTTTTACGCGTATGAGATCCTACATTGTTTTCTCGCAAATTTTAATGATTGCGGTATAGATTTAGAGTATATAATATTGTAAAATTTATTTATATTATTAGAGCTAACGACATATGTCTTAATATCATGCGTATATTACGTACAAGAAAAAAATCAATAGTGAATACAGGTAGCCCTCCTATAACAAGGTAGATAGGTTCCAAGAAAACGGCGTGTTATGTGAAACCGTGTTATATGAGACCCAGAGCTAATAAAAAAAGGGAGTTAGGTTCCAAAAATTAAAATACATTTGTACAAATATTTTTTAAGATACATAGAAATACCTTCAATTTTTTCAAAAATGTACATGAAAGGTAAACAGTTATTTGTGTCATTTTTACAATAGACGCGAAAAACTAAAAATTACATAGTTTTTTGATGTTTATGTCTGCATAAGTTAAGTAACATTACTATAAGTAGCTATTTTTAAGAAAATAGTCGTACAAAATTGAGACAGTTACAGACACATTATTTTAGCACATGCAGGTGATTATGAACTTACGACTGTTTGCCTCTTATGTCAGAGAGGTAAAAGTAAAACCAAAAGTCGTAGTTGACAAAAACTTCTTTAATAACAAACTTTTTTTTTTAAATAGCTGGTGCGCTTATTAAATGTATATATGTACATACTCGTTACTACAAGTAAAAGCCTAAAAACTGCGTTATAAGACGAAAATAGATACCGTATTATAGGAGGGATTGTGCGTTTAAGCGAAACGTGTTAGAACGAAACCGTGTGTGGGTTACCGTGTTGTAGGAGGGTTACCTGTATATTTTTTAATTCAAATTTAAATCTAACCTTGTCGTTTTTTGCTTGTTCTACTGTGGAATTCTTAAATATATATATCTCTGAGGATATGCTATAGACATATAATCAAATATTACACGTATACAATTTTATATATACATACATACATACATACACAATAACGCCATATATCCAAAAGGGTATATTTTATATTTACATTTATAATAAATACCTAAAAAGTATTTAATTACTCGTAAAACTTATTTTTGAAATTTAATTTTTTTTTTGTCAGATTTTGTAATTTTTTTTTAAATCGTAAAGAGCCCAATCCTATTTTAATGTTTTTTATTATTTAAAAAAAAGTAAAACCAGATTTTTTGAATTACTTTTAAATGTGGCAAAACGATAAAATATCAAATATTGTTTTCTGTTCTGTAAAAATATATGTTCACTAATAGCTTCTAGATAATGAAAAGAGCTAACATTATTTGGTAGTTATCATCATATAATAAACTTAACGTTATGGTAAACATCAACGGTAATTTTTTTTTTCATATTTGACATATTTTTTCGATTTATGTAATTAGTTTATTATGTTTCTATGTTTACACCGAATTTTTATTTCAGCACTAGTTACCGTAAAGAAATGATGGACAAGAAAAAAACTAATACTAAGAAACATAATCATAATGTAAAAACTAATAAGTGCGAAAGTAGTAGAATGATTTTAGAAAGATCTACTACCAATACTGATAAAATTCATAGTGTTAAAGTTAATAGTTCCAATAGTAAAAGTGTTGGCGAAAAAAATACCCGAATACCCGAATCCGTGCCATTAAATTGTAAAAATAAACGTAAAAGTATCGACAATGAAAATAAATCGTTTAAGAGACTTAAAACGCTTGATTTGTTTAGAAATGCTAAAAATGAAGCATTTCAAAAATCTGTATCAGAAGTTTCGAGATATCGTGGAGTATCGTCAAGCTCGCATTCAAACACTACCAAGATTTTTGACAAAACACAAGACAAACCTATATCAAATAACAAAACGAATTTAAAACAACGTTCAAAAAGTATAGATTCACGAACTCAATTAGAAGAAAAACCTAAACAAGACAATCGGAAAAAAATATATAAAGAGAAAACAGAAAACAAACTTATATCGAATACTAAAACGAATTTAAGACATCGTTCAAAAAGTATAGATTCACGCTCTCATTTACAAGAAAAAACTAAAAACAATCGGAAAAAAGTAGATAAAGAGAAAACAGAAGATAAACTTATATCGAATACTGAAACAAATTTAAGACATCGTTCAAAAAGTATAGACTGTGATCGTGAATCTATACTTTTAGAACGATGTCTTAAATTTAGGAGAAAAACCTAAACAAGACAGTCAGAAAAAATTAGATAAAGAAAAAACGGAAGATAAGCATATATCGAATACTAACAAAAATTCAAGACATCGTTCAAGAAGCATATATTCACGATCACATTTAGAAGAAAAATCTAAACAAGACAATCTGAAAAAATTAGGTAAAGAGAAAACAGAAGACAAGCATATATCGAATACTAACCAGAATTTAAGACATCGTTCAAGAAGCATAGATTCACAATTTTATTTAGAGGAAAAAACTAAAGTAGACAATAAAAAATACGAGGAAAAAAATAATGGAAAACCCACCCGGTCACAATCTAAAGAAAAATCAAAATCAACTTCGGATGAAACGAAAATTGATAATAGAACTAATACAAAACGTTCCAGATCTCATTCAAAGGAAAAATCATGTGTTAGTAGTAAATCTCATAAAGAAGTTAGTTTAGAAAATGATAGTAATCAAATAAAATTTACAAGTAGTGAAAGAAAGTCTGTCCCCAGTACTTCTTCGAAAAACCAGTCTGATATTGCAGTTACATAATCGTCATTTTATCACAAATCTTCAAAATCTACATCAAAAAAACATACAAAAAAAATAAGCGATAATAAATCAGATAAAAAACGAAGAAATAGTACCAATAATGAAACTAATACAAATGAAAATGAATGGAGAGTAAATTCCATAGATGATATTAATAAAACACCTAATAGAATTAGTTCTCCACGAAGAACTACGTCTGGTCATGATAAAGAGAATGAAAATAAACATCGGTTAAGAATGAGTTTTTATCGTAGCAAAAGTGTTGATCATATTCCTGATGATCCACGTTTAACAAGTATTAATAAAACAAATGATAAAGCAATAGTACTTAAAAAAATATATCGACGAAAAAGTTTCCATTGTGGCGAAGAACTCAATAATTTTCCAGATACATCTTTTATTCAACCAAAATCAAACGTAAAACCTAAAACAACTGTCGTGCCAACATTTGAAAATGAAATTGATCATTCATCACAAGCCAAAAAAACAAATACAAACAAAATAGAAGAAATACTTTCACCAGTTACTATTAATAATAATAATAATAATAATTACATATCAGTTGGTGAACTATTAAAAAGACAGCGATTAATGAAATTCGAACCTCCTAAGCAAGCGTTTCTTACACCATTAGCAGCTACAAACCAAGGAGATACAAAATCTTCTTTTACAAATCCTGATGAGCCAATTCCAGAATTGACTAGTTCAATTTTTAAACCAGACAATAAAGTTAATCGTAAAACTATAAATAATAAACGAAGACAGTCTATGTATAGTACAGAAGTAAATTTTTCGGCAAATATAAAAAGGCGACGAAATTCAACTAATAACATTTCAAATACAAATAATTATGGAAATATTGAACAAATTGTTTCAAATCATATAAAAAGCCCAGAAGTAAACAGTGACAATAGATTAACAAATAATACACAAACTAACATTTATCAAAACCAAATTTTGCCTGGAGCGGTAGAAATCCATAGACAAGATAATTTACTGTTACAAAACAATGCTGTTAATAATAATACTCCAGTTATAAATAATGTTCAAATGCCAAATTTTACTACAAGACACAGTGCTCAAAAACTTTTATTGCCGTATCAAAAATCTGCACAAAATTACATTAATAAAACCAAAATTTTGTCTGATAATTTATTACTCCAAAACAATGCTACTAATAATAACACTCAAGTTAGAAATATTATTCAAACGCAGAATGATACTGTGAGATGCAGTGCTCAGAATAATTCTTTACTGTATTCCAAATCTCCACAAACTAACATTAATAAACAGAACGATACTATGAGATGCAGTGCTCAGAATAATTCTTTACTGTATTTAAAATCTCCACAAACTAACATTAATAAAAACCAAATTATGCCTGAAACGGTACAATCAATCAATCGGCAAGTACAAAATTATGCTTTATCTACTCAAGTTAAAAGTAATATTCAAATGCCGAATAATAACTATTCATCATCAGGAACAATGTCACAGACTGTTATTTCAAATGATACAACTACACAAAATGTTTTTGTAGGTGTAAATAAAACAATAGCAGTACCTTCAACTTATCCAGAAACAAATCCGAATCCTAATATTCAAATTCCACAAACTTCTGGCTTAAGGCAATTATTGACTTCGAATGAACGAAACACGAAAGAAACTACAACGGTGCCATATTATAAAAATCGAACATATTCTACATTGCCAAGCTATTCAAATCAACCAATGGCAGCATCTCAAACTTATTTGGCATCGAATTTTAATAATATTCCAACTTTACATTTACCGAACAACAAGGAAACTTTAATGTTGCCATATTCTCAAACCGAAATGAATCTAAGTATATCTAGTCAAAATATCGGTAATAATTTAAATGAACCAGTTTCAAGAAAGACTTCAAGTAAGACTTCACATAAGACTAATCAATCCAGTACATCTTTAGCGTCTCAAAATTCAAACACTCAAAACGATTTTACACAACAAAATTACATGCAACAACAAGCAGCATATAGATACGCATTATCATCCTATCATAATTCTCAACAACCATCATCTTATCACAATGCTCAGCCACCATCATACGATGGCGCTACATATTATCGAACTAATCAGTATGCATATCAATATCCTTACTCTTCAGATAATATGTATAATTACCATCCTCAATATTACTATCAACCTACACCTCAATACACGTATTCACAATACAATACATCAGCAAATCTAACGTCAGAAAATAACAAACATCTTGGTACTGGACATATGGAAAAATTAAATAAATACGTATCAAATAAGACAAAAGGAATGTCAAACGAATATAACAGTAATGTTAGACCTACAAGATCATCAACACAAAATACAGTGGATCGTTCAGTAAGTTAATTATATTCAAGTATATTTTTTCAGTTTTTATCAAGTTGGTTTTTTACAGTCTCTTCTACGAAATTTATCTCGAGATAGTGGCTATACTAGTCCAACGGAAACTGTACCAAAGGTTAGTTTTATTTTGTTGTATTTCTTTAAATTTATCTTGAAATATTTAGAAAACATATACACTTGTAGACAAAATTAACGCACCACTTTTAATAGATTTTTGTTGATAAATGGAATCGAATATTGTTCGCTGAAAAGATATAAATACAATAAAACGGCTTTAATTTGTAGTTTTGTATTATTATTATATACTATTATTATTAATAATTGACGTATTCAACGTACATCTTCATCAGAAAACGAAATAAGTAACTGGATTATAAAATTTATAAATTAAATTTAAAGGAAAGGATAACATAAGTGTAAAGTGACATTGATTTAAATAAAATTTGGCTTCCTTTAATTAAAAATGTATAACTTTTATTATTTAGTTACTTATTTTGTTACCTAGTAACTTGTTTTCTATGTTCTGTTTATTTGCTGTAAATATTATAAATAATGATAATGGTAAAAGTATTAAAATGTATTTTATCTTTGTAAATTAAATATGACTTTATAATTAATTTTGTTACTTATATTTTGACAATTTAAGACCGGGATAAGTTAAAATTTGTATTTCCATAGTTTGCATTCTATAGATTTATTTTGAGATTAAAATCGTAAGTTAGTAGCACACATATTTGTCACTGGCGTTTCATCTTTTAAATAATTTATATATAATATTACAACAAAATATTATGAAATAAACTACAAAAATATGCATTGAAAAATGACAATTTCTATGTATTTTAGAAATTGAAGATTACTTTCGTATGATTTTGAAACAATTATCCAAGGTCAAATTATAATTACATTATCCTATGTTTATTTCACAATCTTTTGTATGAATCATTTTCCACAAAATAGCTTTGGGATTTGAGATATACTTTTGTAATTGTTTCTCTGGTCATAATAGATCATTTAGGAATAATCTTTTTTATTGATTTGTTAACTTAAATTAAATTTATTTTCGAGTTAGAAATTATCAGGGTTTAACTAACTTTTCTGGCATATTTAATCCGGAATTAAAGTTTGAGAATAAAATTTATTCTAGGAATTAAAAAAATAGACTGGGAAATATCCATTTTAAATACATTATTTTAAAAATATATTTTATTGTCTTTATTTTCTTAAATGCAAAATCATTAATTTATATGTATATTTTTTTTAATTTAATAGCCATGCGAAAACTGTTCCGGACCTGGTGCCTACATCTGTTCGGGATGTCAATCAGTTTTTTATTGTTCACGGAAATGTCAGGTAAGAAATATAATTAATAACTTTTATAATGTAATTGTTACACCCCCCCTAATCGTATAAATGCACAGTTTGTGGAATTCGGCGCAGGTAAAAATGTGATGGGGCTTGGTTAAGTTGGAGAAGAATTTGTCCTTACAACCGAAAATCAGGGACTTGACATAAAGTATTTAAACATTTTTTCAAAATTGCAAGTTGTGCGTTCGCGTAGAGCAGCGACAAGTTCCGAACAGTAATCTAAACTTCTGATTTTTTTTTTAAAGACAAACTGTTGTGCTCTGACCAGCAGATTCAAACCATAGTTTACAGTATTATATTCTTAAACTCGCTTGTCTACCATGCACAAATTTAAAACAATTAGGACAAGTAAAAATTAAAAAGATAGTTTACAAGCGGAGAAACTATTTCACAAACGGGGTAATTACACGATTGGGGCGTAACGTTATAAAATTATTAAATAATTTTATATAACAATGGGAGAGATATCTGTACTATTCTTATAAAGTTGCAAGTGATATTTGTCATATTCATTTTTTATCTATTCAATTGGAGGCATAACGTAGACTTTGTTACTGCTGTTACAAATTCGAAATTCTGAAAGATTCTTTACCATATTACATAGCTTTATTTTATTTGTATTGAAATAGGTATAAACGTGAGTATATTTGCATGCATATTTATGCAACATTAATAAAATATTAATATTAACTGGGATTTAAATAAATTAATCGCTAATTCTATTATATAATTTTAACTGGTGGGAAAAGCTTAAAAATTTAACATAACATAGATACAATACTAACGTTGGTTATACATTTATGCCGTTATTCCAGTCATTAAATTCAGCTTAATTGAAACATTTTCGTCAAAAATCACAGTTTGTTAAAATTAAAATTCTTGTATCTTGTAAGAAATTTCGTTGTAATAATACATAGTAAGATTTCTTACGGAATCCAAGAATTTTCATTTTAACGAATCTTTAAATTTAAAGAACTTAAAGTAATAGTAATCTTTAGGCCTTCACGGTCGGTATACATTGAATTTATAGAATTTTCTGGGCTGGTGTATGACGTAGTCGATCTATACTCATCGCAGACGAATTACGCTAACCAGAATACGGCCTACCAGTCTACAAAATTGTATAAATTCAACTTTAATCAAGTTTTAATTCCGATCAATGTTTAAATATTTTAAGTGTAACAATTTAAATTTCCATTACAAAGTGCTTTAACTGTTAAATTTGAGATTCAATTTGTTAAGTTGACCGAATTTGCATGAATAATGTTTGCAATTTTTTATTTAGATGGTTTTTTTGAAAGGTAAACAATTAAATATATACATTGTTAATATAGAAACAAAATCTTTTAAATTTATCTAAATTTCTTTGAGTTAAAGTTTTATTTAAGCTGAAGATATTTAAATTTAAATATGATGACTAGAATAGCGGCGTAATAGATATTGTTATTAAAGTAATTGATATGTAAATAATTTGTTTATTTGATCCAGTTACATCAAATCAAAAGTCTAATCTTTGTTATTATTATATTTTTCTTGCAATTACAAAAACATGTTTCATATCATATCATATTAGTGATAAAAAAAAGCAAATAATTGATATTAACGAATGTTCAAGATTTCAGTTTGTATTGTACTAGTTTTTAATAATTTATTTTGTATATAAATATAATAAACATTTTTAGTCACATTCTTTAAATATGTGTGGTTGTGAAAAGAGTGTTTCTCTGATGTGTTTACTATTACACGTATCTTTATTAGAAGTTTTTTTTTTTTTGGCGTGAATGTCACGTTGAAGTACTTCTTAGATCCACTTTTGTTCAAAGTGTTTCCACCAAAGAAATATCACTTGAGTTTTATAAAACTATTTCTTGAAAGATAATTACAGTTTATGTAAAATATTTTACATTATATTTTCACAATTACATGTTTAAATTAAGAAATATTTTTATTTTTTTGACTACGCTATGCTACTTTAATGTATTAAAAAGAAGATGAAATAGATTTAATCTGAAGATTTAAGAATACAATGTAAATTTACTAGATCTTTCAATCTCACGATCAAAGCGACTATCCTTAGTTTTTTATATCGTACAACATTAATAGCTTGGCACTGCCAGTTCCATTTATTTAATCCTGGTTTTATGACAATTGCATTGTCCTAAAACTACACGACTTTTTATGTTTTAAATGCAAAAATGACAAAACTACAAACGTCCGTTAATACATTTGTGAAATAATAAAGTTAAAATTGAATATTTTATTATTTTAGTTGTAAATATTATTCATCTAAAACAAATTAATATTTCTTTGCAGGAACAGGCCTGGAACATACATGTAACAAAATGCGGAGACTCATCTTAAACTAACTTTAATAATGTATTTATAAAGTATTAAAATAAATATTTAATCTAATTTTTAAAAAAAAAAATTATTCTTAATGTTTGTGTTTCATGTTCATCTTATAAACACTGTTGCCCGTATTTATAGCCCCTTTTAGAGAACTTTTAGTTAAAAGCAAGTCAAGATTTCAATATATATTTTTGCTTTTATTACCTACCACATATAAACTAGTTTTAATAAATTAAATAAGGTGGAGTGGGGTAAGTGCAGAGTAGTTTTTGCATAGTTGGACTTTAAACATATGTATTTTTAATCTGATATGTAAATACTTAACACTGTCGATATCGAACGCTTTACACATTCATTACTATTTAATTAATATTAACTTGAACCCTAATTTTCCTTGTAAATTTTCATTTTGATAGAAAATTGTTTAAAAAATCAACTACTCCGCACTTTCCCCTAAAATGGGGCAAGAGCGTAAGTGGGAGTTAAAAATGCTTTGGAACCTTGTTTCATGTGCAATGAGACAGGAGCAGAATTATTAAGAAACCTGCTATAAAATGCTTTTTACTGCATTAAAATATATTGTTTAATTCTATAGTTATCCAATTTTAACACGTTAAATACGGCGTAGCATAACACACCGTATTAAGCCGTATACCCCACCATTTTGGTCTGCACATGCCCCAAGTTATAATATTTACGGGGCAAGATCAGATTAGTGTTTTTTCAATAAATTAAAACAAGAAACAAATGAAACTGTTTATTTAATGTAAAATTACATCGATATTATTTATATTTACCTAAAATAACAACAAAAAATATAAAATTATCCTAAGAAACTATTGTTCGTTTACGGAGCCGTCAATCTTGCTTGGTAGTTCAAACGTGACTGTTTACACTGATTGATATAATTAAGGAAATCACGTTCATTCTTGCGCGTTATCTATGAGATATAGTACATATTAACTTGTAGTACATTACTACATACTAGCTAGAGAAATTTATCTCATATTATAATAAATATAGCCAATTAATGCACTTGCCCTGTTTACGCACTTACTCCACTCCACCTTACTTTTTATTATATTTAACATTTTAAAATATAAATAATGTTAAAAACTGTTCTAATATTTTTTAAATAAATTTATTTAAAAGTTCTCTAACAGGAGCGGTGAATACGGGCCAGTGAGATTATTATAAATAAAAAATAAGAAAAATATTTTATTTTATTTTTGTTTAGTTTTGTTTTTCTCATAACAGAGTAATATTTTGTAGATATAAGATTATTTATTTTGTAATAGGTTAATTAATTTGTTCTTAAATTAATACAGATGTTCCATATTTTTGTGTTAATTGTACTAGTATAATATTCGTATTTAGCAAGTGTCAATTATAATAATATATAAAATAAATGTCAACAATTTCCAATTATAATTACGGCGACGCGACATTCTGTTCAAATTAAAAGTATGTTTTTTATTAAATTTAAAATAATTGTAAAGTCAAACGAGATGTGTAGGTATAATAAAAACAAAAACAAAATTTTACATGCAAAATTATGCAAAATTTATTTTATTGATTTGTATACCTGAAACTTTATCTACACATTTTAAATCTAAGATAGTTTTCGGAAAATATTAATATATTTTATTTTTATTTTGTGTTCGATTTAGAAACCAGTTTTTTTGTTTTTTTTTTTAAGTTTGATTTAAGTTTCGTAATATAATTTTTTATGGTAGAATAATTTTATTTTTATAAGTTAATTTATTGTTAAATTTCTACGTTTATAACTTAAAAATACCTGTTAATAATTGTGTTCTAACAGTAATAGTATATATATTTTTCTCGTATACTCAAAAATATTGAGATTTTATATTTTTCCCAAAATTTCACAAGATACTCAGTCATTGAATCGGCTTGTTAGGCTATGCATCAATGACTGGCCAGTTTAATCATAGACACGTAGACCGAAACACATGTCTACGGTTAAAACTGGCCAGTCTTTGATGCATAGCCTAACAAGCCGATTCAATGACTGAGTATCTTGTGAAATTTTGGGAAAAATATAAAATCTCAATATTTTTGAGTATTATTATATTAAATTTCACAATGACAATACGAACATTTATTTGTTCAAGGTCTATTACTAAATTATTTATAATACATGATTTTATTATTTATATTTAAATATAAAAATAAAACTATTAAATTATTTTTTAATATGTTTAATGTTCAGTGGTTTATTATTTTGTAATTTTGTTAAATATATTTAAGCAATGTTTAAATCGTTTATTTAAATAACTTTTACAATTGCAAAACATTTCAATAGTAAAGCATATCATTTTGATAAAAAATTGTTCGTAAAAATTAAATTTATTTGCAATAAAAAGGGCAAAAGTCTATTACAGAAGATTTGAAAACATCAAAGTTATTTTGTATTGTGTGACAATATGTAATATATGTTGAGAGATAATTGTAAATATGTAGTTACGTGTATGAATTTTAGTTTTTGTTACGATTAAATTCGAATATCCAAATTATATTGTATTTTTTTGTTATAAAAATTTAAAAAAATTAACTCTTAAAGAGTTGCGTATTAAAAGAAAAATAAGTAAATTTTGATATTAATTTTGTAAAAAAAAATAAAGAAAAGAAAAAGTTTTGAATAAAAATGTAATTTTACATGTTTTTGATAAAAAATTAATATTTACGTAAATTATTACAGTAAAATTACAAAATGTTGTTGTTTTTACTGTTAAAACTTATGTAAAATTACATAAATTTGAGATATATTTTTTACAGTGTATCAAATTTAACTAGGCGTTGTAAAACTATTTGAGAAATGGATAAAAATATTTTACTTCTAACAAATATTTTTATAAAAATGCGTTCAGAAATCTGGTAACTTTAAACTGTCAGTAATCATTGTATTTAGGTATAAAATTTGAAAAAAAATATATTGAAGTGTTGTAAACAATAATTAGTCCCAGCTAGCATTTTTTTGTTCGTTCTCTTTCTCGCTTTAATCACAACAGTGCGAGCGACAGAGAAAGAAAGAAAATTTTTGTTGGGAGTTGGTTAACCAAGCAATTTGATAAGTAAACTTTCTTAAGTGCTTCATTTATTGATCAGATGACAAGATTTTACGCAACAGACCCTTAATATATTCACTGCTGATGTAACATGATAAGTTCTTCAGTGCTGAGTTATTTTTCTCGGCAGACTTTAATGCTTTTGATAAAAATTTTAGAAACGTATTATTTTTCCAAAAAATAACTAAACGTAATACAAATATTGAAATGATATTTTTAGAGCTCTACATTAGTGAATGTGTTAAATTCGATATTGAAATTTGACATTTAATAATCTCGATTTGGTAAAGATTTCTGAAAAGAATTCAACCTTTTAGCAAATGATTTTTCAAAGGTTGATATTGAAAGTTTAAATAAAAGCGCGCAAGTATTTTTCAACAATTCCGCCATTTCATTTATCAATTTACTTTTTTGTTTTATTTTTATTTTTCTATTTACATAATTTCATTAAAAATTTGATCAATTTATTGATATTTAATCTGTAAATTTCGTATTCATATTTGTGCTATATAAACTATGACTGATATTCCATTTATAAGAAAATTAATCTGAAGATGGGTTTATGCAGCAAAAGTTAACATTAAAAAATTAAATCAATGCAAGATTTTATGCACTCCACTAAAACTAAACTAATGTTAATATTAAATTAGAAAGTTGGCCAATTTACAAGTTTTTAAATTTAATTTTTTTGTCTTCACGCATGCGTATATTCATAGGATTTAATAACGTTTTGTCTCAGTTGACAAGTAGCAAGTTAGTGTCTGTTCAAGTCTGGCTTGGAAAAAAGACGTACTATTAATTGATTTAGTTCAAATTCTGAGTAACAATAAAGCCAACCCTACGTTATCATCAATTTTAAAAGCAATATATTTTTGAAACATACCAGGCGAACAGAATATGTAAAACTAGTGATGTTGTACGATTTGGAATAAATGTCAAACTTCAAAAATAATCAGTCAGGTAAGCGTATTAAAAATATGTATAAATGCTTGTTTGTAGTTTTAAAATATATTAGTGGAAGTGTTCACTGTTTAACGTTAATGTAAATTTAAATTGGTCTGCATAAATCCACCTTTAGTTGTGATTAAAAATTTACTTAAATCTAGAGACATTTATGACATATAATTGAAATATATTATATATATTTTATTAAAAATTTATAAATTTTTGAGGAAAAAAATGCTATATTTTTAAATATTAAGAAATGTTTTTAAAGATAACTTTATATAAAAGTTTACAGCTCGTTTTAAATCTCGTGAAATGAAAGACAGAAATTGTCTTTCTCGAAACATTAGACCCGCATTAATGTCAACAAAGTGATTTCTATTATAAATACGTATTATAATTTGTATTCTAACTTTTAACAACTAAATACAGTTTTTGAATCACTAATAGAATGACATACAAGCAAATAAGTTGATGTATTTTAGATTGTATTTCGCACATTTTATGTCATTTGTTAAAGGACAAAAGCCGTTTCTCTAAATTCAACATGAAATCCATTGGTGAAATTTTCGTTGAATGTAACATTTTCGACTGTTTGGTTAGGTTTATCTCTTTAATGATTAATATTAGGGTCGAGGGGGAAACAGCTTGTAAAATCTGGTATACAAATTTATTAAAATCCCTTAAAATCATAGTAAAATCTATTAAAAATATTCGTAAAAATCATGGAAATTTTTTATAAAAACCGTAAAATCAACGAAAAATGACTACAATCTCAACAATCATACGTGAAATTTTGTAAAATCTGGTGTACAAAATTTAAAGAAGTGGTTTCCCCCTCGCTTATAGCCCATATTTTGTGTTCAGATTAAGCGCATTAATAACTAATCGAGCTTTAAAATTAAGTGAGGTTTTAAATTCATAGTTAAATTTGATCAGTATTAATTTAATGGTTACCTTCACATGGTTTACCATTTAATATTTTGTTAATTTTATTAACGAAATTAAATAAAATTAAAATTTTGATGTAATTTTTATAGTTCAATCTTAGATATACCAGGTACATAACTTCGAATAATATATTTGACATATGCCAAACATTTACGCTCATTAAAATTCATCGCAATTCATCAGACTCATTAAACGTCAAAGTTAGTGGATTCAACCAAAAATTTACCGATGCATTTAGAGATGACATGATGAATCTTCATTTAAATCTCCTCTATTCTGTGCCATCACAAAAATTATATCGAAAATAAACTTAGAAAAATACTTTTTTAATTTGTCTAATTTTATAATTTCTTTCAATTTACTGATGTCACACAATGAGTTTCCAATAATCATCAACTGAATTTAGAGAAAATGCTTTATCTTTTAAGATTTAGAACAAGCTAAAAATAATTACAAATATAGATACATGACATATTTCTTGCAGAACGTATAGAATTATAAGTAGTTGTTTTTAATTCTATTACAAAATTATGAAAACAATAATTGTTAAAACAGTATTATAAACGTACCTTTTCATGTTTTGTATTTATGTGAAGATTATAGAAACAATAATCTGTGATGTAATTAATATGTGGGAGTTTTATTTTTTAATTTTTTCTTATAACATAATTTAGCTAGAAATACTAATTTCCTATTACTTTTAATATCACTTAGGCTGAGTTTATGCAACATTATCTTAGTCTTACTCTTAATCATATTCTTAACGGGGTTTCTGGTCTAAAAATTTCAAAAATTCGATTTTTATATTGTATATTTCGATACCTTATATTATGAAGCATATGTGGGCGAAACCGTTTTGCCTGAAAACTATTTGATTAGTCAAAATACGCGATCATCGGACCGGCCGTTCCATAACGTTATAAAAAGTTTAAACGCGATTTTCCAAAAATCACTTCTTTTTGGTGGGTGTATGGATTACAGAAAAATTACTCGGTCGATTTCAATGTCGCTTTGAAAATTAGTTGAGCATCAATCTCAATCATACCACTCCAACTACTCATCGGACGTCCACGCAAACGTATACCATCAAAATCATTCAAATTAATCTTTTTAACCAAACGTTCATTAGACATTCGCTCAACATGTCCGAACTATCTTAACTGACTAACACTGCAACTTTTGCTACAACATTTTTTTTAATTTCACAGTCATCATATACTAATTTAATTCGTTCCCGATCTCTCCTATTTACACCACGTACCCCACGTAAAAATCTTATTTCCGTAGCAGTCATTTTTTGTTTATACTTTTGTAACCAAACCCGACATTCGCTACCCTATACATCAACGTAGGCACCAAAACTGCATTGTATACGCTCAAACGGGCTTTTTTGAAAACATTTACATTCCTAGCAAAAGTTCCCGAAGCACCCAGGGCACCTTACAACCAGCATTTACTCCCCTTTCAATTTCACGATCAAAACGGCCATCTCTAGACAGCAAATTACCCAAATACTCAAATTTATCTACCTGCTCTAAAAGTGCACCATCAATATATACATTACTATTGTAAATTTTTACCAGGCGCAGTAAAAAAATTCGCCATCACTGAACTAATCTATCACTTAACTATGATTATCTGTTTTAAAATTATTTTAGCCCTTATTAAATAAAATTGACCGTGACTATATTTCTCCGGTACTAATTGAATACTAGAAAGTCGTATATACTCTTTTCTAAAAACAACCAGTATTTTTACCATTGTTATAATACATGGTTACACAGGAAGCAACGAATTATTATTAAAGATTATCTACTGACATTTCAAGATATAATTCCGTTAATTATTCTCATTAAAGCAGCACAGTAGAACGCAATATAAAGTTAGTCAACAAATGATAACAGAAAATAAACAACATATGAGGGC
The DNA here is from genome assembly GCA_963966155.1 of Clivina fossor. Lineage (NCBI taxonomy): Eukaryota > Metazoa > Arthropoda > Insecta > Coleoptera > Carabidae > Clivina > Clivina fossor. The sequence goes on from CAWYQG010000030.1 coordinate 474,416, forward strand.
GTAGCCACACTTAATATCTACGAACATTCATAATAAAAAATTCATATAAATTAAAGTAGATATATACGTATGATGTCAGTTATATTCTATTTAATTGCTAAACTTTCTTTTCATTATTCAGTACGTGGACGTCCGATGAGTAGTTGGAGTGGTATGATTGAAAGTGTTTTGCGTGAGCGAAAGTTTCCAAGTAGTACGAATAAAAGAGCATGTATGAGAGTAGAATTATAAATGTGTATAAAGCAAAAGTTGCTTGTTTAGATAGGAATGTTTGGAGGTGACTGATTTTGGGGATGATGAAAAGAGTTTGTGCCACACCCTATCAAGTTCATGGCGTGATTGTGTATGTATGTATGTATGTATGTAGTAAAACTATTGTTTTGAATGTATATATGACTAATTATTATTTTTACCAATTTGATTGAAAGAAAAAGAGGTATAGTTGATCGGTGCGACGTCTGTAACATTCTCGAAAATTAAAACAAATTATATAAAATAAAATTCATATAGCCTTTAGCTTGATCGTTCGTCAAAATTTTGTGATCGCAACTCTTCCTAGACGATTCAATAGATTTTAATTAAATTTTCGAGATAGGTTTATTTAGTGATAGTCATATGGTTTTATTTTTTCCAATGATGCCAACTTTTCTCGAGAAAAAAATTACAAAAGTTTTTAAAAATTCATTGTTGCTACATTATTTGAGGCGTATAGATGCAAAACTCACTATTCGACAAAAAGTGAAAAAATAAGATTTTGCGCAATTTGGACGTAGAATTTTCCAAGGAATACAATATTTAGGTTGGTTAGAAACAAAACTCGGTATTTATGCTACCTAGTAATAAGATTTTATCATCAAAATACAATTACACCCAGCTAGAACAGTTTTTTGCAAATATCTTAGAACATAAAATTTACCAAATAGTGAGTTTTGCATCTATACGACTCGTTTATCCGATTCTAATAAAATTTTCACAAAAGGTGTGCCTTCATAAATTATATAATTTAAAAAAAAAAACACAGTAATGTCAACTTTGCGAAAAAAATTACTATATTATAAATTATTTATCCGATTTTGATCAAATTTTCACAAAAGTTTAATAAAATACAGTGTTGTCAACTTTCCGAAAAAAAATTGCTAAAATAAAAAAAATATAGCTGTATTATTTATTCTTAATTATCCAAAATTTTATAAAAGTTTATTTGGTGCCAACATAAATTACACAATTTTACTAATGTTTAGAAAATTCAGAAACAGATACATAAATATTGGTATACAGCATTCATAAAATTTGCAGAATATACAATTTCAAAAAGAACATCATATATATATATATATATATATATATATATATACCGTGTGTTGACTTGGACCGTCGTACATAGGGATTTAGCATGTAAAATCAGACATGTGCGATTTCCTGCTTCCCAAATTATTTTACAAAAAAAACTGCGGGGATAAATGTTTTAGGAAATATTTTTTTACATGTAAATTGTAACATTTGGCGATTTGACGTTACTTATTTAATCAAACAAATTTTGATTGACGTTAAACTAAATGACTGTGATCTTTAAGACAAACAAATAACTAAACAAATGACTTTCAACTGGACCCATTTACGTTGTGTAATAAAATTAATTTAAACAGATACCAAATTCGTTAATACAAAGTGTTGGAGACTAGACTTGGACATGAGAATTATAGAGGGACGTTCAGGTTGAGAAAATAAACTCATTGCTTCCTTCAACGCTCACTGGTGTGGGCATTTATTAACAATATTAAGCAAAATCAAACATACAAATACAACTTTATTTATTTAATTGAAATTTACTTTAAATATACCAGTGATGTAGTGTAAAGTGTCATTATACGTTTTCAGATTATTCTCGATTATTTTATTGTTAACTTACAATATTTGATTCGAATAAATAAGAAAAGATATTTCATTCAAGTTAATGCATGTGTGAATGTGTGGATAAAGTCTGTACGACGTTGAGGTGAGACGGGCTTCTTAACGGCCCCTGACCTCTGAGGTGAGTCGGGCTTCTTAGCGTCCCCTGACCTCTTGTATTTTGTTGGTGTATGTAATCCAAGAATGAAACCTTTGATTGGTCATCTGGACTCTAGAAGTTATTCGCGAACCGAGAGATTTCTAGTCACGTATAATGTGTATGTATGTAGATGAGTGTAACTGTGTGTAAAACAAAACAATAGATAAACATAAGTCGATATTTATTGTAATAATTTTAACTAAATGGCGGAATTACCACGCTGATTTTTGAACTGTTTGGTTGTTTCCGGCGGTACTACCACGGTCGTAACTTGGGAGTGTTGCTGTTTGCCTGCATAAGGATTCTCACTGTTGTGAACCCCGAACACGGAATTGACGTCGACTGGATTGACGTCACGCTCAGCTCTGTGGCATCGGGTCGGAACGCAATTGTTAGTAGTGCCTTCCTCTGCTACTCTACCCTCGATACGTGGTGGAATCGGAGTGGACTTGGGTGTCGCCTGTATACCCGATTGAAACACGCCTCGACCGTGGTGGCTCCCCCTGGCGTATGGTCCTTGGTATATAGTGGAAGCCGGGTTTGGCCTTGGATGTCGCCTAGGACTCGGCCGGGACTACCTCCCCCTGGTGTCTGGCCCTCGGTACGTGATAGAAACCTGGTTGCCCTTGTATGCCGACCGGGACGCGGACGTGGCTACCTCCTCCTGGTGCCTGACCCTCGAGCTGTAGTGGAAACCGGGTTGGTTTTGGCGGTCGTCTCGGATGGTAGTGCCCCTCTAGTGTCGTGGCGTAGTGGACTCTGATTCAAACCCGGGCTCACGGAGAGTGGAAGAAATGCAACAAGCTTAGTGTTCGGCACCGATAACAAGCGCGATTCTTAGCAAGTTAGAGAATAGTCTTGTCTAGTGTTCTGCACCGATAACAGGCGCGATTCTGCGACAAGTCGGAATAAAACTAACCTAGTGTTCAGCACCGATAGCAAGCGCGATTCTAGGTAAGTTAGGAAATAGTCTTGTCTAGTGTTCTGCACCGATAACAGGCGCGATTCTACGACAAGTTGGAATAAAACTAACCTAGTGTTCAGCACCGATAGCAAGCGCGATTCTAGGTAAGTTAGGAAATAGTCTTGTCTAGTGTTCTGCACCGATAACAGGCGCGATTCTGCGACAAGTTGGAATAAAACTAACCTAGTGTTCAGCACCGATAGCAAGCGCGATTCTAGGTAAGTTAGGAAATAGTCTTGTCTAGTGTTCTGCACCGATATCAAGCGCGATTCTGAGACAAGTTGGAAGGTTTGGAGAGAGGAATTGACCCAGGTCGAAACCAGAATGCTTTCTGCAGCTTCTGCCAGGGCTTATAAGCGAACTTTTCTCCCTACCTATTTTGAAATAGAAATATACAAAATCATAAGTAAAACAAACAAAACACTATATTTTCAATTTTAATTTCCAATGAGGTTCCGGCGAACTATCTTCAACCAATAATATTCTGATTAGTATTTCTCCCACTTTTCAAACTTACTTATGCGCACGCGTATTTTATTATTTTAGTAGAGTTGAAGCCAAAGTATTAGCGGAAAGGGTAGCATTGATTCGAACTATTGTTTAGATAAAGAACGTGCATATCTAATAGCATCCGCTAAAGTGCAATAGAATATCTTTATTTCTAACATGCGTTAGACAGAGAGAGTGTTTAGATTTAGAAATCGTATGCGTGCAAGTGAGAAACTTATATTGGTTTGGCTGCAGTTTTTGTACCCCCTTTTCGTCTGTATCTATGTGTATTATCGCCAGTGTTTATATAAATGAGTGGTTTTTATAAACGTTAATTTTTCTAATTAATTAATAAATTTATTCAATTGTAATTATTAAATTCGAATCGTACATATTTTTCCCATCATTTTGGTACCAAACACTTTATAATTTGTTTAAATAAAATATTTTATGCTAATTAATCTTACTTTAATAACTATCAACTGTCTTAATTAATTCAAAATCATAGTATAGATTCGAGAAACTATTTGATTTATTTCTTTGTTATACAATACTATGACCAGCTGTTTGTAGTAAAAATTTGACCCACTTGTAAATCCCATAGGTAAGACAGAGAACTTGCCACCCTTATTCTAACATAAGTGTGAGAGAGATAAATGATTTCCGTCGTTTTTTTCTGCTTAGCCCAATGGTACCTATGAAATTGCTACTTTCAATACCATTATTGATATTTTGTACTTGATTTATTCTTATGTTTTACATATATGCATATATATTTATTCTGTTTTTGATTTAATTATATTATCATACTAGAATGTTTAGATATATTTGTTTACGAATTCTCTGCAACGCAGATTTACTTCCCGTTGCCACGTAGACCCTAATAAATTTATGGCCACTTGACTTTTGACACTCTGCAGACTTCAGCCAACATTCCTTAACTAACGTTATTCTTTTGTTTACTAAATAAAACCAAAATTGAAACTCTTTTAAACTAAATTATTTCTATAAAACATTATTATTATTATTACAAATTAATACTCACACTAATATACATATTAACAAACATAGTTCTTACCAGTACTTACTGTTTCAAAATAAATCAACAAACTTTTTTTGGAACTATTTCAACGTCAGGAATTAGCCCTAAAGTTGTCAAGAAATTAACTGAAAATGGCATTAGTCGGCCGTGCATTAGCATTTGTTTGATTTTTTGTTCCAATTTCACGGCTACTGCCATTTTCCAGTCAATTTCTTAACAGTTTTAGACCTAATTATTCTTGACGTTAGAAAGGTTCCAAAAAAATTTTAGTAATTGATTTACATGGAGAAAAGTATGCCCTAAAACATTTATCATAAGGTTTTTTTGTAAAATAATTTAAGAAGCAGGAAATCGCACATGTTTCATTTTACATGCTAAATCCCTATGTACGACGGTCCAAGTCAACACACTGTATACAGGCTGTAACAGAATAACTATTCCTAATTTTAACTGGAGTATCCTGTGCTCAGAATATGAAGATTTAATGCAAATCACTGAGATAAAATGTGGCTCCTTACTGAGCTACAGGGTGTTTTATATAAAAATTTAAAAACGATTTTTGCCCAGTACTTAAAAACTATTTGACGTATCCTTATCATACTTGGCAGGAAATGTAGGTACCGTACACCATACTAAATTATGTTAAATAAAAGTTTCTGGCTACTGCCAGTGGCGTACAACAGGGGCAAGTGAGAGGTTGATCCTTCCTAAATTCTACGCCACTGGCGGAATTGTCATTTTAGCACAATTTTTCGATTCTCCAATACTTGCTGTGTAAAAAACATACTCTTCCTTTGTAACGATAAAGTCACTGTTTTTCGAGATATTTAAAGTTAAACATAAGCTGCACCCTTGGGATTTTTTCAAAATTTGCTCAAAAAAATCTGAAAAAATTCAGTAAAATAGAGAAAAAAATTAGCTACATAATAACTAAGTAACTTTTTTCTCTAACTCATTCTGATTTGGCTGTAAATATTATTGAAAATAAAAAAAATAAAATGCAAAAAATATTAATTTTCAATAATTTTTACAGCCAAATCAGAATGAGTTAGAAAAAAAAGTTACTTATTTATTATGTAGCTAATTTTTTTCTCTATTTTACTGAATTTTTTCAGATTTTTTTGAGCAAATTTTGAAAAAATCCCAAGGGTGCAGCTTATGTTTAACTTTAAATATCTCGAAAAACAGTGACTTTATCGTTACAAAGGAAGAGTATGTTTTTTACACAGCAAGTATTGGAGAATCGAAAAATTGTGCTAAAATGACAATTCCGCCAGTGGCGTAGAATTTAGGAAGGATCAACCTCTCACTTGCCCCTGTTGTACGCCACTGGCAGTAGCCAGAAACTTTTATTTAACATAATTTAGTATGGTGTACGGTACCTACATTTCCTGCCAAGTATGATAAGGATACGTCAAATAGTTTTAAAGTACTGCGCAAAAATCGTTTTTAAATTTTTATATAAAACACCCTGTAGCTCAGTAATGAGCCACATTTTATCTCAGTGATTTGCATTAAATCTTCATATTCTGAGCCCAGGATACTCCAGTTAAAATTAGGAATAGTTATTCTGTTACACCCTGTATATATATATATATATATATATATATATATATATATATATATATATATACAAAATCTCGTCATGTATCCAAAAGGATGTAGCACAAACTCTTTCTAATATTCCGAAATTAGTTTTCTCCAAACATTCCTATCCAGAGAAGCAACTCTAGCTTCACCATATTCATGATATCTATAGTAATATATGCTCTTCTAAAATAAATCGGCTTTATGTTGTAGTTCTATTTTATTATTTATTATTAAGATAATATCAATCAGTGGGACTAGTACCTAATTTAAATAAAATTTGACTTTCTTTAATTAATAAGTTATACATTTTATTATCTAGTTACTTGTATTTTGTTACCCAGTAACTTATATTTATGTACGTTAAATACGTCGAAACATCGATTATTAATAAATATGAATACAGAACTACAACCTATAGCTGTGTTATTTTAATATAATGCGTTCTGAGAGATTTTTTTACTATGTTAATTGTTTATTTGTCTGTACTTTGTTTGTTTAATGTATTCACATCTAAAATTAAAAATTGTTAATTTTAATAACAAATAAGTTTCAAGCAGTAAAAATTTTGATATTTGTATGTTACTTTTGAGTGTGTTAATGAAAAATTGTTGACATAGTAAAAAAATTTTTTCGAACTTATTGTATTAAAATAAAACAGCTGTAAGTTGTAGTTCTGTATTAATATTTATTAATAATCGACGTTTCGACGAAACTTAACGCTCATCTTCATCACGACAAACTTATGAAAACGAACGTTGAGTTTCGTCGAAACATCGATTATAAATAAATTTTAATACAGAACATGAATCCAAAGCAGTTTTATTTTAAAAATTGTTAAATTAACACACATCGTAAAGGGTTAAAATATATTTTATGACATGACATATTAATTTAATTTCATATGTTAATATTTAACAATGTCATATTTTGTTAAATTAACTAAATTTAGGTATTGGAACATCAAAAATTATTTTTTACTCTGTATAAGTTCCTATAGAATAAAATAAAATTTGGCTTCCTTTAATTAATAATTTATTAATTTTATAATCTAGTTACTTGTATTTTGTTACCTAGTAACTTGTTACTACGTTCTGTTTATTTATTGTATATATCATTTGTATCTTTTTTCTTGATGAAGACGTACGTTAAGTATATCAATTATTAATAAATATTAATACAGAACTACATCCTAAAGCTGTTGTATATTAGATTTTATTTAATTTAACAACAAAAAAAGAACTATTGAAACAAATTTCTGTTTCAAGTTTATTTATTGAGGACGTTTCGGCCTGCTAATTATTATAGCTGAAGCTGGCCTGATTACCAGGTCGAAACGGCCTTAATAAATGAACTTGAGACTTTGTTGTTTCAATCGTTCCTTTTTTGCCAATAAATATTGAAAATATTGAAATATTTTCAGAGAAAGTTAATTTCCGGGATAGTTTTTTCTTCTTTCAAATACTGAAAGCGACGTGATAACATTTAACAATATTGTCAAGCAAAAATAATTGGCGTAAATAGATTTTGTTAAAAATAATTAATAAATAACTTTTAACGCTTCAGTCAAGGCTAGATTTGTTTTTTATTTTTTTCGAATATAATTTAATAAATTTTTTGTAAAGAATATTAAGGTTTTTTTCAACATTTTACTGAATATTAATATTATCAACATAGTTAAAAATCTTTCAGGACTCATTATGTTCAAATGAAAGACCAATCAATATTAACAGTAGATTGATAAGATAAGCAATAGAAATATATAACATCAATCACTGCATTTAAATCAAATTTGGCTTCCTTTAATTAAAAATTTATAAATTTTATAATCTAGTTATACTTATTTTATTACCCAGTAACTTGTTCAGTTCGTCGAAATGTTGATTTATTAAAAAATTATTACCGAACTAAAATCTAAAGCCGTTTTATTTTTAAAAATATATAAATTTTAAGATCTAGTTACTGACTTTGTTACCTAATAATTTGCTTCTATGTCCTATTAAACAAGACAATCTTTTAACTATTGTTAAAAATGAAATTAACATTATGATGAAAAAATTAAAAAGACGATGTTTGTACACTGTAAAAAAATTATGTAATTTATAAAATATTTATATTAGTTTATTTCACAGATATATACTTATAAACATTTTTTGTTCAATATTATAATTTTACATGTTTTGTGAATGAAATTTTTCATAAAAAATATAATATTACATAAATTATCACGGTAAAATTACAAAATCTTGTTATTTTTACTGTTAAAACCTACGTAAAATTACATAAATTTAAGATAAGTTTTTTACGGTGTACTTTATCTAAAAATGATTTTTAATTGTGAGTGCAGACCCAGATCGTATATTATCTAGCATACAACATTTTCATCTAGGTCGTTGCTTGAAAGATCTTATACCAATCACACAATGGCTACCAGAATACAATATTGTCGCCCGGATCTCATGCCAGATATCGTTGCTGGTATTACTGTCGCCATTATGCATATACCGCGGTGTGCAATTTACCTGCTACGGATATATATCAAACAAAAAATAAAAACATAATCATATTGTCATATTGTCATATTTATCAACCAAATTCTTATCCCTCATCCCATTTTTAAAAGCATCTCTTTGAAAGTTATTTCAAATATTTTATCTAAATTAATAATATAATTAAAATATCACATTATATATCTATAGTTATGTGCAGTAATTATAATAAATAACGTTTAAGAAATATATCTCTTACATGAATTCAACTATTAAAACAGTAAATTGAGAATTTTTATTTATTTCGATATTTATATTAGTTTTGTCAAAAAAAAATTATATACATATTTATACAGAAATATGTTACCTATCTCATTATAATTTATCTCATTCATAATTTACTATGATTTCTTTAAACAATTATAATTTTACATTTAGTCATTCGATTTCTTGTTTATTCAATATTACAAAATTGTTTACACTAAGGGTGTGGAACAAATTAGAATTTATATTTTTAAAACCGTTAAAATTATAACATCCACAATTGTTAAAATAGGTAGAAAATGGCACATGGAACAAACGAGAAATCGACTGACGATTTCCATAAATACGTGTTACGTGTTACCATACGTTCAAGATAATCAAACTATATTAACTGATCCATACACTTTTGTAAGCGACTCTATATATATATATATATATATATATATATATATATATATATATATATATTAATTTTAAACAAATACTCATAAAACTATTAATTTTTGCATAAAATTACCAAATAACTAATCCGAATTACAATAAAGCTCAACATGAAAATTACAAAATATATTCTCTTATCTTCATTATCACCAGTTTCAATCGAAAACACATTATCCAAACAAATCATATTCGTAGCGTTGTGAATATTCTAGGCAAAAGAGTCAACAGATAATTTTCATGATATTCTCACTTGCATCGCATAGGCCTCTCGGTGACGCACAACGCGCTCGCATACATATCATATACAGGCTGGAACAGAATAACTATTCCTAATTTTCAGAAATGATAGAGGGCACATAAAAAAACATTTTTTATTAATAAACTAGTGTCCGGAAATTTTTTTTTTCTTTTTTGTTTTTTTTTTTTCGGCAATCGATTGTACATCGTTACAACTTGTGTATCGAAAATGGTGGTCGTAACTTCGAATAATTTTTATAAAGTTTAATGCGCTATTATTTCTAATAAAATGTTCCTTAACTTAACTACTCTTTGATGTTTTGATTAAGATTGTTTTTAACGATATCTAGTGTATCTTGGCACCGAGAAATTTCCGGACACTAGTTTATTAATAAAAAATGTTTCTCTAAGTGCACTCTATCATTTCTGAAAATTAGGAATAGTTATTCTGTTACACCCTGTATAGTCTCTACGATGGAGGAGCAGTACAAACGCGTTTCTATTTGCATAAATGTTGATCTTGTTTGTTCCTTTGCAACCGTGATAATTTTACAAGTGCCGGCCGCCATAAATTGCCGTTATCATTCGAACGTTTTCGGGCACAGATTGATGCAATTGCAGAGATGGAATGGGAACTTATCATGCAAAACTAAAATGGATATTTTTATTATATTGTTTTTAAAGTTTATATGCTACATTAAAAAGAAAAAGAAAAAATACTTGTATCTTTATTTTTTATGTAGTATTACATAAAAATAACTAAAATTGTTTCAAGACCCAGAAAAATATTTAAAAACCATTATAAATATATAAGTAAATAATTTGACTAAAAAGTTCAGCAAAAAATTTAAACAATTTAACAAGTTGCACTTCTATTAAATTTATTTCAGATACATTATTTATTTTTGTAAAATCAAAAGTAAGGAAATAAAATAACATAATTGAAAATAATTATAATAGGAATCAATTTATTGATTTGTACTTTGAAAAATAAATGTAAGTGAACTTTAGAGATAAAGTTTATATTTTAAATTCATGTAAATAATAATAATAGCTAGTACTACAAGTTCGGTATTAAAATAGGTTTTAACTAAAACCGGTTTTAAGACAATGCAACTGTCATAAGAGCAGAACTAAATAAATAAACTTGTAGTACCAGTCAAAAAATATTTAGCAACTTTGAGTATTTAAATTTGCTTTCATTGTGTTTTCTTTTTAATTTTATCGAAAATAACTTAATTTCATGCAAGCATAGTTATCTATATTTATTCAGTGTTTAATATTACTCACTCTTTTTAATATGTTTCCAAAAAAATAATCTCAAAAGAACAAAATCCAAATTTTTTAATAATTTAAGAAAAGACACTTCTTATTTTTACTACTTTGACTGCAAGGAAAAGTAGTAAAGCGTTTGGTACGGTGTCTGTAACATTTTCAAAAAAAAAAAAAAATTGTATAGAAATCCTTCATTTAGCTTGTAGATGACGAATCTGAACTTAGTTTATGTGGGTGTATGTGTGTGCGTCGTCAGCTCGCTCGCTCGCTCGCTCGCTCGCTCGCTCGCTCGGTCGTCAGACAAAATTTTGTGATCGCAACTCCTCCTAGACGGTTCAACCGATTATAATGAAATTTTCAGGATAAATTTGCCTAGTGCCCAAGATGGTCATGTGGTTTTGGTTTTTTCCAGTGATGCCAACTTTTCGAGAAAAAAATTACTAAAGTTTTTAAAAATTCATTGTGGCTACATTATTTATCCGATTTTGATCAAATTTTCAGAAAAGATTTCCCTAATACTCCTATTAATTACATAATTTTATTAATATTCAGTGTTGCCAACTTTCCGAGAAAAAAATTACTAAAGTTTTAAAATTTTTATTATGGCCATGTTATTCAACCGATTTTACTCAAATTTTCACAAAAGGTTCTCCTGGTATTCATATAATTTATGTAATTTTAACAAAATACAGTGTTGCCAACTTTCCGAGAAAAAAATTAGTAAAATTTTTAAAAATTTATTTTGACCATTTTATTTAACCGATTTTAATCAAATATTTAAAAAAGTTTTTCCTAGTGCCTAAATAAATTATGCAATTTTAACAAAATACAGTGTTGCCAACTTATCGAGAAAAAAAATCACAAAATTTTTTAAAAATTCATTGTGGCTACATTATTTATTCGATTTCGATCAAATTTTCAGAAAAGTATCTCCTAGTGCCCACATAAATTATAATATTATTAAAATACAGTGTTGCCAACTTTCCGAGAAATGTCAAAGTAGTCTATATATGGGTTTACCCATATACTTCTAATCTTGTTAATTTTGCGCTGAAAGTTATATAAGATTCTAAACAACTTTTTTGATATCTAAATTTATTAAAACTCAAGACATAATCATCTTAACTTTTAACTCTAAAATAAAAAAATATACCATATGCTACGGACTTTCGTACTTTAAATTTCAAATTATACAACTTGTATGATTAAAAAAAAAAAAAAATGAATATGAAATATGCAATCAAAATAAGTTTAATGAAATCCAAACTATTATTCAGAAAAACAAAATATGCATAATATTCTAACGCCGCCTCTGGTATAAAAACTTTTGTTTTATCTCTTGCGAACGTGTATATAAGTATGAATATGGAAATGCAATGATCGAAGCAAATGGCAATGATTATTCTGGGCATTGGCTCGCTTCGTTCAACAGCACACACCGCACCGTACTAGAATTACTTTACACAGGGCCGTATTTATGCACAGGCTATCTAGGCTGCAGCCTATGGGCCCGCACCATAAAGAGGCCCGCACCACACGTTTCAAATTTGAAGTAAATAATTGTTTAATCGATAACCTTTTAAGTATTTTACTTAAATTTACATAAAACAGAATATTCGAATAACCCGACTTGCAACCGGTGACAATACACTTCACTAGTACATATTTTTATAGTATGTACATACAATCTAGAAAACTCTCGCACATTCTCTTAAGCGATCTAGAAAAAACACAATGTGCTATGATTGGCAGCAGGGTACGATAAGCATTCAGTGAAAATTCAAGCGAATCTCGCTCTATCTAATTATATTATTTATATTTAACATAGCCTAATCCAACAGTGTTTAATATAAATACCTACGAATTACAATATTTTTAGAATAGTTATATACATACACGTTATTCGATTATTGGTTAGATTATTTTATATTTTTATACATAGGTTTTCTCCATATTTTTTTGTATTATTTAAGATTATATTTAGTCTATTTAATAAACTAGTTATTTTGTTACTTAATCATCGTTTAAATAAATCAGTGTGTTTTTATGTATTATCGAACTTGAAAAACATATCCATTTTTATAAAATTCTTAAAAAACACATTGTTTGCAGTAAAACACATTTTACCTAATTTCCTTAGACACATCGTATATATAATTGCCCCGTACACTACAACTCCGTGAAATAATACAACTTATGTAGAGAAAAGAAAACTACGTTAGTTGTATACTATAACAACGTAAAAATATCGCATGCAACAGTAGATAACTTTTGCGCTGAAATATTTAATTTCGTATTCGGAAAAATGTCAAAATTAAATAAAAATGATGAAAATACCGCTCGTACAGTATTCCCACAGTAAAATCTATTTATTCAGCGGTTAGAGAATGCGCTTAGTTGCAGTTTAATGTGCGCCTACATAATATTGACCACATTCTACTGCTCAAAATGCGTAATTTCATTTTAAACAACAATATAAACAACAGACAATTCACTTGATATCGTACTAATTTTTCATGGCTTTGAATCAGTCCAACTGCTCCGCGATTTCATTTAAATTGTAAGTTTTTTTTTTAACAAAAATTTTTGTAGAAACAATTATGCAACTTTAAAATTAAAAAATATATTACATTTCTATAAAATACTTAAGTTTTAAAAATGCACTGCAAAAGTATGGAAAAAAAATCGATTTATCCAATGATATATGTTGCTAACAATAAGAAAGAAGCGGTCAATATTTTCACAACTCCGACTCAAAACAATGTAATTTTTTCAGATAATTGTTGATGATATAAAAATTTACAATAAAAGTAATATAAATCCTATGAATAGATTATGAGATGTGTCCACAAACATATCATAATTTAACTATCTAAAATCGTAATAGAATTTTATTTATAAATACATCAAATATTGAATATTTGATGAAAATAAAGTACTGATTTTTTGGCTCTAGAAAAAACTAATAATGTATCACACACAAAAAATGCATTTAGAATTACATCAACATATATGAAAAATAACTGTTGCAAAAAATTGACATTTTATAAAATGCGATAAAAAAAGCAAAATTTCATAAAATATAAAACGGAATGTTACAGTGAATTCTGAAATATCTAAATGTATGTTTGTATTTTAATTATTAATTCATTACAAATATTATTAATACAAATAAATTCGATACATTTTATTCCATTTCATTTTATACAATAATAAAACAAAATTATTATTATTATAAATTAATTATATTTTGTAGAAATTACATATATTATTTAAAAGCAAATGATTTTAAATAATCAATAAATTAATTTCAGTTAAAAAAATTTACAGAAACAACTCAAAATTTACTTGTCATCTATTTTAAATAAAAATTATCAAGAATTATAAACGTCTTAAATATATCTATAAAATAAAATCATATAATAGTGTGTCATAATCCTCTGTTCATATAAAATGTATAAAATTAAAAAAATAAAAAAAAAATTCAGCAAATAATGAAAAAATGTAACAGAAAAGAAAGTAATAACAATATATGTAATATTAAAAAAGTAAAAATTAATTTTAATTTCACATAACCAGTTAACAAATTGAAAAGTAAAAAATAAAAATTCTAAATAAAATATTCAAAAGAATAACAATATAATTTATTTTATTTTTATACAATTAAGACGTCACCAAAATGTAGCATTACCTCTTGACGCACAATTTAAAATAAAAAAATTCAATAAAAAAAATCAACAAAGATTTTAAAATAAAAATTAATCAATTTTAAAATATTATTCAACAATTCTAAAAACATATTAACAGAATCTTCAATAATTATTTAATATTTAATATTAGATATTTAGATATAATTAAGTCAAGTTGTCAAGAAAACTTGTAGTTTAAAAGGGCGTTTAAAGTCTTAAATATGTTGTATATAAGTTAATAAATTGTCTAGATATCTAATCATATTGATGCTACGTTTGTTATAAAAATTATATGTATTGAAATCGGTCTATCAGACCGATGCCGATGTTATAACTGAATAGTTTTAGCAGATAGCAAGAAATAATTTCAGGTGAATCAAGTGTCAATGCCAGCAATCAATAGATTAAACTTCAAATAGAAATAATTCCTGACAAAGTTATTTAAAAGTTACTATTCATATAAGTAATAGTAAAACCATTTAAGTCTATATAATTCTCAAAGATATATTCTTCCTATAACAGTCTAAACTGCACAACGGCACTCCAGTTTGTGAACAAGAATAAATCTTCATCTTACCACATCCGATGGCACAATAGACTTTAGGCGGTGCTGGTGGACTTATTTTCTTCTCAATAGGACACGGAATATCACTGTGAAATGATAACGTGGTCAAATCGTAAGTTTGCTTTAAAGAAACTAAGGGAGTGACATTTCTATTTGGTCTAAAATTGATATTTTTCTGCGGTTTCGATTCTTGCTTTTTCAAAATCCTTTCCATAGTTTTCTTCTTGTCTTTCTCTCGTTTTTCATCAGCCTGCTGCTTCCTTTTCTGAGATTTTAATTGTGCCTTCTGTATCGCTTCTGCTGTCATAACTTTCTCCTTATAGCCCGAAGGAAGAGCCATTAGAGTTTTACCAGGTATATTGGTATCTTTATCAGATCCTCTCTCATACATTGCTCGTTGACGAGCAGTCATCAATTTCGGATCTTTCGGCTTGATTTTCTTCAATTCATCATCCACTTCTTCCAGTTTACCCGATTCCAAAGCAACTAGCCATCGTTCTTCATCGGAAGATACTCCACCATCCTTCGATTTTTTCTTCTTGGAACTGGACGCCTTAGCTGGAGGTTGATTCGAAGTGGAAGCCATTTTGATTTTGTTTGTGGTTTTCGGTTTTTGTTTTTAATATTTTTGACAATTGACTACAACAAGACTGCTTGCTTAGTATCTTGGCACGACCTTGGATTGTGTTATTTATACCTGCACAAAGAAATATTCTCTTTTAGTTTTCAACATGCTATTGTTACATCAGTAGGTAAGCAAACAATAATGTATATGACAGAAACTGGTAAGCTGGTAACTGGTATATTATGTTACAAGGAGTAAAAAGCGATGATTATTGCGTTGAGTCCTGATATTTGTGGCCGACGCAAAGCAAAGACATAGACGATTTTTTTCTTCGTTCTAAACAAGAAACTAAACTAAAAATAAATAAAATAAATGTATATGTATATAAAATATTATTTATATTTGTTACGTGATTTAGAAAATTAGTTTTTCTTTGGTTGAATATATAATTTCTGACAAATTTGGCGGTATACATTTACATTTCCTGCACTTCTTGCGAAAATAAACAATGCAACTGTAAATTAACTTAACTTTTTAATATAACCATCGGAGGTGTCTAATTAAATACAGTGTGTTTCTATGGTCGTATATTTATTTTCCGACTAATTTGACTTCTTCACACATTTTCAATAATCAAATTTAAATTTAAGCGAAAATAAACAATGCATAGCCAATTAACTTAACGTAATAGTTTTCATCAATATGGACATCGAAGATGCCAGATCAAATACACGTGACGTTGTAGTTATGTTTGGTGCTGTCATCAGTGATGTATATAATAACTAATTGCTGTATAATAATGTTACATTATTGTATTAGTAACATAATAGCCTCTTTGTACATAAGCAATATGGTAACATAATATTAATATTATGATACGGTTAAAGAAAGACATATATTATTATGACACAAATTTCGATATGAGAGAAATCTATATAAACAATAAGTTTATTGTGATTCAATACTAATAATACACTCATTCATAAAATACCAATAATTTACTATATTATTATTTCCAAGCTTGTAAACTCTGCAAAGTTGTCCCTGTTAACATTGTATTTACTGATTTCTCACATCACTAGTACGATTTGGTCTCGAATTTATAAATCTATATAGGTAAATAATGTTATTTTTCTTTTCATTTATTTTCATTGTTTTAAATTTCACTTTATTAGTTTTTAAGTTAAACCAAACACAAAACATACACCACTTAATTTTTATAATATTATAAATATAAATATTTTAATGAATTTAACAATTTTATCGGCTCCATTAATCTGTAAAGTTGTATTAAAGTGAAATCGTATTTGTTGGCAATAAAAATACATAAAAAAATCCTTATTTTCTCCTTCATAAAAGAGCAAAGAAAAACTCGCCTCATATAAAAAATCTCAAAATCGAGCGAATACAAAACCAAAAATCATTCCGTTTCACCAGACTACAATCACACCAAAGAAATGCCACACATCCATTCCGAAAAACAGCATCTCCATAAGCAAACTTAACCACAACCAGAGAGCAACTTAGCAGTGTGGTGCTGCACATTCGCCAAATCAAACCTAACCTAACTTCTCGCGCACAAAAGAAATAAAACCAAAAAAAAAAAGGGAAAAAAAATGACAGAGAGGGCACACCATTTTCCTCAAACCGAATCGTATATCCCGAAGTAAATATCTCAATTTCCTACGGGAACGTATACATCACTAGCAGCACGCGTTGTCAACTCACCATATAGCACTTGTTTCGGTCCGACAGAGAGCGAGCCAATGCTATCGTGCACGCTCCCGAGTGAGATAGGTGGAGGTGAGCGGTACGTCAGAGTTTAGCTCGACTGCGAGTACAGCTGGTGCTGCAGTGGATCAAGGTAAAATGAGACAGAGACGTACTTGGATTTTTTATTGTCTTTTTTTAGGTCAGTTTTTATTTTGTTTGTGTGTTGTATTTTAAATGTGCTTTAATGGATTGAGAAAAAAATGCACAGTTCAGAAATGTTTTGCTTTATACTTTTTACGATTGATAACGACAATTATTCAAAAATAAAAATGGTTAATTAAAAATAATATAAACATATTATAAAAGATTTTAAATTTTTCACTACATATATGTAAAAGTTAACGACCTTTGTAGAAATAAATGAGATATTTTTTTATAAGTATTGGTTCTTTATCTAAAATATTAGTATTTTTGCAAAATGATTAATATTTAAAAAATTTTTAAAATCAACATTTATGAACAAAATTTTATTTGTTTTTATCCAGGGTTGTGCAATTCTCGAACATCTAAATCAAAATATATACTAAATTGATATTGCATGCTTACGATAGAAATTGGATACATGAAATAGGCTCACTTGCGTACGTGTCAGATGCTTACAAACATTATTTAATATCACTTGCGTACAAATAAAGGTCGGCTCAAGCCCAGGTAGTGAAGGTACTTAGACCGAGTGTCAGATGCGTACAGCGATTTTGCAAATAATCAAGTTAGTATTCAATTTTAATATTGACCAAGTTTATATTTAGTGGTTTAAATGGTCTCCCAAGATTAAAAGGTAACCTAACTTAATCTAGCCAATCATTTGCGCCAGTCGTCATTTGCGCCAGTCGTCATTTGCGCCGATGAGATAAGCGCTTAACATTAACTAAACCTTAACCTAACCTACCCTAAACCAACAGTGGCGCAGATGATAAGATTTCGTGGCGCAAATGATATACCACTATTGATGCAAATGACAACTCGACATTTCCCAAATCTCTGTACGCATCTGACACTCGGCCTAAGTACCTTTACTACCTGGGCTTGAGCCGACCCTTATTGTACGCAAGTGATACTAAATAATGTTTGTACGCATCTGACACGCATGCAAGTGACACGATACCAGATACATAAATATCGAAAATTGTATCAAAAATAACCATTAAATCTAAACAAATGTTTTTTCTTCAAGCGTATCATAATATTAATATTATACGTCATCATATTGTCCGCATGTAGAAAAATATGTCATTATGTTACTAGTATAATAGCAGTTAGTTATACACCAGACGGAGCTATGCGCGCATACAATGAAAATACGATTTCGGGCGGTAAAAATGCGCCAACCTTAAGTTGTCGCATATTAAATTGTAGCTAAACTTACCGTCTGTACGATGCGCACGCACACACGCACACGCACACGCACACACACACACACACACACACACACACACACACACACACACACACACACACACACACACACACACACACACACACACACACACACACACACACACACACACACACACACACACACACACACACACACACACACACACACAAGCGATTTCAACGATTTTACATAATTTAAAGCGCTATTTTAACGATTTTACATAATTTTAAGCGTGGTTGTAAGAATTTTACACGATTTTAAACGCGATTTTAACAATTTTACATGATTTTAAATAAAATTATATATGCAATTTTGTAAGAATTTTAGATTATTTTAACCAAGGTTGGGATTTTACATGATAAGTTACGAAAATTATCTTAAAATTGACCATAGCCATGGAATTGATAAATCAGCAAATGTTTGTCGTTTTATCAAAATAAACAAATAAATAGATGTTTTCGTATTATTTATTATTAAATAAATTAGATGAATGAAATAGAAACTATTTGTTTCATTTTGTATAAATATTCATGATTCTGAATAGAAATAATAATAATAATAATAATAAAAATAATATGCCGCAAATGACCATAGAAGTTGCGCGGCTATATATTTAAAAAAAAAAAAAAAAAAAAATAAAAATAATTAAATTATTGTGACAGCGATGATTATTGTGTTGAGCAAAACCGAGCTGCCAAGCAATCTGGGCAAAACACAGAAAACAAAACTTTCTATTCCGAATCAGACATATACGATTCTTTCTTCAAGCGTTCTAAACAAGAAACTAAACTAAAAATAAATAAAAATACATACAAACCATACATTTTTAATTTATAAATAAAATCCATCATGCACAAGACTTAACGCGGTTTGTAAAATTTAAATGTTAAAAACGTACTTATTGAAAAACCGGTTTAAACAAACATTTATAATTTTCTGTTCCATTCTGTCGATCACTATTAAAAATAATTCGTATCAAACAAACTAAAATAAAACGAGATTTAATTCACAATTACTTTCGAATTTCAATTACTTTTCAAATCAATTACATTATCGCAAACCTAACCTAACCTAACCTAACAAAACTATCAATTTGCTGGTTGAAAATAGATCCCGATTTTATCAAACTAAAAGAGAGAGAGAGAGAGATATAGAGGGAAAGGAGAGAGAGAGAGAGAAAATGGAAGAAGGCGGTACACGGTGCACTACACACAATCACAAATTGAAATCCACTCCATCCGCGATTCGTTTCGGATACGGTCCTGCTGCGCGCCAATCTCCCACGAGATTCATCTGTAACCGCACAGTCCAGGACTGGACTGTTTTTGGCATAGTGTGTGTCACACAATAGTGGCGCGCGTCTGTGGTATAGTCTGACGTAGATTGGCCGCTGTGCTGGGTGGCGGTGGTGGTTCTATTTTGTTCCTCTCGTCTCGGGACCATCGTCCCTAATGCATTATTCCGCATCTTTCTTCCGGTGGGGGGTTGGGGGAGAGAGAGAGAGAGACATACCTTAATGGTCAATGCCATTCATTCAGCAAAACTTCCGCAGACACGTCGCGCCGTTTTTAAATTTCTAAATCGACTGAGATTTTTCAACAACGATATTACGCATTTTGGCACGCAAACGCGTGTGAAAAGAAAAATTATCCATCCTTTTTTTTTCTTCTTTCTCTTTCTCTTTCTCTACGGACAGAGACTAATTCACACAGTGACAAATATGTACTTCACATAAAATGAGAAGACAATACGACTCCTTGCTCCAATATTTTCGACTTTTTTCTAATTTAGTTTAATTGTAAAAAAATTAAACAGCTTTAGGTTCAAGTTCCGTATTAATATTTATTTATAATCGACGTTTCAACGAAACTCAACGTCCGTCTTCATCAGCAAAACTGATACAGTTACTTGGTAACTATCCATGACTATCAATAGTTTTAAGATAATTTTCTTTACTTAACTTGCCGTAATAGATTCTATGTTCTGTTATTTACTATTATGTCATTTTTATAGGTTTTTATTTAAAATTTAGTTAGGTATTTCTTAAGTTAGAAAATGGCGAATATTATGTCGGAGCACATTAAACTGTAGCTAAGCGTACACCTAACCACTGAATAAATATATTTTATTGCGGGAATGCTGTATAGGAGGTATTTTCATCATTTTATTAATGCGATATTTTTAGGCATTTTATATACAAGTAAAGTAATTTTCTCCTCTCTCTCCCTCTCTCTATTATTTCACGAAGATGCAGTGAATTATATACGATGTGTCTAAAAAAATTATATACAATTTAAAAAAAAAAACTATTGTATACAATGTGTTTTTAAGAATTATATATGCAAAGTATCTAAAGAATTTTATATACAATGCATTGTATTTAGCTAAATGCAATGTGTCTCAAAATCATATACACAATGTATCTAAAAAATTTGTATACTATGTGTCTAAAGAATATTAAATCTATTATTTTACATTTACGTAGCGTTCTAAATTACAATAAAAAACATAGTAAAATTACTATGATTATCAATGTGAATTTACATTGATTTTTTTACAGTGTATACATACCTACATTAAAAACATGTTTTTATAGTGTAAATCAAGCTTTAAATACCGTCCAATTTAAAGTAGTCCATGTTAATGACACAGAGACACATAGTAGTTGATTGATCTAAACTAACACTGAACGAGTTTATTGCAATTTGCCTACACTTAAAACACGTTGAAATTCCTGAAAAAAAAAAAAACGTGCTTCATTCACCTTGCAATTATGAACGTGTTAAAATGACATTTAGATGACAATATAACCACAGTGTATTCTATCACAAGAATTACAAATGTTTTTAATAAATCAGACTGTTATCTAAATGTTTTGTAATATAATACGTATGCGTAACATATGGTCAAAGTAAAGTTGAATTTAAATGCTGAAGATAACAGTTTGAAAAAAAATGTGATTACACCTGCTAGGAATCATTACAGTCAAATTATAATAATAATCATTAAATATTTTTTTAGCATTACTCTATATAGATACGTATGTCAGATATTTTAAACAGTTTTTCCTTACAATAAAAAATTAATGAAGTCATCAAATATTTTTGTTTTAACTGTAAATTATTTGTACAGGTTTGCAAAAAAAAAAAACAACTAATGGAAGTTGAAAAGATCTTTTTATTTAAAAATATTGACGCGGAATCGTTAAATTTTATCATTAGTTCAAATAATTTCCAGGTGGAACATTATAGGGGCTATATGCTCGAGAATTTTTATTTGCATTGTAAATGGTGCGGGTCGTTAGCCCACAGCCACCAAACAAGAAACCTACAGCTTATAGCGGTGATTTCGAAACACCACTCCAACCCAGCCGATATCAGTTCAGTAATACAAGGTTTTATTAATGCCCGAAATAATATTTAAATTAATTTCTGGTGCAAACCAGGGACCTTTGTGGTCCGAGTCCAACGCGTTACCATTGGCCTACAACTGCCTGTAACGAGTAATTTACGGATAATATTTCATTCGTTCAAAAACCTCACTACAATTATAAAATTGTACATATGATCTTGGAAATGTTTCCGCATTGTGCATAAATCGTAATCGAATGCAGTTAAGTCACAAATGAAAAAGTAAACATTGTTTTATAAGGAATGTTAAATCGTATATAATATAAATAGAACAAAACAAAGTAATTATTATTCATACACACACACACACACACACACACACACACACACACACACACACACACACACACACACACGCAATTATGTAAATACCATAATATGCATGCATCTGCTTCAAGAAAAATTAATTTATTACTATACAGGATCTATCAAGTTATTTACATAATGATATAAGTTTGAGAACTTCATCTATAGTGTAATTGAAAAATTATTTACACTTAACGTTAAGCGGACGCACAGTTTTTAGAACGTTCTAGGTGTGCACAATTCTAAACCTTACATATGGTACAAACCGTTACATATGCACACATGAAAACTGAACGAAGACGGAGTCGTAAAATTAATTGATTTTAAATTGTTGAGTATATTTACTTCTAAGACACATTCTACCTATATTCATATGATATGAAGGCATTAAGTAAATATAAAATAATAGATTAAACATTCTTTAGACATTAGATAAATATAAAATTTTGATACACATTATACAGTGGGTTAAGCGGTTAAGGAACAGTTCGGACTGCGAACAATTCGAACAACGAACACTTCTACGAAATTAAAATAAAATTATTAGAAAATCTGACAAATATTATGAGGATGATCGGTTAACGAACATTTCGACTTACGAGCATAGTCTTGGAACGGATTATGTTCGTAAACCGATCACCCACTATATTATTAACTGAATACTCTGATTTATAAAACACATTGCATATATTCATATATAAAATACATATTGTATATAGAATTACATATTTAGATGCATTGCATATTATATATAATTCTTTAATAAAAGAACACGGAACCGTGTGGACACAAATTTGTTAAACAAAAAAAAACTGCGCATGACCCCACTATATATGCTTTTGATTATTTTATAGAAAAAAATTACTTCGACGATAAAAAACAATTTTTGTTAAAAATATTAATTACTAACTACACAGTAAAAAAAAGTTGCCATTTTACATAAAAACCATAGTAAAAAATTACATATTATTTCAGCAAAACCGATGATTTACATATATTTTCTTGTAAAAATAATATAATTTTGTAATTTTAAACAAAATAATTAATTTACAATATCATATACCGTGTGTTGACTTGGACCGTCGTACATAGGGATTTAGCATATAAAATCAGACATGTACGATTTCCTGCTTCCCAAATTATTTTACAAAAAAAAACTTTCGGATAAACATTTTTTTACATGTAAATCAATCAACAAAATTTTTTTGGAACCATCCCAACGTCAGGAAGTAGCCCTAAAGTTGTCAAGAAATTGACTGAAAATGGCATTAGCCGTGAAATTGGAACAAAAATAAAACAAATGCTAAATGCTATATGCTATTTCACGGCTACTGCCATTTTCCAGTCAATTTCTTAACAACTTTAGGGCTAATTCCTGACGTTAGGAAGGTTCCAAAAAAAATTTTAGTAATTGATTTACAAGCAGAAAAGCATGCCCTAAAACATTTATCATAAGGTATTTTTTGTAAAATAATTTGAGAAGCAGGAAATCGCACATGTCTGATTTTACATGCTAAATTCCTATGTACGACGGTCCAAGTCAACACACTGTATGTTCTGTTTTACCGAAAAAGTAAGTAATTACTTACATAAAATATACGTATTTTATATCCATATAATGTGAAAATGTTCCTGTGTCGTCTGTAAATTTACATATTAAATTGGTGTAAATCAGTTGCCCCAAATTTTTATATAAAATTACCGAATTTTTTACAGTATATGCTAAAAAGTTACAAACTAAAAATAAAACGACTTTAGGTTGTAGTTCTGTATTAATATTTATTAATAATTGATATTTCAACATACTCCACGTACATCTCGTTATCAGAAAAAATAAATAATAATAATGACATTTACAATAATTAATAAACAGAACAAAAAAATAAGTTACTAGCTAACAAAATATAAGTAACTAGATCATGAAATTTATAATTTTTTTAATTAAAGGAAACCACATTTTATTTAAATCAGTTACTAGTCATACTGATTGATGTTATCTGTTTCTTTATCAAATTCTATTTCTTCTTTTATCAATCTATTGTTAATATTGATGGGTCTTCAAATTTTATATTATGAAAATATCTAACTTATAAAATCATGTATTATTCACTACTTACGATAAAATCAATAGCATTTTGTTGTATATATAAAATAATTTATTTTATTCTTATCAAAAAAAAAAAAAATCAATTGTATGATTCAAACTTGAAAATTTCGAAAATAAAATTTATAAAAATATAATTCGATTAAAATCAGTATTAAATTTATAGCAATAAAAATAAATCAGATTTTATAGTCTATTATAATCCACAAAACCATTAAACAAAACAACAGTATAGTGAAAAAAAAAATGAATATTTTCTCTTTATATCTCAAGTGCCATAACCTTATAACCTTTTTTCTGATTAAGCATAATATTAGAACAAATTCTTGAGCAATGACGTTTTTCAAAAAGATATTTTCCTTTTCTTACAAACGGAACGATGGTTTGTTTTTTATTCACAGAAGTGCCAGATATTCTTTTGTTTTTTTTTTTTTTTTTTTTGATATGGGCCTTAAATTCTCGAGAGCGTTAAGAAAAATAAGAGAGAAAAACAATCTTGAGAATTGTGAATCTCTGACAAATATTCTCAGAAGGCTGTAGTAAGAGGGATGGTGGGTATGCGGGATACATTTGCAATGGAGACAGCGAGAGACAGCGAATTTTTACGTTTCGCTTTTCACAAGCACTCATTCGCTGATTTAAAAAAAAAAATGCAAACCATGAGAACTAGAATTTGAAATTTGAATTTCAAAAATAAACATTGTATTGTTTTGTTGTTTTTTTTCAGAGAAATCTTATGCACTTGTTACTACTATGTAAATATTTATTGTTTTCTTTTTCTCAATATATTAAGTTTTAATTTGTACATGCATTGTAAAAATTTGTGACGAAACATCATCATCCAAATTAGAATATCTGGTATCGCTATTTTCGACCTAAAATATACACATGTCGCTAAACTAACTCTATAGCTTATTTTTATAGTCACATGACTAAATCATTGTATGTATTTAAAATAGTATATTAATTATGTTACAAGGAGTAGAAAGCGATGATAATTGTGTTGAGCACAGATGTACGTAAAGTTAGCAAAACAACTTTGAGATATCGAAAAAAGAAAAATGTCAAAATTTGGTGTAAATATGGTGCTATTATGGTGTGCAAACCAAGAATTTGGAGTTTTGAATTTTAAAAAATATGGGATGTTTTGCTAACTTTACGTAAAGTTAGCAAAACAAAATTGTTGAAAACTGACCAATAACAAATAACTAAATGTTATTTACACTAAAAAATGGTGTAAATTTGGTGCTTCAATACTCTATAAACAAAAAGTTGATTAAACAAATAATTCGTCTTTTATTAACAAATATAAACTAACCTAAACCTACCCTAACCTACCCTAAAGTAACCTAACCTAATTGTAGTCATACTGTTTAGTCAAAACAGTTTGACTATAATTAAATTAAATTAGATTAGGGTAGGTTAAGTTTAGTTAGGTTAAGGTAGGTTAGCTTAGTTTAGGGTAGGTTTAGGTTAGTTTATATTTGTTAATACAGGACGAATTATTTGTTTAATCAACTTTTTATTTATGAAGTATTGAAGCACCAAATTTACACCATTTTTTAGTGCAGATAACATTTAGTTATTTGTTATTGGTCAGTTTTCAACAATTGTTTTGCTAACTTTACGTAAAGTTAGCAAAACATCCCATATTTTTTTAAAATTCAAAACACCAAATTTTTGGTTTGCACACCATAATTGCACAATATTTACACCAAATATTGACATTTTTCTTTTTTCGATATCTCAAAGTTGTTTTGCTAACTTTACGTACATTGTGCCCCGATATTTGTGGCCGAAGCAAAGCAATCTGGGCAAAATACAAAAAAAGCTTTTTAGTCCAAGTGACATATACGTTCTCAACGAGAAACTAAACTAAAAATAAATAAAAATACATGCCAAGTAACCATAACCTTACTAACAGTTGTATGTATAAGTATGTAATATTTAAATTTGTTAGCTAATTTGTGAGAATTGATGTTTGGTCGAATATACAATTTCTGATAAATGTGACGGTACACGTTGCCGATTTCTTGTATTTCTTCAAACATTTTCAATAATCAAATTCAAATTCAAGCGAAAATGAATAATGCAACTGTCAATTAACTTAACTTGACTTAAATTTTTAATATAGCCGTCGGAAATGTCAAATTAAATACACTTGATCGTGTTTCTTTGGTCGAATATGCAGTTTCTGACCACCCTGGACGATGTACATTGCCTATTTCTTGCATTTATTCACATATTTTCAATAATCATAATATTCAAATTCAAGCGAAAAAACCAATACAATTGTCAATTAACTTAACATAATAGTTTGT
Source organism: Clivina fossor (assembly GCA_963966155.1). NCBI lineage: Eukaryota > Metazoa > Arthropoda > Insecta > Coleoptera > Carabidae > Clivina > Clivina fossor. Next base: position 501,365 of record CAWYQG010000030.1, read on the forward strand.
CAATATGACCGCCGAAGATGTCAGACTAAATAAACTTGACGTTGTAATTATATTTGGTGCTGCCCCACCAGTGGTGTATATAGTAACTAACTGCTGTATAATAATGTCATTATTGTACATTTCTACACAGGTAATATGATAACGTAATATTAATATTATGATACGGTTGAAGAAAAATCAATTTTATCATATCAGTATTAATTTGCACTAAATTAAATTAGTATTTAATTGCCTAGAGAAACACTTTAGAAAATAATTAAATGCTAATTTTTCTATCAACACGAAAAGGCTGCAAAATTTAGACAAAATGTGGCCAATTGTAAATTGTATTGCGAAAATAAACACAAATAAATAAGTTCATTCCATGATGCAAAACACAGTACAGTACATACAACATAAACACAACACACACACACAGATACACCACCAACCATTGAATATAAAATAGGTTAAATTGAAAACAATGTAAATAAATTATTTTCAGCTTAAAATCATTATTGATGTTAACAAACAATCCTCGACATTCAATTGTTTTCAATTAATGCGTTGCATAATAATTTATTATTTACGCGAAATTATTGTCGTTGGTCCAAAAATTTTATTATCACATTCTGATCAAATATATGCATGTATGTATATATTCAAAATTATACGAGAATACACCAATGAACTGGTAAAATAAATATTTACACAAAATCGTTATTTTCAATAAAAATCAAATTTAAATCACAAGGCCAATTCAAAAAGTGATTTCTTGTGATGAAAAAATAAATAATAAAATAATTATAAAAATTATCAGAAAATATATAAATAATTATTTAAATATGTATCTACACAAAAATATATGTTTAGATAATTTGTCTAATATTTTAGATGAAACATCTAATTTAAGGGTGGGTGATTACGTCTGATATATTCATCTAAATGTAATGAGGCATATTGTTTCTAGTTTGTCGTATTATATTATTTATCTAAAATTTATTTGATTTTAACTACTTTGTATGTCAAAGCAATAACTAATAGTATTAAAAAATCATATAATTAAATAAATAAATCATCAAATTCGAATTAAATGAAACAGCTGTTTTATTTAATTTCACAAATACTGGCATAAGTTGAAATTTAATGGTGATAGAGATCTGGCCTAATTAACTGTAATGAAAATATTTGTCTTTATGATAGGTACTTTTTCTGTAAATGACTATGACAAAAAATAAAAATAGGTTAATTCTACTCCAAGCTGATGAATCATTTAATGCGACTACATACAGAAAATTTACATATCCTAAAGCAAGTTTTATTAAAATTTATTGAAAAAAAATGTGGTCGTTAGTCCGTTAAGATCGTTCGGTCATCTTGAGCGAATGTCTAATAAACGTTTGGTTAAAAGAATATATTATGTACATGATATTGAAGGTATAGATTTCCGTGGACGTCCAATGAGTAGTATGATTGAATGTGTTTTGCGTGAGCGAATGTTTACAAATGTTAAGAATTGAAGAGCATGTATGAGTGGTGTCATGAATGTAGTTGAGGCCAGAGTTGCTTGTCTGAATAGGAATGTTTAGAGAAAACTAATTTCGGGATAGTGGAAAGAGTTTGTGCCACACCCTTTTGGGTACATGGTGTGATTGTGTATGCATGTATGTACAACCAATAAATTGTTAAAAAGTAAATATCATAATAAAATAAATAATATAAATAATAATATAAAATAAATTGAAAAAATATAAAGTTATAAATTTACACATCAAATATTTATATTAATTTTTTATAATTTTGTATTTTAAATTAACTATTCTTTTTTTAAAATTACCATTGTTAAATATTGATATTCATATGTTCTCGGCGAGAAATATTTTTAATTAAAAACGAAGAAACAAAATATCAAAGATTGTTAATATTTGTACTATGCAAATATTTGAAGAATATTTCATTAGAATTACAGTATAAAAATAAAATTGCAGAGTTACTGCACTGCGCAAAAAATAATAAAGCAAAAACTAAACTTATTTGTGCATGTCGTTAATGAACATTTCCTAATTATTATATATATATATATATATATATATATATATATATATATATATATATTTATGCGTTCAGGATAACGGATGTGCGGTAATATATTGAATAAAAATCAGATTACATTTATTCAATTTATTGTTAATTCCAATATTTCGCCTCCAAAATTGTTGGCTTCCTCAGGGAGAACACTAAATAATAATAATGAGCATGTACAAATTTAAATAATAACTACATAATAAAAATAAAAAAACAGTTGATAAAAACTTACATGGATGAATAAATGATTAAATTGAGTATAAAATTTCAATGGGTAAAACATACCGGGTGTTCGTTCGTTAAGTTCGTATGGGCGTTTAAGATGTAATTTCGATAAATTGCGATATACTACTTTCTCGAGTAAAATTCGAAGAAATACTTAGAATACTTTTCGATAGGGCATAAAAGGTTCTATTATTTGGTTTTAGTTTTAATTTGCTAGCATCTGCCGTTTGGGCGCTAGAATTTTTTTTTGTTTTCTTGGTTTTTATTTTTTCTCTCAAAAACTATGAGGTGTAGGAAAATAAGCATAACATGGAAAAATGCGGAATAATGAGTACGATAATTGAGTGAAGAAACCATTATTCTACGATGCATCGTTTAGTAGAAAAAAAATTAAAAACTGAATTTTTGAAAATTTGACAAGGGGGGACCCTTGGGATTTTTTCAAAATAAGACTTTTTTAAAAATTTGCTCAAAAAAATCTGAAAAAATTCAGTAAAATAAAGAAAAAATTTAGCTACATAATAGCTAAGTAACTTTTTTCTCTACCTCAATCTGGTTTGGCAGGAAAAATTATTAAAAATTCAAAAATGTTTTTTAGAATTTCCAATAATTTTTCCTGCAAAATCAGTATGAGATAGAGAAAAAAGTTACTTAGCTATTATGTAGATACATTTTTTCTCTATTTTACTGAATTTTTTCAGATTTTTTTGAGCAAATTTTGAAAAAAGTCTTATTTTGAAAAAATTCCAAGGGTCCCCCCTTGTCAAATTTTCAAAAATTCAATTTTAAATTTTTTTTCTACTAAACGATGCATCGTAGAATAATGGTTTCGTCACTCAATTATCGTACTCATTATTCCGCATTTTTCCATATCATGCTTATTTTCTTAGACCTCATAGTTTTTGAGATAAAAAATAAAAACCATAAAACCAAAAAAAAATTCTAGCGCCCCAACGGCACATGCTAGCAAATTAAAACTAAAACCAAATTATAGAACTTTTTATTGTCTATCAAAAAGTATTCTAAGTATTTCTCCGAATTTTACTCGAGAAAGTAGTATATCGCAAATTATCGAATTTGCATGTTAAACGCCCATACGAACTTAACGAACGAACACCCGGTATATAATATTCTTAAAATTCATCGATGATCGACACACACACTTTTTAACAAATAAATAAAATAATAAATAATAACAAACAGAACTAATATTATACACAGTTTCAACGAATAAGCTTTCTAATTAAAATTTTGTTCAATAAATTAAAATAATTAGCCAAAAAGTTGTCATTGAAGTTAAAAAAAATTTTATTTTGATATCAGAATCGTCACATTAAAACATGTAATTTAAAGGAAACCAACAATTTTGGAGGCGAAATATTGGAATTAACAATAAATTGAATAAATGTAATCTGATTTTTATTCAATATATTACCGCACATCCGTTATCCTGAACGCATATATATCATTACGGTAGTGAAAAATTAAAACTATTATATATATATATATATATATATATATATATATATATATATATATATATATATACCGGGTGTCTACTTTTTTTTTGTTACATAGGGAATACAATGCTAAAATTTTCATTTGGTGATAAATTTTCCCCTAATTATTATAGAACAAAAGTACAAATACAAAAGTTGTTTAGAATTCAAAAATGCATCAAATGATGCCAAATTTATCATGTTAGGATGTTCCGATCAAGAATTAGAAGCAAATTAAAATTTCCATTTTTGCGCTCTTTACATCAAAGTGCCATGGAAATTAAACAAATAATTTCATTTCTTCTGGAGTTTGAGTTTGACAGATCGTATTTATTTTATTGTTACGTTCTGTATTATTATCATTATTATTGAAAATAATGAATAAACTTAAGGTAAATGAAAAAGTTCAGTGCGTAAAATGGTATTTTACTGGAAATTCGATACGACGAGTAAGAGATTTATTCAGCGCTTTCTTTGAAAACCGTCCCATACCTTCCGCTATGACTATTCGTAGGATAATTAAACAATTCGAAGAAACTGGAAGTGTGTTAAAACGTTGTAAAAATTGTAGAAAAATCAACGCAGAAGATCAGGAGGAGAATTTAAATCAAAATGCAATTAAAGAAAATACATTGAATATACTTTTGTGTGTAACGGAAAACCCAAATGTTAGTGTGCGTCAACTTGGTGCTGAATTAAATTTGCATCCTTCAACAATACATAAGGTACTAAAAAATGAAAAATATCATTCTTATAAATATTCCACGCACCAAGAGATATTTGAAGCGGATAAAATGGCTAGAAGCGAATTTAGTAACATTATTATGGAAAAATCCAATTTAGACAGAAACTTCTTGAAATCTATTTGTTTTACTGACGAGTCTACGTTTACTTTACACGGCGAACCTAATACACAAAACTTTAGAATATGGAGCCAAACAAATCCTCATTTAATGGTAGCAACACGTACCCAATATCCAGAAAAAGTTAATGTATGGGCTGGAATTTTTGGCAGGTGTATAATTGGGCCATTTTTTATTGAAAATAATTTAAACAACGAAAAATATTTGGATATGTTGCAAAATCATATTGGTCCGCAGTTAGAAGAGTGTGCAACTCAAGATAATGTTGTCTGGTATCAACAAGACGGATGTCCGGCACATTACAGCTGCAACATTAAATTATATTTGGATCAATGTTTTCCAAATTCATGGATTGGTAGAGGTGGTCCAATTAATTGGCCAGCTAGATCGCCCGATTTAGCACCGTGCGATTTCTTTTTATGGCCATATTTGAAGGAGAAAATTTATAAACGACATATCAAAAATCTTGTTGATTTGAAAAATGCCATTGTTGAAGAGTGCAATAATATAACACAAACACAATTAAGCTCTGTACGTCACGAATTTTATAACAGATTAGGTTATTGTTTGGCAGTTAATGGCGATTTATTTGAACATTTAATTTAAATTGTTAGTTTCGTTTTTGTTCTCCTATATCTTGTATTCATGAATTTTTCTGTTTTATAGGTATATTGAATATTGTAATAAATAAAGAAAGTTTTACGGAGTTCAGCTATTTACTATTTATTAAACTCTTATCCGACGTTTCACTGCACAACTTACAGCATCCTCAGGGATAAGTTTAAATTATTATAATAAATATATTAGGCATAATGCCAGTCATCTAATTCAAATGTATTGTTTTTATAACTTGAAGTTAATAAATAAATTAAACAATTACTTAAAATTATAATGGAGACATTCACAATTTAAAACCACAGCTAGTACGTAGTGTACAGCCGAGTAAAATACCCTTTCATTGTAATAAATAATAAATACTTAATACTTTTTATACTTAATAGCTTTTCATTTACATTAAGTTTATTCATTATTTTCAATAATAATAATAATAATAATAATAATAATACAGAACGTAACAATAAAATAAATACGATCTGTCAAACTCAAACTCCAGAAGAAATGAAATTATTTGTTTAATTTCCGTGGCACTTTGATGTAAAGAGCGCAAAAATGGAAATTTTAATTTGCTTCTAATTCTTGATCAGAACATCCTATATTGATAAATTTGGCATCATTTGATGCATTTTTGAATTCTAAACAACTTTTGTATTTGTACTTTTGTTCTATAATAATTAGGGGAAAATTTATCACCAAATGAAAATTTTAGCATTGTATTCCCTATGTAACAAAAAAAAAGTAGACACCCGGTATATATATATATATATATATATATATATATATGTAACAAAATAACATTAACAATTTACTGAAAATTGTTTTCCATAATTGAAACATTATATTAAGCAATTCAACTGTTCTGTTTCACAAAAAAATACACCTGATAACTTGGATTCTTATTTACTTTATAGTCAAGTTTATCAATAGCAAATACTTATACAAATAAAATTCTTTTATACATAAACAAATGTTACGAATAGAATTCGATGAGAAATATGAAATTTATCGAAAAATAACTAACACTTTACAAACATATCTTAATCCAATGATTATTCAATATAAAAATATATCGGTCACAATTACTTAACTTTATATAATCAATTAATAATTTAATCAAATCAACCTTTCCCAAAGATGAATTAGATGAGAAAGTGGAACACATTATTCATAAAAGTAGGGTATTTAAATGTCAACAGTCAGCCCTCTTGTAAATTAATAAATACCAAGATTTACTTGGAATATACGTCGTTCAATTATCGTTAATTAATATGGATAACTATATGTAATAAATTTTGATATAAGTATATTTCAACCGGTAATTAATACAACAAATTTAAATACCCGTAAAAAACGACTAAAAAACTAATAAAAACACGACGAAGATGTACTGACCTTTCCGCTCGGTAAGACTGGATCACTGATTCCGTATCGAATTCACTAAATTTTGATAACGAATCACATGAAAAACTATCACTATTGGAATCACTAATTTGTTCAGATAATATTCTCATGTTTAATACAGCTACAATATGGCGACAATCCGGGAACTTATTATTCATGCTTCCATTTTGATGCGTCAAGTCCGTACCATGCTACTAGCGTCATCACGTACGGAATACCTGAACTAATATTTTTGCAAATAAAAACAAAATAAGTTTAATGAAGTTTTTTTTTGTTTTTTGCGTTTTTTGTTTGTTTATATCTATATTAGGTTGAAGTGAGATATTACTCCCCGAAAAGTTGCTGAATTCACAAATGTTGAAAAAACCAGATTTGCGCATGCGTGAACATCGGCAAACGCATGCCAAATGTGGAAAAACTAGTGAACCTCAAAATGTTTTAATAGTAATTTTATCATTTTCGTCCGTTAAGACTTATAAATCATGTTAAAAAGTGTGATTGTTCCTTATGTTATGTTATGTTAAGAAGTCCGGTAAGTTAGGGTAAAATTGGTAGGTAGGTTTCAGGTAGGAGTTGTGTTTAATAGACCGTTAAGACACATTTAAAATCACATTTTGTCTTGTCACACATTTTGAGAGTCACTGGTTCTTCAACTAACGTGAATACAGCAAAATCACTGGACCTTCTCTAAAGTTTTACCGTTTTTTTTAATAAAACTATTATTTCACAGATATTTAAATACAATACATCGTATTGTATATAAAACTTGAAACATTACCACGTGGTGCATAATAATGTTTCAATAATTTGTAATATGAAGAAATTTGAGCTCAACTTGTTTTAATATAACTACTAATGTAAGTTTTAAATATATTTATTATATTTTATGCACCTACAATAGAAAATATGAAAAAGATGAACTATACTTTTAGATATGTTCTTCTATATATTAAATTTTTGTTGTAGAAGTGTCTGACGAAATAAAGAAAATGTGCAAACAAATTTGAAAAGGTCGCTTAGTTTTTGTTACTGTCCAAATTACATGACTTCTGAGACTAAGGTAAGAATACCTATATTTTTTTAATATATCAAATAATTCAATATATTCTAATATGATGAGACGAATCACCGATTAATGATAGTAAATGATTATATATAATAATATTTATAATAATTATAAACAACGCATTAATTGTTTTGTTTACTGTCTCTGATCACGTGTAGTATTGAAATAAAATCATGTAGTTAGTAAAAGTGGGACGACGTCAAATCCGAGATAAACTTTGATCATGTTCACAAAAAAAATTAAGAGCTAAAATCTGCCCGAATATTTATCGCGTTATTTATTTTCTCGGGTTATTTTAATTTTATGTTGTATGCGTACGAAGCTACTTTTCAAATAAGGACATCTATGATTGGTCATTGTGACAAGAAAATAATTTTTGGCAGGAGTTAAAAATTTTTCCTTAAAATTCCACATTTGCGTAATCACAAAATTTCAGCATTTTATCACATGGCTAGCAGCAGTTTGCTTTCAACTGGGATAGTTTTTTTGACCCTTGATTTCGCCTTCCATGTCATAACCATTTAATGGTCAATCTGATTTAAGAAAATGGGACGGGCAATATAAGTACTTAAGGTGGATTCAGAAATTGCAACATTGCAGCGCTTCGTAGGGCATAAGGCAGATAGAGAAAAATCACATTCAGAGATTTCGACTGTATATCAAGACGATTCTAACCGAGATTACACGATGTTCATATTCGCTCAGGGCGCAATATTCGTAGATATTAAAATACGCTTTTATGTAGTTATTACATAAATGTAATATTATTATTATTTATTTTTTGATATATTTAGAAAATTATAAATATTTTAGATTTATTTATTATTTTATTTACAAATAGATTTTTATCCCGTTTATAAACTTACAAGAATAATTTCTTTTATAATATTACATGTTACGATTAAATAATGAATATTGAAATATTATCTGTATTTTCTAATAAATGAAAAAAAAAAGTAATAAAAGAACATTGTTTATTATTTGCTTTATTCACATTTATATCATTTATACAATTGTTTATCAAAATATAGTGTATTATTCAAATATAAATGGACCAGGTTTTTCTTCTAAATCTACGATCCAATCGCTCTGTTTTGTTAGTTAGATCATAAAACCCATGTTGATATTGTAAAATCTGAGTTGCTACCGTGATAATATGTTGTAGAATTTTATTAAAATATTTTTGTTTTTGTATTTAAAAAACAAAGTTTTCATGCTTTCTATTGGGTTAGGAAAAATAACACAAAAAATAATTTTTAAATGCTTAATTTAAATTTTAATAACCATTTATAATTCAGTATGAACACTGAATTATTTATTTAAAATAATAATAATAATTTGTTTAAACATTTTCATTAAAATAAAAATTAATTGTGAATTTTAACCAGTTAATTCAAGTTAATTAGAAAAAATAGAATTTTCTAGAAATTTCGACGTGTTTGTGTTGGCGAATATAAAATTTGATAATTACCGCCATTTTGTAATTGAGTATCTGAAATTTGTCTGAATTTTATTTTTGGTGTACTGTTTTTGTTTTTCGTGATTCTAATTAAGAACAACAATTTTTATAAAAAAATAACTAATGAATTTAATTTTTAAAGATATTTAGACGTTAATAAAATAGCTAGTTCAAAATATATAACAAAATACTTATTATCTGTGTGGTTTTATGCAATAAACTTAAGTGTACCCATTCACGTACAGTTCGCCGGCCGATTTTCGTCTGACAGATGAAGGCCGGATGAACGTTATCAACTACACACGCACCGGCCGATGACAGGTCTAAGCCTGCCGGACGCCCTCTTTTGCGATTATCGCTATGTGTGTAGTGTCTCGCCGGACGATATTGGACTGCCGGTTTAATTTTAGTCTGGACTAGAATTTCATCCGATCAGCTATCAGCTGATGCATATAAAATGGCGAATCAGCCAAGTTTTCTTAAAGAATTTATTTGTATTTATCATAGGCATTCATATTCATGCTTATGGAAAGTAAAAGATGTTGTTCATTGTTAGATATTTTAATATTGGTAACACTGAGTAGATAGATAACCTAAAAATAGTTGTAATGATATGACGTGAAATGACAGAACCACATGATATGTTGTATATAAGTATATTCTTATAAATAAATAAGTATAAGTTTAATATAGTGATTATTACATCCTATTAAAGACACAACATTCATTCTCAAGTAATTTTTTAAATCGCTTGCACTTATATCAAGTTCCTGTATTAAATTCGTATGTGACAAAGTACTACGTTTTTGTAACCATTCCTTTACCCAAATTTTTTTTCTCTTTCTTTTTTTACGCTCCGCTAATATAACAGCAATTGCAGCTGCATGTTCTTCCGACATTTTAAATGAAACTGTCGATTAAATTCTGATCGTGTATGCTGAATATTGTACAGTTGACCGGCAAAAATCGTATACGATATAAAACTGTCGGCCATTACCCGTCAGTCAGACTGTTCGTGTGTGTTGAGCAACGATATCGGCCCGTCAGTCCAAAGTATTCGACCACGGACGGCCGGCAGACTGTACGTGAATGGGTACCTTAACATTGATGTACGGAGTTTCGCCAATTTTTATTATAAATATTACAAGTCTACGAATAATTTTTAACATTTATTGATTATGTTATTCAATGAATACAAACTCACAATTTTATTATTTTTTGACAACTGTATATTCTAACAACAACATACTTTTAATTCTTACATGTAAGTCTCATTGTATATAATTCAACTTTTTCTTTGTAAAACTTCCTATATAATATGTATTCTAACTATATTATATTTATATGTTGAATTTTAGTGTTCACCCTGATGAAGCCAACAATCTAGTGGCGAAATATTGGTCTAATAATAAATAGAATTAATTGCAATGTTCGCTAATTCTTAAATTTCCCGACATACCGTAATTCCCGTTAATAAAATTCTACAACTATATATATATATAAATGCAAATAGTATAATGCTAATTTTTACAAACGTTTAATTGTTTAAACAATTCTGTATATAAATTAATTTATTAATAATTCAGTTTACATGTGTATATTACAAAACACTAGTGGAAAAAAAGTCAATGTCCGAAATGTAAAAACCAAAAATAATAAATAAATATAAATAACACTCATACACAAAGCTTAGTGTTCCACTTATTATTCGAGAATCACAAATGAGATAAAGTGGATTAAACTCGAGTAAACTTTTGTAAAACTTTTATTAATTCTAGAAAAATATTCGAGTTTTTTTACAAAAATCTGGCTCCCGAATCCTAAACACATTTTAGAGATATGAGAAATAAAAAAATAACTCTGCATGGTTTATGCCAGTAAAATGGAAAAAAATATTAAGATTATTTTTATTTCTTAACCTAACAATATTTACATTACAGTTATTAAGTAAACATACTTTTTCAACGCGTTCAAAGTTTGTTGATTTAATCTGAGAAATAAGAAAAAAAAAACCACATATTACTTTGTAATATAGAAAAATTAAGTAAATATTACCTCCTGTTCGATATAAATTTTCCAATATCTTGCAGCGCTTGGAAAAATTGTCATAAGATGTTCGAAAAGAGTTCGGATTTCGGAAATATGCTTGGTTTGGACTTCCCGAAGTAATATAGACCATGCTTCTAAATCGTAAGGGTTCTTTTCTATCTGCTTTTGAGTACAAATTAATTTATCGTTACTTCAATCCTGCAAAGAGTAAATACAAAAAAATAAATTAAACATTGTTAAAAATTGGAATTCAAAAATAAAGCTACATCAAAAGAAGGTATAAATTTACAATAGCCCCGCAGATTTCGCTGTATTCACGTTAGTTGAAAAACCAGTGACTCTCAAAATGTGTGACAAGACAAAATGTGATTTTAAATGTGTTTTAACGGTCTTTAAAAAAAAAACTCCTACCTACAACTTACCTACCTAACCTACCCTAACCTAACCTAACGGACTTCTTAACATAACATAAGTCTTAACGGACGAAATTGATAAAATTACTAATAAAACATTTTGAGGTTCACTGGTTTATACACGCCAAGCATGCGCATTTCAATCCATTGTGTTCCATGAACGACCATGTCATCGCCTCGTTGCCCATCATCCCCACTTTATTCCAAGTTGTGGAACCACTGCACTCAGCCATCATTGGAACTTGTTCAACAGCAACACTGTCTCTCTGATGTTTTCATTCTTCATCTTTCTTGGCATAAGTATCACTGTCACTAACACTTTTGCAACAATACCAGTTGCAAGCACACACACACAACAATGCCAGTCCAATCACTCCTATCACAGTACAACTATCACAGTGTAGATACTAACATAAAACTACTATATATGCACACGTAACAAAATACTCGACTTACTGATAAAAATCATTTATACAATATTCAAACTGTTATTTAACTGACATTACAACCATCAGTAAATCGAGCTTACATTGTTCAACAATCGCAAATACTCGCCTTCATTCCAATACCGTCCAAAACACACCCCTCACACCTGACACCAGTGTAACGTGAATTTGATTCGTCTCGGGGCTGTCTGTGCAGTATTGGAAATATATTAAATTATCACCATCATACTTGAGATTGTATTTTACTCTCATTTATTTATTACACTTAAACACTAAATAACAATACTGAACAATAACAAATAACAACGGTTAGCCGAGCGAAGCTAAACAACAATTAAACTATTTACCTTACTTATAATTAACATTACAACTATCGGACTGACATTGACACACCACTTATAAACTAACACTACATTAATACACTTGCACACATTTATTTCCACGTTTATTTTACACTATTTATTTAAACGAGCTATCACCGATTAACCCAATAATACTACCAGGCCAATTACTACGACCCAACTAAGATCACTCTCTGACGATAACTTTCCCGAGCCATTACCGTTTTGCCGGTTCGGCCCAACGGTACCCGATTACTCGATCTCACCAGATCGGCTATTTTATGATGACTGACTGTGTTGTCGTTCGAAGCGCCTAATATACTGCAACTAATCCTTCTCGAAGGCTTTACTGTTCTTCTAGAATCTCATAGAAGCCTTCCACACATACATACATACACAACGCACACAGACATTACGTTCTCAGCGTAACCACATTCGATAAACACATTCCAATGTCGTGTTTCACAGCACGTACACACACACACACACACACACACACACATGTGCACTCAAACACACACATGCAAACATAATTACTCTCGGAAACTTATACAATACTTCGCTTTGTTACAATAATTATAAAACAGAATTAAGGCTTTTCTACTTTAAAATAACGATATTTGAATGATTTTTTATTTTGCAAATATCACATAAAATGCGGTGGTCACAGTACATAAAATAATTGATATAGAATGAATAATGAATACGCGATCAAGTAAGAAATGTCAAATGCAATGAACATTCATGTATCAAATGACATACAAAACACGAAGGAAACAAATAGTTTTGCGTACATTATTCAAAACGATTTTCATTTCATTTATAATTTGTGCAACGGATTTCTGATTTTTCAATTTGTTTTCTTGTTTTCTAGAAAGGTATTTGAACTATTTAGATTTTTAATTAAATAAATACTTAATTTTAAATATTATAAACTGTTCATTCTAACTGTGGTTTTTTTTTTATAAAAACTCGTTAATATTTTTTTCTTATTATTTTGTTTCCCTTACTCACTAGTCGATGTATGTTTGTTTAGGCCAAAAAGTCCGGGTCACTATAATCGTTTTCACTGTCTTCACCCGATGAACAAAACTTTTTTCGTTTCTTTTTGTGACGATGTTTCTTCGCTTTGTCAGGTGTTTTATGAGATCGGCTCAAACCTCGTCTGTTCTCACTCGTGTCGGTTCGACGATTTATCACCAACTTCGGCACTTTCTGCGGACTTTCCTGTCATGTATACCATATCATATTAATACCAAATAATTTCTTTTTTTTTTCGCTATCATTAATATAGTAACACTAAATGTATACTAATACATCTTACTTAAAAATGAAAACAAATATAAGTAAAAAAAAACATCTTTTTAATACTGTTGATGCAGAACCAGAAAATTTATTTCAATTTTTTTTATGTTACGGTAAGATTACTTGTATAAATTATCAAAAATGTATTACTACTATTACAATAATTTTTTATGAAAAAACCAAACAAACTTACTTTATCATTAGTTAACATAATTTGATCGGTATCATTAAGTAACGAACCCGTAGCAGTTGGATTGTTAACAATTCCGGGTCCAGTTCCCGGTCCTTGACCAGAACCAGAACCTGGACCTGAAGCCGATGTAGTCGTATTTATCGGACCGCTTGCAACGCCATGCCCTGTATTGCTCATATTTGTCTTATTCGGTGCTGTCGTATTCTCTTCGACGTCTGGATCGTCTGGATCCAATTTCAACATCAACTGTTTGAACTGAAATACAATGAATAATATGTAATATACAATTCACTCAAAAATGTATTCATAACATAAAATACATCTAGACTTACATCTAGATACTGAGCAATCAGATCTTTTCTGCCCTCGATATCTAAAACATCGAGGGGTGCTCCCTGTTTTAACCAATTCAATGTGGCTTTCGGATTGAAATGCGTACTGGTTCGTCGTGTTGCTGTTTTCTCATACACTTTTGCTACTTCTGACGGAGAATACTGTGATATTTTCCTAAATTAAAAATTTCATAAATATAAACACCTATGTTAGTTAACAACGAAATAAAACAAAGTTTACCCGTCGCTAAGACCATAAATGTCCTTCAAGTGCTGTTTTAGTACTAAAAGAAGTAAACAGCCCTGGGCGGCCGTGATACAAGACTGTAGTGCGGCGGTGTTTTTAGGTAAACGAGCGACAAGAGCTTCTTTGTCTTCGTCGTCTTCATCTAAAGCGGATACGATCATTGGTTGTGGTTGTGGTGGCTGCTGCTGCTGCAGCTGTAGCTGTTGATTCTCGTCGAAATTGTTGCCAATTTGTTTCTGCTCATTCTCGTTTATTACTAAGCCCTGCCACACATACACACCACATAATATCTCATTTACAATAGAAATAAATCAATGTAGTGTAATAATTTACCTCTCTAAACGACTGAAGAAGATTAGTACCAGAAACGGAAATCATAATATCAATATGGTGTACAATAAAAAGTGGTTCGTCTTAAACGACGTAGGGAAAATAAGCCAGATTATCAGCTAAATATAACATGTACGACAAACTAGTTCGCTGTAACAAAAATATCGTCTAGCATTAAAAAACTTATAAACTGGACAGATAACATCAAACTAACTAACCACTTGTTCGTCGAACTGTTTGAGCATGTTTAAAGCGAGAGCACGTCGTTGTTGACGTGAGCTACGCAGCAACGAATACAAATAGACATTCAACGCTGTAGGATATTCGCCTTGTTCTCGCACACGAGAACCACGTACGATTTTTTCATTATGCTGCAGAATTGTCTGCAACTGATATGATAATCGTACACCTAATTGAGATTTCATATGAATGAAGCCTGGATATTTCTTTTCAATTTCGGATAGTTGCTTGTCAGCACTGTGTAATACTACTTTTTCCGAATCGGTGCTCATACATATTAAGTAAGGTACAATCTAAACCAATCAATCAATCAATCAATCAATCATTAATCAATATAACAAACAACATGTACATGCGACGATGAATGATGATGACTTACTTGAACAGGATGAACTAATCCTTGTTGAAGAATTAACTGAATAACTTTCAAGAAAGCGTGCCTAACCATCACATCGGAATGTAAATAAGACGATAATATTTCCTTTAAATACAACTGGATTATTGTACTAGCCATTCCAGATGAAACGTCACGCATTTCTTTCAAATTCTCTTCTTTTGATCGCTTCGACCCTGAAACAGGTAATATTAATGTGAACAAGATAGAACGATACAATCAATACATTCACAATACATACATTCTTGATCTAATTTGATCATTCTATTATCTTCCTCCATAAGATACATTTCAATGTTTTGCAAAACTTCCCATTTCAATTTTAAAGGAGCATCTTCATGTATTAACATCTTATGATAAAATTTCTTAAGCTCATCATCAAGCATAAATTCGTAGTGTCTAGTGCAAATAAATGCAATAGCTTTTAATGTAATGTTTTGAATATCTTCATCTTCTTGACGCAAAAAATATAACAGCATATGAAATACTTGATCCTTTGTATCCAACTGAAAAAAAAAGAAAATAAATCTCAACGATCAACACAATTTTTTCAACGAGTTGAATAAATTGAATGAATCTAAACTTACTGCTAAATCACCAAGCACATCCTTGTCAGTAAAATCAAAATGACGAAGTAATAAACCGACAATGAAAAGTGCTCTTCGAAAATGTGGTCGACAATTAAGAACTAATTTCTTGTAATAGTCGGTGTCCTTATCAAGAAATTCTTTATATTTCAAGACACTCCCATAATACTGTTTAAAACAGTCTCTAATTAGTTTGAAATTTCTTGTAACATTGTTAACAATCGATCCCAAACAAGAAAGGCAACTAGATATCACGACGTGATTGTGTTGAATAATTAACTTTATCGAATCCTCTTCAAGTTGCGCCAAGAATGTGTCACTCGGATGTTCCATAAGCGGTACAACTAATTCTAAAGTACGAGCCACGCTGCTTATTATCTTATTATTATGAAATTGTCTTTTGTTTGACATTTCAAATTCAAATATGGCTGCAACGTGCTAGCATGTTTTACGAGTAATTGTGGTCGAATCTTGGCAAATAGATTTAATGTGGTTAAGCATGCAACTAAACGATCCGAACATCCAACTTGTTCTTCAACAATCACACCAGATTCTTCTAAACATAGAACATTTTCAATTAAACAATCTACAATTTGTCTACACGCTAGTAACAAGGTGCGAGGAGGCTCTACTTGCACTTTCATCGAATCGTCTTTGTCTTCTTTCGGTTTGAACAACTAAAAGAAAAAAAAAACAAAACTAGTTCAAAATATTCATTCACATGCAGGACTTCGAACCGGAATAGTTTCAATGAAAATATAATGGAAAATATTTTAATAATCAGAGGTAATTTAAATTTTTTCTAATTATAAATAAATAAAAATGCTGCATACAAGAATTTATTACGTTAATATATCGTCAGCCAAGTATTGGTTTGTTTCGTGTCCACTTTTGCTTTTTTTTAGATAATGTTCTCTAGTAGTTTTCTGTGGAACAACAACGAAAGTGGACATGGAACAAACCAATACCGGCTGATGATAATTAAAACATACATACAAATTATATAAATTTCGAATAATAAATTATATTATTATCATATATTATATATTTCTAATTATTGTACATTTAATGAATTAATAATTATTATTATTTATATTATATTATTATATCAATTTATGTAGTTTGCTTATTATAAAATTAGGAATATAAAATGTTCTAAATTATGGTAGAAAATAAGTTTTTAATACAAAGAAAAACATTGAAATTATTTTAAAATTAATCACTCGGAACTGAACTGAAAACCGAAAAAAAACAGTTATTTTTGTCAGAACGAAAAGCGGAACCGAACCGATATATATATATATATATATATATATATAATTAAAACAAAACGAAAAATATAACGGTTTGAAGCCCTGTTCATATTACATTCGTTCTCACGAATAATTAATAAAATAATGGCTAAACTTACACTAACTAAAAGCTGTTCGAACCAACTGAAACCGTCATGTGAAGTTGCAACAACATCGGTGATATTCATAACTTTTCTAAGTAAGGCCGCTTTATCTAACGATGGTCTTTCTGGTGCTGGTGTGAACCACATATTTTGAAATACTTCCATTACTAATTTCCGAATGCTTTCTTCATCATTTACACGTCGAATCATCTTTACGCATATTTCAGGAATCTTTGGAAATTCAGGACATTCCATACAAATATCTTTGAATATTTTTATAACACGTTTTCGTACGCTTACACCTGTGTCCAGAATTCTGGCAGATAACATATCGTAGTATTTACCAATAAGTTCGGGTCTACTGAGAACAAATTTTCCAACTAAATCAACAGCTGCTTCTCTTACGGAAGTGGAGTGATCTAAAAATGAGTGATTTACTCCAATTTGCATGTAATTCGTACCCAAAACAGATGGATCAGCTTCGACAATCATCGTCAAACATTTCATTGCTTTTGTTCGAATTGCTATTGAATTTTCTCTCAACACAAACAATATCTAAAATAAAAACAAAATATTTCATACAGAAACACTACGCAGACTAAATTAGAAATAATCTTACTGTTCTTAGATAGCCATCAAAGCTTTGAGAAAATGATCTTTTAGAAGCCAGATACTGTGATATTAATTTCGCGCTACTGTAATCTATGTAAGTTTGAAATACTTGTATACGATTTCCAGATGAGATAGTTTCTTGAAACGGTCGGATTTTATTTATGTAAAATTTTTTGCGCTCTTCAATTATTCGGAACATTTCGGAATTATTTTGTTGTTCATTATTCGTGTATTTACTATTTAAAGAATCTTCTACATCGGATAAGTCGGTTTCATCTGCACTATCTGCTCCTGTTTTAATTAATGTTATTTAATATAAAGAGTTTCGTTCACAACATTAAAATAATCAACTAAAATCATTACATCGTTTTTGTACAATATCCATTTTTTTTTCTTTCTTTATAATGAACGGAGTAATTATTATGCATGCAATATAAAAAAAATTATATCTTACTTTTATTATTGGATTTTCTAGTTCGATGATTTTCTTTCGCATTATGTTTCTTATGACTTTTTTCGCCGGAAGCTAAACGTGTTTGTTCTTGAGTAGCATCTTTTAACCTTTGTGCAATATAAAAATGGCGTGCGTATCGGTGTGCTTCATCTTTCTGACTTTCATTTACTGCCAAATAATCTAAAAGAACTCTTTGGAGAAATTTCATACGCTCCTCTTCATCATTTTTGTCCACATTATTCTAATGATATAAACATATATATATATATATAGTTATTAATTGAATTTTTACCATAGAAATTGTATATTACCTTTGAAAAATCAGATTCACCATCCTTCATTTCTTCCGATTTAATATCTTTTAATATTTGATCTATCGTGCTGGCTTTACAACGTGAAAAAACAGTATCTCTTTGTAAACGTGCTGCAACAACACCTAGATAATCTAAAGATGCTACACGTAGCGACATATCTGTTCCTTTATTGGAGACATTTTTCACCTACAATCATAACAGTATAAGCAAACAAATGTAAACTAAAACTATAATAAAAAGTACTTACCAGCATATTTCCTAGTAAACTCAATAATAATTCAGTTGCCGGCCATTCAGGTTTATTGACAGTTGTTAACAAATCTTGAACAAAATTTTCAAATAATGGTCGATAGTCAATTTCTTCGTTTTTACTTCTACATTTATTAAGAAAGACTGTCAAAAATGTTCCTGCTGTTTTTGTCGCTATTTCGTATTTATTGCATATGAATATATTTTTATTCATCTACAATACAATACAAAATAAATAAAAATAATCAAAATATATATATACTCTATTTATTAATTTATTCGTACTTTAGCATTCTCGCCCTGCGTTGGTTCTTTCATTTCGATCGCCAGTGTTTCTGGCAGCGCAACAACACATTGTATTAACTGCAAAACCAGCGCAGTCAACATCTGAATGTGTTCTTCGCTGTTTAATCTGTATGTTCTCAAACTGCGTTTACTACTAGGTATCCGAGCGATTGATGCTAAAATATCATCTAAGACCAGCCTTCGGTGTTTCTCGTAACGTGTAAATATCTAAATATAAATATCATCACACAGTAAATAAACATCATATCACATCGCATAGGGAAATGTTAATTTAACATATGATAATTGTGTGTGTAAGTCTTACCATTGTAACTAGCTTGAGACAAGAAAGCTGTAATTCGCTAACATTTTCAGCAAAAAATGGCGGCACACCCATAGATGAAGCGTGCAATACGGTAGTATCTGTTATGACTTGTATGTTTAGTAATTCCGTTACTAAGCTTATTAATTCGTGAATTTTATTGTATAAATGAGGAATATGTTTGCTTGATGACTGCGAGTGCCCTTTTTTTTCGATCTTTCCCCTTTTTCGTATCTATCCTACATACAGAATCATAGTGAGGAAATATGGTATTATGTAATTGGAATTTTATAAAAAGAATCACTCGATCGATGCCATCTTCTAAATAAACCCGTTTAGGCATATTCGGCGATGTCATTATGTACAAAGAGCATAATGCTGCGTCTGCCGCACCCATTACGCGATCCAAAGCTGTCTCCATCCACATTTGAGTTATATTTTCATTTTCCTCCTATAGAGAATAGATAGTAGAAATAGTATACATAAATTATACAGAATATACAGACCCCTATGGTAATTTATTAAATACAAAGACAACAATACACAAATCAAATTCAACTTAATTACCGGATCTGCTATTAAAGATACACGATCAGCACCTCGTACGTTCACTTCTAAAACATTTAATAATCGTACTAATCGATCTATGGAAACCATTTCCATAGCGCTAAGAATTTTTAGTTTCGCTGCTTCGGTACATAGATCTTGAAGCTGACATCGGTTTAACAAGAGATCAGGTTGAACCATCAACTGATCATCGTTTACTAAATTATAAATCAAATTATTAATACATAGGTACACACTATGTTTTTCTAATTGAAAATAATCAAAAATATAATACCTAAATCAGCCATTAATGATTCATTACAAATTTCTAAAACGGTCTCAAGTGTTCTATTAAATCGACAATATGTATTCGTTTCCATTAATTCTTCGATTGATAGCTTTTCTACCACCACCGGTACAAATTTTCTCTCAACTCGACGAAGTTTCGGTTTTGCAGCTATAATTCCATTATTCTTTTTTTTAAGTCATTTTTGTATGTATGAAATATAATGATAGAATATAAAAACTTACGTAATATTTCAGAGGATTTTTCTGATTCTTTGAAAACATTCTTTCGCTTACGCGGTGTTCCTACAAGAGCTGTAAAGGTATCAAGCGTAGCGTCGTCATCACTTTCAACGTAATTCTTCTTATTGCCTTGTCCTTTTCTTAATCGTGAAACTTTCTTGTCAGGTTTAAAATCTTCATCAGAATCCGAACTACTGCCAGGCGAACTCGTAATTCCAAGTTTACTCCCCTTTCCGGGTCGATTTTCAGCAAACTTTCGATAACTTACTTGCGTTAAAAGCGTATCCTTTAATTAAAAATATTCATATTTTTGCTAGTATTTCATTATTGTAATAAAATGAATTTGTTTCTTTACATACTATACATACTATATATATATAATTTAACAATAAAAATAACCTTACTTTATCTGATAACCGATCTAATCGAACGACAGGTTGATTATTCGTCAAACTGGAACTAGTCGTCATTAAGGAAGATTGTATTGCAGGCGCTTCTGTGATATATGGAAGAGGAACCGGCGCTGGAGCATCACTTGCTTGCGCGGGCGATGACCCTTCAAAGTTAATTGCCAATGTATTTATAAATGATTTATAATTTAATTTCAAATATAACCACCTTTAGCTTTTAAAGTAAGTACACACTGAAATAAATTGATATAGACTCCTACTTTTCAATTATTACCTTAATTATTATAATTCTGTAAGGGGATCTGTGCACACTTATCAGTGCAATGAGGTATCAGTTCTGTTTTCAGTGAGTGTCGACTTTGTTTGAATAGAGCATCACGGAACTACTGCATCATGTTTTTAGCAAAAGATATGATTAATTTTCAACTGTCCACAACTACTTTGTGAGCAAAAATTAATGAAGTTCTTGTGAATATATCTTTTTCGTTCAAGAACGAAAACAATATTGATAATATTATATGTATGTATATATATATATATATATATATATATATATATATATATATATATATATATATATATATATATATATATATATATATATTGTAACGGCTCCTGCTTTCGTGTTTTCTGGTTTCGGGCGCCAGACACGGTTCCTGCAACTCAGGCACAGGAGAGGGGTTTTGCCTGACAGCTCAGTCGTGTCGCCAGGGTTCGGATACGGGTTATGTACACAAATTAAACACACACAAATTAAACTGACGGCACCTGTTTAAAGTAAACAGTTATTCACTGAATTTTTAATTACGGAAATTAAAAACACACTTGAAAATTACAAATTTTGTTATAAATACCCAAAATAGTTCTAAGTTGACAACAACGTACTTAGAAGACGTTCACAGTAAATCAAAACTAGAATTGAGACCAAATCTCCAACATAAGATTTGGTACATTCCAAAATTTTTCTAAGTCGAAAAATAAATAATCGCACTTAGAAAAATTGCACAGTAAATCAAACTACAATTTTAAATACCAAAACCGAAAAAGATTCTAAGTCAAAAAAAATAAATAATCGCACTTAGATAAATTGCACAGTAAATCAAACTACAATTTTAAATACAAAACCGAAAAAGATTCTAAGTCAAAAAAATAAATAATCGCACTTAGAAAAATTGCACAGTAAATCAAACTACAATTTTAAATACAAAACCGAAAAAGATTCTAAGTCAAAAAATAAATAATCGTACTTAGAAAAATTGCACAGTAAATCAAACTACAATTTTAAATACAAAACCGAAAAAGATTCTAAGTCAAAAAAATAAATAATCGCACTTAGAAAATTTGCACTCACCGTAGCAAAAAAATCAAACACCGTACCGTTGCAGAGAAACACTAACTCCAGGACGAGGGCTACCAAGTCGACTGGAATTAAACAAGTTTGAGCTGAAAACTCCAAGCGTCAAAACTTCCCAAGAACCAAGTTTGAGCGAGGAACGCCAAGCATCAAAAACTTGCCTTCCTGTTTGAAAAATCGCTGGTGCTTATACCCAGCAATATATGAACTAAACGGGAGAATTAATAAATACTGCTAACGCCATCTATGCAATTTCTCTAGCACTAGCAGTGCGCTAGTCACGTGACGCGTTCGTAAGTTGTGACCTTCAAGCCGTGTTTCTGGCGTTAGTAAAATTTGACTAGGTTAAATTTTTTCCTTGTAACGAGTTAAAACAATGCGGTCACAATTTACGAACGCTGTGTACATGAAAAATAATACAAATAATACCCGCGTTGCAATAAATTGTTCATAATAGTTTATATTGTCCTATATTTGTGCCGAGAGGAATCCGAATCGTCACAATATATATATATATATGTATAATATATCAACCCAGAATATTCTATAAATTCAATGGATACCAGCCGTGAAAGTCTGAAGATTAACATTTATCTACATTATTTAAAATTCGAAACTAACACAAACTTATAGGCGTTATTATTTCATATTAAAGTATAGTCAAATATTTCTATATTTTGTATAATGTTTTATCTTCAATCAGTCATATATCTGTTACTAGAGAAGTAAATCATATAATTATTTACTTTATAAGTCAATGGTTTTGTGTAGTTTAACGAAAACTAAACTGTATTTTTCTCGTTCTCAGTTCCTGGTTTTAATTTTTTATCACGGTAAACTACATGAAAAAAATTACAAAACGGAAAATAAATATGTTAACAATATTCAAGGTGCACAAATTAATGAAATCTTAGATGTTTTCTTTTTATGCAGTGACGATATTAGTTCGAATAATATATAGAAGGCATTAGTGTTGGTTTAGTTGCCATATAACCAAATTTACTAAAAATTAAATTTTATTTCAGATTTTAATTTTCTTTCACCATTTCCATACCATAATAGTAAAATAGTAAAAATCAAAGTTTCAAAGTGCATTTTATATTGTAGTACAATTCAATTCAATTATAAATCATTACTTTCATCAGTTATTTTATATTCAAAATTTTAATATCTTATTCCGTAAATATAATTTATTTTACATTAACCGTTTGAGTGCCAAGCAGCATTTTTGCACTTCTTCTGTTTCGCTGGAAAAGTGCTGGAAAAGCGCTTGAGCAAACTCGGTTTCTGTCGGTGTCGCGTCAATTGGACGCAGTCAATTGGACGCGCGACAATTGAACGCATTCATTTGGACGCACGACAATTGGACGCGTACGACAGTTGGACGCACGACAATTGAACGCGTACGACAATTGGACGCGGCGTCATTAGGACGCATTGACAATTGGACGCTTCGACAACTGGACGCAACGAATTTAGGACGCATCGACAATTGGGCACTTTATTACTTTGCAAAATAGATTTTTTCAATTTTTCATGTTATTATTTAAAATAAAGTAGGACTATGTTTTATCACTGGAAAGCAAAAAGAAATATCTTTTTAATGACACTACATTCAAATACTAGTTACAAAAAGTTAGAAAAATCAAAGTTGCATCATAAATCTCGAAAACGGTACATGATAAAAAAAATTTGGTTACTCCTGGAAATTTTGTGTAAAAAAGTGTCTTAAGAAAGTGCAAACCAAAATAATGTATCGTTTTGCATACGAGAGTTATAAGCGAAAATATAAAACAGCAATATTTGCATTTTTGTCTATATCTAGTAACCTATGGATTTTTGTGGAAAAAACAAAAGATGACTAAACTCGCCTACTAATGAGGCTACTTTCATCTACTTTAACCGAGGTCGTATCTCCAACAGTTCCGGAGATCCCCATGCATACGGAGTTATCTTGGACACTCTGTATATATATATATATATATATATATATATATATATATATATACCGGGTGTTCGTTCGTTAAGTTCGTATGGGCGTTTAACATGTAATTTCGATAAATTGCGATATACTACTTTCTCGAGTAAAATTCGAAGAAATATTTAGAATACTTTTCGATAGGGCATAAAAAGTTCTATTATCTGGTTTTAGCTTTAATTTGCTAGCATGTGCCGTTTGGACGCTAGAATTTTTTTATGATTTTTCGGTTTTTATTTTTTTTCTCAAATATTAGGTGTAGGAAAATAAGCATGACATAGAAAAATGCGGAATAATGAGTACGATAATTGAGTGAAAAACTATTATTCTACGATGAATCGTTTAGTAGAAAAAAAATTAAAAATTGAATTTTTGAAAATTTGACAAGGGGGGACCCTTGGGATTTTTTCAAAATAAGCCTTTTTTCAAAATTTCCTTAAAAAAAATCTGAAAAAATTTAGTAAAATAAAGAAAAAAATTAGCTACATAATAGCTAAGTAACTTTTTTCTCAACCTCATTCTGGTTTGGCAGGAAAAATTATTGAAAATTCTAAAATGTTTTTTAGAATTTTTAATAATTTTTCCTGCAAAATCAGTATGAATTAGAGAAGAAAGTTACTTAGCTATTATGTAGCTAAATTTTTTTCTATTTTATTGAATTTTTTCAGATTTTTTTGAGCAAATTTTGAAAAAAGTCTTATTTTGAAAAAATCCCGAGGGTCCCCCCTTGTCAAATTTTCAAAAATTCAGTTTTAAATTTTTTTCTACTAAACGATTCATCGTAGAATAATAGTTTCTTCACTCAATTATCGTACTCATTATTCCGCATTTTTCCATGTCATGCTTATTTACCTACACCTCATAGTTTTTGAGAAAAAAAATAAAAACAAAAAAAATCATAAAAAAATTCTAGCGCCCAAACGGCACATGCTAGCAAATTAAAGCTAAAACTAGATAATAGAACTTTTTATGCCCTATCGAAACGTATTCTAAGTATTTCTTCGAATTTTACTCGAGAAAGTAGTATATCGCAATTTATCGAAATTACATGTTAAACGCCCATACGAACTTGACGAACGAACACCCGGTATATATATATATATATATATATATATATATATATATATATATATATATATACACAAATAATTTACAGCACTTAACACTTAAACTAGTCAATTAATAAAATAATAAATAATATAAATATAATAAATAATTAAAAACAATGTAGTTATAAATAAAAAACAAATGTAAAATAACTTTTTATCCAAGACAAAAAAAACTCTTTTTCTTTGTGTATTTTTAATTTGTTCGTTTTATGTTATTTTTACATTGGAATTAGGATGTTAACAGAAAAATCACACCATTTTTAAACATAATTTATTAACAATAGCAATTAAGTCTTTCATCATACTTTGCTTCCATGAAGAAGCCACAAATTGTGGCGAAATATTGGACCTGCAATAAATTGATAGATATTTAAATGCTTCCATTTTAATAACCTACTCAATCAATTACCGTATCCCGTTTAAATAAATTTTCTTTTCAACTTATATTCACGGTAGATATTCTAAACTAATATATATATATATATATATATATATATATATATATATATATATATATATATATATATATATATATATATATATATATATATTTGTGTTACGAAATTAAGTTTTTCTTTATAATTTTGTTTTCAATGTTTATATCTCGCGGTAACTGAGTATTTTATTCTTTGCTCACTAGATGACATTACATGTTACTTTTTAAAAGCGGTATGTGAAAGATATAATATATATATACAATATATGTTTTGACTGTAATAAAAAGACCACGTTATATTGAACAAGTTTTGTCGTGATATATTTTTCTACATCCCAGATCTTCAAAAATATACGATTAAAGTCATTAATCATAACAGGTTATGGGCCCAGAAACGTAAAAAAGCGTTTTTGAAGTGGTGATTAAAAAAATATAAGCAGAAAGAAAACAAGATTTTGAGTGTGTTCGTTACAAACGATTCACGTCGTAGTTGATACTAGCATACAAAATCAGTTGTGTTTTAGCTCAAGACAAAAATGGATTTTAAACATTTTAATATACAAAAATTTGATGGAAACAATTTTCAACTATGGAAATATCAGATGGAGATAATATTTCGTGCGGAAGCAGGAATGCTGGAAATCGTTGATGGAACAAAGCCACGACCAGAGACAGTAGACAACACTCAGAAAATATGGGACAGTCTCAACATAAAAGCTATGCCTTTAATTTCATCAGACAAACAGTTGTTAATTGCCCTACAACTCCTCAAATGTGGACTCGTTTAAAAGCGATTCACGAACAAAGATCATCAATTAACAAGGTAACGTTGAAACAGAATTTTTTCAGTTATCAAATGGCTGAAACAGATAGTATTGCTCAACACATAAGTAAAATAGATGCGATGGCGCAAGCATTGCAAGACGTTGGAGAGCCAGTATCAGACACAGATAAAATTGCGAAAGCACTTGGCAGTCTACCAATAAAATACAATGCGTTCGCTACGGCATGGGATTCTTACGACGAGACGAAACAGACGTACGATAATCTAACCTCAAGATTATTGAAAGAAGAGCTACGTTTGACACAATCTGAAGAAATATCTGGAGCATTTGCATCACAATGTGTCAATAAACACAAACAGAAACGAGGGCCAGCAGCAGTACAATGCAGCAGTGGTACTCAATCGAAACAAAAAGATAAAAGTAATATACAATGCTTTTATTGCAAGAAAATGGGTCACTATAGATCTGAGTGTCGAGCCAGACAGACTAAGCAAATCCAGTCGCGAGATGACAATAAAAAACATCAAGCACTTTGTGTCGAACATAAAAATATAACTACACCCACAAATGAAGACGATTGGCTTGGAAACAGTGCTGCATCGAAGCACATGTCTTTTCGTCGTGAATGGTTTACTACGTTTAAAAAAATTGAAAATAATAATGCAGTCCAAATTGGAGACGATTCTGAAATACAGGTAGAAGGCATAGGATCAATCGAAGTTTTGGCGCTGGTTAACAATGAGTGGGAGCCACGTACAATCGAAAATGTCTACTACGTACCAGAACTTAAGAAAAATTTATTTTCAGTGGGAGCAGTAACCAGTAAACAAATGAAAGTAATTTTTGAAGGTAACAAGATGGAAGTGTACAGCGATAGATTGATTGTTTCAGGTATAAAACAAGAAAATCAATGTTACAAGATGCTTTTAAAATTAGCTACTAAAATACAGGCGAATGTCTCGACAGAGAATTTGATTATGCTGTGGCATGAAAGGATGGGACACGTGTTTAATGAAAGCAATTACGACAATGAGCATACGCAAAAACCTCATTGTTTAACATTTACAATGGAAGATAGCATACAAGAAGAAGAAGAAGATGACATACAAGAAGAAATAGAAAGTCAAACTGAAGAAGAAGAAGATGACGAAGAACAAAACTTTGCACATCATCCACAAGATGAAGAAAGAACACTTCGAGATCGAAGAACACTACGTCCACCTTCTCGTTATGACAACTACGTGTGCGCTGCGATACTTCTAGAAGAACCACAGACGTATCAACAGGCTATGTCAAGCGATGATGCTCAAAAATGGCGCATAGCTATGGATGAAGAAATGTCATCATTAAAATTAAATGATACATGGTTTTTGGAAACGCTGCCGCCAAATCGCCGTGCAATAGACTGTAAGTGGATCTTCAAGATCAAGCGTAAACCTGACGGTACAGTTGAGCGATATAAGGCACGATTATGTGCAAAAGGTTTTCTACAAAAGGAAGGCATCGATTACGGTGAGACCTTTGCACCTGTAGTAAGGTATGATTCAGTTCGTGTACTTCTTGCACTAGCCACAATTAATGATCTAAACATCAAACAGTTTGATGTAAAGACGGCATTCTTGCACGGTGAACTCACTGAACAAGTGTACATGAAGCAGCCTGAGGGTTACTCGAATGGCAATCTCAATCAAGTGTGTAAGTTACGAAAAGCTCTATATGGCTTAAAGCAGTCTCCACGCTGCTGGAACGAAAAGTTTATCGAATTTCTATCACAATTTAACTTCACACAATTGAATGCTGACAAATGCGTCTTCAGGTCGGAATACGAGAATGAAGAAGTCTACTTAGCACTTTACGTAGATGACGGACTCATCATGTGCAGAAAACACGAAGCCATTGAGAAGATCTTGACAGAACTTGGATCCAGATTTGAAATTAAAATATGTGAACCAGAATGTTTTGTAGGACTAGAAATAAAAAGGAACAGAACAACAAAAGAAATGTTTATCAATCAAGAGGGCTACATTTCAAGAGTTCTAGAAAAATTCAATATGCAGAATTGTAAACCAGTTGCAGTTCCAGCTGACTCAAACTCTGAATTGACCACTGATCAGAGCCCAAAGAATGATGAAGAAAAGCAAGAAATGAGCAACATACCATATCGTGAAGCAGTTGGCAGTCTAATGTTTGCAGCAATAGTATCACGTCCCGATATTATGTTTGCTGTAAGTCAAGTGAGCCGATTCCTTAGCAATCCTGGTCGACTGCATTGGATTGCTGTAAAACGCATTCTACGATATCTCCAAGGAACAAAAGACATCGGAATTTTGTTCAGTGGTGGTACATGTGATTTTAAGATGTTTTCAGATGCTGATTTCGCCGGTGAC
This sequence comes from Clivina fossor, assembly GCA_963966155.1. NCBI lineage: Eukaryota > Metazoa > Arthropoda > Insecta > Coleoptera > Carabidae > Clivina > Clivina fossor. The sequence continues at coordinate 530,602 of CAWYQG010000030.1, forward strand.
GTGGACACACGCAAATCGACATCGGGATATATCAGTACCATGGCAAACGCACCAATTACATGGTGCTCGCAACGACAGAAATGTGTTGCGCGTTCAACGACTGAGGCTGAATATGTCGCAGCATCAAACGCAGCCCAGGAAATCGTTTGGCTACGGGCGCTACTACAAGAACTACAGGGACCAATAGATCAACCAACGAAGCTGCTGATTGACAATCAGAGCGCTATAAAATTGGTGAAAAATGCGGAACATCACAAAATGACAAAACATATAGACATTAAAGTTCATTTTATTCGTGAGTGTGCTGAGAATAAAATACTTGAAACTATTTATGTTCCGTCTGAAAATCAACTCGCGGACTTTCTAACGAAAGCACTACCCCGCAACAAATTTAATATTAATTGTAGTTCTTTATCACTTACTCGATTTCAACAAAATCAATAAATCAAAAGTGGGAGTGTTACGAAATTAAGTTTTTCTTTATAATTTTGTTTTCAATGTTTATATCTCGCGGTAACTGAGTATTTTATTCTTTGCTCACTAGATGACATTACATGTTACTTTTTAAAAGCGGTATGTGAAAGATATTATATATATATATACAATATATGTTTTGACTGTAATAAAAAGACCACGTTATATTGAACAAGTTTTGTCGTGATATATTTTTCTACATCCCAGATCTTCAAAAATATGCGATTAAAGTCATTAATCATAACAATTTGTCTCGATCTAAAAAAGATCGAAACCATAAATGTTATCAAATTGCGGTTTCTTAGTGATGAAAGAATAGAACTTTGAACTTCTTTCGGGAGTTTTTAGCATAAGAAATATAATAATACTTACGTTAAATTATGAAATATTTTTATTGTACTCGTTTAAAAATTTACTTTAACTTTTTTTGCATAAACAAATAATTTAATATCACGTAAAACTATAATATTATATATTTATACTGTTAAAATCTTATGTAAAATTAATTCCAAATGTTTTTATTTCCAGTTGAGTTATTTTTACGGTACCTGCCCCTAAAAGAACATGGGGTCCTTCAGGATTTTATTCGTGTCCCCGGTTAAGGAACATAAAAAATTCGATTTACCAAGAAGCTAAGAGGATCCACAGCTGAAAAAGGATTTATTGGTAAGCAAATGTGCACATGGTTTATTTATCCAGTATGTAAACATTCTATATTTTCTGTATCTCCTGTATTTTTTGTAGTTATTTTCTCTGTTTCTTCTGTTAATTCTGTAGCTAAATTCTATATCTTCTATAAAGTTATTATAATATTGTAATATTTGGGGGCATTGTTTAAGTAAATATTTAGTTTGATATAATATTATTAAAATATATCAATTTACTGATTTTGCAGAATCAAGACTTGAGACAGTTGAGGATTTCTACAAGATCTGTTTTCTATTCCATGGCCATAACAACCGAATTGGATACATCCATGTGCTTCGAATACAAGAAGAAGAAGAAAATGGAAAAAGGATCTTCACAGCATTCGGATGCAAGAAAAGCGTAGGAAGAAGCGATTTATTATAATTGTATAATTTTTCTGTAAATGTTTACCTGTAAATTTAAATATATATATATATATATATATATATATATATATATATATATATATTTAACCCTATCCTATCCCTAACCCTACACTGGTAAAAAATTTCGTAGTAATTTTAGTTTTAATAAATTATTGCGCAAATTTACCGAAAAAATTTTTTTTAAGTAAAATGTAAAATTACACTAATAATTATCAATGTAAATTGTACATTGATTTTTTTACAGTGTATGTAAAATTATAACTGTAGTAAATGAAATTAGATTTTGAGTTTTACACACACAATTGTTTTAAAATAAATTTAAATAAATTCTTTTTATTTTTTGTATTTATGGAAAATTGAAAATTATGGTGTGTGTTAAATATTTTTTCGTTTTCTCATCTGATTTCATTTATAACACGACACGTTTTAGTTTTAGAATTATATAATTTATGTAAACATATGTCACGCATAAGTTTGGAAAAGTGTTTTTCGTTTTCCATTTTAGAAATCGCAAATATTTTCATTATCATTTTTCACTTTTCTTTCTGCGATGCCGAGATGTATGTATGTTATATATATTTATATATATATATATATATATATATATATATATATATATATATATATATATATATATATTTGTATATATTTATATACCGGGTGTTCGTTCGTCAAGTTCGTATGGGCGTTTAACATGCAATTTCGATAATTTGCGATATACTTCTTTCTCGAGTTAAATTCGGAGAAATACTTAGAATACTTTTTCATTGACAATAAAAAGTTCTATAATTTGGTTTTAGTTTTAATTTGCTAGCATGTGCCGTTTGGGCGCTAGAATTTTTTTTTTTTTCTCGAAAATTATGAGGTGTAGGAAAATAAGCCTGATATGGAAAAGTGCGGAATAATGAGTACGATAATTGAGTGAAGAAATCATTATTCTACGATGAATCGTTTAGTAGAAAAAAATAAATTTTTGAAAATATTAAAAAACATTTTAGATATTTCAATAATTTTTCCTGCCAAACCAGAGTGGGGTAGAGAAAAAAATTACTTAGCTATTATGTAGCTAATTTTCTTTATTTTACTGAATTTTTTCAGATTTTTTTAAGCAAATTTTGAAAAAAGTTTTATTTTGTAAAAATCCCAACGGTACCCTTTTGAGACATTTTCAAAAAATTTTTTCTACTAAACGATGCATCGTAGAATAATGGTTTCTTTACTCAATTATCGTACTCATTATTCCTCATTTTTCCATATCATGCTTATTTTCCTACACCTCATAGTTTTTGAGAAAAAAAATAAAAACCAAAAAAACAAAAAAAACAAAAAAAAATTCTAGCGCCCAAACGGCACATGCTAGCAAATTAAAACTAAAACCAAATTATAGAACGTTTTATTGTCTAAAAAGTATTCTAAGTATTTCTTCGAATTATACTCGAGAAAGAAGTATATAGCAAATTATCGAAATTGCATGTTAAATAAATGCCCATACAAACGAACACCCGGTATATATTTAATTAATAAAGGGGTTATTTTTGCCCGAAATTGCTAGTCGCGGTTTTGAGATGTTTGCAATTAAAGATTTTTTTTTCTTGCAAACATTAATAAATTAATTAAGGGAGAAATGGTCGTACGGGGGTTGGAATTGAAATATGTATAGCAACACAAGTGTTGCTATAACATTTTCAACCCCTAACCCCGTATAATCCCTCGCTTAATTAATTATTAATGTTTGCAAGAATAGAAATCTTTAATCGCAAATATCTCGAGAACGGCTGAGAATTTCGCAAAAATAACAAAATTTGCCGTCCCCTTACAAACGATTGATAAACCAGGTACGTACTACAACATATTCAAAAATCAACCCCCTAGGACACCCCCTTATTAATTAAGTCAAGCCCTCCCCCAACAAAACTGATGAAAATATTGAAATTGAAATTTTGGTGAAATGTATTTTGTCTTATTGTTGAATAAAGTGCGTTAAAAACAGATGTTGTGTTGTATTTATGTTTTTTCCAATTTCATCCCTTAATTTAATTAAAATTTTTAATCGCAAATATCTCGAAAACGGCTGGGAATTTCGCAAAAATTACAAAATTTGCCACCCCCCTACCAACCCCTGATAAACCAGGTACGTACTACAACATATCCAAAAATCAACCCCCTAGGACACACCCTTATTAATTAAGCCAACCCCTAAAACTGTAAAATCTTTAATCGCAAATATCTCGAAAACGGCTGGGAATTTCGCAAAAATAACGAAATTTGCCGTCCCCTTACGAGGCCGCGATAAACCAGGTACGTATTACAACATATCCAAAAATCAACCTCCTAGGACACACCCTTATTAATTAAGTCAAGCCCCCCCCCTTCCCCCAACAAAACTGATGAAAATATTGAAATTGAAATTTTGGTGAAATGTATTTTGTCTTATTGTTGAATAAAGTTCGTTAAAAACAGATGTTGTGTTGTATTTATGTTTTTTCCAATTTCATCCCTTAATTTAGTTAAAATCTTTAATCGCAAATATCTCGAAAACGGCTGGGAATTTCGCAAAAATAACAAAATTTGCCGTCCCCTTACAAATTCCAGATAAACCAGGTACGTACTACAACATATCCAAAAATCAACCCTCTAGGACACCCCCTTATTAATTAAGTCAACCCCCAAAACTGTGATAAAAATATAAAAAAAATCTCAATTTTTTCTTGTTTTCCTGATAAAATTTCGTTAAATTGTTTCATTTTACGCTTTCCTGATGCAAATCTTGCATTTTACGCTTTCTTGATGCAAATCTTGCATTTTACGCTTTCCTGATACAAATTTTGTTAAAACCCCTTAAATAAATACAATAGTAATAATGTTAATATTTATTTGTAATATAACGTAATATATTTCTTAGCAAAGAACATTTGGGTAGCTGCCTAGAAAAAGTTCAAAGTTTGTCTAAGAGATGTCTCACCTCCCAAATACAATTTAATTATTTTATATCAAAAAAGAATTATAATATAAATTAAATTCTAATTATTATTAAATAATTAATTATTAATAATAATTCATTTGGTAAGAAAATTAACCGATAAATGATTTATTTAATAAGAAATTTCGTTTTCTAACAATTTTTTTCAAGAATATTAAATTTCACAAGAATTTTGAAAGATTTACATAAATTTAATGGACGCGGTGTTATTTTTTAATATTTGAGAAACTAGGAAATTTCAAAAGGGTGTTCATAAAATAGATTAAGTTTATTTTACTATCAATATCAAATAATAATTGTATTTCGAAATAAAATAAAAAATACATAAATCTAAGGAAAACAAGAAATATTAATATATTTATTCAAATTTAGAGCGTTTTTCTCTTTTTACGAGCAGTCATTTTTAGATATAATAATTATAGATCAATGAAGCATTGGGCAAAACAAAAAAAAAAGATTTCAAAATAAAATGTTACCTATTCTAACCTAACAAATGTACAGATAAAAAAAAACAAAATTGCCATGTTAAATACTTCACTGACAGAAACATAACCTAACCTAGGAGCGAGCACCTTTAGCTGTAGGTGGGCGATTGAAATAATAATATTAAGGTATCCGAACAATTCACCGAAAACAATTCATCGAAAACAAATTCACCGAAGTACCAATTCACCGAAAAACAATTCATCGAATAACCAAATGGAATTGAATTAAATTAAATTAAAATTAATATTAGAAAGTAGCTATTTATACATACGGTATGTTTACGCAATTGGCTATTTAGGGTAGGTTAGGTTAGGTTGGTTTAGTTGTTTGGTTTTTTCATTTTGTATAAATAGCCAATTTTGTATATATACCGTATGTATAAATAGCCACTTGTCTAATATTAATTTTTAATTTAATTAAATTCTATTTCAGTTGGATATTCGATAAATTGTTTTTCGGTGAATTTGTTTTCGGTGAATTTTTTTCGGTGAATTTTTTTCGGTGAATTGTCCGCGACCCTAATATTAAGAATAATAAAACAAACAAACAAAATAAAAATGATTCATATTCTACACTTGCGTATTATCTATTTATAACAACACGCATTATTAATTATTATGCATGCGTGTGTGTGTTGTTATAACTGTTTCTCTTTGTATTATGGACTGACGAAATGAAATGAAATTTCTTTCCGAAACTCTTTCCGGAATGAATCTTCTTAGAAACGTCCAAACGGACCACGTAACTGACGGACGCGTCGTGCTCGATGGCGGGTTGCAAAATTCCCACGAACGGGACTATCGGATAAAGTGCCACGACCTCGGGCTACGCCCCCCACATCTGGAAATTGAAAATCAATAAATAAACTGTCTAATATCTAATATAAATAATATAATGTTTTTTTTTAAAACATTGGCCCGTATTCTCACCTCACTTTTTCCAAAGTGCTTTTATCCATTAATTTCAAAATAAGTTTCTACTTTTGTTTTTGATCAAATATGAATAATTTTACTATTTTTGATCATTTTTATTATATTTGCTATTATAAAATTTCAATAAACTATTATAAATTGCTTAATAAATAATTTTAAGTAAACGTCAAAAGCACTTTTGGCAAAAAAATCACTTTTATAAATGAGGTGAGAATACGGACCATTATGTTTTATATGATTCTATATAAAACATTTTTGATCTATTGTCCCTGAAATGGTATCTTTTAGGATCAAGTGTAGCTTGTTGCAGAAGGACGAACGGAGAGTCAAAATTAATAAATAACTAGTAATTGACGGAGATCAGTCTTTTATATGTTTTTATTAACTGTTAAACCAACGTTTCGGCAATCTTTATTGCTTGCTTAAGGAGAAGTTCTCATCTAAACGACTAAAAAGTACGCAAATTTTGGAAATTTTTTATTCGTAAATGAAAAAACATAAAAAAAAAACGGTTTGGGTTTCAAAATATGTTATTTTAGTCTTTATTTTCAAAAATTGTCGTAAACTGCGTGAATTGCAGCGTCTCTGGATTTATCTAACAAAAAATGAACAAAATGGTACAAAAGTAAGCTAAATTTACTGAAGTATAAATCTATAAAATTTAAAATTGTTTGTTTTAACTATTTTTTTGTGGTAAAAAAGGCCTAAAAGTCGACCTTAAAGTTTGCGATCGTATCACATCGTCAAATTTTAAGTTATTTCCACGTTCTTAGGTCTATACTCCAGTAAATTTAGTTTACTTTCTGGCATTGTTGTTAATTTTTTGTTACAGATAAATCCAGAGACGCTGGATAGGAAATTTAATAACAATAAGTAATATATTATTATTTATAATTAATATATTATAATATATTCTACGCACTCATGCCATGATGTTGTTGTTGTCTACCAACACCGCTTCCAGAAGATCCACTCCCACTCCGCTGTTGTTGTTTCTGGTGATAATGTTGTTGTAGTGTTTCATTCCAGACAATCGGAGTGAGACGACGGGGATGGCGATGACGGAACGGGATCCGATTCGATCGGCGGGCAGTCGCTAGCCCACGGCCATGCGAACGCGATCGGGTATTGCTACTGGGTGATTCGGTAGCTTCGGCTTTGCGACCTTCTTCAATCTAGGACAATAAAAACCATAAATTTTGATATGTAACAAAATTTAGAAATGTATATGGGTAAACCCATATATATATATATATATATATATATATATATATATATATATATAGACCACTTTGACATTTTTCGGAAAGTTGGCAACACCGAATTTTGATAAATAATAATAATAATAATAATAATTAACTCTTTCGGTAGTTACTTTGTGAAATTTGCATATTAAAATAAATTAATAAAACACTTTTTTAACTTTGATAAACATTGACAAACATTACGACAATGCCAATGTTTGGCGAAACTGTGAAAAAGTGTGAAATTATCAAAGTTAAAAAAGTGTTTTATTAATTTATTTCAATAATAATAATATTGTTTATTAATTTATCAAACAATTTACATGATTAGGTCATTAATATATATTTCCATTTAAATGCTAATTCATTTTACAAATAAAATTGAAAAAAAATCTTCAAAACAATAATAAAAATTGAACAAATTCTTGTATACAAGATTTTCATTTATTTATAATTAGAAAAATAATGAAAATTACCTCTGATTATTAAAATATTTTTCAATGTATTTTTGCATTTAAACTATTTAAAGATTATTCGTAAAAAAAATACACCTTCCTCAAAAGTGATCCCTAGTTTCATTTCAATTTCAATAACAAACAAGATTAGAAGTATATGGGTAAACCCATTAATATAGACCACTTTGACATTTCTCGGAAAGTTGGCAACACTAATAAAATTATAATTTATGTGGGCACTAGAAAAAACTTTCCTAAAAATTTGATCAAAATCGAATAAATAATGTAGCCACAATAAATTTTTAAAAAAATTTATGATTTTTTTCTCGATAAGTTGAGGCAACACTGTATTTTATTAAAATTGCATAATTTATTTATGCACTAGGAGAATTTTTTTTATGAAAATTTGATTAAAATCGGTTAAATAGTGGTCATTATAAATATTCTAAAAATTTTGTAATTTTTTTCTCGGAAAGTTGGCAACACTGGATATTAATAAAATTATATAATTAATGGGAGCATTACGGATATCTTTTCTAAAAATTTGATCAAAATCGGATAAATAATGTAGCCAATATGAATTTTTAAAAACTTTAGTAATTTTTTTCTCGGAAAGTTGGCATTACCGGAAAAAATCAGAACCACATGACCATCTTGGGCACTAGACAAATTTATCCTAAAAATTTCATTAAAATCGGTTAAACCGTCCTAGGAGGAGTTGCGGCCACAAAATTTTGACTTACGACTGGGTTGAGCTGACGACGCATATCCGTACACTCACTTATAAACTAAGTTCAGATTCGTCTGATCTAGAGGCTATATAAAATTTTTTTTTGCTAATGTTACAAACACCGTACCAATCAAACTGGTAGTAGTAAATAAATACCTCTGTATCTTCCATAGCCTGGGGTTTCTCGCCCTCCGAACTAACCCCATCCATTCCCTCCTCGCTCTCCAGCAGCTCGTCGCCACCGACGACAACATCGTCTTGACCATCGGGTGCACCAGGTGTCAGTGTTGGTGTAGATCGTCGACCTTCAGCTGTTGTACCACTTGGACCTGCAGAAGCTGGACCCGCCGAAGAAGCTCCACCAGAATCACCAACATCATCACCACCTCCTGGTGCAGGTTCATTATTCCGATCCTGTTGCGATGATGTTTCAGCCTCGTCGTTGTTGGCTAGTGTCACCGTTATTAGGGGAATATCTAGAGAGATTGGTGGGGAGGAATAAAATTCAATTTTTTATATTGATGCTTACTGCATTATTGTATAGATGACGTTAGTAGTATTTATTATTAGGCGCTGTCTATTTTACCACGCTTATATTAACTCACTCTGTTGTCGCGGTCAGTCACGGCAAATTTTGTAACCAATTTTTAGACCACTTCCTATCATTTGATCTCACTGAAATTTTGCATGTAGTTTCATTTCAGGAGACAACACAATATTATATTAAAAAAAACCGATTACAAGATATGACACGTTTATATTTATTTTTTTAATACAACTAATGACAACTGTCACATGAACTATATTTTTTGTTCAATTAACAATTGAATAATGTAAATGACAGATAAATTAGCTAATTTTTCCAAATAATTAGTTACCATAAATATGTAGTATTAAACGAATAAATCGAATGTAAAATTATTCATTTTTGTAATCCCATCACCACCTGTCTGAATATAGCCTTTTTTGTTTTCCTTGAAATGGCCTTAAACAAGGTTTATTTCTACGTACAATTATACAATACAATTCCGAAGCACTTCCCTCCTTGTTTGTTTTAACCAATCTCTCGCTGAAGAAGTGCTCCGGAAGCACACGAAACGTCGAGTTTTATACCCAGAAAATCCCACAAATGAATAAATAATTCATTCTCAAGTATTTTCTCGATAAACCTTGCAAAATTAGAAATATCCCACGAATGCTTATGATGTCACTGTAAAAGCTCGAAAAATTGGTGAATCCTAGGATATACACGTGTTAAACCTAGGATTTTAGATTAGATATAGTAAATGTACAATTTTGGTCTTTTACTAAGCCAAAGTGGTCAGGTTAGGTTAGGTTAGTTAGTGGCGTGTCAGAAGTCCGAAATTATATTAATGATACATTTTTTCGTAGTTTTATCACATGAAATTGGTAAATCCTACACTGTAAAAAATCGGTGTAAATTTACAATGATAATCATGGTAATTTTACTATGAGTTTCACTATAATTTTCTTTTTTTTTGTAAATATTACAGAAATTTTATAATATTATTTGAATTTTACAATTTTTATGTATTTTTACATTTGAATGCTTATTTTATGTAATTATGCAAATATTTTTATATAAAAATGTAATAATTACATTAATAAATGTAATATTTACAACAGTAAATGTAATTGTTACATTTATTAATGTACGCATAAATGTAATATTTATATTCATAAATGTAATAATTACTTAAAAAAGTGGAAATATTACAAGTAGTTTTATGTAAATTTACTTAGCAAATGTAATATTAAAATGTGTTACATATTTTAATTAAATAAAATAATTTTTGTAAAAATACATTTTTTGTAAATTTACAATGATTATCGTTGGCAACAAAGTGTAAAATTTTTTTACAGTGTAAGTTTAGCGCGTCTATCCTAAGATTTACTGTTTTTCAAGCTTTTACAATAACATTTATAATACAAATACACCAACCTGACTCATCCAACTGCGACAGATCAACCCTGGTATCATCAATCCCATCACCTTGACTCGCAACCCCAATCCCTCCACCACGACCTGCTGAAGCCCCCGATGATGTTTCACCAAAAGTAAACCTTCCGCTAGGTACATGCGGTGAACTGACAGCTTCACCGAAGCCATCTGTGCGACGTGGCACATAGAGGGTGGGTGTGGATGGTACAATACCATCATCACCACCGCCAGCTTCATCGTAGCCACCACGGTGTAGCAAAAGGTGGCTGGTGGATTGTTGCTGACGCGACGACGATGACGAGGAGGAGAGTGTTGTTACCTGGTTACGGTTACGAGGGAAGATTGGAACAGATGGTGTGGCTGATTGACCTTGAAAACACAGATATATTAGATTAAATATTAAATACTAAAACAAGATTAGAAGTATATGTGGGTAAACCCATATATATATAGCCATATGACCTGACATTTCTCGGAAAATAATTATTGAAAATTCTAAAAAAAAACATTTTAGAATTTTCAATAATTTTTCCTGCCAAATCAGTACGAGTTAGAAAAAAAAAGTTACTTAGCTATTATGTAGCTAATTTTTTTCTCTATTTTACTGAATTTTTTCAGATTTTTTCAGCAAATTTTTGAAAAAAGTCTTATTTTGAAAAAATCTTTTCAAAATAAGATTTTTTTTCAAAATAATAATTTCTCCTCTCATAGCATGCTCTTTTATTCCTATACTACTTGGAATCTTTCTCACCAAGTGGTCTATATATATATATATATATATATATATATATGGGTTTACCCATATACTTCTAATCTTGTTTAAAGATGTTATCACTTTTCCTTGCAAATCAAAGTGAATAAAACCCAAACCAAAAATCCTTCCTACCTTCACTACCACTACTGATAGCTTCCGATTGCGATGCAAGCGATGCACCAGGTGCCTGTTGAACCCCACTATTCACACCTCCATCGTCACGTTCCGCGCTCCGACCTCCACCACCTCCTTCCTCACCATTCGAACCACCAACCCCACTCTGTTCCGGAGCGGCAGAGATACTCGAACTGGAACCACCACTCTGATTCGATACTTCGCTGCTATCGTCTATGATTTCAACTTCGTTATTCGGATCGTCTTGCATTCCGCCGACAGGTTCAGATTCGTCCATTTCGTCGTGGCAGTCGGCATCGTCGTAGGTTAGTTCTTGTTCCTATAATTATTATTTTAATTTATATTTAATTAATTCAATCGAAATTTTATGAAAATAATACTTGAATAATATTATAGCCTGTATTCTTTTTACCTAAAATTTACTGAGATCTCACATACTAAATAAATGAATTCATAAAAGACACTTATGACAAGATTAGAAGTATATGGGTAAACCCATATATAGACCACTTTGACATTTCTCGGAAAGTTGGCAACACAATATCTTTAATAAAATTATAATTTACGTGGGCATTAGGAAATACTTTTCTGAAAATTTGATCAAAATCGAATAAATAATGTAACCAAAATGAATTTTTTTAAAATTTTGTGATTTTTTTCTCGATAAGTTGGCAACACTGTATTTTGTTAAAATTGCATAATTTATTTAGGCACTAGGAAAAACTTTTATGAAAATTTGATTAAAATCGGTTAAATAAAATGGTCAAAATAAATTTTTAAAAATTTTAGTAATTTCTTTCTCGGAAATTTAGCAACACTGTATTTTGTTAAAATTACATAAATTATATGAATACTAGGAAAATCTTTTGTGGAAATTTGAGTAAAATCGGTTAAATAACATGGCCATAATAAAAAATTTAAAAATTTAGTAATTTTTTTCTCGGAAAGTTGGCAACGCTGGATGTTAATAAAATTATATAATTAATGAGAGCATTAGGGAAATCTTTTCTGAAAATTTGATCAAAATCGGATAAATAACGTAGCCAATATAAATTTTTAAAAAATTTAGTAATTTTTTCTCGGAAAGTTGGCATCACTGGAAAAAGCAAAATCACATGACCATCTTGGGCACTAGACAAATTTATCCTGAAAATTTCATTAATATCGGTTGAACCGCCTAGGAGGAGTTGCGGCCACAAAATTTTGACTTACGACCGAGCGAGCGAGTGAGCCAGCGAGCTGACGACGCACACACATACACCCACACAAACTAAGTTCAGATTCGTCATCTAGGAACTATATAAAGGATTTCTATACACAATTTTTTTTTTTTTGAAAATGTTACAGACACCGTACCAAACGCTATACTACTTTTTCCTTGCAGTGAAAGTGCGGAAAAATACTATAGTCAGAATCAGAATCGGAAGAAACACGGAGAAAACAAGAAAGCAAGATTTTTTAATTTCAAAAATTAAATTATATATAATGATAAAATATTTGCAAATACTTTTAATTCGTGTTTCAAATAACACTTGAGAACTTTACTTACTTGTTTTTCTGTAACATTTTCAATGTAATTTTCAATTTTTGGTCGCTTTTCTTTATTTAAGCGCAACAGTGTAGCTACTATTTCATCTTCGCTATCAGATGAAGAAGATGAATCATCGAGTAAATCTTCCAAAATACTCATCAAATTTATTTTTCCTGTCGCCATATTTGAAATAGTACGTTGAAAACGCTATTAAAAAGAAAAGAAAAAAGAAAAGTATGTCCTAGTGCCCACATAAATTATAATTTATTATTAAAATACAGTGTGCTGCCAACTTTCCGAGAAATTTCAAAGTAGTCTATATATATATGGGTTTACCCATATACTTCTAATCTTGTTTTTCTTGTTTACGTCTATGAAAATTCATTTTGTACTTAACCTCTTACTTTCACACAATAACAAACTGGTATAGAAACACTACGTACATTTTGGATGTTGGCAAACCTAACCTAACCTAAAAGTATGAACATGCGCCTTAAATTAACAGTTTTAACCACTATAAAGACGATTCTAGTTTCCAATCTAGTATGTAAACTAGTCAAAGTTTCTAGCCGAATCTAGTATAATGTAAATCGAGTTTAAGGGCATTTCAAAGCAAACAAAAGGCTATATTCAGACAGGTGATGGGAATACAAAAAAGGATAATTTTACATTCGATTTATTCGTTTAATACTACATATTTATGGTAACTAATTATTAGAAAAATTAGCTCATTTATCTACAATTAATAATTTAATAACAATTTTTATATTGAGACAGAATTAACATATACAAAAATTAATCAAATATTTAATTGTTAATATTTTTTTTGTTTATTATTCTTTTGATTTCCAAAAAATATATGTGTTGTTAATTGTAATAAAGATTAATCATATTTTTTTTCAAATAAAAAACATGTGTGAGATAAGAAAAATTGCATTTTTCAAGAAAAATGATGAAAATTATTTTTTTACAAATAAACTGCACATAAATAAATTCTGAAATTAATACATAAGTACTATAATATCAATTAACAACATATATATATTTTTTGGCAATCAAAATAATAATAAACAAAGAAAATATTGACAATTACATATTTGATTAATTTTTTTTATATACTAATTCTGTCTGAATATAAAAATTGTTATTAAATTATTAATTGTACATAAATTAGCTAATTTTTCTAATAATTAGTTACCATAAATATGTAGTATTAAACGAATAAATCGAATGTAAAATTATCCTTTTTTGTATTCCCATCACCTGTCTGAATATAGCCTTTTGTTTGCCTTGAAATGGCCTTGAATTAACAGTTTTAACTACTATAAAGACGATTCCAGTTTCCAATCTAGTATGTAAACTAGTCCAAAGTTTCTAGCCGAATCTAGTATAATCGAGTATAACTAAATTAAACCTCCCTCTCTCTCATCAACCCTTACCAATTAGAACCGTGTGAACTAACGTTAAATGTAACAATTAATAGTTTCCGAATGTGAAATTCATAAAAAAACTTAGTTTAAAACAGAACTTATGTTAGGTTAGATTAGTATTTCAAAATTTATAATATCTTTGAATAACATAAATAAATTATAAATTTCGGAATACTAACCTAACCTAACCTAACGTCTATTTTAAACTAAGTTTTTTATGAATTCTAATTCTAATTCTCCCTCTCATCAACCCTTACCTCCATTTCGTATGCATCCCCTTCGCCATCACCACTCTCCTCAAACGGTGCATCATCATCCGCCTCCATCATCATCATCATCATACCCTCCTCTTCCTCCTCCTCTTCTTCTTCACCTTCACCAGCATCCGCCTCACCCTCATCGGGGCCATCGCCGTCATCCTCCGACAGGACAATCACCACGTCAGCGTCCTCCTGATCCAGTTGGGAACTAGTTGGGACTTGGTATTCACCGGATTCGGTTACGCCCTGGAAGACTACGGCTTCCGGAACCTAAATTTCGGGATAGATTCGGAGATTTAATATAAAACTATTACGGATTGAAGTTAGGTTGGGATCTGTATTAATAATATAATTATAAAATAAAATACGTACGGATTTGAAGTCATCATATAGAATATATTCATAACCGTTTATATTAATTTTGCTTACATTGCATGTCCAATCCTAACAAAAACCAATAAAAATTAAAAATAACTGAACGGAAAGTTCGTATGGGCGTTTAAACATGCAGTAATTTGCGATATACTTTTTTCTCCAGTAAAATTCGAAGAATACTTTTTAGAATACTTTTTAATAGACAATAAAAAGTACTATATAGAACTTTTTTATGCCCTATCGAAAAGTACTCTAAGGATTTCTTCGAATTTAACTCGAGAAAGAAGTTATATCGTAAATTATCGAAACTGCCATTTACTGCAGCAAATAAAACAGTTAAAACGCAAGGGATACAATTAAAATAAATCGGATTATTATCATTATTATTATTATTATTATTAGGGTCCGGACAATTCACCGAAAACCGTTCACCGAAAACAATTCATCGAAAACAAATTCATCGAAAACAAATTCACCGAAGTACCAATTCACCGAAAAACAATTCATCGAAAAACAATTTATCGAATAACCAAATGAAATAGAATTAAACAATCTAATCTAATCTAACCTAATCTACCCATCACCCCTCCGTAAAGTGTTAAAGAAAAAAAAGAAAAAAATAAATACGCCTTTTTTAAAGACAATCTTAATATTCATAATATTAAGAATGAGGTATGTATACGCAATTGGCTATTTATACATACTAAAAAAAAAAACCTACAAAACCAACCTACTAACCTAACCTTTCGTAACCTAACCACTTTCTAATATTAATTTTAATTTAATTTAATTCTATTTCAGTTGGTTATTCGATAAATTGCTTTTCGATTAATTGTTTTTCGGTGAATTGGTACTTCGGTGAATTTGTTTGCGGTAAATTGTTTTCGGTGAATTGTCCGGATACCTTATTATTATTATACATTATTCCGGAAAATTGTGTAATCTTTTTTTAATGTGGATGGGCACAAACCTGCGTTCGTGTCCGCTTCGCCTGCTGTTGTATTTTACCACTAGCATCATCCCCCAACTAGCACAGATATTTTATAACACTTTATTTTAGGTACTTTTATGATATATAACTGTTTTGTTATTGCTTTTAATTTACAATATTATTTCTTAGTAGCAGTTATGATCACAGAAATATCATATAACCAAATTTGTTTTGTAAACTTATTTTATAGATATTCTTACAATTAAATACAGAAACTATTTTGTAATTATTTTATATGACATTATATAGATGTTCTTAAAATGACGTTATAAAATAATATTACGTTGTAACATTTATGCTTTACAAGTATTATATTAGTACTTTTTGCGGACCTATACAAAATTTTTATAAAACAAATTGAGCACATTTTGCTTTATAAGTGTTAATTTATTACTATTACACAGACTGTCAAAATTGATACATGTTTTGAAATTAATCTGTATTTTTTGTGACAAAATGGATAAATGCAGAAAAATTAAAAGAAGTGGTAATTTCAGAAGAAAAGTTAAAAATAATATATGTGAAATAAGAAAAACACAATTAAATTTATTACAACATTTCAAGACCAAGAAATTTCTAACCAGACAAAATGAATTACACAGTTCAATGAAAATATTGTACAAAGATAATGATAATAACGAAAGTACTTTGACTGAAAATGAAAATATATCTGGAAATTTGAGTAATGATGATAATAATTCGCCATCGGAATCTGATGTAAATGAATATAGTTATTGTGAAAATAACGATTCGAAAAATGTTGATGTTAGTCTTAAAATAAAAATATGGGCAAATTCATTTAATGTATCACACGCAGCTTTAAAAGATTTATTTAAAATCTGGAATGAACGAATACCAAATATACTACCTCAAGATCCGCGGACTTTATTGCAGACTGCTAGATCTGTAAACATAATAAAAATATCAGGTGGTGAATACTGGCATTATGGTTTGAAATTTAATTTAAGTTATTAAAATCTGCAACAGGTATAGGCAGTCTCTTTTTTGACCTTCTTGGCAAAGGCCGATCATTCGTGTCTGACGTAGTTGTGTCACATTTCCACACATATTTTTGACTTCTTCTTCGGCTTCGTCGTAATTATTTATATTTTGTCTTTTAAGGACGCATGACATTTTTATCTCAATCATTATGTGGCTCTGAGTTCTTATCATATACATATATATATATATATATATATATATATATATATATATATATATATATATATATCAATTTTATTTTTAGGCCAGAATAACGTACCGGCATTTTCCCATTTATGTGGCACTATAGTTAAATTTAATTTACTTTTTTCAATGGTTTGCACAATTTTAAATGACATCTGGAAATAAAATATATTATAAAATCACTAAAATTTTAAATTAGTAAAATATTTACCTTATTTTTTTTTCAATATGTGTCCACTTCTTTTGTCTTATTTTTTAGGTTAGGTTTTCCTTTCTATAATTCTGTCAGTAACAAACCTTATTTACATATGTGACATAAATACGAACGTTTTAACTCGGACCGGGACGTTTACATAACGTTATAGGGACTAAAATGTTTTGATACGGTTCTTTCAACTATATTTATAAAATATAAATATTTTATAGTATCTGTACTAGTTTTATAAAAACTTTATAATTTTTCAGCCATATTTATCGAAAATTTACTTTATAATAATGAAGCCATTTTGTAAGAGCAAAAGAAAATTTCATTTAACTAATATAATATGTTAAATATGAGTTTAAATGTAATGATTTCAAGTATTATTCTGCTATTTTATGTATTTTTTTCAAGTTTAATAAAAACGAAAACAAAAAAAAAATTTTTAATTATTCATATTTATTAAAATTTCTCCTTAAAATCTTACAAATTTTGAAGGCGCGTGCAAATAATCTAAGCAAAACATAAAATTTTACAGAGAATTTCCTCTGGCAATAGATTTTTGAATTACCTCAGTGAGATAATCTGAAATGTAATTCGAATTTATTCTTTAACGGTAGATGTATGTTCCTATATACAACACAACATTACATAGAAAATGAGAAGTATAATATAGCAATGTTGGAATAAATTTGTGTTGATAAAGTTGCAAGAAATACAATTGTAAGATAAAATTTTGTCATAATGCCGTCCAAAAAGCATTTATAAAATAAAATCTTAATTTGTGTGCTTTATTGTCGTCAAACTGTAATATTGTCAAAATGTTTATAAAACTATATGCTAAAAACAGTTTTGCTTTATAAAAGCATTTAAATAGTACTAATAAAGCACTTTTTAGTTTTATAATCTGCGCCTATTTCAGTCATATAGATGATATAATACTGTTGTAAGAATGTCGTGGATGTTAAAATATGCAACAAAACAGCATTTGATAAATGATTCAAAAATATTTATAGTACTTTAATAAAACAAAAATTGTTTGTTGGGCCCCCTGTCCTCCGGTGGAACGATCCCCCTCCGTCGTTTCCCTGGGTCGTTTATGACCTCCAGCCTGGGTCGTAGTGACCGTATTCGAGCTGCTCGCCTGCTGACTAGTTCCACCAGTTCCAGCTGCAACAGATGCAACTGCAACTGCACTGGATGTGCTAGGTGCAGCTACAGCTGCTGTTGCACCACTAGTACTACTACTCAGTTCAACGTTTGGTGTTTGAGAACTGCTGGTTGAGGTTGATTGTTGCTGTTCGATGCGTGGCATCACCATGGCAACGGCGGCTTGTTGGGGTTGGGAATGGGGTTGTTGGGATTGTTGTTGGTGATGGATTGGTTGTTGGGGTTGGTCCATGGGTTCCTGGTCCATGTCTTGCTGGGTGGATTCGGCAGCAGAGGGTGGTTCTTCACGGCTGCTCATACCTGGTTAAGGATAGTTTTATTAATGTTTTAAAAACTTGGAACTAGATTAAAGATAAATTAAACACAGATCAAAAAAACATAGATTAAATACTGATTAAGCCCTTTTCAAGGCAAACAAAAGGCTATATTCAGACAGGTGGTGGAAATCCTAAAATGAATAATTTTACATTCGATTTATTCGTTTAATACTACATATTTATGATAACTAATTATTAGAAAAATTAGCTAATTTATCTACAATTAATAATTTAGTAACAATTTTTAAATATTCAGACAGAATTAGCATATAAAAAAAAATTAATCAAATGTATAATTGTCAATATTTTCTTTATTTATTATTATTTTGATTGCCAAAAAATATCTATGTTGTTAATTGTTATTATAGTACTTATGTATTAATTTCAGAATTTATTTATTTGTAGTTTATTTGTAAAAAAAATAATTTTAATCATGTTCCTTGAAAAATGCGATTTTCTCTTATTTCACACATACATTTTATTTAAAAAAAAAATATAATTAATCTTTATTATAATTAACAACATATATATTTTTTGCAAATCAAAATAATAATAAACAATGAAAATACTGACAATTAAATATTTGATTAATTTTTTTCTATATGCTAATTCTGTCTGAATATAAAAATTGTTATTAAATTATTAATTGTACATAAATTAGCTAATTTTTCTAATAATTAGTTACCATAAATATCTAGTATTAAACGTATAAATCGAATGTAAAATTATCCTTTTTTTTTGAATTTCCACCACCTGTCTGAATATAACCTTTTGTTTGTCTTGAAATGGCCTTAATCAGTATTTGATCTATGTTTTTTTGATCTGTGTTTAATCAATCTTTAATCTATATTTAATCAATCTTTAATCTATACTTAATCAATATTTCTCCACTTCTCACATTCAAACCAACACAACAAAAAAAACCTTCGTAAACAAAATACAAACCACCCCTCCCACCCATCCCTACAATTATCATCCCCAATTATAATTGTCATAACCTACAATTACAATTATCATCCCCAAAAAAAAACCGCAAATCTCTTCTTACCAATCGTAGCCTGTTGCGTGGGCGGTACAACAACCTGCCGAACCCCTTGCACGACCGAACTAGTCGTCGCTGCCGAACTAGTCGCCGGCATATAATCCGTATGTGAACTAATCGGACTGGATGACATAACCACATCCAACGAACTATTCCCGGTGGTATGAACCAGTTGTTGTTGTTGTTGTGGTGGTACCAGGACAGCTGTAGCTGTATTCGGACTGGTGTTGGAGTTGGCAGCACTGGTTTGACTGGTGGGTAAAATGGCGGCGGTACGAAGTTGAGACATTGGGCGTATGCTTGCGAATGGTGTTTGATTGTCACGCCATGGCATTACGGTGGCGCTTTGTTGTTGGGGGTTTGAATGACCTTGATACAGAAAAAGAGAGAAATAATATATACATGTATATATACACTGTAAAAAATTAGTGTAAAATTACAATAATAATCATGGTAATTTTACAATGAGTTTCACTGTAATTTTCATTTTTTTTTTGTAAATTTACTAAAATCTGTAAATATTACAGAAATTTTATATTATTTGAATTTTACAATTTTTATGTATTTTTACATTTGAATTATTTTATGTAATTATACAAATATTTTTATATAAAAATGTAAAAATTTATAAATGTAATAATTACATTAATAAATGTAATATTTATATTATTAAATGTAATATTTTCAACAGTAAATGTAATTGTTACATTTATTAATGTAAATATGTAAATGCATAAATGTAATATTTACATTCACAAATGTAATAATTAATATTAAAAGTGGAAATATTACAAGTAGTCATGTAAATTTACTTAGCAAATGTAATATTATCCTAGGATTTACCAATTTTCGAGCTTTTACAGTGACATAATTATATAATTGCTAATTATAGAGAATTTTACTAAAAATTTTAAGGGATTTTAAAGAATTGTCTAAGGTTTTAAAGAATTATAGAAGATTTTATTAATATTATAAGGTATTTTAAAGAATTTTCTAAAATTTTTAAAAAATTATACAAGATTTTAACTAAAAAAATTAAATTTTTTTAAAAAACTGTCTAAGATTTTAAAGAATTATAGAAGATTTTATTAATATTTTAAGGGATTTTAAAGAATTTTCTAAAATTTTAAAAAATTATAGACCTAACCTAACATTTATAATATATTAGTTTTAAATTACACTTGAAAAAAAAAATAACAAAATTACAGAAAAATATCAATAAAATTTTAGAAAGTGGCTATTTATACATACGGTATGTATACACAATTGGCTATTTATACATACAGTATTTTTACGTAACTGGCTATTTAGGAAATATTTACTTAAAAAAATATTAGAACTGTTTTTAGCATTATTTATATATTTTAAAATTTTAAATATTAAATATAATTTGATATTATAATAAAAGCAACAATTAATATTTAAATCTTAATTACTTTTAACTAAAATTGCTATAAAAGAAACTATGAATACGAGCCATTGTATTTTTAAATTTCATTGCAAAAGTTCTTCTTACGTAATGAAGTTTTATAATGATTTGTTTATAATGTTAACAATTTCAAAAATATTTCATTAAATTATTGCAAAAAAATTGCATGTCGTAAAATACATTTATTTATTTTTTCATTTAATCTAGTTTTTTGTCTTTTTTTTTTAGTTAAAATATAATAATTTACCCAGCATGACTTGTATAAAACCGGATTTCAAATGTTTCTGATAAGAATAAAAAATGGTTATTATTATCGTTTATAGCTTACTTTTATCAGTTCAAAATAAAAATAGAAACTTCAAGTGATATTTACCTGACATTGGTTTAATATTCGCAGTAGGCGGCTCCAATCCAGACTTCTCCAAACTCCCGGAACTCGTCGACGGTTTCGAAGCTGCAGGTAAACCCAGCTGTCGTTGCAGCTGATTAATCCTCTGATTCAACACATCAATATTCCTCATCAATCGCTCCTTTTCCTGTTGCTTTTCAGCTAGGACATCACTTTTCTCCTTCTCCAACCGAGCTACAACATCCTTACTCTGATCCACACTGTCAAATCGGATTCGGAGTTCGGCCAGATCGCGTTTAAACTTATTTCGCTCGTCGGTCAATTCGATGATTTTTGTTTTGGCTGTTTTTCGCACGAGTTTCAAACGTTCGTCTTTATCCATTTCGGCGTTTTTCAACGCGGTGTTTTCTTTCCGAAGTGTATCGTTTTCTTCTTGTGATGATGTAATTTGTGAGGTTAGTTCGACGAGACGATCGGAATGGGTTTTTTCCAGTTCGGTGATGCGTTGTTCGGCTTCGTGCCGACCCTCTTGACGATAGGTGTCTTGTAGTTTGGCTGGTATTTCTACTTGTTGTGGTTTTTCGGCGTTTTTACGTTTTTCTTCGTCCATTGCTTTCTGTAGCTCTTCGAATTGGGTTTTGTATTTTTTAGCAATCTTCCGAACCTGTTAAAAAGATTAGAAAATGATGGTAATGTGGCCGAAATTTAAATAAAAATAAAATTATAAAAATCCCAAAACCACACTGTAAATTAAAATCAAGCTAAATACGTATTTCGGAAACTAAGCCTTCCATCTTCAGTAGCTAAATAAAATCTACAAAACAAAACTTAGGTTAGGTTAATATTCCAAAATTTATAATTTCTTTGAATACCATAAATAAATTATAAATTTTAGAATACTAACCCTAACCTAACCTAAGTTCTGTTTTAAACTAAATTTTTTCACATTCGGAAAATATTAATTGATAAATGCTGCTATTCTATAGTCATCAGATTTAAATTTAAAGATCTTTAGCTTAAATGAGACATTAACTTAAAGAAATTTAAATAAAGTAATTCTGAATATTTAACCATTTAAAGTATTTTATTTCTATATTGACCATAAATATATTTAATTTCTTATCTTCCAAAATCTTCTAAATATCAAAAATTGCAAACATTTCTATATTATTAGTAATTTTCACACTAATTATATCGACTTAACGAGTCTAACTTCAAATTTAGCAATTAAAGTACGTCTGATATCCATTTAAATTTAAAGGAATTTAAGCTAAAGTTTTACACTTAAAGTATTTAAGTTGTGACCAGAATTGAAATTTACTTAAAATTCTCTAAATTTAAAGATTTAAGCTAAATTAGGTTAGGTTAGTTTTGGAACCTAACCTAAAATTATTATATATATGACAATTATATAATTAATTATAATTATAATATATTTTATTATTAATTATTATTTATTCCCCGCCTACCTGTGTTTCTTTCGCTCTTATATCAGTCAACATCACATCTTTTGCAGCTAAATCTTCAGTTATCTTCGTATTTTCATCCGTACGCTGTGCAGCAATCTCGCGTGCCTCGATCAATTCCTGACTCATCCGAACAACCTGCTGTTTAGTACTGCTCAGTTCATCCGATTGCTTCTTCATATCGTGCGCTAGTTTTCGGCTCTGTTGCGACAGCTGACTCACTTGATCTTCCAGTCGGGATTTCTCCAATCGTAGATTATTTGCTTCTTCAGTTTGTCGTTTATAAGATTCTTTTTCAGCGCTTAACATCTTCGCCAGACCTTCTCGCTCGTTCTGTAATCTTCTCCAATCTTCCGGACTGATTTTATTCGCTTTTTCAATAAGGACATTCGCACGTTGCCGCCATCTTGCTGCTTCAGCTCTAAGTGCTTGATTTTCAGCGCTTGCGCTTTCAGCTTTCATGCTAAGTTCCCTGTTCTTCTCCTGTAACGGTGCTAATTGATCTTCTATGCTCGAAGCGCGGGCTGAAAGTTCACGCAACTCCATCTTAAGTCCATCACGCTCATCCCGTAGGATCTTATTACTATCAGTAATGGCGTTTAAGGTCTCAACCTTGCGTAATACTTCCGCGTGTTTAGCTGCGGTAACCATGGAAACATCAGATCCTTCCCGTTCTTTATTCAACGCTGACCGAGTTTCGGTCAAGTTACGTTCAATCATTTCGAACTGTGATTTTAACCTAAGATTTTCCGCTTGTAGCACCTCAAACTTCGTAATTGCTAGATCTTTTTCCTTCCGAAGATATTTGATGACTTGTAGCAATTGTTCGGATGATTTAACATCATCTTCGGTCAAGGATCGATTAAAAGAGCTTTCGCCTAAACTCAGATCGGAATGTTGAGCTTGCAGCACTGAAAGCTGAGTGCTTAGAGCTTGAATCTGATCATACAGTACATTATTCTGTGCCTCTAAATCATTAAATCGTTTAGATAATTCTTCTTTTTCATTTTCCAACAACTTCTGGAATTCTTCCGAACTTGATTTAGTAATATTAAGCGCTTCCACTGCTTGATCTTTTTCATTCTTCACCTGATTCAGCTCGCTTGTGATCCTAATCAGGTCTTCTTTCAAAGTTGATAGCGCTTGAAGATCGGATGAGTGAAGCATCATTTCCCGGGCGTATTTATCTTCGGAAACCTGCACTGTTTCGGACAGGTATTTAATTTCGTTCTTTGCTGCTTGTAAATCATTATTGGAAACCGATAATTCCTCGTTTAAAATCTGTAGATTATCGCGTAACTTAACCAGCTGATTCTTCAGCTCAATGGTGGTTTCAGCTTGACCTGAAGATTGCAAAGATAATTCAGCTTCTAGTTCATCGAGTTTATCACGTAGGTTGGTGATTAGTTCATTTTGTTGTTTCATTGTAGCTTCGGTTTCTTCTTTAATCTTCAGATTCCTTTTGTGTTCTTTTTTCAACTCATGTTCAGCGCTTGTAGCTTTATTACAATATTGTGCTAGGTTTTCTTTCGCTAGTATTAATTGTTGTTTGAGTGATTCAATTTCTGCCTGACTTTCATTGAGTTGTCGCTCTAATTCTCTGGTACGTTGTTCTTCCGTGGATGTATGACTCATTAATAATGAGTTTTTAATCTTTTTGGATAACTCATCGATTTGTTGAGTCTTATTGATGAGTTCTTCTCGAGCTGCGCTTAATTCCGTTCGTAAATGATCAGATTGTTGCTTCTCCTCATTCATCCTAGATTGAGCGTTTCCAGTTTGTTTCTCCAGGTGGGTGCTTAGCTCCCGGAATTTATCCTGTTCTTCCTGAAGACGTCTTCGTAGCGCGGAACACTCACGTAGGGTTTCATCCAAACGTGATTCCAATCGGATTTTACCTTCTGCTTCACTACGCTCCAAACTAGCCTCGATTAGTTCCAGATTAGTTAGTAGCAGATTCTGTCCGTGACTTTCACGCGCTTGCAACTCTTTTTCCTTGAGTAAGCGTGATTCAACGTCACGCAATAATCTGCATTCTTGCTGCATATTATGCAGGGCAACTTCTGCACGTGAGCATTTTGTTTGTGCGCTCAAAGTTTCATCTTTCAGGTGCATTATTGATTGTTCATGTTTGATTATTATTGAATTATAAGTTTTATTCTTTTCTTCCAAAGCTGCGATTTGATTTTTATAGATCTCGGAATTCTGTTTGAGTATTTTAAATCGTTCCTCATTGTATTCAGACATTGAGGTTAGTTTACAATTTATTTGAGTCATTTCCCTGTGATCTTTCCTTAGTTGTTCAACTTGATCCACCAGAATCTTTTCATGAGCGCATTTCTCCTTTTTATACGTTTCATATTCATCCTTTAATTGACCTAATTCCTTTTTCGTATCCTCCAATTTATCTTCCAGTTCCTTCAACTTTTTCTCGCTGTCCTTTGTTGTTTGTATTTCGCTTTCGGTGTTTGATGTTTGATCCACTAGCATTTCTTCATCTGCGGGCAATTTCATAGTTTTCTGAACCAAGCTACGATAGGTGTCGCGTTGACGTATGACGCTTTCCAGCATTTTATTCTGTTGTTCTTGCGCTTCCAGAATCTGAGATTGGTTTTCTCGAGCATTTCGAAGGCGATCACGTAGCCCGGCGATGCTAGTTGCGTCCATGCATTCGGATTCCTCCTGTTTGGTGCTTAATTCTCGAACCAATGCGAGTAGTTTTTGATTGTTTTGTTGAAGTTCTTGAATATCACTGAATGTTACAAGTTTTTTTGAAATTATTTCGGCTGAACTGACACTATCGGATAAATCATGATCGGGGCTTGGGGTTGAAGCTGTACGACTAGCTTCTACTTCTTTTAATAAAAAACAAACCTAGAAGGAGGAGGAGGAGGAGAAAAAACATTGTTATTATTATTTTATATTTTTAATTACACAATTAAATATAAGTTATAGTATTTAAGCAAAAAACAAAAAAATATGAATGAGTTTATTATTTATATTACGTATTATCAGGATTGCATAAAGATCATGATTTTTTTTTTCTATTTAAATGAAATAGAAAACATGACTTATTTATTTTAATTTGAATAAAAACCAAACAATTACTTTGTAAATATCACAAAATTTAATTAACAAAATTTTGGTTAATTAAATCTGTAATATTTACAAAGTAATTGTTTGGTTTTTATTTAAATTATTTATTTCTTCAATGGTGTTCCTTTGGTAATATATTATTAGATGGGCTTTTGAGGAACTTATTAATAAGATACAATCTTACTTATTTAAAAAATATATTGGACGTTTCGACTTTTAAATTTGATACAAGTCATCTCATCAGCAATTAAATCAAGTTTGGAGGATTTTAATACATTATATAATTATCAGTTTGCTATGTTAAACAAATAGAATCCAAATTTAAAAACATTTTTGGAAATTCAAAAACATTATTAATAAAAAATACATTAAAAATTTGTACATATTACTTTAAAAAAACATGTGTAAATGATTTGTCAATTTTGTTAACTAAATCTGTGATATTTTCAAAGTAATTGTTTGGTTATCTAAATTATTTATATAATGTATCACAAAGTAAAGAATGATTCAATTAAATATATATCTTAAATTTGATATTCTGATAAAAAATAAAACATTATTTGTACGATTTTCAAAGATTTATTTAAGGACATTTCAAGGCAAACAAAAGGCTATATTCAGACAGGTGGTGGAAATACAAAAATAATAATTTTACACTCGATTTATTTGTTTAATACTACATATTTATGGTAACTAATTATTTTAAAAATTAGCTAATTTATGTACAATTAATAATTTAATAACAATTTTTATTTATGGTAACTAATTATTGGAAAAATTAGCTAATTTATGTACAATTAATAATTGAATAACAATTTTTATATATTTACAGAAGTAGCATATAAAAAAAATTAATCAAATATATAATTGTCAATATTTTCATTGTTTATTATTATTTTGATTTCCAAAAAATATATATGTTGTTAATTGTTAATAAAAGATTAATCATAATATTTTTCAAATAAAATATATGTGTGAAATAAGAAAAAATCGCATTTTTTCAAGAAAAATGATAAAAATTATTTTTTTACAAATAAACCACACATACAAAAATTTTGAAATTAATACATAAGTACTATAATAACAATTAACAACATATATATTTTTTGGAAATCAAAATAATAATAAACAAACAAAATATTGACAATTTAATATTTGATTATTTTTTTTTTTATATGTTAATTCTGTCTGAATATAAAAATTGTTATTAAATTATTAATTGTACATAAATTAGCTAATTTTTCTAATAATTAGTTAACATAAATATGTAATATTAAACGAATAAATCGAATGTAAAATTATTCATTTTTGGATTCCCACCACCTGTCTGAATATAGCCGTTTGTTTGCCTTGACATGGCGTTAATATCAAAAACAAAAACCAAAAAATCGTTGTATTGTGTTTGTTATTTAATTATAATATAAAATAATTATAAATAATTTAATTAAAACTTGATTTTTTCAATACTACCAGGCAAATAATCTTCGGATTTAAATCAAATCAATTAACCCTTTCAGGCCTAGAAGTATTTCTATGGAACCACAAATAAAATATTTTTTATATTTTCTATAAATGTAAATTTTTTTTCCATAAAAAAAATAATATTACGTAAATTATCACACAGTAAAATTACAAAAATGTTGTTATTTTACTATCAAAAGCTATATAATATAAATTTAACTTAACATTTTTACAGTGGTTTTTATTATTCAGAAAAATCTATTCCGTTCCGAAAGGGTTAATTAGTAAAATTTCTAAATAAACCATACCTGTCTCGCCAAATCCGTAATCTCCTTCTTCATCCTCTCATTATCCCTGGAAGCTCGACTTTCCAGCTTTTTCGCTTCCGAACATTCCTCCCTCAACCGATGACATTCCAGTATCATATTCTCATTATGCTTCGTCAACTCCGAAATAGTCTCCAGCGCGTGCTCATAATCCTCCCTCTCCTTCTGCAAAATCGGTGTCTTATCCTCGAATTCTTGCACAATCTTATTGATATACGAGTTTAATCTTCGGTTCTCATCTTTTTCGGCTGCTAAATTCTCCAAAGTTGTCACTAATTGGAGATAGATTTGGGTTAGAGAAGTATTTCCTTTGATCAATCTGCTTGCTGTTGCTGCAGAAGGGCTAAGAGTTTCGATCTCACGATGAAGATTGTCTTCTTTTGCTTGTTTTAACAGTTCGTTCGCAGTATCTATCTCTTTTTTTAGCATTACAATACATTCATTTTTCTTGTTCAATATTTCTTCGTGTTCTATTTCGGAATCTCTGTGTTTTGTTTCTAATTCTCCGTACTGATCACTAGCACTACGAACTAAGTTTTGTAGCTCAACAACGCCCTTTCGGAGTTCTTCAACTTGAGAATTATTCTCCTCATTTTGACTTTTGTATAGCTCAGCTAGACGGGTTTGTGCCAATAATTCATTATTGAACGATTCTTGCAGCTTAATTTCAGAATCATGTTGTTTTTTCAGCTTCTCATTCAATTCTTCAACTTGACACGTTAATGTTTTATTATTTGAGGTTAGAGTTGCAATTGTTTCAGTAGCAATCCGAAGTTCTTCCGACTTACTACTCAGTTTAGTTTCCAAAAGTATTGAATTAGTTGTGTGCTCGTGTCGGGAATTCTGTAATTCTCCGGCGCGTTTATTCAATTCCGAGGTTAGATTTTTAATCTGATTGTGCAAAAATGATTTTTCTTGCTCCATGTGACGTTCCTTGTATTCCAGACTCAGTTTTAAGCTGGAGACTTCTTCGATTTTCGCTAGGGCTTCGCATTTTGCGTTTACCGCGGTGTTTAATTGTGCAGAAAGGGCTTTAAGGTCAGTTTGAAGACGCTCAATTTCGGCATTGCGACGCTCTAGCATTTGCGTTAAAGAATCACGCTCATCTATCGCCATATCACGCTGATGGCGAAATTCTGCAGTGGATGATTCTAAACGATTAGAGGTTTCTTGAAATTTAGTCACTTCGTTGGTGGATAAAGTTAGTTGATTTTCCAATTCAGTGATTGTTTTTTTTGCAATTTCAAGTTGGCGATCGCAATCCTCATTTTTAGACTTATATGTATTTAGTTCGTTTTTTACATTCGCAAATTTTTCTTCTGCAATTACAAGATAAACAATGAAAAAACATGTAAAAACTCGAAAATATTCATACTAAAAAGAAATAACCTAACCTTCCGTTGTGGATAAAGTTAGTTGATTTTCCAATTCGAAAATATTCATATCTCGAGGAGGGCAGACGCCATTTTCAGATTTTTAAAAATTTTAAAAGTACAGTCGGGAGACTCGCGCTAATCCGAATTAATTAAAATATTTGAATTAGGATTAAAATAATTTAAAAATTGCATTTTAGACCATTAAACATTTATTGCATTTGTCAAAATCAAAAAAAAATTATATATATATATATTTGTCACGAAAATTGGTGAATCCAAGGATAGACGCGTTAAACCTAGGATTTGCCAATTAGATGTAGTAAATGTATGAAAAATGGTGTCAGTTATTTAATTTTGGGCTTTTACCAAGCCACAGTGATCAGGTTAGGTTAGGTTAGATCTATAATTCTTTAAAATCTTGGATAATTTTTGAAATACTTTAAAATATTAATAAAATCCTCTATAATTCTTTAAAATCTTAGACAATTCTTTAAAATTCTTTAAATTTTTTTAGTTAAAATCTATAATTTTTTAAAAATCTTAGAAAATTCTTTAAAATACCTTAAAATATTACAACAAAAGTATTACAATAATGTAACAATTACCACTTAACAAGATTTTTAATATATTTTTTTTTATTAATACTTTATGACCATAGCTTGATAGCTTTCAGTCAACATATAACTAATTTTCACTTTAAAAATTACAAATTATCAACATTGTAAATAATAATTTATAGTTTACAATGTTTAACAGTTTAAAAATACAAAATTATAACCACGTGTACACATACAGAAATTTTTAAATTAAGAAAATAACTTATGTTCTTATTGTAAACTACATTGTACTTCGTTTGACCTGATGATGGTCTGATGATGACCGAAACGTCTCATATTAAATTATAAATCAAATTGTAATCAAAGAAGTTTATTCTTTAAAGATCCCAGATGCGAAAATAATATTTCAGAAAATAAATATAATACCATCAGGATCTATCAAAATTAACCATGATTTTATCGCGATTTTAATTAATTTGTATACCAGATTTTACAAGTGGTGTTTATTTTAAGACTTTCACACAATATTTCTAGAATTTCACGTATTTTAAGAGTATTTTTAATATATTTTACCATGATTTTAATTAATTTGTACACCAAATTTTACAAGTTGTGTTTATTTTAAGACTTTCACACGATATTTCTACAATTTCAGGTATTTTAAGAGTATTTTTAATATATTTTACCATGATTTTAATTAATTTGTACACCAGATTTTACAAGTAGTTTCATATAGTTTTGTTTTAGTATGGAAAAAATAAGTTTATAAGATTTGTATAAATGTAATAAAACCAAAATATAAACATATTCTTGATTTATAAATAATATAATTGCCAAAACAATAACAAGCCATTAATATAAACGTAAAATCCAACCTCAATTTACAAGGTATAAAATAAAAAAATTTTATTGAAATTTATATGAATATTGACTTACCAATTTCGACTTTTTTCGTCTCGTAAAGCGCTTTTGAAGTAATCAATTCATCGAATTTCGATTTGACGAATGTTACCAGTTTTTCACCCAAATCCGAAGGTATTTGAGACCATTCTTCCGCAGATAATACTGTACTAAAAACTGTACTCGAATCGCTGGTCTCCATATTTATATTTAGAACAGCTAATTTTAAATGTATTTAGTTCATTTCAGACTACAAAACTAGTTTTAACACTAAAGTTTTAACACAAATATCTCTTGAAAAATGATGACCAAGCCAGGACGCCGTGTTCTATAGTAATATATATATATATATACAGTGTTCTTCCCGGCTTAAAAACTGTTAATGCGCGTGCCCGGTATCCGATAAAATAAAGTGTTGCCAACTTTGTATTTTGAAATTTTAAAGCCAAAATTATTATAAATTATATTCATTTATATATTTTAAATAATTAATAAATAAGTAATTTATCGTATTTTATACAATATTTATTATTTTATTTTCGTTTTTTGTATGAATAAACAAATTGGTTGGTATTATTAAATTTCTAAACATGAGCAATGAAAAGTAACTAGTTATTTAAATGATGTAAAAACAATG
Source organism: Clivina fossor (assembly GCA_963966155.1). Classification (NCBI taxonomy): domain Eukaryota; kingdom Metazoa; phylum Arthropoda; class Insecta; order Coleoptera; family Carabidae; genus Clivina; species Clivina fossor. Next base: position 561,925 of record CAWYQG010000030.1, read on the forward strand.
TAAATAATTTAAGTTTTTAAGTAATAAAAATATACATAGTATTTATCATATTATTATTTTATTAACATTTTTATTATATATAATATAAAAAATACTCTCCTCAAATGCACCTATAAAAATTCTTTTTCTAAATGTCAAACCATATAAATTGTTTCGATTATCTTAGTTTTTAACTTAAGTTTATATTTGGAAATATTTTTTATTTTATTTATTAGTTATTCTATTTCTTTACTTTGTTCTCTATTTACGATTTTGTAAAAAAAATTGAATGATATTTGTATCAACTAACCTAACTTTTTCAAATCCTTTAAAATGTCTGATAATTTAAGTAATAGAAATGTATCTGAAAGCAAATTGCAAGAAATCAACAATTTATATATGTTGATAGAAAAAGAAAATAGGAAAAATGCTGAATATAAAATGTTACTCGATAGTATTGTAGAATGTTTGATACCTAATTACGGAATATCCGAAAGTATTTGTGTAAAAATTAAAGATATTATATTACGAGAAGAATTAATAAATTTGTTTCCGAAACAACAAAATGAAACTACATCGGATTTACAAAAGCTTATAGGTAATATTTAACACTTAATTCTGTAAATAATGCATCTGTATAATAAGTTTATTTCAATTCCAGATGAATTCAACAATTTGGAATTATCAATGGAAGAACAAAAGTGCTTGAAAGCTGCTTTGGAACAACGTTTGAAAGAAAAAGGTGATACATTTTTAAAAAGTAATATTCAAGAAGTCGATAAAATAATCGAACATATAAAACTAGATGTGGAAACGGAAAAAACTAACCTATTCCTGCTGGAACAAGATGTGATTGATGCACAGAAAATAAATCTGGAAAATCTACAAGAAATCTGTGATAAACTTAACGAGTTAGCTATGATAAAATTGGAAAATGCTTTGCAAACGGCCGAACAGAAAGTTTCCGAAAGTCATGATAAAATGGAACACTTTCATTTGAAGCAACGACTTTTCCAATCGAAACTTTCGTTATCCATTTTTAATGAGGTACCTATAACGATGACCGCTTATCGGAAAGCCTTAAAAGACCTGAAAGAACAACAGAGAGAATACGCGAATTAAATTAGCAAAGTAGAACATGAAATTGAAAATTATGAAACGGTTGAGAATCAAATGTGGATTCACAAGGAAATGACAAAGAAATAATTAAGAAAGTTGATTGTTTTTTTAATTAATTTACATAAAATAATAAAATTTTGGATTCACAAGGAAATGGTTACAAAAATAAGACAGTTTAATTAAGAAACTTGATTGTTTTATTGATTTTTTTTTCGATATAATTACATAAATTAATAAAAATTTTGTTTTATTTTGGCAGTATTCACGAATGAGTCGATTTAATTTCTGAAAAAATGTTTTGTTTTAACATAAAACTTTCTAATTTAAAACAAATTTATTATATAAAAGCATTAAAATATAAAATTTTGCGGATTCGTAAATGTTACGTTTGTTTATTCTTAATATTATGAGATGCGAGTGAAATATGATTTGTTCTTAAATATATAGAAATGCACAAATCTTTTGAGTGAAAATTTATTTTAAGTTTATTATACTAAGTACAAATGTTAAAATACTATTTTTTGTGACTATTGTATTTTTAAGTGGTGGCCAAATAAAGATTTCTAAGTATTTTGTGAAAATAGAATAATTTTAATTATATTAAAAGTGAAATTTATTAATTTCTGGCCGATATTATAATAATAGAAATTTGTGTTTGTAATTTTTCCTCTGACTTTTGCAAAATCAACAAAATTTTGGCCACCCTGTTAAAATATTCTTAATATCAAATTATATATAAAAAAAGAACATTGTTTTGATTCCGCTTAAGATCTTAAGATTAAACTATACTATTATTATATTTAATATAAAAAGACATTTATTGCATTTTGTATAATATATGAAAGTATAAATAAAATATATGTTTTTTTTTGTTTAAAGAGAATTCTTTTTAGACTTTTTAACATGATTCAATTTAGCTGTCAACAATTTTATAATATTAATAATAAAATTAAAAATAATATTATAAAAAAACCCAAAACCACACTGTAAATTAAAATAAAGCTAAATACGTGTATTTCGGAAGCTAAGCTTCCATCTTCAGTAGCAAATGAGTGATCTTCGACAAGTGCTTAAGTGTTTATGTACTATGGATCACAGGTAAGATTTTATTTAGCTACTGAAGGTGGAAGCTTAGTTTCCGAAATACACGTATTTAGCTTTATTTTAATTTACAGTGTGGTTTTGGGATTTTTTATATTATTATTTTTATTTAAATTTCGCCACAGTAGATCATTTTCTAATCTTTTATAATTATTAAAATTGTATTAATTTACTTTACTTTGTGGATAAGTATTTTCAAATATCAAATTGTTTGTTTTAATTTAAAAAATGCTGGCAAACCAAATTGAATGAAGAATGTTTTTATATACGTTTATAAATAATAAAATGGATTATTCACTATCGCTATCATGATTCGCCGTGGAGTTTTGAATAATTTTCGGAACACAATTCTTATCGAGCAGCATTCCATGTTCGACGAGAAATCCTTGTACTTCTTCCGATGTAAAATCATTGCCTAAATCATCCGTAATTCTTACGAAATTCCCAACTAATTGTCCCGCTTTGTAGACGAGTAGCGCAGGCACTCCGGACGCTTTAAAATGTTTACTCATCCCCGCTTTGGAGCCGATAATTTTACAGAATTTCACCGAAGTATATTCGGCGCCGAGTTGATCGAAACAGATATTCATCACGCGACAAGCTTCGTCAGCTTCTTCGTAGATGTGGATAATAATTGTAACGATGCTCTGCTCCTTGTCGATGGTGTCGAGAAATTCCTGTCCGTTTTTCAGATGAAATACGGATCCGAATTTGCTGCTGGTATGATTGCTTAGCAGTAGCATTTCTTGCATTCGCTGTTGCTGATATTCGAGCAGGAAGTCGTCATCAAGAAGTTCAGCTAAATCGGGATCCTCTCGGGCAGCTTTCTCCCGATCATCGTCCAAAGAGGTGCGACACGTTAGTGTTAATTTCTGCATTAAGGCTAGTTTTTGTCGTTCGCTTTCAGCTCGTTTTTCGCTCTTCAATTGTTTATAACGTTGCCAATCTTTAATAACGCCTTTTGGGCCGGTATTTGTAGCACTACCTGACATAGGAAAAAATTTTAAAGATTGTAATTACAGTTTAGATCAATGGTTAAAAATTAATAAATTAAAATTAAACATAAATAAAAGTAAAGTATTGATGTTGGGATCTGAAAATCTGTGGAAAGAATTAAAAAATAGTAATCACAAAATTATGATTGGAAATGAGAATATTGAAATACTAGAAAGTATCAAGTATTATAGATAGGAAGTTAAAATTTAGTGAACATATGAATTACTACTTAATTATTAATCACCTTTTTCTATATAATTTATTATTAAATAAATCCAATTTAATTATATATATATTCGCGTTTTCATAGTTTGTTTACTATTTACGTCATTTCTGTAGTAAAAATTTTAACAGTTATTTATACATTTTTATGGTTGTCATCATTGTTTGAATAGTTTTGAAATAATTTACTTTATTTTTATTAACTTATAATTTAATTTATTCTTTATAATTGATAATAATTATATTATAAATATTTAAATAAATTATATTTTATTTTATAGTCAAAAAAAAAAATTTTTTTTTAATAAAATAATTGTAAATTATTTAATAGGACATTTTAATGTTATTATTACTACTTTGACTGCAAGGAAAAGTAGTAAAGCGTTTGGTACGGTGTCTGTAACATTTTCAAAAAAAAAAAAAAATTGTATAGAAATCCTTCATATAGCCTGTAGATGACGAATCTGAACTTAGTTTATGAGGGTGTATGTGTGTGCGTCGTCAGCTCGCTCGCTCGCTCGCTCGGTCGTAAGTCAAAATTTTGTGGCCGCAACTCCTCCTAGACGGTTCAACCGATTTTAATGAAATTTTCAGGATAAATTTGTCTAGTACCCAAGATGGTCATGTGATTTTGTTTTTTTCCAGTGATGCCAACTTTCCGAGAAAAAAATTACTAAAGTTTTTAAAAATTCATATTGGCTACGTTATTTATCCGATTTTGATCAAATTTTCAGAAAAGATTTCCCTAATGCTCCCATTAATTACATAATTTTATTAATTTTCAGTGTTGCCAACTTTCCGAGAAAAAAATTACTAAAGTTTTAAAAATTTTATTATCGCCATGTTATTCAACCGATTTTACTCAAATTTTCACAAAAGATTCTCCTAGTATTCATGTAATTTATGTAATTTTAACAAAATACAGTATTGCCAACTTTCCGAAAAAAAAATTAGTAAAATTTAAAAAAATTTATTTTGACCATTTTATTTAACCGATTTTAATCAAATATTTATAAAAGTTTTTCCTAGTGCCTAAATAAATTATGCAATTTTAACAAAATACAGTGTTGCCAACTTATCGAGAAAAAAAATCACAAAATTTTAAAAAAATTCATTGTGGCTACATTATTTATTCGATTTTGATCAAATTTTCAGAAAAGTATCTCCTATTGCCCACATAAATTATAATATTATTAAAATACAGTGTTGCCAACTTTCCGAGAAATGTCAAAGTAGTCTATATATGGGTTTACCCATATACTTCTAATCTTGTTTTATTTTATAATTGTTCAAAAATATACTTTTAAATAACTGTTAATTAATTGATTATATACAAATTATATTTTGATTATATATATATATATATATATATATATATATATATATATATATATATATATATATATATATATATATATAATATGAAACATATGAAACATCAATTTATAAAATAAAAACTAACGCATCCTTTTACTAACCGCGTTATTAATGCATCTGGCATTAATTAAATTGCAATTTTTATTAACTAGCGTGCATTGATATAAAAAAAACTTGCCTCATAAATTAGCTGTTGTTGTTTTCGTTACATAATTATCAATTAAATAAATAAATTAAATTAGAAATTGAATTTTTATTAAAGTTTTAGATTATTTGCATAATACATTGTAAATTTTTTATCAATAATTACAACACATAATGAGCTATACAAATTATGAAATAATCAAAACAAATGATAATGTTATTATGAAAGAAAAACATTGAAAAATCAAGAGAAAAAGAAAATATTGAAAAGAAATTGAACCAATTTATTTGTTATCGCCCTCATCGGCTTCTTCCTCTTCATCAAACTCGCCCTCTTCTTCAGCGGTTGCATCCTGATACTCCTGATACTCAGACACCAAATCATTCTTATTGGATTCGGCTTCAGTAAATTCCATTTCGTCCATACCTTCACCAGTATACCAATACAAGAAGGCCTTACGTCGAAACATCGCCGTGAATTGTTCGCTGATGCGTTTAAATAGTTCCTGGATACAAGTCGAATTGCCGATAAAAGTCGAGGACATTTTCAAACCACGTGGTGGTATATCGCAGACGGCTGTTTTGACATTATTCGGGATCCATTCCACGAAATAACTGCTATTTTTGTTCTGAATGTTTAGCATTTGCTCGTCGACTTCTTTCATCAACATTCGTCCACGAAAGATCGCCGCAACGGTTAAGTAGCGGCCATGACGTGGATCGCATGCGGCCATCATGTTCTTTGCGTCAAACATTTGCAGGACGAGTTCGGGTACGGTAAGTGCACGGTATTGTTGACTGCCGCGACTTGTCAGTGGGGCAAAGCCCGGCATAAAGAAGTGTAATCTGCAACGTTAAATGTTTGGTTATAATTCAGGAGGCTTCGGAAGAATTGAAGTTTTGTACAATTTAAATTGTTTATATCTTTGTTGACCTTAAAAAATCGGACTAACTTTATGAATTTTTTACTGCGAAACTATAAAAGATTTCAAACCGCGGTTTTCTGGACGAGAAAGAATATATAATACTTTGAACTTCTTTCAAGAATTGTTATTTCTACTTTTGTTTGGAAATTGTCCGAGTTGTAACCTTTTCTTCGAAGCATCTGCAAAACCGGATGGTTGTGCGATAACAATGATAATTTCTTCCCTGTTTCATATGAAACTAAAGTCAAAAAGCACCCCTTTAGGTATGATATACCTATTTTCAACAAATATTAATTCGGGATAAAATTGGTCAAAAACCAGATAATATATCATACTTCAATAGTGCCTTTTGATTTTTTTTTTCAGATGAAACAGAGCAGGAATTGTTACCGCACAGACGTCCAGTTTTGCAGAGCTTTGAAGAAAGGGTTAGAACTCGGGACGATTTCCAACAAAAGTAAAAATTCCTGAAATAAGTTCAAAGTCTATTCTTTTATCCCCAGAAAACCATGGTTTGATATCATTTATAGTTTCACAGAAAAAAATATACCTCCTTAAAAACGGAGCAGTTAATAATTTGGACTGTCCCAAAGTCCCGATTATAATTACCAGTATAATAAAGTAAATTTCAGAAATAATTTTGCATTTTTTCTAATTATAAATAAATAAAAATCTTGTATACAAGAATTTGTTACGTTAACATAGTATTATCTTATTATTATATATAATTAAAACATACATACGAATTATATTAGTTTCGAATCATAAATTAAATTTTATAATCTTTTATAATTATTAAAAACAATATTTACTTACAATATATATATAAAAAAAAAAGTAAAATATTAGCCAATTGAAAAAAAAAAAACAATAAAAAACAAACCTGGGGAATGGCACCATATTTACAGCCAATTTTCTCAAATCCGAGTTCAATTTTCCGGGAAATCGCAAACAAGTTGTAACACCAGACATTGTTGCCGAGACCAAATGATTCAAATCGCCATAGGTAGGTGTGGTAAGTTTCAGTGTTCGGAAACAAATATCGTACAAAGCTTCGTTATCAATACAATAGGTTTCATCGGTATTTTCAACCAGCTGATGCACCAATAGTGTAGCATTGTATGGTTCAACAACTGTGTCCGATCCTTTTGGCGATTGCACCACCGAAAATGTATTCATAATACGATCGGGATATTCTTCGCGAATTTTTGAGATGAATAAGGTGCCGAGACCTGATCCTGTACCGCCTGGAATAAAGTTTTATATTCATTAATATAAACTCTAGTATTAAATCGTCTGAAAATAGAATGTTTGGAGGAGAAACTGATTTCGGAATAATGGAAAGAGTTTGTGCCACATCTTTTTGGATATATGGCGTGATTGTGTATTTTATTTTTAGGTTGTGCAGCATTTACATGTATATTTATCAAATGGTTTGTTTCAGGTAGGTAATTAAATTTACGACAATCAATAATTACATATTTTTTTGTCAAAATATTAAAAAGTAAATACATTAAAATAAAATCGTATTTTCACTGCATCTCCGTGAAATAATATGAGATAGAGAGAGGAAAAATACGTTACTTGTATATAAAATGCCTAAAAATATCGCATTAATAAATATAAATAGTAGATAGCTTTGAAAAAATGAATAATGTCAAAATATTAAAAAGCAAATTCATTGAAATAATTGTATATAATTCACTGCATCTCCGTGAAATAATACAGCTTAGTTAGAGAAAGAGAGAGGAAAATAAATATTTAAATTTAAAAAAATCCAATGACGTTAAAAATGAAGCAGTGAAGAAGTTAATAATTTCACTGCTCCGAACTCCGATTCCAAAATCCCCTGATTATAAAAAAATAAGTATATAAAATGCCTAAAAATACCGCATTAATAAATAGTAGATAGCTTTATTAAAATTTTGTTTCCTGTTAAAAACTCAAATATGATTTTTAAGCCATCAAATTTATGTTTTGAGAATGGGTCCCTTGCCCGCTCGCTGAAATTGCATTTCATCGTAACGTTTTCTACCTTCTAATTCGTTGGTGATTTTCATATTTGTCCATGCTAACACAAAAAATACTTTACTTTTAACGACACAAATTTTTTTTTTGCTTAAATTAATAGCTTATACAGGGTGATTTATGACGTCGGGGGAAAACTATACCGGATGATTCCTATGTGTAATCTAAATAAAAAAAATTCAAATAAACATACGTCCGAAAATGCTTTCTAACGGAACTGTAGCCGTTATAAGTTTATTACATGTAACATCAATTGCGTTAGCCTTATTTATTATATCAGAAAAAAAAAAAACAAGTCATAAATTTCTGAATAATTGTAAAATTATTGATTGATTTTCTAACATTTTGTTTAAACACTAGTAAACCAATTTACTAGTTTATAAATTTTTGTACACACATAAATAAATATTTAATAAACAATTTACAATAATTAAAAATCGAAGACAATTTTTGCCGGGACCCAGTAAGTCATAACTAGTAAATTGGTTTACTAGTGTTTAAATAAAATGTAAGAAAATTAATCAGTAATTTTACAATTATTCAGAAGTTTATGACTTGTTTTTTTTTCCTGATATAAAAAAAATTCTGAAAAACCTCGATTTTTGTAGGTAATTGCATGTATTTCTCCCCTTAATATAACAAACCTTGTGTTTTGTTCCCCCATCTATATTATGGTTGTTTTTGTTAAAGACAGGGCCGAATTTAAAATTGATGAGTTAATAATTAATTAAAATAAAAATAATATTATAAAAAATCCCAAAAGCACACTTAAATTAAAATAAAGGTAAATACGTATTTCGGAAGCTAAGCTTCCATCTTCAGTAGCTAAATAAAATTTACAAAAAATTTTACCTGTGATCCGAAGTACATAAACACTTAAGCACTTGTCAAGTCAGTGATCAGTGATCTTTGACAAGTGCTTAAGTGTTTATGTACTTCGGATCACAGGTAAGATTTTTTGTAAATTTTATTTAGCTACTGAAGATGGAAGCTTAGCTTCCGAAATATGTATCTAGCTTCATTTTAATTTAAGTGTGGTTTTGGGATTTTTATAATATTATTTTTATTTAAATTTCGCCACAGTAGATCATTTTCTAATCTTATATTAATAATTAATGTTGATATTTATAAGTTGTATAATCGCATGTATTTATTTTATGTTAGTAGTTTTTATTTTATGACAAGTTTTTAATTTTTTATCATATTTATTATTGTTATTTGATTTTTTGACTGGAATTTAAAAATATGATTGCTGCTGAGAAGCAATCACCTGACGAAGATACACAATTAGTATCAAAACATGTTGTGCAGCTTATGAAGTAGTTGTGTTTTATTTTTCGAGACCTATATTTCCCTGTGAAAATAACCTAGTAAATAAATAAAAGTTACTTACATTTTTTCATGCCAGAAACGAATCCTTTACTTTTAATCGGCAGATTTTCCGGATAATGCGTTTCAAGTGGTTCGATTTTAAAATATTCTCGAAGTTATCAACGCAAACAATCTAAATACATCTAACATTTTAGGTTATATCATATGCGGAACTTAGATTTTAAACGTCACTTTCAAATAAACTGTTTTATTTATCAATACAACTCACTCAGCAAAACTCAGTTCAGCTCAGCTCATTTACAAGATTTACTGATTTGAGTGGAATGTAAAAAAAACACAGCTATTATTATTATTATGCCATCTACGGTGCAAGGCGAAAAATCTGCGACGAGGATATATCGATCACGGCATATCAGCACAGAAACTTCTGTAAATTGAAAACCTGAAGATTACAATAGGCATTCTAATGTATGATGATATCTTTCAATAAAACTAGAAAAATGTTCTAGTCCATGACATTTTTTTATTACATAAGTATATATTTACCACCAAATCAAATTAATAGTATTGAATGGATGCAAATGTCAAATGAACTACAACAGTCACATACATGGCTCCGTTTCAATTGCGCTGTTAGAAAATCTATCGTAGATTTTACTCAGTCGGAAATTTTGGACTAAACGTCACTCCGGTTTCCACTGTATAGAATATCACCAAATACAATGCTCGGTTCCATAATAAACGCTAAACATACTAACGTACTCAAGTTGATATTATATTGGCAATAACAAATAATTATGCCTGATTAGAAGTTTGAAAAAACAAAAATTATGCTAGTGAAATTTAAAATTGCCGATTTAACAGGAAAGATTATACTAATAAATTATACGTCATTTTATTCAGGAAAGATTCGTCTCTCTCTCTCTGTTCTGTCATATTTCTTAAATATTGTGTTTGTAATTGTTTTATATGTCTGTTAATTTTACAGAATATTACTAACTTTCCGGTAAGTAAAAGTACGATAGATCTTTTATCTTTTCAATGGTACCAAAACTGATATAAATATATTAATTTTTGCAAGTAAGTTAAAACAATCATTCCTATTAAAGTAATGCATAAATATTATGAAACCGGCCGTAATTGATAATAAAAAAATGAAAGAAAATATTCCTTACCTCAATTGTTGCCCACATAGTTACACTGGTTATAATAGGTAGAATAAAATATTGATCCGGTAATGTTAAATCAGCGAACCAAAATAAACCGCCTTCTCTCATACTTTCCACCGGACAATTTGCCATTTGACGTAAACCGATAAAAAACGAAATAAATAAAGGCATCTAAAACAGAAGGCTACTATTTCAAAGGTGAACACACTTTTGTAAATATATAATAGTTTTGTTCACAGAAAAGTTTGAAATCGTTGGAAACGGTTATGAGCATGCGCAATTTGACTTAAGTGTTCACGAAAGCTCAAAATCGCAGGCTGAAAACAAACTGCGCATGCTTCTGACAGTTTCCAACGGTTTCAAGCTATTCTATGAACAAAGCTATTAACATTTATAATTACTACATTTTTAAATAATTTATATACTTTTTGAAATACTTACTACTTGAATTACAAGTACCTACTCATACTAATATGTACTTACAAATTGTGCTTAAGTATTATAGAAAATATTTAAGTATAACAAAAAATATTTCAATATTTATTGAAGTACTTAAGTAATGTACTAAATATTTTTTAATAATATAGTAGAATTTTTATTATTGCGCATCAAAGCATAATCATCAAATTTGAACGTATGTTATACTTATTACACTGTCCGACACGGTTTTTGTAACTCGGTTCTCTCTTTCTATGTGTAGTAGCTTTGTTTTGTTCTAAAACGACGAAAAACCAATGTCCTAATGATTCTGATTTGTTTTTGGAAACCTACGTAAAGTATAAAATCGAAAAAGAAAAAAAAACCTGCCCTGATGGCAAAAACAAATCAGGATCATTAGGACATTGGTTTTCCTTCGTTTTAGAGCAAAACAAAGCTGTTAAACATACAGAGAACCGAGTTAGAAAAAGAAAAAGTTAAAATTTTTCGGACTGTGTTATTTGTTTTAAATTGCCATTTTAACTAAATTTTCTAAATAACATTGTTTAATATTTCCACAATTAAGTAGATAAATCAAATTTTATATGATATTAATTGAAAAGTACAGTGGGTGATCGGTTAACGAACAGTTCGGATTACGAACAATTCGGACAGCGAATACATTCACGAAAGATTTTTGTGTTCGGACAACAAATATATGTTCCGGAAAACAAACTTTTCTGAACCTTTTATAAAAAAATTAAATAAAAATATTAAAAAATCTGGCAATATTATGAGGATGATCGGTTAATGAACATTTCGGTTTACGAACATAGTCTTGAAACGGATTATGTTCGTAAACCAATCACCCACTGTACTTAATTATTTTTATATGTACTTGTACAGTAATACTTAAGTATTTTACAAAATATTATAAATACTTGTACTTCAAGTATTTACTGCCTGGTACTTAGTACTTAATATTTTCTGATAGTACTTGCTCAGCTGCATATATGTATATCTAAAACATAAAATTGCAATAAATGTTAACCTGTGCAAGAGGAACAATCATATTTTTCAACTGATTCAATTGTTTCTCCTTCATAAACGCCATCATTTCTTGTCCGTACCGTGCGGCATCTAATTGATTTCCAGTTTGACGTGCTTCCGTCATTTTTAATTGTAATACTTGTAATTGCGGTAAGTAATTATTCATTTTTGCACCATTTCGTTGGGCTATTATTACTAATGGAAACATTAATAAACGTACTATTACTGTACCTAGAATAATTTAGAAATAAATCGATAATTTATTATAACACAACCAAAAAAAGATGAAGAAAAACTTTTATACCTATTGCAATGGCGCCCCACCATGGTATATCGGCTGTGAAATGTAAATATTCTAAACCATTTTGTACAATACCTACTGGCGACCAACCACCTAGCTTCAAAAGATTGTTCTCCAGTTGTTGCTACTGTGTCTAATATTTCTGGAGTTGGTAGCGGAGCTTCCGGAATAGGATCTATTACATTAGCATTTGTTTGTAGAGCCTCATTTTGAACCGCTGTCACACCTAACGCTGATATTAATAATTTATTTTTCGTTATATTTACATTTTCTGTCAATTTCTTGATACTAAATTTGTATTTTAAGTCTAAAACATCTCGCTTTTTATCCTACAAGAAAAACTTAACCTCATTAATTACTACGTAATTATATTTTTATACTAATACTTACTGTAACTGTATTTGTAATATTATTTAAATAATTTTGTGTAGAATTTGCAATTGCCGGTAAAAACTCTTTATGTGTTTGTCGTTTTAATATCCATTTTCCCTGTAATAAAAATATACTAACCTAATATTTTGTATCTAAATTTTACGTTAGCAGTACAAGATAATTGAGTTTATACCTTTAACGAATTAAAAGATCTTAAATATTTTTCAACATTTTTTGGTAAACTATGCCGTGAAAACATTTTATTACATCCAATAAGATCTTCGTTAGGTTACATGTGTTTCTAGCATCTAATGTCAAATATCAGTTTCACCAACTTATAAATTTGCTATAAATATCGAACTGAAAAAAGTATACGAAAAATTTATAATATGTTTATTCAATAAAAATATTAAATAAATTTGATATAAATTATTTTTAAAATTTATATAATTATTACAGTAGTAGTATAACATAATTTTCTATTTATTGTTGCAATCTTTCATTCGCATTGTTGTATTACTTAAATAAAATAAATAAATGAATATATAAATATATAATTATTTAATTATTTATAATAAAAAAAAAGTTATGAATATATTTTTTAAGTATAATTTATTTATATTTGTAAAATAAATTAAAATAAAATGTAATATAAATATCAAGTAATGTGGTCAGGAAATAAATCACCTAGGAAACAAATTTACAATGATATTAATAAATTTTTTGTTTTAAATTCGTTCAGTTTGACATAAATTTTCGGTTCCAAATTTAAGTTTATTTTTCAAAATTTTAACGTATATATAATCATTTACATTCACTAATATATATTTTCATCTATTTGAAATAACATAATGTGTTCGTTAGTAAAATGTTTTCAGAAACTTACAACACACACACTACAAGTATGTGCACAACGTTCTATGTGCCAAGCCACGTGTGGAGATAATCGTCGAAAAGGCTTAGTTATTGGTATCTATGAAATGCCCGATATGCCTGGAGAACAAGCTTCCCCAGGCAAATTAACACCTAGTGGCGAAAAATACAATCACTGGTCGGTCTCGGTAAGGAATGTCAAGGATACGACAGCTTTGAGCAGATCGACGAAGGAAAAGAAGCTATACGAATTGCAGCAGGAACTGGTGTTAGAGCCCTACAAGAACTACCCTTGCAGAAAATCTGGGTGGAAAGTTTTGGCCATGCAGAATCTGCAGCTGAGGGTGCTGCTCTCGGAGTTTGGCTCTATCAAGAGAAAAAAGAGAAAAAGAAACAAGTTTTTATTCCGCAATTAGATCTCTATGATGACTGTGATTGGACGGGCTGGCAAATTGGTTTGCAAAAAGCTGCCGCACAGAATCTAGCTAGACAGTTAATGGACACGCCCGCTAATTTAATGACGCCAACTTCATTTGCACAGAATGCCGTTGAGGTGTTGTGTAAATCTGGTGTGAATGTTGAGGTTAAAGTTAAAGGCTGGGCGGAAACACAGAATATGAATGCTTTTCTTGCTGTTGGTAAAGGTTCGTGCGAACCACCGATCTTTCTAGAACTCAGCTACTATGGAGCATCGAAAGATGAACGACCAATTATACTTATAGGTAATATTTTTATATAATTTTATAAAATATGTACACACTGATGTACTTATGAAAAAAATAGTAGTTGAAGAAGGAACTACTAAAAGAATTAAAACAGAATCAATGGGAATACAAAAAAGAATAATTTTACATTCGATTTATTTGTTTAATACTACATATTTATTGTAATTAATTATTAGAAAAATTAGCTAGTTTATGTAAAATTAATAATTTAATAACAATTTTTAGATATTTACAGAATTAGCATATAAAAAAATTAATCAAATATTTAATTGTCAATATTTTCATTGTTTATTATTATTTTGATTTCCAAAAAATATATATGTTGTTAATTGTTATTATAGTACTTATGTATTAATTTCAAAATTTATTTATTTGTAGTTTATTTGTAAAAAAATAATTTTCAACATTTTCCTTGAAAAATGCGATTTTCTCTTATTTCACACATGTTTTTTATTTGAAAAAAATATGATTAATCTTTATTACAATCATTTTAAATTAACAAAATTTAATATGAAATTTATATGTGTACATATAAGCAGTTAATATGTAAAAACAGATTTTCCGTGCACATTGCTTCCCAAATTATTTTAGAGAAAAGTGTTATAAATAAATGTTGTAGAGTATAAAATTCTGCATTTAAATCAATAAACAAGATTTATTTCGCATGCTATATAACTGCAGAAATTAGATTTGAAAATTTACAAAATTATATTGTAATAGTAGCCATGAAGTTAAATCAAAAGACAAATTTTAAATTGGAAATAGTTCACGTAAAGATTAAGACTTATTTTTTATTACAATTTAATTTTCAAACACATATGTTATTGAGGCACTTGTCTTTATAATCTTTGCTAAATTATCCCGAAGATTTAATATACTAACTACTTTTTAGTAATTTCCTTATAGCATGTTCTAACTCCGTTTTGATTTCTATTTAGGCAAAGGAATAACCTACAACAGCGGTGGTTTATGTTTGAAATCAGCTGAAAAACAGAAATATATGCGAGGTGATATGGGAGGAGCAGCTATCGTAGTAGCTGCTTGCCGAGCGGTAGCGGGTCTTCAACTGCCACTAAACGTTCGCGGTTTAATTCCTCTTTGCGAGAACATGCCTGGCTGCGCGGCTGTCAAACCTGGTGCCATTATCAAAGCCATGAATGGTAAAACAATCGAGATACAATCTTCGGACGTTGCTGGACGTTTGATACTAGCAGACACTTTGGTATACGCCCAAAGTTTCTGGCCACGATTTATCATCGATGTAGGTACAATGACCACCGATATGAGAGAGGCTTTAGGAGAAGCTGCCAGTGGAGTGTTTACAAACTCAGAAGCGTTGTGGGAGTATATGTTGGCAGCTAGCATGCATACCGGAGATCGAGTCTGGCGCTTTCCCCTCTGGGATCATTTTACCTTTTTACTGACGGACAATCGTACGGTTGATGTTAAAACTCACGGGAAAGGTCCTCATAGAGGTATTGGTGGTTCATGAAGAATTGCAGCATTCTTGAATGAGTTTGTGCCATGTGGTGATTGGCTACATATGGATTGTAAAAGTGTTTTGAAAACAGATGGAGTTGATTACGAGTATCTACAGAAGGGAATGGCTGGTAGACCTACTCGTACAGTTGTTGAATTTCTGTCACAGCTTGTATGCCATAAAGATGAAGAATGTTAATTTTCTATTTTCATAAAACTGTATATTTCTTGCTATTTACGATTTAATATGTTTTGATTTATTTATCTGTACACACTTATTAGGTACCAGTTATGTGAATGTAAATAAATACATACAATAAATTCAAATATTGTTGTTTTATTTTCCAGATAGGTAAGTATGGTTGAAAGTATTTTGCGTGAACGAATGTTTCCAAGTAGGTAGTTAAAATAAAAGATCATGTATCTAATATTCCTCTCACATCATAAAACTTTGTTGTACGAAATGAATGAATCCTAATGTTTCATGTAGGTAAATAGAAACGCCCCTATTTTGGTAAAACTTTGTTGTATGAAACGCATGTCACTCATTTTACAGTGATATATTATTTAAACAATTTATTACTCATTTATACTCATTAATTTTTAATTTTAAGTGATTTGTTCCAAATTTATTTGTAAAATACATGTTTATAATTTTGTTTTTTTATATAGCAAGGAGCTAAAATGAGATGAGATATATAAAAATGATTGGTTTTAATTGAAATATAATTATAGCAGTTTACAATAAAGATATTTAATATACAAGATTAATCATTTTTATTTGAGCTTGGTAATAAAGTGTATTTTAAATACAGATAAAATCAAAATTATCTATCAATAAATTATTGTTACATCGATAAATCGATAATATCGATATATCAATATGTCGATATTATCGATATTTTTTAAATATCAAATATTGATATTGAAATTCCAATATCGCCCAGTCCTAATAAATATGGATGAATCGAAAATTGCTTGTTTGGATAGGAATGTTTAGAGTTTGTGCCACATCTTTATAGTACAAGGTGTATGTATTTACTACCAGTAACGCGATTTTTCAACTAATATTAGCTATATAACAGTTACTACGTTTATACCAAACAGTTGTAATTTTTAAATTTATTAAAAACAACTACATATTAAAACATCAAATTATGAAGAGAAGAAATATTGTTTTATTACAGCGTTTTCTCTTTTTTAATGTTCAGAAATTTTCAGCAAAATTTTGGATAATAACAATAAAAAAATTTATTGTCTTGGTTGGTTATTAAAATTGCAGCTTTATTCCAAAAATTTATATTTTATAGGAGTACATTTTATGATGGAATTTGTTTATTTACGCTGAATTTATGTGACCAACTTTGCTTTTCTGTATTTCCTTGGCATAAAAAAAAAAAAAAAAAAAATATGAATACAATTTTATCGTAGAAAGTAGCCTTAATTAACAAAAAAACAAACAATACACCTTTCGATTTGCCACAAAAATTATCAGCAGCAAAATTTATAAGGTTTTTCTTTTGTATGCGTACGCATATGTAATTTTAAACTGTTATTTTGACTAAATTTTTTTTACAAATTTCACATTTATAAGGTTACTCCTTTGTATGCGTACGCATATGATATTTCAAATGGTGATTTAGACTAAAACTTTTATTACAAATTTCACATTTGTAAGGCTTTTCTTTTGTATGCGTACGCATATGATATTTTAAACTGTTGTTTTGACTAAAACTTGTATTACAAATTTCACATGTATAAGGTTTTTCTTTTGAATGCGTACGCATATGTAATTTTAAACTGTATTTATGACTAAAATTTTTATTACAAATTTCACATTTATAAGCTTTCTGCCGTGTATGTGTACGCATGTGTGTTTTCAAATTGCTCTTTTGACTAAAGGTCTTATTACAAATTTCACACTTACAAGGTTTTTCTTTTGTATGAGTACGCATATGGGATTTTAAATTGCAACTTATACTAAAAGTTTTTTTACAAATTTCACATTTATAAGGTCTTTCCTTTGTATGTATACGCATATGTACTTTCAAATCTGATTTCCTTACACAAACTTTTTCACATATGTTACATTGGAACCTTTTCTTGTCTGTGCGTGCCTGTTCTTCATCAAATGCAATGACTTGACTACGTTTCCGTTTTTTACCCTTTCGGTCAGTAGTACGTTCCGCCGCCGGCGAATTGGAATTGAATATAGCTGAGGTAGATGGTTGAAATGTAGATAAGGCATAAGATGATGTGGATGGTAATGGAGATGATGACGGGGCTGGAATTGTTGTTGTAGATGAAGGTGGGATAGATGTCTCAGCCAAAGCGGCTTCACAATTTTGATCAGACTGATCGTTTTTCATCCGTGGCACGCATACCGCGCAAAACCATTTTTCGTTTTTCTTTAATTTATTGCAGGAAAGATGCGTTCCTTGTGAACCGCATGTATAACACAATACTATTGTCCATCTAGAAAAATAAAATACTTACGTAAGCTGACTTCACCAATTAACAAAAAACAAAAACGAAACAGTGTAGATTTTCTTTTAGACAAATAAGTAAGAGACCTTGAACAAATAAATTGTTCAAGGTCTATTACTATAATTGCTTATCGCATTATTGTATAGATGGCGTTGGTGGTATTTATTTACTTCTCATCGTTATCGCTTTGAAGTACTTGCTATAAAAGGCAGCCAGAATTAACATCGGTTATCAGTTGCCTCACAGCAACTGATCACAGCACCGTACTGATGAGGTCCAAAAGACCGAAACACGTGTCTACGGTTAAACTGGCCAGTCGTTGATGCATAGCTTAACAGCCGATTCAATGACTGAGTATCTTGTGAAATTTTGGGAAAAATATAAAATCTCAATATTCTTGAGTATTATTAAATAAGTAAGAAGCAGGCTTGGCCTGATTTTAATCATTTGATTTAAATCACAATTTTAATAATAATTATTTTAGAGTAATTCCCCAATAAAATCTCAACGCGCATCGTTTAGACGGTGCATTTTGCTACAATTTGATATGCAACAGCATCAGATTCGCGCCGTTTCACCGCAAGAAATCGCAATTAAATTTCATTTTAACAACTGATTAATTAAAATATCTAGATACATCTAGCACAAAATAAATATTAAAAATATATTAAATAATATTTAACGAAATGCAATCAATAATGATAGTTATGCAAAAAGTATTACAAATAAAAATTGTCGGTATAAGTATATTTCTAGTTTTTATTTTTAATATTTAGTAAATTATAAACATAAAAAAATATTATATTGTCATTTCACATTAAACTTAGTGATATTTCAAAATAGAAACAAAAATATAGTTAAATAATAATGAATAAATTTGTCAAATCGTAAAAAAATCAAAACAAGCCAAGCAAGCCTGGTAAGAAGAATGAATGATAAATTTCAAATTCAAATTTACTTACGATCCAACAGCATTGTAGTTGCGTCCTCGTGTACAAACACAGTTATCAGCATTACATTCTTTATGTCTGTAAAGTAAGTCTCGATATGCATTCGGTTCAAGTTCCCACGAAGCATCTCGTTGTGGAACGAACACACCATACTTCTTCATGGTCTCTTGAAATATTTCATCATTATTGCATATTGGGCACTTAAAAAAATAGCCAGCGCTTAACGCCATTATTTGTATACAGGCTTTATGAAAGTACGAATTTTTCTTGCAACAAGGTGCCCACAATATTTCAGTCTTCTTTTCTACAGCAATTTCTTCGTAACATATTGGACAAAAAATTTGCTTGTCTTTAAGCCTCGGTAAGTTCTGTTTAGGTCGATGATTAAAACAAAATGAGCTGAAATTCACAAAATTTATATAATTAATACAAGTTATCAAAATAATTACAATAAATTAACACCACTTCTTAAACAATGTAACAATTGAATTAGTACAATCCAAAAACCAAGTTTATGAACAGGTGGCCAAAACTTTGTGAAAACCAGTTTCCTTGACTTTTCCCGGTTTTCCAGATTTTTTTTTTAAATTTTTCCCTGAATTTTATTATTAAACAAAATTTATTAATTTTTGCCGATATTATAGTAATACAAAGCACAAAACTAGTGTTTAACATTTTTTTTTGTTTGTCAAATTTTTTTCCTGATTACAAATAAAATTCGCTGACTTTCCCAGGATCAACAAAATTCTCTGATTTTTTCCGGCTTTGGCCGCCCTAAACCAGCTATTGTTTAAAAAAAATGTGTAAAAGAACTTAAAACTTACTGAAACCCTCCAAAGAACTGATGTCCTGAATTATTTCGAATTCCACAAGGAAGATGAAATACTATTTTACAAGTACGTTTGGAGCATAATACGGACGCCCCTTGTTCCTTACAATAATAACAAGTCTGACAAACAAATTAGTTTATTAAAAAAAAAAAATTAAAATAAAAATTAGAAAATCACTTACTCTTTGTCGCGAACGCTGCAATTCACTGTTGATATCAGAAAGTAAAAATCCTAAAATACCTTCGTGATCCCGTCCGGTTTGTGTAATGGTGGCTGCAAGTAGCTAAAAGTAAATACATATTGTAGTAATATTATTATTTTAGTTTAAATACAATAACTTACTAGACAATAGTAATGTACATGGACATTTCCACATGATTTCAATTCTCCTAAATGTAATTTGTCATCGTCAGAAGTATAGCACAAGCAACATTTATTTTTGTTTCCCATTTTGAATACTATTCTCTGTCTATTGTCTGTCTATCTGAAACTAAGATAATAATTCTGAATTATTTATACAAGCTTCATATTACAAATTATTATAAACAAATCCAGTGGCGTCACTAAGAGAATGTGGATCGCATCGAGTAACATTATCAGAAAAGGTGACACCAAAGTAATTTTTGTGCATTCTTGTTTTTATTTGATGCTAGTAACTTTTATAGTCACTGATATTGTCAAGTATTAAAATTATATTAATAGTATATTCATTTACATATAAAATAAAAACGTTATTTTAATTGTTACATAAAATAGATACTAAAAATTAATTTAAATGTAAAGCGATTTAATAATATAATTTACAACAATATATTATACTGTTTCATAAATTTTAATATATATTTAATAATACAGTGTCCGACATGCTAAAGCCTAATAAGAGGACAAGAAGCACATACAGAAATCAAAAATATTAAAATGTAATATGATCATAGATCATATAATATAAAATGGATACAGCTATACCATATATATCACATAGCCAAGAGTGTTTACAACATGTTTGTAAATCAACGATAATATTTTTTCTTTTCTTCTCTTTTCATTTTGTAAAAACCTAATATAGCTATCTCTCTTTAAGTTCTTGCTTCTGCGCTTGCGCAATTTAAGCAATGAATATATGTTACGTAGAGCGTAGATAACTAATATGACAGTTGTATGACGGCATTTTGCTTTATATCTTATTTATTTCATTAGAATTGTGATTTTTGTCAGCTGTTCGTATTGTTTCTTTCGTGTTAGATAAATAAAAACAATGGTTAAAAAATGTATTGTATGTGGGTGCTCATCTAAAAGTACTGTGGATACATCGTTTCACAGGTAACGTTTCAAAAACTTATCCAAATTATATACTGGGTGTCCCATTTTAATCCGCCACTTGCAATAACTTTAAAATCGTGCAACGGACAAAAAAATATTTCGAATAAAAAGTAAATGGCTTCGAGTGGGACATCTGATGCAAAGACTCTTTCCCTCTCCGAACCCCCTGGGGGGCGGAAACGAGGGGCAACTTTAAAATCTTAAATGAAACCCCTATTTTTTATTAAAGATTCGGATAGACCATTAAAAAGTATGTAAATTTTATTTTAAGACTTTTTTTTTATCTTTGATAGATGGCGCTGCAAACAGCATTTTTTTTCTCAGTTTATCAGTCTTCAATTTGAAAAAAAAAGGTGTAACTAAGTACGATATTCAAGTTCTTTTCAGTTCTTTGGGAGGTGGGGGGGGCAAGGATCACTGCATCAGATATTTCGAGGGGGATAACTCTAAGTTAATGGTTTCGAGGGGATATCTGATTCATTGACCCGTGCCCCCCCCCCCTTCTCCCAAAGAACTAAAAAAAACTTAAATATCGTACTTAGTTACACCTTTTTTTTCAAATTAAAGACATAAACTGAGGAAAAAAATGCTGTTTGCAGCGCTATCTATCAAAGATAAAAAAAGTCTCAAAATAAAATTTACATACTTTTTAATGGTCTATCCGAATCTGCAATAAAAAATAAGGGGTTCCATTTAAGATTTCAAAGTTGACCCCCGTTCTCGCCCCCCAGAAAGTCCGGGGTGGGCAAAAGTCCCTGCATCAGATGTTCCCCTCAAAACCATTTACTTTTCATCCGGAACATTTTTTTGTCCGATGCACGATTTTAAAGTTATTGCAAGTGGCGGATTAAAATTGGACACCCAGTATATATATATATATATATATATATATATATAAGTTAATTTAGAATAACTACCGTGAATATAAGTTGAGAAAATTTATATAACGGGATACGGTATATGATTGACTAGGTTATATAGGTTATATAGGTGTAATAAATTGATAGATATTAAATGCTAGCATTTTAATAACCTAGTCAATCATATACCGTATCCCGTTATATAAATTTTCTCAACAATATATATATATATATATATATATATATATATATATATATATATATATATATATATTATTCAAATTTATATATATTATCTATGCTTAAAACAAAATTAAGTAAGGTTAATGTAATAATACTTACATTTCTATATACAATAGTAACTAATTAACTATAATCACAATATTATAGTAAATGTTTCGTAAAAATAAATTACATTCATTTACAAATACGTGTTGAACTGCTGTCAAAAATTACAGGTTAAATTTTAAAAAACTACTTTATCGACCCACCACAAAATAGTTACATTGTAATTTAATAGATGGCAGCACTAATTATAATTTATATTATTATTAATTATTTTATTTAATATTATTTTTTTAATGATAATTTAATATTTTAAATTATTTTCCAACAAAATATCAAATTTTTATTAGCATAGGCTGAACTATAGTTTTTGACGTTTATGTATACCAAATATATTTACTTTCTAATATTCTAAGATCAAAAATAAAATAACTTACCATAATCGCAAATGTAGATATTACACACAAAATATTTATGGATTTAATTTATATTTCAATACGTACAATAATTATTTTTAAATTTTATTGCTTAAAATTTTGTAATATTATTTGCATTTCAATGAATTAAAAATTTATCGACTGTTGAATATATTCAATATTACTTTGTTTTAATATTTATTTAAGTTTTAAAATTTAAATATCCCCTTAATTTTATTCAAAACTGCATTACCGTTACCGAATGTTATTTAATTAATATAGAAAAAAATAGTTTTATTGTTTAAAATATTAATTATATTTCAATAAATTAGAATTTATAGACTATTAAATATGTCCAATATTACTTTGTTTTAATATTTATTTTTAAAATTTAAATATCACTTTTATTTTAATCATACTACATTGCCGACTGTTATTTAATTTAATATTTAGAAAATAATAGAATAGCCGGCTATGAAAACAAAACAATAAAATTTTCTGTAAACATTAAAAATTGCGTAATTAGAATCGATAAAAAATTGAAAGATCGAAGATAAATTTAAACGAAGATTTTTCCACTATTTCCTCAATGTCTTCATTAGAATCACTGATAATGGAATACGAACAGAAACAGAAAATCTGCGCTTATAATATTAAAAAAATTAACGAAGAAATCGCTGAGCAAGATAAACAACTAGCGAAATTCGAAAACGAACGCCAGAATATGGAAGCTGGTTTGATAATTTCGGATAATCAAGTTAATTGCACCAAAGAATTATTGGCTAATCGAAGTCTATTGATCGAAAAAGAAAAAGCTGTACTTGACGAGCTTCAGCAAGCAGTTTGGAAGGAAGGCAAGGCATTCGATAACGATATTATGATTTGTCCGAATCAACACGAAACAATCGATAATTGCAATCACGATAATTTCGATTAGGAATCATTGAATGAATATGCGAAATTACAGGGCGAAATTAATACTATACTCGGTTTTATTTGTATACAAAATCAATATTTGACCGCGTTGGACAGTTCAATTATGGAGTTGGAGACACACAGGGACGATTTGGTTAAATTACTTACGAAAATATAATTTTTCTTTAATCTTATTTATTTCTTATAATTACCTAATGTTAAATAACATATAATTTGTTTTTTTTTTGTTTTCAATATTTTGTATTTAAATAAATATTTCTATAATATTCTTAATAGTACAAAACATTTGTAACTATAACAATATTTAATGTAGAAAAAACTGTACTTAAACTTATTAATTGAATAAACTATAGTAAAAGTTTTATTCAAATAGGATTCCAAAGCTATGAGTCATTTACTACGGTTACATGATACCCTGTAAAAATTTTCACCTCACAAAATCGCACAAAATCTCTAAATTTTGATGGCTTTGACGTTTAGAAAAAAACCAAACATTATTTATTTTTGTTTCGTTGCTAGGATTTGAGTTTAGGATTGTCAGATATGGGGAAAAAACACTGAAATATAGTAATAACTGGAATGTGCACTGCCTATGTGTTCTAGTAGTGGCAATGCGAGTCGAAAGAGATAGGAGATACGTGGTATCTCTATCACTGTCTTACACTTCTGCGCATTTGAAATTCAAATGCGATTTCTTGCGGTAAAAATGCGACAATCTTATGTTGTTGCATATTAAATTGTAGCTAAATGCATCGACTAAACGATACGTAATGAGATTTTATTGGGGAATTCCTCTATAAAAGGTATTTTTATCATTTTTGATATATTAATTTGACATTTGACAGCTAGATTCTTTTTTTTCATAGCTATCTAAGTTATCATGTAGTAGCAATGCTACGCCATTAGAAAGACAAAGACGCGAATACCACGTATCTACTATCTCTTTCGGCTCGCATTTGAGCGACCAGTGCGCGTTCCAGTTATTACTATATTTCAGTGGAAAAAAAATAAAAGCACACTTATCATTTATATTGATTGACAGTTATAATGTTTGAAGCGTTGGAAAACTAAGCATAAACGTAGCACGTTGAAAACAACAAGCTAGTTCGGTTGAAGCAAACCACGAAACACGTAATTTGCTTTCATCGTTCAACGGAACGGATTAAAAGCAGTTAGTACGTAGAGATTAATATATTAGAGATTAAATTATTAAAAATTCTTAATTGGCTTTGGAATCCCATTTGAACAAAAATTTTACTATAATTATGTTCAAAGTAAATAACAGTAGTTTTTTTTATTACAAAATATAAATACGATGACTAAATATTTACTCTTGAGCTATGTATGTAACAACAATAACAGATAACTTTTTTCGTTTAAAATGAATAAGTTTTGATTGGTACAAGACATTGTTTGGCAAGTTTATGGTCGCCTGGTAAAATAATGTCCTGTATTCGTTTCTAAAATGTTAGTCGATGATTTTATTATTTTTTTGTTTATTATGGTACACACTGATGATAGTTCCTAAACGCTAATAATTTTATTCTCAGTAACCACTCTTCTTCAATGCTTTGAGATCTACGACCTTGTAGTAATCCTCGCTGGTAACAACAAAATATTTATTTTTTAACATTTTATTCATTAGATAATATTTGTTCCTTTTTAGTTTTTAAAACGGTGTCCATCTTAAACATATTACTAAGTTACTTGCTTTGAAAAAATAAAGACGGAATTTGAAGTATTTTTGAAAATAAAATTTAGAATTTTGTATTTTACGGACAAACATTTATACAGTGTGTCCCCGGATTGAGTTCACTATAGGTGTAATCGGCAAAAAATTTAAGAATTTTATTTTTATATTTTGGGTTTCCGCCCCGCTTTGCCTGAAAACAATTTTAAGCATATGTTTATTTTTTTAAAATCGGCGGCCATGAAAAATGTTAAAAACTATTTTGTATTCAGGTAAAGTGCCTTTTGGGTCAATAATACGGCATAATGTTCTTGAGAAAAGTTGTTCAGAATATGAAATTATGGATCTGTGCAAAATTTTAAAAAGATTAGTTTTAAAAAAAATGTGTCTAGACATAACGCCGACTGAACAAAACGCCGACTAAGGACATTACGCCGACCGTTCATTTGCATTTGCGCAAGCTAATCGTTGTTATTGATAGATATTTTGCATGAGATTGATGTATTGATAGATTTTACTCAACCCCCAAAGTTTTGGTTTGTGCAAGCGTCAACCTTTTGTTTATTTAGCTTGCGCAAACTCGAATGAACGGTCGGCATAGTGTCCTCACTTGGCGTTTTGTTCAGTCGGCGTTATGTCTAGACAATTTTTTTTTAAATTGATTTTTTTTTAATTTTTTACAAAGCCATAATTTCATATACTGAACAACTCTTCTCAAGAACATTATGCCGTATTATTGACCAAAAAGCCACTTTATCTGAAAATAAAATAATTTTTTACATTTTTCATGGCCACCTTGATCTTTAAAAAACTAAAAAATATGCTTAAAATTGTTTTCAGACAAAGCAGAGCGGAATCCCAAAATATAAAAATTAAATTCCTAAATTTTTTGCCGAGTACACCTACAGTGAACTCAATTCGGGGACACACTGTATATATATATATATATATATATATATATATATATATATTATATATATTTAAAAAAAAAAAACTGTTCTAATTGTCTTGTATAATAAAATTATTATTAAAAAAAAAAATACGGAGTTTGTAACCAAATTTCACTTTTATATATTGTTTATTTAAATTATGCCTTTACGTGATATTTTTTCAAAAACTTTTTTCTTTATTTTTAAAATTTTAATCTTTGTCTATTTAATGCCTGTTAGTGTGCTTTTGTGATATTGTTTATATCTGATGTATTATTTTTATTTCTGTCAGAAAACTTATGATATTTGTTGTGTTTTTGTATCGTGTGCTTCCTTTGGGTTATTTGGTATTTGTAGTTAATAACTTTAAATTAAACAACATTAAAAGTAATAAATTAGAAAAACAGTCGACTGTTAATATTTAATAAATAAATAGTAATAGAGGGAATTCAGTCTTTTATATATTTTTATTAGTTACTAAACCAACGTTTCGGCAATTACTATTGCTTTCTTCAGGGCTAGCAGAATATTTTATTTGATGGTACATGTAACGCAAATATACATATTTGATTAGTAAATTTAAAAATACAAATTATCATTGTTATATAAAGAACATGCCAAAAAATCATTTTAATAATAAATGTCATTTATTATTAAAATAATAATAAAATAATCAATTAAAATATTCTGATAGCCCTGAAGAAGGCAATATTGATTTCCGAAACGTTGGTTTAGTAGTTAATAAAAATATATAAAAAACTGAATTTCGTCTATTACTAATTATGTATTTATTAAAAATAATTTTGACAAAAGCGTTTATACAATTAAAATGAAAGTATGAGCTTACATTATTACGTTGCTTTTTTTAATTGTAAAAAATAAATACAATTTTAAAATTGTATACATCATACACTATTTTATAATCTAAAGAATATATTATATAAATTTATTGCATTATATAGTTTTTGCGATAAAATTATCTATATTATACACATATTCATTAATTTTTTAAAAAAATTTAAAAACATTGTTTTACAGAGCTAAATTTTTTTCGAGATTGACGATTTAATAGGTACTTTTAGAAGATGTTCTTAAATGCTTTTAATTAATTCTTTTATGCGTAGACAACATTCGTCCCGGTAAAAAATTTAACGCATTTTTTGATCCCGCATCAAATTACATCTTACTCAGTAGAGACGGACCGCCGCGCCAGTTGTAACATTTCCATGGGAAACTTGTATCGAAAATGCAGTAAATAGTAAAAAATGGCGACATGATGTTTTAGCAAAAGTTAACAGTCCTATCGTTCATTTTCTAAATGCTGTCGAAGCAGTTTTGTTATCGAAAGCAAAACGTTGAAATCTATGCGATGCAAAAGCAATGTCAGTAACATTAGAACCCACCGAGTATTGTTGTGCAAGCGTCACAGCATTATGTGCAAGCTTTATATCAAGGAAATGGCCGTGGTGCATTAATGCTCAATTATAGTGATAAGTTGAAAAATAATACGAAAAATGGTATAATCGCTGAACAGTTTAATGATGATAAATTTAAACAATTATGTTTGGAAAATTTCTCTTGAAATATACACATGCAATTTAAGTACAAATTTGTTATTTATTTCTAAATATGTTATTAAAGAATTGAGTATTATTTGTACTTTTACGAAAAAAATAAAAAAATACATGGTTTGACATATTTTCATCAACAAAAAAAGTTTTTGTAATTAATATTTTGACAAGTAGCATGTTAAATTTAATAATTTAAAAATTAATAACCTGTATTTATTCATTTTCCTTTTATTAAAATTTATTTTTAAACGACAGTTTATTATTTTTAATAGGTATTGAATAAAATCTGTTATGAGTGTTATGATATTGTTTTAATAAAATCTTTCAATATTTTGCCTTAATATAGTAAATTTTACTGAGTGCAACAAGCCACACTATGCCAATATATTTATGGGGCATTTATTAAAAATCTGTCTTTTTAAATAATAAATATAGGCAATACACTTGTGTAATACTGGTTGCATAATTATTTATAAGTACTTTAAGGGTAAATGTAGCTGAAAATAAGCTTATTTTCCAAATTTTTTTTTATTAAAAATACAAAAGAGTTGTCAGATAGTACATATCTTGGACTACATATACGAATTTTTTTAGTCAAAAATTCTTTCCCATAGCATGCGTTAATAGCGCACGCGTGACTGGAACGCTCTATTGGTGTACACAGTCCAGCCCGAACGGTTCATCTTCAATTAAAAATGGGATGATATTCCATAAATAGACTAAATTTTTGGGAGCTTGACGTAGAAAAAAGTAGAAAAAGTAGATTTTGTGGTTAAAATAGCGGCCTGTAAAAAAAAGTCATTTTTCCCATGTTTTTTTAGGTTTGAAGCGCTGTAAAAAATACTTAAAATAAACTTTTTAGAAATTTTCCTACATCAAGCTCCCAGAAAAAAAGGTTCTTTACAATATGTTTAAACCGCAATACTGTATGTTAATTAGATCGACCGCAATCGTGCACGTCAGTTTGAAAAACATGCCTTCCAGAAAATCGCTTTAAAAGTTTTGTCAGTGTTATTTTGTTGATAAATGTCTTTTTTCTAACTTACAGCTAATTATATATTATTGTTCTATATTATTATATATTAATATTTTATATATTATATATTTTATTATATATTATTATAATATATATTATTATTATATGCGTCTCATATGGCCGCTGCGGCTGTACCCTCAAAATGCGACTCCACTCAAAGCTAATTTGAATATCAAAAAACTATTTCAGGAGCATATTCTAGACCCTTCAAAGATTGCAAAAAACCAAAAAAAAATTTGTAATTTTTTAATTCGAATTTACCGAAATACGTTCTTAATCATAATTCTTATACTATACATTATTTTGTATTTTTAATAGTGTATGTATTTTCCATTTATGAATAAGGTAAAAAATACTATTTCGTCGTTTTAAAATATTATATACGTAATTGCAAATAATGCAAAACCCTAATTTTTAATATAAATCTTTCCTTGTTTTATTACAATAATCAATCTGAAAATTTCAAATTTAAATAAAAAATAAAATATATTTTATCAAGTTATTAAATTTCTTTTATTAATAAATCAAAATTCATCGGTTTTTTTTTATCCATCATTAAATTCGAAATAAAATAATTTAATATTTAATATTTGCCAACTAATTCCATATGATTAAATTTGTCTTTAAAACATGTTTCTTTTTATTATAAAAAATCATTTGTTAAGTAATAACTTTTATTGTGTGTTTTAAAATTTTCTAATTTTTGATAAATACGAAAGCAGAAAACAAAAATAAAATGGTGATATACTAGATACAAGATACTACTCTAAATTAAAATTCTTTGTAAAGAAATTTAAACTTATAACAACGCCAAAACATTTCGAGACAATTTATATTCATTCGAAATAAAACTAATAATAAATTTTTAATTGATTTTTCCCTCGAATAAATTAGTTTGAAATTCATTTAGTACGTAATTGTGAATTGTTAATTTATAAAATAAAATGTAATTGTAAACACATAATAGGCCTGTATTCTCACCTCACTTTTTCGTGAAAAAGTGCTTTTATTATTAATTTAAAAATAACTTTTTGCTTCTGCTTTTGGTCAAATACAAATAATTTTACTATTTTTGATACTTTTTATGATATTTGATATTATAAAATTTAAATAAAGGGTTTAATAAATAATTTTAAGTAAACGTCAAAAGTACTTTTAGCAAAGATCACTTTTATAAATGAGGCGAGAATACGGGCCTTAGTCAGTATTCACAAAAAATATATTTAACAACGTAAATACGTATTTCAACAGCAATGCTGTCCTCATCGGTACAAGTAAACTACACATTAATACAAGTTGATTTACAAACAATACATAGTTTTATTTATTTTTAAAAAATTTGAAATCTTGTTATTATTGGTTTGTAGTAGGTGTGTTTTTGACCAATCGTAGCAAATTGTTTTGTAGGGGGGTCAGATCTGTGTTCATCAATTTATCTTTATTTTTATACATAAATATATTGATTCAAAAGTATTTAATCTACTGGAATTCATGCCATTACAAATTTTTTCACATTTTACGTTTTCTAATAAGAATTTATGTCCTGTCTCATGGTGATGCGATGCAACTGCCGATTTGAAAACCTGTTTATTTTTTATATTATAATTGTGTTCTTTAAATCACGTAGTTTCAGCCCTTCTAATAGAAAAAATGATGTAAAAACTTTTAAATTTTCTTACAATAGAAACACTCACAATAAATTAAATAACTTATTTAAAAAATTTGACATACAATTAGCTTTCTCAAATAAATTTAAACTTAGGAATATGTTAAATAATAAAAACATTTCTAAAAAAGACAAATTAGCTAATTCAGGAATTTATTCAATTAGATGCTCTGATAAAAATTGTAAAAACAATTTATATATAGGAAAAACAAAAAGAAAAATATCTAATCGATATTTATTACATGATATTGTCTACATGATATATTTTTTTTAGTTTAGCCGTTTCAAGTTGAAACATAGCTGTTTCTATAAATAAATTTTAATATTATGTTGTTAATTGCAGGTTAAAAAATAAAATAAAATATAGTGACCTCAGTATGTATATTACCACATACAATTGTATGTTTTTTTAAAAAAATGTAATTTGCAAAAAAACCTTTTAGTTTAATATTATAGTTTTTCTAATATTTCTGAAGCCAAACCTGTTCGGTCCCTTACGAACAAAAACATGGTCAAAAATTTTTAACTTCAGTTGTGTGCAGTTTATGACGGTTCACGTTTGTCAAAATTGATTTTTCATGGTTACGTTCTTGTGTTACTTGTTAATTATCATATTAAACTGTAAGTATTCCTTTATTTTATTATTTGCTATATATTGTTATTCTAGTGCACAGTTTAATTAATTTAGTTTCTGTATGAATAATATTTTAACTTTTAACCTACATATGTGTTTGAGAATTAAAACTTCATATATTTTTTAAATAAACGTATTTTTGATAAAATATTACAGTATTTTATATCGGTCCATCAGACAAATTATTACCAATAAATATTAAATATATTACTGGTTAAAAGTTAAAAATAGCAATTGAAAAAATTACATGCTTATACTTTGATTTTGATACACGCATATGTATAATATATTAACGGTTGCATTTTACAATACCTATATGAAACTATATAAAGTATTTTGTTTGTGTTTAATAATTACTAGTTCTGTTTTGTGCAAACAAGATAATATTATTTATTAGTTGTATAAACTTTCATATAGTGAACGTAAATATTGTTAAATAATTCAGAGTTTACAACGAAACTAATCACAGTTTTTAAATAAATAACTTTAGATAGTCATTTGTAATTTTTTTTATTTATTTAAGTGTAGAAAAAAAAACACTGAATCAATATACAGTAGAACTTGTTATACAAGCGACTTGTTGTATAAACCGGCATATTTAAAAATGGTTTGATTCCGTAAAATATCGTTATTAAAATCTATTTACGAACGCAATAATAAATTTTTATTTTATTAAATACAGAATATATATATTTTTGTTGGACTGTGATTTTTTTTACTGAGCTCAAACTTTGTTATCTGGAAACAGTAGGTACCAGTCACGCACGTACAGAATAAACAAGATTAGAAGTATATGGGTAAACCCATATATAGACCACTGACATTTCTCGGAAAGTTGGCAACACTGTATTTTAATAATATTATAATTTATGTGGGCACTAGGAGAAACTTTTTTGAAAATTTAATCAAAATCGAATAAATAATGTAGCCACAATAAATTTGCAACACTGTATTTTGTTAAAATTGCATAATTTATTTAGGCACTAGCAAAAACTTTTATGAAAATTTGATTAAAATCGCTTAAATAAAGTGATCATAATAAATTTTTAAAAATTTTAGTAATTTTTTTTCTCAGAAAGTTGGCAACATTGTATTTTGTTAAAATTACATAAA
The DNA here is from genome assembly GCA_963966155.1 of Clivina fossor. Lineage (NCBI taxonomy): Eukaryota > Metazoa > Arthropoda > Insecta > Coleoptera > Carabidae > Clivina > Clivina fossor. The sequence goes on from CAWYQG010000030.1 coordinate 594,258, forward strand.
TTATATGATTACTAGGAGAAGCTTTTGTGAAAATTTGAGTAAAATCGGTTAAATAACATGGCCATAATATATTTTTAAAAACTTTAGTAATTTTTTTCTCGGAAAGTTGGCAACACTGGATATTAATAAAATTATATAATAAAAAGTTGGTATTACTGGGAAAAACCAAAACCACATGACCATCTTGGGCACTAGACAAATTTATCATAAAAATTTCATTAAAATCGGTTGTACCGTCTAGGAGGAGTTGCGGCCACAAAATTTTGACTCACGACCGAGCGAATGAGCGAGCGAGCTGAAGACGCACATTCATACACCCACATAAACTAAGTTCAGATTCGTCATCTAGAAGCTATATGAAGGATTTCTATACACAATTTTCTTTTTTTTGAAAATGTTAGAGACACCGTACCAAACGCTATACAAGTTTTTCCTTGCAGTCAAAGTTGTAAAAAGCATTTACTATATGCAAAAACTAAATTTTATATAATAAACTATACCACAATTTTTATAAATAATTATAAAATTTGATAGAAAAAATTAACAAATTACTTAAAAAAATCTATTTGTAAAACTCAATTTTATAATTTTTATTTATAAGTTAATATTAGATTAAGGTTTTTGTACAAAAACAGGAAAGATATTTCATACACTTATTTTATATACATATATAAGGAACAATTTATTATTACTAAGGTTGTATGTATTTATTTAAAAAATTAATTCTCTCGGCCGTTACTTTGTGAAATTTCATATTGAAGTAAATTAATAAAACACTATTTTATACTTTGATAATTTCACTTTTTATTATTGAATCGTGACTGCAGTTTCGCCAAACATTGGCATTGTCGAACTGTACATATTAATATATATGTAATATGTACAGTTCGACAATGCCAATGTTTGGCGAAACTGCAGTCACGATTCAATAATAAAGAGTGAAATTATCAAAGTATAAAATAGTGTCTTATTAATTTACTTGTATTTATTTTATAATAATTATGTTGTTGCGAAATAATTAACAACTTTTACTTGAAAACTAACTTTATTTTGATATGTAGGTACATTTGTAGAAATAGGCTCAACGAATAAGAGAGTGATTTTTGGGTGATTGGGGATTTATATCCCTGGCTAAAATAAAGACGAAAAATAGGTCCTAAAATGGACGAAAAATAATCGAAAAATTTTGCGAAATATTTGAAGAACAGAGAAAGATTTAGATTATAAATTTAGAAAGTTGACTTTTTACAAAAGTTATATTGCTTCCCTTAGCTAGGTAACAGTATATATATATATATATATCTAATAGAAAATACCTGAAAATGGTTTGTTCGTACATGCTATTAACACCGGATTATTCCAAGTATAAGTAAACAGACACATTGTAGAAAAACAGAGGAACTTATCTAAACAATTTTAACTCTGTAAAAAAAATGTAGAACTTATTATATTAAAATAAAAGGGCTTTAGGTTATAGTTCTATATTAATATTTATTAATAATAGACATTTCGTCGAACTCAACTTTTATCTTCATCAGAAAAAAAGGTACAATTTATATTTACAGTAAGTAAACAGAAGGTAGACACAAGTTACTAGACGGAACAAAATAAGTAACTAGAACATAAAATTTAAAAATATTAATACAAAATTATAACTGAAATTCGTTTTATTTTAAATATTTTTAAATAAGTTAAATAAAAACTTTTTTTAACTTTGAAAATTTTACAGTTTATTTTGTTGTGACTGCAGTTTCGACAAACATTATCCTTTTCGGACTGTACATGTTACGTCAAATTTTTTCTTTATATAGGATTACAAGCAGGTAGCTTATATTTTAGTATTTACAAAATTTTGGAAAAACCGTAATTAAATAAAACTTAATGTTTAAGCACACGCATAGTTGAAGCCCTGGAAATATATAAAACCAATAAAATCCCCCAATTTACAATCTTAAACAACCAAACTGTCATAATATATACATTAATTTTGTTATGCGTGTATTTAAACATTAAGTTTTATATAATTACTTTTTTCCCAAAATTTTGTAAATATGTACTAGAATATAAAATACCTGCTTGTGATCCTATATGAAAAAAAAATTTGATGTAACATGTACAGTTAAACGGAAAATTTCAGGTGTGGAAATGAGATTTTTACGTGGGGTATGTGGTGTAAATAGGAGAGATCGGGTACGAAATACGATTAGTGTATGATGAGTGTGAAATTGAAAGAAATGTTGTAGCAAAAGTTGGTGTTAGTCAGTTAAGATGGTTCGGACATATTGAGCGAATGTCTAATAAACGTTTGCAGGTGTAGTATGGAGTATGAGTAGTTGGAGTGGCATGATTGAGAGGGTGGCTTGTGGGAGCGAAAGTTTCCAAGTAGTAGGAATAAAAGAACATGTATGAGAGGAATTATGAATATGGATGAAGCGAAAGTTGCTTGTTTGGATAGGAATGTTTGGAGGCGACTGATTTCGGAATGATGAAAAGAGTTTGTGCCACACCCTTTTGGGTACATGGCGTGATTGTGTATGTATGTATGTATGTACAGTTCGTGAATGACAATGTTTGTCGAAACTACAGTCACAACATTTGTATAATAAATTGTAAAATTTTCAAAGTTAAAAAAGTTTTTTTTATTTAATTTATTTCAGTATGAAGTTTCACAAAGTAACGGCCGAAAGTGCTAATTTCTTAAACATTTTTATGTTACAAAATACCTATATTTTAATGCAAAATCATTATTTTTTTGAATTATTTTTTAAAAACCAGGAATACATTTAAACACTTTTTATCTATAGCAGCACATACTGTTATACAAAAATATACTAATGTTTTTAATATGCAATTATTATTATTTATATCATTAAAAAAAAACAAGAATGTATTTAATACTAAAAAATATTGAGATTTTCAATTTTTCGCAAAATTTCACATGATAATCAGTCATTGAATCAGCTGTTAAGCTATGCATCAATGCAAAATTGAAAATCTCAATATTTTTGATTATTATTATATTAAATTTCACAATAACAATACGAGCATTTATTTGTTCAATGTCCAAGAATGTATTTCTTAAACGTTTTAACTGAGAGCAGCACGGTATGTTACAAAAAATATTTTTAATATAAAATCATTATTTAAATTTGTTTTAAATTATAATATATTATATAAAATGTTACAGGAAAAAGCATATTTTTTAATATTTCCATTACAAAAGTAATTGTAATTAATCTATACATATTTTGTCTCTGTCAAACTTACTGTTTTCACTTTCTCACTCATTAGCATCTACATTTGTTGTAAATTAATTTTTAATATTATGGTATGCTTAATATTTAGTTTTTTAATTTTACTAACATATATAACTTTTTAAAATGTTACTTTTTATTTTATTTCCACGACTGCACTGCTCTTTGTTGGCACGATATTGTTTTTATTAAATATGTACAAAATACATATAAATTTTATACTATTTCACTATACTAAATACAAAGCAATACATCTCTGTACAAGTATTATTATACCCCGTTGAGTTCTGGCAAAACCCTGTATACTCGAAAATTGTATAGAAATATGAAAAACTTAATTTAAAAAATCGGTAAATTTTGTCTTAAAATTTTTTATAACGAAAATATTAAAAGTTAAACTACTTAAAAAAATTAATTTGGATTAATTATAAAATTACTAGTATTAATAATTATCTACAAAATAGTAATTAATGCAATAAATACTTTTATCACGAATTAGAAGCTAGTAAAATTTAAAGATTTTATTTTAAAAAACCAAATTTTTTTTAATCAAAATTTAAAACAATAGTAAATACCTAATTGCTTTAAATTAGTAGTTTTAATTTTTGGATTAATTATTTTCAAATAAAATAGAGAATCAGTGATATTTCAAAAATTCTTCAGATAAGAACCTTTTTACTTTTTACTCGGCACACGCGTTAGATAAGATTTTCCGGTAAAAGAGTGTAGGTACATTTTTAAGTTCAATAAAATGCATTGTTTAACACAGACATAGCTACTGTTATAGCACTTTTTGTTTAAAGCAATCCCAATTTCCATAATAATTTTTGCTTTTATTATATATCAAATATAAACTATCTCAAAATTAAATTCTTTTTTTATATATTTAAAATTTTAAAATATAATTTGTACAGCTCTAAACTTATTTTAAATAACTATTTAAAAACACTTTATCTAAATGTACCTTAAAAGGGAATTCGAAAATGGGCCTATATATATTTTGTATTTAATAAAATTAAAATTGAATTCAAAATAAACAAGAAAAGTGAATATGGTCAATAAAACTAATTACAGTTTGTATCTGTTTGCGGTTTTTTAAATTGACAAATATATCACTGTATTTTTTTACATATGTCGGTCTGAGACCGTGCTGCTTAATAAATATCGGATAACACAGCTTTTACTATAGTAATAAATAATGTAAATAATAAATGGTTTTAAAGATATTAAACTGATTTAATATTTACCCAATTCTATATAATTATTAGTAGTATTATTTTACTTTAAAATATTTCTCACTTAATCCCAACTTCTCTTGAAGTCGACAAAAATTCTGTAACATTAGTATATAATTAACGTTTGGTATTAAAATTTCAAAGAAGTTTACTTTAATATTCAGAAATGCTATCTGTAGAATTAGTAGATAATGATGATTTAGTAAGGTATGAAAAAATATTAAACGATTCTTAATCGTTTTATTGTTGTTAATTTTTTTTTTTTTGAAAAATAAGTTTGTTTATTAAAAGTTTATGTATATTTTATTATAAATACATGGAATAGTAAAAATTATTTCTCAAAATTGTACTTACTGAATGTATAATTATTATTGATTATTAATTTGTTGTTTTTTTTTAGTAGTGTTATATTTTTGAATTCAATACGTTTGCAATAGTTATTATTTTATCCAAATATGATTTTGTAGTAGCTAAATATAAAAAAAGCAATATCAATAGTTTTTAATATACATTTCAAGTATCATATACGCATTTTATGTATGATTATAGGGCAAACTATAACGATAGTATTAGATTTATTTAAGGAGAATATAAATAAAACTTTATTTTTACAAAAATGTTATTATTAAATATTCTAAATTAAATTTAGTAAATAGTCGGTAACTTCTGTCTTATTTGAAACTCTGGTGTTCTGTATTAAAACATAATCAGGTTTAATAAAACTTACATCTTACTAATTCTGTTTGCCTCATAAAAAATCTCGTTCAAAATAACAAAGTTTTTATCATATGGTATACTTGGAAATACAGACGTTTGCAAATTTCTATTTTGTCTTATTTTTGTTTGGTTTTGTCAATTTAAAATTTCGAATTTTAGTTTTTTACTTATCAACTAAAAAAGTTCAATAAATGCATTTATTTTGTCAAGGAATGTCAAATAGCAGTTTATACTTTTTTCAAGTACATTTACTTTATTGTTTTTTACATTATATTATTATATTTTACAAAAAAACTTATTTGATGTACCTAGTTTTAAATATATTCATTGAATCAATTTATCATTTCAAAATGAATGATATTCTGTTTTGGAAATACATTACTTAAAGAATCTTTTCCTTTTTTGAACAATTGTTTATATTCTAGGTATAAAGGGGGGGGGGGAGGCACATAATAATATAAGTTTTACATAAATATTGTTTCCGATTTTGCTGACAATTATATGAATTTATCTATTTTAAACGGGATGACCTATATGTACATGTAAATGTTTCCAAAAAAAAACCGTTTGTTTATATACAATGCTTTTTTGGTAACAAGATTCGGACATGTTGAGCGAATGTTTAATGAAGTTTGGTATAAAGAATTTACATGAATGATTTTAAAGATATATGTTTGCGTCTATTCCCGATGACTAGTTGGAGTAGTATGATAGTAGAAATATAAGAGTATGTATGAGATAGGAATTATTAATGTGAATGAAGCTAAAGTTGCTCGTCAGGATAGGAATGTTTAGAGGAAACTGATTTCGGGATAGTGGACTGGAAAGACTCTATGCCACACTCTTTTGGGTTCATGATGTGATTGTGTACATATGTATGTATGCAGGGGCGCGCCGTACCATTTTGTCGCCCATGTGCCAATGCTAACATTGTCGCCCCACCCCCCTCTGTTTTTTAAATATACATGTATACAGGATACACATTTTATCTGTTCCCGCTTAAAAAGTCATGAATAGGCAACCCATTTTACTTTTCATAAAAGACTTTGGCTCGTATTCTCACCTCATTTATAAAAGTGATTTTTGTGAAAAGTAGTTTTGACGTTTACTTAAAATGATTTATTAAGCAATTCTTGAATTGTCGCACTATTTACTTTATAAAACTTCATAATTAATTAGGGATAAATAATATACTTTATCTACAACTGCTTTGTTATATGGTCAATATATATATATATATATATATATATATATATATATATATATAAATTAAATAAATAATATTAGTCTTTATAGCACAAGGGAAATAAAATACTAGTCTTTATTAACCAAGGTTAATAAAATATTAGTCATAATTAACCAAGGGAAATAAAGAAACGATTTTTATTAACTTGATACGCTTCGTTGCTAGGCAACATCAACAAACTAAATATCTCTCCGCCAGATGGTTGGCATAGTATGTTTACAAATAATATATCCAGTCAAAATGGTGGACTCGTAAGTAATGAAATGACAGTTGTATTTAGCCGATGAACATCATAGATTTGAATAAGTAAGTACAATATTAAAAATATATAAGCAGTTGTAGATAAAGTATAGTATTTGACTTGCAAATAATGCCTACAATGTACTCGGATGATTTATACCCCTCGCTTCGCTCGTGGTATAAACAACATCCTCGTACATTATAGGTGTCATTATTTGCTCGTTAAAATAATATACTATTGTGTTAAGTTTTATATTTATTTATTAAAGTTTAGTAACAGCTGTTTCACCCCACAGTCTGAAGATGCCACTGTGTGGTGAAACAGCTGTTACTAAACTTTAATAAATAAATATAAATCTTAACACAAAGTATATTATTTATCCCTAATTATTTATTAAGCATTTTATAATAGTTTATTTAAATTTTATAATAACAAATATAATAAAAACGATCAGAAAAAGAAAAACTATTCATATTTGATCAAAAACATAAACAAAAAATTATTTTGAAGTTAATGATAAAAGCACTTTTTCACGAAAAAGTGAGGTGAGAATACGGGCCAATGTTTTTATTTTTTTTCTCTTGCCTACTGTGATTATTCGATTTACAGTACTAATTATTTACACAAAGTGATTAGTGACATGTATTCTGTATTGCCTATTTATAAAAAATAAGTAAAAATAGAGGTTCTATTATTTACTACACATTTATAAGAATGAATTTTATATATTTATTGCATATTACATACGCATACAAATATAATAATATCACAAAAAAACATTACAACTACGTAACAAAAATAAATTCTAACTTAAGTTATTTCAAAGTTATATTAATAATACGAGTATAAACAAAAAACAAGTAGAAATCTTAAAAGTTTGTATACATTTAAATTATTGGTGCGCGTCTGGCTTTTAAGTCAGAAAATCTTTTTACTAGTTCATGTATTTCTAATTGTTCACATATTTCATGTTCTATAGAAATCATAGCTAAACTCACCAATCTGTCTTGGCCCATTGAATTCCTTAGATAATTTTTTATACTTAATTTTTAATTTCGAAAAAGAGCGTTCGCCAGAAGCAGCAGATACGGGTAATGTTAAAAAAATTCAAATAACAATAATTACAGTGTTGGGAAAAGCAGAACATAAGTCGCCTTGTAGCACATATTCTAGAACTTCATATGCAGTCATATTTGGTTTCAGTTAATGTTTCAATATACATATTAATTTCTTCAAACAATTCAATGTCATTAATATCTGATTCATTTTTTGTATTGCTCACCGTGTCGCCCCTAACCAAGTGTCGCCCGTGTGCGACGCACACATCGCACCCTGTGACGGCGCGCCCCTGTATGTATGTATGTATGTAAATTTAATTTTAACTTATTATTGTTTTGTTTTTTAAATTTTATCAGTTTCAAGTAAATCGGTAAAGAAATTAAGGAATAATAAAAATATATTATTTATATTTTGATATGTTTATTATTTACTAGTATAATATTTGTGTACGACTTAAATAAAAAAGGATATTTTGCTGATAATTCGCTGTTTGCTGTTGTTCATAAATAGTTAAGAAAATTTTTATAAATAATAGGATTTCAACGAGTAAATTTTGGGAAAAAATAATGTTGAAATTAAAAGTATATTAAATAAAGGGCAAACGTGTTCAAGTAATAAAACAAATTGTAAGAGTATTTTAGAAAATTTAAATATGTATTTTCAAAAAACTAGTATGATATTTTATTCAACAACATAGACTGGAAACTCTAATTTGTGTAAAAATATTAGTAGTACTAGTTTTACTAGTAGTACTAGTATTTTGTTAAAATTGCATAATTTATTTAGGCACTAAAAAAAACTTTTATGAAAATTTGATTAAAATCGGTTAAATAAAATAGTCATATTGAATTTTTAAAAATTTTACTAATTTTTTTCTCGAAAAGTTGGAAACACTGTATTTTATTAAAATTACATAAATTATATGAATACTAGGAGAATCTTTTGTGAAAATTTGAGTAAAATCGGTTAAATAACATGGCTATAATAAAATTTTTAAAACTTTAGTAATTTTTTTATCGGAAAGTTGGCAACACTGGATATTAATAAAATTATATAATTAATGGGAGCATTAGGAAAATCTTCTCTGAAAATTTCATCAAAATCGGATAAATAACGTAGCCAATATGAATTTTTAAAAACTTTAGTAATTTTTTCTCGGAAAGTTGGCATCACTGGAAAAAACCAAAACCACATGTCCATCTTGGGCACTAGACAAATTTATCCTGAAAATTTCATTAAAATTGGTTGAACCGTCTAGGAGAAGTTGCGGCCACAAAATTTTGACTTACGACCGAGCGAGCAAGCTGACGACGCACATCCATACACAAACATAAACTAAGTTCAGATTTGTCATCTAGAGGCTATATGAAGGATTTCTATATAATTTTTTTTTTGAAAATGTTACAGACAGTCAAAGTGGTAATAATTGTAATATTGTATAGATTTTACTCGAGATTTTACATGATTTTAAGAAAATTGTAAATTAATTGTACAACGATGTGATAGAATTTTACCTTGAATTTAAAGGATATTTACATATTAAAAATATGTAAAAAAAAAAATGTAAGACCAAATAAAAATAGCAACAATATTTTCATAAAAATTTTAAAATTCTGTGCGAAACAACACCCCTCCATCCTATATTAGCTTATATACTTATATACTATACTTAGCTTATACTAAAATTACAAACTGATTTCTTAAAATTAAAGAAAGGATTTTATTATTTAATAAGGCGCAACTTAATTTTTGTTACATATATTAATATATAGTTGTAAGTTGTATTATGTTTAGTAGCTATATTTGTTTTAATTACAAAATGGTTTGACTTTACTCGAACCTTTAAAAAATTAGTTGAAAATGACCGAAAGGGAGAAATGACAATAAAAAGAGAATGATTAATAAAGTTAACATCAATAATTAGTGCAAAGTCGCTGATTCAAATAAAATTTAGTTTTATTTAATCAAGTGTTTTGTGGCTTTCTCGATTTAAGAAAAGCTTATGACAGTGTTCTTCGGGAAATCTTGTGGGATGTGCTTCGCGAGTACGGTGTTAATGGTAATCTTTTAGGAGCAATTCAAGCTCTGTATGATGGAAGTGAAGCTGCTGTACGAGTTGATGGTTTTTTAAGTGATTGGTTTCGTATAGAAGTAGGCGTGAAACAGGGCTGTGTAATGTCTCCTTGGCTATTTAATTTATATATGGATGTCCTTCTTCGGAAAGCTTTCTGTGGTAATGATGGTTTACAAATAGGTGATTGTCGTGTACCTGCTTTAGCGTATGCTGATGACGTGGTAGTTTTGGCTGAATCTGAAGAACAACTGAGAAGGATGATTGATAGAATTAATGTTGTTGGTAAAGATATGAATCTTGTGTTGAATGTAGATAAATGCAAAGTTTTAGTTTTTGAGAAGGGTGACTTGATGACTAAATGTAATGTATATATTGATGGTGCACGTTTAGAGCAGGTAGATGAATTTGTGTATTTGGGTAGTTTGCTAACTAGAGATGGCCGTTTTGATCGTGAAATTGAAAGGAGAGTAAATGCTGGTTGTAAGGTTTTGGGTGCTTTGGGAACTTTTGCTAGGAATGTAAATGTTTCCAAAGAAGCCCGTTTGAGTGTATATAATGCAGTTTTGGTGCCTACATTGATGTATGGTAGTGAATGTTGGGTTTGGTTGCAAAAGCATAAACGGAAAATGACTGCTGTGGAAATGAGATTTTTACGTGGGGTATGTGGTGTTAATAAGAGAGATCGGGTACGAAATAGATTAGTGTATGATGAGTGTGAAATTGAAAAGAATGTTGTAGCAAAAGTTGGTGTTAGTCAGTTAAGATGGTTCGGACATGTTGAGCGAATGTCTAATGAACGTTTGGTTAAAAAGATTTATTTGAATGATTTTGATGGTATACGTTTGCGTGGACGTCCGATGAGTAGTTGGAATAGTATGATTGAGAGTGTTTTGCGTGAGCGAAAGTTTCCAAGTAGTAGGAATAAAAGAGCATGTATGAGAGGAATTATGAATGTGGATGAAGCGAAAGTTGCTTGTTTGGATAGGAATGTTTGGAGGCGACTGATTTCGGGATGTTGAAAAGAGTTTGTGTCACACCCTTTTGGGTACATGGCGTGATTGTGTATGTATGTATGTATGTATTTAATCAATGTAAATGTTTCCAAAAAAAATCCCAGTTGATTAAAAATACAATGCTCTTTTGGTAACATGCAGTGGCGTAACTAGGCGTTGGCATTTGGGCAGGTGCCCAGGGCGCAACATTCCAAGGGTGCCAGAATCTTTTAAGATATATTATAAATAATTCGTAAACTAACATTTACTAGAATTATTTTTAAGATATATATTAATTTTTAAACTGTACAACTTTTCTAAAATACAAAAAAAATTATTTTTTTTCCAAAAATGTAATTTCTCAACAGTAGAAGTATTTCAAATTTCAAAATATGACCGAAGAACAAGTTAAATTATTATATAAGAAATATTCGGAAAATGACTGCTGTGGAAATGAGAGAGATTTACACCACATACGTGGGGTTTGTGGTGTAAATAGGAGAGATCGGGTACAAAATAAATTAGTGTATGATGAGTGTGAAATTGAAAAAAATGTTGTAGCAAAAGTTGGTGTTAGTCAGTTAAGATGGTTCGGACATGTACAGCGAATGCGTCTAATGAACGTTTGATTAAAAAGATTTATTTGAATGATTGTGTTGGTATACGTTTTGAGTGGACGTCCGATGAGTAGTTGGAGTGGTATGATTGAGAGTGTTTTACGTGAGCGAAAGTTTCCAAGTAGTAAGAATAAAAGAGCATGTATGAGAAGAATTGTGAATGTGGATGAAGCAAAAGTTGCTTGTTTGGATAGGAATGTATGGAGGCGACTGATTTCGGGATGATGAAAAGAGTTGTGTATGTATGTATGTATGTGTATTTGGATATTAATGAGGATCAATTAAAAATTGAAGTAAAATATTTTAAACACTAAATTGTTGCCATATTAATAGACAAATATGTTCGTGAGGTAAATTTAAAGTTATTATTCTACTTTTGCACTAATATAAATAACTAATATACTAATTATATTGTGTTGTTTTTATAGGAATGAAAAATTATAATTAGAAATTTGACATGAACACTGGAAAACATATCCTCCCTATTAATTATATTTTTATTATTTTTGAGAAAAATTCATGCTGATTTTTTTTGCAAAACAAAAGGGTGCTAAGCTATATATTTGCCAAGAGTGCTAAAATCTTAGTTACGCCTCTAGTACCAAGGTTCGGACATGTTGAGCGAATGTTTAATGAAGTTTGGTTTAAAGAATTTACATGAATGATTTTAAAGATATATGTTTGCGTGGACGCCCGATGACTAGTTGGAGTAGTATGATAGTAGAAATATAAGAGCATGTATGAGAGAGAAATTATGAATGTAAATGAAGTAAAAGTTGCTCGTCAGGATAGGAATGTTTAGAGGAAACTGATTTCCGGATAGTGGACTGGAAAGACTCTATGCCACACTCTTTTGGGTTCATGATGTAATTGTGTACGTATGTATGTATGTAAATTTAATTTTAACTTATTATTGTTTTGTTTTGTTTTGTTTTTTTAAATTTTATCAGTTTCAAGTAAATCGGTAAAGAAATTATGGAATAATAAAAATATATTATTTATATTTTGATATGTTTATTATTTACTAGTATAATATCTGTGTACGACTTAAATAAAAAAGGATATTTTGCTGTTTTCTGTTGCTCATAAATAGTTAAGAATTTTTTTTATAAATAATAGGATTTCAACTAGTAAATTTTGGGAAAAAATAATGTTGAAATTAAAAGTATATTAAATAAAGGGCAAACGTGTTCAAGTAATAAAACAAATTGTAAGAGTATTTTAGAAAATTTAAATATGTATTTTCAAAAAACTAGTATGATAATTCAACAACATAGACTGGAAACTCTAATTTGTGTAATAATATTAGTAGTACTAGTTTTTCTTAAGTATAGCAAGGTCAACTCACGAAAAAAAAAATTAATTAAATATTAATGTTAATGTTAATCTTTTTTACAAATAATATAAATTTTAAAAATTTAACATTTAAAGAAGGTCCTTTTATTATTTCAAGGGATAAATGGAACGATATGTTCAAAAATGATTGATTAAAAAGTATTTATTATTACATTAAAAAAAAAAATTAAACCAATTAATAATACATATATTTTCAATATCTTTAAAAGAAACATTATTTACAAAATGGTGTTATTTTATGTATTGCGCACATTATACATGTAAATCTTTTAAAGTACGAATAATATAATAGCACTGAAATAATAGCACCGATATTCAATTCACCGTTAAATTATTGTCATAAATTAACCAGAGTTGTAAATGGGACAGACAAAAATATATATAAAAAAAATACTATCAAATATCGTGATATTTACTTAAAATTTTTCAGAATTATCACCAATTGTAATATAACGAGGTAATTATCGAAATATTAAATCAAATGCCGTTTACAGAAAGATTAAATCATAAGCGCCCTCAGTTCATAACAGAATGATGACTGAATATTAATGAGACAAAGATAAGTCTAATTATTTTGCATTTAGACGCAACTAGTTTACCTAATAGTCGGACCACCAGCAATAGAATATCAAATTATATTATGCCCTTTATTAGATATGATTACTGCACAACATGATCATGTATCAATTGGTAACTGGTTCACCAAAAATTAAATATTTTGCTCTTTCATATTTTACTTATCTATTATATAGCTTGCTTTTAAGCCAAGGAAAAAGTCCTTTTGAGAAAAGAGGCAAAAGTTTGGGTTCTAGAAGCAGAGCTATAAAAGGAGAAGTTATAGAAAAAATAAAAAATTATATCGAGTCATTCGAAGTAAAGCAAACTCAATATGCTAATCGGCGAATTCAATACCTAAATGCAAAATTAAATGTTAAAATTATGCATTCTTTATTTAAAGAAAAGTATCCAGAAGAAAATATTACATATCTGTTTTACTTGAATTATTTTCATGAGAATTACTCGTATTTGTTTGGACGTCCTCAGAAAGATGTTTGCAGCTTATTTGAAGAACTGAGCACTAAATTAAAAAAATCCAGCACTCAGTGATAATGCTAAAACAGCAATTGTTGCTGAACAAACGGTTCATGTACGACGAAGTAAAAAATTCTATAACAAAATAAAACAGGTGGAAGAACTAGCACAAAAGAATAATGATGTTGCAGGGATTTGTATGGATTATATGCAAAACCTTCCACTTCCTGAAATACCTGTCCAGGAGTTGTTTTTTCTACGCCAACTATGGGCGTTTAACTTTGGTATCAAGAATTTAGGAACTGGCAAATCTCATTTTTATGTTTATCATAAAGGACAGGCCAAGAAGGGACCCAATGAGATATGTACCTTTTTAAATGAATACATTACTCAAAACATACTACAAAATTGCAAAGAATTGCATATTTTTTCTGATAACTACCCAGGGCAAAATAAAAATAATATTGTTGTTAGATTTTTTATGGCCTTGGTAGCTACTGAAAGATTCCAGAAAATATATCAATATTTTCCCATTCGCGGTCACTCATTTCTGCCATGTGATCGTGATTTCGGGATAATTAAACGCAACTTGAAAAAAATTGATCGTGTGTATACGCCGCTGGAATACGCGAAACTCATTGCAACTTCAAGTAGCAAATGCAACTTTACCGTACAGCTAATGAATGACAATTTCAGTAACAACTATAGAAAATGGTGGCCTCAAATATTTAAGAAAAGTGTTCTATCAACGGATTCACTGGGAAAACGAATTCCGAAAGATATGAAGACAACCTTCTCTGTCTCTCAGTATTCTGAATTTCAGTACGAAGTCACAAAACCTGGAATGGTGTCCACTAAAGACTTTATCGGTAGAATTTCAGGTTACGATTTTAATCTTTTGAAACCTGCCACAGTCATTACGCTACTAGATGTGAAACAGAAGGCATATGATGGCAAATGTACTATAAATGCCAAAAAGATACACAACATACAACAGCTTGTTAAATATGTTCCAGAAAATGAGGTTAGTTTTTATAACGAGATAACACAATGGCCAACTACAACAGAGGAATATGATGACTGAGGTACTATGTTAAACTATTACTTACATCATCTATTTTTACTTATTAATATTACTAGTGGTTTATGTATTATTAAATATTGTGTATATTATTTGTTGGAGTTTAATAAAAATTGAGTTTTCTGATTCACACTTGTTTTACTAAGGGATGAATGTTACTATGGTTGATATGGGGGAGCATAGTGTTCTTGTCTAAATACTAAAGTAAATGTCATATTAGCGCATTAAATACAAATATATTCAGTTTTTCTCAATTTTCTTGAAATATGGTTATAACGACTGATGTCCTTTTCATAACAACTGATTCATTTATTATGGCCACATTATTTATCTGAGTTTAGTCGGTTTTTCAGAAAAGAATGTTTAGTGTACACCTAAATTATACAATTTGTGTTTTGTACGGTAATGCCAGGTTTCTGAGAAAAAAAAAAACTAAAATAATAAATATTATAACTATTTTTATTTTTTGCATTAAACACCATTAATTTTATATTTATTTATCTAATTAAAGCTAAAGGTCCCGGGTTCAAACCCCGGCAGGGCCAATGCATTTTTCTTTAATTTAAAAATTGTCTAATGTTTAATTAGATAAATAAATATAAAATTAATGGTGTTTAATGCAAAAAATAAAAATAGTTAAACATTTACACCAAAAGAATTTATAAAAATTAATAAATATTATATTTTGGCTTTAATTTTTATTCGAGTATAATAAAATTTTCAGAAATAGTTTCCTTAACACTAGAACTACCAGGATTTGTTCTATACCTATTTCTACCAACCGGTCAAAATGACCGGTTTGATGTGTAGTTGCATGTGTAATTACTGAATAAATATATGGAATATTATGAATATGATAAAAATATTTGTTCACAACTTACTTTTACAATATTAGCAACAATACTAAAATATTTGCCAAAATATTGTTCACTTTTTATATTTATTTCACCTCGCACCAGAAGCACCAACAAGAAAATGAAACTACTTAGCCGCAGAAATGTAAACCAGAACAGAATCTTTTTATTCGTGGGACTCCCCGTATTTAGAGTAAAAAATATGTTTTGTGTATGCTATAATGTTGACAGAGTGTGTTGCTAACGCGTGTTTGAATTTTTTTTGCATTTGCACAAGCAATCCTAAACTCTGGTAATGTTTTTATATGACGGTCAGAATGACCGGTTGGTATATTTAGGTATACCACATATTTATCTCTGTAAAATGAAATCGCACGAATCTAACATTTTGTAAAATTAAAGATTTCATAAATTTAGAAAAATACATACTATTCTAAATACAATATTTTTTGTAATTATGAACAAAAAGTGGTGATGAACTGATGCAACCGGTCATTTTGACCGGTTGGTAGTTCTAGTGTTAAAGTTTACAAAATTACATAATTTACAGCGTTGTCAACTTTTAAAGAAAAACATATAAAAAAAATTTAATTTTATTTATTTATCTAAATTTAATCTAATATTTAGAAAATATTCACCCAATATTTATGAAAGTTTCAAAATTTTATTTCCATTATAATTTGTATTGTTTAAGTGATTTTAATCGATTTTTAGGATAGATAATTTTGACTCGTATTCATGTCAATTAGATACTTAATTTTATTTTGCAGTGTTGTCAAATTTTGAATTAAAAAATTATTTTATTTTCGTTTCTTTGAATATTTATGAGATAATGTCAAAATAATAAAATATATACTACCATGTGTGGATTTATCAATATTTTGTTTTTGATTTTACTTTATTCATAATTATGATGATACTAACTCATAAATTTTTTTTAAGTTTTAGCAAGCATTTACAACATTTCAATCCGACCTACACCTTCAATATTTTCCATATATCCCCGTGTACAGCTGCACTAACAAATTTTGAGACATGAGGCAAAACACAAAATTATGCCGAAAATGTGTAATAAATAAATTTGTCAATTTTTTTATGAATAAAAATATGAATCCTATTAAATAGTTTTAATTTGTAAATTTTATTCCAGTTTTTTTAAAAAAATTTTCTATTTTTCTACAAAATTCTGTGTATAAAAAATTATTTTTTTTAAATAATACAAATATTTTCTTATTTTAAACAAATGTAAATAATAATAATAAACATCAATCACTAAATAAATTTTAGTTCAAACTTAGAAAAAGATATTACAATTAAATTTATATTTTTTTAAAATTCTAAGAATGAAACTTTTAAATTATTTTTAGAACCATCTGTACAGGTTTCGAATTAACCAAATCAATTCGAAACATGATGATTCGTTTGCAGATTATTAAAAAAAAATCTATTTGTGTTATAAATAATATTTTCAATAATAATAATAATAAAAACAGAATTTATTTGACTAATTGAACTAAACAATATTCTATCAGTTTTTTTAAAATATTGTTATTTAAGCACAACTAAACTATTTAACTAAAACAACACTTTGCAAATTCACAATTTTTCAAATTATGTAGGTACGTATTATAATATATATATATACTTATACATATAAATGTTCTTCTTTGGAAAGTCTTCTGTGGTGATGATATGTTACATATACGTGATTGTGTTGAAGCTGCTTTAGCGTATGCTGATGACGTGGTAATGGCTAAATGTGAAGAACAACTGAGAACGATGGATGACTGAATTAATGTTGTTGGAAAAGATATAAATTTTGAATGTGTAGAATGATGATAAGTGTTTCAGTACTAGAGAAGGCTGACTTGACGACTGAATATAATATATCTGTTGATGGTGCAGTGCACGATTAGAGCAGATAGATGAATTTGTGAATTTGGCTAGTTTATTATCTGAGGATGGTCGTTTTGATCGTGAAATTTAAAAAAAAGTTAATGTTGGTTGTAAGGTTTTGCGTTAAAAGAGTCAAATTAAAATCTATTAATTTAATTAATTAACTTTGAAATGAAAACAAAACAGTTTATAAGATGTAAATATTATTCTCGAAGTAATTTTTTTCACAAATTCACAAAATGTTTATATAGATCAGCTAAAAATGTTTTATTATAATATGATTAACAATAAACTAGCGTTACACAAAAAAACTTGTGTCATATTTCGATTTCTTTTAATATACACTAAATGCATTTTTCAGATTAATTTTTTTTACTTCTAGTTACACTTATACTGTGTGTCCCCGGATTGTGTTCACTATAGGTGTAATCGACAAAAAAATTAAGAATTTTATTTTCATGTTTTTTGATTCCGACCTGCTATATCTGAAAACAATTTTAAGCATATTTTTATTTTTTTGAAAATTAAGGCGGTTATGAAAAATATAAAAAACTATTTTATATTTAGGTAAACGACCTTTTTAGTCAATAATACGGCATAATGTTCTTGAGAAAAGTTGTTCAGAATATGAAATTATGGCACTGTGCAAAATTTTAAGAAGATCAGTTTAAAAAAAATTGTCTGGGCATAACGCCGACTGGACAAAACGCCGACCGGGGACACTACTCCAACCGTTCATTTGCGTTTGCGTAAGCTAAATAAACAAAAGGTTAACGCTTACACAAGCCAAAAAGTTGGGGTTGAGTAAAATCTATCAATACATCAATCTCATGCAAAATATCTATCGCAAATGCGAATGAACGGTCGGCGTTCTGTTCAGTCGGCATTATGTTCAGACACATTTTTTTAACTAATTTTTTTGAAATTTTGCATAGAGCCCTAATTTCATATTCTGAACAAAGTTTCTTAAGAACATTATGCTGAATTTTTTTCTACGTGATTTAAGTTTGTTTATGAATAAGGCCGAAAACATAGTAGAGCGGTGAGCAAAGCAGAGAGCAAAGCCATGAATTCAAAGCAAGGCGGCGTCGGAATTGCGATGAAAGAGCAAAGCAACGACTTCAAAATATTTTGTTTATTTGCTCTTTGCTCGTTCACTAACTTTATTATTATATTTCATTAGTTATTTTACTATATACTAGAGGTAACTACAAAATATTATAATAAATATTGACGAATTAATAAGTATACAAAAAAAAAAAATGCTCTTTGGGACCAAGCAGATCTACAACATCAAAATCGATATATTTTCAATAAAATGTGGGATACCGTAACAGAGAAAATAAAATCGAAAAGTACGTATTAAACATAACTTTTCTGAAAATTTGATCAAAATCGGATAAATAATGTAGCCACAATATTTTTTTTAAATTTTAGTAATTTTTTTCTCGATAAGTTGGCAACACTGTATTTTGTTGAAATTACATAATTTATGCGGGTACTAGGAGAATATTTAGTGAAAATTTAATTAAAATCGGTTAAATAACTTGGTCATAATAAATTTTTACAAAATATTGTAATTTTTTTTCAGAAAGTTGGCAACACTGTACTTTGTTGAAATTATCTAATTTATATGAATACCAAGAGAATCTTTTCTGAAAATTTGAACAAAATCGGTTGAACAACATGGCCGTAATAAATTTTTAAAAATTTTAGTAATTTTTTTCTCGGAAAGTTGGCAACACTGTATTTTATTAAAATTACGAAATTTATGTGGGCACTTGGGAAATCTTTACTGAAAATTTGATCAAAATCGGATATATAATGTAGCCTCAATGAATTTATAAAAACTTTAGTAATTTTTTTCTCGAAAAGTCGGCATTACTGGAAAAAACCTAAACTACATCTTGGCACTAGATAAATTTATTCTGAAAATTTTATTAATATCGGTTGAACTACCGAGCGAGCGAGCTGACGACGCACATCCATACATCCACATAATCTAAGTTCAGATTCGTCATCTAGAGGTTATATGAAGGATTTCTATACAAAAAATATTTTTTTGAAAATGGTACAGACACCGTACCTATCGCTATACCATTTTTTCCTTATGCAGTCAAAGTGGTAAAAATGTGTAATGACCCTTGTTTGAATAATTTGAAGAATTTCGTTTACTTTAACAGAAATTGTATCTTTTAATTAAACTAATAAAATAAATATTCACATTTGTTAAAAAACTATTTGTTGTATTTTGACTGGGAAATGCACTATTGCATATCAAACGACAAATATAGCACGACAAAACTAAAACAATTCACGACATAAACACACATTGATAAACATAAAAATATTAATTATCAAAAATTCAATTTGAAAAAGCTAATAAAAATATAAATAATGTAAAAAAAAAAACTTAAGATAACACAACATGTTAAAATAAATACAAATGAAAACAGAAAACATTCAAAACTTATTTTATAAATGAAATATACAGGCCTTATAATAAGCGGAGATCTCCTTAATACTAATATAGGTACATGCAAAAATCGAAAAACAAAATTCGAATCTAAAAATCAAATAACGTGTGCCAAATAATTAAAAGAACAATCTAGAAAAATTCAATAAAGCCATTCCAATAAATAACTTTATAGCTATTTCACGAATTAGATTTTATTACGATTTTATTTAATTGTATTCATATCATTTATATTTTTTAGTTCATAAAAAACCATTTTTTTTTATTACTAGGGCAGCAAAAAAAATCATATTACATATTTAAACACTGTTTTTTTATATTAGCTGTATGCATTTATTAACTTCGACTAATACTAATTCTATTTATAGTACAGACAGCAACGTCGAGCTTAACAGTAAGTAGTAAGTTAATTTTGCATTATGACAAGAACAGTAAATTTGGCAACATTCATATGGTTTAAAAAACTGTTGAAATTTTATTAATACGTGCTAATGCACAATAGATGCGCTAGTTCTGCGATGAAACTTTCTTGAAAAACTATGCCATCTATGGAGCGTGCTGAATTCGACGGTGCTGCCCACTGGATTCGGAGGAAAAATAATGGTTACAAAAAATAACATAGGCATGGAACTTCTACTATAGTATATATTCTTTGGATACATCGTATATAATTTCTTTGTACACTGCAACTCCTTGAAATAATATGTAAAAATAAAATACGTTGCTGGTATACTATAATGTCGTAAAAATATCGCATTAAAAAAAAACACAAATAGTAGATAGCTTTGAAAAAATGAATAATATTTTTTTCCCTGAAATATTAAATTTTGTCTTTTGAAAAATGTGAAAATGATATGAAAATACCTTTCGTACAGTATTCCCGAGTAAAATATATTTATTCAGCGGTTAGACGGTACACGTAGCTACAGTTTAATGTGCGCCAACATCATATTCGCTACTTAATACCGCAGAAATGCCTAATTTAATTTTAAATTATATATTAGTATTATAATATTATAATAATATACAATAATATATCTAATTTCTATAATTTGCTCACAGATGAAAAAACAATATTAATTCCCGTACCCGTACCAATTTACGTGCCATCTCCAATGCATATGTACAGCGCTCCTGTTCCAATTCCAATACCATTTCCTTTGCCAATTCCAGTGCCAATATTTATACCAACTACCCGAAACTCTGCCGCTGGAATTATGAAAGAAATTAAAAAGATTCAAGTTAAAATACCAAAATGACAAGGTGTAAAATATTGATTGAGAATTTAATTTGAATTTAGCACCTGAAGAAGCAGTGGACGATCCTCAACCAATGCATCCGTTAATGGACAGACAAGCAATACGAGGACGTAAACGACAAAATCGTCAGCCTCGTAATATAAATCCGTCAAAAAGAGGTCGTCGCATGAGTACACATGTGGAAATGCCTTTACTTCCACCGCCACAACCGGCACCTCCACCAGAACCTATTGAAAAGCCGGATGCTAATATGTGTTTTAAGGTATATTAAGATATATTTCATTCGTCATTTGAAATTAGTTGATTTATGTTTTTTTAAAAGAAAAAAAAAAATGTTCTAACTATCACAGAATCGACCGTCACCATAAAGAACTTAAACAAAAACTTTTTAACAGAAAAATTATTATTGCAAAAGATAGATAATAACATATAGTATGTTGACTATTTATAATTTACAGTAACCATGGAAACGTAGCTACTTAAATAAAATATTTTAAAAGTTTATTGTCTTATCAAAAAATGTTTCAAATGAAATTCGCAAAAAAAGGTAATATCAGTACTTACGGTGGACGAATTTATACCGAAAGGTGATCAAAAATTAGCTTTACATGTGTCCACAGATTGACTGACTGACTGACTAAAAATTGTTGATCATATTACAAAAAGCCTAATTCGTGCTTATTTGTAAAATCTAAAAAAGTCAAAATTAGTATGATTACAATACCACTTCCCTCGATGAAAAATAAAAAAATATTTTTTTTATTTAGTACTCATTTGGCGTAAACGCTTGGAAACAATGGGTTACAACTAAAAATGCCGAATTAGAAAAGTCTTCTCGAAGGTGTAAATTATTTAAGAATGAAATCTTACAATTAACGGCTGATGAATTAAATTATTCTCTATGTTTATTTGTAAAAGAATTTCGAAAACCAAATGGAACTGAATGTGCTCCTGATACGATTTATTATTTATGTTTGGGTATGTTCGATGAAATTTTATTAAATGAATAAAATTATTGAAAAAGGTACATTTTAAATTGCAGGTATACAACAGTATTTATTTGAAAATGGTAGAATAGACAATATCTTTACTGATGCCTATTATGAGAAATTTACTGATTGTTTAGATGAGGTAGCTCGAAAATTCTCCGTACAACGATACAACGAT
Source organism: Clivina fossor (assembly GCA_963966155.1). Taxonomy (NCBI): domain Eukaryota; kingdom Metazoa; phylum Arthropoda; class Insecta; order Coleoptera; family Carabidae; genus Clivina; species Clivina fossor. The sequence goes on from CAWYQG010000030.1 coordinate 616,814, forward strand.
TCTCGTAAGTACAATAACTGACTTGGATAAATTTGAAAGATTAAATTTGAAATAACAACGTGTTTTTGAATAGATTATATTGTATCCCGTGTTGAAGAAGAACATTTATGGGAGAGCAAACAACTTGGTGCTTATTCACCGCATGTACTTTTAAGCACTTTAATGTTCTTTAATACGAAACATTTTAATTTAACAGTACGTTCTTTGTTATTTATAATTCATATCATTAAATGTATAATATATTTAAAACTATGTATATATATATATTTAGACAGTGGATGAGCATATGCAATTATCCTTCTCCCATATAATGAAACAATGGAAACGTAATCCGAAACAACCTGGTGCTGCGAAACTACCCGGATCTAGAAATGTATCATTACGGTTTTATCCGCCGCAAACTACCTTAGGTTTGTTGATAATCTTTATTTTAATAGTATAATTTCAATTCAATATTAATGTAACATTTATTATTTGTCAGATGCTAATTCTCGGAAAAAGAAAGTTTATGAACAACAGGAAAATGAAGAAAATCCATTGAGATGTCCTGTTAAGTTGTATGAATTTTATCTTTCAAAGTGGTACGTTTTTCGTTTTTTTTTTTACTATTTCATGTAAATGAGATAAGATATTACCAGCGAAGCTACAATATATATATATGTATATATATATATATATATATATATATATATATATACTGGGTGTCCCATTTTAATCCGCCACCTGCAATAACTTTAAAATCGTGCATCGGACAGAAAAATGTTTCGGATAAAAAGTAAATGGTTTTGAGAGGGACATCTGATGCAAAGACCCTTGCCCCCTCTGGACCCCCTGGGGGGCGGGAAAGGGGGGCAACTTTGAAATCTTAAATGAAACACCCTATTTTTTATTGTAGATTCTGATAGGCCATTAAAAAGTATGCAAATTTTATTTTAAGACTTTTTTTTTATCTTTGATAGATGTCGCTGCAAACAGCATTTTTTTTCTCAGTTTATCAATCTTCAATTTGAAAAAAAAAGTGTAACTAAGTACGATATTCAAGATTTTTTCAGTTCTTTGGGAAGAGGGGGGGGGGCAAGGGTCACTGCATCAATTATCTTCCTCAAACCCATTAACTTTAAGTTAATGGTTTCGAGGGGTATAACTTTAAGCTAATGGTTTCGAGGAGATATCTGATTCAGTGACCCTTGCCCCCCCCTCTACCCAAAGAATTGAAAAGAACTTGAATATCGTACTTAGTTACACCTTTTTTTTCAAATTAAAAACATATAAACTGAGAAAAAAAATGCTGTTTGCAGCGCCATCTATCAAAGATAAACAAAAAGTCGTAAAATAAAATTTGCATACTTTTTAATGGCCTATCAGAATCTACAATAAAAAATAGGGTGTTCTATTTAAGAATTTAAAGTTGCCCCCCATTCCCGCTCCCCAGGGGGTCCGGAGGGGGCAAGGGTCTCTGCATCAGATGTCCCCCTCGAAACCATTTACTTTTTATCCGAAACATTTTTTTGTCCGATGCACGATTTTAAAGTTATTGCAGGTGGCGGATTAAAATGGGACACCCAGTATATATATATATATATATATATATATTCCTCAAAAGATTAAAATAATACATTAGTTGGTAATGTTTATACATAACTAACTAGTTAAAATCGCAATAGTAACTTGACACTTTTTTTTTTATATATTCAGTTAGTAGTATGTATGTATGTAGTTGGTAGTCTGGAAAAATACGGTAGCATTATTTTTTGTTTAAAAATTACACATGTTTAATATTGTAATAACCTAAATACTAACAGATATTAATTGTATACTTGTTTATTTTTCAGTCCGAAAAGCGTAAAAACACGAAATGATGTGTTCTACTTACTGCCAGAACGTTCTTGCATTCCAGATAGTCCGGTATGGTATTCAACTATGGCTTTAGGTAGAGAAGCACTAGAGAAGATGTTGCACAGGCTGAAAATGGTTAAAGAAATAAATGTCGCAGTATTAACTAGTTAAGTATCGAAATATCTTATACGAAATTTATATATTTATTTATTTATTTATATATAACGGGTGTTTTTTTTAGTGGTTTGGTTTTTAAAATGAAATAAATCACGCAAAAATAGTATTAATGGCAATGGTGTTAGTTTTATTTAAAAGAGAATTTCATGCCATTAGCGCTTAAACATAATTTCGGGCATATGGGCGCCATGGCTGGCTCGAATAAAGCGAAATCGGGAAGTCCAATTTTCGACCACTTTTTCGAGCAACTGGGGCCGTATATCGGCAATAACACGGCGAATGATGACTTCCAAGTGGTCTAACGTATGTGGTTTATTGGCGTAGACTAGTGACTTCACATATCCCCCAAAAAAAGTAATCTATAGGTGTGAGATCACACGATCGTGGAGGTCAGTTCACAGGTCCATTACGCGAAATTATGCGCTCATCGAATGTTTCCCGCAATAAATTGATGGTGTCGTGCGCTGTGTGGCATGTTGCACCATCTTGTTGAAACCAAAGCTCTGTCACATCAATATCATTCAACTGAGGAATAAAGAAGTCAGCAATCATGGCTCTATATCTTCCACAAAGTGGATGGGCACAGCTCCAATTGCTGTGCACGATGACGAATAGACTCATTCGGGTCCTCCTCAACACTACGCTCCACAGCAGCAATAACTTCTTCTTTGCGCACTGTACGGCGTCTTTGTGGATGCGTATTATCAACTAGAGTGTGCGTGGTGCGAAAACGATCCATGGTTTTTCGACCGTAAAATGGATGTAGCGCACGGTAAGTTTGGCGAACTGAACCATGATTTTTCAAAATAAATTTGCACAATTTGCAAGCGTTGTTCTGGCGTAAGTCTATTCATGGTGAAATGGCAAAACGTGCTGACCATAAATCAACTATTAACTGTCAAATTGACAATCACCAGAAACAGTGTTGCCAATTTAAAAACCAAACCTCTAAAAAAAACACCCTTTATATAAACTTTGAGACAAGAGATATAGGTCAATAAAATAAAATTAAAAAAAAAGCTAGTTTCTTCGCATATGAAGCAACCGGAATTTTAAAAATTTTATTGACCTATATCTTTGATAATTTCTTAAGAGTTAATTTTAAGTAAGGTTATATATATATATATATATATATATATAGTATTATTTTATTAATATTTTTATATTCATGGAACTAGCAAAGAGGATGGGCAAAATAAAAACGAAAATATATGCTTTTTTGTTTTTAGTGACAGTGTGGATTGGTAAATGACAAACACACGAGAATTTGATCAAAATACAATAAAACCAAACAGATTGATTAGGTTAGGTTAGTCAGGCACCTACTGCATTTTATTTGTGGTAGCAGTTTGCCATTTTATGCTTGAGTTGTTATATTGGTAGTGATTTCATATTGGCCATCTTGACACATTGACTGCCATGAGAAGAAGCATTACGTGTGATGCACGTTAAAATTTCCACAACAGCCATGAGCAGCAAGAGTTAATTCTCAAGCTGGTTTAGTTTCAAAAGCCAAATGAATCAGCGTTTGCTTCACAGGTTAATATAATGTTTAGGCAGTCCAAAATACATGGCTGTAAGAACTAGAAACTGATATTGGCCTGCATCTAAGTGAATCAATCAACATCTGATTCTCATTGTCTGAAATATTAGAAATTGAATTTCCACTCAAAGACATAAAAACTCCACCAAATATATACTCCACAAGATATATTATTTATAAACTTAATACAAAATTAAAATAAATACATTAAATTTTTGTAAAAAAAAAATGAAATTTGCAAACAAAAAAATGTTATTTGGTACATGTATGAACTTGAAAAAAGTAACTCAAACAAGCATTCTATACACGGATATCTTTATTGAGGAGTTTTGTGTTGCGCGTTTTTTCGATCGGTTTCTGCAAATTTCTCATAATATACAACACATCTGCGACGGTTTTTAGACCCTACGTCTTCTAAAACGTATGATTCACATGGCCTGGCCAGTAAGGCAATTTTCATCTATGGTAGCCGCGTGAATCATATGAAACTTCTCAACTGAAAACAATAAAAAAAACATGGGTTTTGATTTTAAAAAAATCATAATTTGACATTTACCATTTTATTGCTAGCCTATTTAATCATAAAATTGCTCCGGCCAGAATGGGTAAAATTTTAGTGACTATTGTGGCAGTCAACGTGTTAAAAAATACTGACCTCAATTAAACTAATGTGTTTTATTTTGGAATATAGTAAATATTACTTAATTTTTTTTGTAGTTTCATGATAAATATTCGAAATGTGAAAAATTAATTGATATTTAATATAAAAACTGTTTTAGGGTAAAATTCTGTTAATTATTTATATAAAAACAACGTTTCAACGAAGCTGAACGCTTCTCACCTTCATCAGGTCAAAATTTATCAGTGATATTCAAGTATAATAACAATACATAGAAATAAATTACTAGGTAACAAATAAGCAACTAGATCATACAATTTATAAATTTTTAATTAAAGAAAGCCAAATTTTATTTAAATCAGTGTCATCACAGTGATTAATGTTATACTTTTCTTTATAAATTTCTATTTATCTCTATTTAGAATATATTTTCATGATGTAAAATTTGAAGAATATTAGTAGCAGATTCATAAGAGAAGCAATAGAAATTAATAAAGAAAAGAATAACTGTGAAAAATCACTAAGAAGGCAGTGAGTTAACTAAAATTTTGCTTCCATTAATTAAAAATCAATAATAGTTTATGATCTTGGTTACTTATGTGTTGCCTAGTAACTGGTTGCTATGTATTGTTATTTACTTTAATGTCATTGATAAATTTTTGACCTGATGAAGACGAGCGTTTAGCTTTCGTCGAAACGTCATTTTTATATAAATAATTAACAGAATTTTATCCTAAAACAGTTTTGATTTTAATACAATGAGTTCTAAAAAATATTTTACTATAGCTGTATTCTTTTTATCTAAAATTTACTGAGATCTCATCTCACTTAAGATAAACTCAGATCGACTCAGATATTTCTTATTCTTTTTATCTTAACTGAGCTACGACAAATTGAGTTGGATACCTTCTCCCCTTACCGATTCTGCTGCACCCGCAAAATAATTTCAAAATGAAGTGAGATACTCAGTTAAGTAGTAGAGGTTAAGTTTGTGTCAATCTTGCTGTTTTTAAGGTTAGCGACAAAAAAGTCATACGAAATTGAATGATTGAATGATATTTAAATTTTATTTTTAATTTTAATGCACAATTTATCAAAAATGTATTTCTTGATTCACAAATTTATGGTTGATTATAAAAACAAACGTCAAAAAAAAGGTGTCAAAGTATTTCGATCTTTGTCACTTATTCGTGTTCTCTTGCTAGAGTTTGAATATTTTGTTCTTTTATAAAGCAACTCAATTCACTTCACTTCGTTTCACCTCACTTCACTTTCCAACTGAGATGAGTCAATTTTTGATAAAAAGAATACAGCTTCTGTAAATTGATATTTATTATAATAAAATATAATGAATTTTATGAATAATGAAATAAATTTATTTTCAGTGGAGCGTTGTAAAACGCATGGGGTTCGGAATACGGACAGGACATAAGATTCGATCCGTAATTGTTGCGGAACACATTTTCCTTGTTAAACTCGACAGGCACTATTAACTTTCCGATACCAGCAGTGGCGTCGTATGCACCGTATTTTTATTGTACTGTATAAAAATAACTTCACAAAAAGTCAAATCAAATGCGTTATAACCTTGCACACTTATCCATCATTACGTTATTCTCTGATTATATCGTTTTAATTTTTTATTTTTATCAAGAATTTTATTCGACACAAGGTTATATCACATAAATTAAGAATTATTTGATTTTTTTTATTATTATGTGTTCAAATTTAATTATTCATTTTGATTTTGTTTCAAACATACCAATCTGTTTATGTTTTTAATGTATTAATATTTTTTGGATCAAACTTTATGTACTGATGAATTTACTATGTAAACTTACGCTTCTCTTTATTATCTGTAAATTACATTTTATTGTTAACATTAAGGCCCGGTTTCATAAACAATAAATAAATTAAACAATAAATAAAATAAACAATCTTAAATTTCAGGTTAGTTTTCGAAATTTCCTTCGGCGTTTTCAGAACTGTACCTTCGGATACCGAAAATTGATAACGCAAAAATTCATATTTATTATATGCATTTTATAAATTTTTATTTTATTATACAGACTGGTTCAAGTAAAGTAGTATAAGTCATGTGGCTCATTTTAAAGAATAATTTAAGTGTATAGACTATAGATAAATAACTCATTGTTTTCTGGTTTTATTTTTTAAATTGTAACAATAATAATTTTATAAAAATTCGTAAAATAATATTTTAATGAAAAAAATACTTATAACGTATTGATAACATAAAATTAGTGTACTATTGTGACCACATAGTACATCGAATTTTTTTAACAATCTATTTCATTACAATTTTATATATAGGTAGTTAAAAATTTCGTCTTCTGTATCGATGTGAATAACAATTTATTACTATTTGTTTCTTACAGTTCGATATCCGCAAGTTAAATCGAGAAATCAGTAGTAAACTCGAACCCCGGTTACGACAAGATGACAAGGTAAATGGAGATACATATTTTGCCTATATCTACATTTTTATTTTAATTAAACAATATTTTCATTCTAAACGTATCTTTTATTCAAGACCGACAAATTTCGAGATCCTCTAGAAAAATTAGCAGAAAATTACATAAACATAACAAATTTCACAAATTAAGAAAAGCACAACAAACCATTTTTATTATAAACCAAATAGAAACTAAATTAAAATTAATCTTTGTAATTTTTGTTTTCACCAATTTTTTGAAAGATTGTCGAATTCCATATTCCTTGTGACTAAAGAAGAGTTAAACACTTTTTGTCAATTGTTAACTTATATTATTAATATAATTTATTTATTTAGTTTAGAATTGTACCATTAAACAATAACTGTTCTAAAAATGTACTCCAATTCGTAGAGGTGGGTCGGTCGTGAGTGTAAAACTGAGTTTTGGTACCTGTGAGTGTTATCATTTGACTGCCATCTAAAATAAAAATGAAATTATTATTTTTTTATATATCTCCGTAACTGTGAGTCTATCAAAATATTTTTATAAATTTTTATAATGCAATTTTCTACAACATTTATTGACACTTTTTTTAGGCATAACATAAATAATAAAAACAGATATGAGCGGAAACATTTGGGCGTAAAAAACTTTTGAATGAAATTACTCTTTTATTTTCAATTTGCGATAAAAATTCATTTTATAGAGCATTTCATAATAGACAATTTAATCTATTTCCTATTTTTATTCAGTTTATTATTTTTTGAGTAATACATACATAATGTAACACATTATTTATTTTTTTTCTTCTTATAAGCGCGAAGCTCTTTTCGAAAAAATTGATATTTCATAAAAAAAAATTGGACTGATAATTTCTACAAAAATTTAATTTTCTTTATTTTTCTTTAAAATACGTAATGCTGGGCTATATACGATAAATTTTTCTATACAATTTTTTAAACAAAATTATATATAGAAAATATACAAAATTAATACGTTTACACGATGTAGAATAAAATGTACAGACGCATGTAAAATAATAGTTAACATTTTCATAATTTGTTTTTACCTAATTTGAAAATTTAATTTCTTCAAAATATTGTTTCTGCTTCAACTGAATAACACTTTTATGAATACTATGCAGTTTGACGTTTCTAATATCGATGCGCATTCAGACTAGCGTCGAATTTGCATGAAAAATCAAACGTGTTCTAACTCATACATTTTTCTATATAGACTGTCACGAACAAACTGAGCATGCTCGCGTATAAAATATTCTGTATAGATTTCTATATAAAATCAAATATTGGATCGTGTAATACAGAAAATTTTGTTTGTACAGAAAACTATATATTTTTTTAAAAATATGCATCGCGTAGTCAGAATAAGACCTAGCTGGATTCTGTAGAAGTGTAGACTCTATAGAACACAATTATTAAAATTTTTATATTTGTTACTGACATAGCGAGGCCTTAAATGTGTCACACACACATATCTACGCACATATGACATATAAGCGTATACATATAAGTAGGTAGACAGGAATTGTACTAGACCATAGGTGAGGGGTACGGTGGGGTACGGGCTACGGCCATGATGGGGGCGGGCTACGGCCGGGGTGGTCACTCAAGCATGACCTGAGGGGTTAGCTAATTAATATGCAAAAAGGGGTGACCTAATTAATATGCGGGATGACCTATACGATGATGACTCATTCTTTAGCTAACTAACCTAGCTCAACCAGGTGCGCGATTTAACCTGCAAGATGTGCAATATGAATTGCATCGGAATGCGGCACGCGCCGGCATTTAAAATAACATATGGTCGAATGCAGGCTTCAACAACAATATATTATGATGCGTCATACAATTTGCAAACTGATCTGTCGAGACTTGTGCAGCCTGCATAGCTATGCCAAATGTTAAATAATGAATAAAGTTAAAATTTTATTTTAAAACATGAACAAAACATGTGTCATTTTAGGGTGCATATAATTACGTGAAATAAGTAAATGTTATAAATTAATATTATCAAATTAATTATTAATAAATTCATATTGAAAGCGATAGGATATTTATGAAATAAAACAAGAACTTTTGTCAACATATACATTTATTTACATTTGTTATTATACATTTATACTTATAACTAAACAAGTAACAATATTAAATAGCATTTTCTTCGTACCCCCAAGGAAGCGTATCTGTGGAATAAAAGTTTAACATGCGTTTGTCATCATTAGCAACTAATACTAATTTATTTTGACTAATAGTATATACATTATGATTTTTACTTTGAATTAAAGTTTGTTGTTTTGAAATTAAAATATTGGAAAATAAACAGTCGTAGTAATCTTGAAAAGTTATACTTTTTAAAGTAACAGCAGTAACACCCTTAGCCTTCTTATAGTCAGATTCGTCAACTATATATGCATACATTTTAGCACGCAAACCAGCAAATTCTTTCATTATTTTTCCAGCGTTTTCATCTTTCATTAAGGCAATAACTTTCTTATTTGCACGTGGAATATTAAAAATATTATTTTCAGGGTAATCTGAAGTATCAAATTTTTCTATGTCTTTTTTAATAATTTCATATATATCAATATTACGGAAACTGTATATGAGAGAGTCCGTATCTGTATATAACAGTTTCGCATCATTGCCAAATTCATGTTTAATGTAATTATAATGAAAATCGTATAAGTAAGTTTTTGCTATGTCTAGAATCGCGAAGCCGGCGTAAATCGGTTTATTTAATAAAATATCAGTTTTATTCATTTCTATTATTACAAGATCTTTGTCCAAAATTGTGCAACTGTGGAAAGCAGGATTAGATATATATGCTTTTGCTCCATAGCGACCATTCCACTTTCCGACAAGTTTAACGTTTTTATATTTGCGAACATTTTCCATTTGCTTTCCGAAGACGCTATTTATCATTAATTTGTAAAAATTTTTTTTGAACTCATTATCAGATGTTTTTCTTAATTCTGTATTTAAATCAATATATTTTTTCAGCCACGGAGCCTGTTTGAATTTTAAAACGCGATGAATGCGAGTAATTTTTAATCCTAGCTCTAAACTCTGTTGAAGATTGCGGTAGTGAATAATATAATTATTTTTCGGATATAGATTTGTAATTAATTTCGACTGTTTTGACATCGGTGGAGTAAAATGCTCTGGGCAAAGCGGTAAATCTTTATGAAGTTTATGTAGTTCGATTGGATATTCCAAATCTACTTCAAAAATATACCCGATATCTGATTCAGCACTAATATTCATTATATCAATTTTGTATATGTCTGTTTGTTGTACCCATTCAAATCCAGCAAATGGTAAATAGTTACTCATTGCAGCACCATATAAGTTGTTAATATCAAAATACATTAAATAAATATCTTCTTTTTTTGAATTGTAATTTTGCATATATTTGTTATTCGCGCAAGCGTAACGATTTGAGCATTGTGCAACTCCACCCCGTATTCCACGCTCAATAAACATAAATTGATCTATATCAGTAAGTAACTCGAGTTCAATGTTTGTATATTTTAGCATCGCGTCAAATGCTAAGCCCGGTGCCGTATAGTAATGAAGCGCATCTAAATCATATGTCTGCAAACAACTTTCACGAAAATTTTCAAATATATCTGTCAATAATAAAACGTCGGTTTTTAGATATAAATCCGAATAATCTCCTAGCGTTTGAATATTAAAAGTAGTCCAAACATTACAAGCATGATTGTAATCTTCATTAGAAATTTCGGCATTTTTTAAAATACTATAAAAATCTGTACGTGGTGGTAAACTTGTTTGCTCTAATTTTTCCCAACTATCTAAATAATCATAACAAAATACGCCTTTTCGATTTAAAAGTTTAAATTCATTTTCATTGTTATAATATTTTCTAACTGTTACTTTGTCTTGATCTTTTAAAAATGATGATAATTTTTCGATGCTGCTAGCCATGAAACGAAAAGAATCAATAAATCTAAAACTTATATTACAATTTTCAATATATTTAGTAAATGAGATATATCGCTCTTTATTTATTGGTAGTAATGAGATATTACCTGGAAATCCTAAAGCAACATTTTTAATTAAAAAATGAGAATCATAACCGGATAAATTATGAAATACTACTGGAATTTTATGTGATTTTCTGTATAATAAGTTACAAGTTTGATGCGCCGCACCCCTAAAATTCCCCAAAAAATGGTTATGATCGCGTACGATAATGTCTTGTGTTTGAAATGGCTGGCGGCAAATGTGACAGTTTTTTGCATTTGAAAATTCAACTTCTTGCTCAGGCGTTAATTGCATTGGCACGATATCGGCAAATATTTTACTTACATTCTTAGCAATCAGTTGCAGTTCATTTGTAAACCAATCAATGCAATCTTTACCACGATATAAATTAAAGTTAGATAATGAGTCATCATATGCACATTTCAAATAATATGCAATACTGCATGGAATATGTTTTTGAGTTATTTTCGTATTTTTGTCATCATTGGAACTTTCAACTTTTTCTAAAATACATTCCAAATCCGCGTACAATGTAAATGGAACTTTATCTTGATGTCTAAAGTTTTTAAATTTTAAATATTTTTCGTTCTCTTCAGGTAGCCTTACTCTAGTCATGTTTTTAGTTTTACAATAATTATAATGTTTTTCAAGAAGTGTCTCAGTTTTAAAATGATTTAGACAACGGTCACAAAACCATGATTTATTTGTAGCTGAAACTTGACTGCGCAGTAATCTCGATAAATTTTTAATCCACATAAAATGACAATTTGTACTGTTTCGCAAACATTTAACAATATCAGTATCACTATCGGAATCGTCAATTTCCATTTCTAAGTTATCAGTTGAATATAACATAAGTAAATGAATTCGTTTAGTACTGTCCTGAGTAGATAAATGTAAAGGAATAACTTGATTTTTTTCGTTATTAACAGATTCTAAAGTGTAAATATTTATAGCCAAATTATTCATAGTTTCAAATTTTGAAATATCTTTCAATTGCATAGGAAAAGTTAAATTATCATATCGTAACACGTCCTTGAAATGTGGATATGATGAAACACGATCGGAATGTTTATTTACTTGATAAAGACATGAAACTATAGCCCACAAAAAACAATACTCGTCATTATTTTTAACATTAATTATTGCCTTTTTCAGCTTAATATCTGCAGGTAAATCTATATATGTGCCACCTGAAATCGGAAGATATTTATTAATATGAATTTTCAAATGCAAAATTTCTAAAAGAGCCCAACCAGAATCACGTTCTTCAAATTCTTCTAATTTAGATAAAATTTTATCACACACGTTTTCCCTATACCATGTTTTAATATCTGTTGCATGAGTTATTATATTATTAACTGTATTGAAATATTTCAAATCTGTTTCACCGGAAGAAGGTAAAACAAAGTTGGCGACAAATATTACGTTTACTTTTATAAGAGAAAGTTTTAACGAATTTTTAATTTTATTCGAAAATATAACAAAACATTTTTCAAGAAATAGTTTCGGATCTTTATATTTAATATTCGCAATAATACCAGTTCTAATACGCGAATTAAAACAAGACTCTATATCTTTCCAAATTAATTTTTTTTCAACACGTTTCAAAGCACTAACGTTACCACCACGTTTTAGTATTAATGATTTCAAATGTTTAATTTTTTCACGATACAATTTTAAATGTGATAAATTAGCTTCGAGTTTAAAATAATTGTCGTCAGTAACCCGATGCCGTATTGCTTTGCTAAGAAGAAGAATAATTTTATTAGTATGTTTAATCCAATTAATGCATTCATCAACAGTTTTTAAAATTTTAAACGATTCAATTACGTTTTTCACCGCACGATCGCTAAGAGAAGCTAACGTATACGTCATTTTAAGTATCTTACGCAACAAACCGATTACGAATGATGAACCAGCATGCATGGCATCGAAATTTATATAGGAAAAATTTAATACACACACACAGAGCTGTATTAAGGTAAATTTGATACAAATTACAGAACCTGATTAAGTGATTAATTGATTATTTGGATTATTTTTAATGTATAAGTTTTTCTAGTCTTTAATATAAAAATAAAGAACGTTTGCTCATCCCCTCCCATTACATATTTGCGAGTATGAAAATGACATATGGGGACGCTGAAGCTGTTAATAATATGCAAATTCCCAATTACGCATCAGTATAAATTGCATAGTTGCTGCCTGGACAAGTCAGTTTTATAACTTTTTTAAAATGGATTACTTGCTAGTAACCAAAGAAATTGTGACGGTCACATCAGTGACCAAAATTATAAAAGTTGAAAAGCAACATCATACTCCAACTATTGAAATGTTGCAAAATACAGACAGTTTGATTTGTTATTGTAAAAACTGTTTGGAAGTGTGGAACTATATGCCAGACGTTACTGGTATTGACAAAGTATTTGAACCACCACCGCTGAACCGAGTTGCATCACCACCGATTCGAGTCTCTCAGCCGTATATGTCAGCGCCGCCGCCACTGATTCGAGTTTCTCAGCCGCATATGTCAGCGCCTCCGCCACTGATTCGAGTTTCTCAGCCGCATATGTCAGCGCCGCCGCCACTGATTCGAGTTTCTCAGCCGCATATGTCAGCGCCTCCGCCACTGATTCGAGTTTCTCAGCCGCATATGTCAGCGCCGCCGCCACTGATTCGAGTTTCTCAGCCGCATATGTCAGCGCCGCCGCCACTGATTCGAGTTTCTCAGCCGGACGTGTCACAGTTGTAACCGCTGCCGATACTTATAATATTTTTATTATTAAGACTAGTTGTGTAATTGTTTAAAAGAATAAATATATATCAATAAATAATGCGTTTTTTTTTTTTACATAAACCAGTGATAGATAAAGGTAATAATAGAAATAAAACACATATATATATACATTTTTTTTTTTTTTTATTTTTAAAAAATCATCATAATACAATAATTGTTCTAACTTAAATTAGCAGATTTTACAAAATCATCAAGTTCACATCCATCTATATACACTAAAGTAGATACATCATTTTCATTTGCATTATATATTAACTTATAATTAAAATAAGGTTCAAATTTTAGTAAATATGTCAATAGTTGTACATCATAATTTAAATGCTTATTATAAAAATATATAGTTAAATTTATAGATCTATCTTTTGTTACATTTTTTGGTATAGGAATTGTTACTAGTAAATTCATATTTTTCAAATCATAAATATTTATGCTATCATCTAAATCATAAACTATACATGCTTCAATATCTGCTACTAAATTTAAAGCAGTAAAAGCATTATTAATTGTATATCTTAACATGATAGCAGTTTAACAGCTAATGCACAGTTTAACAGCTAAATGCATTTTTTAAAGTTGAATGGGGTACATAAATTAAAAAAACAGATGTTTACAAATTTTTAACTACACTAGTAAATGGATTATATTTAACAACTCTATCATGAAGTATGAGACAGTATGCTGCAGTTTTATTTGGTATATTTGAAGATGTTTCAAATTCAAGTCTAATATCAACTGCACCGGATTTTAGAATTTCATTTTGATGAGAGCAGTCAATAACTACAAGCGGAGCGATGGCTTTAAAATCTTTTGGTGATAAAACAGGTTCACTCTCGCGTTCATAATAGCCTTGTTGAAACTGAGCATACATCTCATACAACATGGCCCACGTATTAGTCGAAAAATTCAAATTTAAATTATCATATGGATAAATCTCAGAATTTAAATACAACTTAACATTTGTTATAAAACAATGATCAAATACACTCATATTTTTCTTGGCCATGTTTTTACGATCTGTCTGCAGGCCGAAAATTATAAATCGCGGTTTTTCCAGCTGTGATGCAGTTTTTACGGCCCATGTGTGTTGCATTGTTTGTTGTAACAGCGGATATTCTTGAAGTTCCCAGCTTCGGAAAGCGATTTCCAGCTCAGCGCTTTTTTCCACATACTTCATTAGCATAAGACGTTCCGCATCAGCTACAGAGATATGAGGAATCTTCCAATGCACTTTTGATAGCTCTATTTTTATGATTTCATTTTCAACACTATTTTCAATAACATTAATGTCGGTGCTGCTGCGAATCAGAATTAATTCTTGACGCAAGTTTAAAATAACTTTTCTGAAATCTTCACCAAATCCCATTAGCATACGTAGTGGTAAACAAACATTAAAATTGCCCTTTTCATCAAGCAGTTGTTGTGTAATATCAGTTGATGGTGACCAGCCCGCATTTTGTAAACGAACACTCTCATTTGTATTATAAGAAATATAACCTTTCATTGTGCATGCTATACCCGGATTTCGCACACGGTCTATAACTACGCCGCCAACTTCATAACGAATTTCATCAAATAAATGACAGAAAGCGTTGTTTACAAGTTTAACCGTTTTTGAAACTGTGTTGTCTGATTTTAAAATTTTTCCTTCAATGTAAAGTAAACTATTCCAAGGCAATGTATACACATCTTGCTGTTGAATTGGAATTCGAATTTCGTCATTATTGTTTAAAGTTGTAGACGCGTACGGCTGGTGTGTATGTTTTTCAGCATTAATTATTGAATTATCAAAAAGTGCTTTCTCGTTTACATTCAAAATACTAGCATTCATTTTGATATTTACAAAATATAATTTTTTTTGAGTTTTGAAATTTAATTTTAATCCAAATAATTAGTGCTCGAATTCGCTTGCGATGTTTCTCCAGATTTACAAACTTTGAAGCCCAACGATTTAAGAAAATGATAATTTTCAGGTGTTAACAGACCAACAGATGTAGTCAAACTGTAAACGCCACCTTTATAAACAGTATTTATATGTTTACGTTGTGTTAAATTATACTTAATCACCATTATTTTGCTTTTTAAGATGTAACCTTACCGTGACGACCTCACCTCTGAAATTAATCAGATTTCCGTCTTGATCAACTATTTTAATACTTAATGAGTCTATAAGCTGAGTGCTGATTGGTAAATAAATTACTGGACTGGGCGTTTCGACGATTTTAAAACCAGGGGGCACGCGCGGAAAAAACTCATGAATAATATGCAACGTCTTGTCATTTGTATAAGAATTCGTAGTTATGTTACACTCAATACAAATAGCGTTTACTTTGATTATTGAGACAGGAAAATCAGATTCATGAAGAGTATTAGCTGATAATTTGCGCGGTTTAAATCCTAATAAGCTAGCAAATGTATTTGAAGCTTCAAAATTTATGTCATGTTTAGAAATTACTTCACATTTTAAAGTATTGTTATTTGCTATAATATTTACCTCATCATTAGTTTTCTTACGTAAATAATTATTAATATCTATTAGTTCATATGAACCTTCCGGTATCGTAATAATATTATTTCCAATATAAAATTTATTATTTGTGTTATCTATATTCGGAATTGCATTATAAACTTCAAAATTAATTAATCCGAGAACGTATTCCGTGTCAGCGGCAAGTTCTATTGGAGGATAAAAACTTTTTCTTATAATAGAACTATTTCCAAATAATGTAAATGTGTATGACATAGCCCTTAAGTTTTGAGAAAAGATAAACACAAATGTCCGCAAATTACACTGTCGTAAGTTTGAAATGTATTATAATTATATTTTATTATAGAATCGCGACCGAAATATGCTATCAATTCTTTTGACGGTCGTAAATTTCCAAAACTATCAAAATAAATTACTATATTACCACGCTTTTTATATGCGGTCCAATGTGTACCTATATTAGCTTCACTGTCTAAATTAACAATACCGGATTCGTTACGATGAATATTTTTCGGTAAACTGTCACGCATAAATACGCCTCTGAAATGCGGTATTTTTAAAAGTTTAGCGTATTTATATAAATCGTGATTGTTTAATGCACGATTCGGGAGAATTTTTTTTTTTTTAAGTACAAACCGAATCCGTTTTTATATGGTTTCAAATAAAGCCCTTTTCCCATTGCAATAGATTCCATAGTTTTATTATGACGTTGAGCTTCTTTTAATTGTTCGACACCTGCGCGTGCGTCAGTTACTGCTCTTGCTATTGTTGCAGCACCACCACCTAGCGCACCAAGTGCACTTAATCCCGCAAAAATCGGAATTAATGGCAAAATACCACCTGTTTTAGGAAATGGAATAACTCGTGGATGCTTTATTTTTCTTTTTAAACGATTGATGCTTTTTAACGCTACTTTTACAGATTTTGTAACATCGGTTGGCCCGTTTGATTTTATAGCTTTTCGCGCTTGAGTAACAACATTGCGAAACGAGACGGCACGATTTTTTCTTACAGCCATTTATAAATCAGATACGTCTTTACTTGCCGGTAGTCGAGAAGTAACTGTGTCGGCAGCAGCTTCGTGCACTTGCTTTATTATGAGAACAGTTAAGCAAGATCAACATTTAGATGTAAAAAACTATGATTTTTATGAGAATGAAAATCAACAGCAACGTCACAGCTCACTCTTACCAAACATTGTAAGATGTATTATCGCGGGTCCCAGCGGGTGTGGTAAAACCAATGTTTTGATTTCACTGCTTGAACATCCGAATGGTTTACATTTTGAAAATATTTACTTGTATTCAAAGTCTTTGTACCAACATAAATATCAATATTTAGAAAAATTACTAAAGCCTATAAAAAATTTAGGATATTTTGCATATAATGATAGTACTCAAATTGTAAGTCCGGCAGATGCATTGTATAATTCTGTTATTATATTCGACGATATTGCGTGCGAAAAGCAGAACGTAATAAGGGAATACTTTAGTATGGGTCGCCATAAGGCAGTTGACTGTTTCTATCTTTGTCAGACATATACACGTATACCTAAACATCTCATTAGAGACAATGTTAATTTATTAATATTATTTAAACAGGATGACATGAATTTAAAACACGTGTATACTGATCACATAAATACCGATATGACATATAAAGCATTTAAAGATATGTGTTCTTATTGCTGGCAAAATAAATACGGTTTTATAGTTATAGATAAAGACAGCGATATATATGCTGGCCGATATAGACAAGGATTTGATAAATTTTTTTTATAAATAGCTGATTATATAGTTTTATAATTTAGTTTGTAATTAATATTTGTTGAGTAATGATCGGCGGTGTATGTGTTAAAATATTTGACATTTTTGTACACAGTTTAACGATAATTTTATTTATAGTGGCTTGTTTATTTAGTGTTTAACTAAAGCTGCTGCGAACCTGATAAAACCTGTTAAAACTGATCAGACCTGTTCAAAACCTGTTAATAGCTGATCAGACCTGTTCAAAACCTGTTAATAGCTGTTCAAAACCTGTTAATAGCTGTTCAAAACCTGTTAATAGCTGATCAGACCTGTTCAAACCTGTTAATAGCTGTTCAAAACCTGTTAATAGCTGATCAGACCTGTTAAAACCTGTTAATAGCTGTTCAAAACCTGTTAATAGCTGATCAGACCTGTTCAAAACCTGTTAATAGCTGTTCAAAACCTGTTAATAGCTGATCAGACCTGTTAAAACCTGTTAATAGCTGTTCAAAACCTGTTAATAGCTGATCAGACCTGTTTAAAACCTGTTAATAGCTGATCAGACCTGTTCAAAATCTGTTAAAAGCTGTTGCGGACCTGTTAAAACCTGATCAAATCTGTTCATTACCTGTTAAAAGCCGTTACTGATCTCTTAAGTTAGTTGTTATATTATATTTGCTAAGTAATCAATATGGAATTAAATTATAATAATAATAATAAACAAATCACGCGACAGTTAATAAAAACTAGAAATATTGTAAAGAAAAAGTTGTTAGATCTTAAAAAGGGTTCATTACAACGAGAAGCTGAATTAGAACAATCTTATAAACCGATATTAACTTCTTTAAAAAAGATTGCAACAGTTGGAGAGTTAACGAAAATAAAATCGGAACCAAAAATTGAAAAAACAGAGGCAGAAGCATCATTTAGGCAAACCGATACAGAACCATCATTTGTGCAAACCGATGTAATTGCTGAAACTATTCCTACTGCTGATGAAGACATGGACGTTTCTTATGAAAATAGACCATCACTTACACGAGAAGATATTCAAAATTTAGCTGCGCAACCCTCATTTCAAGAATATCTAGAACAATTTGATTCATTACCCCGGCAGTACATTGAAGAAATGGTTACCGATGAAAAAGACTTGTTTGATTTCAAATACGGTATAAGACATGACCCTGACACAGAAAAATTTTACATAGGAAACTCTGAAGTTCAAATTGACGGCAAAGATATAATTGTTCAAGATGTAAGATATAGCGGAACACCTGGCTTGTATGAATTGCTGTTTAAAAAAACTCCTGTCGGCTATAAATCAGCTGATGAAAAAAATTATGCGGATATTTTAAACAGAACAAATGCACATCGAAGACATTATACAGCAACTGAACAAATTGCTGGAAATAAATCATGGAAATATAAAAATATTATTGCATCAAGAAAAACTTTGCCGCCGCCGCCACCTTCTCGACCGCGAATTCAGTCGTGGTCCGGTCCTCGAGGGGGTAAAGGTTTACTATTAATGGAATCTAATGAAAAACCAACAGAATACGTGTACTGGGATAATATAAATGAATTAGTTGATCGGTTAAGGCTCTTAGTTGCATCACGCAACGCTGGCCATACAGATCATAACAACGAAATTATTTCAATAATTGAAGAATTAAAAGAAGCTGAAATAATTGAATAACTTTAGTTTAATCATGACTGTTGACAAGTTCGGAAGATATATCGCGCGCGGTATTAAAGAAACAGCTTCTGGAAATTTTGATGCTAATAACAAACGGTTAACTAATGTAGACTCTCCAGTACAACCTAACGATGTGGTAATAAAATCATATGTAGATAAATTAAAATCTGTTATGTTAACATTAAAACGAGAAGCTGGTGGAAATATCTCTTATGATGCTGAAATGCATCGTATTATTCAAGTTGCTTCACCAAAGCACTCTTACAATGCTGCAAATAAAAAATATGTCGATGAAAATACTCTTACGTTAAATACTCAAATACAAGAAATCTTAAACAATATTAAAAAGTTGAGAAGTATTGTTATAATAAATTTAAATTTAAAATTAAATTTGGATTTATATGAAATTTCTAACAGTGCCGAAGAAGGGAACACAGCTTATAAATTTCCGTGCTCAGGTCGTATAGTTGACGTTAGATTTAATATTCCTAAAATTAAGCTGTCTTACCGAATTAATAATGGTAATATTATTCCAATATTAAAAAATCAAAATATTAAAATCGATGACGTATTGTATATTTATTCCAATAACAACAAAGATCAGTTTTTATATATGGAAGTTGTGATTGAAACTAACATATTTATAAGCGAGGGTTAATTATAATTATATATTATTATTTATCGTGACGTCGTCATGGCAAAAGTTAAGGTAGAAATTGTTAAAGAACTTCATAAACCGGCACGTATTAATTTTCCAAGAAGACGTGTTATTGTTAAGGGATTAGATGATTTATTTCAAGCTGATTTAATAGAGATGATACCGCATGCTAAAGAAAATAAAGGTTTTCGATATATTTTAGTAGTAATTGATGTTTTTTCAAAATATGTGTGGACTGTTCCGGTTAAAAATAAAACTGGAAAAGAAGTGACAAAAGCTATGAGTAGTATTTTCTCTCAAGATAATCGAATCCCAAAAAATTTACAAACCGATCAAGGGCTAGAATTTTTTAATACAAATTTTAAAATTTTAATGAACAAACATAACATAAATCACTATTCTTCTTTTAGTGTAAAAAAAGCTAGCGTTGTAGAACGAGCAAATAAAACGTTAAAAAATTTACTGTTTAAAGCTTTTAGTTTACATGGTACTTATAAATGGATTAATTTATTATCTGAAATTACTTCAAAGTATAATAACACTCGACATAGTACAATTAATATGAAACCGATTAATGTAAATAAAAGCAAAGAAAAAGTACTTCTTAAGACAGTGTATTCTCATATGAAAATAGCTGATAAATATCCTAAATTTAAATTAAATGATAACGTACGAATTAGTAAACATCGCGGTATTTTTTCTAAAGGTTTTGTACCTATGTGGTCTAATGAAATATTTGTAATAAGAAAAGTTCAATTAACTAATCCAACAACTTATCTACTTAATGATAAGTCTGATCAGCCTATTCTTGGAAGTTTTTATGACTATGAGTTGCAAAAAGTTAAGTATCCAGATATTTATTTAGTTGAAAAAATTTTGAAACGAAGAAAAAATGAAGTTTTTGTAAAGTGGCTTGGTTTTAATAATTCACATAACAGCTGGATTAAAAAAGACAACGTAGTATAAATTTATTTGCTTTTAATTATTTTATTCATTTGTATTTTAACCTTTGTAAATTATGGAGTTAGTTATAGTTGATCTACAAGGTTTCACTATTATTGAAAATAATTCTAACAAATTTATTTGTAAAGAAATTGCTGTCATTAGTATAAATAGTAATTACTGTAAATCAGAAATATTCGGACCCCCTTTTCGCTGGTCTAAATTAAATTCTGAAAGTAAAAAGAATGTGCTATGGTTAACAAAAAATTATCATAATTTATCCTGGTACTCTGGTAATATACCGTTTTCCGAATGCAATGATATTATTTATTCAATGCTACATAAGTCCGATAAGATCTATACGAAGGGTGTAAATAAAGTTAAATGGTTGAGTGATATTTTACAGCTGTCATCTGAAAAAATAAAAAACTTGGAAGATTTTAATTGTCCCTCTTTGAGTGAATTAAATAAGCAATTAAAACCGGAATGTTGTAATTTACATATTAAACACTGTGCTGCTAGAAATGTACATCTTTTAAAAACATGGTTTAAGCAACAATTCAATACTTTGAATTCATTTAAAACATTCTTTAAACATAGTATTTTAAGTTTCATGTTGGATGAAGAGATCGCTTGCTTACCTATGGAATTTGTTATGATTTTTGCTGGTGTGGAAATAGAAAACAGATGGAGACACTTTCCGAAATGTTGGATTCAAAACGAAGAATTTCAGAAATATCGGATTTGCCGTGAACATGATGACTGGAATGAGGAAAACGATCAGGCTGGTGGAAAACATCCAATGAAAATAAATTGTTTGAAATGTTTATTATAATTTGTAATATGCAATGTATTTAATGAAAAAAAATAAATAAAATTTTATGTATCTATATACAAGCGTTTTATTTAAACACTTACTGCAGGATGTTGTATTTCATAGGATAATAATAATAATAATAAAAGACTTAATATGAATTTTAATACATTTATTACGTATAAGTAAATTACATGAAATTATTATCTTAGCCTTATACTAACATTATAAATAACACACACATATTTTAACTTAAAACAGAGCTATGATATTTCAATACGATATTTTCTAACACTGGTCTTAATAACGGTAAATAAAAATTATCAATCTTATTTTTAAACCTAATTCTATCACGAGCAATTTGAATCCAAGAGCTTTTTCTGGCTGCATTGTAAGCAAAAGCCCAGGAATACATATTGTACACTTTCACTGTTGTATTAAATTTAATTTTTTTTGCACTCATTGCTGCTGTTTAAATTTAGTTTTTGAAATTTTTTTTTTAATTGTATAATATTACAATATGCGTCAATATCTTTTTTCAAATCGTTTAATTTTTTAAAATGATTTTCAAGTTTACAACGATATAGATGCTGTGCATTTATTCGATGTAAGTTGTAGTTGATGTAGTTATAGTTGCTAGTCGAATAATTCGGCTTTGATTGATAGGAGTGTGGATTGTCCATTTTTTTTCTTAGCCAGTAAATTCGATTTTTACTGTTTTGCCAACTTTTCCTCTTGAAATGAGAAATATTTCGCCTTTTGCACCTTTCTTGTTTATATCTTCCAGTTCTTTGTTTGTCAGATCATTAAAACGTGCCCCAAGGAAGACAGTAGAATCTTCTAGTTCCAGGAGTATACGATCGCCATATTGTGTTGTTATTTTCCTTGATTTTAAAATTTTATATTTTTTATTTTCTTCTAAGTCCGATAGCGGACGAGAAGTTTTAATATTTGCAACTTTGTTTAATTTTTGGAAAAGACTCATTTTACTTGTTGTAGCTGTGCTGGGTCTGATGCTCGAGATAGAAAATGTGTAACTGAATATAGATGATAAGTTTCTCGCTTTATATACACAAACTTGTAACGAATTTCGCAAATGTTAACATTTTAATTTTAACCCCGATCTCAAAATATGTCGTCTATAAAATAATTTTTCATCACTATGACTCATAATTGATTTGCATTAAAATTTAACGTTACAGATCAGTATGACGCATCATAATATATTGTTGTTGAAGCCTGCATTCGACCATATGTTATTTTAAATGCCGGCGCGTGCCGCATTCCGATGCAATTCATATTGCACATCTTGCAGGTTAAATCGCGCACCTGGTTGAGCTAGGTTAGTTAGCTAAAGAATGAGTCATCATCGTATAGGTCATCCCGCATATTAATTAGGTCACCCCTTTTTGCATATTAATTAGCTAACCCCTCAGGTCATGCTTGAGTGACCACCCCGGCCGTAGCCCGCCCCCATCATGGCCGTAGCCCGTACCCCACCGTACCCCTCACCTATGGTCTAGTACAATTCCTGTCTACCTACTCATATACATAGAACAAGAGTGAGTGCGCACTTGGGAAATGCAAACGCAATCAGTAACTAATTAAATAGTTAATTTATATTCCTAGCTCGCTGATATTGTGCCCGGTTACAGACTGTCACAGTATTTTGTTGAATTAGTGCTTGAAATTTAAAAATATAATTTCATATTTCTCGTTAGTAAAAACGATACATATATAAAAATTTGTCCCAATTCTCTTTCAGTAATTAATAATATACATACATACATATATATATATATATATATATATATATATATATATATATATATATATATATTATTTTGTTTCTTTTAATGTTTTAATATAAATTACTTACAGAAAAATTATCTTACCCTAAGTATTTTGTAAGTACGTATCTATAATACAAAAAAATCAATTTCCAACCTTAATTTTCAAAAGTAAATCTAAGTAAACATTTTTCTTTCCTATCGTATTCTAAAGAAAAAACATATTTTTTTTTCGCTCACTGAGGAAACGTATTCTAGCTTCACATTTTTCAGGATACTGTAGTGAGTTACACTAGATAAAGTAGGACGTATAAATGTGGGTACTAGATCGGTCAAGTTGCCAAATGGTCCGTAACCTAATTCCGAAAATCTGGTTGCGCTACGTAATTTACTATCATGCGACTTCTTTCCAAATTAAAAAAAAAAGTTTACAAAGTCATCATTTTAAAATCATCAACCGATGCGTGCTTTGACTAATAAAAGAAATTTTTCATTATATGAATGGTTTCTCATTATTGTAAAGATAAAATAAGATACCAGATATTTAAACAGGTAGATTACTAAAATATGCTTTTAAATAATATTAAAATTAGTGACCACTGGGTACGTTGAGTATTTGTGTAATCTTAGATTACTGATTGGGACTTTAGCTTTATCTTTTGCTACTGATGATAAAAGCTTAACTTTCAAAATACGTATATAGCTTTTTTGAATTATTTTTTGTGGTTTAAGGGATGTTATTTTATTTTATTAACTTTTCGCCACAATCTCTGTAGATTAACCGAAATAGTTAAAACTTTGATTTTTTTAATAATTTTCCGAAATATTAAATATATAAAATGTGAAAATAATTTTCCATTCAATTTTATAATATTAGCTAGATACTATAAAATATAACTAACACGTAAATATTTAGTATTTGTTTGCAAGTAAATTTATTAATATCCACGGTAAACTTTTATTTTCGAACATCTACCTTTCACTATGAAAATGAAATGTTTTTGAAAAAAACTGATAATAAAATCAAACAGAATTTTCACAATAAAATTTTTGGAGAGAAATTTTTCTCGATATTCTTTGTTAGAAGAAAATATTAAAAAATAAACATTCCAGAATTGATGTTTAATATTGAAATTAATTTGAAACAGACTAAATATCAAAAATATTAAAAAAAGTTTGAGAAATAAATTAATATTGTTATAAACAAAAAAATAAAACGGAGCACAACAATTATATATTTGTAATTCTTTTTTTTTACACTTATTTCAATAACAATTATATGTTCACGAAACAAAAGTTAAAAATTATAAAATACAATTCATTATATATCAGCATATTATATAGTGTGTTCCTGGATAGATGTTACAAGATGACAAATGTGCCAAGAATTTTATCGAATTTCAACCAAATGTAGGAAACTGGCCCTTCTTGATCTAATACCAAACTAAACGCAAAATATTAAAAAAAAAACAAATTCTGTGAAAAGCAAGAGATAGATATCGTCAATCGATTTTTTGTTTGTTCCGTATCACAAAACCTTACTTTCGAGAAAATGTTTGAAAATTGTTTATAGTAAGGATATAGAACCAATTTGAATTTATATTTATATCAACGATTGTGAAAATAGATAGAAAACAAACAAATATTGCTAAAATAAGCAATAACTCAATTTGACCAAAAATGATGTATGAAACAAACATTTTGGTATAAACTAAATATTGAGTTGTTTTTTCAGTTTTTTTAATAATGGCTAAAACTTGTTTGCGCTTATCTAGAAAAATCTTTAAATTTATTAGCCATATTATTTAATAAATAAAATATAGAATTCTAAAGTTAATTGAAACTGTTTTAATAAACTCTAAAGATGATATCTGTTAAAAAGTACGTAATTGCGATGAAAGTTTGGACCTTGATAATGACGATACTAATAGGCAGGATTTCGAAACAATAGAAGACGACGCAAAAAATAAATTGGTTAATAAAATAAATGAACATTTCAAGCAAGATAATGTTCACTGGCTCATAGAATCAATAGGATTAAAACAATTTCCGTTTACAGAACAACTACAATTTCATCCATCACGTTACAATTTATTTTTTAATGGAATACAGAGTGTTTCAAGCTCAAATAATCTAATTTACAAAAAAAAATAAAAATTAAGGACTTCAACAAGAAATTTAAAATTTTAATTATTTTCGGCTTCAGTCACATTGTAGAAAATTGTTTTTTTATTTAATATTAATAAAATATTTGTCACTTAAATCAATATACATCTGCAATGTAGCTGAGCCGAGAAAAACTTATCATTTAAATTAATTTGAAAATTGAAAAAAAAATTACATATTTATACTTATAACAACTTGAATTTATAGAATTTTCTAGGCTGGTATGCCGTGGTTGACATTATCCTTGTCGCAGACGTTTCATCAGCCCAGATAATTCTATAAATTCAATAAAAATTTAAATTTTTGTGAGGGGAAATCCAGTTATGCTCAAAGTTATGATAAAACATAAATGGTAGAATAAAATTTTTGTTACTATGTATAATTTTACAATATTATATAAAAATTAAGATATTTATTATATTTATGTAATATATGTAATATTTTATGTAATATTTTAAAATATAATGTAATTTTTATATTTTATTAAAAATTAAATGGGAATCCCAAAACGTATATGATTAACCAAGAACAAACAACAAAACTTATGAACGCGAAAAAAAGCTTTTGATTATGACAAATACAAAACTATGACTATTTATGTACTAAGCATTGCGAATGAAACTTTACCGCAGACGATTTATAACGATGATGCTGCGATCAACACGTGATGTAATAGAGTTTGCGTGTCCAGTAAGCAACTTAAGCAGCTATTATATAGTAAAAAGTTATCAAACATAACTTTATTATCGTAAATTAAATTAAAAATTATGACTACAAAAATTTAGAAGACTACGTACAAGTATGTCAATAAATTATTGTGTCTTACTTTTCGCTCTAATCTAGATCATTTTTTCGTACAACACAAGGATTCTGTTTAAATAGTGTTTGTAATGTTTCACAAAAACCGAGTGTTTTTATTATTTTTATTTGTTTATACATAAAAAAAAGTTTCACCGACCAACAACGTCTTAAATTAAAGTTATAAGTTTAAGTAAATATATTTTAAATTTAATATGAAAAATTATTCGCATCTCATTGATGGTTATTTATGAAACAAATCCATTAGAAAAGTGAACAACTATAAAAATAATGGATTAGTTGAAAATGAGAGTGAAACACTTATTATCATCGGGCAATGATATGGTCATATCTAATTAATTCAAAATCTCCGGTAAGATTTAAATGGAGTGCCTGCTATACGAATTTCGACTATGACAGACCTGAACGAGAACTTTTGGCGGATTAATTAATTATACTCGATTTTCTATTCACGTTCAACTGCAAGAAGTCGTAACTCTGTCTGACAGTATGCAATTTATACTTATACGTCAGCATTGTTACATTTGGTTTTATCAACTTCGCTTCATACTCACAAGTCAAATTTATTCAACTTCTAACCAGTTTTAGTTCCGTCATGTAAATTTGTATATATTTATTTGAAAGTCGGAAGTTCATTGAAACATTTTTTTGTTGTTATATGCCGTAAATATTTTTTCTTACACAAAGCGAACGTTTTTTACAATGTATATTTTAATAATACAATGATAGCCCCAATAAATAGTTACTAGATACTAGTTAATTATTTTATAAAATATCATTCTTGACACACTAACTAAAAATTACTAATAATAATAAAAATTAAAAAGCTTTAGGTTGAAGTTCTGTTTAATTTTATCTGCTACTGCCTCCAAAGTTAACACTACACACTATAAACACTGAAAAATTGGTAATTGACGTACCAAACATTATTATAATGCGATGCGTAAAGTAACCAGCGTTAAAATTTCAATGATGCTATTGAAATCAGATCAAATGCATTATTATTTTATTCTTAGGTCGGTACGAAAGTTCTCAGGGTTTCAATAGGTAAAGTTCAAAGTGGCATAACTTCTGTAATAATTACTCGATTTAATCGAAATAAGCGCCATTACAATCTGTACATTTTTGCCAACGTGTTACAAGTCTATTTATTCCATCATTATAAAAATTTGGTTCACGGGATTCGATGAAATTGACAAATGCTGTTTTTGCCTGGTCCTGGTTAGCGAAGATTCTACCTGTGAGAAAATTATCAAAGTGCTTGAAAAGGTGGTAGTCGATTGGCGAGAGGTCTGGAGAGTATGGTGGGTGAGACAAAACTTCGACGCTCAATTCATTTAATTTTCGGACGGTGATTTGTGAAATGTGACAATTTCTGTCGATCGTTTAAATCGTGGGGCACTCACTTTTCGAGTTTTTTCACCTTTCCAAGACGTTTTAAACCATCTAAGACTGCATGGTGACTGACTCCTAGTTTCTGTGCAATCCCTCGAGCCGTTCGCGAAGAGTCAGCTTCCACCAGGGTCCTCAATTTGTCGTCCTAAAGTACTCTAGGTCGACCACTACGAGGTGCATCTTCAAGGCTGATATCTCCGGAACGAAATTTCTTAAACCATTGTTGCACGGTGCTTTTTCCAAAACTATTAGGGCCCCACACTTGGTTAATTTAGCGAGCTGTCTCGGCAGCGGATTGTCCCAATTTAAAGTTAAAATAAAAAATCGTACGAAATTGTTCCTCAGACATGCTGAATTAAGCTCACAAAAGTCACAAAATAAAATAACATAGAAAAAAAACAAATTACACTATCAGATAGAGGGAAAAATTCTTTACAAGATAAGATGTCAAATCGCGAAATACGTTGAATCTTTTATTTAGAAACAGATGAATAAAAAACAGTAACAAGATAAACCCTGAGAACTTTCGTACCGACCATATTAATTTTGTGTTAACAATTATTTTTTTAAAGAAAAGACGTATTAAAATAAGATAAATAATTCTATATTATTTTTAAGTGCAGATAATTTATTAATGAAAATTATATTAAAATAAGATAATTATTTGAAATTTGTCAACAGTGTTCATGGTTATTACAATTTTGACTGCAAGGAAAAAGTGGTATAATATTTGGTACTAAGTCCGTAACATATTCAAAAATAAATCTTTCATATAGCTTTTAGATGATGAATCTGAACAAAGTTTATGAAGATATATATCTGTGCGTCGTTCGCTTGCTCGCTCGTTAGTTTTTTGTGATCGCACCTCTTCCTAAACCATTTATCCGATTTGCAACAAATTTTTTGGGTACGTTTGCTATCTATAAAATGATAAAAGCGTAATTAAAGATAGTTGGATAAATATTGCATAATTATCAAAATATTACATTAATGATATAATCACGTAAAAAAACCAATCGAAAAATAAAATGTCATTTTATAATTTTTTTGTTTTCTTGAAAAACAGTGCAACATAGCCAACTAATTCTATCTACCGTTACTGTCACAGTATTTTTGCCTTTTTCACCACCTTAAAATTCGAATTTCTAAAAAATCCTTTCTTACTAGGTTATATAAGAAATATATTCCAAAAATTTCATGTTTGGTAGTTTGGACTAACATAGGAGGTAGGTACTAAAACATTTAAACATATTTTTAATTAGCTTGTTGCTATATCAATTGTTTGAAAACATTTACATAAATATTATAATAAATAAACAAGTTTTTTCTAAAACTGTATTTATTAAAATAACTATATTCTAAATTTATATATTACTAATATTAGACTTTTGTGTTAATAAAATTTTGTTAAAAAGATTAAATGTGATTGATAATTGACAGCAGAAATAGCAAAATAACTGTACCGGATCGTCTTATTGATAACTAAACGCATTCATTCACAAAACAAGATAATATAGAAGAGAATGGAGAATGAAAGCAACAATATATCGTTAGAAACTCGAGAATTCGGAAAAAATTGTTGGATCTGTTTTGAAACAGAAGCTGAAGATAGAGAAGCTCAGTGGTTACAACCTTGTAAATGTAAAGGGACTTCAAAATGGGTTCATAAAACTTGTTTACAACGTTGGGTAGATGAACAACAACGTGGCCAAGCTGGAGGAAGAGCGTTGTGTCCGCAATGTAAAACAGAATATATAATTTTATATCCTGATATGGGAACGTTGGTTGACATATTGGACACATTTGATAATATTATTAATAAAAGTTGTCTGTTTCTCTCTTATGGCATTATAATTGGAGCATTTTACTGGTCAGCTATGAGTTACGGTGGTCTTATTTTCTTGCAAATAGTAGGAATTAAAGAAGGTTTTGCTGTATTGAAACAAACACGTCTATGGATATTAATAATTGGTTTATCAGCGATACCATTTGCGTTATATGTTGGAAAAATGTTTCGTTGGGAAGACACCGTTATAACTTATATTAGACGTCATTTGATTAATGTTCCATTAATTAGATACATTTTACCTCTTCGAATTGATATTAATCCATTATCAAGAACAAATTTGGAAAGTGATGTGCCCCCGTATTCCGATCTAGAGGTAGACGCACGTCGTTTTTGCGGTGCCTTATTACTGCCAACATTTGCTATTGTATTTAGAGAAATGTTTTTCAATTTCGTGAAATCAAATTTTTACAAAACCGTACTCGGTGGATTAACATTTATAGCTGTAAAAGGCGCACTGTCTATCTATCGCAGGCAACACCTATATGTAAGACAATGTCTGCGAAGAATTCAGAATCATTCAGAATCATAAATATCTGCCTATGTACTTCATGACTCCAACAAACCAATACCAATGAACAAATCGGGATTTGAGATCTGTAATACAATTGGTGGGGAAGCGCCTCTAATTAATTTCAATTATTTATTTTAAATAAATATATTTTTTGCATTGTAGTTTTTTTACTTTTAAATAAATAAATTTGTTTATAAAAATTATCTGTATTAGTTCGTTAATTTATAAATATTTTTCCTTAAATTTGACGATAAAATGAGAAATATTCAGTTTAAACTACATAATAAAATTAATAAACTTTCTTGCTAGCTGAAAGCCTTTCTATATGTATATATATAAAAAAGTAAGTAAAAATAATATAATTATATAATTTTACTATCGTAGAACATTGCCAACTTAACAAAAAAAAATTAGAAAAATTTAAAAAATTTAAGTTTGGCTTTATTATTTATCAGAAATTAATTAAATTTTCACTAAAGATTTTCCTAGCGTCCATAAAAAATTTTATAATTTTACTACAAATACTAGATTTAGGTAATACTAATAATAAATATTGTATGTTGTTCAGTGGCGTCACTAGGGGGATGCGGGGGGTGCGGACCGCACCGGGTGACACCCTCACAAAGGGTGACACCAAAATGCAAAATATCATTGTCTATGATTCTATGTCACTCCATGAAATAATCCTTATGCATTGTTTCAACCTAACCGGCCCAGCAACAGAAATGTATTATATTATTGAAATATAAAAATATCTCTGTTCTGTTAGTTATAAACAGAAAAACGTGTTATAGTTTTGCGTGTATAATAACTACTCCAGAATATAACATTAGGAAAGTTCTAATTTAGTCGAAATTTAATATGACATAAAATTTAATGTTAAAATAACAATTAACAATTATGGAGTGTCGTCAGGGGGTGACACCATAAGTTACCGCACCGGGTGACACCAACCCTAGTGACGCCACTAATGTTGTTTATGTATAGGGTCCGGAGCGAAAATGTTTTTAAATATTATACCGTACCCAAAATATTTTAGGTAGAAATTCCCTTAAAAAAAAATAATAGTTTTGTAAGAGTTCTTTTCAATACCGCTACACAACAAGTTTATGTGAATTTAAGTTCTCTAGATACATTTTAAAAAAATAAATTAATTAAAATTAGAATAAAATAGAATTTCTTAAATCGTGTCATTACAATACCAAGCAATTAATTGTTTTCAGAAGGTCGAACATAATTACTTATACGTAATAAAATTATAATGAAATGATGAACTTAATAATATAAAATTTGTAGGCGTAAATAGAAATAAAATAAATTGTCCTTTCCACATGATGTAATTGTTGACATTTAACGCTTTATCGTGTGGGACAGTCTCTGCTGTGTTGCGCACGAGTGTGAAAAAACCCTTTTTATTTAGTCGTTTGTTTTTAGTCTATTTTTATAACTCCACAGTCATAGTTTTTAATTAGTCTATGTTTCTCACAATATAAATACTATTTTCAGATTTTGTTTTAACTGTAAATACACTCTTGTTTATTAGTTTGCTTTTGTTTTGTTTCGTTTTTATTGTTATAAAATATTTACATCATGGGATAGTTTTTAATATAAAAATATTTATTTTCTCTGTAAAAATTATTTCAAATTTTAACATTATTTTAAAGAAAAATATGATTAATATAATATAAGTATATGCAATTTCCGCCAAAAAGTCGGCAACATAAAAGAAAATAAATTTTTATTTGTTTATTATTGTTACAGGACTTGTTGGTGCTTATCTAAAAACTAAAAATGCGTTTGCCGGATATACTGACATCACTTCCGTTATAGTAATATTAAAATACGTAATAATAAAAAAAATCAAGTAAACTTATTTTATTTGTAAAAATTTTGAAAAAAGTCATTTGAAAGTTTCAGAATACCATTTTAGGATTCTATAGATATCTTGATATAAAAATACGAAACTAGTATTTTTAAATGTTTTATAATCGTAATTTTTAATTTATTTGAAAAATATATATTTTTTCTCAATTTAATCATTAAGTGACAATAGTATTATTCGTCGAAATGTGTTACTAGTTAAAATTTGTAGCAGTTGAATGCTATTGAAAATTTTTGTAATTTTTCATAAATAGATATTACCACTTGATGCAAAGTTATTTTATTTTCTCAAATTCACATTATATATATATATATATATATATATATATATATATATATATATATATATACAGTAGAACCCCGATTATCCGTGCGCGCATTATCCGGGCGGCGGATTCTTCGTGCGGCATTTTTAAAATGTCATCCGTGCGCGGATTATCCGTGGCTGACGGCCAGAGGTTGACGCATGAATGCTGAATGCACCGTGCAGACGTTGGCCTCGGGGAATACCCGAGTTCGGCTCGAGAAATCCTCCGTTTATGTGTTTACTTATTATTTTCGCCAACTGCCGACCGACTCGTTAGTTAAACGTAAACAGACATTCGTTTGACACATGTATTTGTCTGAATAAATTATTAAAAAAAAATAAAAATGAGGTTTTTGGATTATCCGTGTTTTTGATTATCCGGCAAAGACTCGGTCCCGGCTGGCCCGGATAATCGAGGTTCTACTGTATATATATATATATATATATATATATATATATATATATATATATATATATATGTGACCTGGTCTACGAAAAGGGGGCTTAGGTTGCAAAATATCGTTTTCCACTTTTTTGCCAATTCCGATTAAGTATGAGACGCTCTTTCACATGGTGAAAACCAAAAAGCTATAACTTGTTCAGAAGTTTAATATAAATGAAGAGAAAGAAGAGTACAAATACAAAAACACAGAATTTTTGTGAAAATCTAGAATAAGGAAATTCGAACCTAGCAAGTTACGCGATTAACTACTCTAATATTTTGAGCAGGAACAAAACCTGAACATACTTGAACATTGAACATAATGCAACACCGCGGGCGTTACACCGACAACGACAACAACTAACGAAAACCTGACGAAACGAGTTGTTTATCTGTAATAGCGGTTTTATCGAAAACTAAATTTCGCACATAAGCCCCCTTTTCGTAGACCAGGTAACATATAGTGATATATTTAAAAAATATATTATTTAGAAGATTATTTAGAGGTATTAGTGACACGACTATCAAAACAAATGCCGTTTCTAAAAGAATCTTGATTTTACTTTTATTATATTGTTTTATAACTCCCTAACTTTTATGTTTATAAAAACTTAAATATCTTTTAATGTTAAAAATAATATTTTACCCTAAAATTGACTGAACATTATTTAAATTTTAAGAACAATGAATGAATGTAATTTGCCTAACTAATAGTTTTGCTTAAGAAACGTTTTACGTTAAAACATTGTAGAAATACTATCTTATTTATTAATTTTAAGTTACATTTTATATAAAAAAAAATATTTAAGTTTCATAAAGTTATTTGTTCATTTGTGCATATATTAAATTTTGTAATGATGTATTTGCAACCAATTTTAATATAAAAAAATGTATTTATCAAATTTTCTTTATTTTATTTATTTATTTTCTAGAATTTACAGACTTCGGTGAAACTTAGTGCCGGATCGTTAGAAGAGTTTCACAAAAATAAACAATGCCTACAATAGTTTTTATTACAATTTAACTATTTAGCTATTGAAGTTTATTATGATTATTATTTGTTTTTGGAAGTTTGAGAAATTCGGTAAAAATTAATCAAAAAAAGTTACTAATGTTTCTTTTTTAATTTTTAAAAAACAAATAGCTTTCGCCCAACAAGTTTATTTGCTTAGAAAAATATTATTTAAATAAAAATGAGTATTATAATTGCCGAAGAATATAGTATATGCTCAATAAAAAGCTATTTTCTTGAAATAATAAATTTAAAATTGATGAAATTAAAATTGGTTGTTAATGTGAAGCATTGTAATTTACAGTCTGACACGCATCTCGTGCCGTTGAAAATAATTTGTCTTAATCACTTCAACAAAATTAGAATATTTTGCCTAAGAATTGCGATTTGAGTTAATATTAAAAATACTTTAAACATAAATTGTATTATTTCAATTGTATATTTTTATATCTTTCTTTTGCTATACTTTTTTCTCTGCGCAATATTTATTAGCTACATCAACAAGAGATATGTGTCACGCTGTATGTGTATGTTAGACATAAAATTACCTTTCTCTGAAATAAGTTACACATTATTGTATTTACATTGAAAACAAATAGTAAGCAAATCATCCCCAAAATATTAACGGAAACATCAATATTCGAGGTTTCATCGTCTATTATATATTTAATTGTATCATATGCACCGCGAACAAATTTAGTAAAAAGGTATATAGTATCAGTGAGGAAAAATAATGAAAATGCCGAATTTAATTCAGATTTGATGTTAATAAATGATTATACACTTGCAATGCATGTCGTATATGTTGAATTTTGTTTTGTGTGAATTTCACTAAAATTCTATTTAGTATTGTGAACTTATTTAACACGGTAAACATTATAATAGCAAATTCTAATTTTAAGTTTATTATCATAGCAGTAACTAGAACATGAAGAATCCATATGGGAAGAGTGTTGATAAAATATTGCAAAAACCAAATATGAATAAGTAAAGCTGTAGAATTTGTAAGAAAACTGCAAAATCCGAACAATATTCTTGTGTATTTGTAATTTATTTGATAGTCAAATGTTATGAAAATCTCATCAATACGTTCAAATTCGAAAATAATTTTTTGTATTCTTTTATAATAAATATTTCCTTTCCATGATAACATCCAAAATATTATTATACATTCTATCAAATCAAATGTGAAAACAAATGAGCGAACTGGATCTAATAATTCATGCAAATGAACAATTTGAAGATACAGTGCTGCTGCACTTATACACACAGAAAATATGTTTCGTAAAATGTATAAAAATAAAACAATATTTTTATAATTTTTTGGAACATAGACGTATATTCCAAGTATTATATTTATTACACGATTTATTTTTAAAATATCCCGAAGCGAATGTTTATCTGACGTTTGCGGCATTTTTATTCAGAAATATATTTTCATTTAACGTAGATATATTCCATTTGTATCTAATAATTTAACCAATATGGTAAAAGGTTTTTCTTTAGTTATTAGTAAATATTATTTTTTTAATATACACAATTGTTATAACTATATACTCTATGCTAAGTAATGTATTCTATATAATAAATTATCAAAAAAGTAAAAGTTATTTTTTTATTAAAAACACACTATTTCAAGTAATAATTGTTACATTTATAAGTACCATCATTTTATTAATATATCTACTAATGAAAGTTACAAGTATATTTACATGTAAAATTTATTAACATATTCATATTGTAGGGACCTTTTACACAAAGCACTACCATAGCGTCACCAAGACTATTTCAGTTTACAAGTACGTGACAAATCTGGCGTTAGGGTGAAAACATGTTGGAGCTTCGAGCAACGCGAAAAGCCACGCTACTAGCGACGGAGCACATAAATTGCACACTGCCCCTCGAAATTGTACACAGGTCAATCGTTGCGGTGTGAAATTTATGTGCTCCGTCGCTAGTATCGTGGCTTTTCGCGTTGCTCGCAGCTCCAACATAAACTTACCCTTAGGCTATCGGCTATCGGCTATCGGCTGTCGCCGGCCTGGCGTTAGACTATCGTTAATAGTTGTCGCCGCCCCGGCGTTAGGCTATCATAAAATTTGTCGCCGCCCCGGCGTTAGACTAGCTATTATGGCTATAATAGCTTTCGCCGCGGCTGGATCTGAATGCCGCCAACATTCAATAAAATCCGGCGCCGTTAGTTTAATAAAACTAGCGCCGACGAAAACCTACCAGGGCAAATGGTTTTATAACCAGGCTACGAAGAGCTTACACAAAGACCGTCGGATTTTCCCTGGAATCTTCCCACGAACAACTTTCCCACGACCTTCAACAAGAAGTAGCCGTTAAAGTGAACGAGAGAAGTGGGGAGATTTTGAGTATATAAAAAGGCAGTTCGCTGGACGAGAATTCATTCAGTCTTGATTCAACATTCAGTCTTGATTCCGAATTCAGTCTTCATTCAGAAACCAAGTCAGCTATCAGAAATCAGTCAACAAGCAGTCAGCACTCAGCATTCAACTATCAGTCAACAGTCAGTCAACAGTCAGACAACAGTTTATCACAGTTCATCACAGTGAGTAAAGTGAGTACAGTGAGTGGTAATAGTGCGTGCCTACATCACCAGTGCGCGCTCGCTATACGACGAATTGTACGCATTTGTAACTTGTCGCAATTGTAATGTTTTATTTTGTACGAATTGTAACTTGTCACAATTGTATTGTTTTCATATATCGTAAAGTATTTATTTCAAATAAATATTAATATCTGCAATCACGTTCCTTTATTTCAATCACACAACGCATACACCCATAAACTGGTGACCCCGACGTGATTTTTAAACATACGTGATTTTTTTAAACATACGTGATTTTTTTTAAACCGCCGTATTTCGTGTGTGCTTTGAGATAGTGCTGTCGCGGAAACAGAGTGCGTCACTATACTATACCTAAGAACAGTAATTAATAAACTTAGCTATACTATAGTGATTTTGTGACAATGGCAGACAACGACGCAGGAGCCAATGCCGGCATTGCCAACAACGAACAATCGGTTGCCAGAGTTTCAGTGCGCGCACCGCCGTTTTGGGCCGAGAAACCCGCATTATGGTTCTCACAATTAGAAGGACAGTTTCATCTTAGTGGCATTACACGTGATGAAACTAAATTTGCGTACGTAATGTCACAACTTGAAAGCCGTATCGCGACTGAAGTAGAGGATATTATAACCAATCCTCCCGCCGAAAACAAGTACGATGCAATCAAGCGTGAACTAATTAAGCGGTTATCTAGTTCACAAGAGCACAAGATCCAGCGTTTGGTGGAAAGTGAAGAGCTAGGAGATCGCAAACCGACGCAATTTTTACGTCATTTACGAAGCCTAGCCGGAACCTCTATTCCAGATACCTTTGTGCGGACGTTGTGGCTTAATCGATTGCCTATACAAATTCAGGCTATTCTCGCAACGCAAGCGGATACTCCGTTAGATAAACTAGCTGAGTTGGCCGACAAAATCATGGAAATAACTCCACGTACACACGTCACAGAAGTTTCCAAAAACAATGAGGTATCAGCACTAGCGAAACAAGTGCAAGAATTGACAAACCAGGTAGCAAACCTTTTGTCAAAAAGCGGCAACTCACAGCGACAAGACGGGACAGCCGCAGCAATCGCAAACGGCCGGTCACGCTCGCGGTACAGCAGTAGTCGTTCTCGGTCCCGCGGACGTTCTTCAGACAGTAGTGAGTGTTGGTACCACGCGCGTTTTGGTGCGCACGCGAGGAAATGCAAGACTCCGTGTTCATACACAGCGCCGGAAAACAGTCAGGGAAGTCTCTGATGGCGACAAGCGACTCTCTCCCTTCTTCACGTCGCCTTTTTGTGACAGACAAAGACAAAAAACGAATTTTTAATTGACACCGGTGCCGATCTTTGTGTTTATCCGCGATCGTGGGTGCGCGAAAAACGGACAAAGACAAAATATGAACTTTACGCCGCGAATGATACCGTAATATCGACGTATGGAACAATTACCGTTACTTTAAACTTTAAGTTACGGCGCGCGTTTGTATGGTGTTTCGTGGTAGCTGACGTTGCAAAACCAATAATCGGTGTTGACTTTTTAGCACATTACGGGTTGCTTGTAGACATTCGAAATGGACGGTTAGTGGACATGAATACGAGCTTAACAACTATCGGGCGCGAAGCTACCGGGTCGTCCGGTCACATAAAAGTTTTGAGAGGCGCCACTGAGTACGAAGAACTATTGGCTAGTTTCCCGGAAATAACGCGACCGGCTGGCGTTCCAGTGGTTCTCAAACATTCTACGTATCACCACATCCGAACAACCGACGGGCCGCCTACTTCAAGTAAACCACGGCGTTTAGCATCCGACAAGCTACAGATAGCGAAAAAAGAGTTCGAAACCATGCTGCAGTTAGGAACAGCTCGACCATCTGAGAGTTGTTGGGCATCACCGCTGCATTTGGTTCCCAAAAAAAGCAACAAATGGCGTCCTCGTGGTGACTATCGAGCACTCAACGCGAGAACCATACCGGACAGGTACCCCGTGCCTCACATCGAAGATTTCTCGCAAGCGTTATATGGAAAAAACGTATTTTCGACCATCGACCTAGTGAGAGCGTACAATCAAGTTCCAGTTGCTGAAGAAGATATTCCGAAAACTGCCATTACCACACCTTTTGGACTTTTCGAATTTCCTTTTATGACTTTTGGATTGCGTAACGCGGCGCAGACGTTCCAGCGGTTTATGGACGAGGTGCTACGAGGCCTGCATTTTTGCTACGCATACATTGACGACATTCTAGTAGAATCGGCGTCCCAAGAAGAGCACATGTTTCACTTAGAGACGTTATTTAATC
The DNA here is from genome assembly GCA_963966155.1 of Clivina fossor. Classification (NCBI taxonomy): domain Eukaryota; kingdom Metazoa; phylum Arthropoda; class Insecta; order Coleoptera; family Carabidae; genus Clivina; species Clivina fossor. The sequence continues at coordinate 655,664 of CAWYQG010000030.1, forward strand.
GGTTGAGAGACAACGGGGTTGTCGTAAATCCAGCCAAGTGTGTTTTTGGCGCACCGGAAGTACTTTTTCTCGGATATCAAGTATCCGGCAGTGGTACCAAACCTATACAGGAACGTGCCATCTCCATGAAGACATACCCACAGCCAAAAACTGCCAAAGAACTTCGCCGTTTCCTCGGTATGTTAAACTATTATAGACGTTTTATACCGAAGGCAGCACAAACACAAGCCCCACTCAACGAGCTTCTGCAAGGAAATATTAAAGGAAAAACACCGATACCTTGGACACCGGCAACGGTTGAGGCATTTAACCAATGCAAGGAGAGTTTGGAAGAAGCCGCTTTATCACCACATCCACGTCCGGATGCAGCACTCGCCATCATCAGCGACGCATCAGATTTTGCAGTTGGCGCTGCGGTGCAGCAGAAAATTGGAGACAGCTGGCAACCACTCGCTTTCTTTTCAAAGAAATTGTCTTCGGCCGAACGGAAGTACGGCGCGTATGATCGCGAACTTCTAGCGATATATCTGGCGGTGAAACATTTTAAGCACATGGTAGAGGGCAGAGTTTTTACCATTTTCACCGATCACAAACCGTTGACTTTTGCTTTTCAACAGAAAGCGGAAAAATGTTCTCCACGTCAGTTTCGGCATCTTGATTTTATTGGACAGTTTACCACTGATATCAAGCACATCGCCGGCAAGGACAACATTGTCGCCGATGCACTGTCGAGAGTAGAAACCATTTCAGCGGGCGTAGATTTTGAAGCCCTTGCCTTGTCACAAAACGATGACGCCGAACTCCAAAACATTTTACAACAAACGGATTCGAGCTTGCAGTTAAAGAAGATGTTGATTCCTAGCACCAACATTTCACTATACTGTGACGTTTCCACTAACGCAGTACGACCATTCGTAACCCCATCTTTTCGGAAGGCAGCATTTAATAGCATTCACCAATTGGCGCATCCTGGCGTTAAAACTACAGCCAAGCTTGTTTCGCAACGTTTCGTTTGGCCGGCAATCAACGCTGATTGCAGGAAATGGGCACAATGTTGCTTGCATTGTCAGAAAGCAAAAGTAACCAGGCACATTACCTCGCCGCCTGCAACTTTCGCTCTTCCGTCGACACGTTTCGAGCACGTGCACATTGACATCGTGGGACCACTTCCAATATCCGAGGGATTCAGGTATTGCCTGACCTGCGTGGACAGATTTACAAGGTGGCCGGAAGCTATTCCGCTGGAAAATATCGAGGCTAGCACTGTGGCTCGAACGACAGCGTATCATCCGGCAGCAAACGGGTTGGTGGAACGTTTCCATCGTCAACTCAAAGCAGCAATCAAGTGTCACGAAACAGAACGATGGACGGAAGTTCTGCCAATAATCCTCTTAGGCATCAGAAATGCCTGGCGAGAAGACCTGAAAGCTACAAATGCAGAGCTTGTTTATGGCGCGTCACTCCGATTGCCAGGAGAATTTTTGCACCAGAGTCCGCAAGCAGACGTATTGGAGACCACAGATTTTGCTAAACAACTGCGTGAGCGACTGCAGGGTTTACAACCTACTCACGGTTCTCAACATGGTAACAAACGGGTGTTTGTTTTTAAAAACTTACGCGACACGTCTCATGTTTTTATCAGACATGACGGTCCCAAAAGTTCGTTGCAAAACCCATACCACGGACCATTCGAGGTGGTGAACCGCGGAGAGAAAAACTTTCAGGTGAAGTGCGGTGGAAAAACTGTCAATATTTCAATTGACCGACTTAAACCCGCATACATTATGCCACAGGAAAACTCACAATCAGCAGAGAAAACGCCAGCAGAAAGAGAAGGAAGTGGTGCGCAACAAACACCGACATCACTTCCTACAACAGCGGAACCACGACCGCGGAGACAGGTTAGATTTCCAGAAAGGTACCAAGCCTCTTTCAAATAACCATGCGTTCAATCACTAGCAGGGGGGTGATGTAGGGACCTTTTACACAAAGCACTACCATAGCGTCACCAAGACTATTTCAGTTTACAAGTACGTGACAAATCTGGCGTTAGGCTATCGGCTATCGGCTATCGGCTGTCGCCGGCCTGGCGTTAGACTATCGTTAATAGTTGTCGCCGCCCCGGCGTTAGGCTATCATAAAATTTGTCGCCGCCCCGGCGTTAGACTAGCTATTATGGCTATAATAGCTTTCGCCGCGGCTGGATCTGAATGCCGCCAACATTCAATAAAATCCGGCGCCGTTAGTTTAATAAAACTAGCGCCGACGAAAACCTACCAGGGCAAATGGTTTTATAACCAGGCTACGAAGAGCTTACACAAAGACCGTCGGATTTTCCCTGGAATCTTCCCACGAACAACTTTCCCACGACCTTCAACAAGAAGTAGCCGTTAAAGTGAACGAGAGAAGTGGGGAGATTTTGAGTATATAAAAAGGCAGTTCGCTGGACGAGAATTCATTCAGTCTTGATTCAACATTCAGTCTTGATTCCGAATTCAGTCTTCATTCAGAAACCAAGTCAGCTATCAGAAATCAGTCAACAAGCAGTCAGCACTCAGCATTCAACTATCAGTCAACAGTCAGTCAACAGTCAGACAACAGTTTATCACAGTTCATCACAGTGAGTAAAGTGAGTACAGTGAGTGGTAATAGTGCGTGCCTACATCACCAGTGCGCGCTCGCTATACGACGAATTGTACGCATTTGTAACTTGTCGCAATTGTAATGTTTTATTTTGTACGAATTGTAACTTGTCACAATTGTATTGTTTTCATATATCGTAAAGTATTTATTTCAAATAAATATTAATATCTGCAATCACGTTCCTTTATTTCAATCACACAACGCATACACCCATACATATAAACGTAGTAAGTAGTTTTTCAATATTTAAAACAGATCAGCGATGGGTACGTAATTATAACACTTCATGTATTATACATCGTTCTTTACGTGTAAAAAAACTATTTTTTACATTGAACAAATTTACAAATTCTATAAGTAAAAAATGTATAATATGTAAAAAAAAAACATTATTTATGTTTAAATCAGAGTTATTTGCATTAAATTACTTTAATTTGTACCTACACAAATTTTTCGGAATTTATAAAATAAATGAACAATATTAATCAAATTTCTACGTAAAACGTCTGCGTAACAAAAATAAAAGAAAAAAGTTATTAAAGCAACATATCTAGTTTGAAAAAATTATAAAAAAAATATTATAAAAATAGATACAATTATTGAACAAAAGAAACATATTTGTAATATAAAAGAAATATATGATTAGTAAATTTGTAGTAGTTATTATGCAACTTGAATAAAGCGGAAAAATTTTAATTTGTTTGACTAATTTATAATGAAGTTTTAAAAAACATACTGATCTTGGACACCTCGTCATTTTAAGTTATTTTTTATACTTATAAAAACACGTTATTTGAATCCCTTTTCATAGCAAGTTTGACAAATTCAAAAAAAAATCATGCTAGTGACATAATAAAAAAACAAAAATTATACACGCATACATATTTTACATTTTTACGTTGTTTTTTTATTTACACCTAAACGTAAAAAACACCATTTTAGGCGTAAAATAATATTAAATCTCACAAATATTTTCAACATCTGATATATCAAAAAATGGAAAAGTTTGTCCAGAAGCCATCAGAGGCAAGTTATACAAATTTACACTAAACCAAAAACAATAGAAAGTTTTTTATATATTTATTTAATAATTTTTTTATAATTTATATTGGCTGTTCACTTATGTTATGCTTTGTTGATACTTGATTGTTTTTGGGAGTTTTAAAAAAGTTTTTATATTTAAAATAGCTTTTGAAAAAAAGAATATGACTAACCCGATTAATAAAAATAATGAAAAATTTACAGAAACTTAACTATAATTCAATTTGTCAAAATTTGTTTTCGATGAATTTTGAAAAAATAATTCTTATTAGGATATTAATTTTTTTAATCCTAAAATTGTTCTAAATTTTAAATAAAACTACAAAATTAAAGCAAAATTACTTGTGGTCACTAATCATTAAATACAGCAAGAAATATTATTACTACTTTGACTGCAAGGAAAAGTAGTATAGCGTTTGGTACGGTGTCTGTAACATTTTCAAAAAAAAAAAAAAATTGTATAGAAATCCTTCATATAGCCTCTAGATGACGAATCTGAACTTAGTTTATGTGGGTGTATGTGTGTGCGTCGTCAGCTCGCTCGGTCGTAAGTCAAAATTTTGTGGCCGCAACTCCTCCTAGACGGTTCAACCGATTTTAATGAAATTTTCAGGATAAATTTGTCTAGTACCCAAGATGGTCATGTGGTTTTATTTTTTTCCAGTAATGCCAACTTTCCGAGAAAAAAATTACTAAAGTTTTTAAAAATTCATATTGGCTACGTTATTTATCCGATTTTGTTCAAATGTTAATTTTATCAATTAATTTTGATTTGTTGTTATGTAATTTATTATTGATATTTTGGTACATTAATTTTTTTTTTTGTGTGTTTTTGTATATAATCTTGTGTTATTTGTTTATTGAGATCTATGTTGAAAGGGGAATCGGTTTCAAGTTGTCCATTAATAATTTCTATTGGTTATAAATTTGTTGTATTGTGATTTGTATTGTTATATGCCAAAGTTGCGTAGTTAACTTTATTTACTATAATTTCATTTTTGAAGTTTTCTTGTTGATTAAATAACCGAATGTGTTCGATTAAATTTGAGTAAAATCGTTCAACTAAACCGTTTGAATTTGGATTTTGCGAGCTTGTGAAATAAATGTCAATTTTATGTAATGATAATAATTCTTTTACAACGCTGTTTTTAAATTGCTACATAATATAAAATAAATATTGAAAAAAAAATGCAGATTAAATATTATGTTTAAATATACTAGAGAAAATATTTTGTTTGCTTTTTATACTCATTAAACCTAAACTATTTTATTTTAATATCATGAGTTTTGAAAGATTCTTAACATTTTTTTAATTAATTTATTAATCTTTATTACAAAATGACAGTAATGTTCAAAATAATTTACTTTTCTAGTTTCATCATTTCTTAGATAATCTTATATTGTTTGACGTTCTCAGATTTATATTTTATTTAATATACCAACACCAAAATGTTTAATACATTATCTTAGTATTCAGGAATGAAATTAAAAAATTAAATAAATAATTTGCTTATTTGCGAGGCATATTATCCTGCACTAAATATTTAGACAAAACAATTTTATTTATTAAATATATAAATGTAATTTTAAAACTGAGTTTAAAATAACTATGAAAATAATAATTTTAGTTCATCTTGATTAAAAAAAAATTTTTCTTTAATAAAATTTTGAATATTTCAGGGATTGTTTTAATGATTACATAGACAAATCAATGTCTGGCAATATTGTTTTGTTTTAATATTTCAAATACCAAAGTGTATTTAATGAAATTTAATTATTTCAGCAAGCCTTCAACCAACATGCATACATAATTTTTCCTAATCACAGATTAACAAGCTTATTTAATAGTATTTTAATTTAGTAATATAGACTGTTATATGTATTAGGGTATTTTCAAATAAAAACAGAAAATTCTTACCCAGAAAAATACATAAAATAAATATGTGGCGTTAATGTATTAAGATCACAATGAGAATTGACGTTAACAATTAAAAATGTGAAAATACAACTTATAATTATATGAGGCATCTTGCAATTTCAAAAATTAAACTTTAGTAAACAGCAAAAATAAACAAGCTGATCCAAATACATATAAATCTCATACTTTTATACTGTTACTTATTCCACAAAAACTTGTTATAAAAATCAAAAATTATGTAATAAATGCAATGTGAAACATTCAATTGAGAAATTCATAAAAATTGCAGTTTGCATTACACTTAACATTTTTATGAATAATATGATAACAACATATTATTATATAAAAAGAATTAGTATATAAATTAGTATATAAATATATATATATATATATATATATATATATATTTAACAATTTTTCCAATAAATTGAAAAAATGTATGCATATTCTACATTTATTAAATATCATATTATGAATAATTTGTGAATATGATGTTATCGACAAAATCTCAATATCATAAACATATACTCGTAATTATATCATTAAATATTTATATAAAAATTTATTTTTAATATCAAATATTCTAATTAAAATAATATTAAACACATATTAAATATGCACGTGTATAACTATCTCGATTTAAACCACGGTATTATTTATTTGCACAATAAAATTATAGCATTTACTTTGAGAGGTATGTAATATTTAAATCAACATATAAGTGAAAATGGTGTTTTTGATTTCTCGGTATTTTCCATTTTTTGAGAAATGAGAAATCAAATTGAATTTCTCGAGTTTTCTCAAGAATTTTTAAGAAATTGACAATTAATATTGCCTGTTAATATTAATATGAAATATGAACACAATTAAATTATAAATATTTATTTATGACAAAATTACATATACAGGGTGTAACAGAATAACTATTCCTAATTTTCAGAAATGATAGAGTGCACTTAGAGAGACATTTTTTATTAATAAACTAGTGTCCGAAAATTTCTCGGTGTCAAGATACACTAGATGTCGTTAAAAACAATTTTAATTATTACAACGTCAAAGAGTAGTTAAGTTAAGGAACATTTTATTGGAAATAATAGTGCATTAAACGAATAACACAACCGAGAAAAAAAGAGACTCGTGCATTTGTATTTTTATGGTAAATTATACCAATTTTATTGTAAATAATACCAGTCATGTGATGCAAAAAAATTTTACCCATTTTATAGCAAATAAGATTTGAAACATCTAATAGTACCAAAACTTACATGCATGAATTAAATAAAATAATATGTTTAATTATTTGAAATTATTTAAATGATTACTAAAATTAATAATTATATTTAATAAGAGTAAAATATTTTTATTCTAATGAATTTTTAATGTTTACTTTTCTCTTCATTCATATATAATAATCGTTCTGACAGCTTTGCAGTAAGTGACATAAATAGTTTTATTAAAAAATTAAAGAAACCAATATGTTTATTCAAGAAAAATTTTAAATTAAAATAACTTTAGTGATTAAACACACTCGTATATTACAATGCCAAATTACAACTACTGTAGTCAAATGAGGTGGTCAAGAAACCTTTTCCATATACAAATCGAACTGTAATATATAATTTCACTGCAAACCAACAATTTCTCTAAATTGATATAAAACAATAATATACCTAAAAGTTGTGGAAATAAGCTAAAATAATAAAAAAGAATTATCAATTCAAAAATAACAAAATTTGTTTATATTATCTTACCACATGACATAGATTCAAATTAATGTTAAACATTCCGAACACTGAAAATTTTTGTCGTTGATGTAAAAATTTAAAATACTGGATTTTTATGAAGTTATAACCAGGTTTAAATTGCAATTTATAATATTTATTGTATAAATTATTTAAATTATATATCAAATTTTTGTTCTAAAATTTTCATAATTATCGTTAGAATATATTTAATATAAAACAACATATTATATATTTATAAATATAGCGATACTTTTAAAAAATATATGAAACGTAATCATTTGTGTTTATTTATTATTTACAAGGAGGATTTATTTAGGAGCTTTGGTATCACTATTATCAAAACAAATGCCGTTTCTAACAGAATCTTTATTTTACTTTTATCTTGTTTTTTACCTCCCTGACTTTTATGTTTTAAAAAATTAATTAAATTTTTTATTAAATATTATAAATAATATTTTAAACGAAAATTGACAAAATATTATTTAAATATTAAAAATAGTGAATAAATGTAATTTGGCTAACTAATAGGTTTTTAAACGTAAAGCATTGTATCTTACAGTCTGACACGCATCTCGTGCCTTTGAAAATAATTTGTTTTATTCACTTCAACAAAATTAAAATATTTTGCCTAAGAATTGCGATTTGAGTTAATATTGACAATACTTTAAATATAAATTGCATTATTTCAATTGTACATTTTTATATCTTTCTTTTGCAATACTTTCTTTTTCGGCGCAGTATTTATTACCTACATCAATTTAATTTAAAGTAGACTTGTATCTAATAAATTAACCAATATGGTAAGCGTTTTTCATTATTAGTAAATATTATATAGCTAATATACACAATTGTTATAACTATATACTCTATGCTAAGTAATGTATTCTATATAATAAATTATCAAAAAAGTGAAAGCTACTTTTGTATTAAAAACAAACGATTTCAAGTAATAATTGTTATATTTATAAGTACTATAATTTTTTTTTTAATATTTACTATTTAAAGTTACAAGTATATTTACATGTAAAATTTTTTAACATATTCGTATAAACGGCTAGGTAGTTTTTAAATATATATTGAAACGAGGCAAATATCTGTACCTAATTTTTTAATTTTTTATGTTATTAATTTTTGTTACTATTAATTTTTGAAAGTATGTTTCGATAATAATTATGTCAACTGTACTTATTTACTTATATTTTAAAAACCACATCTGGTACTTTGAACTTTACTAGTTTTATTGTGTATTTTTGCTTATTGAAAGAAATTCATTTCTTTAAGGTTCGTTTATGGTATAGTTATGTTTAGGTATAAACACGATCTTACATGAAAAGTTGACCCAATTCTTTTATATTTTGCGGTTCTGTATTTTGAAAACAATTTTATTTTTAAGAATTTGTTTTCCGATTTTGGCGCATCCTACTGTTTCTTATCCTAGCCAATGCAAAGCGATTATTTGTAAGATAGGCTTTAAAAGTTAATATTATTGGGTGTAGAAAATGATGATGTCATTTTCAGCCAGTACTTTTTAACAAGGATGCTAGAATTGTAATTTGATTGGTAAAATATTATATCTTGTCCATATGTCCTACTCTTAGTAACGATTTTGTGTGTACAAATTTTGTTGCAAGTCAACGTGGACTAGGAGTATATGAAGACTGGCCGATCTGACAAGTTGACATTCTGGTCTAGAATCAGAATCAGGGAAGCTTGGCCCATGGTATAGTTCAGTATACTAGGTAACCTTGTCAACTTTCAGAAATATTATACATAAGTGAGAATGGTTTAACAGTTTTGTGGCATTGCGTGGACGTCCAATGAGTAGTTGGAGTGATATGATTGAGAGTGTTTTGCGTGAGCGAAAGTTTCCAAGTAGTAGGAATAGAAGAGCATGTATGACAGAAATTATGAATGTGGATGAAGCGAAAGTTGCTTGTTTGGATAGGAGTGTTTGGAGGCGACTGATTTCGGGATAATGAAAAGAGTTTGTGCCACACCCTTTTGGGTATATGGCGTGATTGTGTATGTATGTATGTATGTATGCGACTGGCTTTTACTATGTAAAATGCAGGTGACGTTACAGAGACCGAAACTGTAAAAACCTAAAGTCTCACAGAATAAAATATTGCGAACGGTTTAACAATATTTGCGACATTGCGACTGGCTTTTACTATGTAAAATGCAGGTGACGTTACAGAGACCGAATCTGTGAAAATCTAAACTCTCAGAAATAGTATACTTTTACAAAAGTTTCACAAAGTCCGTGCAAACTCAAATCATGGCCAGCGCAGCGTACCCAGTCATCGGGCAATCGTCTCCGCCACTAACCGATGCGCCAGCACACTCTACGCGGCGGGCCATCGTTACAATCGTCTGGTTGAGGTAGCCAGAAACCGTGAGACACCAATCCGACCATGAATTTACCAGACGGTCACGCATCAAATACGTAATATATTCACACTCCCTATTCCCAAATACACTTACACTTACACGTATAAAATTACATATTATTTGGTAATTGACTAATAATTATTGTACGTTGCTTTTGGTACCTCGTCGGATTAAAATACATACTTCTTGCATGATTACTATTACACGAGCTTTTGATCGGCCGAGATTCCGTTCCTCATGAGTGACAATATATCTCTTTGAGTATGCGTCCGACCCGTTCATTTGAATTGTGGTCACCCACAGAATACACTATACCTTCTGAAGTATAATAAAGGATTCTTTGAGTTACGTTGTTATTAGAGTTTTTTATATCGAATTTATTATTTGCGCACAAGATGCACTGACGAACCGCCACTAACCATCTATTCAAAGTCTTTTAATGAAATTGTAAACAAAATACAGACAAACACTAAATATTGAAATATTTAAATAATTATATAATTTTACAAATTTCTTATGCACAATAAATTGACATAGTTAAACTAAATGTGACTTTTATTTCAAATCATTTTATGTACTCTCCTTTTTGCAGTTCGGCGACTTTTAAAGTTCACTGGGGTTACTTAAATCTTTGTTATTCATTTACATAACGTAGTTGGGTGCTCAAATCACGGAATAATTAAAGTTTTCTAAATTTAAAATCGTTAATTGTTGTTTAATTAATTTGATATTTAACTGTAAATTTCGCCGCGTTACAAGTTATCACAAGGGATAAAATTTTAAAACAAATACTTTATCATTTTTTTAATTGCTTTAATATTGAGTAAATATAAATAAGTAATTTTTTAAAATCTAATTGTTTGTGTACTATAATTTTTTAAAATGTAAATACAAGAAATAAATATATATCATGTTTCTGATGTAGGTATATTAATTTTATAAACAATCTTTGCATATATGTATTACATTTATTGAAGTACATGTAACTCAAAACAAAACTTATCACTAGAAATTGCAGTTAATTAACAATGTGCATGTTGTGCAGCATGACTTTTTTCTGCAAGCGTATTATAATATTAATATTACGTTATCATATTGCTTACGTTAAAAGAGGACATTATGTTAATAATAAAGTAATGATATTATTATGCAGTAGTTAGTTATACATCACTAGTCGTAGCACTAAACATATAGCTACACATGATCTAGTGTATTTAATCTGATAATTTCGGTGGCAATAATAAAAACTATTACTTGATAATGGCATTGTTTATTTTTGTTTGAATTTAAATTTGGTTATTGACAATTTGTGAAGAAGTGCAAAAAATGCAATGTATACCGCCCAGGCTGGCCAGAAATTATATATTCGACTAAATAAAAAATAATTTTCATAAATCACGTAACAAATGTAAATAATATATACATATACATACTATTCAAAAATTGTTAGTGCTGATTATGGTTACTAGGCATGTATTAGGTATTATTTATTTTTAGTTTATTTTTATTTAGAACCCTTGAAGAAAAAAATTATAGATGTCACTTAGAAGAGAAAGCTCTTTTTGTGTTTCGCTCAGATTACTTAGCCTCGGCTTTGCCTCGACCACAAATATCTGGGCTAAACACAATAATCATCGCTTTCTATTCCTCTATATTAGTTGTATACATTGTCGATTTATATATCGGTATAAATTAATTTCAACTCCTACTAGAAATCTAAACTCAAATATAATTTTTACATATTTATTATGTGCTGTAATGTATATTAATTAATTATTAACATGTTGTATGTTAAAGCAGAAAATATAATTTACTATTAAATTTAATAAGAAAATTAATATTATTTTCTAATATACAAAATTTTATTTTTATTGAATGTAAATAGGTCAATTAGAATTATCTAATATAAAATATTGTTTTATATTACATTCTACTGGTTGTTAATTACATTTCACACATCATCTAGTTAAGAGTCGTATTCATATTGCAAAACAATTACGATATATAAAAAAGCTTTGTTTTATTAACAAATAATTTTACAATTAGAAGTGTAAAAAGTTGACAAAAAAAACATCGTTCTATTACAATATTTACAATAATTACTTTTATAGTAGAATTTAAAATAAATGCTTTTTGGTCGATTTTGAAGATGACTTTACTTAAAATATTTATTATGGAACCGACAGTTATTTGTATTATTATTATTTAAAATGGTACATTGTATATTTTAAAAGATTAAAATTGTAAATATTACATTTTATTAAAAAAAATTTTAAAAGAGATCTCATTGAAAAGTAAAATTTATATTTTTGTTTTAAATATAGATAAAATTGTATCTTTTTAAACAGTAAATTAGCATTATACGCTTTTAAGAGAAAAAATTAAAAAAGTTACGTTTGCTTTAACATAGCAAAAAGTCATTCAGAACTATTAGAATAAAATGGTTTTAGATTGTAGTTTTGTATTCTGTATTTATTAATAATTGACGTACTCTACGTACTCAATGTACGTATTTATCAGAAAAAAAGATAGAAATAACATAGTAACATAGTAAATAAACAGAACATGGAAGCAAGTTACAAGGTAAACTACAAATGTCATTTCTATCTTAGTTTTCTTGATGAAGACGTACGTTGAGTTTGTCGAAACGTCGATTATTAATAAATGTTAATATAGAACTAAAACTTAAAGCTGTGTTATTTTGAGCAATAATTAATTTAGAATGCTTAAAACACACTTATAATAGTAATAAATCGATTAACCTTAGAAAACTATTCATTTACTCTCGTTTATATATTATACTTTTGGAATTTAGTGGGAGAAATATGGTAGTTTTTCAAGTCCAATTAGTTTATGGTAAACGAATTATATTTTCTATTCAATTCTATTTGATGTTTTATAAATACTAGTTTGATGTAAGACTTTAGTTTAATTTTTGATCATTATTCTTTCTTTTAGGGAAAGAATATGTTTGACAACTACATATATGGATGCGAAGCACACAACTCTGTATTATAATTTTTTATATTATAGTGGTAAAAGATTTTTTAATATATGTTTCAAACACCAAAATATTTTCCAGATTTTTAAAATACGGATATTTAATTTTTTATTTATTTGCCTTTTTTTGAAAAGGAAGATCTGTTAAGATTAGTAAATTTGTGAATCTGATTTAGCATATTTTGTGTTATGATTGGTAAAGACCTTGCTCTTTAACGAAATATTTTCTTGTTTTCTTTTTGTAGATTATCTTTTATCCTATCGGTTTTATCTAGGGGGTGGGTGCAGTATCGACAAAAAGCAAATCTTTCAACTTCAACAGTGATTCAAATGCTTTTTTAAAAAATTACCGTGGAATTTATGTGCCAGTTGGAGCTATAATTAAAAAGTATATTCCATTTTCAATAAACTACTTTGCAACCGTATTAGTTGAATGTAAATTAATCGAAAATGTCAGAATCTATTTATATTTATTATGTTTTGTAATATTGCAAAAGTAATAATATAACAGTTTTACAAACGTCTATTTGCTGAAAAAAAATAATAATTTAAATGATGTGACAGTAGTAAAATAAAACATATTCATACTTTTAAGAAAAGCTGGGGTGTTGCCGGAATTATATTATAAATTGTTGGTAGTGGAGAATGATCTAAGCTTTGAATTAGCAACGAGTTCCGCTACAGAAAAAAAATATTAAAAAAAATTGGCATTGAATATATTATTGTAAATTTTGTTACCAATTCTGCTAGCTGTTTATTTCCATAGCAAATTATTATGAGTCCCAATTTTGCTGTTAGATTGCGTTCCTAAAAAATAAAAATTGTAAAATAAAATTATACCTATTTTACATTATAAAGAATTTTCAAGAATAATGGTGGTATTTGACGATATTATAGTGAAGTAGTAAAGCATTATGCTTTGAAAATAATATACATATTAAATACTATTTATTATCTTGGTTCACAGATTCTGTTCCTTACTAGTCTCTAGCATATGCACAGTTTAATTTTAAGCGTTTACGTAGGCTCAAAATCGCATTGCGCATGCGTACGTCGCAGAGACAGACTCTGTGGGTAAAACTATTAACAGCGTTAAACATATTATAATGATATTTAATTAAAAAAAAAACAGAGCGGTTTCAGGTTATAATTCTGTATTAATATTTATCAATAATCGACGAACTCAACGTCCGTTTTATCAGGAAAATTGATACAACTGATAACAAATAAATAACTAGCTTATAAAATTTATAAATTTTTAATTAATGGAAACCAAATTTTATTTAAATTAGTTACTAGTCACATTGATTGATATTACCTTTTTTTTTATAAATTTCTACTTTTTCTCTTATCAATTTTCTGTTAATATGAATTGGTCTTGCAGATTGATAAGAGTAGCAATAGAAATTTATAAAGAAAAAGATAACATCAACATCTATCAATGTGAAGGAACCGAGATAAATAAAATTTGGCTTCCATTAATTAAAAATCTATAAATTTTATGATCTAGTTACTTATCGTTACCTAGTAAGGTGTTTCTGTATTATCTTTTTAACACGTTTTTATTACCTCAATTTCTTGTCTGTACGTTTGTTTGTCTGTTCGGTACAAATTTTGGAATCGATTTTAAACTAACATCCCAATGAGCTAGAAAATTTAAACATTATACATAGCTCAGAATTGGATAAAAATACTATAATAATTAATTAATGACTAATATTAGAAATATTAAATTAATGTTAATTAATTAACTTAGCAAATTATAATTATAATTTTATAATTGTAATTATTAAATTATAATTAATTAAATTAATTCATTTGGTTAAAGTTAAAATTAAACAAGTTTAAAAAGCAGAAAATAAATATTTAAATAAAAACAAAATTAATACACCACGTTTTTATGATAGATATAGATTTATAGTACCATACAAAAAAACGCAGGGCAACGACAGCCACTCTCTACACTTCTTGCTATTATTTATTCTCTATTGCATGCACTACACGTTTTTCTGTATTGGGAGCTAGGAGAAATTATTTTATACTTTTTAGTCCGTGTTAAAAACACGTGGTAAGTATATTAAGATTATTTTTCTTTATTTAAGAAAATTATTTCCTGATAAAGATGTACATTGAGTACATAGAGTACGTCAATTATTAATAAATATTATTACAGAACTATAAAATAAAGCCATTTTATTTTAATACTGAAAACTTTTATTTTTACCTCTTCCTGTACTTTATAGTGGTAATAGCATAATATGAGCGTTATATAATTGTAAAATAAACTTAGCATTCCGACGACAAAAGGGTTGATTTCGTCAATATTTCTAATAAAGAAATAAGTAAAAATGATTATATACTGCCCAGTGTTTACTAGAATTGTAGCTGCAGCAAAAGTACTAAAAATTTTTGTTATCATTTTAACGCTTCGACATGTATTAAAATGAATGCGACAAATTTCACTGATAACATATTCCGGATACTCGTAGGTTTCAAGTTTTTTCAATACTTTATACATTTGTTTATATCGTTCTTCTCCAACGCCAGCTAATGTGAAAGCTATCGTAAGTCCCATTATCCGTATCAGATTTGTAAATAATATAGTCACAACATCCAGTATTGCACTATAAATATCATTATGAATGTAAACTATCAGAGCCATTATTGTTACAATAAATACTGTATGTATTAATGTAATGTTGTTCCATTTACGATAAGTTACTTTTATGTTACATTTTCTCAATGTTTCATCGATATCTTCTAACATATTAAATCCGAAATCTAGGTTTTCATTTCAATGTACTGAGAACAAAATGATGGTTAATATCGCTGTAAATCCACTTGAACCATATATAAATATTTCCACATAATATGAAAATTGATCTATTGTTTTTATTGTAAGAAATTTTAGCCAATGAAACCATACTATTAATGTACATATACCTGTAACAAATTTATTATTTCTCAGTATTTGTTTTCTGAAAGGATATAAACACCTTCTATATTCGTTATTTATAGCAATTAAAGGGATATCTAGAAGGTAATTTATTAGCATATACCGAATATAATTATTTATAAAAACATATTAAATACACACATTAAAAAATAAAACCCGAAACACATTCGTATGACTACAACATAAATTTAAATAAAATAGAAATAACAGTTTCGATTCTAACGATAGAAATATTTGCACCTGTAAAATAAGATTGTCCAATATTAATATAGAAAATATTACAGCGAATTCAGTTTATTTCCAAAGTGTTAATTTAATTCATGTATTATTTCTGCAAGATATGTAATTGTTATCAAAGAGTATATACAATTTGAGCATACATATACAATTCTGTTTTCGTGTCTACGTTGATGCAAAAAATGACGGCTGTGGAAATGAGATTTTTACGTGGGATATGTGGTGTAACTAGGAAGAATCAAGTACGAAATAGATTGGCTCATCTTAGTTGAGAGTCCGACACTATCTACTAGAGGATGGAGAAGACTAGTAGATGTTCCATGAGAATTTCCCCTCCTCCCGAAAAAAAAAAAGTAACATTTGTATCATTTTTCTGAAAAAGACGGACGGTGAATTCGTAAAAACGTCAATTATTAATAAATATTAATACAGAACTTAAACCTAGAGCCGTTTTATTTTAATAATGAAATATAATAAAACACTTGAAAATTTAGTCAGATTAGTTTAGTTGCTAGGTAAGTTGGGTTAAAAAGACAATTTTTAATTTGTTCAAAGAAGGTTAATATTATATCGGAAGATTTTGGTTGCACTGATTGTTTGATACGTTGGGTTAAAAGATTACTTTTGGAATTTTTGCTTTTAGAGTTAATACTTTGTTGTTTGCTTACTTTTTTTGTCACGACAAAAATATTTTGACCTGCATTTACAATTTTTTAACGTCAGAAATATTATTTGCCGTGCATTATATTTTTCCGTCGCGAATTATACCAATTTCATCGTGAGTAATACTAAATCTTGTGCGAAAAAATACCATCCATTATTAATTAAGAAGTGTATACAATTATTATTTTTATTTAAAATACTATGTACCCCCCAATATATTTTGTAATAAAAATATAATATTTGTTATATTGTCTCTACACAGAAAAGTTATTCAAGTATGACTTTTTACCGGGTTTTCCTTATATTATTCATATTTTATTTTATTTTAAAACGTTAAACATTCATGAATTAAATTTGTTTTGTGTTTTCAGAATCAAAATATTGTGTTAATCACAAAGCAGCCGAAAGAATCAAAATTAAAGACTAGTCCTATCTGAAGATATAAATATGAATCGGAAAGAAATTGGCACTAGACTATACTAGGAGTTTAATAACAGTACAAATTGTGTGATCAACTTCATGTGAAATTATTATAAAAACTGAAAGGTAAACTGTTTCAATTAAACATAGTTAAACTTTAATGTATTGATCAATCATTAAAATAGTTTCTGGTTTTAATAAAATAATTAATAAAAATGAATTATATAAGAGATTGTTTGGTTAGGGTATATTTAATCAAAGATAGTATTATACACTATTTCTATTAAATATTTGTATTTTTCTAACTTTTATCCATTTTATCTGTATATATTTAATTAAATATATGACAATTTCTTTTTTAAATCTAATCTTTTTATTCACGGGTATTATAAACCCTGGTTAAAATTACTTAACAAATAAATTTATTTTCCAGCTAAATAATTATAAATATAAATTTAATTTTTGCCATTTACTACTACATTGTGATTATTAATAGTATTAACTATATTTTAATACTACTAGATTAAATTTATTTCTTATTTTTAATACGGAAATCTGTAGAGTAAATATATTTATATTTGAAGTAAATTTAACTAGCGTTTAAAATACCGGGCTTTAATAGATTAAAGACAAATATATAAAAATTTCTTGCAAAATTTGTTATAATTAATGTAAATAATATAAAAATAAAACTAGAAAATTTACAATTTATTTTAGAAATAAATTTCTATTATTTTTTGTTATCAGTTTCACACGAATACATAATTGATTTTATTTTAATTTTGCGTCTTTATTTTTTTTTCTTGAAGTAAATAACTGGCCACACCTTCTGCACGGCTCTGATAATTATTATAACATTAGAATAAAGAAAATTGGTTGTTAAATTAAAAAAAAATAGGATGAGGCTATTTATACATACGGTATGTATACCCAACTGGCTATTTATACATACTGAAAAAAAACTTAAACCTAAACCAATCTACTAACCTAACCTACCCTAAATAGTCAATTTTTTTTTCAGTATGTATAAATAGCCAATTGCGTATACAACCGTATGTACATATAGTCACTTTGGAAATCCGTACTTTCTGCAGTAAAATACAATTAGAATTTTGATTATAAGTACAGAAAGTTCATAATTAAATTATAAAGGAAGACAATTCAATTTTTAAATTTATACTTATAGAAAATTATTTTACAATTTTGACATATTAGATTAGGTTAAAATGTTCTATTTTGCCGCAAAGCAATAACATTTCCGATAACTGGGCTTTGCAAAAGTTCTACTGTATTAGAAAATTTAAATTTCTCCTACCCGAGATTTTATTTTATAACATTAAACAAGAATGAATTAAATCTATTTGGTTTTTCCAGAATCGGATGATGGAGTTAACAAATCTATCGAAAAAATCTAATTTAAATATAAGTTTATTTGGCGAAATCAGAAGCAAGTGATGATGCAGCTAGAAATATGAAATTTGAATCGAAGAGATAATGATACGATTGTATGCTGTATGTGTGTTCAGTAACAGTACGAATCCTGTGATCATCTTCAAATAAAGTAGTTATGAAAATAAAAGTAAATTATTTCAAATAAATATAGTGGTTATCTCGATGTATTGATTATTTATTAAATTATATTCTTGTTTTAATAAAACAATTAACAGGAAATTGATTACATAAAACTGTTAATATGATGCATACTTGTAAACTTCTATACAGGTTGTTCGGTGGATCGATGTATAATAGAGGAAGTTAATTGGGACAAAGTGTCACAGTTTTTGAGATAATTTACTTTTTGCGATTAGTCAGTAGTTATTTGTTGAAAATAATTAATAGGTATACAACTTTGAAATTTTAAGTTTATAAATCGGCGCCACGAAATATAAAACATTATTTTTATTAATAACTTCAGTACTAAGATCTGCAGCTTCTATTATTATTATTATTATAACTTATTATTATAATTTTATTATAGAAATAATTAACAATAAAAGTCACTTTTGTTTATCATAATTAAACCAGTTAGGCTAACTATATTACGACAACTAATAAATTGTTATATTGTTATACAAATACATATCGTCAGCTTGGATCAGAATTAATCTATCTCCATTTTTTTTTTTTTTGAGTGGTTGAAAGTTTTTTTTTATGTTATTATTAATATGATGAATACGTTTAAATAAACTGGATAAACTGGACATTTTTTATAAATATTTCAATGTAATAATTTGAGATAGGCAAGTTCTGCTCCAAGCTGTCGATATGAAAGCATATCGTGTTGTTACACTAAACACTACACATGAAGCAACAGTGGTTAATCTGACGTGCAAATTTTATTATAATTTTTATTTATCTATAAAATAATTAATAGACCCATATAAATTTACCATTGTCTAGTTAGATTATTTTTAAAAATTAAATAGATTCATAGATTTGTATCTTTTTATTCTTTGAATTACAATTAAATAGATAAGTACAGAACGCACTCTATGATCCAACAATTTAATTAAAAGTAATGTTCATTTAACGTTCGCGGAAATATAAAATCCTGAATAAATTCAGAATCAGACATGCGCTTTGGATTGATCCTAAAACGTTCCAAACAGGTTCCGAATTAATTCGGAATTACTACCGAGAACAAAGCCACAAATAATTATAGAACTTTAAAATCTTAGACATGTTAAAAATTTTGCCATAAAGTAATGACATTTTCAGCTATGGAACACAAGTTTTACTGTATGAGAAATTTTAATTTTCCGCTAAATATAAAACATTAATAAATAAATATAGATATACATGTTTATTTTGTATTTTCAGAATTGGAAGATGGAGTTAACTTGAAGGATGAGTTGAGTTTGTCGGGCGATATAAGATGCAAGTCACGGTGAAGATAGAAATATAAAATTTGAATCAAAATAAAATAAAAATAAAAATACATACATATATACAATCACAGCCACAAATTCTTTCCACTTCCAAAATTAGTTTGCTGTCTAGAGATGGCCGTTTTGATCGTGAAATTGAAAGGAGAGTAAATGCTGTTTGTAAGGTTTTGGGTGCTTTGGGAACTTTTGCTAGGAATGTAAATGTTTCAAAAAAAGCCCGTTTAAGTATATACAATGCAGTTTTGGTGCCTACGTTAATGTATGGTAGTGAATGTTGGGTTTGGTTGCAAAAGCATAAACGGAAAATGACTGCTGTGGAAATGAGATTTTTACGTGGCGTATGTGGTGTAAATAGGACAGATTGGGTACGAAATAGATTAGTGTATGATGAGTGTAAAATTGAAAGAAATGTTGTAGCAAAAGTTGGTGTTAGGCAGTTAAGATGTTTCGGACATGTTGAGCGAATGTCTAATGAACGTTTGGTTAAAAAGATTTATTTGAATAATTTTGATGGTATACGTTTGCGTGGACGTCCGATGAGTAGTTGGAGTGATATGATTAAGAGTGTTTTTTGTGAGCGAAAGTTTCCAAGTAGTAGGAATAGAAAAGCATGTATGAAAGAAATTATGAATGTGGATGAAGCGAAAGTTGCTTGTTTGGACAGGAGTGTTTGGCGACTGATTTCGGGATGATGAAAAGAGTTTGTGCCACACCTTTTTGGGTATATGGCGGTGATTGTGTATGTATGTTTGTATGTATGTTATGAAAAACAAGAGTAGAAATATGTGGATAAACCCATATATAGACCACCTTGACATTTCTCGGAAAGTTGGCAACACTGTATTTAGTAATATTATAATTTATGTAGGCACTAGGAAGTACTTTTCTGAAAATTTGATCAAAATCGAATAAATAATGTAGCCACAATGAATTTTTCAAAAATTTTGTGAATATTATCTCGATAAGTTGGCAACACTGTATTTTGTTAAAATTGCATAATTTATTTAGGCACTAGAAAAAACTTTTATAAAAATTTGATTAAAATCGGTTAAATAAAATGGTCATAATAAATTTTTAAATATTTTACTAATTTTTTTTTCGGAAAGTTGGCAACACTGTATTTTGTTAAAATTACATAAATTATATGAATTCTAGGAGAATGTTTTGTGAAAATTTAAGTAAAATCGGTTAAATAACATGGCAATAATAAAAATTTTAAAAGTGTAGTAATTTTTTTCTCGAAAAGTTGGCAACACTGAATATTAATAAAATTATGTAATTAATGGGAGAATTAAGAAAATCTTTTTTGAAAATTTGATCAAAATTCGATAAATAACGTACCCAATATGAATTTTTAAAAAGTTTAGTAATTTTTTTTTCGGAAAGTTGGCATCACTATTTTTATACAATTTTTTTTTTTTTGAAAATGTTACAGACACCGTACCAAACGCTATACACCTTTTTCCTTGCAGTCAAAGTAGTAAAAAAGCTATAGATATTTTAAAAATATAATTAGCTTATAAATAATGGTATTTTAATTAAGACATATAAATTTTTGCTAACACAGAAATGGACTTTTTATTTTACTAACTTAAATAGAAAGTATTTTTATATAGAAATCGCAATTATAGTTGCGCAATTATTCCCACTAGTTTTAGGTTATATGTTATTTTGCTATTATTTGTAACATACAGTATATTAAATTGTTTTCAATATTTTCAGAGAGACTATGATGTATGTAAAAAGTTTTGAGGTAAATGTTAGAGAAACAATAGCATTCAAATTTATGCCAGGTAAATTCAGAGGTACACTAAAAATTTCTGATAAGCAAAAGAATATTTTAGTTTGTGATACTGTTACTGTTACGGCTACAAAAAAATATATTTTTTAAAATAATATTCTCGCAAAGCGAGAATGGAGCTAGTCGAATGTGGTTTGATTTTATAAGCTAGTTTTTCGACTAGCTAAAATACAAGATTAGAAGTGTATATGGGTAAACCCATATATAGACCACTTTGATATTATCACATAAATGATAAGAAATAAGAATAAAAAAAATTTTCACCGAAAGTTGGCAACATTGTATTTTGCTAATATATAATATTATAGGCGCTAAGGGTATCTTCTGTAAAAATTTCATTAAAATCGGATAAATAATGCGGGCATAACAAATTTTTAGAAAATTATTATTTTTTTTTTCGGAAAGTTGGCAACACTGCGGTCTGAAAATTGAACTTAAGCACTAGAAGAAACTTTTCTGAAAATTTGATTAAAATCGGATAAATAATGTAGACACAATAAATTTTTAATATTTTAATAATTTTTTTCTGAATAAGTTGGCAACACTGTATTTTGTTAAAATTGCATAATTTATGCGGGCACCAGGAGAATCTTTAGTGAAAATTTAATTAAAATTGGTTAAATAACGTGGTCATAATAAATTTTTAAAAATTTTAGTAATTTTTTTCTCAGAAAGTTGGCAGCACTGTACTTTGTTAAAATTATCTAATTTATATGAATACCAGAAGAATCCTTTGTGAAAATTTGAACAAAATCGGTTAAACAACATGGTCGTAATAAATTTTTAAAAATTTTAGTAATTTTTTTCTCGGAAAGTTGGCAACACTGCGGTCTGAAAATTGAACTTAATTTTTTATTTGGTATGAACTATCTAATTGCCAAGTTTCAGATTTCTACAAGCTCTCCTTTATACTTATAATTAACACTCGTATTAAAAATTTTAGTAATTTTTTTCTCGGAAAGTTGGCAACACTGCGGTCTGAAAATTGAACTTAATTTTTTATTTGGTATGAACTATCTAATTGCCAAGTTTCAGCTTTCTACTAGCTCTCCTTTATACTTATAATTAACACTCGTATTAAAAATTTTAGTAATTTTTTTCTCGGAAAGTTGGCAACACTGCGGTCTAAAAATTGAACTTAATTTTTTATTTAGTATGAACTATCTAATTGCCAAGTTTCAGCTTTCTACTAGCTCTCCTTTATACTTATAATTAACACTCGTATTAAAAATTTTAGTAATTTTTTTCTCGGAAAGTTGGCAACACTGCGGTCTGAAAATTGAACATAATTTTTTATTTGGTATGAACTATCTAATTGCCAAGTTTCAGCTTTCTACTAGCTCTCCTTTATACTTATAATTAACACTCGTATTAAAAAGTTTAGTAATTTTTTTCTCGGAAAGTTGGCAACACTGCGGTCTAAAAATTGAACTTAATTTTTTATTTGGTATGAACTATCTAATTGCCAAGTTTCAGCTTTCTACGAGCTTTCCTTCATACTTATAATTAATACTGGTATTTATCGTATTTTTTGGACACGGCCGGCCAGCCAGCAAGCCAGCCAGCCAGCCAGCCAGCCGTATTGACGATTTTATAAGCTAGTCTTTTCGACTAGCTAATATAAGATAAGATTATAAATATGTATATTATTATATTTAAATAAAGCTAATATTCTATTTTATTTATTATTTATACGTTTAGGTAAACGTTTGCGTGGCCGTCCGATGAGTAGTCGCAGTAATATGATTGAGAGAGTTTCGCGTGAGCGGACGTTTCTAATTGTAAGTAGTATGAATAAACAAACATGTATGAGAGGAATTATGAATGTGGATGAAGTTAAAGTTGCTTGTTTGGATAGGAATATTTGGAGGAGACTGATTTCGGGATATACACTTTTGAGTATATGGTGTAATTGTGTATGTATGTATTTAATATTTATTACATTTTCCTATGAATTTTACATTTTTACAGGAAGATGAAATCCAATATTTTTTTTGTTATACAAGTAATGTATGTTTTTTTTTGCTCTGTATATCAGCTGCGTTATTTCACCAGAACGCAGTGTACGAGGCAAATTAAATGTGATGTGTCTAGAAACAAATTATATCACTCATCATATTAAGAAAAAGGACTAGAGGTTGTAGTTCTGTATTAATATTTATTAATAATTGACGTTTCGACGTACTCAATGTACATCTTTATCAAGAAAAATGATACAAATGATATTTACAGTAAATAAATAGAACACAGAAATAAGTTACTAGGCAACAAAATAAGTAACTAGATTATAAAATTTATAAATTTATAAATGCAGTGCATTCGCAATGATTGATGTTAATCTTTTCTTTATAAATTTCTATTCCTTCCCTTATCAATTTACTGTTAATATTAACTCCTCTTGCAGTTATTGCAGTATCTTCAAATTTTATGATAAAGATTTTCTAACCTTTGTCATTTAGATTTATTCTCCTGGTGATGATATATGTGTACTGTATCGTCATTCTTTACATCATTAGCTTTGCCTCGGCTACAAGTATCTGGGTACAAAACAATAATCATCTCTTTCTACTTAATCGCTTTTATATAATATACTCTTTTTACAGTATTGCATTAAATTCATGTATTTTATATTATTATTATTTTTACAAAATTCATGTAACAATTATTATCTATTTATACAATATAAAATATTAATTTAAACTTAAGCGGATATCGTTAATAATAAATTAAAATCGGATATGCATGTACCATATAATTTAATAAAATATTGCTATATTTATACAATTTACTCACCATATCGGCTTAGAGTTAATAAACATGGATATGTATATAAATCTTTTTTTAATTACTTTATTTTTCATAAAAATAAAATTTATTTATATTTAATAGTTTACACAATATATTTATATATATATATATATATATATATATATATGGGTAATTCCATGTGAAATCGGCCAAAATATTTTCGACCCTCTCCGATTTGTTCCAAACTTCTTGTATATGTTCATTTGCATCTAAAAACAAGTAGGAAGTTGCTCGTTGGCCGTATTCTATTGGTTTTACCATTATATTCCATACATTCATATATGGCCATTTTAGGCCTCGCGTACAAAGAACTTGAAATAAAAGTATATAATTGTTTTACAACGATACCATTCAATATAAAATTGTGATATTCTGATAGAATAGACTCTCGGCCATCGATTTGAGCCAATAACAGCGAATTCTGTCGGATATATAATGAGCTATGTAGTAAAATGTAAAAATGTTACTTTTTGTTCAAAAATCGATTTCTCAAATACTCCATCTTCGATTTTCTTCAAATTTAGCCTAAATTGAAGAGGACACTTCAAATTTTAATATATCAAAAATTCAGGGATGGGTTTTTTGATATTTTGAAAATATTTCACTTCAAAGTTGACATATAGTTTTTAACCGTAACAATTACATGTAAAATACAAACTCTATTGTTCTGAGGAATTTTGAGCAAATTGTCTTCCTCATATTTTGATTTTCTAAGGAATGATTCTTTACTAAAGTCTGAAAAAGCTTGATATCCGCGTAGATGGCGCCACGTGTTCCGATTTAGTTTGAATTTCGCGCGGTATTCAACTTCATAATTACTATCTAGGTGGAAACTCAACTATTTTCATCCTTTGACAATATCAGCCATATGAAGAAGATAGAAATAGTACAAATTCGACGCAGATGGTAACGCAAATTTAGCTTTGGACAGACAATTCTGGCCACATAAGTGCGTCCTTTATTAATAGAAACGGTTGTTACTTTCCGAACACACGACTTATTTAGTTCCATCACAAGCTTGCGCTTGTTACGTTCTGTTTAAAAAGTTGTTCCTTCGTTTCATCATGGAGAACCCTCAAATCTGTTCCTTATTCGGTGTTGCTGTTCAGTGCTCCGAAGGAACCGATTTAAAAAATATTAATATATTTTCTGAAAGGAAAGTCAGCGAAACGCAGAAAAACTACACGCGATTAATCAGTAATAGTTGCCCGATAATGCTAAATTTTTTAAAAGTCGGAGAATTATAATAATAACATGTTACAAAGTTAATTAATTTAATGTTATACCATTGATTAATTATTAATAAAGGTGAAAAAATTGCGAAGAATTAATTATTATAATTATTTAAATCCCTTGCAATAAATTCGTATATTTTTGCTGAATTAAATGATCAAATCACGTGGCGCCATCTACGCGGATATCAAGCTTTTTCAGACTTTAGTAAAGAATCATTCCTTAGAAAATCAAAATATGAGGAAGACAATTTGCTCAAAATTCCTCAGAACAATAGAGTTTGTATTTTACATGTAATTGTTACGGTTAAAAACTATATGTCAACTTTGAAGTGAAATATTTTCAAAATATCAAAAAACCCATCCCTGAATTTTTGATATATTAAAATTTGAAGTGTCCTCTTCAATTTAGGCTAAATTTGAAGAAAATCGAAGATGGAGTATTTGAGAAATCGATTTTTGAAAAAAAAAGTAACATTTTTACATTTTACTACATAGCTCATTATATATCCGACAGAATTCGCTGTTATTGGCTCAAATCGATGGCCGAGAGTCTATTCTATCAGAATATCACAATTTTATATTGAATGGTTACGTTGTAAAACAATTATATACTTTTATTTCAAGTTCTTTGTACGCGAGGCCTAAAATGGCCATATATGAATATATGGAATATAATGGTAAAACCAATAGAATACGGCCAACGAGCAACTTCCTACTTGTTTTTAGATGCAAATGAACATATACAAGAAGTTTGGAACAAATCGAAGAGGGTCGAAAATATTTTGGCCGATTTCACATGGAATTACCCATATATATATATATATATATATATATATATATATACAGGGTGTAACAGAATAACTATTCCTAATTTTAACTGGAGTATCCTGGGCTCAGAATATGAAGATTTAATGCAAATCACTGAGATAAAATGTGGCTCCTTACTGAGCTATAGGGTGTTTTATATAAAAATTTAAAAACGATTTTTGCCCAGTACTTTAAAACTATTTGACGTATCCTTATCATACTTTGCAGGAAATGTAGGTACCGTACACCATACTAAATTATGTTAAATAAAAGTTTCTGGCTACTGCCAGTGGCGTACAACAAGGGCAAGTGAGAAGTTAATCCTTCCTAAATTCTACGCCACTGGCGGAATTGTCATTTTAGCACAAATTTTCGATTCTCCAATACTAGCTGTGTAAGAAACATACTCTTCCTTTGTAACGATAAAGTCACTGTTTTTCGAGATATTTAAAGTTAAACATAAGCTGCACCCTTGGAATTTTTTCAAAATTTGCTAAAAAAAATCTGAAAAAATTTAGTAAAAGAATGAAAAAAATTAGCTACATAATAACTAAGTAACTTTTTTCTCTAACTCATTCTGATTTGGCTGTAAAAATTATTGAAAATAAAAAAAATAAAATGCAAAAAATATTAATTTTCAATAATTTTTCCTGCCAAACCAAAATGAGTTAGAGAACAAAGTTACTTAGTTATTATGTAGCTAATTTTTTCCTTTATTTTACTGAATTTTTTCAGATTTTTTTGAGCAAATTTTGAAAAAATCCCAAGGATGCAGCTTATGTTTAACTTTAAATATCTCGAAAAATAGTGACTTTATCGTTACGAAGAAAGAATATGTTTTTTACACAGAAAGTATTGGAGAATCGAAAAATTGTGCTAAAATGACAATTCCGCCAGTGGCGTAGAATTTAGGAAGGATCAACCTCTCACTTGCCCCTGTTGTACGCCACTGGCACTAGCCAGAAACTTTTGTTTAACATAATTTAGTATGGTGTATGGTACCTACACTTTCTGCCAAATATGATAAGGATACGTCAAATAGTTTTTAAGTACTGGGCAAAAATCGTTTTTAAATTTTTAAATAAAACACCCTGTAGCTCAGTAAGGAGCCATATTTTATCTAAGTGTTTTGGGTCAAATCTTCATATTCTGAGCCCAGGATACTCCAGTTAAAATATTTCCAATTAATTACAAATCACCCTGTATATATATATATAAACATATACATATTTTATAATATAACAGCAATTACAAAGATTATTTTTTATTTCAGTTACATTAAAGCAGTAAAAATGGAAAAGACATACTTGAAATATGTTTCTATTCTTTATTTTGTAAAATATGTTAATTGCCTTTTCGCAAGTCTAACTTTTTTGGTATGTCTTTTTTTAATTATTTTAATTTAAAATTTTTATTAACAAATATAGCAAAGTGACTTTTTCTCATTTGAACATTTATGCTTTTAATTAAAACTCATAAATTGTATATTTTAATTACTTTTACTTGATAATCTATATTATATATTTTTGATATTATTTTTTTTTATTTAGACAATTAAAGTAGGTACAAATTCAATAATGTTTGCGTATTACTAAATATTTTTAATTATCTGTTAAAAAATAGTTATTAATTCATTAATAACAGAATATGTTATTTTAAAAATGAATACTATTACAATTTATTGTATATTGAACTAGAAATATAAAAAATAATTATAACAAAGGTTAAAAATAAAATAAAAACCACAAATACTTGATTGTTTCACTATATATATTTTACTATACGTAACGATCGTTTCGTCTTCGCAGACATCATCAGACTGGTGTACAGAAATATTAATATTGTTACAATGTATTTAACAATGGGGAGTGGCTTACATCTAATTGGTCAATCGTTATATTTTTCTTAGAATTAACGGCTTTCCTAATCTCCAAATTTTCTAGTAAGTTCAATCGCAAACCTTTATTAGCTGTGTGTAGAATATGAAATTCATCGAAATTATGCGTATTGTCTATACAGTGGCAGGAAAAACCTGTCACTTTTTTTTCTTTTTCTATTGATTTTATATGTTCTTCTAACCGAAATTGAAAACAGCGGCCACTCTGTCCTATGTAAATTGCATCGCAGTTCCCGTAATTAATTTGGTAGACTCCTGATAATTCTAATATATCAGTTTTTTCTTTGTTATTTAAGATTTTGCCGATATTTGATTTATTAATTATCATAATATTTATATTAAATTTATTTAATGTGTATGCTATTTGATTTGATAGATTCGGAATGTGATTAAGATAATGCCATGTGGTGTTGCGACTGACCTCACTAGTTTTACAATAAATTTTATTACAGAGTGATAGTTTTGTTTTTCTATTAACTAACTTATCTATTAGATTATGGTCGTAACCATTGTTCGCTGCTATATTTTTGATAATATATAATTCGGTGTTGTAGTCATCTGGCTTTAACGGTATAGTTAACAGTCTGTGTATCATACTGTGAAATGCTGCCATTTTTATAGACCATAATTGATTGGAATCTTTTGGTATAATAATATCCGAAAAAGTGGGTTTTCTGTAAATTTTGAAATTCAGAGAACCATGTTCTTTAGTTACTGTTAAATCTAAAAAGTTGATGGAATTATTTATTTCTTTCTCTATTGTAAATTTAATATTGTTATTTATGGTATTTATATATATATTAAAAATTGATCTAGTTGTCTTTCAGTACCGGACCAGACACAAAATATGTCATCAACGTATCTACACCAAAATTTAATAGATTTTTTACGATCGTTACGTATAGTAAAATATATATAGTGAAACAATCAAGTATTTGTGGTTTTTATTTTATTTTTAACCTTTGTTATAATTTAAAAATATGTTTCACCAAGAACCGACTACAAACTCAATCTCGATTATAAAAAATAATATTTTATATTTAGTGGAAATTTATTTTATGGCTTGTATTTGACGTGTATTTTAATTTTTCTTTTATTTTTCTCAAATAATGTTTTCAAAAATGATCTTAAAAGAAATTATGGTACATACCTACATACACAATTACGCTATGCACCCAAAAGGTATGGTACAAACTCTTTCTATTATCGCGAAAGTAGTTTTTTCCAAACAATGTTATTCAAATTGTATTACTATTAATTTCTCAAATGTTTTTTTTTTAATTGAAATATCTACTAATACTACTCAGGTTTCTGTCAATCTATTTGATAAATCTAAGTATAATTGTTTTGTTTAATTAACTATATTACAGTCGAAAAATCTGCATTATTTAAGAAAAAATACAAATAAATAATGTTTTTATTTAGTTTAAAGATCTAGTGAAATACACTATTGAAGAAGTGTATAATTGTTCACCAGATGTGTAGAACTTCAATGCATCAGCAAATTTCATAAATGATACATATGTAATTGTGTCAGGCACTGGTAATATGGTGGAAGATTTTGATGATAAAAATCATGTTCGTTAATTTTATAATAAAATTTATAACCAAATTAATACAGTAACTTTAGCTTAAAATATACTAGAGATAAATAACAAATATTAACATAGTAAAAATCTTTTAGAACTCATTATATAAAGTAAAGCTGCTTTAGAATCAAGTTCTTTATTGACATTTATTTATAATTGTTAGGAATATGGGTTTTAATTTAATTAAATAAAACACAACACAAGTATAATAGAGATATTTTATTCTTATTAAGCAGTGATTACTTTAACAGCTATCTGAAGAGTGAATATACTTAACATTCTAAATGCTAATCTTGTTATTTACTGTAAATGTCGTTTGTGTCAGAGTTCCTGATGATGACATATGTATGTATAACATACATAAGTTCGTAGAAACGTCGATTATTAATAATTATTAATACAGATCTATAACCTATAGCCGTTTTCTTTTAATATAATGAGTTCTGAAAGATTTTTTTACTTTGTTAAGATAAACTTACTTTACTCTACTGGTTTATTACCAATGCAAATAGATTTTTTACAATAGAGTAGAGTATTGGTAGAATAGTCAGATGCAAAACGTGCATTTTATTTATAAATGAAAGCTGTTGAGTTTGTTAAACAATTGCCATCATTAAATAATAGTAGTATTATATTTGAATACGTACGAAAATAAACAGCATGGAAGCTGAAAGAACTCTAAACTAAACTTTCCTCTACCAAACTACTAGCTTTGTCTAAACAGTTACTCTACTAGTAGAGTAAAGTGACTTAAAGAAACAGTAGTATTATAATACTAACTTTAATAATGTAATTTGGGTTTCAGTATGATTTGTCTAAAACAATGCTTTACTGATACATTTTAAACTAAAGTTTTTTCAATTTTAGTTATAAAATTATGATTAATAATTATATAAACAAGATTAGAAGTATATGGGTAAACCCATATATAGACTACTTTGACATTTCTCGGAAAGTTGGTAACACTGTATTTTAATAATATTATAATTTATGTGGGCACTAGGAGATACTTTTCTGAAAATTTGATTAAAATCGAATAAATAATGTAGCCACAATGAATTTTTAAAAAATTTTGTGATTTTTTTCTCAATAAGTTGGCAACACTGTATTTTATTAAAATTGCATAATTTATTTAGGCACTAGGAAAAACTTTTATGAAAATTTGATTAAAATCGGTTAATTAAAATGGTCATAATAAATTTTTAAAAATTTTACTATTTTTTTCTCGGAAAGTTGGCAACACTGTATTTTGTTAAAATTACATAAATTATATGAATACTAGGAAAATATTTTGTGAAAATTTGAGTAAAATCGGTTGAATAACATGGCCATAATAAAATTTTAAAACTTTAGTAATTTTTTTCTCGGAAAGTTGGCAACACTGAGTATTAATAAAATTATGTAATTAATGGGAGCATTAATGAAATCTTTTCTGAAAATTTGATCAAAATCGGATAAATAACGTAGCCAATATGAATTTTTAAAAACTTTAGTAATTTTTTTCTCGGAAAGTTGGCATTACTGGAAAAAACCAAAACCTCATGACCATCTTGAGCACTAGACAAATTTATCCTGAAAATTTCATTAAAATCGGTTGAACCGTCTAGGAGGAGTTGCGGCCACAAAATTTTGACTTACGACAGAGCGAGCGAGTGAGCGAGCGAGCTGACGACGCACATCCATAGACCCACATAAACTAAGTTCAGATTCGTCATCTACAGGCTATATGAAGGATTTCTATACAATTTTTTTTTTTTTTGAAAATGTTACAGACACCGTACCAAACGCTATACTACTTTTCCTTGCAGTCAAAGTAGTAAAAATTATGAATTAATAATTATTTTATGAATAGTTTTTCATTGAATCTTGGCAATATCTAAATAAGAAATGGATAACACTTGTCAATGTGAAAAGACAAAAGGCTTGTTCAACTTTAGAAAGAGGTATAAACGAATTGTTTATCTTAAGTAATTTTTTATTAGGAGCACCTTCAAAATGCCCCATTTCAAAGGTAAACATTTTAAAAGGAAATATATCGCAATTTTTATAGTAAAAATGGAAAAATGATTCGCATTTCAATTTGTTTTAGTTTCATATTTGAATGCTAAAATCGCCATTAGTGAACTAATTAAATCATTACTTAATTTTTAAATTAAGATAATGAATGAATGTATAATGAATAAATTAGTTCATTTATGGCGATTTTATTATTCAAATAATAAATTAATCTACGTTAACACGCCTTTGTATAATAAACAATAATTTTTTTGTAAAATATTAAAAACAATTAAGATAAATAATAAAACACAATTACTTTGTAAAATATCACAATATTTATTAAAAAAATTAGTTAGTGCAGTTTAAACCGTTAAACAGTCTTTAGGCTAAGGTTTCAGACGTAATTTGAAGATGACCTAACGATTGAAACTGCAGTAAGTAATTTTTCATAAATATTCTGATATTTTAGAAAGTAATTGTCTTTTATTATTATTATTATTATATCATTATATTTTATTAACATTGTAAAAAAAAATAAAACCGCTATAGGTTTAAGTTCAGTATTAAAATTTATTTATAATCAACTTTTCGACAAAACTCAACGCTTGTCTTCACTAGGATAACTGATAGTTACTCTCAGTTTTCCTAATGAAGACGAGCGTTGAGTTTCGTCCAAACGTAAAATAAAAATAAATTTTAATACAGAACTTGAACATAAAGCAGTTTATTTTTATATAATGAGTTCTGAAAGATTTTTTACTATGTTATAGTAAAAAATCTTTCAGAACTCATTATACAAAATAAAACGGCTTTATGTTTAAGTTCTGTATTTATTTATTAATAATCCACTGAACGTCGATTATTAATAAATAAGAATACAAAACTTAAACCTAAAGCAATTTTATTTTAGCTATTTTATTATTTCTAGAATATTAATATTTTCAGAACGACTTTTTTTAAATTTTTATAATATAAATATTTATTTTCAGGGAGTATATAGTATAGATGAATTAATGTTGGATATAAGTGACACATTTCTATCTCATTTTTTACTCGGCCGATTTAGAGGAAAGGTAACGCTGTATAATTCGAATAAAAAACTGCTTGCTTGTGGAATCGGTACAATGACAACCACATTACGAAACACTAAAAATTAAATGCAATCAACTGTTTTTATTAAAAAATACATATTTTTGGTTTTACCTGTATCAGAAACTTTGGCAATAAAATTACTTATATTTGTTGCTGTAAATCTTTATTTTTAAAAAATTTCTTTATAATTTCTTATTGCAAATTTGTTTTAAGTTTTTGAGCTAGTTAACTAAACAACTAAAGTGTCAACTGTTTTAGAAGTTGTATTGTTTAGTTAGTTGGAAAATTAACAATGATATATTATGTTACAAGGAGTAGAAAGCGATGATAATTTTTTTGAGCCCAGATATTTATGACTGAGGCAAAACCGCGGTTAAGCAATCTGGACAAAACACAAAAAAAATTATCTACACCGAGTGACATATATAATTTTTTCTTCAAGCGTTTGAAAGAAACTAAACTAAAAATAAATAAAAATACGTGCCAAGTAACCTTAACCAGTTACTAACAGTTGTAGAATAGTATGTATATGTATATATTATTTATATTTGTTATGTGCTTTGTGAGAATTAATCTTTCTTTGACCGAATATACAATTATTGACAAATTTGATGGTATGCATTGCATTTCTTGCACTCTTACACACATTTTCAATAATCAAATTCAAGCAAAAATGAATAATGCAATTATTAATTCATTTAATTTAACGTAATATTTTTTACAATATGGCCACCAAAGATGTCAGAATAAATAAATTTAACGTTGTAGCTATGTTTGGTGTTGCTAGATAATAATGTTATTATTATACTAGTAATTTAATGATCTCTTTCTACATAGGAATGGTGGATAGAGGCACTTTTTTTTTTTGCATACATTCAGAAATCCACTTATTCCAAAAAAATTGAAAAATATAAATTTAATTATTTTTTAAATTTAATCGATCATATCTCGGTTACTAGACAAATTAATATCATAATTTTTTTTTATTTACAAGCAATTTCTGTGTACGTCTCTTTAAAAATATATTAATATAATTATTAATTAACATAAAAATTAAATAAACAAATCAAGGAGCAATTTTTTTCAATTTAAAGGTGAATTTTTCGCACAGTTACAAACTTTTCGGCCTTAAGAAATAAGTGGGCATAATATGCGACAAAGTTTTTGAGTAATGTCTAAATAAGTTTTTTTATTTAAATTTTTTTTAAATATTTTTTTGGCATGAAACAGGGCTGTGTAATGTCTCTTTGGTTATTCAATTTACATGGATGTTTTTCTTCGGAAAGCTTTCTGTGGTAATGATGGTATACAAATAGGTGATTGTGTTGTACCTGCTTTAGCGAGTGCTAATGACGTGGTTGTTTTGGCTGAATCTGATGAGCAACTGAGAAGAATGATTGATAGAATTAATGTTGTTGGTAAAGATATAAATCTTGTGTTAAATGTTGATAAAAGCAAAGTTTTAGTTTTTGAGAAGGGTGACTTTACGACTGAATGTAATATATACAGAATGATTTATTAGTAATTGGAAAAATTTTAAATGGAGTATTCTGGGCTCAGAATATAAAGATTTAACGCAAATCATTTAGATAAAATGTGGCTCCTTACTGAGCTACAGGGTATTTTATTTAAAAATTTAAAAACGATTTTTGCCCAGTACTTTAAAACTATTTGACGTATCCTTATCATACTTGGCAGGAAGTGTAGGTACCGTACACCATACTAAATTATGTTAAATAAAAGTTTCTGGCTTCTGCCAATGGCGTACAACAGGGGCAAGTAAGAGGTTGATCTTTCCTAAATTCTACGCCACTGGCGGAATTGTCATTTTAGCACAATTTTTCGATTTTTCAATACTTTCTGTGTAAAAATCATACTCTTCTTTTGTAACGATAAAATCACTATTTTTCGAGATATTTAAAGTTAAACATAAGCTGCACCCTTAGGATTTTTTCAAAATTTTTTCGAAAAAATCTGAAAAAATTCAGTAAAATGGAGAAAAAAATTAGCTACACTTTTTTTTCTAACTTATTCTGGTTTGGCAGGAAAAATTAATGAAAATTAATATTTTTTGCATTTTAATTTTTTATTTTCAATAATTTTTCCTGCCAAACCAGAATGAGTTAGAAAAAACAGTTACTGAGTTATTTTTTTATTTTACTGAATTTTTTCAGATTTTTTAAGCAATTTTTAAAGAAATCCCAAGGGTGCAGCTTATGTTTAACTTTAAATATCTCGAAAAATAGTGACTTTATTGTTACAAAGAAAGAGTATGTTTTTTACACAGAAAGTATTGAAGAATCGAAAAATTGTGCTAAAATGACAATTCCGCCATTGGCGTAGAATTTAAGAATTATCAACCTCTCACTTGCCCCTGTTGTACGCCACTGGCAGTAGCCAGATAATTTTATTTAACATAATTTAGTATGGTGTCCGGTACCTACACTTTCTGCCAAGTTTGATAAGGATACTTCAAATAGTTTTTAAGTACTGGGCAAAAATCGTTTTTAAATTTTTAAATAAAACACCCTGTAGCCTCAGTAAGGAGCCACATTTTATCTAAGTGATTTGCGTTAAATCTTCATATTCTGAGCCCAGAATACTCCAGTTAAAATATTTCCAATTACTAATAAATCACCCTGTATATTGATGATGCACGCTTAGAGCAGGTAGATGAATTTGTGTATTCCAAAATTAGTTTGTTGTCTAGAGATGGCTGTTTTGATCGTGAAATTGAAAGGAGAGTAAATGCTGGTTGCAAGGTTTTGGGTGCTTTGGCCACTTTTGCTAGAAATGTAAATAATCCCAAAGAAGCCCGTTTGAGTATATACAATGCAGTGTTGATGCCTACGTTGATGTATAGTAGTGAATGTTGGGAAAATGACTGCTGTGGAAATGAGATTTTTACGTGGTATGTGGTGTAAATAGAAGAGATCGGGTACGAAATAGATTAGTGTATGATGAGTGTAAAATTGTCGCCCAGTTGTATCTCTTATACTTTCAATAAAAAAAAATACGAAAATAGGCTTACTTTCAGCGTCATTTACCGAAAAACCTTCTTAAGCAATTTTTAGTCGTCAAACGTATTACTGCACTTACAAATTCGTCAGATTTGGCGATATGTGATTTTTCCTTTTCATCAAGTAAAATCGATACTAAAGAAAAAATTGTTTGAGTCAATCGACGAAGATGAAGACGACACAAGTTTTTAAACAAATGATAGAGAATAATCTACTCTACGCCTTTCACAAATAGAAAACAAAACTGCAGCGATGCATGAATGTAAACGAGGAGTATGTACATTAAAGGTCAAAAAACAAAACTGGTATAATTTTTTTTTATGTCTCATGAGTAGAAAAAGCATAACATGCACAGGATAATAATGTTTAATATTCTTAAAATAGGTGTGAAAAATATTGCTTTATACCAAAATTATTGAATAAGCAAATAAAGTCGACTTAATTGATTAATTAACTTTCTTTATATTTTAAGGTTTCCGCCATTTCGTTATTGCAACATTGCGCCTTTACATCACATTATAACTGTGATTAACTTTTTAACACGTTGATTAACTAATTATTAACATGATAAATATACTTGTAATAAAATATGTACTACATTATTAAGCACAAAGTTTTGATTTTCATTTAAAAATACTAATATTAATTTGAACTAAATTATCTCAATTTATGTATTTTTATAGCAAATACAATAGACATAAACAAATAAGATTTACAAAAAGAACAAACAAACAAAAATTTGATAGAATATTAATCAAATATAAAGAGATTGTGCAACAAAAATGCAATGCAAAAATACTTAATGAAAAATATTTATCAGAAAATATTGATTTTATTTTATTTTGTACATTTTTTCTAATTTTTTAATGTAAAATGTTAGAGTATGAAAATTAGTAGACATTTTGCCGAATATTTATTATATAAAATTAATTTGTTTGAAACTGTAAATCGGTAACTGTATTTAATGCGAATGTTTTTAAGAACTAAGAATAAAAAAGCATATATAAGACATATCATAAATTTGTATAAAACAATGTTGCATACATGTTTGTACCATATTAGTATCACGCAAGCAAATTTCTCAAAAGAGCCAAATAAAATAATTTTGGTCAAAAATTTTACATTTTTAGAAAATTGCATTAAACGCTACCGGCACTCTTTCCGTACTACTAAAACCGGTTTTAATTTTAGTGTTATATAGATATGTGTTATTAAACAATGCCAAACTTTAATAAAGATTTTCTCAAAACATGCTTTCTTGAATTTGTAAATTTAAATATTAATAGTTTACAGAACATTTAAACAAATTTTATATCAAATTATTCAGTATTTTATGCTCTTTCCAATGATACTAATAACTTAATATTGACTTTGGTGAAAGTCCTATTTTTTGTGTGTGGTCTGGTCATAAATTAGTAAATAAATTAGGTTGTAATTTGAGAAACTTAATTTTAATAAGCGAATAAGCTGATTATAATAAAAGTAAATTATACAAAAATTATTATGTAATAAACATTTTGCAGTTAAAAATACAGATAAAAATAAAATT
This sequence comes from Clivina fossor, assembly GCA_963966155.1. Classification (NCBI taxonomy): domain Eukaryota; kingdom Metazoa; phylum Arthropoda; class Insecta; order Coleoptera; family Carabidae; genus Clivina; species Clivina fossor. Next base: position 693,362 of record CAWYQG010000030.1, read on the forward strand.
GTTTCAAAACTTAATTTATTGCATATATTTCATACCATTTGCATTATACATGTTTATAGTTAAAAGATATACAATTGACAATACATATTTTACATGTTTTTAGAATGTATTTTAACCAGCTGCAGTTGTAGTAGTAGTGGTAGTAGTTGCTAAAAACAAAATTATTGATTTAAATAACCATAAAATTTAATATCAAATTCAAAGATAACCTACTGTGCCAGCAATTAGCTTTATGTTCATTGCTGCTTAAGGCTCCAGCATTATTTTGTTCATTATTGTTCATCAGAGCAGGTTCTGCCATCTAACAATAGAAATTTTTTTTTTTAAATAATAATTTTTACTCTAAAATAATATCTACCAATAAGTACTAATAAAATTTATTTATTTACTAGTTCAGTTATACAATTTATAAATATATTTAATGATTATTTATTTAGTATAAATTAGTAAGTAAAAAAATAATTTATTTGAAATTTAAACTTACAACCAATGCTAAAATACAAATAGCGACAACAAATAAAACAATTGAAAATTTCATTTTTGTATATAATATTTGTTTGAATCAATTGCACAAACTGATATAATTTAATGTGAATTCTTGTCAATTTATACCCACAACAAACAAATTAATACACAAATATTTTTTTAAACAAATTATTATTTTGTAATTTTTAATTTTATTCAAAAAAAAATTTATAAATTTTAAATTGTTATCTTTATTTTTAATATATACTTATATATTTAAATTAAATAAAAAAGGGATAATTTTTTAAAAATTATTATAGAATGTACTAAATACATATATATTAAATTATATAATAATATATTTGATACATATAATTAAATTTATATAATTTATTATTATAATAATTTGTTCACATTTCCCAAAAATGTATAATTGCCAAATTTAAAAAATTCTGTGTATATATAGATTAAAAATTTTGAGCAAATGTATCTTTAGTTAGCTTGAAGTATAGACAACTAATACAAAAATGAAATTTGTCGTATTTCTTGCAATTGCCGTTATTTTTGTTGTTGCCATTGCAGTAAGTATATTTTTTAACCTAAGTTAATTATTTTCATGTATACGTAAACCAAAAATATTTACTATAAATAAAATTAAAATTAAAAATATGGTTAAATTCAGAAATATATTTAAATTACAATTTTACAATTAAATATATTGTTAATTAATTGTACTCGTATTAACTAACTCAGTTTTTTTCAAAAAATTTTCATATTAATATAATTTTCAGGTAGCTCAACCTGTACTGCCTAACAATGTACAACATATTGCTGCGGCATTGAGCAATGATGGACATAAGGCTGGTTGCTGGCATAGTAAGTTTTGCAATAAAATTTATGTTTTCTTGTAATAATTAATAGGAGTATTTTTTTAATTTTTAGCTACCACCACTACTACCACTACTACTGCTGCCGGTTAAAAGATTGCAACTTAATATAAAATAAATACCGAAAAAAAAAAATGTAGAATAAATATTATGTTTAAATATACTAAAGAAAAAAATTTGATTTCTTTTTATACTCATTAAACCTAAACCTATTTTATTTGAATATAGTGAGTTTCGAAAGATTCTAATCACTTTTTTTAATTAATTTATTAATCTTTATTACAAGTAATGACAGTAATGTTCAAAATAATTTACTTTTCTAGTTTCATCATTTCTTAGATAATCTTATATTGTTTGAAGTTCTCAGATATATTTATGTTTTATTTAAGAACCGTGTTAACAAGGAATATATTTTATAATCTTAAAAATAAATATATCATATTTATTTTGATAAATAATTTAGTTACTAAAATTAAATATAAATAATATTAAGTGAAATAAATATCATGATTCAGTAGTATATAACGTTGCATTAAAAATTAAAAAAGTACTAAATAATGTTAGTTTTAAAATTGATTTTAAGTCATAAAATCAGGACTAAAAAAATAAACTAAAATACCCAAAAACTTGAGTTTGTATTATAAGTCATTAGTTTAAAAAATGTATTATATTATTTTATTAAAAAGTTTAAATAAGCGTGAAAGTGATATTCGATTCATTTTATTAACAATTAATCAAGAAAGGTTTCATTATATGAAAGTGGAAGAAAATGGTTGTTTGCCTTTTCTGGATATCTTGTTGGAAATAAAAAATGACTTAACTTCTCTTTATGCTGCAATGTACGAAGCCTACTCATACTAAAAAATATATTCATTCTTCTTCGTTTTATCACCCTGCACAAAAACTAGGTACTATTAAATTTTATTTAATTGAGTTGTATAAATTTTATCTAGAAAACATTACAACTGAGAAGATCTAGAGTTGTTAAAGTTTTGCTTGATAATGAAAACATAATCTACTCAATAAATTAATTTTTAGCAACTACCCCTACTACACTGTCGCTGGTTAAACAAGTATAATATGAATGTTATTAAATGTATTTATATTTTTAAAGGAATTTATATTTGTGTTTCTTAACTGCAAAATGTTTATTAGAAAATAGTTTTTATGAAACTTTTATTATTAACTCTTTCGCTTATCAAAATTAAATTTTTCAAATTGTAACACAATTATTTACTAATTTATGACCAGATGCAAGAGATACCTTCACTTAAGTCAATATTAGTTATCAGTTACTTAGTATATATATATATATATATATAGAAAATTTGTTAAAATGTTTTAAAACTATTGAATTTGTCATTGTTTAATAACTCGTATCTATATAATACTAGAACTAAAACAGGTTTCAGTTATAGAAAGAGTGCAGGTAACCGTTTGATGCAATAATCTAAAAATGAGAAATTTTGACCGAAATGACTTTAATTGAATCTCTTAAAAAATTTATTTGTGAAGATAAGTTTTTTTTTTGTCGTCACATTTATTTTTGGTAAAAGTTCACAATTCTCATATATTCTTATTAACTATACATATTTACGTAATGCATTCTCATACATACTGTTTTTTTTAGCACTTTGAAACATTTGTTCTTGCAAACATTTCCATTTATGTCAACCCATTAATTATAGTTATTGATAAACCGTTTTAAGAAATTGAGTTTTATATCAAAAATACTCGGAAAAAAGGAGGAAACATAATGTACATAGAAAAATACTAGAATTAATAATTTTTGATAATTATATCTGGATTTATATTTAAATATTTTTGCATTTTTTTCTTTTTTTGTTGCACGATCCTTGTATTTGATTAATATTCCATAAAACAATTATTTATTTGTTGTTTTGTATATTCTATTTGTGCACATCTCTTGTTTTTTTTTGTAAAAGCACACAAAATAGGATCATCAAGTAAAAACTTATATCAGTAAATATTTGAGTGTAAATCGAAACTTCATTCTTAAATTGTAATTAGAACTGGGCTTGAATCAATTCTAAAAGGAATTAATTCACGAATTAACTCATTTTAAGAAATTGAATTAATCCTTTTCAAAAATATACTAAGGGCTTGTAAATTAAGATACTTGACAAATTTAGATAAATTAGAATTATAAATTTTTGTGAGCTTAATTCACATGGAGAATCATAATTCAAATGGAAAAGGCTTAATTCACATAAAAAGGCTTAATTCATTTGAAAAGACTTATTTAACATGAAGAAGGCTTAATGTTTTTTATTTGTTTCACCAATACTGAATCGATGACATTGAACTGAGTTTTTTTTTCACAAAAGATCTTCTGAATAGAAATAAATCGAGAAAGCAGACAAATATCCTTAATTTGTATATTTTTTAACCTACTTCGGTATTTAGGCGACAATTTTTTAAAATGCATTTTTAAATAATTATAATATATCTGCTAACTACCACTAAACCCAGTCAAGCAAATTTACCAATAAGTTAAAAAAGTTAATAATTAAATTTGACTGGTGATGAAGAAGTGATAGTGTTTTTTAAAAATTTCAAATATTGGGTTTCTATATTTGGGTATCTATAAAAAATGAATACTCTGAGTTTAATATATTTTGAAATCTTTACTTTTAATCACATCTACGTATCGATTGTGCTTGAACATGCCCAGCCCAAGTCACGCCTGATTGAGTGCTGTTATGGAGAATTGTATAAAATTGTATAATTGTATTGTATAATGGAAAATTGTATAATTGTTTTCATATTCCACTCAAATAAACATTCTTTGAATACATGTAGAAACTGAATGTTTAATATTTTGTAGTACTTATATTTAAAAAATATCGATAAAATTTGAATAAATATACATGATTACTATTTCAATAAGTGTTTTTTTTTTATCTGACATAATGATGAATAATACGACATAATACGATAAATTTCAAAAAATATATCTTTGCATTAAAGTTATAACATCAATTTATAAAAAGTTATCAAACACAATTAACTTTGTGTCAAATTTTAAATAATATTTGTAATACATTTAGGTGAGTAAAATAATTGTGAAATAATGATTGAAATATAAAAAACTTAATTTTTTTAAATGAATTAGAAATTACGAATAAAAAATATTGTTTTAAACTAAAAATTTTGTATTAGCGCTTTCTAAAACTATATTTCAAATAACTTTTTAATTTTTTTTTTATGAATAAAGTAAGTTTAGTTATAGCGGAAGTGATATCAGCACTTCCCACTTCCGACAATTATATTTTTAGTTTTTAAATAAGCAGCAAATAGTTTTTTGATAATAGCTATCAAAAAAATTACTTTTGTAACACAATTGTTAATATTTCATTGAAAAAATGAAATTGTTACTACCATTACAAGTTAGTTCCATAATTAGCAATGACAAATATTCAAAAATTTTATGGACAAAAAAGTAAACATCGGAGTAAACAGGCGCCAGAGACTCATTATCGGAATGATCTAATTAATAAAGCTGCCTGGAAAAACACCCATGGGTACATACTACTATTAATTTGTAAGAAAATATTAGAATACTTAGAAGCAATTTAAAATGATTTAAAATATTTTAACTTAGGTCTTTTTAAACTTATTACTGACTGCCACCTAGTCATATCTATATTGTTTTAATCGAATCATTTTAAGATTGAATGAATAATTTAAATTGGATGTAAATTATGAAAATATTTTTTGCTTTAAATTATCATTATCAAAAGAACAACAAAAAACAGAGATTTATTAATGTATCAATGAATTAAAGAAAATTTTGCAAATTAATTTCTGGGTTGTATATCTAAAAATTTAATTCGTCTTAAACTTGGTCAAAAGTTTCTACATTATATTTCATTCTTGTGTAATATAAAATTTAATTTGCAAACATAAATTTTACAGTTGAGTAAGTTACTATAATTTCTTATATTTACTAATAGTTTCTGTTTTTTAGGTTTAAATCTATTTTATATGCTAAATTATACATGGCGTATAGTATTAGAATATAACATATCGATAGATTTATACACACATTATGTGACTATTCAAAATATAGAAAAAAAAACCTTGTCGTTGGGATCTTGTGGCGCTGTTGGTTAGCGCGTCAGCCGCCAAATCTGAAGGTTCCGGTCAATGCATATTTCTTCATTTAAAAATTGACTAATGATTTAATTAGTTCATCAAAATAAATTATAACCTATAACCTAAGTTTAAACCTTTTCATAATTTTATACAACAATATAAATATGTATTAAAATAAGTTAAATGATACAAAAGCTTAAAATAAAATTGTTTCATAGTTTTATGTTAAATTAGTGAACAAGTTTGTTGAATAAATTATTAATAAATATTTTTTCACCTTGTAAAAATGGCTTCATACTTGTTTAACCTTTTGACCACGGATTAATTATCCACACATTTAAAACAATTTTCGTCGGACATATATTATATCCCATTAATTGTTTTTGTTGGATCTACTTGTTCCAATAGTAATGAAAATGATACAAAAAATATACACATATATAATTAAAAAATACTGTTGGGCCAGTAGGGACAGTAAAAGAATACTAATGAAACATATATAACTCAGCGAGGTATATGCGCAGTACCAATAGGATTGCCAACTGTGTACTTTTGGGCCGGAGACTCCACTCCGGCTTTACAAAAATTTCTCCGTGCTCCGGCTCAAGTTACAGATTCTCCGGTCGACTCCATGTGATGTTAAAATGTCAGATAACAGATACGTTACGCATACAATAAGCTAACCGCTGAAACTGAAACTGAGTTTAATTTCTATATAAAACGCCAATTTTCTTTTCGTTATTAGCTTTAATATCTTTAAAATGATTAATTTGAATCTATAACAATAAATAAAGCCCATTTAATACAAATGCTAGTAATTTTTTTTATTTTAATGTTGGCAATACTTAAGGTAATATTGCCAATATTAGTATACTATCGTTTTATAAAGTATAAATATTATTGCAAGTTTATTTTTATGAAAAATAAAAAATTAAGATACAGTTTGTTTTGTTTTACGTTTTGGCACTCACTCGTAACGTAAATTTAATAATGTTTAGACCAGCCTTACCGTCCGAAAATTTCCGGCCCAAGGCTGTGAAAGAGTTGGCAAGTACCAATCACAATATACAGTTCGAACAACGCATTATACAATTTATATACTTTATATTTCCATTAGTAATGTTTAAAATTTTAATAGAACATATGTATCCCGTTAGTGGCGAAAAGGTTAAGCGAAAATATTTACTACAGATTGCAAACAAAATTGTACACTAATTATCATCATGGCACAAAAACACAAAATTATCAATTATATAATTCTCGTTTCATATTTTTTTATAATATTGTATAAGTATATTATTATATGTACATATATTTTAAATATGTAATAATTTAAAATTACATTAATTCTAAAATTAAAAGAATTATATTTCTCAGCAGGAAACAGGCAGTTAGCTAGTTAGACACAACCGCATTAAATTTGTTTTTTGTAAAAACAGTTTCACTACAAACAACTCAAAAACAGTATTACTCTAGGCGTCTAGGCAACTAAAAATAAATAAATAATTATGATTGAATTGAGAGATATCGGCGAACAGATAAGTGTTGTCAATTATTTATAAAGAAAACTAAATCTAATTTTCTGATATAGGGATTTTCAGATTGTAGAAATGATAGGAGGCATTTGTCTGTTTTCAAATATATGTATATGGACAGGCCAAATAAATTGTAATTATTTGTCGCACGCGATATAACATATTGTTGCGAACAGCTGATATAATACGGTACAACTTATATGTCAACTAGCTTTACGAAATTAATTAGTGTCAATTAAGATTCTGTTCATTGTGGTTTCGTTTTGTATTATGTTGTTTACATTAAATTTGCTTTAGTTTTAGAAATAATTTGATTAGAGTTTTGATTTAATTATGTACGATTAAATGATTTATTATTTATTGTTAGTTTTTGATTTAGATGATTGTTGCAATTATTTCATTGTGGATTTTATGAAGGTCGGGGTATTCTAAAAAAATAGTTTCTGTATTGATTTCGAGTTTAATTAGATTTGAAAGAGAATTTGTTATTGCGTGGCGGATAGCGTTTGCGTTTGCAGGACTATTGTAGTTTTATGAATTGGCGCATTAACTCGGGCATTCGGTAAGTAAATTCATTGCGCCCGGCAAAATAATTTAGTTCAGTCTACGTTTAATGGCGGATTCGAACCACGCCGTCTTTACTGATTGTGAGCCTAGCCGTGCCTGAGGGTCCTGCTCCAGTATTTTTGGGGCAATCGAGTTTTGATCGTTACAATACAAATAAACTTGTTTCAAAACTTAATTTATTGCATCTATTTTATACCATTTGCATTATACATGTTTAGAGTTAAAAGACATAATTGACAATAAATATTTTACATGTTTTTAGAATGTATTTTAACCAGCTGAAGTTGTAGTAGTAGTGGTAGTAGTTGCTAAAAACAAAATTATTGATTTAAATAACCATAAAATTTAATATCAAACTCAGAGATAACTTACTGTGCCAGCAATTAGCTTTATGTTCATTGCTGCTTAAGGCTCCAGCAATATTTTGTTCATTATTGTTCATCAAAGCAGGTTCTGCTACCTAACAATAGAAAGTTTTTTTTTAAAATAATAATTTTTACTCTAAAATTATATCTACCAATAAGTACCAATAAAATTTATTTAGTTACTAGTTCAGTTAAACAATTTATAAATATATTTATTAATTATTTATTAAGTAAAATTAATAAGTAGTAAAAAAAAATGATTTATTTGAAATGTATACTTACAACCAATGCTAAAATACAAATAGCGACAATCAATAAAACAAATGAAAATTTCATTTTTGTATAATTATAATATTTGTTTGAATCAATTGCACAAGCTGATATAATTTAATTTGAATTCTTGTCAATTTATACTCACAACAAACAAATTAACACACAATATTTTTGAAAACAAATTATTATTTTGTAACTTTTATATTTTATTCAAAAAAAAAATTTATAATAGAAACAAGTTTTTTTTTTCAATTTTGAATTATTATTTTTATTTTATATATATATATATATATATATATATATATATATATATATATATATATATATATATATATATATATATATTGAGAAAATTTATATAACGGGATACGGTATATGATTCACTAGGTTATTAAAATGCTAGCATTTAATATCTATCAATTTATTACAAATCCTATATTTCGCCACACATTTGTGGCTTCTTCAGGGAAGCACTGAAATAATTTTTTAGAAAAACAAAAAAATTATTACAATCGTTAAAACCAAAACAATACAGTTTAAATTAACATAGTATGTAAAAACTTACAAGTATGACCAGATATTTAATTGCTGTTGTAATAAATGAATATTTTAAAAAAATGGTATGCTTTTTCTCTTTTCATTCTCATTCAATGTAAAACTCTTTTTTGTAATCCAAGTTAACACAAAACGAACAAATTAAAAAAAAATTTAAAAATTATACACAGATAATTAACACTTATACAAGTCAATTATTAAAATAATAAATAGAATAAATATAATAAATAGTTAAAAAACAATATAATAGTTATAAATTAAAACAAATGTAATTTTATACGTTATACAAACAAAACAAAAAAAACAACCGAAAAATATAAATAAATTTTACTGTTTTTTCAAAAACCAATTAAAATTCAAAATTAACAAACAAGTCGAATCCTAAAAAACAAGAAGAAAAAATTGATTCGGTTGTTTTTTTTGTTAGAGACTTAGAATTATTAAATTAAAATAACTTAAATAAATTTAAACACTTACAAATATCATTATATCTTTAAACTTTTAATATAGACAACATAAGAAATAGATTTTTTTTAATAATTCGAAAGAAATTATAAAATAAAATTAAAAATTTGATTTTTAAAATAATAATATCAATTATTAGAAATTAGTGCAATAATAGATTTCTTTGACAATTAGAAAGATGTTTTTATAAGATTGATTAATCAAAAAAATCGATTTGATTTTCAAGCTCGTGCTGTATGCTTCAGTATCTACCATTGTACAAAACGTTAACTAGAAACATAAATGAAAGTAATTTTACTAAATATAAATATTCTGAGTCAAGATATAAAAAATGTAAATAAACTGTTGTATCGCATTAAGTTTAAGTGAATAATTTGCTAATTACGCAAGTAAAGATATGATTATTACTTAATTTTTAGCGTAAATAATTTGCTACTAAAGATACGTATTATATACGTACTATCATTTCAAATCAATGAAGTATAAAATAGTGAAACAAAGTAATTAAATAAAATTTGTAATAGACTAATAGTTAGACAAATGATTCATGATAAATACGATTTAATTCAGTGAAATTTTATCCGCAATGGCGTATATTATAATGTATGTTTGGTACGTTATAGTTATACGGCAGCCATTTCTATCCGTGAGCTATAATTAAAAGAAACAATGCATATGATACGAGTACGAACCTAACCTAACTTAATATATACGTACGTTTGTAATGTATGTGTAACAATGGCGACTGAGATCTTAAGTGGTAAACGTATTTTAATTAGTATCAGAGTACATCATTCATTCTCATTTGCTGCCTAATATACATATAGGATGAAGCTAGGGCTCGACTCTGCTGCTGCTGCTGCTGCTGCTTCTACATTTATATATAAGTTCAAAATGTGCTGTAATATTTGGAATTTACATAAATACAAGGGGGCCTCGGTCTGCAGTTTGCTTTTATTTTGAATCTTACCAACAACCATTGACGTAACGCACGGGTATTTTCTACTCTTACTATACTTTACAATTTATTCTTTAAAATATTGTTTTTATACTATACATACACATATACACAGTCACACCATGTACCCAAAAGGACATGGTACAAACTATTTTCACTACCCCGAAATTACTTTTCTCCATGCATTCTTATCCAGACAAGCAACTCTAGCTTCATCTACATTCATATTCTCTGTCATACATGCTTTTCTATTCCTATACTAGTTGAAAACTTTCGCTTACGTAAAACACACTCAATCATACTACTCCATTATTCACATATATTCTTTTAACCAAACATTAACTAGACATATTTTTTTCAATTTCACACTCATCATACACTAATCTCTTTTGTACTCGATTGCTTCTAATTACACTACATACACCACGTAAAAATCTCATTTCTACAGCAGTCATTTTCGTTTTATGCTTTTGCTGTCTTTTGTCTTTTGTATATACTCAAATGGGGCTCTATGGATAAATTTACGGTTCTAGCAAATGTATCTAAAGCGCCCAAAATCTTACAACCAGCATTAACTCTTCATTCAATCTCACGATTAAAGCGACCATTATTAGTTAATAAACTACCCAAATACACAAATTCATCTACTTGCTCTATACGTGCATGGGGCACGTTGTTAATCAACAATACATTCAGTCATTAAGTCACCCTTCTCCAAAACTAATACTTTACTTTTTTATACTATAAATCAACAATACCTGTTGAAGTGAATTTATTAATTCTAATTAAATTTTTCTGTAATTGTAGTGTAAATATAAATAATAAATTTTTTATAGGACCAAAATTAATATTTTTTGTTATTTTAAAATTGTGTTATGTTTAATTTAAAAAAATAATTAATTTATTAATTTTTTTCAGTTTATTTACATATCCCTATATTTTTCGTTTATTTGGTTTTTATTTTATTTATTATTTATTATTTTTGGAGCCCTTGAATCAAATTGATTCCTGTTTATAAATAGAAAGAGATTATATTCTGGTCATTGACTTAAATTAATTAAGCAACCCGCATATCTTGTGTAGATGTTGAAGTTACATATCTTATAAGAAACTTGTTTTAATTTTATCTATGTAAACAAGAAATTGATTTTTAGATTAAACATTTTTAGTTTAAATCACGATTACACCAGAATTTAAATAATAACATTATTACTAAACAGGTTTACTATTTGAATTTATAGAATTGTTTGGGCTGGTATATGCCGTGATCGATCTAAACTTGTCGCAGACATTTTGCTATATATTGTAAATGAGGCATCCTCAATGCTTGGTCACAATCTACGATGTATGGCGAAACGTCTGCGACAAGGATAGATAGTCCACGGCATATACCAGCCTAGAAAATTCTATAAATTTAATGGATACCGGACGTAAAAGTCTTCTGATTACTAGATTTACTATTTTATACTGTATAGTAATAATAAATATAAAAAAATGTATAATTTTTTTTCATAAACTATTGTTTTCTTTAGCGAAACTAATATGTGAAGGCTCTAAAATACTGGTGGCCTTTGACTACAGCCCAGTCAAGTCTTCCTTAATCCGTCACTGTTTATTATGCATTATTTTCTTATGCAGAAATAATATAAGTAATATGAATTGTTACAAAAGAAATAATGTCAGTTTTTTAGTGCACTGCAAAAACTTTCATTTTCTTTTTATTTTATCGCATTTTTTAATATTGTAAAAAAATGTATTTGTTACGGCACTGGTAAGTCAAATCGGCTACATATGGATTTAATCATGATCTGCAGATCTTACGAACATTGAACAGGGAAACAGCACGTACAGCCTGGCACTTCTGCACCCTGCACCCAACACCTAACACCGATCGCCCAGCGTCATTATGTTCGGCAATTAAATCGCATTTAATAAATTTAATTGTTTCTGTTCAGTCAGTTATACAACATCTGTTCCCTGTTCGTTCCTATACTAATCTATCTTATTTATATCTTACGCTTATATAGCGCTAACCGGGCTAACCGCTTACCTTATGAATACATGCATACGTTTATGTGGTAGCGGCAAGGCGCGGTGCGTGCAAAGCCATATTTTTATCATCATCTTTCTATCTATATATCTTACCAATTTTTTTTCTGCTCAATATAATTTTCATATATTATACATATATTGGGGAATGTCGAAACACACTATTTTCGATTCGTTTACTATAATCGGTTCATTATATGATTCAAATTTAAAAATATTAAATTTATTACTTACTAAAACTATGAATATATTAATTTCTATTTTGAAATTTCAATGTAAATAATTAAAAAAAAAATATTCTGCCAAATTTAGAAGCAGTAGCGGGCTGGACCGTTCGGACACCGGGATATTTTGCGATGGGCCGGTCGAAGCAAAGATAGCGGATTTGTTTATTTTTATTATTTTTTATTAAATTAACACTTCTGGTCGTTACTTTGTGAAACTTCATATTGAAATAAAAATAAAAAACTTTAGTAACTTTAAAAATTCACTTTAATACACAATTGTAGTGACTGCAGTTTCGACAAATATTGTCATTATCATACTGTCAGTTTGATTATGGTAGTTTGATAATGACAATGTTTGTCGAAACTGCAGTCACTCACTACAATTGTGTATTAAAGTAAATTTTCAAAGTTACTAAAATTTTTTATTTTTGTTTTTATTATTTCTGATTTAGATTAAATAATATATTTTCATTGTGGATATGGCCAAAACTGAGTAAATAAAATATATTTTCCATAAAATATATTTATACTTGTCAGTCCGCTACTGTTTAGAAGTTTTGATTATGTATAAATGAAGGTTTATAAACAAGAAATCAGATACAGTTAGAACTTTTATAAGAGTACATTGAAAAAGGGCAAAACATATTAAATAAAACAAAATTTTGGATTCATAATGTACGAGAAAATATAAATAAACGTTTCAAATAACATTTGTAAATTTTAAAAGAAAATTAATTAATTAATTAATTAATTTTGAAATTTTAGACTCACTTTACTTTTTGATAAAGCTTGATTTTAAATCAGGTTGTGTTAGTTTCCCAAATTTGGTTAATTTTTGATAAAGTTTTTAACTCAGTTGTTCTCTAATAATATATCTTTACTAATATCTAGTGCAATATTGTGAAAATACAAACATATTAAAAACATTTATACTGCCATATAACGGGACATATTTCTTATAAAAATAAATTAAATATAGTAATTAACTTTTAAATTTTGTTTTTCAAAACAAAAACAAAAAATTGACGGAAAACATTTTAGCGTCTTAAAGAAAATGCGTTCATTTTAGAATTTACCCAAATTACTGTGTTAAATATCTTGTTTAAAACTTTTAAAAAGAACATTTAATAAAGAAGAAAAAGATTGATAAAAAATGTATGCTATATAAAAGATTGCCCCGCCCTCACGCCACAGGCCACTTACCAGTGGTGTAGTCAAGATTTTATTGTACGATCTTTTTTTGATATTGTAAAATTGTGCTGTTTAGAAATTAAAAATTTCTAAATTAAAAATCGTGGTTTGTTTTTGTTTATAATTAATAGAAATACTTTTACAGTTTAAGAAAATCTTTATTATTTTCTGTTTGCATAGTGTTTTATTACAAAAAATTAAAAAAAAAAATTGTTAAAATTAAAATTAAAATTATAAAAATTCATTAAAATTAGTTAGATTTGTTAAACATTTATTGAAACATCAAAACAAAACAATAAACTTTTACCGTAAAGTAGAAATTAAATTTGATATTTTATTGAAAATAAATAATAAATTTATGAATATATGGCGTGATGTATGTATGTTTGTATTTAATGCAACTGTCCGAGCTATGCGTAATAAGGAATTAGCTTGTAATTTACTATACTGCGTAAGCTCCGTACAGTTGTAAATCAATTCCATAGCTGGTAGGAACAAACCTATTATCATACACTGTATATATTATGCATATACATTATTGTTTTTCGTATTTGAATTTTTCGATTTTTAGTAAATTTAAACGAAATTGTAAGAATTTTGCAATTTTGCATTATGTCAGTGTATTTTCTGGAAATGAGTTACGAATTTACAATTACAATAATTTACCATAAAGCATGCATAATATATATATGAAGTTATATGAACGTTGTCATAAATATACACAAACATAGCATAACCAAACGTTAGCTGAAACTTTGAAAAATAAATACGCTGTATATATACAATACATATTTATGTATACAATGAATATATATATATATATATGTAACTAGCGACTTATTGTTTGCAATGTTAAATAGAAAAGCAAGAATTTGTTTGTTTATACAAAACGTAAGACGTTAAAATTATTACCTTCGCATATAAACGATTAAACGAAAGAAGAAAAACAATAGGCGAAAGTACATACAATGTAACGTAAAGCGTAAGGCTTATTATTCCATGAAGATTTTAATCAACAGTTTTTATTTTGCGAAAACAACTTGTTTCATGTTAATTTGTTGACACTATAGAACGTTATTTGCATGTAGCCAATTAAGAAAATACTATAATCATACGATGTTAGTTCACTCAAAACTAAATAGGTACTTGTTTAATTCTTAAAATTATATAATTCCTCTTTAACTTTTACATCAAATTTTTGTCAATACATTTGCTTTATAAATAAATAAATAGATTTTCTGATTTATACTACAAATTCGATTTTAAAATTGTTTTTAACTAATACCGGTTTTAAGACAATAATAATAAATATATTTAGTTGATTTTAAACAAACACAAGAGATATATTACATATATAATAAATAAGACCAGATTTAAATAAACATAAAATTTTAGTGTCAATTTTAGCAATACCCAGTTTTGAGAAAAGTATACATTTTTTATTAAGGGCATAATTTTACCAAACACATTTTTTACCAATTTTAATGTTATTTATCACACTGAAGTATTGTATAGCTAAGCCATTTTGAGCTGAAACACGAGATAAGATGCGCAGTATCACAAACGTAGTGCTTGTATAAATTTAGTGTATTTTTTCCATTGCGTTTTCTTTCTTTCTGCGATATCTCTCTGCGTACAACAAGAGCTCAAAATGGCCAAGCTATCAATTTGGTTAACTTTTTCACTTCAAAAAATTTAGTAAGTATGTAAAATCTGTTTACTAGGACGTAAGGGAGAAAAATTGAAGATAAAGGGAATTTTAGATGTTTGTCTTCATGGCATCCGGTCTAGTTTTTTTCGAATATATTATATAATCAGTTTTATGTTTAAATAATTATTTTTTTGCAGCGAAACCAATTTAAGAATATGTAAGTGATTGTAAAACAAATTTATTTAATATAGTAAAAAATCTTTCAGAACTCAATAAATTAAAATAAAACGGCTTTAGGATGTAGTTCTGTATTAATATTTATAAATAATTGACATTTCGAAGTACTCAACGTACATCTTCATTTACTGTAAATGTTACTTTATATAATTTTTCCTGATGAAGATGTACGTTGAGTACGTTGAATCGTCGATTATTAATAAATATTAATACAAAACTACAATCTAAAGCCGTTTTATTTTAAATTTATTTAATATTTCACAAAGATGATTTAAAAATAATGTCTCCGCTGTAGCTTACATTAATTAATATGGTGAATGAATATGCAAATTTTCTACTGTATATAATAAATGAATAATTTAACAAACAGATATGAATTTCTAAGCTGAGAGAAATACAAACTTTTAGATTAATTTATGGTTAAAATTTGCTGAATATTAGCATTCTAAATGAATAAAGAAAGTTTCATTCGTATTTATTGTGGATATAGTCTTTGTAAGTATAGGAAAACCGAAAAAGAAAATTAAAACTTTATCAATTATAAAGGGGCGCATTGACGCATTCGTCGAACAAAGAAAATAGCTAATTGCTTATTTTGTGGGAATCCGGTCTGGGTTCAGGTTCAGCTCGAGACTCACTATTTCGGTTTAAAAGACGTGTTAAACGAACTATGTCAAAAATCGACCAGAGCTAAATAAAACTCTATCATATTTACATACGCATATTTTATTTTTATTAAATTTTCTTAATTTATCATTTTTACTTTATATATGCAGGTAATCGTAATATTAATAATTTTAAATTTATCAAATATTTTGTTCTTATTTTTACAAATAAAATAATAAATTTAGATAATAAACAAAATTTAAATGGTAAGGTAAAATGTAATTTTTATAAGAGAAGGTTTTAAAATTTTTTACATAATATGAATACTTTTTCGGAAAAAAAAAACATATAATATAGTAAAATAATAATTTTACTTAAAATTACAAAATTATATTATTTTTACAGAAAATTTATGCTGAAATAATATGTATTTTTTTACTTTAGTTTTTATGTAAAATGGCAACTTTTTTACAGTGTAGAAAAAGTTGTAATTACAAAATTTTGACTGACAACCGAGCGAGCTGACAACGCACTAACATACTTGCTCATATTCGTTCAGATTCGTCATCTAGAGGCTTTCTTTAATTGTTTTAATTTTGGATAATATTTCAGACACCGTACCGAACACTATACCATTTTTCCTTTCAATCAAAGTGGTAATAAAATAATTTAAAAATAACTATTAACTAATATTCCAGAAAAAAAATTTAATACAGTCCTGAATTTTTAATTAATAAACCGGTTACTTAACCTTTAAGATTTAACTTGTAAAACGGATATACACTATTAGTAAAAGACTCACTACTGTTATTGACAAAAAAAAAACTTAAAAAGAATTAAAGGTTAATATTTTCTATTTTAAGAAATACAAGTCTCGTTTTTGAAGACAATATTATAATTTAAAATTGATTTGAAATTTATAAAAAACAAATGTATAAAAATTATATCATATATTGATAAATGCATTGCTGTCAATAAACAATGGTTTTTATCTTGATTAAAGATGAAATCTTAATTTAGGGGCCAAATTATTAATTAGATAAATGAAACACAATGATTACGGCAAAAAATTTTTGAGGGCACACAATTATTGAGAGCCCAGACACTCTGTGAAATTTATAATCAATTAAATTAATAGTATCATATACCACAACAAACATGAACAAATTTCTAAAGATTTTGTTTTAAATATTATGTTTAAATAATTAAATACAGTAAATAAACAGAATATAAAAACAAGTTACTAGGTAACAAAATATAAGTCACCAGATCATAAAATTTTTTATAAATTTTTAATTAATGGAAGCCAAATTTTATTTAATAATTTATAAATTTTATAATCTAGTTATTTATTTTGTTACCTAGTAACTTGTCTCTATGTTCTGTTTATTTACTGTATTATTTATACAGATGATGACGTACGTTGAGTAACGTGGAAACGTCAATTTTTAAATAAAATTAATAGAGCTAAATTATAAAGTCTCGTTAATTTAATATAATAAGTTCTGAAAGATTTTTTACTACGATACATTAAGATTTAATTTAGTGAAAACAAAAAAGCTTTGCGAACTCATTATATTAAAAATAAAACGGCTTTAGGTTATAGTTCTGTAATAATATTTATTAATAATCGACGTTTCGACGAATTCAACGTACGTCTTCATCAGAAAAAAAGATACAAGTGACAACAAGTTACTAGATAAAATTTGGCTTCCATTAATTAAAAATTTATAAAAATTTTATGATCTTGTTGGCTAGTAACTATAGACCGTATTCTCACCTCACTTTTTCGTGAAAAAATGCTTTTATCATTAATTTCAAAATAACTTTTTGCTTCTGTTTGTCATCAAATATAAATAATTTTTTTATATTTGATCATTTTTATTATATTTGGTATTATAAAATTTAAATAAACTATTTTAAAATGCTTAATAAATGATTTTAAGTGAACTTCAAAAGTACTTTTGGCAAAAATCACTTTTATAAATGAGGTGAGAATACCGGCCTATGTTTCTATGTTCTATTTATTTACTTTAAATATCATTTGTATCATTTTTCCTGATGAAGACGTACATTGATTATTAATAAATATTAATAGAGAAATATAACCTAAAGCCGTTTTATTTTAAGATTTAATTGTATTTTTTATTGTTTAACGTGTAATATTTATTATAAACCATATGTTTCGGTAATACAAGTAAGTTTTTTTTATCGTTGAATGACCAATAGTAATTTTGTAATTGTCAGCTGTTTCTAAGCAATATGATTCTCCGTTAGCAAAATTTAAAAATGTATGGAGTTCTTGGAAAAATCGATTTGTATAGTTTTTGCGTCATTTTAGCTGTGTAACAATGGCTGACGTGCAATCACACACATATATTATGCATACATACAGAAATACATCATATATGAATAGAAAAAATAAAAATTAAAAGGAAAACAATTGATTGAATACGTTATTATACGCGACATAGAACACAAATTTTTGCTTTGTTCCTATTAAATAATGAAATTATAAATAATTAAAACTTCATTATTATTCTTAATTAACTAATCAACATTTCATTAACAAAAAAAAAAATGATAAATCAAATTTTAGATAAATTCTAATTAATTAAATTGTATTAAGTGTGATTAATTAGTCATTTATTTATCATTAATGGAGTTCTAATTATTTTAAATTCATTATTAATGTAGTCAATTTAATTTTCAAATTAAAATTTTAGATACATAACTTTGTCGTAAATTTGTTTTAGAAAGAATAAATAATATATAAAACTCCAAGTTCTGTATTAAAATTTATTTATAATCGGTGTTTTGACGAAACTGAACGCTAGACTTCATAAGGCAAAAACTGAACAAATAAAAACAAGCGTTGAGATTTTAATACAGAACTTGAATCTATAGCAGTTTTATTTTATATAATGAGTTCTGAAATTTTTTTTATTATATAGATGATTTGCTTGTCATAAAATATTGTTAGTAAATAAATATTTATTAAAATAAAAACAGTTTTGGATTGAATTGTGTATAAATTTTAATTAAAAAATTGATCATCATCAGGAAAAATGATACAAATGACATATACAGTATATGCCGATTATTTGTAAGTGGCGCTAAACTTCCATTCATCATTTACTAATTGACAATTTAAATATAAATGTTTTAGAATTAAAAAAATCTATAATAAATCATTATACGAGTAACTTTCACCCTACACTTTTTTTCCAATATCTTTTAAACTATCTTAACTAATTAATTCTCTTTTGCAAATTATTTATTTTCATATATAAACTTAAACTATACAAAAAAAATGCAACTTCACGGATTTTATAAACATATTTATTGCTATTTGAAAAATAAATAAAATTTATAAATATTTAATAGACCAACATCTTCGATTAAATTTTTTTTATATTTGTGTAAAATTAGAAATTTCTCTTCATAATTTATTTATTTTACAACTTTATAAAAACATTTAATTTATCATTATTTATTATTATATACTGAGAACCAATCGAAATAAATTGAATAAATAAAAAAATAATTGATTTGTAAAAACATTCAGTGCAAATTAAATAAGGTGTACGACTTTATGTTTAAAAAAATAAATAAATGTATTTAGAAGGTTTGATATTTCACAATAAAAAGTTAAAAGTTACCATTTTACTTTTTAAAATAAAATGGCTTTGGGTTATAGTTCTGTATTAATATATATTAATATATCGACGTTTTGATAAACTCAAAGTATGTCTTTATTAGGAAAACTGATACAAATAACATTTACAGTAAATAAACAGAACATAGATACAAGTACTAGTTAGATCATAAAATCCATAAATTTTTAATTAATGGAAGTCAAATTGTATTTAATTCTAGTGACAGTGATTGATGTTATCTTTTTCTTTATTTTCTATTGCTTCTGTTATAAATCTGCTGTTAATATTTGATGGGTCTTACAATTATTACAGTATCTTCGAATTTTACATTATGAAGATATATTCTAACGCATGATTTAAATAGAATTTGGCATCCTTTAAATAAAAATTTATAAATTTTATGATCTAGTTAATTGTAGTTTGTTCACTATAGTAACTTGTTTCTATGTTCTGTTTATTTACTGTAAATGTTATTTATATCATTTTTCCTGATAAAGTTGTGCGTTAAGAACGTCGATTAATACAGAACTATAACCTAAAGCCGTTTTATTTTAATTTTAATTTGTTTATTTGAATTTTATAAAATATATACAGAATGATTTATGACGTCGGGGAAAAACTAAACCGGATGATTCCTATGAGTAATCTAAATAAAAAACTTAAATAAACATATGTCCGAAAATGCTTTCTAACGGAACTGTAGCCGTTAGAAGTTTATTAGATGTAACATCAATCGCGTTAGCCTTATTTATTATATCAGGAGAAAAAAACAAGTCATAAACTTCTCAATAATTGTAAAATTACTGATTGATTTTCTAACATTTTGTTTACAATTTACTACTATGTTTATTTGAAGTTTTTTATTTAGATTACTCATAGGATTCATCCGGTGTAGTTTTTCCCCGACGTCATAAATCACCCTGTATATATCAAAAATAGAAATACTATTCATATTTGAAAAGAGGTAGAAGTAAAAATTTATTTTAAGGTAAAATTTCATCTATATTAAGTATTTTATCTTTCCCTAGTAGACGTTAAAATAAAGTAATTTTAAGATCTTATTATGAAACGAGGTGAACTCTATGTGAATATAGAACAAATGTGAGAAATTGAAAAATAATAGAGAGAAAAAAGAGAGGCGATATAGCACAGGTTCAATACTTACTACCTTCAATTTGGCTTGAATCTCTCGTAGTTTGCGTCTCGCGAGAACTTGAATATGTGAGCTAACTTGTTTTCTTGTTCTCGTCTTGCCGGTACGCAGTTTGATATAGCGGGCGATCAGCTCATTGCGTCCTGTAACCGAAAACAAAATTAAGAGAAACATTAACGGAATTCAAAGATTCCTAGGTTATAGTAATTTGTTTTTGCTTAAATCGCCATTAATTTATTTTGATGAAACTAATTCAAGCATTAGACTTGTTTCCATTTTCTGTTTCCCTGATGAAGACGTACGTCGAGTTCGTCGAAACGTCGATTACTAATAAATATTAATGCAGAACTATAACCTAAGCCGTTTTAGTTTAATATAATGAATTCTGAAGATTTATTACTATATCAATTTAAAACAAAACAAAAAACAATAAGTGTTACGTAGTAAACTTGCAGTGACGTGTAGATCAAAAGTATAACAAATGTAAATAAATAATTGCGAACGTAATTATAAATTGAACAATATGCAAAAATATAGATAAAACGTGACAATGTTGAGTAGTCTTTGTCAGATTGACAAACTAATTAAGCTGAGTTAGTTACGATGAAAATTATTACATGAACAGAACGTTTTTAAATAAAATAGATTATCAAAATATGTCTTACGTCTTTCTTTTGTTTTCAAATTGAGCAATATTTTTGTTTAATTATTATTTAAACTAAAACAGCTTTAGGTTCTTGTTCTGTATTGATATTTATTAATAATCAACGTTGTCCACGTATTCAACGTACGTCTTCATCAGAAAAACTGATATAAATGACATTTACAGAATGCCATCTACGATATATGGCGAAAGTATAAAATCAGAAAGATATTTCAAATTTCTTTTAAAAAAACTTTGTATTAAATAAAAAAAAATTGAAGATTATCTTAGTGATACGCTATAATATTGAATATTTAGTATTTTATTGTGGTTCAAATGGAAATAAAATTATTATTATTATTATTTAAAACGTAAAAAAATCAGAATCTTTTAAAAAAATTGATTAATAAAATGAAAATCAGACAATTTCAATACATATGGTTGCCAACATTACAGATAATTCAAATACTTCCGTTAGAAGCATATCTAATACATTGCATCCCTCAAACTAACTCGAAAATAACTAACTGAAACATTGCAATCATTTCAACAGTCTAACTCTTCAGATATTCAGCCCCATCAAAACTGCATGAAACGGAAATTCAGCTGCATTACGGTAAGGTAAACCGGGAAAGAAAGACAGACATCAAGATATTCAAAATGTGTGTCTACATATGTGTGTTTGTGTGTGTGAGTTGTTCTTACTCACATATGTATGTAGTGTGATGTGGTATAGATTCATTCACATATGTGAAGCACGCCGGTTTGGAATATTTGCAAGTTCAATTTGGTGGAAAATCAGTAGCTACCATTTGTGGTTTAATCGTTTTGGTTGCCTTGGCTGGTATAGCCTGAATCTGCCTGGCCGCATAGATGTGTTTACTGCACACTGAGCTTTAGGTGTGTGTACCGGCGGATAGAAGGGTGTGGACAAAAAGATCGTGGAATAAAGCCTTGTTTTCATTTAGGTGTCGAAAATGTAGCAAGTGTAGCTTTAAAAGTGTCTGTTCTATTTTTGTTCTCGTTAGTATAGTGGGTGATCGGTTAACGAACAGTTTGGACTACGAACAATTCGGACAACAAACACTTTCACGAAAGATTTTTGTATTCAGACAACAAACAACAAACGAATATTTCAGTTTACGAATATAGTCTTGAAACAGATTACGTTCGTAAACCGATCACCCACTATACTTTAGAATGTTATTTCTGTAATCTACATGTATAAAATTATAAAGAGCTTCACATTTTTTTTGAACACACAAATTATTAAATGTTCATCGAAATTCATTTTATTTTAACCTATAAAACTGCTACTGGTTTTGACACATTAACAGTTGTGCGATAAATACGAATAAATATAGATAAATATATCTAATATATAAAATTCTTGTGTCACAGTTTTAGTGTTTATACTCCTCCGAAACGGCTTGACCGATTTTGATGAAATTTTATATGTATATTCAGTAGGTATGAGAATAGGTTTATAACTAATTTTTATACCCCTAAGTTTTAAGGGTGGCTCACTCTAAAAAATTTTTTTTTATTTTTTGGACAAATTTTTTTGGTTATTTTTTATGGTGTGCCATTAAAAAATACATTTAGACCTAAATCTTTACCCTCCTACCACCAACCCCTACTTTTTAATAGCATTTTATATTTTTTAACCCCGGTCGATAGCTGATCAATGGGGTTCCGTTTAGCCAAGGATTGTAGGGCCCCGGGAGAGGGGGGGCCCGGAAAAATATAGAAAAGTGTGAAAAAAATTGATTCCAAATAAATTGAAAATAATTATAATATGAGAAATGTAATTGATTTTTTTTTGTAATAGAAAAAAAAATTCATAAAAAATTTAATATACACATTAAAATAAAGGCAAGACAACGTTTGCCGGGCCAGCTAGTATAAATATATAAATTAATTAGCGGGAATCAAATCCACCAATTACATAACTGGATTTCATTGTTCCATTATAATATGATGGGAAGGTATATACGATTACCAGTGGACGTCCGATGAGTAGTTGGAGTGATATGATTGAGAGAGTGTTTTGCGTGAGCGAAAGTTTCCAAGTAGTAGAAATAGAAAGAATGATATGACAGAGTATCAGTATGAATGTAGATGAATCTAAAGTTGGTTGTCTGGATAGGGATGTTTGGAGGAAACTGATTTCGGGATAGTGTATGTATGTATAAAAATACATTTATTCTTAAGATTTGTTATACAATATATTTTTGGCATCTTCAGTCACCAAGCAGTAAGGATGCCATCTACAATATATGGCGAAATGTCTGCAACAAGGACAGATCAACCACGGTATGCCGGCCCAGAAAATTCTATAAATTCAATCGATACCCCGACCGTGAAAGTCTGAAGAACTACCAAGTCCCAGAATGTTACTAGCAGACCGTGTGTAACATAATTGTGTTGGTAAGACATTAATTGTACAATCCTGTAAAGCTGCAGTAATGCATATATGTGTTTCAGCGCTCGTTGCACCGTTGCAACCGCGTGCACTAATGTAGATGAAAACGGCGGCCGTATGTGTGTGTGTGTGTGTGTGTGTGTGTGTATATGTGCGCGCACCAGTGCATTCTGGGCATAGTTAACAAACAGAGAATCTAAAACATATATTCCGAATCGGAATAAATTCACTGGAAATTGTTTTGTTATAGTTGCCGCCACGCGCGTCCTGCACTTCTACGCGTTCGAATTCAACTGCGTTTCTTTTTTTCACCTTTGATACTAGACACAAACCGTTGTTGTATTGTTCTGCAAATTTTATATTTAAAAATATTATTGTACCACTGTAAAAAATTGATGTAAATTTACATAGTCTATAAATGTATTTTTACAGAAAAAATTTAATATTACGTTAATTATCGCTGTATAAATTACAAGATGCTGCTATTTTACTGTTAATGGTTCTATAAAATTACATAAACATATATTACATTTTTTACAGTGTAATATTATAGTATTTTGTTTTTGCTTAAATCGCCATTAATTTATTTTGATGAACTAATTAAATCATTAGTTAATTTTTAACTTCAAAACGTCGATTATTAATAAATATTAATACAAAACTATAACGTAAAGCCGTTTTATTTTGTTAAGTCTAACTTGTTTCTATGTTCTGTTTATTTACTGTAAATGTCATTTGTATCAGTTTTTCTGATGAAGACATACGTTGAATATGTCGATTATTAATAAATATTAATACGGAACTATAACCTAAAGCCGTTTTATTTTGTTACCTAGTAACTTGTTTCTATGTTTTGTTTATACAAATGGCATTTGTATTTTTTTTTAATGCAGACGTACGTTGAGTACATCGAGTATTAATAAATATTAATATAAAATTACAACCTAAAGCCGATTTATTTTAATATAATGAGTTCTGAAAGATTTTTTACTATTAAAATAAAATTGCTTTAGATTAAAGTTCTGTATTAATATTAATACAGAACTTTAACCTAAAGCAGTTTTATTTTAATATGAGTTTTGAAAGATTTCTGAAAGAAAGAAATAATGTGGATCTAATTTCAATTTCATAAAACATCTCAAAAGCAAATTTATTAAAACAACATCGAGTCTTAAGAGCATTCCATAGTTTTGAAAATCTTCATCGTATCTCGTGCCAAAAACGTTCTTTTAGCAAAAGCTTAGCATTTTCCAAAAATACCTTGTCAGTTAACACAGGTAAAAGGATAAACAAAATACAAAGCGATATGTCAACCCCCCACCCCCCCGCAAACGTTTCCAAGGTAAGCTAAAACCAGCATATTATAAAACAAAGTACAACGTAAAAATTAAGTATTCAAAATGTTGCCGATGGAATTTCGTGAAAAATCTCGCGATAATGATATTAATTGACAAAGCGTTTCATATTTTTTTAATAATAAACTCGACGAGAAGATAGACACAAGGTGAGGTAAGGGGTTGTGTTAGGGTAACGAGCCTAGATCGGATCAGAGATGGCTGTGATATCTCCAATCTCCACTAATCGCCCCCTCAGCCAAAGACTGACAATGGGGTGCGGGATCTGTCAATTTTAGTTTCATGTCGGTGTATCACAATATTTCGTACAGTGCATCTCAAAATTTTAGCGGGTAGAATTAGTTGTGGAAAATAGTATATTATGTTGTTATACATCTTCATCAGGAAAAACTGATACAAATGATATTTACAGTAACTAAACCGAACATAGAAACAAGTTATTGTTTTTGGAGAAACAAATAATAAATTCAAATATGATCTATACTGTTGCGAAAAGTTGATAGAATAAAATAATTTTCCTGGTCATTGATAAAACTGTCTCTACTTTCCGTCTAATCAACGTAAAAGTATATCAAAACTCATATTTAAATTAAAATTATAGAGAAGTTAATCCTAGAACTATTTTATTTAATTTTTGTAAAGGTTATTGCAAATATGTAATAGAAAGCAATGATTTTTGTGTTGAGCACAGGTACACATGACCGAAGCCAAGCAATCTGGGCGAAACATAATAAAATATATAAAAAAAAAACTTTTAAAAAACCACGCTTATATTTAAATGCACTAAAAAGAAAAAAATATTTTTTTTTCAGGTTATCCAAAATTTTTAGAAAGAAATAAAAGAGTGGAGCGCTTAATCATCATTACGAAATATATAGTTTCCTGGCGCTCCACGCTTTTATTTCTTTGTGGTATTATGGTAATGTAATATTAATATTATGACACGCTTGAAAAAAAAAAAGTATAGTATAGTTGGTGTTACAGTCAGTTAAGATTATTTAGTCATCTTGAGCGAATGTATTATGAATGCTTATTTCAATTGTTTTAATCGTTCATAAAATAAATTATTAATTTTACCGCGTTTGAGAATTTAAAGTTTAATTATTTTCGTTATAGTTATACATTTGATTCTTCATTATCTCTAAAACTACTAATTTTAAATACCACATATGGGGTATTTCTGTTCAAAGAGTAAGAAAGATCTATTTAAAAAAATAATTGATGACGTCATAGATCCCAGAGTAGTGAAAAAAAATAATAATT
Source organism: Clivina fossor (assembly GCA_963966155.1). NCBI lineage: Eukaryota > Metazoa > Arthropoda > Insecta > Coleoptera > Carabidae > Clivina > Clivina fossor. The sequence goes on from CAWYQG010000030.1 coordinate 720,010, forward strand.
AAACTAGGAAACCCGTGACCCTTAAAGGGTCACGTTCAAAGTCGAAAATAGTAACAAACACAACACAAAGACACAGTATATAAATATAAAAAAATAAAGTATTACGTAAATATAAAATAATAGATTCAAAATGTTTGATTTAAGTTTTTCTTTTTTATCCGACGAAAGATTCAAATATTCCATCTTCATTCTCTTGGCCTTTTTATTGCCGTTTATATTAGATTTTGCTCGTTTGGGCATGATACAAAATTTTTATAATACAACAATATCAATGAAATGTACTTTTTACTCTTATTTTAATGAAAAAAATGTAAGTAAATGCACTGATATATGTAAACAAAATGTACTTGCAATATATTGTGACAGCTGTTTATTTATTTATTTCATTCAATTTTTTCATAGCTATCTAAGTTTATTTTTGACATTTGCATTATAAACATAGTTTTTCAAATTTTTGAGAACCAAGATGAAATCGTAGAAAAATGAAACTTGCCTATTCTCAAATAGGGAATGAACCAATTAAAATGACACCACTCCCATCAAAATCGGTTCAGGGGTTTAGGAGGAGATGCTGCAGAAACATACATACATACAAACATACATACAAACATACAAACATTTGTCAATTATGGCCGATTTCTTCACTATTTATTTAAACTTCGATTTTCTAAACTCCGATTAAAGTTAACCGGCCAATAAACATTTGTCGGATTTCTTCACTCACATGCAGGGTTAACTAATCTACGGTTCGAAACTCCAGAAAATACATTTGGCATCGTCGCAAATGAAATTTCAGCTAATGTCATACGGATTGTAAGCATATTATTAACTTTATAAATATCAAACAACTTATTACAATGACTATATTCAGATATTTTATATATAATATTATTTTTATCTTATGACATATATGTATACTAATTAATATAATTAAGGAAAAAAAAAGTTCCTTATTTATTTTTCTGTAGTATTTATGAAAATGTATGATTTTCATAAATTTTTACAATTTACATTACATAAATAATAAATATTTGACTAAATATAAAGGATCATTAACTACATAGGTCCTATGATACGCTTGAACAAAAAAATATTTTATTCTATATTAATAAATAAAGTTAAAACAATTTGTCAACACATATTACATAATAATATTTATTTATTTATTAATTTGAATTTTATTATAAATAACATTTAATATATTTTACATATTTAATAATAATAAAATTAATATAAATTTAAAAAAATATATATTTAAATATCTTATTTAAAATCAATGCAAAACACGAAATGTCAAAAGACGCGTAAGGTTATGAAAGATTTGAATAGTTATAGTTATACTGCTAAATATTGGCGCTGGTGTAGATAAACCACGTTTAAACCGCCAATGTTCGTCGGTTAACTATAATCGACGAATAACATCTAGCTGGAGTTTCGTGAGTGTGAAGAAAACGGATTTCAAGGTTTAAACTACGTTTAACTTTAGTCGTGGTTTAACCGAATGTGAAGAAATCGGGCATTAGAGATATGAATTAACATCCATAAAAATCGCAGAAAAAAAAATCGACGCTTTTCTTCCAAACAAAAATATGAATATTATTCCTTACTTTATTTACACACAATGTACAAAACTATAACCTAAAGCCGTATTATTTTACTTAATTTAAGTAATCTGATACATAGAAGTGCGCTTGTTTGAATTGCGAAATAAAACAAAGAAAAAAAATTGAGTTTTTTTTAGAATCAGTGTGAAATAGGCAAAGTTCAGCAGAAGCGGACAATTCAAATGTTTTTCTAAGAATGCAGCTGCTACATTTTAATTAAGTGTAAATTGTATTTTGTTTTTCTTTCTTTATAAAGCATTTTCGCGCACAGCCACCTACTCAATACTATCATTTGTTTATTTCTCTTTCACTTGTTACGATATACATATTCCAAGAAAAATATTATATAAATATTGTATTTTTACGAATATCATATAATAAAACATTTGATTCAATTAAGTGTTACTTTTTACTGCTATGTATTTATTTTGTTTCAAGTTAATTATTATTTACGATCAATATTTCCAATTTTATTTATTATTAAGAAAGTTGGTAGGCAATAACGGATCATTAATTAAATTGTATAATATCTTTGAACTGCTAATCACGAGCCATCTTCAACTATATTTTATAATATATTATAAGTTTTACAATTTATGTATGAATAAGGTACATACCATTATGTTATATATATCTATATTATCTTCTTAATAATAAAATCGAGAATAAACAATTTTCCAAATCTTAAATTTTATTTATTCTTAAAATAAGTAAATATTATGATTATTGTGTTGAGTTTAGATATTTATGGCTCAGGCAATGCAATCTGGGAGAAACACAAAAAGAGATTTCTATTCCGAGGCAGACATATATGATTTTTTCTCTTCGACCATTCTAAACGAAACCTTAACCTGTTACTAACAGTTATAGAATAGTATATGTATATATTATTTATATTTGTTACGTGATTTGTGAGAATTAATCTTTCTTTGGTCAAACATAAAGTTTCTGATAAATCTCGCTGTGTATATTGCATTTCTTCTACATTGTAAAAGAAATTTGCCATTTTACATAAAAATCTTACTACAAAATTACATATTATTTCAGCAAAAACGATATTTTACATAAATTTTCCGTAAAAATAATATAATTTTAAGTAAAATAATTAATTTACCATATGTATATATTTAACTGAAAAAGTAAGTAAACTTACATGAAATACGTATTTTATATTATAATGCAACGTCTGTAAATTTCCATATTAAACTGGTGTAAATATTAGTTACTCGGATTTTTACCTAATTTTTTTTTTACGGTGTACTTCTTTAAACATATGCATTTCTTGAACTTCTTCACACACTTTCAATAATCAAATTAAATTTCAAGGGGAAATAAACAATGCAATTGTCAATTAACTTAACTTAACTTGACGTAATAATTTATCAATATGACCGCCAAAGATGTCAGAATAAATATACTTGAGATTATAGTTATATTTGTTGCTGCCGACTGTGGTTCTATAATAATGTAATAATATTTTTACTAATATTCGTTACTTTAATAATAAAATTGAACAAAAAAGTTCATAAGTGTTTTAGTGAAATTAATATAATAATCTAAATAAAAAAATTTACTTTCAAACAATTCGTTACTTTATTTATTGTACTTACCATTACTTTTTTTTTTTTGACTGTACGTAATCCAGTATAATCTAGCATAGCAACTAGTTAATTACCACTCCATGCAAATAAATTACATTACACTGTAAAAAGTATATCTTAAATTTATGTAATTTTACATAGGTTTTAACAGTAAAAATAACAACATTTTGTAATGTTACTGCGATAATTTACATAATATTAGATTTTTTTATGTAAAATTATATAATTTTTTTCCAGTAGAATAAGTAGATTTGAGGAGCAGACTTTCAAAATGCATTTTGTCCAAAATGTAAAATTTTTCGTTAGTGATGGTATTACGTTCTATACGCAAACACGCATCTTTTAAGATAAATTCGACATTTAAAACGCATATTGTCCCGTCTGAAATAAATATTAAAAGTTACTTGGACATTCAAAACGCGTTTTGTCCAATGGGCACGTAATGTACTTTCAGATTTAACCAAAAACGTTTTGCCCCTTTCTGAAAATTATGGAATTTGGACAAAACGCATTTTGAAAGACTGCTCCTCATTTATTAATATATCATATTAATGCAATATTAACATTTATAAAAACAAAAAAGAAATTTTTGTTCCATTAATGAAAAGTTTATTTTCGAATATTGACAGTCTCAACATCTAATTATCATATATCACCCAATTCTAGTCAACTTTACAAAAACTTGGTTTTGTATTTGAAAGTTATTTTACTCGGAAGGCCACCGTTTATCAGTCACTGCTTTTCACCTTAGTCGAGCCGAGAGGGCTGAAGCTCTTCATTCCGTCCCATGTTACGTCGTCCTGCGTCCCTCCCTCCCCCCCCTACTTCATCCTGGCGCCGTGGCGCTGCCAGCAGCGCTTACCCTTCTTTATATTTTCTTCTGAGCGGCAACGCGCACCGCCGCTCCACGCTACGCGGAGCACTAATTGCACATTCTTGGCATAGTTTCTAGCCCGACGCCTACACCCCCGCGCGTCCCGACGCCGCTGCCGTCGTGGCGATGTTGCCGACGACGACGTTGAAGTGGAAGTTTTGCAGTGAGTTGGGTTAGGCGTCAGCCGACGTCGTGGCGATAGGGAGAGGACGCCAGGGTCTATGTGCCTTGTACACTGTACACGCGTTTATGTGTGTACTGGCTGGGTTGTATGTATTGCATGAAGATGTGGCCCTTTAGATAACGTTCAACGACAATTATAATATATGATATGCACTAGATATGAATATACATATATATATGTACAGTAGCGCACCCAGGATTTTGTCTTGGGGGGGGCCCAAGAATTTTATCTTGGAGAAGCAAAAAAAAAGCAAATACTAACCAGATTTCCACTTTATCTTACATGAATCGAATAATTAATAGTTTATAATAATGAATGTTGGCTCAATATTTTGGGGTAAATAATTGTAGCGTTAAGTGACTACTGAATATATGACTAAATGAATAAAAATTGTGCTAATTCTTCTAGCCTTGGGGGGGGCCGAGGCCCGTCGGCCCCCCCCTTGGTTGCGCCACTGTATATGTATATATATATATATATATATATATATATATATATATATAATAGTGCGTGAGTCATTCTATAGTTATGAATAGTCAAGCTATATATATATATATATATATATATATATATAATAGTGCGTGAGTCATTCTATAGTTATGAATAGTCAAGCTATATATATATATATATATATATATATGTATGTTTTGGTTTTAATTTTACTTATTTTAGATAATATTTACAAAATTGTTGAATGCCTACTGAAGATAAATAACTAATCGTTCATTTCCCTAGTTCAATCTTCATAAAAACTTTTTTTTATTATTATTGCCGTATTTGCCCGAATATAGCGCGATACTTTTTGACTAATAATTCCCCGTTAAAAAATTGACTCGCGCTAAATTCGAGATTTAGGTAATGGAATGTAACAAACTCTTGAATTTTATTTTCTTTGAATTGTGTTGTTGTGTTGCGTTAAATATGGGGTCACGTTATATTCGAACTAATACAGTATTTGTAATTTTTTTCAAAAAAAATAAATAAAAAAAATAAATAAAATTTTTGATTTTTTTAAATTTCAAAAGTAAGAGTTCATTAATTATTTTTACATATCTATTATAAATATATAAATATATACACGTATTAAATTATACACAAGGTGTTTACGGTTTTCTGTGTATCCTTTTAGGAAGCGGTAGTATACTTAGTAAAAGTCGTCTCATTGCACTATAATTTAGAATATATTCACTTTAATTTAGATCATTTTCACTATTATAAAAACAATTTCCACTATAAACAAATATATTGCACAAAAAAAATAATTCCACTATAATTAAATTTATTCAACTTTAAAAAAAATATTTTAACTTTGAAAAAACATAATGCACAAAAAAAAATACTATCACTATAAAACGGATACTTTCCTCTATAAAAACGGATACTTTCCACTTTGGGGGCTGTCAATCATTTAAGCCAGTCGATACTTATCATTTGCGCCGGTGATATAAGAGCCTACATTAAATAATAACACAACTAAACAACCTAAACCTAACCTAACCTACCCTAGGCCAACAGTGGCGCAAATGATAGAGTTACGTAGCGTTTATAATAGAATGTATCAAATTTATAGTGCACATTATTCAAATTAAGGTTTAGGTTGTACAAAGTGCAAAGTATCTAATTTATAGTGAAAAATATCCAAACTAACCAAGTGCATTTTATTTTAATTCAAGTGCATTTATATATTTCCCGTTCTCTATTAGCACAAGCAATACTAAATATTATTATTATTAAATTAAAATTTGTTTTTATTTTCTTCCTTGTACTCAATGCGCACAGAATATTAGCACAAGTGACGTTAGCTTTAATAATATAAATAAATTTTAAAATATTATATACCCTAAAGTATATACCGTAATAAAACCGCGGTAACTTTTATCATTGAAATTTGCTATAATTTAAAAAAAAAAAAAAATATACAAATATATATAGATATTAAAATTCAGTCATCCAATTCGCATTAAATAAAATAGCTATTTTATTCGAAAATACATAATTTCTTTAATTTCGATTTCAAAACAGTAGCATGTACCTATATGAAGTAGAATGTTAAATAAACTTCTATATAATTATCCATGTTCTGAATTACAACAATGTTGATCAGAATTATATTTGCATTTACCTATGTTTTATTCCGCTAAATTGGTTCCTTTGTTAATAAAGAATAATTATGTTAGTATCTAAATATAATTTGACAAGTTAATTTGCACATAAAACAGGCATTAGACTAAATCGTTTTTTAGAACTAATAACATATGTATCATATATATGCTAATATAACAACGAATATACATACTTATAATGATACTATGTATATAAGTTATGTTTTGGAATTATGACATTCGGAAAAAAGATTTTTATAGAGTAATTTTCTATTATAAATAGGATATTAATATTTAATATTATCATAATTATTATTGACTGCAAAAGCATAAAAGGAAAATGACTGTTGTGGAAATGAGATTTTTACTTGGAGTATGTGATATTATTAGGAGAAATCTGGTAAGAAATAGATTAGTGTATGATGAGTGTGAAATTGAAAAAAAATGTTGCAAAACTTGCTGTGTGTTAGTTCAGATGCGATTCGGTCATCTTGAGCGAATGTCTAATTAAAAATGATTAAAAGAATTATATGTATTAATGATTTTGAAGGTATACGTTTGCAAGTGGACGTCCGATGAGTAGTTTGGAGTGGTATGATTGAGAGTGGCTTGCGTGAGCGAAAGTTTCCAAGTAATAGAAATAGAAGAACATATGAGATAGGTTAGATGAATGTGGATGAAACTAAAGTTGATTGTCTGAATAGGATTGTTTGTAAGAAACTGATTTCGAGATAGTGGAAAGAGTTTGTGCCACACACTTTTGGGTACATACTGTGATTGTGTATGTGTGTCTTGCATTTAGTAATAACATATAAAAACCGGGAAACATTTAAGTTATTATTTCTCCATGAACAATAATCAAAACTTTGACTATTCTTGGGTCTTGGTAATAAATCAGCTTGATTTTTTTTTAAATTTTGCATTAAGCAAAAAACCATTTTTCTTTTTTTCGAAAAAAAGAAAAAATTATACTCTATATTTTATTTATTATATAATAAATATATTTTATTTTACACATAATAATTCTTTCTAAAAAAATATATCTAATTAAAAAAAATATCATGTGCCGTTTGGGCGCTAGAATTCTTTTTAAAATGTTTTTTAGAATTTTCAATAATTTTTCCTGCCAAATCAGTATTAGTTAGAGAAAAAAGTTACTTAGCTATTTAAAAAAAAAGTTATATTTTAAATTTTTTTCAAAATTTGTACTGAACAAACAAACTAGAACGAGAGTTAATAAAAACGTGTTACAGTAAATAAATAGAACATAGAAACAAATTACTATGTTACATCAAATATGTTCTATAAAAAAAATAAAATATTAATTCAAAGAAACATTAAAGAGATCTTAATGGACCACCCAATTATTATAACACTGGGAATATTGCTATCAGAATACAATAAATTTAGATAAAAACAATTCTTTAATATCATTCCAGATGAAGACAATTATAATGAAAAATGCATTATTTAACAAATTGCATACAATTTTAGTTAATTTACCAGTCTTACGCAATGCAAGCAAGCTATATCAGAATAGTAAATATAAGTATATCACAAGCGCTAGGCAATTAAAATCAGTTAATCAAATCGAAATCAGAATCAACCAACTGAGAGTTAAGCGATTTCGAAAAAAAAAACCGAGTGCGTTCAGTGACTCATTTAGAGTTGAAACACATACTGAACACTTCCCGTATTGCACACATACATATACGTACCAGTGGCGTATGCAGAAAAATATTTCAGGGTGAGATATTGTTTTCATTTGCAAATAATTATTCAAAATAAAAAAATTTAATATACCACGTTTTTAAAACGGACTAAAAATTATAAAATTATTTTTTCTAACTCTCCGCCCCCATACAGAATGTCTTGAAAATTTGTGATTGTGAATTTTTTAATAGCTATGACAATACTTGTAAGATTTAATGTGACCCATTTTTTCGTTATAAATCTTACAAATATTGTCATAGCTATTAAAAATTTTCAAGAGAATCTGTATTGAGGTTATAAATCTGTACGGGGCTACGAGAAATTATTTTATACTTTTTAGTCCGTGTTAAAAACGTAGTATAATAATTTTTTATTTTATTTAAATAATTTTGATTTTGTTTTTTCGAATTTTCGGGTAGAGAATTTATCCCTCTTTGCATACGCCACTGTATACGAACACATTGCAACTGCAAATGCACTCGTTGCACTATTTGAATGTGTGTGTATGCATTTGTTTCGATTTACCACGTTAGGCAGCTGTTTTGCTCGCGCGCCAAACAATTGCGCGCGTAGAAAATGTGTCGGGTCGTATTTTAAGAAAATTACGACGATCCATCATGATACGAGAGTCGTGTATATGTCGGGATAGTTCATGAATATGCATTTTATTATACATATGTAATGTGACTTGTTCGTATTTTTACCTCTAATGTCTGTTTATTTAACATCTAGGAATATTTATGCAATTTTTTTCCTCAGCATTTAATCTACATCATATATCGTAAAAGTGCATTTTTAATTTTATACTGATTACTCAACCTTATGTTATATTTTTAAAATCTTTTTTTCATTACTCGCTTTAAAACCTATATTATTTATATTAAATTAAAAGACTCTAATAGTCTGCATTATTTTTTATTAAAATTCCTTCTTTTGAGGTGTACATAGTTTATATTAGCTGTGTTTTTTTTAGGTCCGGGAAGTTAGCGAAGCCACTTTCACCAAACAAAAAATAAAATATTGATTAATTTGTCGTAAATTAGTCGTAAATTTGTCGTGAAATCAAAAAATTTGTCGCGCCCTATTTTAAAAAATTATTGATGGCTTCGCTAACTTCCCGAAAAAGTTAGCGAAGCCATCCTTCAAAATTAAAAAAATATTAATAAAATGAACCGCGGATGTAGCTTATAATTTATCGTAAATAAGTCGTAAACGAATAAGAGTAATTTTGTAACGAAATTATTATTACAGAAATAATAAACTTAACGAATGTGTATGCGTACAATGCATATATGGATAGAGCATGTACAACAAAATAAAATCGAACAACAATTTTAGTAACGATTAATTTACGAAAATTTAATATCTAATAATTAACGTAAAAAAATTATTTTTTATTTTCTAAATTAGGTGGCCAGCCAATTTACAACGAGAAATTGGCACGGCCACGCTTCGAATAGTTAGTCGAAGATCACAGTGCTTATAACGCTTATTTAAAGAACAAAATGTAACTTTTTGGTACATATTTTTTGAAAACAACAGCTTATAGAAAATTAATAATATAGTTATTAACATAAAAAAATAATAAACAAATTAGTGAGTATGATTTTTTTCAATGTGAAAGCAAATTTTTCTTATAGTTGCAAACTTTTCGGCTTTAAGAAATAGGTAGGTATAATATGCGACAGAATTTTAGAATAATGTCTAAAGAAGTTTTTTTATTTAAGTTTTTTTTTTTATTTTGTACCATTTTTCTAGTTATAAACCTGTGAACTTAATTCATGAATTAGCGCCCGGCAAACCATGTGAATTCTTAACATATAGCCGCAACCTCCGCTATACGTACGTAATTACGTATATAATCGTATTTATTATGTAATATACTTAAAATACAATGTATAAGTAAAAATATGTGTGTGAAATACAGAAATAAAGCATGTTTGTGCTATTTATATTGTAGACGTTTCCAGATTTTAAGGTTAGAAATTGAAACATTTATAAATCATCATATTTCGTCTACCAAAAAATTGCCCCAGCTAAAACTTATTATACATCCTTATAAAAGAAATTGTCAGCTACAAGAAAACATTAATCATATCCATGCATTTTATTTTGTCCAAAGAGTAAATTTCATTTCAAGCAATAGCGATATAGTTAATCTTTGGCCTAGTGTGTAACGCACGTTTCGAGTTGAACGAAAGACACCAGTTGGAAATGTATTGTGAGCAGAGACTTGAACCGGAACCGAACCGTAAACCGAAAACCAAAATTAACCGGAATTTTTTACAGAACCGTAACCGGAACGTAAAATTGCTAAATTTAAAAACCGAAACCGAAACCGGATCAAAATTTTAATAATGGTTAATTTCGGTTAGTACGAAAAAATAAATAATGCGTATGCATATTTAAATAAATAATATACAAAACAATAATTTAACAACAATAAAATAGATACATTAAAAATATGTACTTATGTACCATGAGTAGTCTGGCCGTTTCTCGGGATACGAGTAATGTCAAATACAAATAAGTTTCTATTTTAGTTAACATAAATATAAAATCATAAAATTAGTCTACAGGGTGTAACAGAATAACTATTCCTAATTTTAACTGGAGTATCCTGGGCTCAGAATATGAAGATTTAATGCAAATCACTTAGATAAAATGTGGCTCCTTACTGAGCTACAGGCTGTTTTATATAAAAATTTAAAAACGATTTTTGCGCTGTACTTTAAAACTATTTGACGTATCCTTATCATACTTGGCAGGAAATGTAGGTACCGTACACCATACTAAATTATGTTAAATAAAAGTTTCTGGCTACTGCCAGTGGCGTACAACAGGGGCAAGTGAGAGGTTGATCCTTCCTAAATTCTACGCCACTGGCGGAATTGTCATTTTAGCACAATTTTTCGATTCTCCAATACTTGCTGTGTAAAAAACATACTCTTCCTTTGTAACGATAAAGTCACTGTTTTTCGAGATATTTAAAGTTAAACATAAGCTGCACCCTTGGGATTTTTTCAAAATTTGCTAAAAAAAATCTGAAAAAATTTAGTAAAAGAATGAAAAAAATTAGCTACATAATAACTAAGTAACTTTTTTCTCTAACTCATTCTGATTTGGCTGTAAAAATTATTGAAAATAAAAAAAATAAAATGCAAAAAATATTAATTTTCAATAATTTTTCCATCCAAACCAGAATGAGTTAGAGAAAAAGTTACTTAGATATTATGTAGCTAATTTTTTTCTCTATTTTACTGAATTTTTTGAGATTTTTTTGAGCAAATTTTGAAAAAATCCCAAGGGTGCAGCTTATGTTTAACTTTAAATATCTCGAAAAACAGTGACTTTATCGTTACAAAGGAAGAGATGTTTTTTACACAGCAAGTATTGGAGAATCGAAAAATTGTGCTAAAATGACAATTCCGCCAGTGGCGTAGAATTTAGGAAGGATCAACCTCTCACTTGCCCCTGTTGTACGCCACTGGCAGTAGCCAGAATCTTTTATTTAACATAATTTAGTATGGTGTACGGTACCTACATTTCCTGCCAAGTATGATAAGGATACTTTAAATAGTTTTAAAGTACTGGGCAAAAATCGTTTTTAAATTTTTATATAAAACACCCTGTAGCTCAGTAAGGAGCCATATTTTATCTAAGTGATTTGCATTAAATCTTCATATTCTGAGCCCAGGATACTCCAGTTAAAATTAGGAATAGTTATTCTGTTACACCCTGTATAAGTATATTACATAATAAATACGATTATATGTAATTACGTACGTATAGCGGAGGTTGCGGCTATATGTTAAGAATTCACATGGTTTGCCGGGCGCTAATTCATGAATTAAGTTCACAGGTTTATAACTAGAAAAATGGTACAAAATAAAAAAAAAAAACTTAAATAAAAAAACTTCTTTAGACATTATTCTAAAATTCTGTCGCATATTATACCTACCTATTTCTTAAAGCCGAAAAGTTTGCAACTATAAGAAAAATTTGCTTTCACATTGAAAAAAATCATACTCACTAATTTGTTTATTATTTTTTTATGTTAATAACTATATTATTAATTTTCTATAAGCTGTTGTTTTCAAAAAATATATACCAAAAAGTTACATTTTGTTCTTTAAATAAGCGTTATAAGCACTGTGATCTTCGACTAACTATTCGAAGCGTGGCCGTGCCAATTTCTCGTTGTAAATTGGCTGGCCACCTAATTTAGAAAATAAAAAATAATTTTTTCACGTTAATTATTAGATATTAAATTTTCGTAAATTAATCGTTACTAAAATTGTTGTTCGATTTTATTTTGTTGTACATGCTCTATCCATATATGCATTGTACGCATACACATTCGTTAAGTTTATTATTTCTGTAATAATAATTTCGTTACAAAATTACTCTTATTCGTTTACGACTTATTTACGATAAATTATAAGCTACATCCGCGGTTCATTTTATTAATATTTTTTTAATTTTGAAGGATGGCTTCGCTAACTTTTTCGGGAAGTTAGCGAAGCCATCAATAATTTTTTAAAATAGGACGCGACAAATTTTTTGATTTCACGACAAATTTACGACTAATTTACGACAAATTAATCAATATTTTATTTTTTGTTTGGTGAAAGTGGCTTCGCTAACTTCCCGGACCTGTTTTTTTTTTACATTCCACTCAGATCAGTAAATCTTGTAAATGAGCTGAGCTGAGCTGAGTTTTGCTGAGTGAGTTGTATTGATAAATAAAACAGTTTATTTGAAAGTGACGTTTAAAATCTAAGTTCCACATATGATTTAACATAAAATATTAGATGCATTTGGATTGTTTGTGTTGATAATTTATTGCAACTCGCCCCGGATATATCTATTGTTTTATTTCAAAATAAAATATTCAAATAGAAATATGTCAACCAGTATCAAACACGTTATCAAATCTTAAACTAGAAAAATTTGAATTGCGCATGTGTGCTCACTTGAATCTCAGCAAAGCACTAGCTAAATATCAAACTCATTATCGATAAAAGAAGAAGCAATTCACTGACTTCGAGCTCAGTTACGAGACGACAAATAAAACAGCTATTATTTCAAGGTTAGTGATATTTGCTGATGCTGAGCTGAGTTTTTCGGTGAAAAGAAACAATTATTTTTTTATTTATTTATTTTATTGTATTTGTTACGTGATATGTGAGAATTAATCTTTCTTTGGTCGAATATACAATTTCTGACTATCCTGGGCGGTATATATTTCACTGTTATATTCATTTTCAATATTCAAATTTAAGCAAAAATAAACAATGCAACTGTCAATTAACTTGACTTAATAATTTTTTTAATATAGCCGTTGGAGATATTAAATTAAATAAATTTGACCGTGTTTCTATGGTCGAATGTACAGTTTCTGACCACTCTGAACGGTGCACATTACATTTCTTGTACTTCTTCACAAATTTTCAATAACAAATTTAAGTGAATATAGATAATGCAATTGTCAATTAACTTAACGTGACGTAATAGTTCTCAATATGGCCGAACATTGCATTTCTTCAAACATTTTTAAATCAAATTAAAAATCAAGCAAAAATAAACAATTGTTAATCAACTTGAAGTAGTATGGACGCCAAAAATGTCAGACATTATAGTATTATGTTTGGTGCTGCCACCAATGGTGTATACAGTAACTAGCTGCTGCATAATAATGTTATTATGACATAGGCCATCTGGTAACTTAATATTTAATACACTTGAAAAAAAAAAATATGTATAATATCCATTTTTATCTACCTATACAGTCAATTTGAGTATATACAATGCTGTTTTAGTGCCTACATCGATTTGATGTATGGTAGTGAAAGTTAGATTTAGCTGCAAAAGCATAAAACGGAAAATGACTGCTGTGGAAACGAGATTTTTACGTGGGGTATGTGGTGTAAATAGGAGAGATCGGGTATACGAAATACGATTAGTGTATGATGAGTGTGAAATTAAAAAAAATCTTGTAGCAAAAGTTGGTGTTTGTTAGTTAAGATGATTCGGACATTCTGAGCGAATGTCTAATGAACGTTTAGTTAAAAAAAATGAGAAGAATTATGAATGTGAATGAAGCTAAAGTTGCTTGTTTGGATAGGAAACAGGGATGTTTGAAGAAAACTGATTTCGGGATAACGAAAAAAGTTTGTGCCACACCTTTCTGGGTACATGGCGTGATTGTATATGTATGTACAATCAATTATAATTTCAATTAATAAATCACTGAATCGTAGAACTTAATTTTATTTAATTATTAATTATAATTCATATTCTTAATACAAGAAAAAAAAATATCTATATATGTATTTACAATAATTAATTTGATTTCTATTTTAATGGAAAGCTAATATTTTTATCAGAGACTTGTTTGACTATTAGCAACAACAAAAAAAATCAATTTATTTTAATTTATACTTCAATAAATATATATATATATATATATATTATAAAACCCAATATTCAATGAACTGTAAAATAAATTACACTGTTAATATTTATTTTTTTATTTCTTAATTGATCCAGTTTCAATACAAAAGACATTTACGGATTTTTTTTTTTTGAAATAAAATATAATTATATTATCTTTCTAAACTAGAACTGGTTCTTTAGTATATCAAATGCGATATTTGTACATAACATTGTTCTCAATAATTTATACAGGTTGTTTAATTTAAGTGCATCATTATTGCTATCGCGAAAGGGAAATACATATAAAAGTCGAAAAAAAAAAGATTTTCATATGTTAATGAAATCGTAGAAAATAAAACTGTTTGTTCAATGTAATTATAGATATATTATCAGCTATAAATACGAAATCTTTTCCACTCGGAATCAACCTATATATAGAGTGTCCGTAAAAAAATTTCCAGTAAGGTTAAAATCGATAATTTTACATCGAAATAACACCAGAAATAATGTTTTTTGTTTGTTTTTACGAAAGTAACAGATTCCTCTATACAAATAATATTTTCGGAAAACGCGTGTAAATAAAAATAAAATACAGGCGTTTTCTGAAAATTTCAGTTGTGTAGAGGAACCTGTTACTTATACTTATATATTTAAAACTGGATAAATAACAGAGCCAAAATTAAATTTTAAAAGTTTTAGTATTTTTTTCTCGGAAAAATGGCAACACTGTATTTTACTAAAATTACATAATTTATGTAAGCGCTAGAAGTATCTTCTGTAAAATTTTTATTAAAATCGGATAAATTATGTGGCCATAATGAATTTTTTAAAACTTTAGTAATTTTTTTCTCAGAAAGTTGGTAAAATAATGTAATTTATGTAAGCACTAGAGGAATCTTTTCTGATAACTAACTAACTGCTGTATAATAATGTCATTATTGTACCAGTAACATAATGACCTCTTTCTACATACACTGTAAAAAATATATGTACTTTATGTAAATTTGCATGTTTTGTTAATGTGAAATGTAAAATTAGATGAATAATCACAGTACAATTACACAATCTTGTTATTTTTACTGTTAGAAACCTACATAAAATTTAAGATACATTTTTTACAGTGTAGGCGATATGATAACGTACTATTAATATTATGATACGCTTGAAGAAAAAAGTTTAATATTTATCTTCGAGACGATAAAATTATTCTCTCAATAATAATATATGATAACCAATCTACCATAAAATTATCTCTAAGTTTCTAAATAGTCATTTAAAATTTTATTTTTGTTTGAAAATCAATGAGCATAAACAAGTCATTATCGCTAGTTCATAGCTTAACGTTCAGTTTAGTCATTAAATAGAAAATGACGTGGAATTATTAAAATAAAACGAATGGGAAGCTTTAAAAAAGCTCAACTTTTCATTACCACTAGGGGGATGTTATAAAGTTGATACTCGCGGTATTGTAAGCTCGAAAAGCTACAGGTGGGTCGTTAGGAAAATTGACAGTATGATTCAGGAAAAATTGTCGAGTATTATCATTGTATTTAGTTGTTTTTTTTTTGCACATGAAGTTAATATACAGTATCTTAACATAGTAAAAAAACTGTTAAAACTCATTATATTATAATAAAACGACTTTAGGTTCCAGTTCTGTATTAATATTTATTATTAATAATAATAATAATTATGTAGGTTTATCAGTAAAAATAACAAAATTTTGTAATTTTACTGTGATAATTTACGTAATATTATATTTTTTATGAAAAACTGCATTCGTAAAACATGTAAAATTACATGAACTTTTTCCAATAAATAAACAGAATTATTGTTTGTTGTTGAGTACATGAAGTAGTTCAAATAAAATTGAAACTTGAGTATCTTTACTTTAGTTTACTTTAGTTTACTTTACTTTACTCAAGTTTTAATTTTAAACAAAATATAGAAATAAGTTACTAGGTAACAAATAAGTAACTAGAATGGCGAAAACTTTGTGAAAATCAGTTTTCCTGGCTTTTCCCGATTATCCAGATTTTTTTTTCATTTTTCCCTGACTTTTATTATTAAACAAATGTAAATTCCTAAATTACAAAATATACCTTATAATAAAAATTTTGAAGTACTTATAGGTGTGAAAAAAATTGGGTTAAGAATAATTTTAATATAGTAAAAGTAAAATTCATTAATTTTTGCCGAAATAATAATAATACGAATACAAATTTGCACTGTAATTTTGTAAATTCGCCAAACAAATTTTTTCCCTAACTACAAATGTACACTGAGAAAAATAGATATTTAACAAATTGGATAATAATAAGTAGATATTTATTTGAAATATACGAGTATGTTTACTGTATTCACAAATTTATACATTTTTAAAATCTACTCACATATATATATTTTAATACTATATTAAGAATTAAGACTGTAATACTATATACAAATTGATGGTATTAAATTTTTGTTTTTATTATATTTATAGTTAATTTTTAAATATACTTATTTTGTTATTTTTAATATCTTGTGTTTGTGTCACTTTTTTAAATATAAATAGCGTTACGGTAACTATCCATTTTTCTCAGTGTAATTTCCCTGACTTTTGCAGAATCAACAAGATTCCCTGACATTTCCCGGTTTTGGTCACCCTGTAACTAGATCAAATCAATCCGAAAATCAAGTAACCTTTGCTAAAATTTTCTCTTACTATAAACACCTGTCTCGGCGCGAATAATTTCGCTATTTTCTCGTGATTTATGACATTTTCTTAGAAACTGACCGTGAAGAAAAACATAACAAAAACTAAAACAGCCTCTACGAACGCATTTTTCTTTTCAACTCTTTTGTCCATGTTAAAAATCTTGATTCACGCCATATGTGTGTGAGCAGGGTTGTACTGGCCCGCCAGGCTTTCGGCTTTTCCCGGTGAGCCATCATCATTATGGGCCGTGACCGGCGATTGTCAAAAAAATTAAAACCGATCTCTGAGTTTTTCAAAAATTTAAGAATCAGATTATCCCAAACACAGATATGTATTGTACACAAATAAAATTTTTCCGTTTTCCGTTTTCCGGAAATTTCAGTTGTGTAAAGGAACCTGTTACTTTCGTAAAAACAAGCAAAAAAAAATATTATTTCTGATGTTTTCTCGAAGTAAAATTATCGATTTTAGCCTTATTAAAAAAAATTTTTACGGACACTAATAAATATATATAGATAGATCGATACTAAGAAACTGAAATGAAAAATTTAAATTTAAATTTGGCAACACTATATTCAAAAATAAAATTATATAATTTGTATAGACACTAAAAGAATAAAACTGCTTATTTGGTTGTACCCCAGTTACATTAACACTTTTTACTTTATTTAATAAATAATTAAAATATTAATATATTTAACATATAACTGAAATTTAAAATATTTTTATTATTAATACATATTATTCAGTTATTAAAAAATGCATTCTAATATTGTATGTATGATTGTGATACAATCTAGTGGTTTTAATATAATATAACGTGACAGATAGATAAAATCATTCCTTCTAGTTGAACTATATTCATCCCTATCATCTTAAAAATCATTCGATTATGCCTATAGGGAAACACCCTGTGTATAGTTTTCCATATGGAAAAAATATTTTCAAAAATAAACTACGCTTATCGCAAATACACAATACCAAATTTACATAACCTATAAATAGCAAATAATTGGGGTGTTTATACACCGTATATGTGATGTTTACACACACACAGATATAATCGGTAAATCTGATTCATATTCGAAATAATTTACTAGTTAATAATTGTGGTTTATGCATTTCGAATTTCTGGGCTTTTGCGGCCGAAGGGCATTCCTGGTATTTAACTACAAAATTGACCCGTAATGCAACTTCATAAATATATTACACAAATTAGATTCACTACTGCATATTCTAACGCATTTTATTTAGTCAATAATTTGCTATTGTTATTATAATTAGACTGTAAAATAAAAAATAAATAGCGAAATTACAGAAAAATCGCAGTAAAATTTTACTATTAAAAATCTGTAATTTTATTTTGACATAAATATTCTATATTTCTACCTCAAAATTCTGTAATTTTTACATAATTCATAATAATCCCATAAAATAAGTAAAAATTACCTAATAAGTATGTAAAATTGCCTACTTTCTGCAAATTACATCACATACTTAATATAGAATTACGTATTGTTGCTAAATTATGTAAAATTATAGCTTTCATATTAATATTTGTAATAATTCAATAAATAATGAGACTTAGTGCATATTTTATGTAATAATACTAATTGACAGATGTGAATGTCATTTAAGAATGTTTTTTTTATTAAAACAAACATAAAACGGTTATAGATTCTAGTTCCGTATTAATATTTATTAATAATCGACGTTTCGACGAACTCAACGTTCGTCTTCATCAGGATAAAAAAATACAAATGACATTTATAGTAATTAACAGTACGTAGCAACAAATTACTAGGTAACATATAAGTGTAACTAGATTATAAGAATTATAGTTTTTTAATTAATAAAAGCCAAATTTTATTTAACTCCTTACCCCTTCACAGTGATTCGTGTTATTCTTTTCTTTATAAATTTCTATTGCTTCTCTTATCAATCTGCTGTTAATATTGATTGATCCAACAATTAGTATTAAAGTATCTTCAAATTTTACATCAAGAAGATATTTTATTTTAATTTGTTGTTTACGAAATGAGATCTAAATAGTAGCTGTATTCTTTTTATCAAAAAATTTACTCAACTCAGTTTGCAAGTGAAGTGAGGTGAAACGAAGTGAAGTGAGTTGAGTTGCTTTAGAAAAGAACAAGATATTCAAACTCTAGCAAGAGAACCACGAATAACGGAGAAAGATCGAAATACTTCGACACCTTGACGTTTGTTATTCTAATCAATCATAAATTTGTGAATCAAGAAATACATCTTTGATAAATTTTACATTAATTTTTAAATTTAAAGGTCCAATATTATTCAATCATTCAATTTCGTATGAAATTTTTCGTTGTTAATCTTAAAAACAACAAGATTGACACAAACTTAACCTCTACTACTTAACTGAGTATCTCACTTCATTTTGAGATTAATTTTCGGGTGCAGCAGAATTGGGGGAAGGAGGGGAAGGTATCCAACTCAGTTTACCGTAGCTCAGTTAAGATAAAAAGAATAAGAATTATCTGAGTTGATCTGAGTTTATCTGAAGTGAGGTGAGATCTCAGTAAATTTTAGGTAAAAAAAATACAGCTATTATAAATTATATTATTAATTTATGAATCACTGAACTATATACTAGTAATTCTATAAAAAAAAGGACAAAAACTAGTCAGAACGTTTTATTTTCTAAAGCAACTATTTACAATATGAAAAGCTAAACAGAAGCATTATTCTATCAAGTTGCAAATAGTGTGTGTGTGTGTGTGTGTGTGTGTGTGTATGTGTGTTTAATTAAAATAAAATTGTTCTATGTCTCGATAAATTGATCTATAATAGCAGTAAAGCTAGTTAGAATCGATGTAAGATAACGTATTATAAAAATAATTTTTACGGTAAGCCGACTTGCTTCTAGTTAGACAAGTTCTTACTTACGTACGCTTACTGCTTGTTTCGCTGTTACTTACTTCCTAGTTTCTCTACATCTCTCTCTCTCTCTTTCTCTTTCTTTTGTCGCTGTTTTGCACATACGCGCGCGCATTCATACATGCGTACAATAAAGAAAATTCGTTTCGGATTTAATTTTTTTTGCTCTTTACATAAGATATTGTTATTTCATTGCGATATTTTGTAACAAATTCGTAAGAAGTTTATTAAAAATTAGTGCTATCAGTATTTGCAAAAATCTTTTGAAACCCTCTAACGAGAACCTTTGCTATTTAAAATTAAATTAGGCATTTATTAAGGTAGAACGTGGCGCAATATTATGTTGGCGCACATTAAACTATAGCTAAACGTACCCTCTAACCGCTGGATAAATAGAATTTACTGTGAGAATACTGTGCGAGAAGTATTTTAATTTGATTTTGACATTTTTCAGAAAAGACAAAATTCAATATTTCACGTTGAAACAACATGTTATTTTTTTATTAATAAAGTTGAAAAAAAAAAAAAAACAAAAAAATGACCTTTTTTTTCAATTTGAAAATTTTTTACGATAAAAATATTTTTTTCCGTCAATTTTAGGTTGTGCGTAATAGTATATACTGTACAGTCATATTTGTTGTTTTTTTGTTTCAAACAAGATCGTGGACCTCCAAAGTCCTCCGCGAAAAATCCTGCGTTCAAGGAAGCACTTTTTTTCTATATATAAAAAAGAACTTTCCTTTCACCTTTCTTCAGTAAAACTAACGTGATTCTGTATACAAATAGATGGTTAATAATATGCAAAAACAATCACAAAGATTGGTTAATTTAGCTTCTTTTAATCCACTCCTAAATTAAGGTCTATTTTTCAAGCATTTGCACCAGGTCCCCCCCCCTTAAGCTACTTTTGAAAAAAGTAGCTGTGGCTTTCTAAATTTGTAAAGAATAGCTTGTAGTTGTAGCTTGTCCAATTCTGACAATGAATTTCTGGATCTAAAACTAAATTTCTTCGTGTGTACCAATCGCAGAATGTATAATATATTTCAATACTTTCGTATAGGTAAATTGGTATAGCATATTGTTGACAATTCACCTATATGCTTGTCTTAAATAATGAGTGCAGTTGTATAGATTTTTCATATCTTTTCCGATTAATAATTTATTCGTGTAATTATAATGTATGACTAATTTACTGGCGTGTCTAACTTTAGCAACACAATTATATGTCTTGTAATAGCGTTAATTAACTGAACCGTGCATGGCTGCTATGTTTCGTATTCACGGAAAAAAATTCTCTTTACACTTTAAATGCTACCAGTTGTGACTGCATAGTTGCTACATTTAATCTTTTCATAACTTCATATATTAATGTTGAAATTTTACTGTTTGAATTTATACACTGAATATGTTTTTATTAACACTGTAAAAAATCTTTCAGAAATCATTATAGTTCTGTATTAATATTTATTAATAAAAAATATGTATGACATAAAAAATTATTGAAAATTAATTGGCGTATTTTCCCCTTTAAATTACTTGATAACAATTTTTTTTTTCAATTACTTGATAAAAAACACAATTAATATTTTTTGAAAGTATAGAATAGCTACTGAAATTATCTTTTACATATTTGATATATTATTATGTCCACCGATTTTTCTTATTTCTTCTGCTAAATGTAGCTGAAGAATAAAATAACGAAAAATGTCTTTGTTTTTGATTTTGCAGCAAAGGACTTTAGTACAATATATATATATATATATATATATATATATATATATATATATATGTGTAATATATTGTCTATACGCATTTTATATTGCATCAAAGGAACTACCCTCAACATATATAAGTATACGTGGTGCGTTTTATATATTCATGTCCAGGCGATTGTGTGTTAAAAAAGAAAAAAGAATTTACGAAGAATGGTTGTCAAAGACATATATTTCGTTTCGTGTTCTTATAGGTAAAAAGATACTGTTTGCCAATGTCCTCTTTTATTGACCGCTTCTACTCAAACATATAATATATATAGTCTGATCCAAAAAAGGTACATATACAGGGTGATTTATGACGTCGGAGAAAAACTACACCGGATAATTTCTATGAGTAATCTAAATAAAAAAACTTCAAATAAACATATGTCTGAAAATGCTTTCTAACGGAACTGTAGCCGTTAAAAATTTATTACATGTAACATCAATCGCGTTAGCCTTATTTATTAAATCTAAAAAAAAAAAACAAAAACAATAATTAAGGTACTAATTTAAAGCATGAACGTCTGGGATTAAACTTAAAGTAAGTGTTTAAAGTGTCCTCCTTTGGCTAATGCATTTCCATCACAAAATCCATAAATTAAAATTATATCAGCCTATTCATGTACTGTGAACGCATCCATAATTAATATAATGTTGATGTCAGAGAAAATTATTGTGACAGATAGATTTTTTTTGGTTTTTTTTCCTGATAATAAATAAAAATTATTTTGTTACCTAATAACTTGTTTCTACGTTCTGTTTATTTACTATAAATGTCATTTGTATCAGTTTTCCTGATGAAGATGTACATGGAGATTATGTCGATTATTAATAAATATTAATACAGAACTACAACCTAAGGCCGTTTTATTTCAGAATTAGATAAGTTTGAATTTTTAAAAATAAATGAAAAATAAACACACACTTAGTTGGTGACACTTACCATACATTTTTCGTTCATCTGACAGGATAATTTTTCGACGTCCGCAAGGTGGGTAGATGGCCAAAGCTTCCTGAAAGCTCTGTTCGATATCCGGACTCCATACGCCCTCTGCGTCCGCTGCCGCCAGGTCCTTTTCGTCCTGGAAACACATTACACACTCAGTATAAACTTGTTAAATTTAGTGGTAAACAAAAACACTATTCTTTATGTAAAAATGACATTAATTTTTTTTGTACAAATTACATTTTGTAATAGTACCGAAAATATCAAATTAAATACAGTTGATGTAGTTATATTTGGTGCTGCCACCAGTAATGTAGATATTAACTAACTGCTGTAGAATAATGTCATTATTGTACTATAGTAACATACTAACCTCTTTCTACATAGGTCTAATGTCTAATGTAATATATTAATATTATGGATCCACTTGAAAAAAATAAAAATAAAATTTTAATGCGTTATTTGTGTTAGTTTATTTGAAAAATAATGCCGTTTAATTCTGAATCAATCTGTATAATATCTTTTACACTTTCCATTTTATCATTTCTCCTGAGTACGTTGAGTAAGTCGATTATTAATAAATATTAATACAGAACTACAACCTAAAGCCGTTTTAACATAGTAAAAAATCTTTCAGAACTTATTATGTAAAATAAAACTGCTGTTCAAGTTCTGTATTGAAATTTTATTTATAAACGACGTTTCGACGAAACTCAACACTCGTCTCCGTCAAGAAAAAAGTGATCAGTTTTTTTTTCCTGAAAAAGAAGAGCGTTGAGTTTCGTCGAAAAATCGTTTATACATAAATAAAATTTTAATACAGAACTTGAATCTATAGCAATTTTATTTTGTTTCAAATAATTATTCATAAATTATTACCGTCTAAAGTGGTCTTAAGTTTTATTCATAAAATTTCATTATAAACATAAAGCACTTAAAGAATAGTAATTTACGATAAAAATTTGAAAAATTAAAAATAGTGAAAGTAAGTAAGAAAATATTAGAGATAAAATACGTATTTGCGTTCAATATTAATACAATTTAACGAAAACATGCCCTAATTTTCAAAACCGACCAAACAAATTTCGCAATAAACAATTTTCAGTTCTGATAACATTCAAAAAAAAAATTCTATTCATTTTCACATAGACGAAAAGTGATTGTATATTTTGAAATAAAAATTCTTGTATATTTTTCCAGTCTTTATGTTCGCCAGTCAATGTTATCACCAAACTAGCTGTTATTAAACAATAAAAGAAAAAACTCTACGCTAAAATTGTGAATTCAAACATTGGAATGTTCGCTGAGATAATCGTGTTATTTTTGCTCAAGCCATAGAAAATTTTCTTTCGAAAAAAACCTAGAAAATTTCTCAATTAAAACTAGTTTAGGTTAACCTTGCAAAATATGCCATTGATAAAATCGTTAATGTTATTAAAAATTGTTAAATTGCAAATATTCATTTGATAATAATGCAATTAAATTTTTCAAACAAAATATGTTACTACAAGCGAATTTAGAAGAAAAAAGTAATGCTACCGAATTTAAAAACTTTGTTCATGTTTATTATTTTTTTCTTCAAGCGTATCATAATATTAATATTTGTTACCATATTGCCATATTACTAGTACAATAATGTACATTATTATACAGCAGTTAGTTACTATATACACCACTGGTGGCAGCACAAAGCATAACTACAACGTCCAGTGTATTTAATTAATAAATGCATTATTTGTTTTCGCTTGAATTTGAATTTGATTATTGAAAATGTATTGAAGAAGTGCAAGAAATATAGAATAAATAATTTTCTTAAATGGAGTCGGTGATAGGGCGTTATAATAATGGTTTATTTTTAAAATTAAAAGTTAAAAATATTTTTCCGTTTTTTTTTTTTTTGTTGAATTTGGAAACGTTCTAGGAGACGTCGGAAGAAAAATGAATTTTTGACCTCATTAAGAATATACTGTAACGCGGCAGTTTAACATTATTTGATTTTACAAATTTCTAAACGAAAAAATTTACATTTACTAATTTACTTTTGGCTGTGATCGTCTAAATAAGAAACCGACGTTATGTTAAAGTACTCGTAACCCAAATTCTCAGAGTCGTTGCAGCATCGAGGAAGGGGTGATAAAAGAACAAAACGTATATGTGTTTATAACTCCATTTCCTTTTATTATCCGGATCGAATAATACAAATAGTCAGTTCGATACATCTATATATATCTGTATATCACTAGACCGTTCCATATCGTCAAAAGAAAGAAAACAAAATTTAAAGATGATAAACAGTATTGGGGAATTTATGCGTGGTTACTGGGCATAATAGGCGTGTTATGGGGCCCATGTCGGATGCTAATGACGCAGATGGGGTCCAGTCGAGGCATAGTGTGTAAATGTACCTCTCTTCACACAATCGCCGGCGCTCGCCACTCTGGACGTCGCAAGCCGACTGTATGTCGATTGTCCAGTGTATAAGGTACCGCTCTTCACACAATCGCCGGCGCTCGCCACTCTGGACGTCGCAAGCCGACCGTATGTCGATTGGCCCGTGTATAAATGTATCGTTCTCCACACAATCGCCGGCGCTCGCCACTCTGGACGTCGCAAGCCGACTGTATGTCGATTGTCCAGTGTATAAGGTACCGCTCTTCACACAATCGCCGGCGCTCGCCACTCTGGACGTCGCAAGCCGACCGTACGCCGATTGGCCCGTGTATAAATGTATCGTTCTCCACACAATCGCCGGCGCTCGCCACTCTGGACGTCGCAAGCCGACCGTATGTCGATTAGTCAGTGTATAAGGTACCGCTCTTCACACAATCGCCGGCGCTCGCCACTCTGGACGTCGCAAGCCGACCGTATGTCGATTGGTCAGTGTATAAGGTACCGCTCTTCACACAATCGCCGGCGCTCGCCACTCTGGACGTCGCAAGCCGACCGTACGCCGATTGGCCCGTGTATAAATGTATCGTTCTCCACACAATCGCCGGCGCTCGCCACTCTGGACGTCGCAAGCCGACCGTATGTCGATTAGTCAGTGTATAAGGTACCGCTCTTCACACAATCGCCGGCGCTCGCCACTCTGGACGTCGCAAGCCGACCGTATGTCGATTGGTCAGTGTATAAGGTACCGCTCTTCACACAATCGCCGGCGCTCGCCACTCTGGACGTCGCAAGCCGACCGTATGTCGATTGGCCCGTGTATAAATGTATCTGTGTGTGTTGTTATATTGGAATTACGTCGTATGCCCAAAACCTGGGTCTCCAGTTACCTCTAGTTCCGAAAGTGAATCCTTTCTGAATCCCTGCTGTGGCACGATGCTGGCCCTTATATGAAGCACGCCCCTCCATGATCCTTCAACTAAACACAGAAAACAATGCATTAGTTAATTGGCTTCGCGCGAAGCCCGGGAGCGTGCCCGTGAGAGGGGGTACGTTTGCCGTGGCGGGAGAGACACGTGCATTCGTCGCTAGGAAATGTTTACAGCAATTTATTCAATAAACCTAAAGAATATTATACTCTAAATTACGCAACATAGTTGCATTCTTTATAATTTTCTGATTAATTTGGTACCAAACACCATATTATTATTTAATTAATTTCATTAATTTCATCCAGCAGTTGAAATTAATTTAAAATTTAATACATATAAATTTCTTTTACCAAACGAAGAACTTACTTATAATTTTAGTAAATGTGATTATGAAAATTTGATCATAAAATTATCACAAATTAATTTTGAAAATAGATTACTAAATCCAGATGTAAATGTGAATGTAGATACATTTTATAGTATTCTGTATTCTTTATTTAATGAATTTGTACCTATTAAAAAAAGAAATAACAAAAAATATCCTGTTTGGTTCAGTAAATCACTTATAAAAATGATTAAAGAAAAAAATAAATATCACAATAAGTGGAAAAATTACAAAAATATTAGTGATTATAACTCTTTTTCATATTTAAGAAAAAAAATCAAAATTAAATTAGACTTAGACCATAAAAATTACACCACATATTTAGAAAACAATATTACAACAAATGTCAAATCTTTCTGGCAATATACAAATTTACTTAAAAATAATAAAAATAATATTCCACATATTTTACATTACAATAATGAAACTGCAAAAACTGGACAGGACATATGTAATTTATTTGCCAAATATTTTGAGACTGTTTATACTAATGAAAATCCAATCAATAATACAAACAATTATAACAATGCACATAGTTCTGTGAATTTGGGGGAAATTACAATTACAGAAGATGAAATTTTTAGTTACATATCTAATTTAAATATTAAAACTGGACCAGGGCCAGATAAAATTCCTCCAAGTTTTATAAAAACATGTGCATATTACTTAACTGTACCATTATGTATCATTTTTAATAAATCTCTAAAATTAGGTATTTTTCCTGATTATTGGAAAAGTTCTTATATAACTCCAATATATAAATCTGGAGATAGCGCCAATGTAATCAATTATCGACCTATTTCAAAACTATCAATCTTTGCTAAAATCTTCGAAGCTATTATAGTGATAAAAATTAAATTTCAACTTGAAAGTATTATCATATCAGAACAAAACGGATTTTGTGCAAAGAAATCCACACTAACTAATTTAATTCCTTTTTATGAAAACATATGTTCAAACATGGACCAACGAATTCAAGTAGACGTTATCTATACAGATTTTAGCAAAGCATTCGATCGTGTAAATCATATTATATTAATTAAGAAATTATCACAAATGGGTATACATGGTTCATTGTTAAGATGGGTTGAATCATATATTGGCAATAGGTGTCAGATTGTTGCACTTCGAGGGTATCAATCAAGAAATATTGTTGTTAAATCAGGAGTCCCACAAGGTTCTCACCTGGGCCCGTTATTATTTAATATTTACATAAATGATATTAATGAATTGTTCTTAAATTCTGAATTTACCTTGTTCGCTGATGATTTAAAACTTTATAAACCAGTGAAATCATTACAGGATTGCATACTTCTCCAAATTGATCTCCAAAGATTACAAGATTATTGTGAAATAAACTATTTAAACTTGAATATTAATAAATGCTACATTGTTCGTTTCACTAGAAATACTAATAAAATTCTTTTTAATTATCAATTAAATAATGGTTTTCTTGTAACTAAAGAGTCGATACGAGATTTAGGCATTATATTTGATACTAAACTCACATTCAATGAACATATTCAAAAAATTACTAAAAAAGCATTTCAGCTCTTAGGATTTATCTGGCGAACATGTAAAAATTTTACATCATCAGAAACTTTAATATTATTGTATAACTCTATAGTCAGATCGCAACTCGAATTTTCTTCCACAATCTGGAATCCCCAATATAAACATCAAATTAATGCACTAGAATCACTTCAAAAAAGATTTATTTATTTGTTATCTATTAAACTAAACACTAGGTTTGCTAATTATGATTCAGCACTTCTCACTTTACAAATGTTAACATTAGAAAATAGAAGAGTATTAACTGATATGCTAACTTTGTTCAAAATTCTTAATTATAATTTAGATTCATCTAAATTTCTACATTTACTTAATTTCAATGTACCGTTAAAAGCAACTAGAACTAATCAATTATTTTATCTTAATACATTTCATAATAATTACTGTAAAAACTCAACATTAAATAGACTAATGTTTACTTATAATTTGCACTTTAGTGAAACTGATATTTTTAATATGGAATTCAATACATTTAAAAGAAAAATTATAGATTTATTGTCAAACAAACAATATCAACAACTAGGCTGATATTAAACTGTTTATATTTTGTATCTTGTTTTGAAAAACGTGTTATTTTGTTATTTTGCTGTATAATTAAGAAATTTTGTAATAAATTACTGTAAATCTGTAATTGGCTTAGGCCGTTGATTTACTAAATAATAAATAAATAAATAAATAAATAAATAAAAAATAAATAATGTAATAACAGAGTTAGTAAAATTCGACGTTATTTTTGAATCATAAATAATCCACAAAGAATAAGATTTATAACATAAGAGCAGACAATAATGAATAATTAACAAAAGAAACTGTTTACCTAATTGAACGCGATTACACCGTAGTCATAACACACAGCACGCACGTGCACAGAACAATAGTCAAACTGACACAACAGCTGTCGATGCACTGAGGCCGAGATCTCCCACCGCGCGAACGTTGAACCGCCAACTGCCTGATGTTTGAAGTGCTGATAACTGTACGAAAGAAATTCAACAACCAAAATTCGAATCGGAGAAGAGACAAAACTTAATTTATATTTCTCGTACTGGTACAATCGCCCCCTTGTTATTGGCTGAAATATTTTGAAAGGGAATAACAATACCTAGGGAACAAATAAATTTGTCGTAGTAACTCCTTTTTTTTTTTTTAATATATATATATGATATGTATTATATTGTCTAATTTTTGGTTACAGATTTTTGGATTATTATACCTTAGATTAAATATATTCTTAATAAACATAAATATTAAATGAGGAAATACGTAATCGCATAAAGTTTTTTTTTTTCCTTTTTTTTTTTAAGCAGGACGGTTATTGCTTGTACCACCCACATTGGGGCACCGCTCCTTCAGGACTCTTTTCTTTTTGTACCCCGGATCCGACTCATCTAATTTTGCCGGTATCATCGACATATTGCGATTGGTTGTTTCTCTCCGCGATTTTTCCCTACGTTTTGCCCGTGTCTTTTTTCCACGTCTGTGACGCTTTGGCTTAACGTCGTATGCTTTGTTTACTTTGGGCTTTGGTTCCCCACGGTTACAAAATGCAACGACCTTAATTGGTTGGCTTTCCCGGGCCTTGCCCTTTTCCAGCGCGAATTGTTCCCAGTCAATCCCACGGCCGGGGGTTGGTGGACGTTGTGGTACGTCGGTCTCCGTTTGGGTTTCGTCCGCTTCTAAATTCTGGTCGCGGAGCTCGGGGAGAACACTGCTGTTTTGGGACCCCATATCTGCGACTGGAACACCGTATAGTCCTAAACAGAAAAACCAAGCATATAGGTTCATACCACCAACTAAACTTGTTTGTGTACCTAACGAACGTGTGGTAATTTACTATAGAAGGAAGAGAAAAAGGAAATAATAATAACAATAATACTAGTAGTAAGTAATGCTTATTGGTGGAATGGCCGTAAATTGGTAACATTATAGTTACCAATCACTTCTTTCTTCCTGTCGTCCCTTAGGGTGTAGGTATTCGGGTAAGGGTTCTGTGTAATGCGGAAAGGTCCGTTGTACAAAAGTTCGAATTTAGCACATCTTTTATTGAGGAGATCTGACGTTCGATTACTTTTTAGTAGCACTAAGTCCCCGATTTTGTAAGATGCAGTGGTCGGATGTAGCCGCCTATGTTTCGCCTTCCTTAAATCGGCCTTTTGTTCGATGTGCCTTTTTACTTGCCTTCGTATCTGGTCTAACGTTGGTAAATTTCTGGGCGGTAAGTATTTTGCTATGTACTTGTCTAATACTTGTTTAGGTGGTTTCCCCGTCAAGATTACATAGGGTGATTCATTGGTACTGTCATGCGGGATAGAGTTGAGGCACTCTTCAATATTCTGGACTTCGCTGGCCCATCCCGAATGCTGTTGGTGGCAATATGTTCGGAATAACCTTCCCAATTCCCGCATTACTCTCTCCGAGGGGTTGGAGGCTGGGTGTCGTATGCTGGAATATCCAAACAGAATATTTGCACTTTCCATTTTACTTTTCCAAATTTTGGAAGTGAATTGGGTGCCGTGATCACTGAGCACTTTTTTGGGTTGGAGAATCTCTGAAAATTTTATTATTTTATTGGCACAAACAGCAGCCGTTGCCTTCTTCAATGGGTAGAGTTTGACAAACTTGGAAAACACGTCGATGACTACAAACACATAGGTCACCCCACCTCTCCCGACCGGTAATGGCCCATAAAGGTCGACCGCTACTATGTCCCCTATTTCCTGAGGTACGATAGGCGAAAGGTCCCCCTCCATATGCCTATTAGGCCACTTTGTCTTTTGGCAAATTTCGCACTTTCGTAGTGTCCTTCGGATACGTTGGTCCATTTTTTTAAAATAAAACGCTTTTTTCATGATTGCGTAGATTTTTGCGGGGCCAAAATGCCCCATTTCTTGGTGGTAGTGCAAAATCAAAGTTTCTTCCAAACAAGACGGGATTGCTATAGTATAGTAATCTTGGTCGTTGTTTTGGTGTAGTAGAACATTGTTCTGTAGTAGAAATTGTTTTAGCGTCCGCTGTGTTTCTTTTTCGACAGGCACTGTTTCATTCTTTAGACAAGAGATGATATTTTGTAACCGGGGATCATGTTGTTGTTTGGAAATTAGGTTTCCCAAATCTTGTCGTATCTCTAATAACCCATCTATCTGGAAAGTGGCGATAATTGGACCCTTTGAAGCATACTCCTTGGCGGTGATGGAGTCGCACGGGAATCGCGACAAAGTATCAGCAACGATATTTTCTTTCCCTGGAACGTGTTGGACTGAATAGCTAAACTGTTGTAAGAAAAGAATCCATCGCGTGAGTCTCTCATTTAGAAGGCGGCATTTTTTTAAGAAAACTAGCGCTTGGTGGTCTGTTTTTATAATCAGTTCCGCTCCTAACAGGAAAGTTTTAAACTTTTCCAAACGGTAAACAACGGCTAATAATTCCTTTTCGGTCGTAGTATAGTGCAACTCCGGCCCCTTTAGCGATCGGCTCACGAATCCAATAACCTGTTCTTCGCCGTCGTTGTTCACCTGCGATAGAACGCCCCCGATTCCGAATCCTGAGCTGTCCGTTTGTAAAAGGTATGCTCGATCGATGTAGGGATGTGCTAAAATGACGGATCCTAAAAAGATGTTTTTAAGATTGTTGAAAGCCTTTTCTTCCCTTTCGCCCCATTGCCATTTTTGGTTTTTTTGTAACAAGTGTCCTAATTGGGATGAATGGTGGCAAAAATCCTTATAAAACTTTCGATAATAATTGCACATGCCCAGAAACGCCCGTAAATGTTTAACTCTAGTAGGGGTTGGAAAATTAAGAATCGCATCTAACTTTTCCGGGTCGGGTTTTATTCCTTGTGCGGATAAGAGGTGACCCAAAAATTTTACTTCTGTTTGGAAAAACCGTGATTTGTCCAAATTTATCGTCACCTTGGCTTGTTGTAACCGGTTCAGGACCCTATCAATGTGGGCTAAATGTGTGGTTGGATCAGATGATGCTATCAGTAGGTCATCGACATAATTAAGTGTAAACTCTCGAACCTCTGGTCCTAATACCAAATCCATACACCTTGAGAAACTTGCCACGGCTGTCTTGAGGCCAAATGGTAATACTTGGTAAGTATAACTTCTGCCATTAAAAAGGAAGGCCGTGTATTTGGTGCTGTCTGGATGTAAGGGAATTTGCCAATATGATGATCTTAGGTCAATGGACGTAAAGTACTTGGCATTCACGAATTTCCTCAAAATTTCGTCAATGTTTGGTGGCGTTTCACAGTCGGATATCATTCTGTCATTTAGTTTTCGTGCGTCCAGGCAAATCCTTACTGATCCGTCCTTTTTCTTCGTTACGGTTAGGGGGCTCGAGTAGGCAGAGGCCTCGCGTCGTATTATTCCTAACTCCACCATCTCGTTGATTTGTTTTAGAACCGCCTCTCTGAGTGCAAATGGAACAGGGTACGAACGTTGCATGAACGGACTGGGGTCGTGTAACTTTATTTCGTGTTGGTACAGGTGGGTTAAGCCGGGACGACCCGAGAACGTACTATGGTACCGACACAAAATTTCGTAAAATTTTCCCCGCAGTTGTGGGCCCAGGTTGGTGCTTTTGGCACATTCCCGAAGCCTTTCTATAGGTTCCAGAAAGTGGCTAGCGTTGACATCCGGGCCTTGGATGCTTTCACTGAATTGGAGATAATTAACAGTTGGTTGGTGAGTTACCTCGATGGTTTGGTGAAACGGAATTGTTACGACATTCCCTTCTGATTCAAAGGTGAATAGATGTCGGTCAAAAAGGATTTGGGCCTGATGATCCTGCATCCAATCTGTCCCAATGATTAGTGGTCTAATAAGATGTCGGACAATCAGGCAACATAAATGTATAACAGAACCTCCTGTGATTGCCGTTAATAATATCTGTTTTGTAACCCTTTGGCTACGTTGGCCAATTGCACCGCGCAACTGGACTGAAGTCACGGGTAACGTAGAAAAAGTGAGATTGGTTGCTTGAAGGGCCAAAAAGATTTCTTCCGCTAAACACGTGACCTCGCTGCCCGTATCTATAAGCGCCGTGATGGTCTGGTGTGGTAATTTTATTATAATTTCCGGCAAGGTGACTACTTCTTTAGGGTCACTTCCATCTGATTCGGTCAGCTCTGGGTACATGGATGCGATCTGGATGGAAGTCAGCTCCCTTTCGTCGTTATGTCCAGGCGATAAAACTGGGAAAATAGGTGGAAAACTTCTTTTGGAGCATTGAATGGGTTCTAAAATTCCTTGGTGGAATTTCCCCAGTCCTAGACCCGGTCTCCATCCCATTTTCCACATTAAGTGGTATACGACCGGAGATAAATTACCTATTGGTGTGTGGACCTTTGGGGTAGCCGAAGATGACTGCAGGTCCTTCAAATCTTCGGCCTGCCTTTTCCCGAATTCTTGCGTTGTTCGAGGCTGGTAGGAGTTGTTGGTTGTTGGCAGATGTTCTTCGGAGACGTAGTAATTTCGGCAATTTCCAATGCGGCTGCCACTTTAGTTGCTAGAATCTTATTCCTCAGGTGGGTAGACGTGGTTGCTTCCTGATTGCGCAAAAACTCAGAAAGACTTGTTAGTGAGTGCCTTTTAACTAATTGCCATAAAGATTGTAGGTGTGTTGGAAAATGTTTAATCATTTCCTCCACTAAAATGGGTTCTGGGAGCGGGGTGCTTAGGAGGCGCGCTTGTCCCACGTAGTGTGCTAGGTGGGTAGACATACTGGGGCCTTGCTTGGGGTCCCACCGATCGGACATGATCTTCAAACGCCACTTGTTTTGGGTACGTGTTGACCAATAGCAGTGCAAGAAATCCCGACGGAAGTCCATGTACGATTCCCATATTCCGGCATAGATATCGGCCCACTTTCTAGCTTCTCCTTGCAGGCAATCCACTGCGATCTCTAAATGGTACTCTGCTGGAGCCTGTAGACGTTTTATATATTTCTCTAAGTTCTCCAAAAATCGTACCGGATTGACGCTGTTCCCGTCGTCAGTAAACGCAGGTTTGGTGGGAAGTATCGGCCAAGACCGTTCGGTCACTCCCGGCCAGCCCCATGGTGCGATTGGCCGTGTTGTTTGTAGGTTGTTTCTGATAGGTGTAGGGGCGTTTTCTTCTGCCTCCAACCTTTCG
Source organism: Clivina fossor (assembly GCA_963966155.1). Classification (NCBI taxonomy): domain Eukaryota; kingdom Metazoa; phylum Arthropoda; class Insecta; order Coleoptera; family Carabidae; genus Clivina; species Clivina fossor. Next base: position 754,260 of record CAWYQG010000030.1, read on the forward strand.
GGTGTGCTGGTATAGGCAGGTTCTTCTATGTGCTGGCTTGCTTCCAACATAGTTGACTGTTGTTGGTCGCTCGGCGGTGTTCCTTCGCGATAACTCGCCCCCGGTCGGTTATTTTCTGCTGGTTTTAAACTCTTGACCGATGTATTAATTTCAGTTAGGAGGCCTTTGATCATTTCTTGTTGTTGCAGCATAAACTGTCTATGTTCCCTTTTCCAGTCTGACATGCTTATATCTGGTGTATTTTCTTCGATATTGGAGAATATATCGTTTGACGTCATGGCTGAGTTCTCTTTCTTTGTCTTTCTCTCTTTCTCCCTAGTTTCTTTCTCTCTCTCTCTAATAAACAAATGTAAAGGTTAGTATGTGTCATAACTCTCAGTTACAACGCCCCCCCCCCCTTCTCAATTCTGCAACTTCAAAAAACTCTGTATCCTGGCCGTAGGCACCAATTGTAACGCGGCAGTTTAACATTATTTGATTTTACAAATTTCTAAACGAAAAAATTTACATTTACTAATTTACTTTTGGCTGTGATCGTCTAAATAAGAAACCGACGTTATGTTAAAGTACTCGTAACCCAAATTCTCAGAGTCGTTGCAGCATCGAGGAAGGGGTGATAAAAGAACAAAACGTATATGTGTTTATAACTCCATTTCCTTTTATTATCCGGATCGAATAATACAAATAGTCAGTTCGATACATCTATATATATCTGTATATCACTAGACCGTTCCATATCGTCAAAAGAAAGAAAACAAAATTTAAAGATGATAAACAGTATTGGGGAATTTATGCGTGGTTACTGGGCATAATAGGCGTGTTATGGGGCCCATGTCGGATGCTAATGACGCAGATGGGGTCCAGTCGAGGCATAGTGTGTAAATGTACCTCTCTTCACACAATCGCCGGCGCTCGCCACTCTGGACGTCGCAAGCCGACTGTATGTCGATTGTCCAGTGTATAAGGTACCGCTCTTCACACAATCGCCGGCGCTCGCCACTCTGGACGTCGCAAGCCGACCGTATGTCGATTGGCCCGTGTATAAATGTATCGTTCTCCACACAATCGCCGGCGCTCGCCACTCTGGACGTCGCAAGCCGACTGTATGTCGATTGTCCAGTGTATAAGGTACCGCTCTTCACACAATCGCCGGCGCTCGCCACTCTGGACGTCGCAAGCCGACCGTACGCCGATTGGCCCGTGTATAAATGTATCGTTCTCCACACAATCGCCGGCGCTCGCCACTCTGGACGTCGCAAGCCGACCGTATGTCGATTAGTCAGTGTATAAGGTACCGCTCTTCACACAATCGCCGGCGCTCGCCACTCTGGACGTCGCAAGCCGACCGTATGTCGATTGGTCAGTGTATAAGGTACCGCTCTTCACACAATCGCCGGCGCTCGCCACTCTGGACGTCGCAAGCCGACCGTACGCCGATTGGCCCGTGTATAAATGTATCGTTCTCCACACAATCGCCGGCGCTCGCCACTCTGGACGTCGCAAGCCGACCGTATGTCGATTAGTCAGTGTATAAGGTACCGCTCTTCACACAATCGCCGGCGCTCGCCACTCTGGACGTCGCAAGCCGACCGTATGTCGATTGGTCAGTGTATAAGGTACCGCTCTTCACACAATCGCCGGCGCTCGCCACTCTGGACGTCGCAAGCCGACCGTATGTCGATTGGCCCGTGTATAAATGTATCTGTGTGTGTTGTTATATTGGAATTACGTCGTATGCCCAAAACCTGGGTCTCCAGTTACCTCTAGTTCCGAAAGTGAATCCTTTCTGAATCCCTGCTGTGGCACGATGCTGGCCCTTATATGAAGCACGCCCCTCCATGATCCTTCAACTAAACACAGAAAACAATGCATTAGTTAATTGGCTTCGCGCGAAGCCCGGGAGCGTGCCCGTGAGAGGGGGTACGTTTGCCGTGGCGGGAGAGACACGTGCATTCGTCGCTAGGAAATGTTTACAGCAATTTATTCAATAAACCTAAAGAATATTATACTCTAAATTACGCAACATAGTTGCATTCTTTATAATTTTCTGATTAATTTGGTACCAAACACCATATTATTATTTAATGTAATAACAGAGTTAGTAAAATTCGACGTTATTTTTGAATCATAAATAATCCACAAAGAATAAGATTTATAACATAAGAGCAGACAATAATGAATAATTAACAAAAGAAACTGTTTACCTAATTGAACGCGATTACACCGTAGTCATAACACACAGCACGCACGTGCACAGAACAATAGTCAAACTGACACAACAGCTGTCGATGCACTGAGGCCGAGATCTCCCACCGCGCGAACGTTGAACCGCCAACTGCCTGATGTTTGAAGTGCTGATAACTGTACGAAAGAAATTCAACAACCAAAATTCGAATCGGAGAAGAGACAAAACTTAATTTATATTTCTCGTACTGGTACAATACAGGGTGATTTATGACGTCGGGGAAAAACTACACCGGATGATTCCTATGAGTAATCTAAATAAAAAAAACTACAAATAAACATATGTCCGAAAATGTCCGGAACTGTAGCCGTTAAAAGTTTATTACATGTAACATCAATCGCGTCAGCCTTATTTATTAAATCAAAAAAAAAAAAACAAGTCATAAACTTCTGAATAATTGTAAAATTACTAATTGATTTTATAACATTTTGTTTAAACACTAGTTAACCAATTTACTAGTTTATAAATTTTTATACACACATAAATAAATATTTAATAAACAATTTAGAATAATTAAAAATCGAAGACAATTTTTGTCGGGACCCAGTAAGTCATAACGAATAATACGCCAAATTTTATATATTTTTAATCTAATGATGAATAATAATTGTACTAAGAACTACTTATAACTTTATTATAAAACATATCAAAATATGGACACATTTATGACAAAAATAAATATAAATGATTTTAATTTACTACATATTTTAATAAATAAAAAAGAAATATTATTGGAAAATAAAGATATTATAACTTGTAGGTTATGAAATATAAATTAAAGACTAATGCCCGTATGCATAAAAGTTCATTAAATATATAACGCTTGGATTTCGTAAGAAATTTCGTTGCAATATACATAGAAAGATTTCTTACGGAATCCAAGAATAACGGACCGTTATTCTTAGCAAATGTTTATGCATACGGGGGTAAATGTATGTATATTTTTAGAAATTAAAAAACTTCTCAAAAACTAAATATCAAAATTATACTCTGAGCCGTTCAAAAACCAAACAAAATTTTCAATCACGTGATCATTATCCAATAATTTCTTCTGTATTCTTCAGGTATTATTTTGAAACGCACCCCTGTAAAAATCTCGATATGTAAAATTTTAGTATGATTACATAACCTACCTTATCATATGTGATATATAATATACATTTCTATATTGTTCGAAATACTTAAATTACTTTTTGGTTGACCTTAGCATGTTTATGTCACTTGAAACATCTAATCGTAACATAAGAAGAATGTATACAATATTAACGAAATACTCAGATAACGATTTCAAAATTGAAATTAAACACTGTATAAATGAAAACTAACACCCCTTAAACCGATCCTGGCTCCTACTAGAAGTGTTATCTTATCACTACGTTATCAGTAGATTGTAATCTGATCTAGGTTATTTGCATTGTTCGCTTGCAATTGATAAATAAAATTAAGTAAAAAAAAGTCGCACTTTAGTTTAGTTTAATGTAGGTGTTTCCAGTAATTCGAATAAACTGATTAAAAGATTAAATCGGACTGCAAATGATATAGTTTATGCCACGAGAATTGTACAATAATTGTACGTTTATATGACAATGTTCCGCAAATTGGAATGTTATATATTTTAACTTATTTTAGGGCCAGTATTTCCAATTTTATTTATTCTTAAGATAAGTAAGATATCATTTGCGATTGGCTAAAACTGTTATCTTCAGAATAAATGACAACATTTCATTGGCTAATTTTAAAATTATTCCAAAAATAACTGTGCTCCAACATTTGGAAATACTGGGGCCTTAACTAATACACTTTAATACTGATTATTAAATTTATATCTAAACATTTATAAAAAATTACATATTATTAGTTTATACATAAGAATATCACCTTTTTATTGTATTCTCTATGAGCGCAAGCAATAATAACTATTAATATTATTATATTACTTACATCGCTGATGTCACCGGCATCGAGATTTTTGGTGTCCGATGAGGAGCCATTTGTATCTGCCGGAGGACCGGCGCTTACAGGAGTCCACGGTGACGAAATGGTGCCGGATCCTATAACACTGCCTGCAACAAAACAAAAAAATAAACATACTTAGAACTTGTTCATCCACAAATTTTCGATTATCAATAGTATATATTTCGAAATTAAACCAAATAAACCAGGTTGGTTAGCTCTGATTTTTACTGAAGTGTGGTTTGTTTTTATTTAACCTTGATGGTTAAATTATAAATAATTTAGTTAAAATTCTAAAAAAATCTTTGTGAAAATATGTGTGTAGAGTTGAGAAAATATTGTTGTTTCTAGCTTTTTAATAAAATCTAAAAGTTACTCTACTTATTATTATTTTTTTAGTTTGACTGATAATTTATTATGAAACAAACCAAAATTTTAATTAATTTAATAATTTATAACAATATATACAAAAAAAATTTAATATAGTAAAACAATTTTTAGTACTCATAATATTAAAATATAACGGCTTTAGGTTGTACTTCTGTATTTAATTTATTTATTTTAATTTAATTTATTTATTTAATTTAATCGACGTACGTTTTCATCAGAATAAATAATACAAATAAAGACATACGTTGAGTTCGTTGAAACATCGATTATTAATAAATATTAATACAGAACGACCAGTGGCGTAACTAGGGTATGGCAGGCATGGCGCGTGCCATGGGCGCCAACTAAAGGGGGCGCAAAAAGCGCCTAACGCATAAATACGAAAATGCAAATAAAAAAATATTTTTATAGATATAAATATCTGTATTAAAAGACTGCGTAAGAAAAAGAAAAATCCAAACGCCTAAGGAATATCGCACGCATTCGTTTTTCGTTTGTTTGTCCATGTTCTCTGTTATAGTTCAGTATGAAGATGAAAATGTTTTTCCCAATATGCGTATAGCATTGCAAATATTGCTAACAATCGCGGTTTCTATTGCAAGTTGCGAAAGATCATTTAGCAAACTAAAATTGATACTTTCATATTTAAGAGCTCCGATGGGCCAAAGTCGGTTATGTGATCTTGCTTTACTGAGCATAGAACGAGAAATGACCGAAGAAATTGACTTTGATAATATAATTAAACAATTTGCGCCAGCTAAAGCAAGAAAAATAAATTTATAATAAAAAGTTAATAGATTTAATTTATGTGCTTTTTTACCCTATTTTAAAGTAATTTTTTAGAAAATAAAACGTAAGCAACCTATTGTTAGAGGGGCGCAAGATCGGTTTTTGCCATAGGCGCCATTTACCCTAGGTACGCCTCTGAGAACGACAACTAAAGCCGTTGAAAAGATAAACCAAGCTTTCAGGAATCTTGTACCAATACGCAAGTGGTTTTTCTAAAAAAAGACCAATCGCTTTATTTGGTTCGTTTGCAGAATATACAGGTAATACATATTAACAAATTTGTGACTAAATTTTTGTCACTATATTTTCAAATATTTATTAAATTAGATTTCTGAATGCAGAAAAAATATATTTTCAACAAAAATATGTTCAGAAAAAAAAACGTTTTCATTTAGTAAAGCTGGTCATCGTATTAAATAAATTTATAGAACAGAAAAATTTCTATACCAACAACTATTCAACTAGTCATTTATGGTAACTAAAAACAAAACTGTCTTGACACATAAATATGCAGCCACCTATTTACATCATAAAAACATGAAAAATTATAAAAACATTATTTAGCCCTATCGAAAATATTCCAAATGTGAGTTATTAGTTATAACTTGTTTAAATAAAAATCTTCTTACACAGGAAAGGATGTAGGTTACTTTTTTTTGAATAAAACTGCTTTATTTCATTTTTCACGTGAAATAAAGTAGTATTATTCAAAGAAAATTGACCTACGTCCTTGTGTAAGAAGACTTTTACGTATATCAGTTTCAAAGATCGTTCAATTAAAGTATTTTTGTTAAATAAATTTTTTCGAAATATATCTCTGTTGCGAAATATTCCGGGTGGCAGATCTTTACCAAAAATTGATCAAATTGAAATATTCACCTCCAAAGCTTAAGTATGCAATTTTACAAACACAGATAGACCGACAAACGGACATTACACTAAAAACAGTTAATTCGTGTTATTACTATCAGTCTAATTTGTGTTTATCTGCAAAAATCTCGATATGTCAAATATGATATGATTACAATGCCTCCTTTATCATATGTGATATGACGGTCGGTAATAATAAAATCTAGTACTTAACCTTTTTTTTTTTATTATTTAAATTATTTTTAATTAGTATATATTGGTCCTAAGAATAATGAAATTTAACTATTTAATATGATTCTGTATTCTTTAACGATTTAACAACATTTTAATATAATCTGAAATTTTGGTACAAATTCACATAAAAAGTTTGTATTTCAAAATATTTTTGTCCAACACACTGCATATATCATAACCCATTAATTTCAGTTCCATAAATTCTGTCCCTCGGACTATATATCCATCTAGTCTAGTCTCCAATTCAACGCGTCTGTACATAGGCGGTGTGTGTGTGTGTGTGTGCGTACCGTCGCATTGTCCCCATAACTACCCCTCTTCCCTCTCTGTCCCACCCTGGGACATAACTGTACCATAGACATACCTACATAGACACACAGCCAGGCAGGCAGCCCAGCCGAGCATTCATACACACAAATACATATGTATTATAATAGTGTTGTGTGTGTTATTAAATGCAGCATTCCAGCAACGTCAGCCATACAGCAAGCGCCATCATTATATGGTAAATTTACAGCCGACGCTTGGCCGACGCGTCGCCTCGTGCTTTGTTGCCGTTGTTGTGAGGGGTGGGGTGGGGGAGGGGGGGGTGAGAGATGAAGAGAGGAGAACGGGAGGTAAAGTGGAGGAACGGTTGTGATATGCTCCTTTATAGCAATTTGCTGGACAGACAATTGCAAATGTGTATTTTGGGGTAAACAATAAACTACCCCTTCTATACAGGGCTGGGGTTTTGCTATCTTATGTACCTTCTATGTACGGATACTGGTCACATTAACATGGAAATCGTAAATTTACATTAATAAGATTAATTTGTATTTTTAAATTTACTGATCAAATAATGTATATTTGCATTAGATGTAAATTTAACTAAAATATTCTGCTATAAATGTTTTTTGTTCTGTTCTTATATTTATTATTATTATATGTATATTTGTATGTATTTGTATACATATTTGTATTCTATATAGAGCCCTGAAGAAAACAATAGTGATTACCGAAACGTTGGCTTAGTAGTTAATAAAAGTATACAAAAAACTGAATTTTGTCAATTACTAATTATTTATTAAATATTAACAGTCGACTAGTTTTCCAAATTAATAATATTAATGTTAATATTTCCATAAATGAATATTGACTGAATTTTATATATATATATATATATATATATATATATATATATATATATATATATATAAAACTTTAACAGTTTGTTAGAGAGGTCTTTTCGAGTGAAAAATGTCATATGAACATACGTAGGGGTAGGTCCTTCATAATTATGTAAAATTATAGGTTGCATATTAATATTTGTGAAAATTCATCCAAAAAATTAGACATATTTTGTGTAATAATACTAATAAAATATTTTAACTGAAATTCATTCATTTCAAAATACATCGTTTATGTAAATATAGAAATATATGTAATTATATCAACAATAATATTACAGAACTAAACAAATTTTACCTATTTATGGAAAATTTCTGACAGAAAATTTACTGAAGTTCTGTACAAAAGAGACTTTACTAAAAAACTAATATTACATACATATGTACTTTTCCATTCCGTTGTTAATATCATATATTACACGTTTGTAACAGTTCTGATATTATATATTTTTAAACAATTATGAATAAAAATTACAGCAGTTAAGTAATTATATCTAGAAATAGTGTCTCATGGTTTATCGCTAAAATTATATAATTTTTTTAGAGTGCAGCTCGTTGATTTATTGTAAAATATCAAATCATTTTACTTTTATTTTGTTTGTCTACGATAACTTGTTACAAAACTCGTAAATTTACTATGCTACTAATAAAACAAGATCGAATGAGACCTATGTTCGTATGATATTTTCACTCAAAATAACCTCCCTAACAAACTGTTAAAGTTTCGTACACTCATACGCGCATAAAACAAACTGTCGATAACTTTTTATAACAGAATTAGTAACTATAATTACAGCTTACGAAAAATTGTATTACATTATATTTTTCTATAAAATTGCAACAGTCAATCGACCATCAATTTGAAAAAGCGAGTGACGCGCAAAATACGAAAACAAAACACACAATCAAAGTGACACATAACCTGCAATAAATTGTCGCGCACGACATCCAGCGTTTGCGAATGCGACACCCGGACAAATGTTCTGCGGGAAATAACCGAACATCGTTCGCGTTCTAATTCAACGTTGCTCTTTTTTTTCTCTCCTCTCTCTCTCTCTCTCTCTCTATTCTTTCCACCCATTAATTTATCGTCTCGCCACCTATATAATTTAATTAACAAAACGAAAATCATTTAGCCCGCGCGCTCCGATATTAATTCGGATATTAATTCGCGAGCGCGCGACCGTATATGCATCATCGGGGATGCAATTTTCATCCCGACAAAGAGCCGACAACGGCGACGGCCGCCTGAGCTAATATTTCGACGCCGTCATTGTGCACAATGGCTGACTAGTCACACACACAAACAGCGACTATTAAAACTCGTTATTTATTGACCTAATCATCTTGCTAGTACTTTTGTAGGCACGTGTAGCAGCTTTTATCCGTTTTGAATATGGGGTTGGGATTGTACCTAAGGGAGGGAGGCGGGTGGGGGTGTTTGAAATTTAAGGCGTTATAGTGGTTTGGTTATACACGTGAGATTTAATTTTATCGTTTAGATATTTTAAGGTGATTTTGTTTGACGAATGCTACAGGTGTATTTTCAAACATACAAACACTGTAAAAAAGTTGTCATTTTACATAAAAACCATAGTAAAAAATTACATATTATTTCAGCAAAACATAAATTTTCTGTAACACTAATATAATTAGATTGGTGCATAATTATAAGTCTTTTTTTTTTTAATAAAATAATAATTTTATTAAAATAGTAAACAAAACAGCAATTTTTATTAATAAATAACTCGCCTACAAAAACGCCTGATAATTATGCCTAATAATTTTGAAATTTCCAGTAAAATAATTAATTTACCATATTATATATGTTTTCTTACCGAAAAGTAAAAATATACGTATATAAAATTTCCCTGTTCTAAGTACTTCTCGTAATATAATATATACTATTAACATTATCAGGTCTCATTACATTAAAGTAAAAACGGCTTTAGCTTGTAGTTCTGTATTAATATTTATAAATAATCGATGTTTCGACGTACTCAACGTACATCCTTATCATTTTTCCTGATGGAAACATACGTTGAGAACATCGGAACATTGATTATTAATAAATAATAATACAGAACTAGAATCAAAAGCCGTTTTATTATAATATACTATTACTATCAAAACATTTTTTGCAATAAAAAATATAGAATAATTTAAAACACTCAAATACTTGCTCTACATACCACTGAATAATAAAAAAAATAAATACAAAATTCATAATATCTTTTCAATCTCAATAAAACCATTTACGTCCTCGAGAGTAACTTCATCCACCTCGACAGAAATTCCAACCACCGCACCCAACTCCCCTCTCTCCTCCTCTTGAGAAAATAACATGCGAACATCGCCAGGTAACAATAAACAAAAGCGAAACGCCAGCCCGAAAAAGACACAGCCAGGTGCAAAGAAGGATACGGGGCTGGAGAGAAGATTAGAATTTCTTCCAGACGTTCCGCGACGCAGCACCGGAGTGCGCGCGGCACAACTCTGTAAGAAAGTCCCGCGGGGGTGAGGGAGGGGATGAGCGCCCGGAGCGGAATTCCGACGCCCCCGGAATGGGCTTAATTGAGAACGGCGGTGCGGCGCGCGCGGCGTCGGATAGGTATCCGATTCGAAAATGCTTTTGTCTCTATTTTGAAGACAGGTAAAGTGGAAACGCGCTTTGATGAAGGCAATCGGGAAAAGACTCATGCCTAGGAGGGATGAATCCGTAGTTAATGGTGACAGTGTGTTCAGGTTCGATTCACAGTTCTGGAGTTAGTTTTATTTATTGTTTCAAGTTGAAATAAGTTTGGTGGAGTGGTAATCAAAGCAAAGCATACATAATTTTGAAATTGTTATTCTTAAAATCCTTCCCATCCTTTTACTCGTCCTTACTCTTTCTTTATTTCAATTTCATACTGTACAATCTCGCAGGACTATTCCATCTTTGACTTTCCTTTTTAAGTTAATCAATAATTTCATCGATAATTCTTCACTCTCAACTACAATTTTTTTCTTCCTTCCTCTACAAGAACTACAAATATGTTTTATCTACCTATTGCTCATTCTAATCTTTTAACAAATTCTGTTTCCATTTATCATATTTGTCACTCATTTAATAAGTTACAATTAACTGTAGATATTTCTTTTTTATGTTCTCTTCGTATTTTTATAATCATTTACACATTGTACATACTAAATGTTTTTAATGTTTTTTTTAGATTGTATTATATTTTATAAGTTTGTATCATTTGTATAAATAAATAAATAAATAAATAAATAAATTTTATTTCAAAGAAATTTAACAATAATCACAATAATTAAGAATTAAGTAATAAGAGCAAGCATGTAAAACCATTTGAAATTATTAAGAAATAGATCAGTGTACGATGAGTGTGAAATTGAAAAAAATGTTGTAGCAAAAGATGGTGTTAATTTGTTAATCACATGTATTATCTCATAAGCGAGATAATAATAATTCTTTTAGTTTTTTTTACATTAAACGATTCATTTGTTTTAAACTCTAGTAATCTACTATTTAATCAGTATTGTTCAATAGATATTAAGCTAGTCTCGAGAACCGCAACTGCAACCAGGTGCAAACAGCAGCGGCAGCGAAAATTCGTCAACAAAGTTTGGACCTTATACAGTATGTAATGTCGTGGGGACGCCGAGGGAGAATTTGACTCTTTTTGAGATGTACTATGGCCCCCTAAAAGGATATAAAATATATATTAGGGTAGTCCTTAAAAAAAAAAATACAGACCGGGCAGAAAATATTTTTTTGGTATGAGAAAATAAGAAATAAAATATATAAAAAAAAACTATTTAAAAACCACGCTTATATTTAAATGCACTAAAAAGAGAAAAATAAAATTTTTCCAGGTTATCCAAAATTTTTAGAAAGAAATAAAAGCGTAGAGCGCTTAATTATCATTGCGAAATATATAGTTTCCTGGCGCTCCACGCTTTTATTTCTTTCTAAAAATTTTGGATAACCAGGAAAAAAATTAATTTTCCTCTTTTTAGTGCATTTAAATATAAGTGTGGTTTTAAAAAGTTTTTTATATATTTTATTTTCTGTTTTTTAGTCTTGTCGTCTTGTCCTATCTTGTAATCCTTTTTTTTGTTAAAATATTGTGTTGTCTCCTGGAATAAAACTACATGCAAAATTTCAGTGGGATCAGATGATAGGAAGTGGTCTAAAAATTGGTTACAAGATTTGACCGTGACAACTCGTGACAACAGAGTAAGCTAATATAAGCGTGGTAAAAAAAACACATATAACATTTATATCAGTGCCTCAAACGCAATGAAGTTTTTAAAAAAACGTTATTTTTTGCTATTTTCTTCCTATTTTTGGACGTAGCATCGCAGTATTAAACGTAATTAAAAACTACTTCTAGTTTGATAAATATTAAAATGATTATTTTGTTCGGTTTCTATGTCAGATTCGTTAATACAAAAATTTACAAACATCTGAAGAAGCATTGTCATTATTTTCCAAAATAATCAGAAAATAGCGAAATATTACGTTTTTTAAAATCTTTATTGCGTTTGAGGCACCAATAAATAATGATTAAAAAATATTATATGCGTTTTTTCTTATTTTCTCATACCAAAAAATCATTTTCTGCCCGATCTGTAAAATTTTTCTTTTTAAGGACCACCCCAATATATATAAAACATTAAGTTTAAAAAAAATGCAATTCTCAGATTCCCTGATTGCAGAACTGTGAATGAAGCTTGACAAGATGGTTTTATGTTGACAAAACTTCCACAATGGTTTAGATAAGATCCGCTAGGTGGTGTTGAAGTAGTTTACAGGAAGTGGAAGAAACTTTACTGAAGACGTATTTGTTTCATGTCGTCTCGTCTCGGTGAGATACAGTTCTCCAATTTTATAGTTTCATTCTCGAGGCATCGGATTTACATTCGTTGCATACCTGAATTTAATTTTATGAATACTAAAATCCTATAGAAACAATCTCAAACCTGAAGAGAGTTTGCAAAATATCGAATTGTTTCTCTATTTATTTGTACGAATTTAACTTCAATCATTATTTGACATTACAGAAAATTATTATAAAAATGATATTAAATAATTATTTTATTTTTTGGTTTCCTTTAATTAATAATATATAAATTAAAATAAAACGGATTTAGATTAATAGTTCTGTATTAATATTTATTAATAATAGACGTACGTACTCAACGTACGTCTTCATCAAGAAAAAAAGTTATAAATGACATTTATAGTAAATAAACAGAATATAGAAAAACAAGATACTAGATAACAAAATACAAGTAACTAGATAATAAAATTTATAAATTTTGGTTATAGGTTACTGGTTTGGCTTGCCTATATGTTCAGATGTGTACCAGGTCTAATATATAAATTTTTTTAATCTACTTAATTTGTCACCTAGTAACTTGTTTCTATGTTTTGTTTGTTTATTATTTATGTCATTTAAATTATTTTTTCTTAATGAAAATATACGTAGAATATCAAAACGTTGATATTTAAAGCGTTTTCATTTTAATAATATTAAATTTGTAGTTAAAATATTTAATATGAAATTAACTACATATTTTAATGTGAATTACATAATAAATGCATATTATAATTTACAAATAATTTTTCAAAAATTTATAAATAAATTTGTACATATTTATTTCAATTAATTCGAAATATATATATATATTATATATATATATATATATATATATATATATATATATATATATGAAATTCCATGAATAAATTGAATAAAATCAATTAATCTAAATTATTTTATAAATTGCATTCTATTAAAATCAAATATGTATATATTTATTGTTACCCTTATTTAAAATTAACAAAATTTATAAATTAATATGTTTTTAATATTATTATTAACATAATATAATATTTAATTTATAATTAATTAATTAATATACATATGATAATATTTTAATAATAAATATTAAAACTAGAAATAGAAATTTGATTTTTTGAAAATCTAATTTCAAATTAAGCACTTTACCTAAAGTCGATTTTAAGTCAACAAAATGGCATCGATAAACAGTGTTGCCAATTTTCCAAGAAACAAATTACTAAAGTATTTTAAAATTCATTATTCACATAAATTATATAATTTTACTAAAATTTAATTTTGCATTAATATCTAATGAACATTCGGTTAAAAAAATTTATATAAATGATTTTGAAGCTACACGTTTGTGTGGACGTCCGATGAGTAGTTGTAGTGGTATGATTGAAAATGTTTTGCGTGAGTAGAAGTTTCCAAGTAGTAGGAATAGAAGAGCATGTATTAGAAGAATTACGAAAGTAGATGAAGCTAAAGTTGCTTGTCTGAATAGGAACGTTTGGAGAAAACTGATGTCGGGATTGTGGAAAGAGTATGACATGATTGTGTATGTATGTATTTAAAAACTTGGATATTCAACAAAAAAAAATAAATAAATACAATTCTAAAAAAAATTAACTTAATTGAAAATTGAGTTCCTATTTATCCTAATTTAGTTTCATTTATTAAATTTTTTATACCATGTGTTTCGTTGAACACCCTAAAAATTAAAAATCGGTCAGCTGCATTTTAAAATATATTTGCATAAATAATAGGGGTTGTTTTTGGACACCCCTTTTGTATCAGAACGTTGAAAATCAAGTACATCGTAGATTAAAGATGAATTAGAATTATTTACACAAAATTTTTGTTTGTCTCGTAATAATTTGAGTTTTGTTTGATATTTTTTTTGTCAAATTGACAGCGACAAACATAAATCACCTGATATAAACAATGCTGGAAAATCTATTTCCATGAAACAATGCTTACATCCAGGACTGGGAAGTGGGAATCATGAATTCAGAATCAGAGTTTAAAAGAAATTTATTTCTTATCACTGGCGTCGAAAAAATTGTTTAAATTGCATATTTCGAAAAATAAAAATAAAATTATTTAACAAAAGTTGCTAAACAAGTTATAACTAACAACTTTTAGTTGGAATATTTTTCGATACGGGTAAATATTTTTCTATAATATTTCCTAGTTTTATATTCTGTAAATCGGTAGAATATTTATGTCAAGAGAGTGTTGTTTTTAGTTTCACTGTAAAAAAAAATAGCGAAATTACAGAAAAATGGTAGTAAAATTTTACTATAAAAATCTGTAATTTTATTTTCATTCATTCATAATCTATATATATATATATATATATATATATATATTCCTCTTGTACCGCAAGGTGTCGAGGTGTAATTTTATTTTACTATGTATAAATATACTGTATTTCTACCTCAAAATTTTTTAATTTTTACATAATTCATAATAATCATATAAAGTAAGTAAAAATGATCTAAGAAATATCTAAAATTGAATACTTTCTGCAAATTGCATCACATAGAATACATAATGTATTGTTGGTATAACTTCTTAAATTATATAAAATTATAATATACATATTAATATCTGTAATAACTGTAAAATACATCCTTTATGTAAATTTAAAAATACATGTAATTATACCAACAATAATATTACAGAACTAAACAAATTTTATCTATTTATGAAAAGTTCCTGACAGTTAATTCACTGAAGTTCTGTAAATTTACTAAAAGAAACTTTGCTATAAAAAACTGCAATATTATATACATATGTACTTGTCCATCCCGTTGGTAATATCATGTTACATAATGTTGGTAATAGTTCTGATATAATATGTTTTTAAACAATTATGTAAAATTACAGCAGTTGAGTAATTATACCTAGAAATACTGGAGCATCACAGTGTCTCATGGTATTTCGGTAAAATTACTAAGATTACAGCAGTTGTTACAAATTTTTCTATTCCATATATTCTATGGTGGTCATAGCAGATTTTTTTATGATGTCATAACAATAAGAAAACTTTCATCATATATTATATACCAGGTGAAGAAAATGCAATTTTAACTATTAAAGTGGAAACATATAAAACATTAGACTATCAAGTTAGCCTTGGTTTCCATGGTAACTTTTTCTCAAACAGGAACTCATTTGTTCGTAGTTGACAAGCGCAGTATTATTTCTTTACTCTTTCACTTGTTTTTTACCTATTTTGTTTCCATTTTTTTTTTTTGGTTTCATTTCGTCTATTATTACGATTTTATATTGTTTTCTTAGTTCATTTACGCCTGAACTATTAATTTTTTCGTAAACCGTTGTCGAGTTTTACTAAAATCACAATTATCTATAATTAAATTTATATAATTAAATTAATAAATTTTAATCAATATACTACGTAAATCAACTGCTCAGTTCATAATTTATTTTAATGCAATAATACTTTTACGTTATCTTTTACAATAAAAATTATATTTATAAATTATAGCAATAATATACGATACATAAAAAAAATATTTTTAAATATATGAATATAGCATTTTCAGAATAAATATGAGTAATTCATGTACAAGTAATTAACTTTAATATATATTATTCATAATTATTTTAATGTAATGACTACATAACATTCACGTAATACAAATACAGGTAACCCTCCTGCAACACGGTTTCATTCTAACATGTTTCCCTTAAATGCATTAACCCTCCTATAGCACGGTATCCAACAACACGGCTTTGTTCTAAGACGTTTCTGCTTACAACGCAGTTTTCAGGTTTTTACTTGTAGTAACGTGTATGTACATATACATTTAATAAGCGCACCAGCTATTTAGAAAAAAAAGTTTATTATTAAAACAGTTTTTGTCAACTACGACTTTTGGTTTTACCTGTCTTTTACATAATAGGTAAACAGTAGTAAGTTCATAATCACCTGCATTTGCTAACATAATCTGTCTGTAACTGTCTCAATTTTAATCTGTACGACTATTTTCTTAAAAGTAGCTGTTAGTTAACTTATGCCGACATAAACATAAAAAAAAACTTTGTAATTTTTCGTTTTTCGCATCTACTATAAAAATTACAAAAATAACTGTTTACCTCTCAGGTACATTTTTAATAAAATTGAAGTTATTTCTATGTATCTTAAAAAATATATGTACAAATGTATTTTAATTTTTGGAGTAAGCTAATATAAGCGTGGTAAAAAAATAGAGTGGTACCTCGGTATACGTCTGCTTTAGAATACGTCCAATTTGGAATACGTCCTGTTTGGACAAAACAAAATTTTGCTCGGTATATGACTTTTGCTCGGTATACGACTTAATTCAGTTATACGCGCCATCTATGAGAACAAGTAGTACTATGATATCTGCACTATTTATATTGACTTCATTTGGTTTAAAACTATGTAATTTCTGGTGGGGAGAATCGCTGGTTGGTGTATGTACTGCTCTTTCGGTTTCCTAGACCTTCGCAGTGCCCCACCGTCTATAACTTTGGTAAATTTCTTCTGATTTTAATTTTTGAGTTAAACGTAATTATTTTTATTAATCATGAATTGAGCAAAAAGGCAAATGAAAACTAACAAATTACTTTACAACCCCATTAATATACTATATCAAGAGGAGTTTTTTTACATGAGAATGGATTAATCATTTTTACATTACTTCTTATGGGAAAGATTGGTTTGGTATACGTCCTATTTGGTATAAGTCCAAATATCAGGAGCGGATTAAGATCATATACCGAAATTCCACTGTATTAAAGTTTCCTTTTTTTCCAGTGAGTGAAGCCGAATCATTAAAATAAAATATGAAAATTGTTATCAAACTACCCAAAATCAAACTATCTCTTAGTCGAAAAACAAAACACCAATCTAAACAGAACAAAATACAATCGGACAATCAAACAAAATCCACCACAGAGTCAATTGTTTTCCTATCGTTCCGGACATTATAGTATATATGTATGTACATCAACATACCTTTTGACCACTGAATCAAATGAGCATTAGTTCTAGTTTAAACTAAAACTTCTGTTTGCAAACTCGTAAACACAATCGACATTTAGCCTTTCAGTTTAACGTTCACTATATTCACCAATCCATGGGATATATATGAAGACCACAATGGTATAGTGATGAATACAACACTTTGATTTAAATTAAGATTTTTGTTTTGTTTTTTTTTTCACTTACTTCAGTCGATTTCTCGTTTGTTCCATATATCACATACACTGTAAAAAAAATTTTATATAATTTTACAATAAAAGTTATGGGTTAATAAAGATTTAATTTTACATATAGCATGTAATATTTAACAAAAAAAATTATGTAAAACTAATTTACTTTTTATGTAAAATATTTATATATTTTAATGTATTATTACATTAAAAACAATATGTATTAATTGCACATAAATGATAGTTATAAAATATGTAAAATTTGTGTAATACAAAATTTTATTAATTGCAAAATGTTTAAAACTGTATGATTTATCGCGACCTGGTGCATTTAAATTTTTAATAATTGATATTTTACGAAATTTGCATGAACATTTTTATAAATATTATGCAAAATCATATTACGCAAAACTACATAAATATAATTAACAATTGTAAAATTGTAAACACAATTGTAAAATATAGATAATTATGTAAAATTATAAAAAATTATATAAATTACAATTATATAAAATTATAATTAATTTTATTACATTATTTATTGCTAAATTTCAATAAAAATTTGGAAAATTATAGAAACATTATGTAATTTTATGTAGCATGTAAAAATAAGTAATATTATTATCTGTAACAACTACAAAATCCATGTTTTTTTTTTATGAAATATTACATATTACATACTAGTATAATCACATATACCTATAAGTTGAACAAAAATATTTTAACACATAAAATAAATTATTAAAAATATTGAAACAACATTTTTTCGGTAATTCATTTTTTTCACGAAATATTGGACTAATTGTGATATATAAACAAACACATAAACAGAGAGCTTTTGAATGCCTTTTGACATAAGCATAATGAGTTTTGTATAATAAGTTCATTTTGACTGCATTTTTTCTAGTTAAACTTCGTGTTGCGTGTACGCAACACTTGGAATAAATGGGTTAAGAGATTATCTTATTTCTATTGCCTCTAATAAATTTAGTTTGAGGTCTTTTTTTTTGTTAAATGTAAAATTTATGTATGAAAATTACTTTTGTGTTCTTGTTTTAATAATTGTTTCTAATTTTTAAACGGGCATTATCTCCGAATCTCATAAAGTCGCATATTCGTAACTATTCCATTCAGCCTCTCATATGTTTGAATGTGTGTGTGTGTGTGTTTGTGTGTTTGTGCAAGCTGTGCGTATGTATTTGTCCTAATGGCCGTACTGTTATTATCTGTTTCCTCTGTGAGCGCTGGACTACACACCTGTGAGTTAAATATGTGCATGTGTGCGTTGGATAGAGTGTTTGTATGTGAAGAAGTAAGCACACATATGCTTAGAACGGACTCTGTAACGCCCACGTTACGGGTGAGTCGATGGAACGTATGTCGATGATTGTATCGGACGTCGGCTGACCCGCTGGCGATCAGCGTTTAAGTCTGTTAGGCAATGACCAGTAGCGGGGACGCTAGGAAATTCCCTTACAAATATTTATTTCCACAAATTTTGCCAAAAAATAAATAAATAAATAAAAATGCATATTCAGGGGGACCATACTCTAAAAAAAAATTATGTAATTTTACCTATAAACCATGAGACACTATAATATTTCTAGATATAATTACTCAACTGCTGTACATTTTATTCATAATTGTTTAAAAATACATAATATCAGAACTATTACGAACATTATGTAATATGATATTACCAACGAGATGGACAAGTACATATGTATGTCGTATTACAGTTTTTTTTAGTAAAGTCTCTTTTAGTAAATTTATAGAAATTTGCTGTCAGAAATTTTCTATATATCGCTATATTTTGTTTACTTCTGTATTATTGTTGGCATAATTACATACATTCCTAAATTTACATAAAGGATGTATTTTGAAATGAATGAATTACACTTCATATATTTTATTAGTATTATTTCACAAAATATGTACTAAGTCTCATTATTTTGATGAATTATTACAGATATTAATATTCAAGCTGTAATTTTACATAATTTAAGAAGTTATACCAACAATATATAATTCTACACATTAAGTATGCGATGCAATTTGCAGAAAGTAAGAAATTTTACATACTTATTAGATTATTTTTACTTACTTTATGCGATTATTATAAATTATGTATAAAATTACAGAATTTTGAGGTAGAAACATAGAATATTTATGGTAAAATTTTTTATAGTAAAATTTTGCTACTATTGTTCTGTAATTTCGCTATTTTTTTACAGTGTAAATAACTCCGAAATTGAATTATGTAGCTTAAACGAAACAGTCTCAAATATTCTATTTCTATAGCTCGAAAAAAATCTCTCAAATGGAAACCATGTTGATATATACCACTATATTTATCCAGAATAAATACAGTTATAAGAGATTCAATATCAGCATTCAAACTGTCAGTCTCTCCCCTCCACTTTCCCCGTAATTGAATCTCGAATCTCAAAATATTTGCAAATCCGTCAATCCATTCATTAGTCCATTAGTTTTGACCTCACACCTTTAATCAGAATGTCAATTTTCGGTCTAATCCGCAACAAGCAACTGTTCCGACAGTGACAATTACCATCTTCGGCTAAAATCGTAACCGTTCGTGTACAACTAGCATAAAGTAATAAAATAATAGAACAGTAAGATATGAATCCCACGAAGTACTCATCTTCGCCGAGATGCACTTTTGTTTGTACAGTAACATTGGTCCGCCATTGGCACTTGTGTACACTTGTACACATTTATGAGCGATAGTAAAATTCGTGAATTATATGATCGTTGAAATGGCGGTTCGTATCCCACAAATGTCTATTATAAGACAAAGCAAGACTTTTCTCAATATTCTCTGCAGTAAAATCTAAACCAAACTGGTCACGAATGTGACAATATAAATACTGCGGTTTATAACTTAATATATTTCAAACTAAAAGGAGTTGAATATTATTCATCGGAATAATTTTAGAATTTAATATGTAAAGAACTAGACAAGTCAAAATAGACATAATACAAGTTCTATCAAAAAAAGAATGACGTTAAAATGAAACAGGTTTAGGTTATAGTTCTGTGTTAATATTTATTAATAATCGACGTTTAGACGAACTCAAGGTACTCATCGAGAAAAATAATACAAATGATATTTACCTGATGAAAACGTATGTTGAGTAGATCGATTATTAATACAGAACTGGAACTTACTAACGGGTGTATTCTGCATCGTTTCCGTTAAAAATAACGGTCAGTTAAAATAAAAATTCTTAAATTCCGTACAAAATCTTGTTGCTATATAGCAAAATTTCTTACGGAATCTCAGAATTTTCATTTTAACGGACCGTTATTTTTAACGGAAACGATACAGAATATATCCGTAAAACCGTTTTATTTTAATATAATGAGTTCTGAAAGATTTTTTACGATGTTGCATAAAACAAATTTATGATTAAAATTAATATTTACTAATAATGACATAATTAAACATAAACAAAACTTACGATAAGAGAGATTATAAAATTGATATCTAGTTATAAATTTTCACAATTGAACGTAATAAAATCGATGAATCAATATCAGAAAAATGGCAAAACATAACAAATAAAACACGTGTTATAATGACGGAGGAGATAAGGTAAAGGAAAATTTTACCATTTATTACATTCGGATTTGTTTGCATTTTAAAACCTAATACAAAACAATTGATAAGCGAAACTTTAAACATTGAAATACGGAAATGTAAACTTAGGTTATGTATTATATATGACAAATTTGTTGCCAGTTTTAAATTTGTTTTAAAATATGATTAAATTTAGCGCTACACAGCTATTAGAAAATTACCATTTATGTATATATTTACTATTTCGAAAATAATCGGAGATTAGACTTAGTTGTAATTTTGCAATAAACTTATATTATTGTTTATAAATTCTAAATTATTATCAATGTTTTTCGTTTTGTAAGTGTTACATTTACGATTTTTACGTGTTATGTTTAATTATTATAGTTTTTTTTATCAAAATAATGAAATTTTGTAAACAGCAAAGTTTCAACCTAGTAAAAAAATCTTTCAAAAGTCATTATATTAACATAAAAGAGCTTTAGGATTTAGTACTTTGGAACTGTAAACGATAAAAATTGATCAAAAACTGCAGTTACAAACTGGGTTTAACGTTAGTTCACACGGTTGTAATTGCTATATTCAGACATGAAGCTCAAATACGAAACATGTTGAAGTTAATATTGAATTTATTCGTTTAATACAACTTATTTATTGTAACTGACTGTTCTGAAAATTACACAAAGAATGTTGAATTAATAATTCAATAATTAATTTAATATTATTAATTGATTTATATAAAATAAAAAATAGTATATTTTTTAACTGGTTCTCTTTTCTACAAAAACAATCTTTACCGAAAAAATATCTGAGATAAAATATCCTATGTAGAATAATATATTTTTTTTTGATTTTTTTTGTATTTTGGCAAATATAGAAAAAAAAAAATTTTCCAAAACAAAACACATTTTTTGCTTTTTTTGGCAAAATTATAAATACGAAAAAATTCAAAAAAATATATATTATTCTACATAGGATATTATATTCTGTAATATTATTTTACTATAAATATTTCGTATTCCTACCTCAAAATTCTGTAAATTTTTTTACATAATTCATAATAATCACATAAAGTAAGTAAAAATGATCTAATAAGTACGTAAAACTGCTAACTTTCTGCAAATTACATCACATACTTAATGTTGAATTACATATTGTTGGCATAACTTTTTAAATTATGTAAAATTACAGCATGCATATTAATATCTGTAATAATTCATTAAAATAATGAGACTTAGTACATATTTTATGTAATAATACTAATAAAATATTTTAAGTGTAATTCATTCAATTCAAAATACATCCTTTATGTAAATATAGAAATGTATGTAATTATACCAACAATATTATTACAGAACTAAACAAATTTTACTTATATATGAAAAATTCCTGTCAGCAAATTTACTAAAATTCTGTAAATTTACTAAAAGAGACTTTACTAAAAAAAACTATAATATTAGATACAAATGTACTTTTCCATCCCGTTGGTAATATATCATATTACATAATGTTTGTAATAGTTCTGATATTATGTATTTTTAAACAATTATATATTAAATTACAGCAACTGAATAATTATACCTGGAAATACTGGGCATCATAGTGTCTCATGGTTTGCAGGTAAAATTACATAATCTTTTTTTTAGAGTAGATAATTAGATATTAAAATTCAACGGAAGCCATAAAAATTCAAGTATACAAAGTATATGTCCCTCGAAAATCGTCTCTCGATGACACAACTATACCTACACAATTTAAATTACTGTAGTAAAAATTTATGTTTTTTTTTTTCGAATAATGCATATATGAATAGGATACACGATAATTCATGAAAGAAAGAAAGGAGGAGAGGAAAGAATATGAAATATTAACCTTTTAAGCTAATGAAAAGCTATATCTCCTCTAGAAATCAAACTATATACCAGCATTACTTTTATTATTAACGCATACAGTTTTAAAACGAACTTACTACATAGCAGAAAATGATTTTTTTTTAAGTAATTATAATAATTCTAGTGTTAACTGCGTTATAACAGGTTTGTCCGTTAAATCTTAGTTAATTTTGTTTTTCAAAACATTAGCAGAGTAATTTTTAGTTGCCGCCCGGCACAGCCGAGCGGTTTGAGACGTGTGTCTGAAATCGCTCGTACCTGTGCGGGTCCGGGTTCGAATCCCGCTTGGGGCATGGATGTTTGTGTTGTCTTTGTTTCGATATCTAAAATGATAATACAATAAAACATTTAAATAATAGACACGTTGGAATATAAAAAAAAAAAAAAATTTTTTTTGTTTGATTAAAAATTTTATCAGATATACTGACGTAAAGATTAATTAATAACTATGATTAAAATTTATGTAAATTAATTGAGATTTTTAAAGAAATTATCTTTAGGAAATTAGACATAACATATTATTAACGTAAGATATAATTATAAAATTATAAATACACTGTAAAATATTGACGTAAATTTAGATATTATATGAATTTAACTTCTTCATAAAAATGTAATATTACATAAATTATTCCAAGTAGTAGGAATAGAGCATGTATGAAAGGAATTATGAATGTGGATGAAGCAAAAGTTGCTTGTTTGGATAGAAATGTTTGAAGGAGACTGATTTCGGGATAATAAAAAGAGTTTGTGCCACATGGCGTAATTGTATACGTATGTATGTATGTATGTATATTTTAATATTGTAAAAATTACAAAATGCTGTTATTTTACTACTGTTAAAAACCATGTAAAATTATATGAATTTAAATTACATTTTCTTCTGTGTATAATTCTTAAAAAGTATATAAAAAAAAAAAACTTTTTAAAAACCACGCTAATATATTTAAACGCACTGAAAAGAGAAAAATAAATTTTTTCCTGGTTATCCAAAAATTTTAGAAAGAAATAAAAGCGTGGAGCGCCAGGAAACTATATATTTCTCAACGCATTCGCTCAACGTGTCCGAACCATCTTAACTGACTAACACCGCCACTTTTACTACAACATTTTTTTTCCAATTTCACACTCATCATACACTAATCGTATTTCGTACCCGATCTCTCCTATTTACACCACATACCCCACGTAAAAATCTCATTTCCACAGCAGTCATTTTCCGTTTATGCTTTTGCAACCAAACCCAACATTCACAAAAACTGCATTGTATATACTCAAATGGGCTTCTTTGGAAACATTTACATTCCTAGCAAAAGTTCCCAAAGCACCCAAAACCTTACAACCATTTCTGAGAGATTTTTAACTGTTTTATATATTATTGTGATTTTCTTTTCTTTTTAGAATTCAAGTGTTTAAACCAATATAATTAAATAAAGATAATTTGGCTTCCATTTATTAAAAATTTATAAAATTTTATAATCTAGTAAGTTACTTATTGTCAAGACAATTTCAAATTACCCGCCAATAATCCGAAACCTTTTACGCCATCATCCCTCCTTTCAATCGTGCCAATTACATTCATTCATAAATCCTCTTACTCCTTCATCTTTTCTTAAAGAAAAAAGAAAGAACATCACCATTATTTCCGCGCGCCACTACGCCTCTGGCCCAAATCACACAAATACACAATAAATAAACCTGACTTGTATCGTTTCATCTCACTCGTTCAATCACACGGATCAACTCTATTGGCGTCTTTGTATTGGAGCCACCATGACTTTAGAATCGCCTCGACGCAATTAATACCGGCAGAGTTTGTCTGATGCCTCATATAAAGAGCTTAGTGGAAAAACGACGAATCAACCATCTAACCGAAACTGTTTTGTTTTTTTTAAATCACATACTGAAGTTTATTTGGATAAATTGTCAATATTTATAGATTTATTCCCATTTTAAACAAAATTAAGTATTTCTATCGACCGTCGTATCACGTACAATAAGAAAGATTTTATAGTTGTACCAAATTTGACATATATAATTTTTTACAGATTTATGCCCGTACGCATAAATATTCTCGTTAAATATAACATTCGAAATGACATTCAGGCCGAAGATTGACATTCTGATTAAAAGTGTAAGTGTCAAGTGTCAAAGTTAAAATAAGTGTATTTTCTAAATTTCAAAAATCAAATTTTTTCTGATTTTTTTGAGAATAATCTTCTCTTTTTTATACCACGCTTATATTAACTCTCACTGTTGTCACGGGTTGTCACTGTTGTCAAAGTCAAATCTTGTAACCAATTTTTAGACCACTTCCTATCATCTGATCTCACTGAAATTTTGCATGTAGTTTTATTCCAGGAGACAACACAGTTTAACAAAAAAAAAATTGACAAAGATATGACAAGACGACAAGACTAAAAAGCAGAAAATAAAATATATAAAAAACTTTTTAAAAACCACGCTTATATTTAAACGCACTAAAAAGAGGAAAATAAATTTTTTCTTAGTTATCCAAAAATTTAAGAAAGAAATAAAAGCGTGGAGCGCTTAATCATCATTGCGAAACATATAGTTTCCTGGCGCTCCACGCTTTTATTTCTTTCTAAAATTTATTTTATTAAAAAAAATATATACAAATAAAACAATTAATTCGCCGATAAAATAAAAATATATATTTTTATATTTATATCAGATGTTTCTGATATTAATATTGAAACAGCATTGTCTCGAAACTCACAATATGTCGATTCGCCACTATTCCAATGAGTTTCTGATATGTTCTCTCGTATATGTGCATGTATATGTGTGCGTGTGTGTATGCGATTGTGAGTGACTCATACAAAAACTAGTTTTCATCTACTCAATGTGTTTTTTTTTTTCTCTACTCTTTCCTTCATCGTATTGCTGTTTTAAAAGTCATTGGCGGAGAATCAAACAATTTAACGTGATGCCATGTAGTATAGTAACTTGAGACAGATTGATGGCAAGGACTTTACGACTCATTTGATTTACCAGTTATTAAATATGAAATTATTGAAATGCTTCATAATGTATCAAAATGTTATTTCATTTCATTTTTATTTATAGTTTTATGAAGGTTTCACCAGCAATATTTTTATAATTTTAAATTTAATATATTTTTTATTGCAAAATATTATATTTACTAATTATTTCTTTTTATCGGCCGTCACTACAACTACGAACTAGAACCTAAAGCCGTTTAATTTTATTACAATCTACAATTAAAGGAAAATCTAATACAAATATTTAATTTTCAAATTTATTCCAGGAAAGCTTAGAATAAATGATTAAAAAATTTTAATTTGACGCAAGCAATTCGGCGTATCTCGTGTACTTACGTATAAAATAAAATAAAAAATAGAGTTCAACTAAAACTTTAATATATAAAAATTATAAATATCAAATTTTAAAAAATTTAGTAACATTTTTATAAAGAGTCATATCACATATGATAAGGTAGATATTGTAATCATACGAAATAAAAAAAACAAAAATTACATTAATTCTCTAGTATCATTTAAATAACCATAGTTAAATAAATAATTTCTAGCATCACTAAATTCATACGCGTTAGCATAACAAAATAATAATAATAAACAAATAAAATACATGTTGACCGGGTGAGGTATCACCAATTCTATAATTTTAATATAATAGGTCGCCCACGCATGAAATTGCATATAAATTCACATTCAACAAACGGGTGTAGCGCATGACTAGATAAACACTTATTTTATACTTGTTTTAACTTTATATTTCGTATGTCTAAATTAGCTGAGAGGCTAAAAGACATAGCTGATATACCAGAGAATCGTGGTTCAATGCCCAAAGCTGACAAATTTTTATTTATTTTATTTAATTAATTAATTATATTAACTCAGGCGATTCACTCGCGTACATACAATTCGATGTACTGCCAAATATACATAATCTATAACTAGCGGTAATCAACGAGGTAATCGATAATCAATCAATATCTCAAAATTATTACAAAATCAAATTTATTCTGTCATCGGAGATCATCGGGACCTTTTACTGAAACTCCACCAATAGGGCCCTTGGGGGTAAAGCCCTATTGAGGGGCACATACGCAGTGCCGATAATCAATATCAATCAATTTTTAGCTCTCTAGCTTTATAATAAAGCCATTTTCTTTCAGCGTCGTATCTATTGTCTTTTCTAATAGTACGAGAAGTTGATGATAAAATTTTACAACTATTGGTCATCCAATAAAACATAAAAATAAAGCCGAAAATTTCATAAAATTGATTTCCTGTCCGTAAAAACAAATCAGTATCACTTTGACGTTGATTTTCCTTCATTTTAGATTAATCTGAACCGGTTTTTTGTAAAGAGAACCGAGTCACAAAAAAAAGTTCACAATTTGTTATACTGTGTAATTTAGTGTGATTACAATACCTTCCTTATCATATGTGATATGACAATCGGTAAAAAATTAATAAAAATAAAATAACAATATTGCAAACTACAATTATCTCGTAAAATTCAAGTCGTTAGCAAACAATTAAAAATATAACTGACATTTATGTAATAAAGCAAAATAACAGATTAGTTGACAATGTTCTATATTCAGTTTTTTTTTTTGCTACACAGAGAATGAAGCATATAATTAATTCATAACTGTATAATCGAGAAATCATTAACAGAAAAATTAACGACAATTTGAATATATTATATACGCAAAAGTAACGGAAAGTACAAGTTCTCAAACAAAACAAAACAAGAAAGAAAAAAAAAACTTATCAACAATCAATTATTGGCTTCAGGCAATCACTATAGCCCGTCTCTTTCTATCTTTTTCTTCAATCCATTGAGGAGGTCATCAATATGTATTTAACTAGAATAAAAATCGTCATCAACTCAAGCGGGTACATATAAACTGCACGCGGCGGTTGGGTTTTAATCTCTTACCGAAATTTTGCATAGCGAAACTGCACGCCGGTTATTTGCAAAGAGGTTAAATATTACAATATTAATTTCAAATTCAAATAATTTTAAAACAATGCTATAGAATAAACGAAATATATACTCCAAGATCCTTATAATCCGACAATCCGCAACCGAAGTGCAGTTTCGTTATTCAAACATGGGACTTTTTAACGGCGGCGTGCAGTTTATATGCTTCGGCTCAAGCGAGGAGATTTAATTTATATTATTAGAACAAAAGAACCGTTACTTGATTTTTGTTTCATTTTGAAATTTATAATATAAATATTGATATATTAAAACAAAAGCGCAGCGGTTGTAATTTTCATTGCAAAGCCATCTTAGATACATGTTGTTTATATTTGTTGTAATAGATATTTAAAGATCGGTTTATAGAATTTGAAAATAATTTATTGCGTGACGGTACTGCTGAATAGCGAATTAATTTTTTTACCGACCACATATGATAAGAGTGGTATTATAATGAAACCAAATTTAACATATCGAGATTTTTACAGATATGTACGAATTAGGCTTATATAGTTATATAGTTTTTAGCGTGATGTCGGTCTGTCAGTCTATCTGTGAACACGTGTAGCAGCTGAACGGAACGTTATAAAATTTCATATTTAAGCTTTGGAGGTGAATATTTCTCAATTCTATCAATTTTTGGTAAAGATCTGTCAATCGGAAGTGGTATTTTACAAATATTTCGCAATAGACACAGATTTCAAAAAAAAATTTAAATGCTTTTATTGTATTGGAAGTTTTCTATTTAACATAGTAAAAAATCTTTCAGAACTAATTTTATCAAGAAAAAATATCAAAATTTCCTTTTTCACACACATGAAATTGCAACGCTTGTTGAAAAGTGTAAAAGATATTATTCCTTTTGCAATATTCGGAAATACAGGGAGTGATTTATGACGTCGGGGGATAAACTACACCGGATGATTCCTATGAGTAAGCTAAATAAATTATCATGTGAAATTTTAGGAAAAATTTAAAATCTCAATATTTTTGAGTATTACTAAATAAAAAACTTCAAATAAACATATGCCCGAAAATGCTTTCTAACGGAACTGTAGCCGTTAGAAGTTTATTACATGTAACATCAGTCGCGTTAGCCTTATTTATTATACCAGGAAAAAAAAAACAAAAACAATAATTACGGTACTAATTTAAAGCATCTACAACTAATTATAACACCAACCAAACTCAGAAAATCTGAAGATGACTGAAAAGTCGAAACGCGTCATTGCTAAAAACAATAACAAACCTGATAGGGAATTTAATAACATTATAATTAATCATAACGCAGGTTCAGGATCCAAGAATAAAAATTTATCTTTTGACATTAATATTATTCTACAACTGTTAACAAAGTCACGATTACTTGGCATGTATTTTTATTTATTTTTAATTTAGTTTTGTTTGAAACGCTTGAAAAAAAAATTGTATGTTACTCGGAATAGAAAGCTTTTTTTGTGTTTCGCCCAGATTGCCTTGACCTCAGTTTTGCCTCAGCCACAAACATCTGGGCTCAACACAATAATCATCGTTTTCTACTTCTCGTTATATAATATACTATTATATTAAAAATTATTAACAAATATAATTTTCTACTTTAACTACTTAATTTAAAAATCTCTAACTAATATTTCATGACCAGTAATTACATCTAAATTAATAATTATTTCATAATATTAATGTTCAATTAAAATCAGAAATTAATTTCATAGTTTAAAATAATAATAATAATAATAATAATAAAAAAAGTATGAGCACGCCACTGAACCTTTCACCTGGATCTGAAGCCGAGTCACGTTTACCTGTGCTAGGGTTCAGTCAACAGCACACGATACAATCACCGACTTACGTCATTCCGTTTTTAAACCGGGAAGCACATTGAGTCAAACTTATCAAATACAATTTACGTCAAAATATGATACGCGTATTTTTTTGTTGTATTTATTTACAAGCATCATATGGTAAACTTAACATACGTTTATTCAAATTTATAGTTATTTTAGACTATTTTGATCAAGAAAGATTCTCGCATTAATCTTGCACTCTCGTACAGTTTAACTAGTTTTATTAATTAACAAAAATAATCCCTTTTAGATGACCCATTAATTAATAGCATTATTTTAAATTGTGTTTTCATCCAACCGTCATATCATATATGCTAAGGGAGCTATTGTAATCGTACCAAATTTGACATATCGAGATTTTTAACAGATAAACAATCAACTGTTTTTAGAGTGATGTCCAAAGTGTGGATACGTGTAGATTAACTTCGGCTGAACGTATTGTTATAAAATTTCATATTTAAGCTTCGAAGGTGCTGAATATTTCAATTTGATCAACTTTTGGTAAAGATCTGCCAAGCAGAAATGGTATTCAAGTGACTTTTATATGTTCTACGAATATTTTGCAAAAGATATATTCCGAAAAAATTTATTTAGCAAAAGTTGCTAAGCAAAAAAAATTTTTCGAAAAATTTATATATATATATATTTAGTTAACATGGCTACAATAGTTGTTGTTATACAAATTTTTCTATTCCATAATTTTATTTAATACAATGACCGTCGCTTCTGTGGTGGTCACAGCAGATTTTTATTTTATTTTCTGTTAACAAATATAATTAGGTACTCCTAATATTAATTTAGATAAACAATAATCATTTATCCTGCTCTTTAGCCCTTTAGCCTTTAGCCGAAACGTCGAATCTAAATAAATATTAATACAGAACTTTAACCTAAAGCAGTTTTATTTTAATAAAATCTAAATAAAATTTTAAAAATTTTTGTAATTTTTTCTCGAAAAATTGGCAACATTGTACACTAGTAAAATTATATAATTTTTGTGAAAAGTTCATTAAAATCAAATTGATTAAAATGAATTTTAAAAACTTTACTAATTTTTTCTCGGAAAGTTAGCAATACTGGAAAAAATAATACCATAAGACCTCTTGAGCAAAAAATAAATTGAGTTACGATCACAACATTTTGAGTGACGATTGAGCGAGTTAACGACGCACACATGTACACCTCATAAACTACGTCCAGATTCGTTATCTAGAAGCTATATGAAAATTTTTTATATAATTTGTTTTAATTTTAGACAATATTACAGACACCGTACCGAACACTATACCCCTTTTCCTTTCAGTGTGGTAAAAAACGAAGATAAGTTTAATTTCATAGAACCTATGTTTCAAAACAACTTAGAAAGTGATTTAAAACACAATAAAGTCTGCTTATACATTTGTAAAACAATAAAAAGGTGTGTATATTTTTTGTTAATAAAATATTATTGTTAAACAAAAATTATAATAACAAAAATTTAAATATTTCTTCTTTAGTTTCTATAAAAAAAAATATCTACAGGCAAATGTATAAATTTACGCCGTTCAAATATAGTTATTGTTATATATTTTTATTATATTTTCTGTGACGTAAACAAACATTATACTGTCAATATGTTTGCCAGCAGACGTAAGCAATTTTAATTGTTATTAATAAAGAAAGTATTTTATATTCCAAAAATTTTATTCATCATTTTACTTACGTACATTATCAATCATTTAAATGAAAAATTGTATATTAAATAAGTTTGATAAATACAATAATATTGAACAATTTTCTTTTAAATTCAAGTTCAGTATTAAAATTGATTTATAATCGACGTTTCGACGATACTCAACGTCCGTCTTTATCAGGATAAATGATACAAATGACATATACAGTAAATAACCGAACATAGAAACAAGTTATTAGGTAACAAAATAAGTAACTAAATCTTAAAATTTATAGATTTTTAATTAATGGAAATTTTTTCTAATTACAACATATACCCCATGTAAAATTTATTTCCACAAAAATCATTTTTCTTTTATGTTTTTGCAACGAAATCCAACATTCACTATACATCAACATAGCCAATCAAAATATTATAATATTATATCTAATAAATGTACGAACAAATTTGATACATATAACAGTTAGCACCACATCTATCAAAATATGATAAATAAAATTAATGTTTTAATTTGCATAAATCCATATACGTTATATGTCTTAGCAGACAGCTTAAGTGATAATACATGTCTCTGAATACGATTCTTACATACGTGTTTTAGCAATCAACTATAATAATCCATATATGATTTTTTTCTTCTCTTGTCGAATTTTAATTTTAAGTTTATACAAAGCGCCACTTAGTTTATAATATATATATATATATATATATATATATATATATATATATATATATATATATATTGCTTTATATACATATGGTAGTACTATATAACGGTTAATTATGCATTACAAATTTTCAGCTGTGTAGCAAAACGTGTTTACTGGGTTAGAAAAGTAAAGAAACTGGTTTTTTGTTCTAATCTTTTTTTTTTCCTGTCTTTCGCTAATAGATATAATAGCCGTTAGCGTAAATATAAATCTATTTGTAATAAAATCAAATAAAATGCACAATATATTCTTATTAAATTGTTGTTTTTAATGGTGTTGAAGAAATTTATTAATTATTTTTGTTTTATTCGATATTTTTTTAATATTAATTTATATTAATTGTATTAGCAAAAGTTGCCGTGTTAGTCAGTTAAGAGAATCTATATGAATGATTTTGAAGGTATACGTATGCACGTGGACGTCCGATGAGTAGTTGAAGTGATGTATGATTGAGAGATTGGCTTCCGTGAGCGAAATTAATTGGAATAGAAGACAGAATGTCAGTATGAATGTGAATGAAGCTAGGAATGTTTGCAGGAAACTGATTTCGGGATAGTAAAAAAAGTTTGTATTTGCAATAATTAGTCATACTTTTAAGTAGTCAACAATTTTGGGCGTAATCATATATGATAATTTTCCAAATATGAACTTTCGCTAGCGTAAAAGATACTCGCTGAAATACATTATCTAATTGAGCGTTTACAACAACAAAAAAACACAAATCAGAATGACTCATAGAAATTTTCCAAGTCTAGCAACAAAATAAGCAGCCGGTTGCTTCAGACATTAAAATCACAAAATTAAACTCAAGAGAGACAAATCTATTTCTTGACCAGTACAATTGGCTGATATCCAAAAACGCATGCGACTGCCTACACTGTAAAAGAAAGTAGCGAAATTACAGAAAGATATTAGTAGAATTTTACTATAAAAAATCTGTAATTTCATTTTACCTAAAAATTCTATAATTTTTACATTTATAATAATCACATTAAAGTAAGTAAAAATAATCTAATAAGTATGTAAAATTATTCACTTTCTTCAAATTGCATTACATACTTAATGTAGAATTACATATTGTTAGTATAACTTCTTAAATTATGTAAAATTATAGCTTGCATATTAATCTGTAATAATTCATCAAAATAATAAGACCTAGTACATAATATTTTGTGTGATATTTTAAATGTAATTCACTCATTTCGAAATACATCCTTTATGTAAATTTAGAAATGTATGTAATTATACCAACAATAATATTATAGAACTAAACAAATTTTACCTATTTATAGAAAATTCCTGACAGCAAATTTACTGAAGTTCTGTAAATTTACTGAAAGTGACTTTACTAAAAAAAAAACCTGTCCTATTATATACACATAAACTTTTCCATTCCGTTGGTAATATCATATTACATAATGCTTGTAATATAGTTTTGATATTATGTATTTTTAAACAATTATGAATGAAATGTACAGCAGTTAAATAATTATATCTAGTGTCTCATGATGTTTCCAGGTAAAATAACATATCTTTTTTTTTAGAGTGTACGTATGTGCATGTGTCTAAATGTGAGTGCAAGTGTGTGTGTTTAAAAACGGCAGTTCACTTAGCTCCACGATGTTTCCTCTTCTCTGGTGTTGTTTTTTTTTTCTTTTCTTTCACAACAAAGTGAAGCCAGTGAAGCGTTTCCATCATAACAAAGTTTAAAGTCACTAGAAGCAAAACGGAATCATAGAGCCATGTAATGATCATAAGGCACGAAATAACAAAAGAATACTCTCCGCGAGCACAAAAAGAGTTCGGTTTCCCGTGTTGTGTGACTGACTTTATTTCGTTTCAGGAGAATCGAACAAGTTTATCACTGAAAAACGATTCCGATCTTGCACCAGATATACTATAATACATTTCAAGATAGTTTTGATGGGTACATGTATAAACTACACGTGGCGGTTGGATTTTAATCTCTTACCGAAATTTTGCATAGCGAAACTGCACGCTGGTTATTTCTAAAGAGATTAAAGAATTTAGATTTCAAACTAAAACCAGCTAAGAATCAAACCATCAATAATTTGTATATATATTTATTATTATGCAAGTTATACAACTAACAATAATACTATGTTTATCATATATTTTATTCTTATTTAATACACCGTTGCTATGGGATCACATACTTAACGTAACCTAATCTATTGTC
Organism: Clivina fossor; assembly: GCA_963966155.1. NCBI lineage: Eukaryota > Metazoa > Arthropoda > Insecta > Coleoptera > Carabidae > Clivina > Clivina fossor. The sequence goes on from CAWYQG010000030.1 coordinate 788,888, forward strand.
TATTTTCATAATAAATATTTAGTTATATTAATTTGTAATCTTGCTTATTATTGATAAGGACAATACAATATTAATTTCAGGTTCACATTTAAAATTGATTTGTCAAATAATTTCAAAAATATGCTATAGAATAAACGAAAATATATTCTAAGAGTCTTATAATCCGATAATCCGCAACCGGCGTGCAGTTTCGTTATTCAAAGTTGGGTTTTTCAACCGCGGCGTTCAGTTTATATGCTTCAGTTATGGTAGAGCCCGTTGCACTAAGTAAAATTTACTATTTATAAGCGAAATATTAAAAAATTATAACAGAGTAAAAAAATCTTTCGGAACTCATTATATAAAATAAATTGGCTTTAAGTTATAGTTCTGTATTAATATTTATTAATAATAGACCAACTCTACGTATATTTTCATCAGAAAAACTGATACAAATAACATTTACAGTAAATAAATAGAACATAGAAACAAGTTACTAGATAACAAAATAAGTAAGTAGATCATAAAAAAAAATTATAAATTTTAAATTAATGAAAGCCAAATTTTATTTAGATCTCTTTTTTTTATAAATTTCTATTGCTTTTCTTATCAATCTGCTGTTAATATTGATGGGTCTTGTAATTCTAACGCATGTAGAGCAATAGTAGATTTATTTGGATTTATCCAGATAAATCTATTATTGCTCAACATGCGCTAGAATATCTTCATGTAAAATTCAAAGATACTATAATAATTGCAAGATCTATTAGTATGAAGAGTAAATTGATAAGAGAAGCAATAGAAATTTATAAAGAAATAGATAAATATCAATTACTGTGGATTTAAATAAAATTTGGCTTCCATTAATTTAAAATTTAACTAAGAATATAATAAAATAAAAATATTTTTTTTGAAAGTAAAACAAAAATTACTCAAAAATCGCGCGTAATATAAACGGTGCAAAAACAAGTTGAAATGTAGTATAGCAATCTTACAGTCTGTCGTTTTTTTTTTATTTTCTCTTCGGCCTTTTTTCTGTTTGTTTTTATCCATGGCCTCCCGCGATCCGCGCAGATCGAATACAAACGTAATGTGAGACGTAACGTTACGTTAAACATAAGAGTAACGTAGCATTCGATGAAACGTGTCGCTCTCAATTGACTTCCGTTTCAGGTTTTTCAGAGACAGAGAGAGAGTGTTTTTTTTTTCAGTTTTCAGCTTCAGCAGTCACCGTGCAGAAGAAGCAACAAGTTCTCTCTCTCGGCAAAACTCACTTCTATTCTTTCAGTTCCATTTTTTTTCACAAATAATACGAAACTGTTCGCTCGTATAAAAAGGATATCGGAAGATAATTTTTTTATTTATATTTGTTTGTATTCAACTTTAAATATACTCTTCATTAGAATAAAACGGCTTTAGGTTCAAGTTCTGTATTATTAATATAATAATAATAATATAATAATATTTATTTCATATAACATGAAGCTGATAATAATAAAATATATAAAAAAAAAACTTTTTAAAAACCACACTTATATTTAAATGCACTAATTTTTTTTAAAAGCGTGGAGCGCCAAGAAACTATATATTTCGCAATGATGATTAAGCGCTCCACGCTTTTAAAAAAATTATTAGTATAGTGCATTTAAATATAAGCGTGGTTTTTAAAAAGTTTTTTATATATTTTATTTTCTGCTTTTTAATCTTTCCAACGGAATACTGTTAAAATCGCTCAGTTCAAATTGTTGTTACAGACAGTGATTTTGCCGAAAATGGTTCAACACACCCCCAGTCTACCCTATAATTTACTATTTGACATATTCCACAAGTAAAATCTCCCAATATACAATAATTTAAAAAATAATATTTTAAATATACTTATAATATACGTGAGAGAAAAATGATATTTGAAATATATTAATTTTAATAATCATTAATAAAACAAAACCATGTAAATTATTTATGTCAAAATAAGATGTTTTATTATAAGTATTATTATAATACAAATTATACACCATAAATTTTAAATACAATTTCTATAGATAAAATTAAACTGTCAAATTTTAATATATTGTCATTTTTTATATTTTATTGACGCGAATAACAATAAAAACTTTTATTATTTTTTGTTCAATTTAATTTCAATGTGTAAATAATTTTTATTCTTTTTTAATTGTTTAAATATTTGTTTAATATATTTTTATTTCTTTATAAATCATTTGTACAAATTATTGCAGCTACAGAACGTAATTAATTTATAGCTTTTTTCTGAGTTAGAAATCATATTTTTCAAATTGACACCACTCCGTTAATAATCATCGGAATGGCATGAATTTTTGACTACTAAAAAGCATATTTCATTAGCTTTTTGGTGATTATTTTGAAATATTTTTAAAGTGAATAGAATAAAAGTTATATCCAAAAATGTGTAAAAAGGCGATTTCCCCATTTAAGTTAAATGCAAATTTTGAGCCTGCAACAGGCATGGGTTAAGGACCACCCTAATAAATTGTTTCATTAGGAAGTATTTGCTTTAGCGAAAAATAATTTCCAGGTTTCCGAACTTAAAAAAAATAATTATTTAAATAAAAAATTAAAAAAATTATATACCACGTTTTTAACACGAACTATGAAGTATAAAATAATTTCATCTAGCCCTATACAGATTTATAACCTCATACAGAAAAACGTAAGACAACGAGAGCTACTCCCTACACTCCTTACTATTATCTATTCATGCGCCCCACGTTTTTTCTGTAGGGAGGTTATTAATCTGTATGGAGCTAGGAGAAATTATTTTATACTTTTTAGTCCGTGTTAAAAAGTGGTACATTAAAACATTTTTTTTTTATTTAGATAAGTAATTATTTTTTGCTTTTTAGTTTTATATAACTTTAACCTAATTAATTATAATTTAACAATTATAATTTGTACAAAATTTGTACTGAACAGACAAAAAAGTGACAAAACAAGAAAAAAAGCGATTTAATCAAAACGTGTTAAAATAAGCCAATTTATTTTAAATAATAAAAACATAAACTTAATAAATAACTTACCACTGAATTTAGAAGCGATATAAGTAAAATAATGTTTGGCCACTTACCTAAAACAAAAAATAAAACAATTAGCATTTACAAATAATTATTCAAATCAATTAATTATACATTATATAAAAATCAAATTGTATAAATTTTACCACTAAACAAAAAAAAATCAATTTTAAACACTTTTATTAAGAAGGCCATTATTTTGAAAATAAATAAAAGTTAGTCATGTTATGAGTACTAACATCTAATTTGTTTTTGTTTTATTTTGAAAATTTGACTTTTTTGAAAAAACAAAATACTGTATTTGTTATAAAAGTTTCCAAAAATAATGCTGAAAAACACCTAAAATATCTATGCTAAAAACGGGAATACCCCGTTAAATTAGATCTATATATTCAATAATTGAAGTGAAATTAGCGCCCAAAAATGATAGAAACTCAATTTCTATTAGAGTTCTCGATAAATTTCAAAAAGTTCTAGAGTTCCTGAAAATATTATTAAGAATTCTGGCAATTTATGCATAAAAATCATATTTTTCAGTTTTGCAGAAATAACATTACGCAGCGCCCAACTATGATCAAAAATGAGTTTTTAGGTTAGGTTAGGTTAGATACTTTCAGCAACTCTACACTGTAAAAAATGTTAAATAAATTTATGTAATTTTACATAACTATTAACAGTAAAATAACAGCATTTTGTAAATTTTACTATGATAACTAATATAATATTTTTTTTTTCTGCAAAAATACATTTAAAGACTATGTTGTAGCAAAAGTTGGTGTTAGTCAGTTAAAATGGTTCGGACATGTTGAGCGAATGCGTCTAATGATAAGTAGTTGGAATAGTATGATTGAGAGGGTGGCTTGCGTGAGCGAAAGTTTCCAAGTAGTAGAAATAAAAGAGCATGTATAAGAAGAATTATAAATGTGGATAAAGCGAAAGTTGCTTGTTTGGATAGGAATGATTACGGAATGATGAAAAAAGTTTGTGCCACACTCTGTTGGGTACATGGGTTGATTGTGTATGTATGTATGTATATAAGTGTAGAATTCTTTGCAATCTATCCAGAACTCTAACAAAAATTGAGTTTCTATCACTTTTGGGCGCTAACTTCGCACGAGTGTATATTACACGTATATTCTCAATTCAAATTCATTTTAGCAAAATATTTTTCGTGCGTGACTTCTAGTTTGAATTTCGGCATCGACTGAACGCGGCAGAGAATTCTGGGAGCCAAAACGCCGTCATCAACTTTGTAAGAAGCGTTTCGCTAATTAGAAAACTTCTTATCTATGAGCCTGGTAATGTTACTGAAAACCATCCCTCCACCCCATACCACCCCCCACCCCTCGCCATCTCTTCAACCAGTAACTTCATACTTTTCTTATGCTTATATATTTCAGGTTGCTCGCGGAAATACTTTATCCATGTTTCAGCCACGAAATTGCTCGATTAACTTTTAATACTTTTGCCCCGGCCCCGTACGTCTTTTGTTTTACAATAAAAACAATTTACAGTGTTTGAGCCTATTTCAAAAAATAATTCGGTAATTTTTGCTACGGTTATTTACAAGATTTTACACGGTCCTAATTAGTGAATAAATATTTATTAATGTTATATTCACTATTTGTCGTATACGAAAATATTATCCTTTTTTTCCAATTTATATAAATTGGAAAAAAAAGGATAATATTTTAATGTATATACATTAGAGTGTCCTTAAAAAAAATATATTTTCCAGTAAGGTTAAATCGATAATTTTACATCGAAGAAACATCAGAAATAATATTTCTAGCATGTTTTTAAGAAAGTAACAGGTTCCTCTACACAACTGAAATTTTCGGAAAACGCGTTAAATACATACATACATACACAATCACGCCATGTATCCAAAAGGTTGTGGCACCACATACCCCACGTAAAAATCTCATTTCCACAGCAGTCATTTTCCGTTTATGCTTTTGCTTTATATATTTACACGCGTTTTCCGAAAATTTCACTTGTGTAGAGGAACCTGTTACTTTCGTAAAAACAAACAAAAAATATTATTTCTGATGTTTTCTCGATGTAAAATTTTTTTTTAAAGACTAGACTAGTTGTTGATATATAAAAAAAAATTTTCTATTTCACAAATTTATTGAATACTAATGACGATCGGTTCTGTGGCGACGACAGCAGATTTTTTATTAAGTTATAATGTATGAAACAGTTATTTTTATAACATTATAAAATAAATTTTTAATCTAAATTTTTCAAAATCAAATTCATATACAAACTAAATCCATACATTTCTACAAATCCCCTCTCAGGTTTTACCCCAAATTTAATCCTCATTTACCAATCAATTACCTAATAATCATCAATTTACAATTTTCTGAATGATTTCACCGTACAATTGCTTTCAAAACTTGTTTACTTAAAGCCTAAAGACCCCCCCCCCCCCCAATACAACTAATAGAACAGATTATAGTAAAACACAAAATATAAACCCAATGAAAGAGACAGAGATATATATATGATGTAGGTTGAATAAAAATCCACACCGAGAAACCAGTTTGGTTTCAAACACACAGTTTTATCGTGTAGGCTGTGGCGCACGGCTGCAGACAAACCTATATATCTCGTCTTCAGACATTTAAGATTCAACATCACGATGGAACACCGACACACAGATGCAAAGAAATACATACACTCTAAAAGAAAATTATCTAATTTTAACCTACAAACCATGAGACACTATGAATCCCCATTATTTCTAGATTTCATTACTCAACTGCTATATTTTTATACAGAATTGTTTAATATCAAAACTATTACCAATATTATGTAATATGATATTACCAACGAAAGTGGTACAGTTTCTTTCAGAACTTCAGTAAATTTGCTGTCAGGAATTTTCCATAAATAAATAAAATTCGTTTAGTTCTGTAATATTATTATTAGCACAATTACAGAGATTTTTTAAATTTACATAAGGGATGTACAGTGGTACCTCGGTATATGCTTTAGAATACGTCCAATTCGAAATACGTCCTGTTTGGACGAAACAAATTTTGCTTAGTATACGACTTCATTCAATTACACGCGCCCATCTATGAGCACAAGTAGCATTATGATAACTACACTATTCACGAATTTATATTGACTTCATTCGGTTTGAAACTATGTAATTTCTAATGGGGAGTAAAAGAGTAAAATTTTTCAACGGTAATTGAATTTGTAGCCTTATTAGTGCAAAAAAATTGCCCTGTTTTAGAGTAGTTTAATATTTTTGACTTTTTATCTTGATGGAAAGACAAAAAATACGGAAAATAAGGATAAATAACTGCCTTTTTACCCTTTTCTGGGATAAGAAAGTGCTCTTTTTGAATTCACCTATTTAGGGTAATCATATTTACCCTTTTTAGAGAACGGACTTATATAGGCACTAATAAAAATATTTTTTCTTCTTCGAATAGTGTGTATGTACTACTCTTTCGGCGGTGTACTAGACCAGACTAGACCTTCGCGGTGCCTCACGGTCTATAACTTTGTTAAATTTCTCTTCTGATTTTAATTTTTAAGTAAAATTTTATTATTTTTATTAACCATATATTGCAAAAAGGCAAATAAAAAGCAACAGAAAACTAAAAAAAAAATATTTTACAACCCCATTAATATACCATATCAAGAGGAGTTTTTCTTTTACATAAAAACGGATTAACATTTTTACATTACTTCTTATGAGAAAGGTTGGTTTGGTATACGTCCTATTTGGTATAAGTCCAAACATCAGGAACGAATTAAGATGTATGAATTACACTTAAAATATTTTATTAGTATTATTACACAAAATATCTACTAACTCCTTATTATTTTGATGAATTATTACAGATATTAATATGCAAGCCGTAATAGTACATAATTTAAAAAGTAATACCAATAATATGTAATTCTACATTAGGTATGTGATGCAATTTGCAGAAGGTAAGCAAATTTACATACTTAATAAGTAATTTTCACTTATTTTATATAATTATTAGCTTACCCGTCGCACGTTGCTGCAAAACTGCGCAAAAATTCGAATGATTATCCGTTGCGCAGTGCTGCGCAAAAATTCAGTACTCGAAAAATTATGAGGGTCCTGAGGGGCCGATATTTAAACAGAAACCTTCGTGGGAGTGTACTCAACAACTTCCCAAAGTTTCATGGCGATCGGATAAATGGTATAGTAATGCATAAAGAACAAACAGACATACTTTAATTTGTATATAATAAAGATTATGAAATTTGTAAAAATTATAGAATTTTCAGGTAGAAATGCAGAACGAATATTTATGGTAAAATAAAATTACAGATTTTTTCATAGTAGAATTTTACTATAATTTTTCTGTTAATTCGCTATTATTATTTTACAATTTACAGTGTATATAAAGATGGTCTGTTTCTACTCTTCCAGGTAATGAATGCGTCGGATGAATCATCGACGTACGTTGTTGCATGATGCTAACATCAGAGGCTAACTTTGTAACGGTTTTCATGTGAGAGTGGGGCATATGTTTACATTACGCTACTATTTAAAGATTATCTAATATATACCTTGTTTATTATAAAATTTCTTTTCAATGCGCCTTTGTAGGTGATTGATTAGGAATTATATTCAAATTGTTCAAACATGTTTTTCTTTTCTATCACACGATTAAGATTCAAAGTAATTTGTTATTCTTTTGTACGAATTGATGGTCTTTTGTTATTATTACATTTATAGCTGTGGATTAAGTAGGCGTGGATTGACACAATTTTTATATAGTAAAAAAATTTTTTACTACTCATTATATTAAAATAACACAGTTTTAGGTTCTAGTTCTGTATTAATATTTATCAGGAAAGGTGGAACATAAAAACAAGTTACTAGGTAACAAAATAAGTAACTAGATCATGATTTATTCTTTTTATAAAATAAAAATTTAAATAAAATTTGGCTTCAATTAATTAAAAATCTAGTTACTTATTTGTTACCTAGTAACTTATTTCTGTGTTCTGTTTATTTACTGTTAATGTCATTTGTATCAGTTTTCCTGATGAAGACGGACGCTGAGTTTGTTGAAATATCGATTATTAATAATAATTAATACAGAACTTAAACCTAAAGCCGTTTTATTTTACAATTTTTATATTTTTTGTGCCTGTTTCTAACAAACATTTTATGCATACAATTTGAGTAGATGAATTTGTGTATTTGGGTAGTTTGTTGTCTAGAAATGGCCGTTTTAATCGTGAATTTGAAAGAAGAGTAAATGCTGGCTGTAAGGTTTTGGGTGCTTTGGGAACTTTTGCTAGGAATGTAAATGTTTCCAAAGAAGCCACCCCGTTTGAGTATATACAATACAGTTTTGGTGCCTACGTTGATGTATAGGGTAGTGAATGTTGGATTTGGTTGCAAAAACATAAACGGAAAATGACTGCTGTGGAAATGAGATTTTTACGTGAGGTATTTGTTGTTGTAAATAGGAGAGATCGGGTACGAAATAGATTAGTGTATGGTGAGTGTGAAATTAAAAAAAAAATGTCAGTTAAGATGGTCTGGACATGTTGAGCGAATATGTCTAATGAACGTTTGCTGTTAAAAAGATTTATTTGAATGATTTTGATGGTATACGTTTGCCTGGACGTCCGATGAGTAGTTGGAGTGGTGTATGATTGAGAGGGTGGCTTGCGTGAGCGAAAGTTTCAAAGTAGTAGGAATAAAAGAGCATTTATGAGAGGAATTATGAATGAAGCGAAAGTTGCTTATTTGAATAGGAATGTTTGGAGGCGACTGATTTCAGGATGATGAAAAGAGTTTGTGCCACATTCTTTTCGGTACATGGCGTGATTGTGTATGTATGTATTGTGACAATTTAGATGAATTTAAAATTTATGTTGTTGATTAAATTTTATCAAAGTGTTCAAATTTTGAAATATTTTATTCATCTGATTTTTATCCTACCTGTCACCCATAATGGGCACGGCGTCAGTTGTTTGGAGGAGAGCTGGGTCGTAGGTGGGGTTGGTAGGAACTTTATTTTGTGATGTTGGTAAATTAGGTGGGCGCCAGTCAAAGCGGAATGTTGACGCAAATTTGAGAAGCTTTGACAAATCTCAAAAAGGAACTTATCGGGATAGGTACTGTTTTCGTCTTTTCGAGAATTTGTTTCGGAAATGAAATATCTTAATTAAATAAAAAAATATACCTGATGATGAGTTGTAATATAATAATCTTATATTGATGATTTTATTCGCTACAGAGTTACGTGTTCTTTTTCAATACAAAGAAATGTATGTCATTCGTAATAGTGTATCTAGACAGATTGTTTGACGTCTGCTGATTAGCGGGTGGTCTAGCTATAGTAGATCTTCTTCTGAGCTTTCGTAGACGCTGAGGGGACGACAGTACGCATTTCGCAGTAGCGGTTTGGTAGTTGATGAAGACTGCCAGAAAATGGTCGCTCTCGAGATCTGATTATGCCCAGTTGGCGTTCGTACGTTCAGCATAAATCGTTCAGTCACTACTTCGTGCTCGATTTGTATAACGGTATATCTCATTCAGCGGCTGATCCAAAATTTGGCTTCCAAGATAGACTGATGCTGCTAATACGACTGAATCCCACTCAGACGTCTTTGAAAGTCACAGACTGGTCCCTAAACATAAGAGGGCAGAGCAGAATAATCCGAACTAACAAATGTGATATAATCAAACAGATCGAACTTGACACAAAAGTTGATACACTTGAAATAACAGAGGTATTAAATACAAACATACGATATCATCAATATAACACAAAATTAGAGATCGTTACACGACTCAAATAAAGGACTTAAGTGAACTTAACGTATTCTATCAGGAATGTGATAGCGCAATGCAATGAAAATTCGACAGTATGCAACTAAATATACTACACACGATTCCAAACAAAATAAGTTAACTTTACCTAGTTAAATGTCCTGATTCATCATAAATTAACAGTTCAATATAAAATTATAAATACAAAGTAACATATTGGCTTTACAAACAAATAGTTGGCTTTGCTTTACGAATGGCCTGTGCGGCGAAAGTCTTTCGTTGCTATGGTCTAGACTACAAGTCGAAACTACGCGAGCAATGTCTCCGAAAGAAAGCTGTGGTACGTTCCAAACTCAAAACTAATAAAACAGGCTTCTTGCCTCAAACATAATCGAACGTTATCCACAATATCACAAAAAAATTATCTTTACGAAGACGGCCGACTATCAAAATGGACTTTAATCCGAGCCGAATTACGCACGCAGAATAATGACGCTACGCTTCAATCAACTCACGCACACAGGCTCACCAAATCATCCACAGCAGCCCATTGACGTCACAATTACGACATGCAAGTTACAATGATAGGATTGCACTTGGAATATTTGACAACATAACACATAAACTATAATACAGGATCGGGACAGTCGTGAAATTGTTTTCAAAAACAATAAATCTTAATCGATTATAAATCAAAGCATTAGAAAATTTCTTCTATAAAAATAATTCGAACTACAAATTATTTTCTCATCAAATATCTTATTAAAAGAATTAAAAATATTGTTCATTAATCCAAATGAATAATGACGCAATAAACTAGACAGATTTGAACAACATGACTGAATAAATCGTAAGTCATTGATCAAGGTCACGTGAATTTAAAAATGAATCAAAAGAAAAACAATTTGATCTAGATTTAGATTCTAATTTTCACAATTATCGCTTACCTACTTGTATTCAGCTATGCCAAATTCCAATCGTCACCAACCACATGGACGTTATTACAACGCAATTACTAGCGTTCAAATAAAATATGCTCTCCAACCGATAAAATAGAAATATTCCCACCGGAATCATAAATTTTCTAACGTTATAATTACTAAAACTTGAATATTCTAAATATTCACACAATAAAATCTCATATTCGCATTGAAAACAATTTCACTCCGGCAACAGGAACAGAGGTGTCGGCTCAAGAGAGTACGCTCTCAACGAGAGAGTGTCTGTCGACGAAGGTTGAGCGGAAGAGCAAGAGAGCGCTACCAAGGCCGACGCACATATTTATGGAATCTCCCCACTCAACAGGCGTGACGCGGAAATGACGAATTCTAACAAATTTTATTTCGCTTATTTCGATATTACTAATAATATTGCTCGTTGATATAATAATTAAATATTCTAAAACAATTACTGAATTTAGAAAATACAATATAATTCGCTGGCGTAAAATATTCAGCAATATGTCAGTAACGCCATCTCTTGTGGTTCACAGGAATCTCAATGACAGTTGTCAAAATATTTATAAGTTCTAAATTAATGATCTTGAAATCATAATCTGTTCAATTCAACTATTAAAGACACCGAAGTAATATAAAAATAATAAGGATATAATAATTGCGATATTCATCAGTTCCATATTGAGGTTAGGCCGATGTAATCGTTCGTAAGCGGAATTATTTTAATTTTCAAACAAGTGACAATGTCAAATTGTCACACAGCCCCCCTTGCAAAAGAATTTTTTATCTCATAAAAAATTATACTCAACTTTAACATGAACCGTAACATTCAGTAAATAATTTACTAATAAAAATGAATAACAATAAAAACTTTTAAAGATTACTAACTAACTGCTTTATAACAAATTTACTCCGAATTTACAGAATCGTCAGATGTTATGCTTTCGTTTTCATCCTCAGAACTTTCAGGAGCTGGTTTTAGGTCTTTAACGTGCCAAATACCCTGATCTTCATTCAGGAGGTTAGCAAGGCGATAAGTAATTGGGGATAATTTGTTCACGACGCGACATTCTATAAAGCGTGGCGCTAATTTCGACGCAAAATGCCGAATACCCGACGACAGAACATAGTTTCGTTTCCATACAGTATCTCCAACAGAAAATTCTAAGTGGCGACGATTTGCATTGTAATATTTCGCGTTCCGATTGTACGCGGCATGAATACGATCTTGCACTGTATTGAATACGGTTGCCAAGGATTCCAATCTATTGGCATACGCAATACGACTATCAGTACACACATTCTTGGGAGCGTTACCATAAAATTTTCCGGATGTGGGTACATGTCGACCGAAAGTTAGAAACGACGGCGAAAAGCCAGTGACTTGATGCACTGATGTACGAATCGCTTGAGCGACAGACGTGAGATTTTTGTCCCACTCGCGATGGTTATCATCCAAATATGACCGAATAGCTTGTTTCACAACGCGGTTCGAGCGTTCTACAAAATTTACCTGCGGATGAAATTTCGCATTGTACCATAACTTGGGAATTTCATACTTTTTAATCAAATTTTCGAAATTTTTACTCGTAAATTGTGTGCCATTATCACACATAACAATCTGTGGAATTCCAAATAATAAAAATACTTCCGATTCGAGAATCTCACAAATTTTCGGAGCATTAGCTTGACGTAACGGAAACAATAACAGAAATTTTGAAAACCAGTCCGATACGGCGAGAATATATTGATACCGATTCGGATGTGAAGTGGCAGGTAAGGGACCCATCAAATCGATGGATATTGCTTGCCATGGCGATGAAATATTTTTTTCTTTGCCCATACGTCCGATAGGCGGACGTTGTTCAACTTTCTGAGCTAAACACGTTTTACACCGTTGTACAAAATGAGCGACAGATGAGTGTAAATGCGGCCAATAATATCGTTCAGCGATACCCGCAGCTGTTTTAAAAATACCGAGATGTGCGGCGGTTGGCACATTATGACATTGCTCAATAATCGCTTTACGCTCGCAACGGGGAACTACAATTTTCCACGGTGACAGATTAGCCGGTAATTCATAGGAATGATTTCGTAATTTGAAAATTATATTATTTTCAACACGCCAATCAGGAAAAGAAATAGGTTGTTCGATAATACGTTGCCGTAACGAGATATACCATTTGTCCGTGGTATCAGCATAACTTTCAATAACAGCGACTTCTAAGGGCGCACGAGATAACGCGTCTGGTAGTTCATTTGTCTTACCAGGACGATGAATAAGTTCGAAATCAAATTGTTGTAACTTTACTGCCCAACGAGCAAGTTTACCTGTTGGTTCTGACATTCGCATTAACCATAATAACGAATAATGGTCTGTAATGACTGTAAAATGTAAACCTTCCACGTAAGGTCGGAATTTATCGATAGCAAAAACTACAGCGAGACATTCGCGTTCCGTAACAGAATAATTACGTTCCGCTTTATTAAGCGTGCGACTAATATAAGAAATAGCATGTTCGGAGCCGTCTGCGTCTTCCTGCGTTAATACAGCGCCTAGACCAAAATTAGATGCATCGGTATACATCCGAAATTTGCGGATAGGAACAGAATAATCCGGACTAACGAGTACTGGTGACGATACGAGTGCTTCTTTGAGCTTACAGAACGCGGTTTCGGCCGAGCTGTTCCATACAACAGCCATTTTCTTTTTCTTACCCTCAGTAAGATCAGAAATAGGAGCAGAAAGGGATGCGAAACTCGGAACGAAACGTCTGTACCACGAGGCTAAGCCGAGAAATCGCTTAATTTCGGTTACATTCGTCGGACGCGGAAACTGTTCAATCGCGGATACTTTTTCCGGATTTGTACGTAAGCCAAATTTATCAACTACAAAACCTAAGTAGTTCAGCGAGGGTCTACAAAATTTACATTTTTCAAAATTTACAGTGAAACCAGCTTTTTGAAAGCGATGTGAAACTTCTTTTAACGTAATTAAATGTTCTTCGAACGAATTTGTCGCAATAATACAATCGTCCAAATAAACGAAAACTTTTGGTTCAAGCTCGGGGCCAATGATTCTGTCCATCAGACGTTGTAATGTCTGACCAGCGTTACATAAACCGAACGGCATGCGTTGAAATTCAAATAAACCACGACCGGGTACTGAAAAAGCAGTCTTTTCACAAGATGAAGCGGAAAGTGGAATTTGCCAAAAAGCACTTTTTAAATCGAGCGAAGTTAAATATTTCGCACCGCGAAGTTGATTAAGAATGTAGTCTACACGCGGTAGAGGATAAGCATCTTTTTTCGTAACAGAATTTACCTTTCGACCATCAAAACAAAAACGATATTTTCCGTCAGATTTCTTAACCATCAGAACGGGTGAACTCCACGCGGATGATGAGGGACGGATTACACCGAGTTCTAACATTTCATCTAACTCTTTATTCAAATGTCCACGCACGATTTCAGACAGGGGATATTGTCGTTGCTTAATCGGAAGCGCATCAGCAGTATCGATAATATGTTCGACTAAATGAGTTTTTCCGAGTCCTACTTTACCTAACTTTTCAAAATCCGCGATTAAACTATCGAGTGATTTTTTTTGAACATCCGATAATTCATCCGAACTAGCAATGCCAATACAAGACGCAACTTCAGGCGCAGCTGTCCACGAATTCGTTGCAAAATTGACAGAAATTCCAAACGATTTACAAAAATTTACTCCGAGAATCATCGTATGACGGATTGACGGGACAATAACGAAGGTGATCGTTCGCGTTTGCGACTGAGCAGTAATCGGTAAATGAACGGTGCCAAGTGAAGCTTGGGCTTTGCCGTCTGCTGTAACAATAGTAGCATGTTCTACTGGTAACAAGCTGATTTTTAAATCACGTAATAAGGAGAGGCCGCGATATCCAATAATAGAAACATTCGCGCCAGAATCTAACAATGCCGTAATAGATTTATTATACGTAGTAACAGTAATAAAAGGGCGATCATCGGAACCGGGATTTATTAATACAGGTGCAATTTCAGGAGTTTGTACAAAACGATGGATCGTATTTAACCAAGCGGTCCATTCTTTTCTATCAGCACTTAATCTGCCGAGTTTTCGGGAGCTGACGAAACCGAAACGGCGTGTACGTTTTTTGTCTGCCTTTCACAGCAGCGTTTGCATTTGCCAGCAGTTTGATCTTTCATTCCGCATTTGTAACAGAAGATTTTACGTGGTTTAGTACAAGAATTAAAAGAATGCCCGTTTTCGTCGCAGTTCCAACATTTCATTTTAATCGAAGTGTTGTGCGGAGTAATTTCAGCAACATGAACGCGCGGCGGACGTCGATAAGCCATATCAGGTTCTAATAACGAATGGTTAGGGGACGGAGGATTTTTAAATGATGATACGTTAAATTCCGTATCTTCAATACGTTTACACGTTCGAATCAAATCGCTAATAGTATCAAATGACTGTAGTGAGCAGAGACGTTGAAACCGTGGCTGTAGATTTTTTATTATTAATGAAACACGCGAAGATTCGTCTGGTCGATGTGACAAGCGAGAAAATAAATTTTCCATAATAGCAATGTAAATTTCTACACGTTCCGTTGGACCTTGTGTCCTTTGACGTATTTCATCCATTAAAGCTAGTTCGAAATTTGACGGCAGGAAGGTTTCCTTTAGTCGGCCAACTAATTCAGACCAAGTTTTGACACTTGGGCGCACCATACGGAGCCAGATCAAAGCATCTTTCGTGAATAACGAAGAAGCTTGTCTAAATAAAGTTTCATCCGATACACCGTAAGCATACGCAGCTTCGCTAATTCGCTCAATAAATTGATTAACACCCGATAAACCGTCGAATACAATATTCCAACGACTAACTTGCGTTCTTGAATCAAAATGGTTACTCGGAATCGGAATAAAATTTTGCGTTGACGTAGTAGGATACGAATTATTTAGTGATGGTACACGAGCGTCAAGAACAGGATTATCGCGTTGATTACGTGCAGTTAAATTATCATTCTCGCGATTTATAGTTGACGAATCGAATTGTATACGATTTAACAGCGTCGGAAATTCAGGATCTAGATAGGAAGGAGTGATCGAAGTATTTCGCAAGACAGAGGTTTCGTTCGATGAGCCAGCTGGTGGTGCGTCAGCTTCTGAGTTCAAATTAATCAGATTCGCAGACGGATTGCCACGAATTGACTCACGAATTTGCGTGTGCATATTTTTTGTGACCGAAAGCAACTTGATGAGTTCTTGTTGATGATTTAATGATAATAAGCAAATGCGATCTTGCAAGTAAAAAATTCTTGAATTCAACAGTTCATCATGTAGCTTACGTTCAGCGGGATTAAGAAATGGCAAAATTTTTAGCATACCCAATACTTCATGCAACTTTAACTGACATACTCTGGATTCGTTCACAGGAACAGGACTGCATTCAGGCCTTATCATTGACTGAACTCGTTCTTTCTCTAACTGTAGAAGTCCTTCTAGTACGATTCGCTTGCTGTTTAGTGATCCGGATTCGGAGACATTGCGTATTGATAACTCATGTTCAATTTCGTCCTCATACAGGTGCTCGATTCGATACGGAAGGTTCGCCATGTTACAAAGTATAATTAGTAAGCAAAATAACACAATATAATTCAAAATAATAAATAACACAAGATAATGCAAAATATTCAATAAATAAATTAATAGCCAACAAATAATATTAAAATAGCCAATAGTAACAATAATATAATTCAAAACAATAAATTAAATAACTGATAGCAAACAAATAATATCAAAATAGCCAATATGAACGATAATAACTTATAATAACTATAAAAATTTTCGAACTCAAATTCTCGGAAAAGTGAAAGGAAGGAATGGACTAATTCGAAGACAAAAATTTTTTGTGCAAAGCAAATCACAATATGAACAAAGGCCCCACGTTGGGCGCCACTTATTATGTGTGACAATTTAGATGAATTTAAAATTTATGTTGTTGATTAAATTTTATCAAAGTGTTCAAATTTTGAAATATTTTATTCATCTGATTTTTATCCTACCTGTCACCCATAATGGGCACGGCGTCAGTTGTTTGGAGGAGAGCTGGGTCGTAGGTGGGGTTGGTAGGAACTTTATTTTGTGATGTTGGTAAATTAGGTGGGCGCCAGTCAAAGCGGAATGTTGACGCAAATTTGAGAAGCTTTGACAAATCTCAAAAAGGAACTTATCGGGATAGGTACTGTTTTCGTCTTTTCGAGAATTTGTTTCGGAAATGAAATATCTTAATTAAATAAAAAAATATACCTGATGATGAGTTGTAATATAATAATCTTATATTGATGATTTTATTCGCTACAGAGTTACGTGTTCTTTTTCAATACAAAGAAATGTATGTCATTCGTAATAGTGTATCTAGACAGATTGTTTGACGTCTGCTGATTAGCGGGTGGTCTAGCTATAGTAGATCTTCTTCTGAGCTTTCGTAGACGCTGAGGGGACGACAGTACGCATTTCGCAGTAGCGGTTTGGTAGTTGATGAAGACTGCCAGAAAATGGTCGCTCTCGAGATCTGATTATGCCCAGTTGGCGTTCGTACGTTCAGCATAAATCGTTCAGTCACTACTTCGTGCTCGATTTGTATAACGGTATATCTCATTCAGCGGCTGATCCAAAATTTGGCTTCCAAGATAGACTGATGCTGCTAATACGACTGAATCCCACTCAGACGTCTTTGAAAGTCACAGACTGGTCCCTAAACATAAGAGGGCAGAGCAGAATAATCCGAACTAACAAATGTGATATAATCAAACAGATCGAACTTGACACAAAAGTTGATACACTTGAAATAACAGAGGTATTAAATACAAACATACGATATCATCAATATAACACAAAATTAGAGATCGTTACACGACTCAAATAAAGGACTTAAGTGAACTTAACGTATTCTATCAGGAATGTGATAGCGCAATGCAATGAAAATTCGACAGTATGCAACTAAATATACTACACACGATTCCAAACAAAATAAGTTAACTTTACCTAGTTAAATGTCCTGATTCATCATAAATTAACAGTTCAATATAAAATTATAAATACAAAGTAACATATTGGCTTTACAAACAAATAGTTGGCTTTGCTTTACGAATGGCCTGTGCGGCGAAAGTCTTTCGTTGCTATGGTCTAGACTACAAGTCGAAACTACGCGAGCAATGTCTCCGAAAGAAAGCTGTGGTACGTTCCAAACTCAAAACTAATAAAACAGGCTTCTTGCCTCAAACATAATCGAACGTTATCCACAATATCACAAAAAAATTATCTTTACGAAGACGGCCGACTATCAAAATGGACTTTAATCCGAGCCGAATTACGCACGCAGAATAATGACGCTACGCTTCAATCAACTCACGCACACAGGCTCACCAAATCATCCACAGCAGCCCATTGACGTCACAATTACGACATGCAAGTTACAATGATAGGATTGCACTTGGAATATTTGACAACATAACACATAAACTATAATACAGGATCGGGACAGTCGTGAAATTGTTTTCAAAAACAATAAATCTTAATCGATTATAAATCAAAGCATTAGAAAATTTCTTCTATAAAAATAATTCGAACTACAAATTATTTTCTCATCAAATATCTTATTAAAAGAATTAAAAATATTGTTCATTAATCCAAATGAATAATGACGCAATAAACTAGACAGATTTGAACAACATGACTGAATAAATCGTAAGTCATTGATCAAGGTCACGTGAATTTAAAAATGAATCAAAAGAAAAACAATTTGATCTAGATTTAGATTCTAATTTTCACAATTATCGCTTACCTACTTGTATTCAGCTATGCCAAATTCCAATCGTCTCCAACCACGAGGACGATATTACAACGCAATTACTAGCGTTCAAATAAAATATGCTCTCCAACCGATAAAATAGAAATATTCCCACCGGAATCATAAATTTTCTAACGTTATAATTACTAAAACTTGAATATTCCAAATATTCACACAATAAATTTTCACGTTTGCATTGAAAACAATTTCACTGCCGATACAAGAACAAAGACGTCCGTTCAAGAGAGTACGCTCTGAACAAGAGAGTTAGTCGCTGCGACCTTGTCGAAGAAGAGAAGAACGCTACCTGGCACTCGTCGCTGCCCAAGAGCCCAAGAGAACGAGCCACGCCGAAACGCTTGTACTTATGCACTCTCCCCACCAACAGGCGTGACGCGGAAATGACGAATTCTAACAAATTTTATTTCGCTTATTTCGATATTACTAATAATATTGCTCGTTGATATAATAATTAAATATTCTAAAACAATTACTGAATTTAGAAAATACAATATAATTCGCTGGCGTAAAATATTCAGCAATATGTCAGTAACGCCATCTCTTGTGGTTCACAGGAATCTCAATGACAGTTGTCAAAATATTTATAAGTTCTAAATTAATGATCTTGAAATCATAATCTGTTCAATTCAACTATTAAAGACACCGAAGTAATATAAAAATAATAAGGATATAATAATTGCGATATTCATCAGTTCCATATTGAGGTTAGGCCGATGTAATCGTTCGTAAGCGGAATTATTTTAATTTTCAAACAAGTGACAATGTCAAATTGTCACAGTATATATGTAGTAATGTATTTATACGTCTTCCTAGATAAATTTAAATAGGCACAATAAATTTAGAAATAACAGCAAAGTAAAAAAACAGATAAAAAAAATAAATTTATTCAATAAATTTGTGTTATTAGGCCGAGAAAACAATATTCTTTTGAGATCAAAACGCAAAATTATCGAACATTTTATTTGATCTGTAAATTCCGTATTTACAATACTGTTTTCACAGGTATAAGACCCAAATAGGAAGAAAATAAAAAACAAATCAAACGTAAATAACGCATTGTTTTACAAAATCGTACTTTTTAACCTATTGAAAAAAAAAAACAAAACACAAAAAAAAACAAGCGAGTAAATAGCAAAATGCCAATTGTTCAACAATGCGCAGAATTTACACCCAAACAATTGAATTACGAATAAGCATAATATCTATATACACAAATATTTGTGTAACGTGAACAAAAAACAACAAAAAAAAAAACAGAAGGCGAAAAAGAACGAATAATCAATATAAAATAAAATAAAAACAGCTGAAAATACTGTAATACTGAAACAATTCAGAAAAACAATAAATCTTTTGAAGTTAATTGGTAAAAAAAACGCCGCGCCGTGTATCTGCCTTTCCACATGTATGTGCGATGATAATATGGCCCCCGCGCGCGTGCAAATGAAATAGGTGGGCTCTGGAGGCCGAAAGCGGCGCGGCGGCTCCCAATGGAAAAAAGTTTAATTTTTAATTTAATTCAGGTATATAGCGGATGAAAAAGGAACCTGACATTACAAAATGCCGTTTGGTTAATTTCATTTTGAAACAAAGCTTTTGGTTACGAAAGAATTTCAGGAGCGTGGAAAAAAAATACATATATACACATACGCGGGGCTGACGCACCAGTTCAACTCTCGGGACTCTGGGTCCACTCACAGAGAGATGACCGACTCACATATACCTACAGAGGCCGACATTTTATTTTATTTATTTTTTATTTTCAGTTCCATTTCAATTTTTGTTTTGTTTTTGCTTTTTTTGACTTTTACCATCTATTTTATGTACAGTAATCGCATGCTAAACTAAATAAATATTAAAATAAAACACTTTAAATTAATTGTTATTAATAATCGACGTTTCGACGAACTCAACGTACGTCTTCATCAGAAAAAATGATACAAATAACATATACAATAAATAAACAAAACATAGAAGCAAGTTACTAGATAATAAAATGAGTAACTAAATCATAACATTTATAAATTTTTAATTAATGGAAGCCAAATTTTGTTTTTATCAATTAATACTGATTAATATTAACATAGTAAAAAAATCTTTCAGAACTAATTATATTTAAAACTCAACGTACATCTTCATCAGGAAAAATGATACAAATGATACAGTAAATAAATAGAGCATAGAAACAAGTTACTAAGTAACAAAATAAGTAACTAGATTATAAAATTTTACTAATACACCTTGAAAATCATTCGTATTAATTGTTTTAACCAAACGTTCGCTCAAAATGACCCAACCATCTTACGTAACTGACTAACACCAACTTTTGCAACAACATTTTTTTTTCAATTTCACATTCATCATACACTAATTTCGTATCCGAATCCCTAGTTACAGCACATACCGCCACATGAAACTCTCATTTCTACAACTATGGTTAACTGGACAGCCTACATAGCCTGCATTGCCTAACAGGCCGATTCAATGATTGAGTAACATGTGAAAAATAAAATCTTAACATTTTGAGTATTATTAGATAATAAACTACCCAAATACACAAATTAATCTATTTGCTGTAAACGTACACGATCAAATATGAAATTGAACAAAAATAAATCAAACAGCTTATTAAAATATTTTATTGGAATTAATAATTATAGTCAGTCATATAATAAAATTGAAATTAGTATATATATATTTCGCGTAATAAATAATTTGCATTGTATAAATTATTTTCTATTTCACAAACATCACATGCATACCATCAGCATTGGGAGCTGAATTTACAATATCACAATTTTCGGTTCGATTTTAATAATGTGCATCGCGCGCTCCCGTTTATAATAGTTGATTGATTTTCGTTAATTTACAATTTAATTAACATCAAACAGAATTGATTAAAAGCTTTTTGGCAAACAGGGTCGCCCGATGCGAGCGAACAACAACAGAGCACGCACATATACAAAAAAAAAGCCAAAATATCGGATAATTTTATTTTCAATATCTCTCTCTCTCGCCCGTGTTTATTCAACTGTTACACTAATTATTTTAGTATGATTTCAGTGTGCTGTGCTTCCATTTCATTCTCTCTCTTTTGTTTTCTGTTTTCGAATAAACGAATTAAAATACTATTATGTTTATTTATATTTTACGCAGATTAATTTACAATGTAATTGAGATATTTATATACCAACTTCAAAGTGTAAATTATATACAGAAATTTTCAGTCAAAGTGTGTTTTTGCAATTTTGCTGATTTATTTATTAGCATGTCGCTCAGAAAGTCGACTCTAATTGTGCTAAAAATTGTGATTTTAGAGCATATTATATCGTTATATCACATATGATAAGGAAGGTATTGTAATCATACCAATTTTGACATATCCAGATTTGTAACAGATAAACACGAATTAGGCTTATAGTAACACGAATTGATAGAATTAATGTTGTCGGTAAAGTTATGAATCTTGTGTTGAATAAGTGCAAAGTTTTAATTTTTGAGAAGGGTGACTTGACGACTGAATGTAATGTATTGTAACAAAATGAAGTTCTATATAATTTCCAGAAGGTTATGTTTGCATGTGTGTGTGAGTGCACATGTGTGTGTGTGTGTGTATACGTGCAGTAAGGCACGCTATTAGATCGTGTTTACGTAATGTGATGACGTAATGTCGGTGTGAGTTGTGTGTGTATGTATGTGTGGAAAGATCTAGCAGGCTTCTCGAAAAAGACCAGAGCATTCGCGTAGGTTTGGTTGCAGGGTATATAGGCTCTTCAAAGCACACGCCGAAGCAGTCATCATAAGTTAGTCGATCTGGTGAGATCGTGTAGTCGGTCCGGGGGGCCGAAAGGTGATGGCTCAGTGAGTTATCGTCAGAGAGCGATCCTAGTTGGGTTAATTGGCGATAGCTCGGTTAAATAAATAAATAGTGTGATATAAATATGTGGAAATAAATGTGCGCAAGTATAAGTGAATATGGTGTTAGTTTATAAGTTGTGTTAATGTCAGTCCGATAGGTGTAAGATTAATTATAAGTAATGTAAATAGTGTAATGTTTGTTTAGCTCCGCTCGGCTAACCATTGTTGTTATATAGTTATTGTTATGTAGTGTTTAAGTGTTGTAAATAAATGCTAGTCAAAAATACAATCGCAAATATGGTGGTGATTTATTTAATACAATTCCAATACTGTTCAGACTGCCCCGACACGAATTCAATTCACGTTACATTGGTGTCAGGTGTGAGGGGTGTGTTTTGAGCAGTATTGGAATGAAGGCGAGTATTTGCGATTGTTGAACAATGTAAGCTCGATTTACTGATGAGATCTGATTGTTGTAAATGATTTTTGTTAGTAAGTCGAGTATTTTGTTATATGTGTATATAGTTTTAAATTAGTAGTTACACTGTGATAGGAATGATCGGAATGGCATTGTGTGTGTGTGCTTGCAACTGGTATTGTTGCGAAAGTGTTAGTGACAGTGATAATTATGCCAAGAAAGATGAAGAATGAAAACATCAGAGAGACAGTGCTGCGGTTGAAACAAGTTCCAATGATGGCTGAGTACAGTGGTTCCACAACTTGGAATGAAGTGGGGCTGATGGGCAACGAGGCGATGACATGGTCGTTCATGGAACACAACGGACTGGATGGATCGGAGTGGAGGATGGTCGATGTATGCTTGGGGCATGCGGTGTATACATCCTCACTCAAATTCTTCGATCTATACACAACGAAAGTGTTCTGGTTGTTCGAGGATTGATGGGTCATCGGTCGTTGAAGATCTGGATGCTGGTCAGATAGTTGTAGAAGATTGTGGAAAAGAGAGGCACTGCAGTCATTGGAAGCAAGTAGATGTTTCGGTTAGAATATCTGAAGGCAGCAGCTGTGATTCCTTGGGCAAGATGCTGTCACTACGCGATCAGAATGTTATGATCGCGGCGTATGAATGAAGATAGTATTCTGGGTTCTTGCCGGCATCTAACATCACGCCGGTCGGCAAGTGGATGTCCGTTATTGGCTGTCACTAGCCAACGAAGAACTTGGCGGTGAAGATTGCATGCAGTAGAAGATGAGAAAGCACTATAGGAGTATTCAGGACGGATTCTCGAGAAAGGATTGTGTCATGATGCGGCAGGGTCCGAGGCAGGTTACGGGCTGAGAGGACTGAAGTGGAGCAGGTTGAGGGTATGCTGGGCGCATGCCGGGTGTAGATCTGCTCAGGAAAATTCTTCAGTCAGTAATTGTTCGTAACGGAAAGGCCAGGGAGTACCACTCTCGATAAAGGACGGCATCATGGTACTGATAGTCCGAGGCAAGGTTGCGGATCGGATTGGTCAACTGGAGAACGTCAAGTACATGCTGGGGTATGTCGGGATTGGCGAGTTGAGATCCGACCGCACGGTTGAAGCCAGAGAAGCCGCTGGACTGGTGGCTGGTCCTGAAGATAGTGCTGCAGGAGAACCAGCATGCGGAGATTTTTGCGGACACCCAAAATATCCTCCTATGATGGAGCAAGCGTGTTCCGGGACGGAACAGTCTTAAGAAGGAGGCAGTGTAACAAAATGAAGTTCTATATAATTTCCAGAAGGTTATGTTTGCATGTGTGTGTGAGTGCACATGTGTGTGTGTGTGTGTATACGTGCAGTAAGGCACGCTATTAGATCGTGTTTACGTAATGTGATGACGTAATGTCGGTGTGAGTTGTGTGTGTATGTATGTGTGGAAAGATCTAGCAGGCTTCTCGAAAAAGACCAGAGCATTCGCGTAGGTTTGGTTGCAGGGTATATAGGCTCTTCAAAGCACACGCCGAAGCAGTCATCATAAGTTAGTCGATCTGGTGAGATCGTGTAGTCGGTCCGGGGGGCCGAAAGGTGATGGCTCAGTGAGTTATCGTCAGAGAGCGATCCTAGTTGGGTTAATTGGCGATAGCTCGGTTAAATAAATAAATAGTGTGATATAAATATGTGGAAATAAATGTGCGCAAGTATAAGTGAATATGGTGTTAGTTTATAAGTTGTGTTAATGTCAGTCCGATAGGTGTAAGATTAATTATAAGTAATGTAAATAGTGTAATGTTTGTTTAGCTCCGCTCGGCTAACCATTGTTGTTATATAGTTATTGTTATGTAGTGTTTAAGTGTTGTAAATAAATGCTAGTCAAAAATACAATCGCAAATATGGTGGTGATTTATTTAATACAATTCCAATACTGTTCAGACTGCCCCGACACGAATTCAATTCACGTTACAGTATATATATGTAGGTTAGTATGGCTCAAAGGACGCACTTTGGTTTTAAATAAACACAAAACACTTGATGTTAATGATTTTAATGGATATTAAGTAATGAATTTACACAATAATATAACTAGGTATAACAAAATTGAATCTTTTAATAAAGTTATTCGTCTTATACGTCGTTGCTCAGCAGCCCGTCTTGACTACTGACTCGTCTTCGTCTCACTTCGCCTTGCTTCCGTCTGCCGCGCGCCATACTCGCATATACAGGGGCGTGCGTTGAATTTCTTTCTACAACTCGGCCGTCCTGATGGTCCTCCGCCTCGGTTGGACTACCTTCGCTGTCTTCTTCGGAGTCGGATTCATCATGACGCCAAGGCTTCATGAAATCAGCGCTCGACATCGTTTGGTGTGGGCCTTCACCGGTCTCAGCTCTTACGACTTTGTAACGATCGTGACCTTGAACCTCAGACACACGGTATGGACCTAGAAAATTACTAAATAATTTTAAACCAGGAGCGAACTGCGTCCGCTTGATTGCTACTAGATCTCCTATGGTATACTTATGGGCTTCTTTTCTTCTTTTGTTGTAAACACGTCTGTTTTCATCTTGGATCTTCTGGATTTGTTGTTTCGCACGGTTACGTAACTCTTCTCGTGCGTCTTGAAATTGTTTGCGGCTTTCTTCTTCAATTATTTCTTTCAACTTGACATCTTCTGCATTCTTCATGCGGGTTCCGACTAACAGTTCAAATGGGGTCGTCTCAATACTGCGTTGATATGTTGAGTTCATTGCCTTTTGTACGCTAGCAACATGCTTGAACCATTGTTTGGGATCGTCGAGAGATAATTTCGATAAAACAGATATAATTATTCGGTTCATTCGTTCCACTTGTCCATTGCCTCTTGGAACTCCTGTGGTTATCATCGAATGATTAATATTTTCTTGCTTACAATAGTCTTCGAAACCTTTGGACGTGAATGCAGCGCCTCTATCAGTTATTATTCTACTGGGGTTGCCAAATGTCTGTTGGATGACATTCAGTTTCTGCAGGACTTCTTGTGTATTGGTCGTCTTCGTGGGAAAAATCCACGTATACTTCGTAAATGCATCAGTTACTACAAATAAGTATTTGTAATCCTTGCGGCTTGAGGGTAGTGGTCCTAAATGATCTAAATGGTAAGTGTGTAACGGACCATCACTTTTGTCTATGGGATTTAACCATCCTTCCTTCTTTCCAGTCTTTGCGTTTGCTAATATACAAGGTATACAGTTTTCAATAACATACTTGATCTTTTTCTCTAACTTCGGAATCCAGTAGTCTTTCTGAATCATTTCTTTTGTTTTGGTAACTCCAAAATGTCCGAAATCGTGTACTTGTTTGATCACTTCTATTTCTAGACTCTTAGGTACGATTAAAAGATCAATACCATCTTGATATTTATACAAAAGTCCATTCTTTTCTTCATATACAGGATCGTTTTTGTTTTTCAGTCTTTCCCTTATTCGTTCTAGATCTGCGTCTTTCTCTTGTGCACGTTTCAGTCTCGGGATAATTCCATCTATGCTGATCATCATAATGGGATTTCTAGAGAGAGCATCAACGTGCTTCATCCTCTCTCCCGGTCGATGTTCTATAGTATATTCGTAGTCTTCTAGCTGTAAAGCCCATCGTGCTATTCGAGAGCTTATCTCTCTTTTACTCATCGTTAGTTTGATTGCAGCACAATCAGTCACGATTTTAAATTTTGTCCCTAACAAATAAATCTTGAATTTTTTGAGCGCTGCCACAATGGCTAGTAGCTCCAGCTCGTAACTGCAATAATTCTGCTCAGGCGGCGTGTTTTTTCTACTGTAATAGAAAACTGGATGAAATTGGTGATCTTCTTCGTCTTTTTGCAACAGGATTGCTCCAATACCATACTTAGAAGCATCTGTGTGCAGTTCTGTTTCAACGTCTTGTTTATAAATCTTTAATACCGGTCGTTGTGTTAGGCAAGATTTCAGTGTCTCAAAAGACTTTTTATGCTCTTGTTGGAATTCAAACTTAGCATTTTTCTTTAATAGGTCACTTAGCGGTCTAGCTATTTGACTGTAGTTCTTTACAAACTTTCTAAAGTAACCTGTTAAACCTAAAAATTGCTGAACTTCCTTGACATTTTTAAGTTCGGGGTAGACTTGTACGGCTTTTAGTTTTTCTGGACTAGGACTAAGATAACCATTTTCTACTTCGTGACCTAGGTAAGTTATTTTAGGACATAAGAACTGACACTTTTCCCAATTAACTTCGAGACCATAATCTTTTGCTCGATCTAATATTAATTTCAATCTGAGTATAGCTGAATTTTTATCTTCCGCTAATATTACTACATCATCCATATAGACGGCTACAACACCTTCTCGTATTAAGTCATGGAAAATAAAATTGACGTACCTTTGGAATGAAGCAGGTGAATTGCAAAATCCGAAAGGGGTTTTCTTAAACTCGTACTGTCCCGTCGGTGTCACAAACGATGTATATTTTTGACTTTCGGGGTCAACAGGCACGTGATAAAATCCGTTCTTGAGGTCTATTGTACTAAACCATTTAGCGCCTTGTAGTTTATCCAGTTGATCTTCAATCAGCGGTAAAGGATAGCGATCTTTGATTGCCATTGTATTTAGTTTCCTGTAATCTATACACATTCTAATTTTACCGTTTTTCTTCCGCACCAAGACAATAGGGCTACTATATTCGGAATTACTGTGAGTGATGATGCCTTTTTCTAACAATTCTTCTATTTGATCATTAACTTCTTTTAGTTCTAGGGGTGATAGTCTTCTCGGCAATTGTCTGAGAGGTTCATCACTTTTCATAATTATCTTCGTTACAACAGGCGTCTGTTTAATTAGCTTCGGCTTGTAATTTTCAATTACTTCGGTAACTTCTTTCCTCGTTTGCTCATTTAAGTGATTTAAGTCGACTTTATTTTCCGAAATGATATTTATCAAATGGTCACAATAATTCTTTTTCTTTACATACGTTTTGTCTCTCGTTGCTTCTATACTTGCCTGGTCTAGGATGTTATTTCCTATGATGACTTCGTAATCTACTGCATTACGGCCTACTATGTAGTATTTCAGCGAATATTCTTCATCATCAATAGATGTACTTGCTTGAAACGAACCTTTAGTTATAACGCTGCTCGAACCAAATCCATTCAACGTGATATTATCGCTGACTGTTTCGGGTGATCCTATCTTGTCGTAGATATCTTCGCGAACTATGCTAACGTCCGCGCCAGTGTCTACCAATGCTAATAATTCTTGATTGTTTATCTTGATCGGTACTTGATTAGTCGATTGCATAGTCTTGATGTTATTCATTTTGGCTTTTTCGTCATCGGGATTTCTGCTGTTCGGGCATTTTTTGGCAACATGTCCAAACGTGTTACATCTAAAACATTTAATACCCTTTTCTTTAGATAGACATTCTCTGGATCTGTGGCCCTTGTCACCACAACTGAAACAACGTAAAGTAACTTTTCCATCTCTTCTCTCATCTGTTTTTGATGTACCAGCTGCCGTAGGGATGTTTTTCTTTTCAAATCTGCTTTCTTTCATCATTTTTTTCTTAATTGTGTCATACAGCTTTACCTTGTCTTTAAATTCTTGGAAATTCTTGGCACCGTAGAGTACAATTTTACTATGAGCGTCGTCGGGTATGCCATCGATAATATACTGTATTATTATTTCTGGTTCCATTTGTGCACGACTTGCAATTTCGCGCATGATCAACATATATTCTTGCACCGTTTCCTCTTTCTTTTTCATTCTATTCATCAGCATTCTATGAACTTCTACTGTACTGATTTTCTCTTCAAATTCATCTTTTAGTATTGTTTTCAATTTACTCCACGTAGTGATTCCTCTTTCTGACTGAATTAACATCTTTGCCAGACCGTCGAGTGATTTTTTCGCGAATATCAATTTCTGTAAATCGGACCAACCAGTTAATTCGGCCAATTCTTCGAAATCATCAATCCATTTATTTATCGGGAATCCATCTTTTCCACTAAATCGTCGCACTGATCCTTCTATATCACGAAACGAAAAAGAGAACAGTTGATTTGTAATTGACGTCGTCTTGAGCTTCATTTCGTTTTCTTTTCTCGTTTCATCTTTATATCGGCTTTGTTTATCTTCTTCATCGTCGTCGTCTTCTTCATCGTCGTCGTCTTCTTCATCGTCGTCGTCTTCTTCATCGTCGTCGTCGTCTTCATCATCGTCTTCTTCATCGTCGTCTTCTTTATCTTTAACAGTTTCTCGTTTTTCGATTTTGCACAAGAATGATAAAATTCTAATGCTTAACTCTTCCTCTGAGCCACCGTTTTCTAAATCCAACACATTACACACAGACACCAGGTCGGCCAGTGTATAATAGTTTTGTATTTCGTCTAACCTCCGTTGGTATTCGTTTGAATCAACTTTGAATGTAAATCCACTGAATTTTTTTAATTTACCACGATTTAAACGCGATTGTTCATCGTTGAAAATAAGCATATGTAGAATTTTTAGCGACTTAACTGTTCCGTACGTAATATTATGGTTAATGGCATCAATTTCAGATAATGTCGGCATTTTGCGTGCTTATTTACTTATCTTAACGCGTAAAATAATCGAAAAAATAAATACGAATGCGAAATGTAAAAATACAAAAAAAAATGTAACGCCACTGTCTTTCACGTATGCGCATCAGTCGCCAAGCTACGTCACGTCACGTCACGTCACGTCACGCCACGCCACGCCACGCCACGGCAAATGCGACACTAAACGTTCCCGCTTTTAACACGTGTTCGATGCAACAAGCAAACTATGGAATAAATGCAATATGCAAACGATTGCAAATGTTTCTGTTAATTCACAGCTTATTAGTCACTTTTGAACTCTGTCAATAACACCTTATTGTTACTTTCAAAGTATTTAGCTCACTGTCACGTAATTCAATCTCGGTCGAGTTCCCCAAGTTTGTAGGTTAGTATGGCTCAAAGGACGCACTTTGGTTTTAAATAAACACAAAACACTTGATGTTAATGATTTTAATGGATATTAAGTAATGAATTTACACAATAATATAACTAGGTATAACAAAATTGAATCTTTTAATAAAGTTATTCGTCTTATACGTCGTTGCTCAGCAGCCCGTCTTGACTACTGACTCGTCTTCGTCTCACTTCGCCTTGCTTCCGTCTGCCGCGCGCCATACTCGCATATACAGGGGCGTGCGTTGAATTTCTTTCTACATATATATATATATATATATATATATATATTATATATATTAATGGTGCACGTTTAGAGCAGGTAGATGAATTTGTGTATTTAAGTAGTTTATTGTCTAGAGATGGCCGTTTTGATCGTGAAATTGGAAGGAGAGTAAATGCTGGTTGTAAGGTTTTGGGTGCTTTGGGAAGTTTTGCTAGGAATGTAAATGTTTCCAAAGAAGCCACCCCGTTTGTGTATATACGAGGGCTGACAATAAAGTAAGGTCTCCAATTTTTTTTTTCATAGAAAATGACATTTATTTACAAAAAGCGATACACCGTTGGAAAGGCCAAGGTCTTGGCTACTTTTCTACATAATCGCCATTTTTTTCCAACACCTTGCGCATCCGCACGATGAACTTGTCTATGCCGGCAGAATACCACTCTCCGTCCGCCTCGCGCAGCCAGGTGTTGACCTCTTTCTGAACCTCCGCGTCACTATCAAACTTCTTCCCTCCGAGATGTTTTTTCAGGGCGGGGAACATGTGGTAGTCACTTGGGGCCACGTCGGGACTATAGGGAGGGTGATCGATGATTTCCCAGCCAAATTTCTTGAGCAGGTCAAGGGTAACGTTGGCTGTGTGCGGGCGCGCGTTGTCGTGGTGAAATTTCACTCCTTTGCTCAGCAATCCCGGGCGTTTGTTTTTTATGGCACGACGAAGCTTTTCCAGGGTCTCACAGTACCTTGCTGCATTGATAGTGGTTCCCCTTGGCATGAAATCCACCAACAATACCCCGTGGCGATCCCAAAACACCGTAGCCATCACCTTGCCGGCTGACAGTGTCGCCTTAAACTTTTTGGGTTTCGGAGAATCGCTATGGCGCCATTGTTTGGACGACTCCTTTGTTTCGGGTGTGTAGTGATGAGCCCACGTTTCATCCCCCGTAACAAACCCTTCCAAAAAATCATCGCCTTCCTCTTCAAAACGGGCCACAACTTTGGTCGCACATTCCACGCGCCGCTTCATGTGGTCTTCGGTCAGCTGTTTCGGCACCCATCGGGCAGAAACTTTGTGATACTGCAAGTTGTTCACAAGGATATGACGGATTGTTTCGCTGCTACACACTCCTCCAAGCTTCTCTTTCAAGTCCGTAATTGTCGCACGGCGGTTTTTGAGCATTTCTGCCTCCACTGCTTGAACAATCGCATCCGAGACCGACGGTCGGCCACTTCTCTCCTCGTCGTGAACATTAGTGCGCCCGAAATTGAACTCGCGGCTCCACTTACGCACGTTTTTTATGTCCATACACTTTTCCCCGTAAACTTCAACTAGTTGACGATGGATTTCAATAGGTGTCACCTTTTTCGCACTCAAAAAACGTATTACAGAACGCAATTCGCACTTGGACGCTGACGCGAGGGGTACCTCCATCGTTGACGGCTGCTCAGCCAAGACTGAGCGGTCGGGGAAGCCTCACCCAGCAGCAAAGTGGTACTGGGGGAACCAAGGAACACGGCGGTGTTGCCAGATTTCGCCTAGCGCGTGATCCGGCGAAGTTGCAGCGTTGGAGACCTTACTTTATTGTCAGCCCTCGTACAATGCAGTTTTGGTGCCTACGTGTCCACAGACAGACAAACAACATTCTAAAAACAGTTGATTCATATTACTATAAACCAAATTCGTGCTTACCTGTAAAAAATCTTGATATGTCAAATTTAGTATGATTACAATATCTCCCTTATCATATGACGGTCGATAAAAACATTAAAACTTCAATTGTTTAAATTTTTCTTCATGGCTACACATTAAATCTTTCTTATATATAAAAAATATATTTTGTACACTTAAATCAGGTGTTAAATTTTTTACTTTACAGGTGTACAACCTGTATTTATTAAGTAGAAAACTCTATTTTTTTTCTCTATTTTCTAGTCACGTCAATTTTTGGAACTCTACGTGATATTTCTCTCACTGTACAGATTAAATTTTAAAAATACTTTCCCTTCATAAATCAGATATTTTCAACATTTTTCGAAAATTCTAGAAAGATTTTACAATCTATATAGCACTACAAGACTTTTACAATAAAAATCATTATTATGTAATGAACGCACAAACCGTTACATTTTAATTATAAATTAAATATAACTTGCTTCACATAAATAATAAACTTTTATGTTTATATAAAAAAAATAATCTTGTAATAAATTTCAACTCACATTTTGAAAAGTCAAATTATGTTTTCACAATATATAATTAGCATTATTAATTTAAATAACGGAAATTATAAATAAAAATCTTTGCTAAAATATTTCAAGTAGAATGTCGCGTTTATCGTTCGAAATTTGAAACAAATATTTTAGTTTTTCTTTTTCTTATATTAATTATTTCTAAAACTCATAAATACATATGTCATCAACAATTCAATAACTAATATTTATTTACGTAAAATACTAGATTAAATATTTTTTAGATATCTCGTATATAATTTTTTTTACACATTTTTATATATATATATAATATTAAGGTGGTCCTTATTAAAAAGCTATAATGATTAATAATAATCATTATAGAGCTTCATTAGCTTTTTTCTGAGTCAGAAATCATATTTTTCAAATTCACACCACTCCGTTAATAATCATCGGAATGGCATGAATTTTGGATTACTAAAAAGCATATTTCATTAGCTTTTTGGTGATTATTTTGAAATATTTTTAAAGTAAATACAATGAAAGTTATATCCCAAAATGTCTAAATAAGCGATTTCCCCATTTAAGCTAAATGCAAATTTTGAACCTTCAACAGGCACGGGTTAATATCATCTGAAAGGTCTGGGAAGTGTATGAACATTTTTTTTACTTATTTGGAGTAATTTTGGCGGGTGGGAGCAACAAATTTCCGACTTTGCCAAAATAAGGACCACCCTAATATTATATATATATATATATATATATATATATATATATATATATATATATATATATATATATATATGACCTAGAAACACATTGTATATTCATATATAAAATACACATTGTATATAAAATTCTTTAGATACTTTGCATACATATAATTCTAAATATTTTTTTAAAACACATTGTATATAATTTTCTTAGACACGTAAAGCTGCATTACTTGTATACCATAATAATGTAAAAATATCGCATTAAAATTTTTTTTTAACAATTCTGTATTAAAATTTATTTATAACCGACGTTTCAGCGAAACTCAACGCTCATCTTCCTGATCAAGACAAGCGTTAAGTTTCGTCGAAACATTGATTATAAATAAATTTTAATACAGAACTTTCACCGAAAGCAGTTTTATTTAAGTCAATTATGTCCAAACTAATTACTTACAAACATTTCTACTTAAATTTAGTTGTCATTTTTGTTAAATATTCTTCAGTTACGTGACCAAAAATTGACAATATATTTTTTCAGTCATTTATACAAACCAAGTTGTAAATGTTAATTTACTTAGTATTTGTTTATCTCTAATATAATGACAAACTAAATTTGTGTCATTTAACAAGTTTTTCTTTGTCGTGATACCAGTTTTCACCGCTACATAGCGCTATAATCGGTGTCTCTTCACCTGAAGATGACTATCACTTAGTAGCGGTTCAGCCAATTCTGATTATGATCTAGCGGCAACTTTGTAGTTTGAAATATTTATTTCCTTTATTTTTTTTTCCGTGTCGTTTAATTGATTACCTCGACAAATATACTAATTTTTTTTCTTTCTTATTTTTAACTTTTCAGCTGTTTATTTAAAAATACTATCTATCAATCTTACATTATTTATAATTATTTTTTTTTTTGTAATTTGATATTAATGTAAAATACTGCATATAATGTTCACAGATTCAGAGAGGTTTAAAATTTGAATCGCTTTTTCAGAATATAAATATTTGATATTATAATAAAATGGCGAGTTTTGACAGACAGCTACTCCCTACACTCCTTAGTATTATTTATTGTATACGCCCCACGTTTTTCGTTTTAAATCTTACAAATATTGTCATAACTATTAAAAATTTACAATCACAAATTTTCAGGGCAAATTTTTTTTATTTAAATAATTATTCATTTATTAAAATCAAAAAATATGAAGACACTATTACATTACTATTTAATGACATTCCGTGTTTACTAAAAAAAAAACTTCTCTATAATAAAATTTTAAGAAACGTACCAGAAGCAAAAGTTAAATAATCGACTAATAATTAAGAAATTCTTTCGGAGTGATATTAATAAAAATGATTCTTGATAACCTTTTCATAAAATGAGAAGCTGTAAATCAGAATACTATATTATAATTATTCATAATTGTTTCTAAGCATGCGATATGAAATATAGAATTTGTCTGTGACTTTGCCGGATCAATTATATGGAAAAAATTTTCTAATGTAGCCTTTCTTTGTCTTAAGAATTTATTCTGGATCGTTTGTCATAAATTTTATTATATTTTACAAGTTACAAGCAACATGAATAATGCTAAATTATTTTTCAAATATTGCAATTTATTTATCCACACGAAAAACAAAGGCACGTATTCTCACCTCTTTTATTTGAGAAAAAGTGCTTCAAAATAAAATTGTATTTCTATCTCTCATCAAATATGACAAATAGTTAATATAGTAACGATTTTAATATTTATTAGTGCTGTATTACATATTATATGTATGTCTTATCTCAGTTATAAAAGTGATTTTTGCCGAAAGTACTTTTGATGTACTTAACGGTTCTAATTGCTATATTCAGACAGGTAGCTCAAATACAAAACATGTTGAAGTTAATATTGAATTTATTCGTTTAATTCAACTTATTTATTGTAACTAACTGTTCTGAAAATTACATAATGAATGTTGAATTAATAATTCAATAATTAATGTAATATTATTAATTGATTTATATAAAATAAAAAATAGTATATTTTTTAACTGGCTCTATTTTCTACAAAAACGATAATTAATGAACCGAAAAAATACCTGAGATATAAAATCCTATGTAGAATAATATACATTTTTTTGAATTTTTTCGTATTTATAATTTGGCCAAAAATAGCAAAAAATGTGTTTTTTTTCTCTATTTTCCAAAATACAAATATTATTCTACATAGAATATTATATCTCAGGTATTTTTTCGGTACATTAATTATCGTTTTTGTAGAAAATAGAGCCAGTTAAAAAATATACTATTTTATATAAATCAATTAATACAATTAAATTAATTATTGAATTATTAATTCAACATTCATTATGTAATTTTCAAAACAGTTAGTTACAATAAATAAGTTGTATTAAACGAATAAAT
The DNA here is from genome assembly GCA_963966155.1 of Clivina fossor. Lineage (NCBI taxonomy): Eukaryota > Metazoa > Arthropoda > Insecta > Coleoptera > Carabidae > Clivina > Clivina fossor. The sequence goes on from CAWYQG010000030.1 coordinate 824,344, forward strand.
ACAATATTAACTTCAACATGTTTTGTATTTGAGCTACCTGTCCGAATATAGCAATTAAAACCGTGTAAACTAACGTTAAAATTATTTATTAACCACTTGATTAATAGTTTAATAGAATATATACAAGCAAAAATAAACAATGCAATTGTCAATAAGCTCAATATTACGTAATAGTTTGTAGTTATGCTTGGTGCTGCCACCAGTAATGTATATCAGGGCCGTATTCAGGATCTGTAGGGCCCTAGGCTGAACCTGTGGTGCGGGCCCTTACGAGGGGGGGTTGTGATTTTATAATTTTAAATAAACATGTTAGGAAAATGCAAGATAAAAAAGGAATGTAACAAACAAGTAAATTTTATTTATATTTATTTAATTGAAATATAGTATTTAAAAAAAAATAAATAATAAACTTAGAAATGAAAATATCAAATAATCTTAGTGGCTAATTGGTTTTGCGCTAACACTTAGTACTAATGAAGCTATATGTACTAGTGAAGTGTATTGTCACTGGTTGCAGGGCGGGTTATTCTGTTTTATGAAAATTTAAGTAAAATACTTAAAAGGTTATTGATTAAATAATTATTTACTTTAAATTTGAAACGTGTGGTGCGGGCCCCTTTGTGGTGCGGGCCCATAGGCTGCAGCCTATGTAGCCTATGCTTAAATACGGCCCTGATGTATATAGTAACTAACTGCTGTATAATATAGTGATTATTGTACTAATAACATAATTAGTTAGTTGATAAATAGTTTATTTAAATTTTATAATAACAAATATAGTAGAAATGATCAAAAATAGAAAAACGATTTATATTTGATAAAGAGAGAAGCAAAGAGTTATTTTGAAATTAATGATAAAAGTATTTTTTCCATAAAAAAAGTGAGGTGAAAATATGGGCCTATGTGTATCTGCAAAAGAAAATCCCAGCATTTATGCACTCGAAAAACGATGAAACCTGCATTATTAGTAATGGAATCCAATAAATTTACTGTGTATATATCGTGGAAACAAAGACAACCCTGTACACACACACATAAACATCACTTTCGTATATGTATTAGTGCACATACTACCGCATTTATGCCTATATAAATATATGTATTTATAACATATGTGTGTGTGTGTGTGTGTGTGTGTGTGTGTTCGTATTGTTTGGTCGAAAATGCCCGTATACATTAATTATGGCCAGAGTCGATTTGATTCCATTCTCCGCACTCGGCAACTACCTGTGTCCCCTTTTCCCTACCACCCCCCTTTGGCCGGCCCTGGATCAAGGGATCCTTCATTCCACACGTTCCATTTGGCAGCGAAACGACGCGCACAGACCCGGATTGCCCGTTTTTTTTTTCTTTTCTTTCGGTCCGGTTAGCAATGGCTGATCGTTGTGTACAATTTTGGGTGAGATAATATTTGGCCGAAGCATCATCAGCCACACAGGCTATGTTTATATGTGAATCTAGTTGAAATATTGATTTAGTCTAATTTGAAATTGTATTTTGCTAATTGGACGGAACAATTATGCAATTAATATTGATTTTATCAATTTCATTCTGTTATAGAATATTTAATTATATATATATATGAGTGGCCATTAAAAAAAATTCCAGTAAAGCTAAAATCGAAAAAAAAATTACTAAAGTTTTTAAAAATTTATTATGGCCATGTTATTTAACCGATTTTACTCAAATTTTCACAAAAGATTCTCCTAGTATTTATATAATTTATGTAATTTTAACAAAATACAGTGTTGCCAACTTTCCGAGAAAAAAATTACTAAAATTTAAAAAAATTTATTATGACCACTTTATTTAACCGATTTTAATCAAATTTTCATAAAAGATTCTCCTAGTGCCTAAATAAATTATACAATTTTAACAAAATACAGTGTTGCCATCTCATCGAGAAAAAATCACAAAATTTTTTAAAAATTTGTTGTGGCTACATTATTTATTCGATTTTGATCAAATTTTCAGAAAAAATTTCCTAGTGCCCACATAAATTATAATATTATTAAAATACAGTATTGCCAACTTTCCGAGAAATGTCAAAGTGGTCTATATATACTTCTAATCTTGTTATAAAAACATTCATCTAACAGTTTAAAAAACAGATTAATTCTTCCATCGATAATTTGGCATCATTTCATGCAGAACGTCTTCAACTTCTCTCGCAAAACTTCAATGCACAAAAGACGTGAAAGCATGATAAATTGCGAGAAATTACTTGGAAAAAATAGTCGAACGAAACTATTCACAAAGTAGGAGAACAAAACTGCATACAGAGACATCTATAGAGAGTCCACTATAGACAAATAAGGACCACACAACTGCGGCACTGCACATCAAGAAAGTCCTACGAAATTACAACAAAACTCCTCTCTCTCTCTCTCTCTCTCTCTCTTTTATCCGGCACTTCCGCTCCGCACTTATGCTATAGTCGCGACAAGATAAAAAGATAGGTACGTCATAATCACGTGATAAAACACAATCAACATAAAACTCACTAATGAACAAAATTAATTTTATTCTATTCTACATATAATAAACTAAATCTTCTCAAAACTATTTACGTATGTTATTTTAATCAAATTCAAATGTAATATATATATACAAATATATCGTATATTATTGGATTTTTTTTATCGAAATCAATTTATTTATTTTTGCTATATTTGGCAGCATTGACTTTCAATGTCAAAAGTCACACAGTACGTTTATATTAGTTCATTTGACGTTATATTTTGAATGTGTATTTTTGTAATTTATTATAGCAAAAAGATGGTGTACGCGATGTCAACAGTTAGTTGGCAATTTAATTTCATATTTTAAACAAGAAAAGGAAAATAATGGGCCATTAATGCCCCTGTCTGTTGTACGCGAGTAGCTTATATAAACATAATAGTGAGTGACGTTATTTGCCTAGTGACAAAAATTGATGACGTCCCTATCTTTTTATCTTGTCGCCACTATATATCCGACTACATCCTACTACTTGACTTTGTTCAAGCGTTGTTCGATTGTTCTTTTTCTTTTCCCCAGTCATAACTTGGCGCGCGCTTTTCATATTCTTTTATTCGAGTTCATATTTTTTTGCTTTCTTTCTCTACCACTTGTTGCAATTGCTCCAGTATTTTATTACTACTGAAATGTTCTAAGTTGGTTTTCATTTGAGAGCTTTTTCGAGCTTTAGAAATAAGATATGTGAGACTCTTACGTTCAAGCTACATAATACAATTTTGGAGTTATTTAGTTCTAAAGAATGGTCTAAAAGTTATTTTATAATCAACGTTAAAATGTATTGAGAGCATAATCTAATGTTTTCCAGTGGTAAGAATAAAATTTAACTAATGATTTAATTAGTTCATTAATGGCAATTTCAGCATTCAAATATTAAACTAATCTATCAGTATAATTGACAATGCAGCTACTGCGAAAACAGAAGATCCCGGGTTCGAATCACGGTAAGGTCAATTCATTTTACTAGTTTTAAAAATATTTTTAGCATTTAAATATTAAACTCTAATGTCCGTATGCATAAACATTTTCGTTAAAAATAACGGTTCGTTAAAATAAAAATTCTTGGATTCCGTAAGAAATCTCTCTATGTATATTGCAACGAAATTTCTTATAGAAATAATGAAAAAGCTTATGCATTCGGGCATAATAGTAGTAATTAAATTAATAATGGACATTTAATAACCGTATAGCAGTGTAAAACAAAACAAAAACAAAATCAAGCAAGTTTCATAATAAAACATAAATAATGGCAGTAAAAAATCCAGCTAAACTTTATGCCACCATAATTATCACATCGTATCAGTGGAAACAAATGACTAACGATACATATACGCCCCGCCCACCTACACTCAATTTCCATCTTGACCCTTCAAATTCACGGTACACAGTATCCAACATCCCACAGGAGCTATCAACACTGTACGATCGTCGCTTGTTTCATATGGGCTAGATTGATGTACTCAAAACAATAAGCGGTGTGGTGGTGCGCGAGAGTGTTTTGTTTTTAACGTTAAAACAATACCAAAAGCTTCTACCTACAGGCATTTTAAAACAATTGACTGTCATTTTTTATTGTGTTCCACTTTTTGTTTTTCCCTCTTGGCTCATGTTGTGTCCCATCACTAAATTTATATACATGCATCAATAGGTAATTATCTGTAGGTTTTGTTAATGAATATTAAAAGTTTGGGACAATTGAGTAATGGTATTTGTTACGTTATCGATTAAATATTAATTGATTGAACGATAATGAATTAGGAAAGCAATATTTTATATACAAGTAACAATTTTTTTTTCCTCTCTCTCTCTCTCTACAAGCTGTATTATTTCACGGAGATGCAGTATACGATGTGTATATGTATAGTGCTAGTCACTTTATTTGGAATTGACATGACTGCAAAGATTGGTATCATAAACTTTCACAACAGGGAGTCGTTTGCCAGTTGCTCAAGAGTAGTACTAGAAAAATTCCCTCTCATTTAACTTGAAGTGTTTGTAGAGAAAAGTTATATTATTTTTGTAGGCGATTTGTATTGGTTTGTAATAGATAGTTATATTATTAATTAATATTTTATTTCAATCTTTTTATTTGACTTTTTAATGTTAAAACACTTTTTAAATACAAAAAATGAAAACAAACTTTTATGACAATTCATGTCCCAAGTATTCAAAAGTTTTGAAATATATATTTATGTAAAAATGCGAAATACGTCTCTGTAATTTTAAGCTTATTTTTCTAAAAGTTTTGTAAATCGTCCCTTTTCTAATAGCATGCTGTAAAATAGTCAACGAAGTCAATTCCAAATAATTTGAATAGCACTATACAATGTGTTTTAAAAAACTACTGTATACAATTTGTTTTTAAGAATTATATATGCAATGTATCTAAAGAATTTTATATACAAGGTGTTTTTTATAAGTATATGAATATGCGGTGTATTCAACTACAAATATCCCTTTTAGTTTTAGTTAGTGCGATTTTGATTATCGCGCGAAAATAAATTATGACAATCCCTTTTTTTGATGCGAGAAAAAAACAAAAAACAAACAACTCTAGATAATTTTTTCAAGAAAATTTAATAAATATTGTTGAAAATAAATATTAAATAAACACTGAAAGTTTTCTCTTTTTTTCATGATCATTCAGTCTCTATATTAGGTATAATTTAAATTTAATTATATTATTATATTATTTGATTATTGCGATTTTGATGTTTGCGGTAACATTGAAGGATTAATTACTCGCGTTAATCAAGAGATACCTGTTTATGCAATTTGTTTCAAAATTATATATACAATAACAACTGATTAATTTCAGCCTGTATTTCAACCCTGTAATTTTTTATATCTAAATTCTAATACTTAAAAAAAAATTATATTAAATTGAATTGAGTCGAACACCCGCCTAATTCAAAATAAATTTATCGATTAGATACATTAAGTAGGCGTTAAAATATAATTATCTACCTAATTTATTAAAATAAATTAGTACAATCTGGCCTAAAGCCAAGGAAAATATGTATTATTACAATTAGGTAATTTTAGACAATATATTTAAATTTAAAAAACAGTAAACGACCGTTTACATAATAAATATTTTAGATGGATTTACGCAGCAAAAATTAATATTAACATTATATGGTATATAATATTCGAATATGATACACAGTACTATATCACTTTTCCTTGCAGTCAAAGTGGTAACGAACATCTATTTATCAAAGTATAACGGGATATGTTTTCTAAATATATTTCTACCTCATTTACCGAAACTGATTCATTCCGAAAGAAAATTTCTAAAGACATTTCTTTCAGACACAGTTCCAAACACTATATCACTTTTTCTTTGCAGTCAAAGTGATAAAAATGTCCACATGCCTTGTTATATCAATATGTAATTTGTTTCTTTTATCTTAAAAAAATATCCCAACAAAATTTGATATCAAAACTTTTCATTTAATAAATTTATTATTCGGCCGGATTATCCGGTATCCAGCTTTCTGATTTCATCGAATATCCGTTATTCAATTTTGTTTTTATATTTATATTTGGTAGTAATCGTTATTGCAATATCAAATTAATGCTCACAACATTGAAATGGATTGAAATAGATAAATTTTCGGAAATGAAAAGCATCATATATATTTATATATACATAAAATATAATTAGATTTAATGCCACAATATTTTTCTAGTATATTAAAGACCTTTCAGAAAACGCAAACCTATCAAACACGAAAATGCTGGAAATTTTATATTAGAATCCAGATATTACAAATGAACACAAAACTCTATATTCTTTTAAGCAGTTCTAAACTACACCTTACCAAAAAACGTTAATCATAAAATTTTTTCTAGAGAGTTAAAAAGACTTATATATTTAAATTATTTATTTTAGTTATAATTATATATTTCTTGTATACATATTTACATATTATTCAATATTGTTTTATACTTTTATACATAAGAATAACACCTGTTTATGTTTATTTTTTTTTTACGTTTTGTATTTTTATAATTAATTGTATTTAAATCTATTCTCTATTAGCGCAAGCTATAATAAATATTATTATTATTAAAATTATTATTATATAAAATAAAACTGCTTTAGGTTCAAGTTCTGTATTAAAATTTATTTATAATCGACGTTTCGTGCAAATGGAAGTTGAGTTTGAAATAAATTTTAATACAGAACTTAAACCTAATGCAGTTTTATTTCATTATTAATGTTTGAAAATTATTCGATCAGTTTGCATCACTAACTGTTATAATTTATTTTTGTTAATTATAAAACATAAAAATTCATTAAAAGAACAGTTTTTAAAAGATGCTAGTTGAAAATTAAAATTTAATTTAGCATATATGACTAACATACCGTCACAAAAATACGTCTTGTATGTCACCTAGTATAAAATAGTTTAAAAATACCTTTAATTACAACCGTGTATACAAAATGAGTCAAGGGTATAATATGAATTTCTAAAATTAAATTTTGGAAGCTACAGAACAAATTTTCGCGAAAAATTCATAATTTGCGACATTGTGTTCATTAGGTGTTGTTGTAGTATTACAGAAAACAGGCATAGTACACGCATTTAATTTAAATATAGTTAACCAAAGTTCATTATAAAATATATGTTAATTTCTCATATTTTCAAATGCCGTTTACTATTTTAAATACAATAACGAGATATAGTTATTTTTGTTTAAGCATATTATAATATTAATATTACGTTACGATATTGCCTATGTAGATAAGGGTCATTATGTTACTAGTACGTTAATGACATTATTATAAAGCAGTTCATTACTTAGTTACTATAAACACCACTGGTGAGGAAGCACAAAATATAACAATACATGGTCAAGTATATCTAATCTGACATTTTCGGCGGCTATAATGGAAACAATATTGCGTCAAGTTAAGTTAATTGACATATGCAATGTTTATTTTCGCTTGAATTTTAATTTGATTTGATTTGAAAATGTGTGCAAGAAATGCAAAGTCCAGAGTGGTCAGAAACTGCGTATTCGACCAAATAAACACGGTCAAGCGTATTTAATTTGATATATTCGGCGGCTATATTAAAAATTATTAAGTCAAGTTAAGTTAATTGACGAATTGCATTGTTTATTTTCGCTTAAATTTAAATTAAATTTAAATTTAAATTAAATTAAAAATCATCATAGGACAAAATATTCTTAGAATAGGCCAATGAATAACCCCTTGAATTTTTGCCGCATGTTTACCTAACACCCTGCATATATATATATATATATATATATATATATATATATATATATATATATAAATTAATTCGCACAAATCACATAGCAAATATAAATAATATATGCATACATACACACACTATTTCACAACTATTATCACGGTTAAGGTAACTTGGCATATATTTTTATTTATTTTTAGTTTAGTTTCAAATAGAACGCTTGAACAAGAAAATCGTGAATCTTAAGTCCAGATATCGGATACGAATCTCAAATTATCCAAAAATTAGATATCCCAATCTTTTTAATATCAAATTTTTTTAAATATTGACAGCACTCATAAATACTGATTTAGAGAATATTTATATGAAAAATTTCAATAATTTTTTTTTCAATTTTTGAAGAGAATGAAAAATCTGCATAGTTTTGGTGTTTAATTGTAGTATTTGCATAATTTGAGACCCCCTAAAATATTGAGGGTTCCTGCCAGCACTGTATATCTATATATAGATGATATTACAAAATTATTGCTTACCTTAAATTGCAGAATTCTTGTAACTTTTGGCATAAAATTATAGTTTAATTAATGTGTTCGAATTTAAAATACATAACCACACAAAAATAGCTAATTCAATACTGTCTGTCCACCTTTTATCATATAAAATTCCACAATGTTTATATTTATTTCACTTCTTTTAAACAAAATACGCTAATATTTATTAAACATAGTCAATAAATCACCAATACATCTAAATTTAATGCAATATTTTTAATGAAAAACACCCAAAATTGTTACTAACTGCTACAGACAACACGCACTCTTTCACAACTAAAACTAAATTTCGTTACAAACATAAAATAACTTGTCGTTTAATCCGCTCTTAACAAGATTACGCAAATCAATTAAGTATAATATAAGAAAAATGTTTCTTTATAATAAATAAAACATAACAGACAAGTATAGACAAAGAATTTTGTTTACTAGATTGGCCAAATTTTTAATTTTTTTTTATATGTTATATAAAAAAATAATAATATAATACATATACATATAATATATATATATATATATATATATATATATATATATATATATATATATAAACTATATTCAATATCAATGTTGTTAACATGTAAATAAAATCTCCGGACATCAAACGATAAACATTTGCGTATAATTCATACGACATATCCAACTAGCAAAAATACACATTAGAAAAAAGTTTGATCAAAGAAAGATTATTTTAACACATGATCATTTCAGGGCCAAACGTGCCGGAGCCATCGAACATTTTCGACTTTTCGTAACACATCTGTTATAAATATTCTACAAGATTCTATATATCTCATCTCGGCTGTCACCTGCAAGATATCTCATATCCGTTCTCGAATAAATATATATTACATAAACAAGTTGTCAGTAACATATCTAATAATAATCTTATTTTTTTAGTTTTTATTTAGTTCTTTCAGAAATACTTAATTTTCAATAGACAATAATACTATCCATGTTTGACCGACAATTTTAAAACATATTTATCTAGGAAAGTTGGCAACACTATATTTTACTAGAATTACATAATTTATACGAGTACTATAAGAATCTTTTGCGAAAATTTGATTAAAATCGGATAAATAAAATGTAGTCATAATTATATTTGTTAAAACTTTCGTAATTTTTGCAACACTGAATATTAGTTAAATTATATAATTTATGGGGTATACAAATAAACAATTAAATATGTCAATGAATGGCAGATAATAAAAATTGCAATTTAAGCTATTTTCATGGCAGGTTATGCAAATTAACGCCAGGTTTAATAAATTCATGTCAGAATAGAGATTAGATTTCATTTGTTAGGTTATTTCATTTTATAAATTGATGTTTAATATGCTATTTTAATGTGCATATCAAATTTCTATTAGTGGTCGTTGCATTGTCCTATTCTGGCGTGAATTCACCTTTTTTCAGCGTGCATAAAAATCCCATCCATAATATATATGACCAGTAGAAGAATCTTTTGTGAAAATTTGTATTTTCGGCTTTTCAAAACACATCTGTTATAAATATTCTACAACAAGATTCTATATGATCTCGCCTCCGTTCTCGAACAAATATTACATAAACAAGTTGTCAGTAACGTAGTTTTCAAGTTTTCACGTTTAAATCACGTAATAAATACGATAATAAAATCGTATTAGCGCTGATATTAGAAATAAATGTCAGAAAATTATTGTAGCGCATGATTTTTGTATACTTGAATTATTATTGGCTTTCTCTTTAAGAGCGATGTTACTGAAACAGCTATTTAATAAATTTAAATATACGACACAACTAGAGGAAGATTCAAAATGTAGTTTTGATTAAAATGTTTGCATTTGTTGCACTATTTATTACATGCACTTTCTTGCAGAGTCACCTTCACTAAATTAATTTATTTAGATTTAATAACTTTCACGCGTTGTTTTACTTGTTTGTGCAATGGAATAATTATGTATTTGTTTTATGAAAACAATTGCTTTTCTTTTGCATTGATATTATTGAAAATTAAATACAACATTTACGGAAAAAAAACTGCTATGGCCACCACAGAACCGACCGTCATCGTATTAAATAAATTTATAGAGTAGAAAAATTTGTATTTTGTAATTTTTGCATAATTCATAATAATCACATAAAGTAAGTAAAAATATCCTAATAAGTATGTAAAATTGCTTACTTTCTGCAAAATACATCATATATACTTAATGTAGAATTACATATTGTTAATATAACTTCTTAAATTATATAAAATTATAGCTTGCATATTAATATTTGTAATAATTCATTAAAATAATTAGACTTAGTACATATTTTGTGTAATAATACTAATAAAATATTTTAAGTGTAATTCATTCATTTCAAAATACATCCTTTATGTAAATATAGAAATATATGTAATTATACCAACAATAATATTAGAGAACAAAACAAAACTGAAGTTCTGTAAATTTACTATAAAAAAAACTGTAATATTACATACGTAAGTACGTACTTTTCCATCCCGTTGTTGGTAATATCATATTACCATTTACATAATGTTTGTAATAATAATAATAATAATAATAATCATTTATTACCTTACAGAGACCCAATTACAAGGCATAGGTATAAACATTTAAATATACATATGAAAAATATAACATAAACATAATATACATATATATATAATAAATGTAAAACAAAATTAATTAAGATACAAAAATATTAGCTAACGCTGAGAAAGGAATGTGAAATATATCCCAATCCTTGGACACCGTGTTATAACAATTACAAATAATAAATACAGGCGACTTAAAGATGTAATTCGTCCTAGCAGATGAGAGATAAAATAGTTGTAATAGTTCTGATACTATGTATTTTTAAACAATTATGAATAAAATTACAGCAGTTAAATAATTATTATACCTTGAAATACTGAACAATATATAGTGTCTCATAATTTATAGATAAAATTACATAATATTTTTTTTAGAGTGTAGTATTTGGCTTTGTGAAAAATCACTAATCAAAATTTCCGAATAATGAAAACCTCAAAGTTAAAACTGAAAACAAAGCAATCTAGCAAAGCCTAAAGCCCGAAAAAAGCAAAAATCAAGTAAAGATACATAAAAGATTTCAGCGGCAGGATAAGGAAATTCAATCGATAGACGCCGTCACCTCGCAGTCTCAAGTCAAAGACGATTTCGACGAAATCAAGTGAACAACCGTTCTTCCCATTCACCACTTCAGCGAGAGAGCGGGTTCTGCAGAAACACCCTCCCGTTGAAGGAATTGCATGCAAAATCCCCTTAGTACTAAAGGAGGGTGTGCTAAGGGGCGGGGGGTTGGTCAGTCTTGACCGTCGTGTGACTTGTCAGCCTGGAGGAGAGACCCCCGAGTCCGGTGAGTTGAGTCTACGACGCCCGTGAAAATCAATATAGCTCTTGGCCATTGTCCGAGTGGTGAGTTGGGGTGCTCAACCTTCTCCACCACGGTATACTATAAACACACAACAGATAGCGCATGCGTACTATAACGAATGGACAGCGGACATGGCTTTTTCCCCCTCTCCACCCCCCAACCCCCTATTCCTGCTACGGAATTGTCCAGGAAACGGTACATCACACGACGCCATTGTGACACTACTTCAAGATACAGAAAGAAGAAGAATATTAAAATTGAACCGGTTTTACGTTATAGTTCTGTGTTAATATTTATTAACATACTCAACGTACGTCTTCATCAGAAAAACTGATACAAATGATATTTACAGTAAATAAACAAAACATAGAAACAAGTTATTGTTTTTGGAGAAACAAATAATAAATTCAAATATGACCATACTGTAACGAAAAGTTAATAGAATAAAGTAATTTTCCTGGTCATCGATAAACCTGTCTTTACTTTCCGTCCAATCAACATAAAAGTATATCGAAACTCATATTTAAATTAAAATTATAATAGAGAAATTAATCCTAAAATTATTTTATTTAATTTTTTTAAAGCTTATTGCAAATAATAGTATATTATGTTACGAGAGGTAGAAAGCTATAATTATTGTGTTGAGACCAGATATTTGTGACCGAGGCCAAGCAATCTGGGCGAAACACAAAAAGAGCTTTCTATTCCGAGTAACATATACGATTTTTTCTTCCAAGATTTTAAACAAAACTACACTAAAAATTATTATTAAAAATTATTTTGGCAGTCGGAAATTTGTTGCTCCAACCCGCCAAAATTATTCCAAATAAATAAAAAAAAATTCCGTACACTTCCCAGAATCTGTCAGATGATATTAACCCGTGCCTGTTGAAGGCTCAAAATTTGCATTTAGCTTAAATAGGGAAATCACCTTTTTAGACATTTTGGGATATAACTTTTATTTTATTTACTTTAAAAATATTTCAAAATAATCACCAAAAATCTACTGAAATATGCTTTTTAGTAGTCCAAAATTCATGCCATTCCGATGATTATTAACGGAGTGGTGTGAATTTGAAAAATATGATTTCTGACTCAATGATTAAGTTAATCATTATAAGATTTTTTTTCTGATTTTTTTCTGCTGAAAACGTATGTTGAGTATATACACTGTAAAAAATATTCCTTAAATTTATGTACTTAATTTTACATAGGTTTTAACAGTAGCAATTAATTTACGTAACATAAAAAATTACATTCACAAAACATAAAATTACTAAATTACATGTAAAAAATTTTACAGTGTTTTTACCTAAAGCCGTGTTATTTTAAATACATGTATTCAATTTACATTTTCTCGTATTCTAAATTTTTAATTATAATTTCAGAACGACTCAGTTACCAAAAAAGTCTATAAAAAAAACGGTATTAAAAAAAGAACCATTGAAGCAATAAACACATAACAAATTAACACACATGTATACACCCCCTCGTGAAAAAACAAATAGAATGCGTTAATAGCCCCATGATACCCAACGCCAATAAAAGCAGGGGTTGTCCGAGAGATAATTGCAAAGCCCCCAATATAAACCGTATCATCTGCGATTTCAAGTGGTTCCCCTCGCGTTTCGATGTATTTGTCTCTCGGTATTATGGAACCGTGAGAGGGGTGTATTCCCATAAATTCTATCGCCCGCTCGCGCGTTCTCCCTCCCGCGACAATTCTACGTCACTGATGCTTGTTTAATCGTGTGCGATTTTATTTAGTGCTATGACCGAAGAGACCTTTGGCAGATGGCCAACCAGTGGTAGTAAAACAATCAGCGAGTCGTAATCTCATTGTGAAGAAATTGAAAGGTTATGCGGTTTTCGGCACAGCCATACTGTTTGATGTTTATATTCCACACATTGTATATAGCTGAATACTGTGATTTCTGAGACACATTGCATATTTTATATATATATATATATATATATATATATATATATATATATATATATATATATATAAACTCATTGGCCCATATTACGAGCTCGGTTTTAAAATTGGTTTTAACGAATATCAATTTTAAGACAATATAACTGTCATAAGAGCCAGGACTAAACAAATGAATTAAAACACCCAAACACCGAGCTTATAATATCAACCATTGTATATAATTTTCTTAGATACATCGTACATAATTGCATCGAACACTGCATCTCCGTGAAATAATACAACTTACGGAAAGAGAGAGAAAAAGAGAGAGAGAGGGGGAAGATGACAGAGAGAAGGGGGAGAGGAGGGAGAGAGGAAAAAAAATACATTATTTGTATACTAAAATTGTGGCATTTAAAAAATAGTATAAATAGATAGCTTTGAAGAAAATAAATAATGCTTATTTCGTTGACATATTAAAGTTCGTCTTCTGAAAATTGTCAAAATCAAATGAAAATACTGAATATATCTCTCGCACAGTATTCCAGCAGTAAAAATCTATTTTTTCAGCGGTTAAAGGATACGCTACAGTTTAATGTAATGTAAAATTATAAAATGTTGTTATTTTTACTGTAAAAAAACCTATGTAAAATTACATAAATTTAAGATATATTTTTTACTGTACATTATTATACAGCAGTTAGTTACTATATATGCCACTGTGTATTTAATCCATAGATCATAAAATGTATACATCTATACCATATAAATCAAATTAAAAAAAGAATATATAATTTGAAATTAATCTAAATTATTTCTGGTATTAAAACTTTACACTACCGAACTAATATCGGCTAGGTATGAGTGGTTCGGAACCCACTATAAGCTGTAGGTCCCTTGTTTGGCTGGACGAACGACAATGCAAGTAAAAATTGTTATATATTCAGCTTCTTGAGCATATAGTCCCACATATAAAATAATTTGTGTTTTTTGTTCACAAAACAAAAAATAATAATAATTATAATTTAACAATTTTGTCTTTAAATAATTACAAATTTTATATTTCAATTAAAAAATTCGAAAAATTCATGTTTTGATAACGAGAAAAGCATTAATTTGTATTTTTAATTTTAAATATATATATTATTGTGTCCTTCTAACATAATAAAAATAAATAAATAACGCACATAACATAAAATTGCAATTAATTTTGATAATAATAATTGTTGTAAAATTCTTTTCGTTAACGTCAAAACAAAAGCCTTCTTTATTTTTTAATTTCAGATTGTAACATATAAATATAATCTGATACGCACAATTTATATTTAATGATATTTTGCTCCGTTTTTTTTTTTGTAGAGTGTAAGATATTCTTAGAAAAATTTATTTTATTTTAATCTTTTTTTATATAGAAACAGATGCGAAACAACTTATTATAATCTAGAAATAAAAATACTTATATTTATAAATTTATCACGAAGTTCCCGAACGCTATTTCAATAAAATATTTTAAAAATAACTTGACAAAACATTTTGTGTTTATTTAAGTTATAACAATAATAATAAAGTATATTTTATTATACATATAATAGTTAAAATATAACAATTGATATGTAATTATATTCAATATGTGAACATTGTGTTTCTACACTGTAAAAAAAAAGTAGTAATAGATACAATATAATCATAATAATAATATTTATTTCTGTTGATTCTTGTAATAGGACATAGAAATAGTCAAGCATATACAATTATTTAAATACAGAAAATATAAAAAATGATAAATTCATATTATAATTTACAATTCAAAAATTCATTAACAGAATAAAAACAAAGTGATATCAGCAAGTTATACAGTATGTACAGTGGGTGAGGTTTCCTATAGGGAAAAAAATTTTAATATGAGTTTTATGAGAAAAACTTATAAAAAAATTTGCTTCTATCAAAACCCCTTATAGTCAAAGAAAAATCCAGTAATCACTTAAGAAAAGATCAAAAACTTTATATTATGTTGAGTTGTTGATTTTAAATATGACTAAGTCCGAATGTTACATCAGTATCGTGTTACCCATGGATTAGTTGTCAATAATAATAATAATTATATTTTGGCAAATTAATAATAATAATTAAAAAGCAAGTCTCTTGTATGACCAAATATTTTTAACATTTTTCACAAGATACTGATGTAATATTCGGACTTGTCATATTTAAAATCAACAACTGACATAATATCAAGTTTTTGATCTTATCTTAAGTGATTACTGGATTTTTCTTTGACTATTAGGGGTTTTGATAAAAGCAAAATTTTTTATAAAGAACAAGTTTTTCTCCTAAAACTCATATTAATTTTTTTTTCCCTTTAGGAAACCTCATCACTTTACACACTGTATAATTGAGTATTATAAAATTTTAAATCACTATTTAATAATGATTTCTTTTTGCGTTTTGAAATCAAATTAAGAAAAAAAATCGATATACAATTAATAATCGCGTCACTTATAGTGAATTAATAAATTAGTATCGTAGAAAAAATCGTTCAATTGCTGAAAATGGCAAAAATGATCAATTTGAAAGCAGTTCTGCCAGTTTTAATTACATAAATTTACACAAGAATTTAAATTCTATATTTCTTAATCGCCTTAATAAATCACTTCCATGGGCAACCAATACTTGGAATCTGTATACATTCATCAAATAAAATAAAATAAAAAAAACAAAAAAAGAAATAAACAAGAAAAGTCTACCGTATTAAGAAGTGTATTTATATACTTTCTTATTTAGTTATTATATCAGTTTTATGTTCGACAGACAAGCTTCTTATATTAAGCGCGGAATACTTCAGATAAAACTTACATGGATTGTAAATTCTTCGGTTTCATTATTAGATTAAAATTGTGCATAGCGCGTCATTTTTTACAGAAAAAATTATTTTGTTTTTCCCTCTACCTTCGAATTCGACAACTAACTGAATCAGTTGATTGTCATTTGTTTTGCGAAACACTTGTAGGTGAATTCAAGGGAAAATTTTTGGAAGCGGAGTAAACGCCCTTGGTTGGGACGAGACGTCTAGCACCTGGTGGAAACAAAATTATGGTATGATTGTGAGGGTGGCTTGCGTGAGCAAAAGTTTCCAAGTAGTAGGAATAAAAGAGCATTTATGAGAAGGAGAATTATGAATGTGGATGAAGCGAAAGTTGCTTGTTTCGATAGGAATGTTTGGAGGCGACTGATTTCGGGATGATGAAAAGAGTTTGTGCCACACCCTTTTGAGTACATAGCGTGATTGTATATGTATGTATGTATGCATCTTAATGCAATTTTATAATTTGCAAATGTATGTATCTCAATGATATTGTGAATTTCTAAGAAATGTTGATAAAATTTTAATAACTTGTAATATCATGTTTAAATATTTGTTAGTTCAAAAGGTTAATTAAACAAACAGTAACCATTTATCGATTTTTGATTTTTCAATTCAAGTTTAATAATTATGTTTTAGTTGTATTTACGTCGACATGTGTAATAATTGAGTTGTTGCACATGTTTTTTTTTATATTTCTTTAATTAAACACATAACGTAAATCTATGCTTCAACTCAAAATCATTTATAATAAATAAGAAAATAAATTTTCAAGTTAAATGTAAAATTTGAATTTGCTCGTTTGTTATTTTATTTAAAATAAAACAGCTCTAGGTTATAGTTCTGTATTAATATTTGTTAATAATCGACGAATTCAAAATACATCTTCATCAAGTTTTGTATCTTTTTCCTGATAAAGACGTACGTTGAGTTCGTCAAAACATCGATTAATAATAAATATTAATACAGAACTACAACTCAAAACTGTTTTATTTTATTTTGTGTCTTTTTCCTAATGAAATTGTACGTTGAGTTCGTCAACGTCGATTATTAATAAATATTAATACAGAACTATAACCTGAAGTCGTTTCATTTTGTATTATTTTCCTAATGAAGACGTACGTTGATTATTAATAAATATTAATACAGAACTTAAACTTAAAGCCGTTTTATTTTAATATAATGAGTTCTGAAAGATTTTTTTCTAACCCAATAACTTGTTTCTATATTCTGTTTATTTAGTCTAAATGTTATTTGTATATACTGATAAAGACGTATGTTGAGTTCGTCAAAACGTCAATTATTAATAAATATTAATAAAGAAGTACAACTTTATTATAATATAATAAATTCTGAAAGATTTTTTACTGGTTTTTATATGGTTTGTTTTTATATCGTGTAGTATATTTAATTTTACACATATTATTAAAATTAGTTAACAGTACCTATATATCATAAACTTCCTTATACGCTATTAATAATTTTAAAACAATAAATATTTTGCTAAAGCTCATACACAAAATATGTAAATTATATACAAAATTAGTAAACTACCAAGTGGCATACTTAATAAATATTGTTTTATAAATATTTTACAACATCTGTCTCATTATATCGGAAGTTATAATAACGTAAAACAAACAATGATAAAAATAAATATTCTGGTATCGTAGTTGACACGTCAAACTTTATTTAAAAATAATCTCTGCGATTTGGTGTTAAAAATTAACACGATTCTTTTTTCAATAGTGTCAAAAACAAAATTTGGTATTTTCAATTTAATAACATGAGACATTAATGAAACGTAAATAAAAACACCTTTTTATTTGGACGTATTGGCCGTTCTTTAGGTACAAGTTCTTTATTAATTTATAATCAACGTTTTGACGAAACCCAATTTGAAATTTATTACGCCAATTATTACGAATAATCAAAAACAAAGGCATAAATCTCGTAAGTATTTACTTGAATCGACCAGCCTACATAATCAATATAAGAAACAGATGAGTTATGAAAATAATTAAAATTCATAAATAATTTTTTTAAATATATAATACAATTTCTTATATAAACCAAAAAAAAAAATACTAATATTTTTTTTCTACCATGTAACAAGTTATAAATAATGAAACTTATTTATGAGTACATATGAGTTAATACAAGTGTCTACATAAAAAGTAGATGGCCTCTTAAAACAATAAATAATTTTAAAAATCAAAAACACGTCAATTTTATTTTTAATTGGGCTATCATAATATTAAATGAAATCTTGAAAAAAATTACATAACAATTAAAAGAGTGCCAAAGAGTAACTTTATGAATTGTACAAAAAAAATTAATACAATCATCATACAAAAGGTATTCGTACATTTTTTACACTTTTGTTCTAGGATGCATAGTTTCCGAGAAAAAAAAAATAGAAACCAATTTTACTCTAAACTTTAGGGATATGATTTTTACCTTGACGGTTGCCGATAAAAAAAATACGTGTCGCTTAGTTTTTAGTGTTCTACTTGAATACCTGAAGCTCTTATTTAAATTAGCGTTTAACACCTCGATATGTTTGCTTATTAGTCGAACGATAGTTTACAATAGTACTGTAATCTATTGGAAATACTTTGAAATCATTATCTCACTGCATTATAAACGTAACAAGACAGACTAACTTGAAAATAGTGCTTTTTTATTATATCTATATGTTGAAACAAATCTTACTTTTTGAATAAAACACCCTACATCCCTCAATTAAACATTATATATATATATATATATATATATATATATATATATATATATATATATATATTAATCAAATAAATATCAAATCAATAATTCACTAACATTCCTTTTAAAAAAGTTAATAACTTAATTCAATACTACGTCAAAATTTCAACCACAAAATCCCTAATCTATATATATACGATCGCCAATCATAAACATGTTCGTTGGCTGAAAAAAAAACTGAAAGCTGAAAAGTCGTGCCGGACACATCATCAGAGAAATTTCCTGAAAATGAATTTTTCAGCTCGACTGATTCCCGACAAACAGTTATCAATGGTTCGTTTTATTTATTGGGCCATTACGGCGAAACGACCTGCTCTAGCGTCGCTCTCTCCCCCCTCTCTCCCCCCTCACGACGCTGAACGGAGGGAGAGAGGGAGAGGAAGAGAGAGAGAGAGACGGAGAGAGAGAGAGAGAGACGGAGAGAGAGAGAGAGACAGAGAGTGCGCGGCGGCCCGCCAATCTGTTTCCGGGTATTACCACGCGCGATGCCACGGCAGGAAAACCCGGAGCAAAGCGAATCGGGGTTGAAAATTGAAATAACGGTAAAAAAATGTTCAGATACATGGGTGGAGATTCAAGATGATTGAAAAAGTTTACATTTTTTATGAATTTTCAGTTGAATTAATATGATTCAAAAATAATTATATTTGATAATTGACTAACATGTATATTTGAATATTGACAAAATTGTGACAGCAAAAAATTAAAATATATTCTTTTATTTTTATTATCTGATTTAAATAAAATTAGGTTTCCTTTAATTAATAATTTATAATTATTTCATTGAAATGCGAAATAAGTGTGCGACGGCAATTATACACGATGTATTTAAAAAAATCATATATTCAATATACCTCAAAATTATATATACAATGTGTCTCAAAAATTTTATATACAACATGTATTTATTTTTTAATATATAAACTATAATATTAAATATTATTATTCTTTTAATAATATGTAAAAGATTTGCAACACTGTCCTAAACAAAATGATACAGCTGTTACAGATGTGCCAGAAAAATTTATCTTGAAAATTTGTTTAAAATTGGATCAATATTATAGCCAAAATAAAATATTAAAAATTTAACACAGCCTAAAAATATATCTTTGAAATTTTATATGCACTAGATTTTGACAAATTTTATTATTTTTTTTCTGAAAATTGGCAGCAATATATATATACATATATATATATATATATATATATATATATATATATATATATATATATATATATATATATATATATATATATATATATATATATATAGTATAATAAAGTTTACGGCTGGAAGATTTATTTTTAAAATTTTTTTGATTGTGAGGGCGAAGCAGCCAAAACAGTAAGATGATTAAGGATAAATTAAACACTCATTTTAAATTTTGACGAGCTTTCGACCAACGTCTTTTTAGCGACTTGATAAAGACTCGAACGTTGGTCGAAAGCTCGTTAAAATTTAAAATGAGTGTTTAATTTATCCTTAATCATCTTACTGTTTTGGCTGCTTCGCCCTCACAATCAAAAAATTTTTAAAAATATATATATATATATATATATATATATATATATATATATATATATATATATATATTTATATAATTACCGGGTGATCCATTTTAATTAATCCACTGGAATATCTCAACAAATATGTATCGTATAAAAAAATGTTACGAATAAAAGTTTAATGGTTTTGAGGGGACTATCTGATCCTGTCAAATTTTCAACACCCCCAATCTCCAGGGTACCGGGATCCACGGGGTACCGTGAGTTTTTGTATGGCAAAGCAAAACAAAACTTTTGTTTTGATTTCCGCCAAAAGTTTTGTTTTACTTTGTCATATAAAAACTCACGGTACCCCCCGTGGATCCCGTTTTTTTCAACATGATTTTTTTAAATTTTTGCGACTACAGCGCCATCTATCACGAATTTTAAAAAAATGTATGAATAAAATCTTTATACCTTTTTATGTAGAATTCGAATCTGTAATAAAAAATTAGGATTCTCATTTAAGATATCAAAGTTGTTCCCCTGCCCCACCCCCTAGGAGGGGAGGTGAAAAAAGTTTAACAAGATCAGATTGCCCCTCAAAACCATTAAATTTTTATTCGAAATATATTTGTCGAGATATTCCAGTGGATTAATTAAAATGGGTCACCCGGTGTATATGTATATATATATTAAATGATTTTTGTGGACACTAAAAGAAGTTTTCTGAAAACTTGATTAATCTCGAATAAACAATGGAATATGAATAAAAACTTAAACATTTCAGAATATTTTTCTCGGAATATTTGGTAATCCTGAGCGGTAATGAAATTATATAGCTTTTGTGAGCAACATGAAAATATCAGTGAAATCTTTTAGGAAAATTTGGTTAATTTCGGATAAATAGTATTGCCAAAATTAAATTTAGAATATTTTAGTAATAGTTTTTTCGAACAGTTGGCAACACTGTACAATAGTAAAATTATATAATGTTTGTGGGCACTAAGAGGGACTTTTCTTGTAAAAATTTGGTAACTACAGTAGCCACAATAAATTTTGAAAAATTTTAGTATTTTTTTCTCGGAAAGTTGGCGACACTGGAAAAAATAAGCTCACATGTCCATCTTGGGTACAAACTGAACCAATCCTGTGAATTTGATGCAAATCAAAAAAACCGCCTCGAAGGAGTTGCGGTCATAAAATTTGAACGTCTGAACGAGCGAGCGAACAAAATCGACAAAGGCATACACCTTCATAAATAGATTTGTCATCTATGTAGAAACTACATGAATGACCTTAATATAATTTTTTTAAATTTTTAAAATGTTACAGACACCAAAACCGATTAATATTTTTTTTTAAAAAGTTAGCAATTCTCTTTGATAGTAAAATTATATAATTTATGTGAGCAGTAAAGGAATATTTTTTGAAAATTTTATTAAAATTAAATCAACAATGTAGTCATAATAAATTTTTAAAATGTTTATTAATTTTTTTCTCAAAAAGTTGGCCTCTAAAAAAATAAAACATGACCATTTTAGTCACTAAATGAAAATATCCTGGACTAGCTACCAAGCCAGCGAGCTAGCTGACAACACACACACACACACACACATACACCCTCATATAAACTGAAATTGAATTTGTCATATAGAGGGTATATAAAGGATATATATGTTTAAATTTAAAAACCATACCAAACACCATACCAAACACTATATCAACAATATTTCTTGCTGTATTTAATGATTAGTAACCAGAAGTAATTTTGCTTTAATTTTGTAGTTTTATTTAGAATTTAGAAAAAATTTAGGGCTAAAAAAACTAATATCATAATAAGGATAATTTTTTTTCAAAACTCATCGAAAACAAATTTTGACAAATTGAGTTATAGATAAGTTTCTGTGAATTTTACATTATTTTTATTAATCGGCTTAGTCATATTCTTTTTTTTTCAAAAGCTATTTTAAATGTAAATACTTTTTTAAAACTCACAAAAACAATCAAGTATCACCGAAACATAATATAAGTGAACAGCCTTTATAAATTATAAAAAAATTTATCAAATGAATATATGTATAAGAAAATTTCTATTGTTTTTGGTTTAGTGTAAATTTGTATATCTTGTCTCTGTTGGCTTCTGGACAGACTTTTCCATTGTTTGATGTATCAGATAATCAGATGTTGAAAATATTTGTGAGATTTAATATTACTTTCAAGAAAGGGTGTTTACGCCTAAATGATGTTTTTTACGTTTAGGTGTAAATACAAAAACAATGTAAAAATATAAAATGGTTTCATTTGTCAAACTTTCATTTGATCTCACTGAAATTTTGCATGTAGTTTCATTCCAAGAGACAACACAATATTATATAAAAAAAACCGATTACAAGATATGACACGCTTATATTTATTTTTTTAATACAACTAATGACATCTGTCACATGAACTATTTTTTGTTCAATTAACAATTGAAATAATGTAAATGACAGATAATAAGACCAAAAAGCAGAAAATAAAATATATAAAAAAAACTTTTTTAAAAACCACGCTTATATTTAAATGCACTAAAAAGAGGAAAATAAATTTTTTCCTGGTTATCCAAAAATTTTAGAAAGAAATAAAAGCGTGGAGCGCTTAATCATCATTGCGAAATATATAGTTTCCTGGCGCTCCACGCTTTTATTTCTTTCTAAAAAATTTGGATAACCAGGAAAAAATTTATTTTCCTCTTTTTAGTGCATTTAAATATAAGCGTGGTTTTTAAAAAAAGTTTTTTTTTATATATTTTATTTATAATTTTGTTTAACTTTTTTTTAATAAGTTTTTCTTTTATTTTTGTTACGCAGACGGTGTACGTAGAAATTTGATTAATATTGTTCATTTATTTTATAAATTCCGAAAAATTTGTGTAGGTAAAAATTAAAATAATTTAATGTAAATAACTCTGATTCAAACATAATTAATGTTTTTTTTACATATTATACATTTCTTACTTAAAGAATTGGTAAATTGGTTTAATGTAAAAAATAGTTTTTTACATGAAAAAATCGATGTAAAATACATGAAGTGTTATACGTACCCATCGCAGATCTGTTTTAAATATTAAAAACTACTTAGATGTTTATATGAATATGTTAATAAATTTTACATATAAATATACTTGTAACTTTAATTAGTTGATATGTTAATAAAATTATGCTACTTATAAATATAACAATTATAATCGTATGTTTTTAATACAAAAATAGCTTTTACTTGTTTGATAATTTATTATATAGAATACATTACTTAGCATAGAGTATATAGTTATAACAATTGTGTGTATATTAAAAAAATAATATTTACTAATAACAAAAAAACATTTTACCAAATTGGTTAATTTATTAGATACAGGTGGAATATATCTACGTTAAATAAAAGAATATTTCTGAATAAAAATGCCGCGACTACAAATTTTAGGACTACAAAATCTAATATCATATAAATTAAAATCCTTTTTTCAAAACTCAACGAAAACAAATTTTGATAAATTGAGTTATATGTAAGTTCCTGTGAATTTTTTATTATTTTTATTAAACGGTCTAGTCATATTTCTTTTTCAAAAGCTATTTTAAATGTAAATACTTTTTTAAAACTCACAAAAAACAATCATATATTAGCAAAGCATAACATAAGTGAATAACCTATATAAATTATAAAAAATGTATTAAATAAATATATAACAATTTTTCTATTGTTTTTGGTTTAGTATGAGTTTGTATATTTGGTTTCTGTTGGCTACTGGACAGACTTTTCCATTATTTGATATATTAGATGCTGAAAATATTTGTGAAATTTATTATTAGTTTTAAGAAAGGGCATTTACGCGTAAAATGGTGTGTTTTACGTTTACATGTAAAAAAAAAAAACAACGTAAAAATGTAAATTATGTAAAAAACGTAAAGCGTGTATAAATTTTGTTCTTTATTATGCCACTAAGATAATTTTTTTTGCATTTATATATTATATATTTCTTTTATATTAAAAACGTGTTTCTTTTGATGAATAATAAATTGTATCCGTTTTTATATTTTATTTTCAATAATATTTTTTTCTAAATAAGTATATTGTTTTAATAACTTTTTTCTTTTATTTTTGTTATACAGATGTATATGTAAAAATTTGATTAATATTATTCATTTATTTTATAAATTCCAAACAAAACGGAGCTATGCGCGCGTACAATTAAAATGCGATTTCTTGCGGTAAAAATGCGCCAACCTTAAGTTGTCGCATATTAAATTGTAGCTAAACTTACCGTCTACACGATGTGCGATGAGATTCTATTGTGAAATTGCTGCGTAGTAAAGGTATTTTCATCATTTTTCGATATACTAATTTGACATTTTTTCATAATGGTAGTGATATTCATTTTTTTTATAGCTATCTAAGTTTTATATTTTAAATTTATTATTATTTATTTATTTTTCTCATATATAGTCAAGCCAAGCAAACAAGTCTCGTGGGTAGGCCGTGGTTTGTTGTCTCTGTATTCTAGAGGTACACTCAGTGTCAATAGTACTTTGACATATAAAATATATATTTTGAGGTTATGCGATAATTTCATTTTAAAAATACTTTAAATTATCTATAAAATATATGGCTACCTTATTTCAAATAAGATTAAGTTTTAAAAAAGACTGATTTTTTTTATAAAGATGAGCAACAGCAGAGAAAATTAAGAAAAACAAACACGCGATAATATGTCAGTTTGCTAGCTACTTTTACTTTTGTTACGGAATGTACAACGGCGGCAGAAATTGTTTTTATTGGCTTAAACTTTTACCGCCACGAATTTTTAAAATTAGTTCGCATATTATCCGATGGACTTGTTTGCTTGGTGGAGCTGTATTTTACATATATATATATATATATATATATATATATATATATATATATATATATCACAAGTAACGTTATTCATTTCTCACGTCAGTAAATTTCTGAACGATTACTCAACATCTTCTGACTAAACAGATTTATGTAGTTTGAATTATAAAATACTATTTGAAATATCTGATTATAAAACATACTGCAATTTTTATATAATTATTATTTCAAATACCTATAAAAAAATAAATAAATAAAACACCCAAATTTCCAAAAAAAAAATAGTTTTTTCAAATACAAAGTAAACAACTACATACACCCGATGAACTTCTCTAGATAACCTAAAATTTTAAATATTCATCGTGCATCGTCGGTCCGTTGCGTGTAATGGTCAGTTGTGGCCCAGAAAATACAGCAACAACGATGCCTCTCTTCTTTATCGAGAATGTCCGTTAGTGCGCGGCTGTCCACCCCCGACAGCTGATATGTCAATCGAGACCTTAAACGCATTAACTTTCGAATTAAGTATGTACAGCGAGCGACATAATTAAGACACTTTATATGAATGAAACGAATTGATCACTATATCATCGGAAAGTTTTATTGGTTGTTGTAGTATGGTAAGAAGAAGGTAAGTTATGCGTATTTAGAGTAAATGTTTGGTGGTAATTTTCTCGGTTAAATTTTCAATTTTATAAATATTAAATTTAGGTATTTAAATATATTGAGTAACTTTGTTGAATATGATTAATATTACATATTAAATAAATATTTCAATTAGTTTTGCAAAAATAACAATACTTTATATTTTTAAAATGTTATTCTACATAAAAAATAAGTGACAAACTTCAAAAAAATATTTTTGTTTCTCAAATTTTAATTACCAGGTAAAAATATATCATTCTTGTTGATAAGTTCTTCACCAAAAGAAATTATGGATAATAATAGAACATGCATTAACTAATCAGTAAAATAAAAACGTCCCAAAGTACAATCGTGTTAGAAGTTTTTACTGTTATGTTTTTGCTAGACTCTTATAATAATTAATACTTTTAAACATAATGTACCACTGTTATACGTAAAACCTGCTTTTGTCAGTAATCTTTGAAAGTTAAGGCGTGTACTACAATAGTCATATAAAAATAAAATAAAAACATCTTTACTAAACAATAACCAACTAATCTTTTAGGCCTAACTTATATACTGTAGTAAGCGCCCCAAACTTTTTATGGTCAACTAATTTGCGAACCGGGCAAAATTTTGTCCAGTTCACGAAGTGGTAGAATATCAATATAATATTTAGAAGTAATTAAATATTGACATTATTTGTTTGAAAAAACATATTAAATTAACATATTTAAATTAACTTTAATTTAAAATAACCAAATAAGTAACAATAGAGAGAGGATTTTAAATTCCAATTACAGTGTAATAGCAAAACTATTCAAATCAAATAGCATAGTTCCACGAACTGGACTGGACACGGAATAAGTACACGTATAAAACAAGCACAGTACACATCATGCAAAAATCACCTATTACGTCGCAAACCATTCATTGTTTTCCGTATTTTGCACGTTTAAATCCAAACGAAAGTGTCTTCCAATCCAAAGCGTTGGTGTTGCCACCGAGCAACGACCTAAACACCATAGAAACAACATCGAATTGCACGCGATAGGAGGAACATAACGCACCAAGCCAAAGGGACAACGCATTGTTCCAACACCGTAACGCTGTTCCATTGTTTTTCGAAAAACAAGCGCGCATCGAGTGCGCACTATAAATCAAGCAGACTTTCTAGTGTGCCTGACCGCATGCTGCGCGCGCATCATTTCAAACTAGGAATTGCATTTCATAATATTAACATTCTATCATCTGTTATAGTCGTTTTCCATCTTGATGGTTTGGTTGCTGGTCGAGCTGGATCTCTTCACTTTGTCTAACGTATTAATAATATCAGAATGGATGTAAGGTTGTTAACAGTTTAACAGTTTTTCTTCACTTCATAGCCCTGTCTGATGATGGTTTATGGAGATTCGTTTTGTTTCTGTTTTTTTTTTTCTGTTTTGTTTTGATAGATGGCGGGACAGCTAGAGTATTTGGCGCGTGGCCAAGGTCAACAAATAAAATCAAGAGGTTTTCGAGGAGAATTAAAATTTAACCGGATATGTTGATTTTTAGGTATTGTGGAAATAAGTGTTTTGGCGAACGTCCAATGTCACGTAATAAAAACCAACTGAAGCATTATATAAACAAATAGAAAACTAGTTAAACTTACATATCTTTAAATTTCTTTTTGGCACCAAATATTTATACAAAAAATATAGAAAACTAGATTTGCACGCAGAAGAAAATTAAATAGATACGTCATTAAATTTAAAAATTTGACTCATTGTCAGTAATTCTCATTTTTATTTACTCTTTGACCAAAAATGTGTCCTCAAAATAAATGACTAATTTTAAAATTATTCCAAAGACAAATTAATTCCAAAATTTGGAAATACTGAATTTCATTAACTAAATTTTAAATAATTTGTCTATTTAATTAGATGATATGTTTGTATATACAAAATACTTAAAATCTAATTGTTTCAAATAACGTTTAGAAAAATGATCTACAGATTTTTTTATATGTATTTTAAAACCATGTCTTATTAAAAAAATGTGACTAAAAAAAAATTAGTAATTATATTAATATTCTAGTATCTGTAACACAATTTAATATAGATGTTTTTACATTCTAACTAGTTCAGTTTTAGTAAATATCTAGTTTTCTTCATCAAACAACATTTACTGATAAAATCTATCTTAACAATATCATAAACAACAACACACTTTAACGAATAAACCTGTCATCTCACTTCTACAAATTAAAGCTTCTTCTTATAATTATAAAAAAACTCTTTTGAAGTTTAGACCAGCAGTAGCAACTGTTTAACGTTTCGTTAAATGTTTAGAGGTATTTTAAGATTGAAAACGAAAAGTAATGAATTTTGTTAGGTACCAACTTGAACTAGAGTCCAAGAACAATAAAACATCTAGTCACAAAATCAAAGTTTAAGATGTGGCTGTGGATCGTTCTCGTACGGTTTTAAGTATTCTTAGTAAGATAAACATTGTTAATTATGTACGGCAAATTTGAAATACGTTAAGTACTTGCTTGATATTCTCTTATTTGGTTTTTAAGTATATAAAGTTTGTTAGGAAATTACTTAGAAGTTATAGAAAAATAAATAACAATATACTAAGTGTTTGGGGTTAGACACATTCATTATTCAAGAATAACCATACATCTAAGTAACTTTTAATTAATTTAATAATTTATTATATTTAAATACATAAAATTATATAAAACTATTAATTCGATTGTACATGCTTTGCTAAATTCAAAAATAAAACTATTTAAGATTGGTTGTATAAAACTTTGCTAAACGCTTTGTAAGTTAATAATATTGTTAACTTGTCAACTGACCAATGATGGGTGTTGAGAATCCAATTGCCTAGTTAACACATTGATTTAGTTATCAACATTTTATACAACCAATCCTTAGACTTAACAGATCGTAAACAAATTTAGCAACTAACATTTCAACTGAGAGAAAAAAAAATGCGCTCAATTACTCGTCAATTTTGCACACATTACATGCAAAATATCCATGTTATGATATCGCAACGTCCTGAATACGTCCAGACTACGGAGATCCGTTAGTCACTTAAATATAACATAACGTAACGTACACTCGACTTTACTATTATATGTTATACGTTCATACGGCTATGCTATAGTATAACGAGGGGTTAGAATCATGTATTATACAAACATATAATAGTAATATTATCTTAAACGTTCCGCAAACCTTCGTTGATGTGTGCTCTATTAATAATAATTGCAGATTCTACACACCAACCAGACAGCTGAATTATAATTGCTAATATTTCCTAGTTCTCACACAACACGAGCTATGTCATGCCCATACTCAGTCTATTTCGCTCTCTATCTCTTTCTGTACTTACCTATTCACTTGTAATTTTAGATTTAACCAAAACAATTGTCCAAGACAAAATAATAATATAGGATAGTTTATTAGTTTGATTAAATATATATATATATATATATATATATATATATATATATATATATAGTTTATTAGTTTGATTAAAAAAAATTTATATGAATGATTTTGAAGATATACGTTGCGTAGACATTCGATAATGATGAAACTAGTCATCGAACGTCTACGCAAACGTATATCCTCAAAATCATTCATATACATTTTTTTTAATCAAACTAATAAACTATCTTATATTATTATTTTGTCTTGGACAATTGTTGGTTAAATCTAGAGTGGTATGATTGAAAGTGTTTTGCGTTAGAGAAAGTTTCCAAGTAATAGGAATTATGAATATGAATGAAGCTAAAGTTGCTTGTCTGAATAGGGATGTTTAGTGGAGGCTGATTTCGGGATAGTGAAAAGAGTTTGTGCTACACTCTTTTGGGTACATGGCGTGAATACGTATGTATGTATGTTTATTAGCTCTATGCCAAACTTTGACAGATAAGATATTGCAAATGTAATTTTCTGATTAGCCAAAAATTATATGCGTTGCCATTCTAAAGGCTTGAGTATTTCAAATGAAATGTTGTAATTAGCATAAAAAAAAATATTTTACATCAATAAACAGTCTTACAATTTACTAACCAATGACAAGTAACACGTTTTATTATTGTCTAGAAAATACAGTATAGTATTCAACTTGTATGTAATGACTATCATTTACATGGATGAATTACGGCACTTAATTATGTCATAAACTTAATTCTCATGAGTAACAATTATTACATGAATTTTTGGAATAACACAATGGCCCGTATTACAAGCTCTGTTTTAAAATTAGTTTCAACTAATATCGGTTTTAAGACAACGTAACTGTCATAAGAGCAGGACTAAACAAATGAACTAAAACACCCAAAAACAGAGATTGTAATATCAGTTTTGTTTTATTTTACATTTTTACAAATTACATTAAATAGATAAATAACATTTACTTTGTCGGGTAATGTTTCCGTTAGTTAATATGACATCAATTGGTATATTATTCATTCTTACAACACATTTGGTAGTCTAATTGCATTTGTTCCAAATGTTTTTCTTTTTTTTTTTTTTTTGAAATTGCGTTTTATGACCATACACAATGCTCAATTACCACCCACCCCAGTAAAATCCAACAATAGAAATTGAAATCTTATCATTCTGCATTTCATACTTTTTTTCAACATGCTATAGAAATGATCAAACTTTATAATTTTTTTACATTTTAGTTTATTGCAATTAAATATGAATTGGGAAATTACAAATTAAATTTTGGAGATGATGAAGCATAGTAAAGATAAAGTCAGTTGTTAAAAGAATTAATTTATTAATTAAAAAACAGTTAAATTCAGAATTTTAATTCTTTACTAAAACAGAATTAATTCAAAATTCTAAAATGGAATAATTTTATAAACTTTAATTTACAAATTTTTTGGATAAATAAATTGTTTTTATAAATGATTTAAATTAAATATTTTTGTAAAACTACTAAAAAAGTGTGTTTTAATAAATAGTAACCGTCATTGTTATTTTTATTATTAATTAATTATTTAAACTGTTTCATCAAGTGCTAGTCATTAAATGATTTAAATATTTTTAAGTAAATAATTCCTTCAAGTGTATCAAATTTTTACATGAATGAAGCTTTTATATTAATTAATGTGATCTGATTTTATCTCTATTTCATCTTATACTGTTAGAAAAAAATATAAAATTACGTAAAATAATTTGTAATTTATTAATGATTTTGATTTTCAACAGATTTTAATACTTGAGTAAAAATATATTTTTTGTACATTTTCTTGAAAATGTAATTTATTTCATTAGTAATATTAGATATAATGTAATAATTAAATTAAACAATTATTAATTGAAATCTTAAATTATGAAAAATTACATGGCAGCAAACAGACATATTTTTTTATATTTTTTAAAAATCTTATCACAGCTTCTCAAAAAGATTTATTGTATTTCCCATATTAGCAGACGTGTCTAATTTTATTTAAATTTTAAATATTCCAGATATTAATTAATACTATTTTAGTATTAACATAATGGAATTATCATAAGACTAGAATTAAACGGTGAGTCGAAAAATACAATAATTTTTTACGAGAAGAACCAGAAGATGCAGTTCTTGGATTTGATCTCTGACGCTGATTAATCATTGACTGAGCAATTTTAGGAGTAACAAATTTTACATTTCCCTTATTATTTGATAGGGATATTTGAGAAAAACCTGCTACGTAAAACGGTGGTACTGTAACACCGTTGCTATGTCTTGACGAACGTTGAGGCAAATTATATGTATGACTTGGGTTGTGTTTTGGAAGTGCAAATTCGCTTAATGAAGATGGATACGGAGGAGTGCAGAATTTATCACTAGAACGCCTTGATCCACGCCACTTTGGTATTTCATCCGTAGTTGTACTTGAATCAGGAACTACTTGAGCTGAAGCGGTTTTTGAATGTATTTTATTTAATTTCTTTTTCGGCATAATGAAATTTACTATACTTTTTACTATCAACACTGATTTTATATGAAATCCTTATTAAAATCGAAAAAAATATTAATTTTTCAACAAAAATTAATTCAATTGTTTTAACATCTGTCACAATTTTACTGTTTTAGTTGAAAAATTATTATTTTTTTCGATTTTAATAAGGATTTCATATAAAATCAGTGTTGATAGTAAAAAGTATAGTAAATTTCATTATGCCGAAAAGAAATTAAATAAAATACTGTTGCGAAATAAATATGAGAAGTTATAAAGAATAAACAACTTGTTTACATATTCAGAGGCAGACTACATCAAGCCTAGAAACGACTAGAACATTCTTTTCAGAAATCTAGAAAAGACTAGTAGCTTAAAGCAGACCTATATAAACCACGCATTGCTAGCAGCCAACCAGTGTACGACGAGATGTTATATTGAAAAGTGCTAAGTGAATACGAGCTATCGTTGTGCGGGCTCCGTTGACATAAATTGTTATATAAATTATATAGGCTAAACCGCTCGGCCGTTTGATATAAAATATTAAGTAATATTTATTCGTATTCTTGTATTAAACATTTAACCATTATTACTATTTATATTTATCCATTTATTATTATACGTATTATATCTTTGTAGTGTTTAGTAAGCTATTTTATTTTATATCTTTAAATATATTTCTAGTTTTTAGTTAATATAAGTGTTGTGTTTATTTTTAACCGATTTCACCTAGTGCGAACTTTAAACACGTTACAATTGGTGTCAGGTGTAAGGGGTGAAATTGTGTGTTAAATAATATTTAATATAAAATAATTATATTTAATAGTATTTAAAATAAATCTGATAATAATATTTAATATAAATACGATTTAAAATAAATAACTACATTTAATAATAATTCAAAATAAATTACTATATTTAATTTCGATTCTTAAAATATTGTGTATTCAAGATGGCATCAAGAAAGTTATTGTTAAAAGATTTAAAAGTGGAAGAACTAAAAAAAGAATTGGAAGAAAGAGATCTAGATACCAGTGGTAAGAAAACTCTACTCAAATCACGATTGCAAGAGGCAATGATAGCAGAAGGATTTAATACAGAAGAATATTTGTTTGAGTTTCCGTTGGAAATAAATCAGCTGGTTAATTCGTTAAAAAATGATTTAACGGAAAATGTTAATTCTTTGAAAAATGATTTAACGGAAAATAATAAGAAAATAGAAGATAATGTCCAATCGTTAAAAAATGATTTAACGGAAAATAATAGGAAAATAGAAGAAAATGTTAATTCGTTAAAAAATGATTTAACTGAAAACAATAAGAAAATAGAAGATAATGTTAATTCATTAAAGAATGATTTAGAAGAAAATGTTGATTCGTTAAAAAATGATTTAACGGAAAAATTAACAGAACACAATACGAAAATAGAAGAAAATGTCCAAGCATTAAAAAGCGAATTAACAAATAAAATAACAGAGATTAAAGGAGAATTTAATGAAAAAGTTCTTAGTATGGAAAATAAAATAGAAGCATTAGAAGAACAAATGAAGAGTCGTGTTTCTATATCCAGCGATAAGCCGAAATCAGAAAAGAATCATGAAGAAAATAGCGTTCATAAGCCAGCATCGCCGTCAAACACACATATCAAACCACCCACTTTTGACGGACAAACATCATGGGATATGTATCTACGCCAGTTTGAAGCTGCGGCCAGTGCAAACGGCTGGTCATTGGTTGAAAAAGCCTCGGCTCTCGTAACCTCACTTCGTGGCGAAGCACTAGAAGTCTTACAGACTTTAAGCGAGGACGAATTCCGACATTATGATCAGCTGGTTAAGCGGCTGAATGCAAGGTACGGGCATGCGCATCTAAAACAGGTGTATCGGATGCAATTAAAGAATTGCTACCAAAAGAATACGGAGACTCTCCAAGAATTCGAGGCAAGTGTTGTCCGATTAGTCCGGCTTGCTTATCCTAATGCACCGGACGACAACTTTTTGGAAGATTTGGCCATTCAAACCTTCAGTGACGGTCTCCGTAATGAAGATACCCGACAAGCACTGCGAATGTCCCACCCTTCGACATTGTCCACTGCGCTGGCATATGCGCTGGAATTCGAAGCATCTCGGCAATCCTCGAAAATCTGCGCACGCGTAAGGTCAACCAGACTGGAAGACGAACAAGAGGAGTCGGTTGTGGAGATAATACGCCAACTCTTCAAGGAATTCCTGCCGAAACAAACGCCTAAACGGCCGTGGAACAACAGAAGAGGTGGACAGGGCGGTCAACGCCCGGGATTCACCGAGCAGTCGGAAAACTAAAAAGGGTCGACGTGAAGGGGCAATCGCCGACTCATAACCACCAGGCCCCATTAAAAACAGCATTAGTCGCCTTACTTCAACATCCATCCAGTAGCATGTTTGTGGATGGCTTAATTAACAATAAGTCACATGCTATGCTACTGGATACAGGGGCGACAAGAACAATTGTCCGTCCAGATGTTCTGCGACCATCAGTCCACATCAGGCCAACAAGATGGCAAATTCGAACCGCAACTGGGGATCTGGCCACGGTTAAAGGTGAAACAAATGTACAATTCACTATTGGGAATACCACCTTTTCCTACCAAGTGCTGATTGCCCCTATTGAAGAAGAGGTCATACTGGGTATGGACCTTATGAATAACTTTGGTTTTCGTTTGGATCTGGGACGTGGCGTACTAAATATCCAAAATGAAGAATTGATTCTTCACGGACGCAACGAGACAGCTGTACGCGTGGTCTTAGCCGAAGATACGGTTCTGCCTACCAGAAGTGAAGTAATGGTACAAGCCACAGTCACCGATCAATCCGGTAAAGGCCGCGTAATGATGCTAGAGCCACGCAATCACGATAAAGACTTAGGCCGGGGCATACTTATTGCCAAAGCCTTGATTAAAACCGACCAGATGATACCCGTACGCATGATGAATATCAACAGCTATGAAGTATCACTAAAGAAAGGCACCACCTTGGGACTTTGTTCGCCAGTATCTTCCGTGGTGAGTCGGATCACTAACACAAGTAGTACTGACAATGGAATTCCGGAAAAACTCGCTGAGTTAATTAAAACCTCCTGCAAGGATCTTACAGCATCCCAGCAAGGTCAAGTCGAAAGGCTTGTGCATCAATATCAGGATGTCTTTGAGACGGAGGACGGCCTCAAAGGAAAAACTGATATTGTCAGGCACCAGATAAATACCGGGAATGAGAAACCGATCCGACAGGCACCGCGGAGGTTACCATTGATGAAGCGTGACGAAGCCGAAGCCATCATCCGAGACATGGAACGTGACAAAGTAATTGAGCCCTCAAATAGCCCATGGGCATCACCAGTTGTCCTGGTAAAGAAGAAGGATGGGTCGACAAGATTTTGCGTCGATTACCGCCAGCTCAATAATGTCACTAAGAAGGATAGCTATCCTCTGCCCCGGATTGATGACACGTTGGACACTCTTGCCGGATCCAAAATGTTTTCTACCCTGGATCTGAAAAGTGGCTACTGGCAGGTTGAAGTAGCTCCAGAAGACCGCGAAAAAACAGCGTTCAGTATTGGAACCGGGCTGTATCAGTTTACAGTCATGCCTTTTGGCCTCTGTAACGCACCGGCTACTTTTGAACGTTTAATGGAAAATGTGCTGAAGGGGCTGTCGTGGAAAACCTGTCTCGTATATCTTGACGACATAATTGTAGTCGGAAGATCCTTCGAGGACCACTTAAGTAATCTCGCAGAGGTGTTTAAACGATTGCGTAGCGCAAATCTAAAACTAAGCCCCAAGAAGTGCCACCTTTTTCTAGCAGAGGTCCATTACCTTGGTCACATAGTGTCCCGAGAAGGAGTCGCGGTGGATCCTGAAAAGACCCAAGCAGTTAACGAATGGCCAATACCAAAGGACAAGCACGAACTAAGAAGCTTTCTCGGCTTGTGCACTTATTATCGTCGATATGTGCTGGGATTCGCCAATATCGCTAAACCACTAACACGATTGACCGAAGAGGGCCGCCAGTTCAAGTGAGACGACGAATGTCAGAGCGCCTTCAAACTACTGAAGCAGTCTTTAGTCAGCGCACCCATACTGAACTACCCTTGCCTAGACGGTCAGTTCATACTAGACACAGATGCAAGTAACGTGGGCATCGGGGGTGTTCTTTCCCAAATACAAGAAGGACAGGAAAAAGTCATCAGCTACTTTAGCAAAGTATTGTCAAAACCAGAACGCAATTACTGTGTGACTCGACGAGAACTGCTAGCCATTGTGAAATCTGTAGAACACTATTCCAAATACTTGTATGGTAGACACTTCCTGCTACGAACCGACCATGCCGCTTTGAAATGGTTACTACAATTCAAAAATCCTGAGGGGCAAGTAGCAAGGTGGATAGAACGACTGCAGGAGTACGACTTCACGATAGAACACCGGGCTGGTAATAGCCATCGAAACGCCGATGCTTTATCTAGAAGACCCTGCCCACCTGATTGCAAACACTGCCTACATGTTGAAGAGAAGGTAGCCTTGTTGGCTAGAACAACGATGGTCGACGACGATTGGACGCCAGACAATATTTGTCATGAGCAAGAGAACGATGATAATTTAAAGCTCATGAAGCAATGGAAAACGGCAAATCAAAGACCGACGTGGGAAGAAGTAGCGCCCCACACTCGTATCCTGAAAACCTACTGGTCACATTGGGACTCCATCATACTTAAAGATGGACTCCTAATGCGTGTCCTGGAAAATGAGGATGGTTCCCAAAGGCGGCAGCAATTAATCATTCCCAAAAGTAAAATTTCGGATGTTTTGCGCCAGTTACATGATGGAACCTCAGGGGGACACCTGGGAGTTAGAAAGACCACTGAGAAACTACGTCAACGTTTCTACTGGGTAGGTTGCCAGGAGGACGTAAAAAGTTGGTGCCGAAATTGCGTGATCTGCGCCTCCAGTAATGGACCACACCGAAAACGAAAAGCACCAATGCGGACGTACAACGTCGGCAGCCCATTCGAGCGCATCGCCATCGATATAGCAGGCCCTTTCCCAATTAGCGAACAGGGAAACCGTTATATTTTAGTAGCCATGGACTACTTTAGTAAATGGGTGGAGGCATACGCAATACCAAATCAAGAGGCTGTGACTGTAGCCGAAGTATTGGTGAAGGAACTCTTCAGTCGATTCGGAGTACCATTAGAATTGCATTCTGACCAAGGACGTAACTTCGAGTCTGCCGTTTTTCAAGAGGTGTGTCGAATCCTCGAAATACGAAAAACCAGAACGACTGCATTACATCCGCAGTCCGACGGCATGGTCGAAAGGATGAACAGAACAATGGGGAAATACTTATCGAAAGTAGTCTCTAATCATCAGAGAGACTGGGATCAATATCTCCATTTGTTCTTAATGGCCTATCGATCAGCAGTCCATGAAACTACGGGGCAGACACCCGCCAGTATTATTTTTGGCCGCGAGTTACGGTTACCTTGCGATCTGAAATTCGGCTGCAAACCTGGCGAAGACTTGGCTGGGGACGGATATGTGGATAACCTCCGAAGGAAAATGGATGACATACACCATCAAGTTCGTGGGAATATTCAGATAGCCAGTGATCGGATGAAAGATAGCTATGACGTTAAAGCTAATGAAGGCGGTTATCAACCAAATGACCTAGTCTGGCTATATAACCCACGACGACGCCAAGGCTTCTCTCCAAAATTACAGAGATCATGGGACGGACCGTATATAGTCATCAAAAGGATCAATGACGTCATCTACAGGATCCGAAAAACTCCCAATGGAAAACCTATGGTCATCCATTATAATCGTCTGGCACCTTTTTCCGGACGTAACGAGAAAGACAGTGATACACGGGAGGGTCGTGTTAGGAGGCTAAAGGATGAGGAACCGAGCTTTGAATGTTTCATGTCTACGTCCTCATCAGGCCGCCGAGTAAGACATGGAGTCACCACCGAGGTCCAGCAGGATCTTTTTACCGTCCCAAGCGAATACGCCCTCGCACATTGCGTCGCAAAGGACTTGCGAATGTCAAGAGGAATTGCCTCGGTCTTTCGCAAGAAATATGGGGGAATCGACGAATTGAAATCACAATTACCCACTGTTGGAGGTACATTGTCCCTGCGTGAGTGGCGTCGGCAAATATATTACCTGGTGACGAAAGAATTGTCCCAGCAGAAACCTAGCTATCAAACGCTATGGGACTCCCTGTTGGTGCTGCGCGAGCTACTAGTGAAGGACGATGTGAAGAAACTCGCGATCCCAAAAATAGGCTGTGGCCTGGATGGACTCAACTGGAGGATAGTCTGCAACATGCTGGAAACAATTTTTCGAGACACCGGAATCGCCATCCTCGTTTGCTGTTATAATCCCATCCGAACGGCAAAAACGGAAAAAACGGTGGACTGCTACTTTTTCCAAACAGGACAGTGTAGACAAGGCCCAGCATGCCGATTCCGACACAACCCCGCAAGTGCTCTGGGACAGAACACTCCTAAGGGGGGGGGCAGTGTTGCGAAATAAATATGAGAAGTTATAAAGAATAAACAACTTGTTTACATATTCAGAGGCAGACTACATCAAGCCTAGAAACGACTAGAACATTCTTTTCAGAAATCTAGAAAAGACTAGTAGCTTAAAGCAGACCTATATAAACCACGCATTGCTAGCAGCCAACCAGTGTACGACGAGATGTTATATTGAAAAGTGCTAAGTGAATACGAGCTATCGTTGTGCGGGCTCCGTTGACATAAATTGTTATATAAATTATATAGGCTAAACCGCTCGGCCGTTTGATATAAAATATTAAGTAATATTTATTCGTATTCTTGTATTAAACATTTAACCATTATTACTATTTATATTTATCCATTTATTATTATACGTATTATATCTTTGTAGTGTTTAGTAAGCTATTTTATTTTATATCTTTAAATATATTTCTAGTTTTTAGTTAATATAAGTGTTGTGTTTATTTTTAACCGATTTCACCTAGTGCGAACTTTAAACACGTTACAATACATTCAAAAACCGCTTCAGCTCTAGTAGTTCCTGATTCAAGTACAACTACGGATGAAATACCAAAGTGGCGAGAATCAAGGCGTTCTAGTGATAAATTCTGGACTCCTCCGTATCCATCTTCATTAAGCGAATTTGCACTTCCAAAACACAACCCAAGTCATACATATAATTCGCCTCAACGTTCGTCAAGACATAGCAACAGTGTTAGAGTACCACCGTCTTACGTAGCAGGTTTTTCTCAATTATCCCTATCAAATGATAAGGAAAATGTAAAATTTGTTACTCCTAAAATTGCTCGGTCAATGATTAATCAGCGTCAGAGATTAAATCCAAGAACTGCATCTTCTGGTTTTTCTCGTCAATTCTCACAAAATTACGATAACTGTGACGTTAACGCAACTACTCATTATTTTAATCCTAGTTTCACTGATGAAGAAGCTAGTTTTTCTATAGAAGATAATGAGAATCTGTGCTATGGGTAAGATATGTCAGATGCTAATTATGGAGATCTGGATGTGAACTATCTTTCTACTCAAAATATGAATCTTTCTGAATATGAAAACAATACTTATACAGAAAATGATGAGTATGTATTTCATACACCTTTACGTCCATATAAATATTCCGATGCTGTCTCAAGAAATAATCTACTTCAGAGGGACAATTTGTCGTCAAGTCAAAATTTTCGTATGCAAACCAATGTGGAAATTCCAGCCGAACCTCTGATTTTTTCGGATATATATATACTTTTCTAAGAGATAATACACCAACTTGGATTCCGGAATATAAACGATTTGCGCATTCATGCTTTCGCGTAGCTTTCTAACAAAGTCGATGTTACTGGAATAACGTTTTTGTTCCAAGAATTCACCGGGTAGTCGTAGTGGGGCGCCATAAACCATTTCAGCAGCGGTGGCGTTGAGATCGTCCTTGAATGCCGCTCTGATGCCGAGAAGAACCAACGGAAGAACGTCAGTCCATGTCTCTGCGCTGTGACATTTGATGGCGGCCTTTAGCTGACGATGGAGTCGTTCAACCATGCCGTTGGCTGCAGGGTGATATGTTATCGTACGAAGGTGTCTAGTGCCCATAAGGTGATTGAGTTCTCGAAACAATTGTGACTCGAACTGCCGACCTTGATCCGTTGTGACGCGAAGTGGTGCTCCGAAACGCGCGACCCACGTGCTGATAAATGCACGTGCGACAGTCGTAACTTCGATATCAGGCAGTGGAATCGCTTTCGGCCACCTGGTGAATTGGTCGACGCACGTCAAGCAATACCGTTGTCCGCGGGATGGTGGAAGTGGCCCAACGATATCGATGTGAACGTGTTGGAATCGTTTGCTGTCGACTATGAAAGATCCTGTCGAAGTTGTCACTTGTCGACTGATTTTGGATCGTTGACAATGGATGCAAGCGCGTGCCCATTCGCGGCAGTCCTTCTTGATATTGCGCCAAACGTATCTGTCTGTCACCAACTTCTGAGTGGCCCGAATACCTGGATGAGAGAGATTGTGGAGACTGTCGAACACTTGGCGACGAAACGTCTCCGGAACATATGGCCGTGTCTTGCCGGTAGATACGTCCACAGTAAAGAGTGCAGTCAGATTCGGGTAGAGCAATTTTTTGAAATCTCAACGAGCTGCCTGTTGAGTGCAACAGCACTTTGAGCTCATGATCATCCTGTTGAGCTGTTGCCATTGCTGTGTTGTCCGCTGCTTGTGTGATCACTTCTATGCGAGACAGCGCGTCGGCAACGATATTATCGGAACCACTAATATGGCGAATGTCCGAAGTAAATTCGCCTATAAAACTCAAATAGCGGCACTGGCGTGCCGTGCATTTTTCCAACTTCTGTCATTATTCAACATCATGTTAGTTGCAATTGCACTTTACAAAATAAACGTAATTTTTGTATTTTGTGTTAACGCCTCAAATATTCTTTCTGTCGGG
The DNA here is from genome assembly GCA_963966155.1 of Clivina fossor. Classification (NCBI taxonomy): domain Eukaryota; kingdom Metazoa; phylum Arthropoda; class Insecta; order Coleoptera; family Carabidae; genus Clivina; species Clivina fossor. Next base: position 865,556 of record CAWYQG010000030.1, read on the forward strand.
GTCAACAATTAAAGGGTACTCACTTTATATTACAAAAATTAACTTAAAACCAATATGAGAAAAAATATTTATTGACAGACAAAAAATTTTAAAAATAATAATAAAACATTTAAACATCACTGTCTCTAACCACCAAATTACCGTAGCAACGCTATTGCAACGTTGCCGCTACATTCATAAAAATTATAATACATTTTGTAAACTACAAATTTAATTAAAAATAATACAGCTAAATAAGTCATTATCATCAGCAAAAAGTAAATAATGCAAATTTTTTAATTTAATGAGCGATTTAAATATCTCTAATTTTAATACATTTACTTTGAATTTAATTTATACTGTGATTTTTTTAAAAAAAGTATGAGATTTAGTTTAAGAGGTGGTGAATAACGGCTGGGCATGGTCAAACTGAATGACGAAAAACTTTTCTAACTGATTTAAAATGGGTAGGAATGTTTCCATGTGGGCATTGAACACTATTCACTTCACTCACGGATATAAAAGTTTTAATTATCGTAATTGTGAATGGCTTTTCATTGTGCCTTTTTTTTGCTCTAATTTGATATTCGTTTATAGTAGCACAGCGTACGATTTCAATTAGCACAGATTTGATTTAAGCAATTATTTTTCTTTCTGTTTTTTTTTTTTTTCATTTTTAATCCATATTATTTTATGTAGATTATGTAAGTAATTAGGAGTTGTTAACGTTATAAATGCTGAATAAATAGAATTTATTCACTGAAATAAAATAATATCTATTGTAATTTATATCAAGAGTTGCTGTTGTTAAATATTTGAAAATAAAATAATATATTTTTAATTTATAACTTTTACAATGGTTATGCGTTATCGTTTTTTAAACTAATGTATAAATGCAAAATAAAATTTAATTGCTATTTACACACCCACATGAATATATACCACATATTACATATATTTTATCATATAGAGTTGTCTGACATATGGATGTTTAAAATATATTTTTTTTATTATTATTTATAATATAATAAAAATAAACGAAAAAAAAAAATTGAAATTTTATATGCACATAGTAAGATCGTAACTTTCTGTTCATGTATTATGATTTTTGTATGTCCGATGTGCGAAAGAAAAGAAACTTTCTTTCATATATACTTTGAATTATGTGTTTTTCTTTCTATTTTTCTACACACTCAACTTACGAAAATCGTTAGATGTAGGTATATCGAAGATAAATAAATACATAAGACTATACGAATATAAACAAAATAATAAAATTAATATATAATAAATGAAAAGACTAATATTATGTAAATAAAATGTCAAATTTTGTTATTTTTTGCTAAGGTAAATAAATATCAGTACATACCTACATAAAATATGGAAAGTAATAACTTATCGTGTGTTCTGAAATTTTGTAATTTTTTTTAAGTGGTAAAGCAGAAATATTATGGTATTTAGATGAAATACAAAATTTATTTTGTTTATTTTATAAATAATATTTTTAAATTTTAAATTATTTATATTATGTTTTTATATATAATTTTTATTTAAGATTTAAGCAAATACTTACTATATATTTATATTATCAATATTAAAAATTACTCATGTGTTTTTAAATATCATTTATTTTAAAGACAAATATGTATTGTGCAATTATTGATTTTACTTTGAACATAATTTAAAAATAAAGTATGTAAAAAAAATATTTAACAAATTTCTTCAGTAATTAAACTGTCAAATTTAGAAATAAATTACATTTACAAATAATACCAAAATAGTCAATAATAATTCTTTCAACATACTATTACTGAAAAAGGAAACATACAATTTACAATTTAATTCTTAAACCTTATTTTATAGAGACATACGTATATAGAAATAATATACAAATTGATTAATAAGCCACAATAAATTAAAATACCAAAAAATACTTCATTGTAAATCTGACTGTATGACCGGGCGGGCGTGCTATTGTGCTACAACAATTTGAAAAATACCACAAAACTAACATGAATTGTAGTAGGTACATTCATATATGTATAGAAAACCTACGTAGAATAAATAGTAAGCCATGCAACCGCGATAAATCACAAAAAACAATTGCCGCGCGACTATTTTTCTATAGTAAACGTAATATGAATGCGCAGTTTGCACATATACAGGTAAAAAAAAGAAAAAAAAAACTAGGTTAACAAAATTAAATAATAACAGTTGGTAATATATAGAGTTTAATTCTCACTAGTCGCTAATAATAAAATCTACGAGTACATTGTTCGTTAAAAAAGTCAAAGCTAATGGTGATAAAAATAGTTCCTTTTATATCATGAATAAATGCTAAATATTATTGTGTTAATTGCGATGAAAGACGTAAATCGCTATTATAGTTGTTTGTTAAATAATTAAATCATTTGAAATTATGCTGCCAAATAATAATCGTTTATATTACAGCTATTGAAGTTTGGTTTTCTAAACGTTTCAATATTTAGCGTGTAAGTAGAAATAATCGTTTTATATAAGATATTTAAAATTTAATCAGTCGAACTACAAATATAAAGAAATACAACGCACTTAAACAAAATATTTTCTAATAGAGGAATTATTATTAAAAAAGAGTAACATATTATGTTGATAGTTTCATGATACGCGTTTATAATTTACTCTACACTCTAAAAAAAAATCATGTAATTTTACCTACAAATCAGGACACACTATGATGCCCAGTATTTCTAAGTACACGGAGAAAAACGTTTCTTTGATATTAATAAATAAATTTCAATAACATATTTTTTTATTTTAAATAAATTTATTTAGAGTAAATATACAAGCTCTTTAGTAAAATAATTATTTGTTAGTAATAAATAAATACCTTTAAATCAAATAGATATTTGCTTGCCACTATTGAAAAAAATATTTTTGAAATAAAAATGATTTTCTTTACTTCAAAGAATGCCGTTTCTCTGTGTATAATTACTCAACTGTTGTAATTTTGCATAATTGTTTAAAAATATATAATATCAACATTATGTAACATGATACGAGTATTACCAACGGAATGGAAAAGTACATATATATGGAATATTACAGTTTTTTAGTAAAGTCTCTTTTAGTAAATATACAGAACTACAATAAATTTGTTGTGAGGAATTTTCCATAAATAGGTAAAATTTGTTTAGTTCTGTAATATTATTATTGGTAACACACACACACACACACACACACACACACACACACACACACACACACACACACACACACACACACACAATTTTAACAATTTTTCATGATTTTAAGCACGATTGTAAGGATTTTATATGATTTTAAGCGTGGTTGTAAGGATTTTACACGATTTTAAGCGCGATTTTAACAATTTTACATGATTTTAAGCGCTTTTAATACTCTTATATTTATATACTGTGTCCTTTTACCTATTGTTCTATAGGGCGCGCGCATGCGCGCGCCCTTTATAAATATACAATGTGTCTTAGAAATATCTCTCTCTTTCTCTTTTCTTTTTCTACTGTCATCTGATATACACATTATGTTTATAATATCATACATATCTTCTTTCTTTCTCTCTCTCTCTCTCTCTCTTGTTACCAAGGCAACCAAATATCACATATATTTCTGTTTATCTCACTTTCTCTTTTTCTCTTCCTATTTTTATCTAATACATTATGTTTATTTTGGTTGCCATGGCAACGATATTGAAAGTGCAACAGTATAAACACATTATGTATATAGTCTGAATACTCTGACACATTGAATAGGTATATGATTTTGAGACACATTGTATATATTTATATAGATGAATACATTATACAGGATGTAACAGAATAACTATTCCTAATTTCAACTGGAGTATCCTGGGCTCAGAATATGAAGATTTAATGCAAATCACTGAGATAAAATGTGGCTCCTTACTGAGCTACAGGGTGTTTTATATAAAAATTTAAAAACGATTTTTGCCCAGTACTTTAAAACTATTTGACGTATCCTTATCATACTTGGCAGGAAATGTAGGTACCGTACACCATACTAAATTATGTTAAATAAAAGTTTCTGGCTACTGCCAGTGGCGTACAACAGGGGCAAGTGAGAGGTTGATCCTTCCTAAATTCTACGCCACTGGAGGAATTGTCATTTTAGCACCATTTTTCGATTCTCCAATACTTGCTGTGTAAAAAACATACTCTTCCTTTGTAACGATAAAATCACTGTTTTTCGAGATTTGTAACAAACCATTGTAACAATTTGCTATCTTAGTGCAACTTAAGATGACAAATTATACTTCTGAGTATTTCCTTTATCTGGTTAGATAAAGTTGCACTTGGATCTTGGTTATTAAATAATTACGATAGACAAATATAATAAAATATATAAACTTTAATAAACAAATATAATAAGAACAATTACAAAATAATTACTTATAAATTTAGCGATAAAATATGAATCCAAAATGTAACTTAAACGGAGTCATTCTTACCGTGAATCGTAACACGACTCTGACCGTCACTCTGACCGTAACACTCCGTTGACCGTAACTCCATCCACAACTCCATCAACCATTGCGTTACCCGATCGCCCTATAATGACCCCTAGAGCAGAAATTCCATACTATGTACCAAGTTCCACAAATACCTATTTTTCACATCAACCCGTAGCGGGTTCTAGTACAGGTAACACAGCACCTACAGCACCTCAACCATTCTCATATCACCTACCACCCTATACACAAATTAATAAACCTGCAAACCCATGTCCAATGACTGAAAGCCCTGTTTTTAATAATCCCGAAACCCTAGCAGCACTAAAAACTATTGAAACGTACTCAGGGGGTTCGGATTTGGAGGCATTTTTAGATAATGTAGCAACAGTTGCCGAATGTTATCATTGGTCAGATATTCAAATAGTTAACGTCATTAAGTTAAAATTAAGGGGCGAAGCTCAAAGTTGTTTTTATTCTTTACCATTTGACAAACGACCAGGTACTACAATTGAAATGCGGCAGTGGCTTACAGACCTTTTTGGTAGGAGAACAGACCCAGCTGTAGCGGAAAGAGAATTTTACAAAATTTTTAGACAAAAAGACGAGTCATTACGTAAATTTGCTTTAAGATTAGAAATCGCGGTAGCAAAATTTTTGCCATCGTGTGCAGAAAACGATTACGCATCATTAAAGAATAAAATCAAACGCGATACAATGCTTATTAAGCAATTCTTAGACGGACTAGATACTAGACTGGCCAATGAGATTTGTAGATACCGTAGTTTTGAAACAGTAGAGGAAGCGTTGCCTTATGCGGAGTTGTGCGAAGAAGTTCTAGCTCGTCTATATAAAGAAACACGCGCGGACGCTCATAAAGCTAGTATTAGGGCTTTTACTGCAAACAATCGGAGACCGTCACAAAATAATTTTTTTCAAAAAAATAAAATTAATTATAAAGGAAAAATTTTTCCACATCAGGAATACCCTCAAATGAAAGGCCGCTGTTATAATTGTGGTAGCCTAGATCACATAGCTAAATTATGTAACATACCCAAACAAGTCTTTTGTTTTAACTGCGTCAAGCCCACTGGGGTACACTCCTTTGGGCTTGCTCTTGTCCATAACTAAAATTCGTGAATATAAAACGTGTAAATTCGAGAATTGTTTTAGATGAATTCGAAGCTCTATTATTACCTGTCGAAACTAAGAGTCAAACTTGTAGCATGCTCAACATTCGGATTACTAATTACAGTACCAAGTTGATGTAATACATCGTCAGTTTGAATATCTTCTGCTTCAGCATATGTCCACATATACAACGTCATTGCACCCGTTTTTAACTGATTTCGGAAATCGTAAACTGTCGTATTTACCCACTGTGACGATACGCTTCGCGTACGACACATATATTTAAATTTATTTAGATTAGCATGTAATCTGGGTCGTATAATTGTACAAAATTGTAAAACTCACTATGAGATAATAACGGTCAAAATTTCCTTTTTCCATATTTTAAGTTCGTCAATTAAACGTTCTTTGATAAATTAAAATTTGAATTATTTTGTTATAATATAATAAAAAGAACGAAATTATCTCATAGCGATGTTCAGTCATGTCCGATGTTTTTAATGTTTTTGTGCGAAGGCCAGCTGTTAGTAAATATTATTTTTTTTCTCCGTACGGTATGAGTAGAGACATCTGTTTGCGCGTATAGTTACAACCGGCCGAGTTTTGTTTTTTTAACAATATTAAGAAGAACTGACGCGCTCTCTCGCAATACGAGTGAGACAGCGCGCTGCAAGCGGTTATAACTAGTTTTAACGAATTGTCGCCTATAAAAGGGAAGATTCGTAGCTTAAAAAGACATTCGGTTTCGCGTCGAGACCGACAAACCTTCCCTGGTTGACCGGTGTCCGGACCCAGGGGAAGGGGAGTTTGCTTAGCATCTGAGCGAACTCACTTCGTTGGCTGATTAACGGCCCCAGATTTACGATTTTACGGACTTAGAGAATTCGGTCGTCAGTTTTAAATTTTTTTTGAAACTTAGAAAAAATTTTGAATTAATTTTTCGGACTTAGAAAAATTCGGTCGTCAGTTTTAAATTTTTTTGGAACTTAGGAAATTTTTGAATTAATTTTTCGGACTTAAAAAAATTCAGCAGTCAGTATAAAATTTAATTTTTCGGACAGTCAGATTGGATCTAGTTTCGTGGACAGATAGAACGGTGTTGAATTATATTTCTGGTTTTAAAAAAAATATATCAGTCGGTCAGCACGGAACTGTAGTTTATTAAATCTTTGTTGGAAATTTCTTGATTGTTACTGTTGTAATTAGATTAATTTATAATTTATAATTTAATAATTTCTTTTGATAAAATTTTTTTAAAATAAAATTTGTGTTGTTAGTATTTCAAACTGTGTTCTTTTAATTACGTATACAATTGTGTATCTTCCATTAAACGTGTGTATGAACCCCGGACAAACGCGACTGAGCTATCTGCAATCCGTTCCCTTTTTCCCGTATTACAGGTTGCAGGAAGTACGAGATTGGCGCCCGATATCCGGAAATAAAAAGGAGAACTAAAATAACGCACCGAAGCCGAGGTGTCGTTGCACCACGCTAACGGATTAATAAATATTTCCTAAAAACAAAAAAAGGTTTTTTTTTTAAATTGATCAAAGTTTATTAGATATATTTTATATTATTACTACTTTACTTTTAAAAAAGACTTTTGTCAAAAGTATGATACTTTTAACATGTGTTTAAAATTATTTATTACACTTTAATCGTTTATTTACATACATAGACAATCACGTCATGTATCCAAAAGAGTGTGACACAAACTCTTTCCACTATCTCGAAATCAGTTTCTTCCGCTCAAACAACACACTCTCAATCATACCACTCCAACTATTCATCGAACAGCCACTGGCAAACGTATACCATCAAAATCATTCATACAAATACTTTTAACGAAACGTTCAATAGAATCATCTTAACTGACTAACACTGCAACTTTTGTAACAAAATTTTGTTTTTTGTTTTTTTCAATTTCACACTCATCATACACTAATCTATTTTGTACCCGATTTCTTCTAGTTACAGAAGCAACAAATGATTTTGAACTAATAAAAGTACTTTTTTTATAAACAAATAAAATGAAAATATGGGCCAATACTTTTTATAAAGTTACTTTTATAGATGTATGAACAAATTTAGTTTAATAATGTTTTCGAATTATAAAGATAAAATTATTATTTCATAGTAATATCCTTAAAATTTCACATTCAATAAATCCAACTATATATTTCTATATGAAACTTACTTTATTTGCACTTTCTTTTATTCTCCTACTTCGACCGCCTTTCGCTTGTTTTGTTATTTCATAAATTACGAAACATATTCGGGCCATACGTGGAACATTACACACCTAAAATTAATCGATAATTTTCAATTCAGAAATTCCGAAATAAACGGCAGCTAAACACAGATTGATTTGCTTACCTTAATATCAAATATTAATTTCTCGTCAAACGTGCAATTACAATCCTTTGTACTGATTTAACTGAAGGTTTTTGTGCCTCACATAGTGATTTGCCGCCGTGAAAGAGACTAGCTTGTACTCCAATCTGAAAACATAAAAATCATTATTATGTATATAACAGAAACAAACTTGTCGAAAATGTATTCGTTTCACAGAAAGACGAACGACGGCAAATTTACCTCAACTGGTCTTCCAACATCACAGTTCAAACGACATAAGACATTAATTTCGATTGTGAAGAATTCATCAATATACCAAGATGAAACATGTTTGCCCTTTTTCCTTAACGTTAATGTCGAAGACGATTGTCTAGGTAATAAAGTATAGAATGTAGTAAACGATACGGGTTTGAATTCGATTTTTGGTTCATCTTTTACTTGTGTAACAAATCGTAATATACCGGAATTTAATTACAATTTACTTAAATAAGAAAGTGTATACTTACCTGGTTTCCGGCGAGACGGTGCTGTCTAGATAGGTTGAGTATAATATAAATTAACTGCCACTTCAGTTTAACACTAGTTTATTTCTTCAGAATTACAACGACCCCCCATCGACATGAGGGAGCACTATATATTTAGCAGTCCCCCCTCTAATCGATGGCAGTTCGAATTAATATTGCTGAGTTACCAAATTATTAACAATTGCTTAATATTGCTTAACCCTGCCCGTTAGTGCAAGGTAATCAATATTTGCAATTGTTAACGTAATCAATATTGGCAATTGTTACACTTGTAATGGCGTCAGTTCATTGCCAAATTGTACTTCTTTTTCGGAATAGGTTCCTTTAAGTTGTTCAGTTGGGGCTTTATCTATCACATCTGGTACGATGCCGTGTTCTTCCATTTTCTAAAATGTTTTCAGTATGACATTAAGATGTTATTTAACAACAAAAATAATACATATTTTAATTTCACGTATAAAAATGAATTGAAAGTATTTAATGCTTTCTGTAGCAAACTACCTACAAACAAATCTTATTATTATTTAATAAACACGCAATAACGAATTAGGTATTAATACGATTTCATAATTAAACTTTAACTAAAGTCGATTTTAAGCTGATAAAAAAGTAAGCATTATTTTATTAGCAAAACCAAATAATTTTGTCATTGGAAGTTTGAAATGTTGACAAAAAGTATTGGTTTATGGACAGCAATAATAATTATGTTGGTAGAATTTAAATTCGTTGCTAAAGTCTAGTTTTGTTAAATTGAAATGAAACAATGAAAGTAATGTGAAAATTAAAGTAGACATTACAAAACATACATACACAGTCACGCCATGTACTCAAAAGGTTGTGGCACAAACTATTTCCACTATCCTGAAATAAATATTATAATAAAAAAATTAAATTGTAAAACGTTACTTTGTGAAACTTCATATTGATATAAAAATAAAAAACTTTAGTAACTTTGAAAATTCACTTTAATACACTATTGTAGTGCATTTTCAAAGTTACTAAGGTTTTCTATTTTTATTTAAATATATAATAATTCAATTATATCTATTTAATAAGATTCGTCCGATAATCAAAGATTGAAAAATGAACTGTGATAATAAAATTATCTCATACAATATTTAGTTAATTGCATATAACCTCAACAAATATATAATACTGTAATTTCAAAAATAATTTAAAAAATTACACATAAATACAATAGATAAATTAATATATTTACCATATGTATAATATTTAATTACTGTATTATCTACTTCAAAATTAATATTTTATTTCATATGTAGAACATTGACAGAATAACTTATTTTTTTATGATAAGATAATTATCACAGAAGAAGTATAGTTTTGATATAATCGTATAAATTTTTTTAAAGAGATATATAACAATGCTTTTTACTTACTGATTTTACATTATTGTCGCACAAAATAAAAGAGAATAAACATATTGATAAGAAAATATTCAATAATATTTTCATTATTAATTTTTTTGTTTGAACTGTTGACGATATTAACATTAAATATATTAATAATAACCGGTTTGATTTTCTATAAAATTAGAAAGTTATAAAAAATTTCAAGGATTTATTTTTTGCTAAATTTTTGAATAGTGAACACAAACGTATTTTTACAATTTTTATAAATTTAAATAAATAAAAATAAAGGAAAATATGTTGTGTGATCATTGAATAAATATAATCTTATTGTAATTTCCAAATAAAATATTTTTAAAAATGTATACGTTTTAGTTATTAATAAGTTGGTAGATGGTTGGTTTGGTTGGTAGTAATAAAATTACTAACTAAAGTCACTAAAGTAACCAAACTTCAAACTGACATGCCAATAAAATGGCGTTTTGTATTTATTTATGTGCGTCATACATATAAATTTGTTTTAAATATTAATTTTATGTATTGAAAACAAAGCGCAAAAACATAATTATTGTATCTTTAATGTAATCAAATTATTAGAAATATACTTGATAAATTTCAAAAAAAAAAAACATGGAGTTGTCGAGGTTAGTTCTTCCAATTTTATTTAGTAATTTATTTAATATTATTAATTATATTTTAGTATTTTACCTGCACCTTCGCAACCAATATGGGATAGAGATGTTGAAAGAAAGCGGGAACAATTCTCTCAGAAACAGTCAAATTCTTTAGTAATTGCTCAACCAATTGCACCTCCTTATGGCCAAAGAAGAGGTTAGATTCCAAGATCGCAGTCAGATTTTGGAGGTACATTTGTTTTGTTTTTAATAGTAAATAGTGTTCTTCGATTTTGGCGTACTATGGACCACTGAAATAACTTCTCATGGTTGTTTTTCTCCATTCTTTCTTTTCTTCCAGTACTTTTTGATTCTTTCTCCATGTTATTTCTTTCTTTCTTCCATCCATTTTGCTCCTGTTTTTTTTGCCTTTTCTTGAAAACCCTTCAATCTTCTGATCTCTCTGAATTTTTTCTTCTCCATCTATTTCCATTTCTTCCATATCTTTTCTGACCTCCTTGACCCATGTTATCTGGGTCTTGGGGTTTCTGTCGAAGTAGTTAAATATTCTCTTCGTCAGTCTTCCATTATTTATTCTTTTAATGTGTGCGTAGAAAGTCACTCTTCTTCTCCTTTTGTGTCTGTTATTTTTTTCTGTTTTTGTGTACATCTCTTTGTTGCTTTCTCAATTTCTATTTTCATATTTTGGTCTCAGGATTTTCCGTATAATTTTTCTCTCCATTTTTCTACCTCGTCTAAATAGTGTTTTTATTTATTATTATTATTTTCTTTAGATGGTGGTGCGTTTCCTGAAATTTACGTTGCCCAGTACCCTTTGGGTATGGGTGAAAAAGGCAAAGAATCAACATCGAATGCTCTTGCCGTGCAACTAGATGCCGAAGGCAAAATTAAATACGATATTATCGCTCGACAAGGCCATTCCAAAGACAAGATTGTCTATTTGAAACTGACCGACTTACTACCGGCCGAGGTAGTTGCTGAAAACGATCCGAGTTTAGAGAAACCAAATCAGGAAGAAATCGAAGATGTTACGGAACGAACCCGCCAAGCCCTACAGAAGTTAACCAATTCGAAAATCGCTTCGGCTATGCTATGCCCGATCGATGCGCTGAGAAACAGGGCCCCGCTCAATTTATGCGTTACACGCCTTCGCAACAGGGTGCCGCATTCAATTCGGGTGCGAAGCAACGCGTTATTCGATTGGTCGAGGCACAAGTTGATCCCGTTGAACCGACCGCCACGTTTTTGTATTAATAAGAAAAATCCACGAGGGCCTCCATCACCACTCGCGCCAGTTCTGCACAGTCCCACGCGACGAGTTACTGTTAAAGAGCAACGTGAATGGAAAATACCGCCATGTATCTCCAATTGGAAGAACGCCAAAGGCTACACGGTTTGTTTGTTTGTTTGTTTTACTACAAAATTATTTACTTTTTAAATTTCGATTTTAAATACTTTATTAATACTGATAAAGCACTAGAACTTATTATGAAATTTAAACTAGTGGGCTTTTAATTTAATATAAAAACAAAACAAAAAATAGTGGTCATTAGTAGTAATTATATACATTTTCGTTAAACATAATGGTTTGTTAAAATGAAAATTCTTGTATTCCGTAAGAAAAAAAAATATATCCAAATATATGAATGAAAAATAATCGATCATTCGATTTGGTTTATTTATATAGTTTATTGCACAAGCCGAAATTGCGCAGTCAAGTTGTAGCGTGTATTTGAAAACTGTGGTGACGTTCAGTCCAAAATTTCGGACTGGGTGAAATGTGTAACTGATAGATTTTTAACTGCCTAAACCATAACTGCGCAGTTGAAACGGAGCTTATGATCTGACATTATTTATGCAGTGCTATTAATTATTGGTTAATATGTAATTTTAGTAGTAAAATATGTCGTGTACTACAGAATTTTTGTAGCTTTTATTAAAAAAAATATCATTTATTACAATATGTGCTACGATTTAACTGCGCACTAAACTGAGTATTTGGGCAAAACTGAGCGAGCTATCTGTGAACTTTGCAATTTTGCTACGATTTTACCATACAGTTGAAACTAAGCGTGTATGTCCAACCTAACGCTAATTAAAACCAAGTTACAAAAGAGACCGTTTATTATTACAAAATAAATAATAAATTAGTGCAGTAGCGGACTGACAAATTTAACTACTCGGAGAAAACTTGCATAACTTAACAAAGAAAATTTTAAGTGTTTAAATACAAATAAAAATAATAAAACACTTAGTTTTAGGTTTCATAATTTAATTGAAAACTCTTTATTGGTCATTTTCTTCTGATGATACAGAAGTACAACCAAAAACCGTTTTATTTTAATGTAATGAGTTCTGAGAGATTTTTTTTTATCATATTAAAAAAAATCATGATCACTATAAACGATGTTTTTCAATGTAGTCATTCTGCTCGTTCTTCGCAAAATTGATAACAATATTCAAACGATTGTAATTTTTTTTGGGATTAATTTATGGTTACGAAAGCTAGTAGTATTTTTTTTTTAAATTGTAGGTACCTTTGGATAAACGTCTAGCTGCAGACGGTCGCAACTTACAACAACTTCACATCAATGAGAATTTCGCTAAACTAGCTGAAGCTTTATATATCGCCGATCGTAAAGCCCGCGAAGCAGTCGAAACTCGAGCGCAACTAGAGCGCAAACTCGCACAGAAGGAGAAAGAAGTGAAAGAGGAACATTTACGACAGTTGGCGCAAAAAGCGCGTGATGAACGTGCGGGAATCATTAAAGCTAATGCTACTGCGAGTGGTGCGAATGATGATGAACAAGAACGCGATGCATTGAGACAGGACCGGCATAAGGAGCGTAGCGTGCTAGAGAGAGGAATTTATCGCGTGCTGCCCCAGATAAAAGAACGAAATTGCAGAGGGAACGCGAAAGAAATATTTCCGAGCAGATTGCGTTGGGAATGCCGGCTAAGACGGTCGTTAATGAAACACAATTTGATCAACGGTTTGTCCATCTTTCTTTTTGTATTACTCACTGAAATATAGTAATAACTGGAATGTGCACTGCCTATGTGTTCTAGTAGTGGCAATGCGTGCCGAAAGAGATAGGAGATACGTGGTATCTCTATCACTGTCTTACACTTTTGAGCATTTGAAATTCAAATGCGATTTCTTGCGGTAAAAATGCGACAATCTTATGTTGTTGCATATTAAATTGTAGCTAAATGCATCGGCTAAACGATACGTAATGAGATTTTATTGGGGAATTCCTCTATAAAATGTATTTTTATCATTTTTGATATATTAATTTGACATTTGACAGCTAGGTTCTTTTTTTTCATAGCTATCTAAGTTATCATGTAGTAGCAATGCTACGCCATTAGAAAGACAAAGACGCGAATACCACGTATCTCCTGTCTCTCTCGGCTCGCATTTGAGCGGCCAGTGCGCGTTCCAGTTATTACTATATTTCAGTGGTATTACTCCATTTTGTATGAAAAAGAACAAATGACTGCTGTGGAAATGTGGAGTATATGATGTAACTAGGAGGAATTGAGTATGAAATAGATTAGTGTACAAATTGAAAAAAAAATGTTGTAGCAAAAGTTGTAGCAGTGTTAGTCAGTTAAGATGGTTCGGACATTTTGAACGAATGTCTAATGAATGTTTGGTTAAAAAGATTTATATGAATGATTTTGAAGGTATACGTTTGCCTGGACGTCCGATAAGTAGTTGGAGTGGTATGATTGATAGATTTGCGTGAGCGGAAGTTTCCAAGTAGTAGGAATAAAAGAGCATGTATGAGAGGAATTATGAATGTGAATGAAGCTAAAATTGCTTGTTTGGATAGGGATGTATTAAGGAAATTGATTTCGGAATAATGGAGAGAGTTTGTGCCACGCCCTTTTGAATATATGGCGTGATTGTGTATGTATTTGTATGAAAGTAGACTTTTTGAAGAAATATTACAAGTTTATAAATATCTACAATTTTGTATTAATAATCAATGCACATATTTTTTTTTCAAATTTGTTACATTATTCTAGTACAAAAATCGAAAAAATAAAAATCGTCAGCTTGGAAGAGTCTATATCCATTTTTTTTGTCTTATTGAGATATTTATAGAAAAAACTACCATAAAAACTTATATTTTCATGACAGAGCTAGTCCCAGCTTCTATCGCTATTTAATTACAACTTATGTCAGTTTATGTAAAAATAATCTCCATATAAATACTGTTTAAATCACTGTAACTCTAAACTCAGAAACAGGCTAGTTCTGCTCCAAGGTGACCATATGTGTAACAGGTTGTTACAAAGAAAACAATTAAAATAAATATATTACTTTATTTTGCTAAAAGATTTTATTATCATACTTGATTTTATCTCAAAGCATTTAATATATAATCGCATTTGAAATATTCCAGGTTATTCGATCAAGCTCAAGGCTTGGGTCATGGCTACGGTGACGACGAAGCTTACAACGTCTATGATAAGCCATGGCGTGAAGGTGGTTCATTAGCCAATCATCTATATCGGCCGAGTAAAAATATCGATAAGGATATTTACGGTGCGGAAGATTTAGAAAAATTAGTTCGTACGGATCGATTTGTTCCCGATAAGGAATTTAGCGGTACGGATCGAAGTGGAGCCGGGCGTGGTTTCGGGCCGGTTCAGTTCGAAAAGGAAGAGGATCCGTTCGGTTTGGATCAGTTCTTGAGTCAGGCGAAACGAGCTAGTAAACGCAAAGAACCCGAAATGCAACAACAACAACAACAAAACACCGCACGAAGAGACGATCGAGACAAACGGAAACGACGAGATTAATTACTGATTTGTTTCTTCTTTTTTTTAATATCTATGTCATTTTCATTTCGAGCAAAAATTATTATACATATTTTTGTTCTTTTATTGATTTTACATTACATTAGTAAAACTGTTACTACATAAGTTTGTGAATATAAATTAATACATTTTTGTTTCTAACGTATTAGAAATGATGACAAAAACAAAATATATAATGTATCATTTTATATATGTAATTAATGAAATATATTACAAAGAAATGTATGCCTTATTTTTTATCAAGATAAAAGAATCAAAATTGAAGATTCAATCATCTTCATTATTAATTAATTTATTTATTTATTTATTTAGTTACATCGAACAGGCAAAAACGCAAACGATACAAACATAGACTTATAAAATATAATACATATAGCAGTATTATTTAAAAAAGCATTCAGTGTGTACAATTTGTAAATGATTTATAAAAATACGAAGAGAACATGAAAAATTATCTATAGTTAATTCTAACTTATATCAGTGACACATATGATAAATGGGAGACTTTGTTAGAAGATTAGAATAAGCAATAGACAGACAAAAAGTATTTGTACTTCTAGTAGAGAAAGGAAGAAGAAATTGTAGTTGAGAGAGTAGTGCGGAGTCATCAATAAAGTTATTAATTAACCTAAAAAAAATAAAATCAAAGAAGATAAAATTCTGCGAGATTGTAGAGAATGAAATTGAAATAAAGAAAGTCAGGACGAGTAAGAGTAATAGTAAGTATAGGAAGGATACATACCAAACAGTTTTAAAAATAACAATTTTAAAAAACGACGTTGAACTGACTCAGAGTCGTTAATAGAGTTATATGTTGGATTCCATATTAATGCACAGTATTCTAATTAAATCTTACAAGTGAGTAAAAAAGTGTTTTAAGTGTATTAGGAGATATGCACATGCGCGTGTTCCTAGTAATAAATCCCAACATTTTATATGCAGAAGATGTTATTCTGTTAATATGTAATTTAGGATCAAAAACAACTCCCAAATCCTACGGTCTAAGGTGTGTAAATTTATGATTTTTTATTTGTGGCTATTGAAAAAATGTTTATATTTTATTTATAAACAGTACAAGTGAAATTTATTGTCATTTTTTCACATTTAAATTTATTGAAATTAATTAAAATGCTAAGCGATGCCAAAGCCATCATTGATAGTTTCTCAACACAGCCAAGGCAATGTTTGTTAGAATATGCGCAATGTTAATTGCGCAGTATTCAACCAATTATTAAGCGCGTCTTTCCCGATAAATATTTTTAATTATTTTGTTTTAGTTTATATAATTTTTTTAAAATTTATATTGAACTTTTGAATTTGATTAAATTCACAGAATATATTCAATATTAATTATATACTTTAAAGAACTATTTCAAAGATTTGTATTTATAGTTTAATAATATTTATTAGCTGCAATTATAAATAAATTTGTTTATTTGTAGATAGAAAAACAACGAGATTAATTATAATATGAAATGATAAATCCAGTAAATGAAATACCGTGACCCAGTTTTCCATAATAAAACCTTGACAAATCTATAACAAATTGAAACAAGTTATTCCTGACCTAGAACAATGTCAGGCGTTATATAAAAAAAAAATCAATCATCCAACCAACATTTGCACGTTTGCTGGCTAGTATGTTATTTATAATTAAAACGAAGGAGGTTTAAAAATACGTAAATTGCAACATAGATAATCGGAGCCATATTTGTTTTAGGGTAATAAGAATTGTGAAATTCTTACTGGCATCAGTACACATTTGATAGTGATATAAAACTCTTTATTATAATTTTAAGATTCATATAGATCCTTAACCAACTAACTAGATATATATTTTTTTATATAAGTATGCTGATTCTCTTCCATATCAAATACTTATGAAATGTAATAGCTCTTTTTTCATTATTTTGCTTTAACTGGCTTTAACTAATAATAAAAAACGCATGCGTAGAAATATTGATTGTGTTTATGATGAAATAACTACCAAAATTGCAAATTCACATATAGTAAATCAAAAATAGTTCAAAATATAATTTGCATATAATATTCTATAACTGTAACCAACATGACACAGTAATTGTGCAGGTTGCATAACATACAGGCGAATTAGTTTTTTTTTGTATTTTTTTATAAAATGAACTGAGTACATACGCTTCTTACAAAATACAGTTTAATATAAAAACAATTAAATGTTTAATGTTTAATAACTATTTGTCAATATAAAAAAAAATAACTGAATAATTTAAATATTTTTCGCGTACTTCAGGGTCATATTTATTTATATAATGGTTCAAGGAGGAAAAATAAAAATTGTACGTGCGCATTCGCATATCCTTAATATTTAAACAACGCTAAACAATTATAGTTGTCAATTTACTTGAAAGATTTATTGTTTTGTTTTGCAAAAAATTGTACACGTATATTCACTTTTTGTCACGTACTCATACATAGTTTGTATTACATTTTAAGTCAATTTATTTTTAAAAAAGCACATACAAAACTCTCATTAAAATTAAACAAAAAAAAAACAAAAGTCTAAAAAACAGTTGAAAAATAAAAATTTAGTTTTGTATTTTTAATTGAAAATTTTAATAAATTTCATTATAACATTGAACACAAAGATATTTCTTAAAGAACGGATATTACACAATTGTTCACATGGTATGATATATAATATTTCAGATGTTTTGAAATTTACGACTGGCTTATAGTACAAACTGAAACAGAGAAACGTATTTAAATTCGATGTTAATGAGTTGAAAAAGGATGGCTAGATATTATAATCGTGGCTGCGATGAGCAAAACTTCTGACGAAACGTATATATTGCAAAACTAAGACCTTGAAACGACTTAATAGCTGACCCCGGAGTACAAAACGTGTGCCTCCCGCGGACCCCTCCAGACACGGACGCCCATGATATACGACGATGACTGGGTCTACGTTTAGAATATATATAATATATACTATATGTACATACTGCGTTGTAGATCAATGCATAAAATTAATATTATTCACAGATTTTTACGTAAAACTATTTTTTTTATTTAACAATAAATTAATGTTTATCCATAAACAATTAAAGTAATGACGCACTAATTCTATGTACCTAGATATATGACACTATTTTGTATTTATGATGAAATAATTTAATAATGTCTCTCAAAAAATTACGTTCTAAAATTTTCACAGTATCTTGAATCGGAACCTTTTGTAAACAAGATTAGAAGTATATGGGTAAACCCATTTATAGACCACTTTAACATTTCTCGAAAAGCTGGCAACACAATATCATTAATAAAATTATAATTTATGTAAACACTAGGAGAAACTTTTCTGAAAATTTGATCAAAATCGAATAACGTCTGTTAAGAAATCCTAAATCAATTTCACCTCAATCCCTTGATAAAAGAACTAATATTAAAAAAAAACTATCAAAACAACAAAATAATAAAAACCTATTGCCAATTCCAAAACCCCACCATTCAAATTATATTGAGCATTCCCATTCTCGAACAACAAGAAACCATTTATCAAATTACACCTATACCAACATTCATACACGAACAATACAAAATACTAGACACTCAACCAACCTTCTATTTCAACGAAAATAAAAAAATTAAGATTCTCGAAACATGCGTTATAATAACTGATAACCTGATTTGTATTAAGAAAAACTTTGAGTACGACAATTGTGTAACAAATATATTCTTACACAATAACATCAACGATTGTTCTTATAATAATTTAGCTATAAAAAATAAAATTTATAGAATTAAGAATAGTAATAAAACATATTTATACTGTCCATATTATATTAATATAAAACTAGAATGTGAAAATCAAATACAAAATAAGAAACTAAAAGGTATTTTTCTAATAAATAATTGTAAACTCAATAACGAAAAAATAACATACGAAAAAGAATTTGGTAAAACTATAAACTTATTCACAAACTTTGAAAACAAACAAAATAAAGAAATAAAATTTTCATTAAAACATTTGAATAATATAACTATTCATAACACTGAACTGTTGAACCTAAAATATAAACAAATCTCACATTCTAACCACTTTAAACTACTTTATACTATTATTTGTATCATGTTTATGTTACTATTGATAAAACTAACTTATAAGTATAGAAATAAGATTATAAATATTTGTAAGAGGAAACAAGATTGTAAACAAATTGTTAACTTCCCGTTAAACGTTAAAGTTAACTCTCCGCAGGGAGGAATTATATAATCATAACCATAATTAATTAAAAGCATAAGTTACTATAAATGTAAACAATATAGAGACAACCGAAATCGAGCTAGTTTAATTATGATAACCTAAACAACTAGCACTCGAACTTCGGTTCCATTTAGTTGTATAAATAAACACACATAAATATAAATAAACAAAACTGAATAATAAAGCCATTCAATCTTGATTCCTCAAGAAGTTATAAAAACTCTGTTAGACTAAGTTAAGTTGTTCTGTTACTCGTGTGACACTGTCTGTATCGTATTAGTTGCTCGTATACTGTAAAGTTAATCCGATTAAAATTGACAAAGTTATGCGCGGTACAAGAGTACCGGGTCGAGACCCATTGGAAACGCTCTCCGTCATTCCGGTGCGCGTGGACATGCGCAAGAGCGTGTTTACGTTGAATGCCATAACCTCAAACGAACGTGCACAATACGAGGCTGCATGTCAGTGTAAAAAGTGATGATTTGATGATTCTATGTAAGTTCCCAAAAATATTCACTTACAGAGGACTGAACACAACTTGAAACTTTAAACGCAATTATCT
Source organism: Clivina fossor (assembly GCA_963966155.1). Classification (NCBI taxonomy): domain Eukaryota; kingdom Metazoa; phylum Arthropoda; class Insecta; order Coleoptera; family Carabidae; genus Clivina; species Clivina fossor. Next base: position 885,674 of record CAWYQG010000030.1, read on the forward strand.
CGAAACCATGTTTTCAAAATCGGTGCCAAAAATTTCTCGAAAACTATTCGTTCGATTCAGATGGCTGTGTGCGCATTTTGTTAAGAACTATTTTTTCTAGTACTTAATCGTTCGGATTTTGTCTCTGATTAAAATTCGATTTTTTATAGCCGATCAGAGACAAATTTTTATGGGTCAAAATCGATACTTCAACTTTACAAGGCCGCCATTTTGTCAAAAATGATTTTTTTTGAAAATCCATCGATTAAGTACTAGTTTTACTCATGCTTAACAAAACCCGCTTGGTTTTATTGATTTCAAATAATTCTAGCGCGAATGGGACTTGGCACCGCAAAAGGGTTTCCCAAAAACATCATCCACGGGGAGCAGCCGTGCGGGGCACCAGGACGGATTTTTGTAATTTAAAAAATCGCATTTTGTAGAGGAAGACATGCCGAATAAAGTGGAGAAAGTCGTTTTGAAAAATGTTGTGTAGTTTTTGTTTAAAAAAATCCCAAACTTTCGTGTATTTTTCGGCAGGTAGGTATAACCCCTTAATTGTGTACTCTCATGTGGTTTCTTAAAGTTCCCGGATGCGTAAACTCGCAACCACAAATTGGACATTTGTACAATTTTCGGCCTGTATGAATGCGTAAGTGAATATTTAGGTTACCCACTTGACTAAACCCTTTGTCACATGTTCCACACACATAAGGTTTCTTTCCCGTATGCGTACGACTATGTTCATTTAATATACTAAAACTTCTAAATGTTTTCTGACAAACATGACATTTGAAAGGATCGAGGTGATGGCATTTATGCAAACTTATTTTTTTAAACCAAAGTTTACAATTTGGACATTGTTGCACAGGTGTTGCATTGCGAGCACCTCTCGAAGATGAAGAGTCAGATGCAGATGTCGATGGTTTATTCTGGAAAAATAATAAATTTTTAATAAAATAATAAAAAACTAATATACACAGCAAAATACTCACTAAATCTTCTGACATAATAATCTCATCAGGCTCCGAAGGTAGATTATTTCTCAGTGAACTGTTGGTTTCACTTGTTGATAACGACAAATTTGGTTCATTCTGGGAAGATAATAAATTTTTAATAAAATTGTTTAAATAATGGCCAACGTTTACTATTTATATCTATTTATTATAGTATATTTTGAGAACAAGGCACATGAAATAAAAACTTAAAAAACAACACCCTTTAAGAAAGCAAACCACATTCTGTATTACTGCTTCTTATTCTGTCTATATTAATCATTGACAGCCGTATTCATAGTAAATTGGCTAAATTAAGTTTAAACTAGTTTTAACTAGATAAGGTTTAAACATGGACTAATGATACCTATTCATAATAAAACTAAACCTAGTCTAAAACAAGTTTAATTAAAACGGATTTAAACCAGCATTATACAGCCGGTCTTGGTACGTACATGCGCAATAGAAATTGTTTTTAGTTATGACGTTTTGATAGTGTCAAATTACTGCCGATTTAAGAACATATATTGAGGTTATATCTACTTTTATAAACAAACTTAGACCTAGTTTAACCTTAAATTCGAGTTGAACCTACACTATGAATAGAGTGTCAATACGGTTTAAAATAGAACGGATATAGACCAGGTTTAAATGTCTATGAATACGGCTGTGAGTGTTTATATCATGCAACAGATGTCTCTGTTCTAACAAAAATAATAAAAAAATAATATAAACAGCAAAATACTCACTGAATCTTCTGATATAATAGGCTCCGAAGGTGAATTATTTCTCGGTGTACTGTTAGTTTCAGATGTCGATAATGTCGATGAATTATTAAAATCTGATTCGTTGTTCATATCCATTTGCAGCCTAAAAAACATAATACGTAATATATGGATTGGATGATAATAATGGGTAAAGGTGGATTCAGAGATTGCAGCATTGCAGCACAGGGCAACGTAGGGCAGCGCATAGCAGGGCAAGAGGCAGATAGAGAAAAATCACATTTAGAGATTTCGACTGTATATCAAGACGATTCTAACCGAGTATACACGATGTTCAGGAAAATAATTATTATAATATGTTTTTAGTTATTACATATAATGTTTAAGTGTGGCAAATTATTTAATTTAATATTTTGTAATTTAATAATAAATCACAAATAATTAAAATGAATAAAATTTGAATGTTAGAATTTACCGCGAAAAGAGATGAATACTTCGGTTTTGCTATGCCCTGCCATGCCATCGCCCAGTTTGTCATGCGGGTTTTTTCAATCTCTGAATGCAATATTTTTTTTGCATAGGGATTACGTGTATTTGGCCGCGAGACCTATGCATTGCGCTGCCCTGCGCTGCCATGCTGCAATTTCTGAATCCACCTTAAAGCAGCCAATGTTATTATTAAATTACTATATTATCCAAATACTTCAGCATTAGTTTACAAACAATATTAAAGTGAAATATTATCGCAAATTTAGGAAATACCAAGGGGGAAAAGATGATTTATTTGAAATTGTTATCAATAAATGAATTACAGGAAAAAATAGTTTACGAGGAAAATATGTACTTACTTTTATAATAAGAGTTTCCTACCAAAAAATCGTATATATTTTTAACAAATATACACCTTCAATATTAGAATAGTTTTCTCACATTTATTTAATAGTTGTCGAACAAGAAAAATAATTAAAAAGTGAATAATTTCTTAATGCAAAACAACACCTCCATTCATTTCTTTGAACTAATACCAACTTAGTAAATTTCCCACTATTTGTAACGACTGAATTTGTCAGATATATTAAAACTAGTTAAATATATTAATTTAAAATTCGTTTAATTAAATTATATTAATACAAAACTAATTCATATTATTTTATTTATATTAAATTATAATATGCAATATTTTATTACGATACAAAATTTAGTGATAATTATATGTTCCTAAATTTGAATTTAAATATTTTAAAAATGGGGATTTTTTCAACTCTGACACGTACGCAAGTGAGCTTATTTCATATATATATATATATATATATATATATATATATATATATATATATATATATATATATATAAATTTTATTTTATTTTTATTAATAAATTTGAGATTGAATACATTTTAATTGAACTGAAATTTCATTCTTTTTGTTACATATTAAATTGTATCTATATTCGGATAATATTACTCGTATATGCAATATGAGGACTGACCTCTGTCTTCTGTAACTCTCTGTATCATCTACATAGCAAGTGTAATAATAATGTATATTTACGTTAATTATACGGGTTTGCTTTCATCTAGTTCGGGTTTGTAATTATCGTTCGTTCGTTGTTTGTTATTTTCAAGCTTTTCAAGCTTTTCAAGCTTTTTGCCTTCTTTACTCTTTTTATCCATCAACCGAGAATTTTATATTCATTTTATTTCGGTTAATTTTTTCCTCTCTTGATGCTTTTTGTAATGTGATATTTTAATACGTCGTTGATTTTAATTCGGTCAGATAAAAATGGTTCATATTTTTAGCTTACATTATACACTTTTGTTTAATTTCACATGAAAATAATAAAAATTATACTATTTTGAAAATTTTACAGTTCCCTGAAGTATTATTATTGTATGTTTAAATAAGTTTATTTGAGATTAAATAGATATTTAGAAAAAGATACAAAAATAATCTTCAACTGAAAGAAAACGTCTTTAGGTTTAAGTTCTGTATCAATATTTATTCATAATCGATGTTTCGACGAACTCAACGTCCGTCTTCATCAAGAAAACTGATACAGACGGACGTTCAGTTTGTCGAAACGTCGATTAGTAATAAATATTGATATAGAACTTAAACTTAAAGCCGTTTTATTTTATATAATGAGTTCTGAAAGATATTTTTCGATTATTTTAAAATAAAGTATGTATTAGGTAATAAAATGAATGATTAGTTTTTAATTTCAATATTGTGGAGGATTACGAATGAGAGAAGAAAAAGAGAAAAAGAAAAAAATGTTCGAATTGTAGTTAAGATGAGATGCGAGAAAAAAAGTGAGAAAGAGAAACTCGTTTAGGAGTTAATAGACTTTCCTGCGGATGGCAACCGTAAACTAACTTTATACGTAAACAAATTTTGCGTTTTTCATTTTGAGAGATTCTTAATTAAATCATATGCAAATGTAACAGTCATGGATATTTGATATTTAAGAATTTAGGAAGTTAGTACGTTGACATATCCATGACTGTCGAGTGCATCGAACTTTGTCATGTCAGCATTTTTAGTCGTCGTTCAAAGTTCGATTGCATTCGATTTTTGTTTAAGCTGCATTTTTATGAATCCACTTTAGTCGAAAATTAAATGAGTTTAATTTAGTTACGGATAGATAGCAAAGAGAAAAACATCAAATTATTTTAGTTACAAATACTGTCCATATATTGTTATAATTTTTAGTTATTTTGTAAAATCAGTTGTTAATTAATTTTATTTATTATTTAATAAAATTATCTTTTAAATTGTTCCCGTTTTCATTTTATTAAAAACTTCAAGAAATCAACGACGTATGTGGCAATAGATATATATCCGTTCGGCTGGCCAAAATCGTTTTATTAGTAAAACTTAGAGTTTGTTACATTGGCGCAGCCGAAGGATCGTGACATGGGGATAGTTGTACTATCAGTCACAACGAACCACAATTTGGTTGTTTTTTTGAAGTTTAGTTAAAATCGCGCTAATGTGTAAAAATGTTGAATGGAAATTATATGACAATATATGGACCAGTATCGCTATCCGTAATTCCGTGGCTCAAAAACACAGCGTACCACGTAAAACAATCGCAATTGACAAACATCATCTGATTCCGTCAGCGCTGTACGAAGAGGAAGTCCAGCACGTGCAATCATCTACATGGCTATCTATTGTAAATATGGTGGTCGTAGTATACCGAATCTAGCCGCAGTTTACTTTGAGAGTAATCAGCACGATGGCGACGATAAAGCAAAAAGTTGCACGTAGGATATCGTCGGCCAGGCTGGATGTCAGGTAGCTGTTGCTGAAGAAGATCGTATTCTTGCTTTAGCTCGGCATGAGAACGACAGTAGCGAGATTAGCCACGCAGATGATGACGTCTGTGTTACGATTTGTCCTAGCGCCGAGGTTGAAGATGAAAATATCCGTCACAGAATTGCGATTTTTAAGAATCCTGATACTAAAAACACGCGGATTCAGAAAGTAGAGAAAAGAGAAGACGTCCTGAAGAACAAATACCGATATTTGCCTACAAAGTGGGTACGCCGTCCTCATGTCCGTCAGCGAAAGAATTTTAGAAAATCGTCCAAATTAACGCTGACAAACTCCAAGGCAACATTAGTGTTGTATTTTAAGTGCGTTTTGTTTGTGCCGTAGTGACAGTGAAAATTTGTGTTAGGCTAGTTATTTTTTTGTCAGATACCTTGTTAAAAATTAGAATTTTGTTTTATTTTTATTTCTAAATTAGTTATAAATTTTGAAAAGTAAAATGTTTAGTTAGAGTAATATTAATTTTAATAATTTTGAACATCACTCTCCAGAACATTTTGTATTCGTAAATAATTAATGTGAGATAGAATTTTAGTAAGTTTCGTTTTTGTTACAATTTGTAAAAATATTATTAAATTAAGACAGTTTATTTTTGACCTACTTTTTATGTAATATAAACCGTGTAACATATTCATGTTACGATAATATGTTATATTATACAGAATGTTCTGCTGAGTTTGCAAAGATAGGACATTGGCATACGTGTTAGTAATAACATATGTTTCAATGCCAACGTATTTGATTATGACTAAATTGGATTCTTTTTGATTTGACATTAATTAAATCTTAAAGAAACAAGATTGAAAGTATATGGATAAATCCATATATAGACTACTTTGACGGTAAAATCTTTGAGGTTGGCACTGATAATCAAAACCTAAAATTGTTAAAAATTTAAATATCAATAATAAAATTCATAGTTGTTTTTTTAACATATACGGTAACTTCACATGTCCAAATTTAAACAAAATATTAAGTTACGATTAATAATTAATTAGATTATGTACATAAGAAATACTTACGTAGTAAAACATAATCATTATAATATATAACGTCACTTTATAATTGCAGTTTTAATAGATTTACTTATTAGTTTTAATTTAGATACTTATTATTGAAATCATATATAAACATTTTATAATATAATAATTATTATTATATTAAGAATAAAGTTTTGGTTTACATTTAACAACCAAAAAACATTAATTTGTATTTATTATATATTTTGTTGAATTACGAAATTTAGAAATTACTGCTTTTTGTATAAACACAATAATGACAGCGAAATAAAAATTGCTTTCTTTGCTACTGAGTCAGCAAACCCTACAACATAAATTTACTTCTGGTTTGCTGGCTTCATTAAACATACGTAAAGTAGGTATCAAATTTTTCTAAAGATAGTACTGTTTATTGCAAGATACGCCTTTAACTAGAAATAAAGAAAATTAAGGAAAGTGCATTAGTTCAAATTACAGCAACAACTTCCACCACTACAAGTGCATGTATCTATCAGTTGCATTTTATAAAAAAAAAACCGCTAAATGATACCACAATCGTAAGGTTTTTCTTACATCTACAAAATAACGTTACTGAAACTACAATAATTAACTTAATATACGCTTTTATTATTACTATATTTACTTTTTAGTTATATAGAAAATTATTTTAAATATGATTAAGCCTATTTAAAATTAAATATAATTATTTATAAGTTATATGTTTGCATCTATTATTGTTTCCCTATTACAAATACTGTTATAAATCTGTCAAACTACGTTGTCAAAAAACTAGTTTTTCTCCACGCCAGAAGGGGGGCGGGCGAGTTGAGTAGTAGATTTCTTTGGTTACGTAAATTTGTAGTATACAAATGTCTATGTTATTTCATTTTTGTCATATTGTAAATATATTATATATAAAAATAAAATTAATGGTGTTTAATGCAATAAAATAAAATAATAATAATTTAACATATACACCAAGACAATTTATATTTATTAAAATAAATTTATTATTAACGATATTTAGGAGTTTTATTTTTGTTATTTAATACATATATTAATTTGTATAAATTAATAATAATAATATATTTTTTTACACGAATGCTAAATTTAAAATTACATAAAATGATGTACATTATTATACAATATAATTATAATACATATACAATTACTTATACAATATGGTTCTACTTGCAGAAGAACCAGTTCAAGAAATGTTTGCCTAAAATTACCAAGGGTACGATTAAATCAAATTGATATAAAAAAATAAAATAAAATAATCTTACATTCTATTTTTTATATTTTGAATTTATTGTAATTTAATAAATGTATTATGATTTTTGACTTGAACCAAAGAGAATATAATATAGGAAGAGGTCCAATGCCTATACAAAAGTGGTATACAAATACTTATAGACTAAGGAATGTGAGGGGTAAAGGCGGTATTAGTTGATCGCTAGCGACACATGTGTTTAGTAGATAAAATAGCAGAAATATAAACCTTATAGAATCAACTGAAATTTAAAAGTTTCTAAGAATTTATGACCTTTTTTTCCTCAGCAAAAAAAAAATACCTTGTCTGAATTCGAATTCCAAATTTTGTCTCTTGTCTTGTACACTTTAATTTTTCTTTCATTTTAAATAAAAATATTACTTTTTTTTTAAATTAATGTTCTTGCTGTTAAATATTGATAAAATAAAATAAATATTTTAATATTTTTAATAGATAATATGAATTAAATTATAAATGATGTGAATTTAAAATGTATGTATAAAAATATCAGACAATATACTAAAACAAATAAACTGTATATAATAGTCATCATATATTTTTATACATAATATGTTAATAAAAAATATTATATTAAAATTGTCTAATAAGTACCACAACAAAATTTTAATGTGAATTTATAATTTATCATTACTATATTTATTATTACTATATTATATTCTCTTTGCTTGAACGTAATTCCTAATGCAGCATACGTTAAACTCATGAAACAAAAAAAGAAAAAAAAAACATTAACATATTTATCTAAATAATAAAATAACAAAAACTTCCAGAATATAAATAGTTTGATGACAAAATTCCATAAATCTCGTAGAACAAACATGAAAAAAAAAAAAAAATTAAAATATATTAAATTATTAAAATAGATTGAACTTACTAAAAGTAATTGCCGAAACGATGTAATATGTCACAATGACTACTGAATTGCACTCGATCTATTATAATTGAAAATTATGACACTGAAAAAAACATTAAAATTAATTGAAATATAAAATTATAATAATTTAAATGTAATTAATACAATATAATAAATTTATAAGATTATAATGATAATTTATTAGTTATATTTTTTATTTAAAATATTTGAAAGATATATTATATACTTACATGAACAGAAGTACTTTGATTTGAAATAACCCATACAATTATATTGATGTACATTGTTTAAAAACTCGTAACATATAAAAAAAAATATGAATTAGAAAAATATGACACTATTTAATTATAAAATAACTTACATAAATAGGTGCTGTTTAATCCAGTATAAAATGGAAATTAATATGCGTTTGTCGGAGGCTCACAACATATGAAAATAAAAAATGTGAATTAAAAAAATCATGAAACTATTAAATTATAAAATAACTTACACGAACAGGAGTTCCTTAATTTGAAATACCTCACAAAAGCATGAAAACAAAAATACATTTAAGAAAAAATATTTAACTACTAAAATATATTTTACGTACAAAATTAATACTGAATCCAACGACTACAGTAGAATTGGCTAAAATAAAATATTTTAAATTACATGAAAAATTAAGAGTTTAAAGAATGACAATATAGAATACAGAAATACATTACAATTAGATTTATTGATAAATAATTTTTTTACATAAATTTAAATTAGAATCTTTGCAGAGAAGCAGTTCCATTCTAAGTTTTCCTCGAGTACGGGCACTCTGAAGGATATGCAATTCTGTTTAGATCTAATTTTAAAATATATAGAAAAATAAAAAAATTAAAGAATGACAATATAGAATACAGAAATACATGACAGTTAGATAGATTGATAAATAATTTTTTTATATAAATTTAAATTAGAATCTTTGCAGAGAAGCAATTCCATTCTAAGTTTTCCTCGAGTACGGGCACTCTGAAGGTCTTACAATTCTGCTTAGATCTAATTTTAAAATATATAGAAAAATAAAGAAATTAAAGAATGACAATATAGAATACAGAAATACATGACAGTTAGATAGATTGATAAATAATTTTTTTATATAAATTTAAATTAGAATCTTTGCAGAGAAGCAATTCCATTCTAAGTTTTCCTCGAGTACGGGCACTCTGAAGGTCTTACAATTCTGCTTAGATCTAATTTTAAAATATATAGAAAAATAAAAAAATTAAAGAATGACAATATAGAATACAGAAATACATGACAGTTAGATAGATTGATAAATAATTTTTTTATATAAATTTAAATTAGAATCTTTGCAGAGAAGCAATTCCATTCTAAGTTTTCCTCGAGTACGAGCACTCTGAAGGTCTTACAATTCTGCTTAGATCTAATTTTAAAATATATAGAAAAATAAAGAAATTAAAGAATGACAATATAGAATACAGAAATACATGACAGTTAGATAGATTGATAAATAATTTTTTTATATAAATTTAAATTAGAATCTTTGCAGAGAAGCAATTCCATTCTAAGTTTTCCTCGAGTACGGGCACTCTGAAGGTCTTACAATTCTGCTTAGATCTAATTTTAAAATATATAGAAAAATAAAAAAATTAAAGAATGACAATATAGAATACAGAAATACATGACAGTTAGATAGATTGATAAATAATTTTTTTATATAAATTTAAATTAGAATCTTTGCAGAGAAGCAATTCCATTCTAAGTTTTCCTCGAGTACGGGCACTCTGAAGGTCTTACAATTCTGCTTAGATCTAATTTTAAAATATATAGAAAAATAAAGAAATTAAAGAAAGACAATATAGAACACATAACATCAAAATTAAACCTATTTAAAGTATTTCATTATCAAAATAAACTTGTAAATAATTTTTCCGAAAATATGTAGATATTTAATCAATAACACGATCTAGTTCTGAATTGAATTGTCTGAATAGAATTGACGTGGTATGAAATGTGGAGGCAAATTGCATATATAATTATAATTTTTCTAGAAATAACATGCATACATCTTCCAAATTATCAGGAAAATCACACTGTGTAATTGAAGTATCATTACATTTGTACCATAAATTGTTAATATTTACAATACTAATATAATGACCTGAATGTAAACTTTCACCATAATGTAAAATTGCTCCAAGAGTTTTAAAAGTACTTGAACCAATTATTACACATTCAGAATTAAAATCAGTAATTTTTATATTTAATTTTGTAATTCTATTATAGTTATATCGCGTCAGAAATAATGCAAAATATTTATTAAAATTTGAAAAATTACTTTTAATTTTTGTTTGCATATTACAATTTAAACATGGATATTCATTATCTTTCAAATCTGTTAGAATATGGTTAAAGTTTACAGAAGTATCATTTTCTTCAAACTTAATAAAATGTATAAAATCAGTTGCGTAGGGTCTGTCAATTTCTGTATTACAAGTTGAACATATTACAGTGTCATACGAATTAAATTCAAACCAATGTTTTAAATTTAAATTTTCTAATTCTAAAGAATTTAACAAACTCATAAAAAATTCTGAAACATCTTGTTGTGTATTTTCATTGTAATATATGTCACTACTACTACTATACGTAGTTAATGCTGTTCTAATTGGATAATTACTGATAGGATCCAATGATTGTGATTTAAATTTTGAATAAATATCTATTAAACTCTTATGAAGTTCACCATGCGGATTACCAGAGAAAGTATTTACTAAAGTTTGTAATGAAAATAATATTTGCATAACTGAATTACAATAACATCCATTGTATACATTTAAAAATCCACAAGGTTTGTTAATTTTATTATACATATTATTACGTGAAGGTGACAAAGAATCACATTGTGGCAATGATATGTATAGTGGTCTATGGTAGCTAAAATAAGATTCATATATATTTGTTTCTATATTATTTAAATTAGAAAAACACCAATCTATTTGAGAACCTGTACGAGTCGTTGGCATTGCTATTTTTAATTTTGATTGAAGATTATATTCTTGTAAGAGGCCCACGTAACGATTATCAGCATTTTTATTAAGATCTACATTCATGTCTCCAACAAATATAATTTTATTTTGTCGATTACCAAGACTTTGTCTGATGATATTATTAGTTGTATTAAATTTTGTTTGTGGAGCATTATAAAATACACAAATTGTATTATCATTAAAATCAAAAGTTATACATTCAATATGTCCATGATCATCATATTCAATATACTTATTTATATTTTTAATATTATTTACATAAGAATCTTTTACTAAACAATAAATACCAAATGCATACCGGCGATTTTGACAATCTATACGCGCAATTAAAGAAAAGTTTGGAAAATTAAATTTATCTTCAGGCAAAGTCCAAGTTTCAATAAATAAAAGTATATCTGATGTCATAAAGCCCTTATCTACAGTAATATCAAAATGATGCTTATTTAAACTTTGTACATTATGACACATAATTCTAAATGTATTTTTATTTTCAATTTGTAAATGAGAAAAATTAGTTTTAAGAGGATCAATTATTAATTTTTGTATTTCTTTAAATACAACATCATTTTGATTTGGTGTTTTAGGTGGTTTAAAATTACCTATAATATATAAACCATCTAATTTGGTTGCTCTACTACATGCAACATATAAATACGACCGTGGTAAAGATTGATTATTTATGTTAACCACAACTTTTTCGTACGTTTGGCCCTGGCTTTTATGTATTGTCATACCTTCTGCCGGAATTAACGGAAATTGTCGACGTTGAATTTGCAAGTTACAATTTGCTCGTTTCTTTATAATACGTATGACAGTTGAAATTGGTATCAAATTTTTATTTAAATTTCTACGATTAATTACATCTTTTAATGATTTTCTAGCATTTGATCCAATTTTACTGTCATCAAATTCTAACCACACACGCAAAGGAACTCTTTTACCAGTATTATTGTGACCATAATCAATTAATTTTAAATATCCCGTTGCACCATTTACTAAACCATCAGATGTATCGATATTAATTGTTATCATGTAACGCATATTTACCCGTAATTTTAAATTTTTTGGAAGACCGAAAGTATCGGACGTTTTGCAAAGAGAAATACTGTTTAACAATAATTCTTTTGCACGTGCGGAACTATTTCCTTGAACAGAGTCAAAAGAATCAGCAATTGCAAATTCAGTATCGAAAGAATTAAATCTTTTATTATTAAAATTATCTACTTCATTATTTGTTCGAAACAAATGTACTGATTGATTTGGAAAAATATCATCTTTTTGAAATATACGGCTATTAAATAAATTAATATCATTAAAAGTCATAATACCAGATGCCATGTTATTTAAAGCAGTAGCAAATAAATAATCATCCTTTTGTCTCATTATTTCAGTTAATTCAAATAATTTAAACTGACTCCAAAGATATGATTCAGCTAAAGAATTTAAATTTTCTCCGTGATCTTTACTAAATATCCATCTGTCACCTACAGGCGGTAACTGGCGAAAATCACCGACAACAATTACAGAAATTCCTCCAAAAATTTTATTAGTTTTAAAAATTTGTTGTAATCTTTTATTAATTTGATGAAACATCTTTGAACCTACCATAGATATTTCATCAATAATAATTAATTTTAAGTCTATTAATTTAGTTACAATTGAATTTAGAACATCACTATTCAAACCAGCCATTTCATATCCGCATTGATTAAGTGGTAATGAAAACGCTCCATGAATAGTCATGCCATTAATATTAAAAGCTGCTTTGCCTGTTGGTGCACAAAGTAATATTTTTACAGAACTTGGATCAATTCCCGCTTTTGAATTAAAATATTTTAATAATGTTTGGTAGAGTGCTTCTATTAATTTACTTTTACCAACACCAGCTCCACCACTGACAAATTCATAAACAGTATTTGAATTAACTGAAAAATTATGTAATACATGAAGCAAATATTCTCGCTGTCGGTGATTTAATAATCTACATAAAGCAAAATATTCGTCAGTTGGCAATTCATTTGGAAGTAAAAATGTCTGATGTGATTGATTTTCAGCGGTAAAATTTGTTTGAGCAAGAATATCTACATCAGGTATTTCTAATGCATATGATTTAAATTCATCATCTAAGTCATTTGCATTATTATTATGTTCGGTAATATCAAAATTAACTACTTCATTTAACACATTTGTATATGCTTCATCTATTATATCGGCACAATCATATATAAATTCTTTACTATTTTTATTGATCATATTTTGCAATAATTTAAATTTACTTTCATGTTCTATATTTTCCAATTCTTTTTCTTCGTTTCTCCACGGAACGAATAACATTAATTTTTCTCTATAAAAATTTACTGAATCTTGTTCAAAATTATAACGTCTGTAGCGAATAATTTTGGCTTTTTTACGAATTTTGAAATCAATTTCATTATCTACTATATCATCATTTTGATCATTAGCATTACAATATTTAGTTTTAGCTGTATAATATGCAGCGAAATGAGCTAAACATTCATTTTCTAACTCTTTTGGACGTTTACAATATTTTTCAATAATACTATCATAAAATATATTTGTGGAATTACTGTTAACATTATTTAATAAATTATTTGCTTTGAGCAATCTAACACGTTCAAAAGAAGGAGATGTTGGAATATATATTTCATCTCTACTACAATTGCTTAATGGTAAACCTAGAACATTATAAGCAGCTTCTTGTGCCGAAACTTCTGAAGCATTTACAAATTTATTTGCTACAACTTGTAATTTTTTTCGGATAGATATATTACCTTTACGTAATTCTTCAATCGTATCGCTCATTAATTTTGATATTCCACGATTTGATTTATTAATATAATTTATTATATACGAACAGCAAGCATACGCATCTACTATAAATTGAATATCCATATTAGCTTTATGTAAACTAAACATTTTAGGCTGATAAGCATTAATCATTACATCTTTCACTGATCGTTTTAAAAAAACTTTAGTTCTCTTTAATGAAAATCTAATAGCTAGTATATATTCATTTTCTGAGATATTCAATTTATTTAACATTTCATTACAAGTCATATTTTTATTGTCTGAATCAGACAAAAATACTTCCAAATCTTTTAAAATCATTTTAAATTTAATCATATCATTATTTGCTACATCTATTAAAGGAGAAAGTATTTGTGTCTGATTCATTGGAGGTAATGGCATATTAAATCTACAAATTTCTGAATTATGAATTTTGCAAGTTTTGGTATGCTTATGTGTCTGAAGAGAAATTATATCTTGAATATCTATATTTTTACTGTCACATGAAATAAATTTATCAATAAATTGTTGACATTCTTCAACAGAATTTTCATTTAAATTAGGAGCGTTATTAAGCCATAATAATCCGTGTACATGTGGTGAACCGCGATGCTGAAATTCTACTCTATAATAGTAATCTTTAACTGTATAATTTTCAAAAGGACCATTTTTAAAATTCCATAATTCAAATAAGCATCTTATTCTGTAGTCAAAATATCGAGCACATGTAATCGGATCTTTACGAATTAATCTTGCTTTTTCGTTAAAATCTGAAAGTATAGCTTCTTCTTCAGACACATTTTTTCCATCCACAACTTTGTATAATATTACCAACAATTCTTTCCATTTTGTTTCAGCAGCTGATAAAGTGAAAAAAAATGTTGGTATACCTAGCTGTCGAATCATAGCCATTACCTTTTTTTTTTCGTTTTCCCAATATGCTGGAGAACTTCTTATACCCTTTAACATTTTATAGCCATCGTCAAATTGAACTAAATTTGAAATATAATCAGTATTTAAAGCTTGAGCAGCAGTTATTGCAGGACCTCCTCGTTTTTTTCTTAAACATATGCCAATAGCACCAACAATTTTACTAATTTCTTGTTTTTTGTACGAATATAACAATTTATCAACGCGAACTGCTCTACGGTCATACCGTCTTGCCTCGGATTTTGCAATATTATTATAAGTTAAATTTATTGTAATATTACGAGGTATACCGCAATAAATACTGGGAAACGAAAGTTCTTCAGCATATTTATCAAATAATATACCTACTGGAATTTGACCCTCTCCAGGCGCCAAAGCAATATTTTCGACTTCGTTCTCGTTATCGACTAAAGTTTCGGCACCACCTGGATTGATTGGTTCTTCTAGGTCTCTTTCTGTAGGTACATCATCTTCTAAATTTAAATCCTGAACTAAATTATCTATATCTTCAGGATCAACTACAAATTCTTGATTAACAGGTCTCCTGTACAACCAAGCCTCATTTATAATAATACCTTCCGCAATATATAAAGGCGAATTGATTAAATATCTGCAAGCTTCATATACTGCGTGAGGCCTAATTGTTTCCAACATATAATGTCTGTCAAACGATAGCTTTCTTTTCAATTTTACCTGAATCGTTAAACTTTCATTAAATTGACGTGGTAAAACTGAAATTGTTGAATCAATTGTTGAAGGTACATTAACTACATTTCCTTTTAAACCACATTGTCTTTCACATCCTAAACTTCTAATTTGCATAAATGGTATTCTAGCTGCACATAATCTTTCTTCTAAAGGAGTTAAATTTTGTAGACAATTAGGTATAACAGGAAAGTCTAAACCATTTGACAAACATAATTTTGGAATTTTTCCACACAAGATATTTCTACTACATGTTATGCAAAAATTATAATTATCATTAGAACATAAATTTAAATAAAAAACTTTTTCTATGAAATCATTACTAAATCCTTTAGATATAATTTTACTTTTAGATAATTTTCTAATAGATTTTTCAAACCATAAACCTCCACACGAACAACAAATTTCTGTTGGACCTAATTTTACATTATTATTATACATACGCGTCAATTCAATCCAGTTACAATTCTTATTCTGTAATCTAATAATTTTACGTCTATTGCTTTCTTCTAAGTTCAAATTTTCAATCTGTCGCATGAGGGTGTGTGCCGCTTGATCTAAATTTCTCTCGCTTTCTCTATATTCTACAAGTTCACGCTTTTTCTGTATTGCTCGTCTTAAATCTTTCCTTCTATTAAGTCTTAAAATTAAATTTTGTTTTCTCGTTTCATTTCGCAGTATATTTTTGCTATTATACTCAATCATTTTTAAAATTTTGTATTGTCTGCAGTTAATTTGATATTGTCTGTTTTTCTCATTCTCTGTGTATCTGTACAATTCAGTTTTTCTCATTAATTTCATGTATCTTTGGTTTCGTTTATTTTCTTCAATTTTATAATCAATTTTCAATCTTATTGCAGCCATTCTTTGTCTAGTATTATAGTTCTCTAATTGACGATAATTCATATTTTGTCTCATTATTTGTTTATATTTTACGTCGTAATCTCGTTTTCGGTTCATTTTATCTTGATCATATTTCTGCTTTAAATAATATAAATAATTTCTTGTGCATTTTAATTGTTTATTATCGGGATTTTTCATTTTTTGATTATAATATTTCAAATCTTTTTCTCTTCGTATTATAGCTTTTTCATTATTTTGCATTCGCTTTTTAAAACTAATGTAATCTAATTCTCGTCGTTTTTCTGCTGTCTTCTCATCTACCATTCTTTTAGCAAAACTAGTTTTATTTATCTCTCGTTGTTTTTCTGCTTTCGTTTCATCTAACATTTTTTTAGAAAAAGCGGTTCTGTCAATCTCTCGTCGTTTTGCTGCTTTCTTTTCATCTAACATTTTTTTAGAAAAAGCGGTTCTGTCAATCTCTCGTCGTTTTGTTGCTTTCTTTTCATCTAACATTTTTGTAGAAAAAGCGGTTCTGTCAATCTCTCGTCGTTTTGCTGCTTTCTTTTCATCTAACATCTTTTTAGAAAAAGCGGTTCTATCAAATTCTCGTCGTTTTTCTGCTGTCTTCTCATCTACCATTCTTTTAGTAAAACTAGTTTTATTTATCTCTCGCTGTTTTTCTGCTTTCTTTTCATCTAACATTTTTGTAGAAAAAGCGGTTCTGTCAATCTCTCGTCGTTTTGCTGCTTTCTTTTTATCCAACATTTTTTTAGAAAAAGCGGTTCTGTCAATCTCTCGTCGTTTTGCTGCTTTCTTTTCATCTAACATCTTTTTGGAAAAAGCGGTTCTATCTGTTTCTCGACGTTTTTCTGCTGTCTTCTCATCTACCATTCTTTTAGCAAAACTATTTCGATTTAATTCTTTTTGTTTATTTGCTTTTTCGATATCTGACATTCTTTTAGCTTTGTTTTCTTTATCATAAATTCTTTTCATGTTGGCTTTATTTTCGTCTTGCATTACATTTTGATGATATGAGACATTTCTTTCTTTCTTTTTGTGTGTTCTTTCATTTTCATATTTTTGATTATCAGTTTCTGTCACTTGGTTGCTTTCATTGTCACTTTCTTGTAAATTAAACCGTTGACTCTTCATAAACTGCTTCTTCTCCCTATTTTTTTGTTTGTAATTCTTCTTTTTAATTTGTTTAGGCATTTTGCGTCATATATATATATACTGAAAAACAAAAATACAAAAATGTAATATGTAATATTATATATATATATATATATATATATATATATATATATATATATATATATAAGTGTATAGAAATGTTTTATTTCGTCGGTGAGGGCAAAAAATTTAAATTATATGATCAGAAATGTTTTTATGCAAGTCGATTCAAATATTAAACAAAATCTAGAGAAGGCACCGAGCAATCAAAAATACAATTTTTTGGATTTTTTCATATAATGGCCTAAACATAAATTAACATTTTATTTGACCGAGCCGTAACTCAACAAAAATACTAATTTCGGTAATTTTTAACCAATCCTTAACATTTTTCTTGTAATTTATAGTTAATGTATTGTGTGTTGTCGCATTTTTATGTGGACATAAAAACACAGAGTTACGGTTGTTGTTGATATATGAAAAAAGTTCAAAAAAGTGGCATTTTTAAGCACTTGTTGCACCCTCTAAATTTTGTTTAATATTCGAATCGGCTTGCGTAAGAACTTTTTTGATAAAAAATTTCAATTTTTTGCCTTCGCCGATAAATAAAAAAAATTCGATACTCATATATATTTTAATTCGTTATAATTATCAAAAATAATGTAAATATAGATAATATTAACCATTTCTTAAATCAATATATGTTTTTAGAAAAAAAATAATTTTAAAATATAAAATGTTTCATATTAATTTTCTTTAAGTGAATATCTACCCTTTTATAGAATATTATGACTACGTTGTTAATATAGCAGCACCCGTACGAAACTCGGAAAATAGGAAAGAATTCAAAGTTTTAATATACGTTAATAAAAAAAAAAATAATAAGAGGTGTATCTCATTAATATTTTTACAGTGATTATCTATCTTAAAAGTAAGTTTTCAGTCGTAATAAAATACATATTGTTATAATAAAATTTGAATAAATTTTTCTTTGTTGCAACCGGTTAACCAATTGCGAGAATTATATTTTAAAGTCGGTTTTCGTTGTTTAATCGATTTTTTATATCAAAGTACCGATTGTAACCGGTTAATTATTCGGTAAATTTTATGAAATAAAACTGTGTAAATAATGTACACTGCATAAGTTTATTTTTATATTTTTTATGTATTTGTTGTAATAAAATAGTAAGGTTATCATTATTAATATTCAGAAAAATTTAATTTAATTATAGGTAATAAAATATTATTATCTTAATTTAGAAATAAATATTCAGTTTTGTTTATTTGTTTTAAAATTGTTTAATTGTGTGCAAAAAACAGTTTTTGGTAAAAAAAAAAGTGTAAAATTAATAAATTTTGCTAAAATATTTGTTATGTAAAACAGGTATATTTCTTTTCGGTTAAAAGTTACTAGTTTTTAAGAATTTTAAATTATCGATTAAGATTCGTAAAATATTTGAAAAAATATCAATTAACCGGTTCCATGCCCTGGATGCAAATAAAATACTTATAAATAAACATGACATTTATGCCACTAAATAAGAATTTTTCATTCAATTATCTCCGATCTGAAAAAATTGATTTATATTTACTTATAATTTAAATAGATATGGAAAAAAAAACTTCGAAACACAAAAAGCAAGTTTGTAAAATGTTGTTATTATTTGTTTTTGTAAATTCAGGCGTAAAATTTCAAGTAATTCCAAAAATTTAGCATATGACATTCTAAATTATTGAATGAATTTTCTTTTTAAACAAATATCATGATATCTCTAACTACGATTTCATTTTTAGATATTTTTTGTTTCATTTCTTTATCAAAAAATATTTTTAATAAATAATTCAGAACTATCCATTGCAGAAATCGTACGAATGTAGACAATGTCAACCGATAACTAAAACAATGTTTTTATTTTTTAATGCGATAACTAATTTCTTATAGAACAAAGAATTCAAAATTGTATTATATGAAATAGATACCTCTTATTAATATTTTTTTTCTAATAACATGATTTCTTTCATTGTATTCCGTTTGACTTTAAATTTACGTTTATTTAATATTAAAATATTTTTGAAAATTTTTGTAAAATCATAAATAAATTTTTTAAATTATGCTATTTTCGCGCGAGTTGTATTAGTTTAATTTAATATACCACTAAATAACATTAGAACTGTCTCCTTTTAACAATGACTAAACAATAAAATTTACATTAGATATGAAATTTTGCCACATTTTAATTTATTTCAACAATTATCTTATTAAAATTTTAATAAAGTACCTAACTTAACCTATAAAGATAATATGTGACGATGTGAACATAGAAATATAAAACAAAACCATTAATATTGATTTTAATACTGATTGTATGATTGTAAAATAATAAATTATATAATTTAATTGTATCAATTATATAATTTTTTGCTACTGAATGCATTTTATAATGTTAATAAATTTTAAGAAAATAATTGCTATATAACATTTAAGATTATAGTATATATGTATGTGTATATCTTTTTTCGGAATGACTTGAGTTACTTTACTTTTAATAAATATCTATCTATATTGTAATTAGCTGAAGATGGTCATGATAAATGACTAAAGCATACAAAATAAAATATAAATAAATGAATTATATATTTATTAATGATCCATTATTATTTTCAAACCTTCATAAAATATTTGTGCTTTAAGTTTTTTCTTATGAAGTAAATTTATATAATTCTAAATCTATACAGGGTGATTCAAAATTAAACGGCATCCTTTATATGGCATGTTTCTCTCATCAAAGAAGAAAAGTTCCTATAATGGTCCATTTACACATATCAGTTGCTTTAAATCTTCCGAACATGTGTACACATGTTCGGAATCATGTCGTATTTTAACCGTTAGTGCTTAGTACTTTTGTTTTATCGTTGCCAACGATATTTTTCATATTTCACTTACGTATTCTGGTTGAGTTTATACAAATGCTCAGCAAGCTTTTAAAAATGAACGATGAAAAACTTATAGAATTGGTTCGGAATTATATTTTAGCATTTCTCCAGCGGCTATCTTGCTTTTTTTATACAAAATATTATTCTAATAAGCAATATTTTTAAAATCACTAAAAGCAAACTGATCAAATTGTACGGATATGTGTGAATAAGCACCACAAATGGCACTGACACTGAGTTGCAGCGGAACTGACAAGTCATTGATATATGTAAATAGACCTTAAACATATTCCTATATAGATTTAGAACTATATAGAAACAAGATTAGAAGTATATGGGTAAACCCATATATAGACTACTTTGACATTTCTCGGACAATTGGCAACACTGTATTTTAATAAAATTATAATTTATGTGGGCACTAGGAGATACTTTTCTAAAAATTTGATCAAAATCGAATAAATAATGTAGCCACATTAAATTTTTTTAAAATTTTGTGATTTTTTTCTCGATAAGTTGGCAACACTGTATTTTGTTAAAATTGCATAATTTATTTAGACACTAGGAAAACCTTTTTATGAAAATTTGATTAAAATCGGTTAAATAAAATGGTCATAATAAATTTTTAAAAATTTTACTAATTTTTTTCTCCGAAAGTTGGCAACACTGTATTTTGTTAAAATTACGTAAATTATATGAATACTAGGAGAATCTTTTGTGAAAATTTGAGTAAAATCGGTTGAATAACATGGCCATAATAAAATTTTTAAAACTTTAGTAATTTTTTTCTCGGAAAGTTGGCAACACTGAATATTAATAAAATTATGTAATTAATGGGAGCATTAAAGAAATCTTTTCTGAAAATTTGATCAAAATCGGATAAATAACGTAGCCAATATGAATTTTTAAAAACTTTAGTAATTTTTTTCTCGGAAAGTTGGCATCACTGGAAAAAAACAAAACCACATGACCATCTTGGGCACTAGACAAATTTATCCTGAAAATTTCATTAAAATCGGTTGAACCGTCTAGGAGGAGTTGCGGCCACAAAATTTTGACTTACGACCGAGCGAGCGAGCGAGTGAGCGAGCGAGCTGACGACGCACACACATACACCCTCATAAACTAAGTTCAGATTCGTCATCTACAGGCTATATGAAGGATTTCTATACAATTTTTTTTTTTTTTTGAAAATGTTACAGACACCGTACCAAACGCTTTACTACTTTTCCTTGCAGTCAAAGTAGTAAAAATGTACAAAATTAATACGTTTTTTTTTTAACATTTGTTTAATAATAAAACAGTAAATAAAAACTTGCCTGTAAAAGTAATGATGCAATAACTGAACTAGAAGAATTTACAAACACTTAGAAATAAAAAGTTTGAATTAAATAAAATAATAATTATAAGATTAATTGTATCTAATAAGACAAAATTAATTAAATGTAGTAATAAAAATTACTGTTTAATTAAAAAATATCGTTATGAAATATAACCTCTGAATTCAGACTTGTAACGGTCAGAAATTTTCAAAGAATAGTTCAGTGAACAGTGCGAGCAGCGCTAGCAATATTTGTAACGAATACCAACCTATATTATTTAGTAAGTAAACTAGGGATTTTTATTTGAAATATGTATATATTTATAAATATTATATTTAATATTACAAAAAGATTAATTATGATACCGTAATTATTATATTAATAATAAAAAATTGTATAATGATTGAATAATTTTTATATATAATATAGTTTTAACCATGCAGTGAAAATAAATATCATCTAACATTAACTAAAATGTCATTGAATTACTATATAACAATCTAGTGATTTTTCTATATCACGAGAAACCATAAAATAATGGTAAATTGTTATAAATATATTAATTTACAATTACAAGAAGTTGGTATAACATAACTGTTTAATTCAGGGGTTCTCAAACTATGGTACATGTACCATTACTGGTACATTTTAAATATTTTTAGTGGTAGAATTCTTAAAGAAATTAATAATTTATGTGGCAGCTAGAGATATCTTTTCTGAAAATTTGATCAAAATTGGATAAATAATGTAGTCACAATTAATTTTTAAAAACTTTAGTAATTTTTTTCTCGGAAAGTTGGCAACATTGAATTTTACTAAAATAATGTAATTTATGTGGCAACTATAGATATCTTTTCTGAAAATTTTATCAAAATTGGATAAATAATGTAGTCACAATTAATTTTTAAAAACTTTAGTAATTTTTTTCTCGGAAAGTTGGCAACACTGAATTTTACTAAAATAATATAATTTATGTGGTAACTAGAAGAATCTTTTCCGAAAATTTGATCAAAATTGAATAAATAATGTAGTCACAATTAATTTTTAAAAACTTTAGTAATTTTTTTCTCGGAAAGTTGGCAACACTGAATTTTACTAAAATAATGTAATTTATGTGGCAACTAGAGATATCTTTTCTGAAAATTTTATCAAAATTGGATAAATAATGTAGTCACAATTAATTTTTAAAAACTTTAGTAATTTTTTTCTCGGAAAGTTGGCAACACTGAATTTTACTAAAATAATATAATTTATGTAGTAACTAGAAGAGTCTTTTCCGAAAATCTGATCAAAATTGAATAAATAATGTAGTCACAATTAATTTTTAAAAACTTTAGTAATTTTTTTCTCGGAAAGTTGGCAACACTGAATTTTACTAAAATAATGTAATTTATGTGGCAACTAGAGATATCTTTTCTGAAAATTTTATCAAAATTGGATAAATAATGTAGTCACAATTAATTTTTAAAAACTTTAGTAATTTTTTTCTCGGAAAGTTGGGAACACTGAATTTTACTAAAATAATATAATTTATGTAGTAACTAGAAGAATCTTTTCCGAAAATCTGATCAAAATTGAATAAATAATGTAGTCACAATTAATTTTTAAAAACTTTAGTAATTTTTTTCTCGGAAAGTTGGCAACACTGAATTTTTCTAAAATAATGTAATTTATGTGGCAACTAGAGATATCTTTTCTGAAAATTTTATCAAAATTGGATAAATAATGTAGTCACAATTAATTTTTAAAAACTTTAGTAATTTTTTTCTCGGAAAGTTGGCAACACTGAATTTTACTAAAATAATATAATTTATGTGGCAACTAGAGATATCTTTTCTGAAAATTATATCAAAATTGGATAAATAATGTAGTCACAATTAATTTTTAAAAATTTTAGTAATTTTTTTCTCGGAAAGTTGGCATCACTGGAAAAAAATAAAACCACATGACCATCTTGAGCACTAAGTAAATTTATCCTGAAAATTTCAATAAAATCGGTTAAACCGTCTAGGAGGAGTTGCGGCCACAAAATTTTGACTTACGACCGAGCGAGCGAGCGAGTGAGCGAGCGAGCTGACGACGCACACACATACACCCACATAAACTAAGTTCAGATTCGTCATCTACAGGCTATATGAAGGATTTCTATACAATTTTTTTTTTTTTTGAAAATGTTACAGACACCGTACCAAACGCTATACTACTTTTCCTTGCAGTCAAAGTAGTAAAATGCAGCTCGTAATTGTCTGGCCCGGAGATTTTTAAATGCAGATTAATTGAACGGATAGTTCGAATTAATTGCATTTAAATTTTTAAAGAGGTGGGCTATGTAACAGTCATGGATATTTGATATTTAAGAATTTAGGAAGTTAGTACGTTGACATATCCATGACTGTCGAGTGCATCGAACTTTGTCATGTCAGCATTTTTAGTCGTCGTTCAAAGTTCGATTGCATTCGATTTTTGTTTAAGCTGCATTTTTATGAATCCACTTTAGTCGAAAATTAAATGAGTTTAATTTAGTTACGGATAGATAGCAAAGAGAAGAACATCAAATTATTTTAGTTACGAATATTGTCCATATATTGTCATAATTTTTAGTTATTTCGTAAATTCAGTTGTTAATTAATTTTATTTATTATTTAATAAAATTACATTTTTAAATTGTTCTCGTTTTCTTTTTATTAAAAACTTCAAGAAATCAACTACGTACGTGACAATCTATATTTCTGCTCGGCCATGCCGAAATCGTATTAGTAGAAATTTATAGGTTGTTACACAAATATTGAACTTTTCCGATGTAAAAAAAAAAAGTCTGAAACCTACTTAATGAGCCTAAATACTGATTCTTTCTTTTCTCTTTGACATTTTATTATATATTATATATTTTATTATATAGAAATTTTCTTGACTTTCTAATATTCTTAAAATATTTTTGAAAAGATTCTATTATAATTTTTCATCATAATGAAAATTAAAAAAAGATCAAAAGGCTGTTGAAAATTTCGGACTGATATACAAGTTCATTTTGTGTTATTATAACTTTTATTTTATGAATATAAATCTATTACATATTAAGATTATGTTAATTTAAAAACAAAAACAAATTATAAATTACCTGCACATATTAAATATCAAAGAATGATAAAAAAACAAATGCGTATGCTGCACAGGGGGCATGACAATAGCATTACATTTTTAATATCACTTTAAATAACGTGGTGCCATCTGTAGTCGTACAAATTAAATTTTAAAAAATATATTTCAATAGATTGCTTTGAAAAAAATGAATGTTTTTTTTTCGCTAAAATATTGAATTTCGCGACGAATTGTCAAAATCAAATAAGTATGAAGATAATGTAAAATTTTGGTCAATCTGTTCAATTCATTTGGTAATTGTATGTATATTTTAAAATGCTAAATCTTATAGTTAATTTATATATTTATTTGATCTATTTATGTTATCTGTATTACGATGTATCATTTATTTTTGGGCAATATATTTTGTAATAAATATTAAATATGTTTTTTTTTCTATTTTATCATTTATATATATAACTAAATATAAGCTACTAGGATCCAAATTCTGCGTTAAAAATTTAGTTCATTTGTGCGATTAGAGATGGGTCTGATGGGTTATATTCTATCCTTGTCTAGCAATATAGTAAATGACAAAATACACGGTATTGTCGCTTCTTCTTTTAGTATATTTACTATTTCTATGCTGCACAGTTACCTGACAGTTACACGGAGAAAAGGCAAATAAATATCTATTTGATTTAAAGGTATTTATTTATTACAAACAAATAATTATTTTACAATAAAAGCTTGCATATTTACTCTAAATAAATTTATTTAAAATAAAAAAATATATGTTATTGAAATTTATTTATTAATATCAAAGAAACGTTTTTCTCCGTGTACATAAATACACATTGTTTAATTTTTTATTTTACTTTTCAGAAATGGCAGAACTGCTAGAGAATGGAAGTGAATTTTTTTTCGGTATGTTTCAATTATATATATTAATTCAGCTATTTACTTAAATATATATATATATTGATAGAAAACGCTGTAATTACAGAGATATATAGCTTTAAATAACAGCGTCTCTATATTCTAGAAAATATTTCATTTCAATTAATTTCTTATGTTTATTTATAGAAAATATTTTTGTGTATTTATTTTATTTGCTTTTTTTAATGAAAATTCTTCATAAAAATAGAATTACGATATTTTTTGCATGTCATTCCTAACAAAATAACATAAATATTTTGTTTTATTTTAGGATTAACACTAAGAGGTGCCAATTGTTGCAAATGGTGGTGGCCAGAACAAAGCGGCGACGACTGGCACCACCTAAAAATTACGCAAGCTCTACTTGGGCCAGAGGCTCAAGTAGGAGAAATTAATGTTGTTCAGGTCGAAGGAGCAAATACATTGGATGGTCGGATTGCTATTCCCATAGCTACATTGACCGCGGGCCCTAACGGAGCCAGTCAGTTATTGTTAAATTTGTCATTCAGGAGTCCACCCATCAGATTCCGATTACTACAAGGTAGTGGACCGGTACACATTATCGGTAACCAGATTGTCGGTGGTGATTGGTGAAATATGTTCCTAAATTTGAATTTAAATAATTTAAAAATGGGGATTTTTTCAACTCAAATATCAAAATAAAATTATTTTTATTTTTTATTTAACTAAAACATACATAAAATATACAAAACTATTTTTTTCTTAACTGTCTTCTAATTTCAAATGCTATAACGCCTAACGCAGTACCAGCATTTAAGCTTTCAATATTATTACTTAGCGGAACATTTAACCTTACTCCTTTACGGTCACTCACCATTTTATAACTTTCTTCACTTAATCCTAAAGTTTCGCCTCCTATAATTAATACAATTGATTTACATTCGACAAAATTAATTATTTATTTGATATAAAACTTAAAAATGTTGAAAAACAAGATGATTATGAACTTAACCTCGAAATTTTTGAAGATAACTGTCAATTCTAGTCAAAAAGTGAAATATTTTTCAAACTTTATTCCACAATACGATGTAATTGTTGTCGGTGGTGGTCATGCAGGATCTGAAGCTTGTGCAGCAGCAGCAAGAATGGGCGCTAAAACACTTCTTGTCACACATAAAAAGGAAACAGTAGGTAACGCAATTATTCACCTAATTATAAATTTATTTATTAATTACAAATATTTTAGGAGAAATGTCATGTAATCCATCATTTGGTGGAATAGGCAAAGGACATTTAATGCGTGAAGTAGATGCACTAGACGGTGTATGTTGTAAAATTTGTGATAAATCCGGAATTTTTTATAAAGTTTTAAACAAACGAAAAGGACCTGCTGTTTGGGGTCTCAGGGCTCAAATCGATAGAGATTTATACAAAAGGCATATACAAAATGAATTATTTAACAACACTCCGAATTTAGAAGTTCTTGTGTCTGCCGTGGAAGATTTAATTATTAAAGAAAATACTTCGGATAGCTTATCCAATAATTGTGTTCAATGTTGTGGAATAATTTTAGGTTAGATGTACTTATTATTTTATTCTGTGACAATAAAAGTACATGTATTTTTGAATTGTTTAGGCGATGGTAGGAAAATTACATCGAAATCAGTTGTGATAACAACGGGAACCTTTTTGAAAGGGCAAATTAATATAGGATTAGAAGTCCGATCTGCTGGAAGAACAGGCGATGCTCCTGCGATAGGTTTAGCGAATACATTAGAAAACTTAGGTTTAAGAATGGGTCGTTTAAAAACAGGTAAATTATGTTATTCTAATATATACTAAAAATCATTTAAGTGCTTATTAATGGCATAAATCGAGTATGCTGATCAATTATAGCAGTAATATAATTTAATTATTTTTTTTTCAATAACAGTCAAGTACATAGTAATATATCATCACAACAATGTGATGATATATTGTGTAACAACAATTAGTCTATCTCCAATTTTTGAATTGCAGTGGTTTAAAGTTTTCTTTTGTTATTGTTAAAATGAGAATAATTTCACATAAACCATCAATATATCATGAAACTGTAATGAAACTTTTTCCATAAATATCTCAATATGACAAAAAATAAGAGAGGCTAGTTTTGCTCCAAGCTGACGATATGTGAGACATTTAAAAAGTTTAATATCTCATAATTTTTTCTTTTTAAATTTTTAACACGTCTTATTGATTCGATTTTTTTCTTAACTTTATTTTTTGCGTTTATATCTTTTTTTATGAAAAAAAATATTTATTTTTAAATGAGTATATATGTTTTGAAATTAACAATTATTATAAGATTTTCAATATATTTTGTTTATTAATTTAGGTACACCACCACGATTAAAAGCAGATACAATTAATTATTCGGTTTGTGAGAAACATTTTGCTGATGAAGAACCAATGCCGTTTTCTTTTATGAATGACAAAGTTTGGATAAATGTATGTAGAAATAATTACTTATACAATCGCGTCGTTGCACATTTTTTTAAAACAAAACTATACATTAAAATAACTACGTAATGCAACGACAATATCTCGTGACGCATAAAATATGCCATCACTTTATGATATTTTCCAATAGAGGTCACATCTATACAGCAGTACACAATACGTTGTAGCCCAGAAAATTTTTTTTTTGGTATAAATTTGCTATTACTATTATCACAATGCCGATCAATCTCAAAGAAAGAAGTTTTTTTCTATCTCCTGTAAAATAATGGTTTTGTGGCTTACAACATATTGTTGTTGCATGGACAATATGTTTCAAAGCAAAGTTATTTATAATAATTATTTGGAAAAGTTTTCTACATTTAGAATTAAAATTAATTCTACAATTTTATGCGCATCTCGTAAGACCTGTTAAATGAAATTCTTCTTTTGCTAGAAGAAGACACAATATCTCTAAATTTACATGATTTTAACATATTTGTATTCGGTTGTGTTATGCTTCTAATCATTCATTTTTCAACAGTCCAACGATCAAGTGCAGTGCTATTTAACACAAACTCCATTATCAATAGAATCTATAATCAAAGATAATCTGCATGTGAATCGTCATGTTGCTGAAGAAGTGACAGGACCACGATATTGTCCTAGTATTGAGTCGAAAATTTTACGATTTGGAGGTAGACAACATCAGATATGGTTAGAACCAGAAGGACTAGATTCTAACATAGTTTATCCAAATGGTTTATCGTGTACGTTACCGGAAGAACTACAAGTGAAGTTGCTTAGACAGATACCCGCATTGGAAAATGTTGAAATATTCAGACCAGGTTAGAATCTAATATAATAATTTGTTATTAACGTTTTTAGTTTTTTAAGAATATTTATATTTTTCATGTCTTGATCGACAGTACTAGACGTTTACGAGAATTGATTTAGATTAATCTGAGTTGACAAAACGCGTTTTTCATTTAAATTAGTTTCTGCTGCAATTCTGTTCATATCTCGCAAGCTTTATAGCATTCTGTCTTTATCTATCAAAAGAAGAATTCCATCCAATCAAATTTTTAACCCTGTCCTATGAGTGGAGCTACTTTGATTATATTTTCGTAAATGATTATTGTAACACTAATATTTTGTCTGGTGGCGTTTGTCTAAAGAATATATGTTTTACGGGAAATAAATTATACGTTTTTTTTTAATAATGAAAATATAGCATAAGTTATTATAAACATAGCCTATTTTATAACAAAACAAATAGAACAATTGATTTATTACTAAAGTTCACTTTATTAAATAATTGTAGCGACTGCAGTTTCTACAGTTATGTAATACAGTGAACTTTCCAAGTAAATTAAATGTTTTATTTTTCTATTCCAATATGAAGTGTCACAAACTGACAGCCAACATTGTTTATTTTTTTAAGAATACTTCTATAATGTGAACAAAGGCTTCATTGAACTTACAAAAGATTTGAACAGGTTATATTTTACTTTCGGTATTTTTTTTAAAGGTTATGGTGTTGAATACGACTACGTAGATCCGAGGGAATTAAGTACGTCGTTCGAATTAAATCGTGTTGCTGGATTATTTTTAGCGGGACAAATTAATGGAACAACTGGTTATGAAGAAGCAGCTGCACAAGGTGTTGTTGCTGGTATTAACGCAGCTGCAATGGTAAGAATTTGCTATTAAAAAAATAATATATTAGATTATTATTAATAATTTAGTTGAACGACCTCTGAAATTGTATATAAGTAAAAATCTTTTTATACATGAGTAAAATAAATACAGGAGTTAAATAAAACTACTTTATTTCATTTCACATGCGACTAGTTTCGATACTGGGCGTATCTTCTTCAGGCAATGTGTAATTTTTATTTTGAAAAGAACAATGCAGCATTATCGAAAAACACTTGGGAAAAAGAAAAAGTAAATTTAAGAATACCGGTGGTACACACTTGAAATTTCTTAACTTAACAGTTTGTATTTTTTTTTAAGTTTTTAATGCTATTTATCTATTTATTATTTTAAAATTCTACATATTTTATTTACGATGTGATCAACGTCAATGTTTTTGTTTAATGTACGTTTTGCGTAAGTTTTTATATTTTTTTATTCAATTATTATATTATTAATGTAAGATTTATCTAAAGTATGAATGCTGCATTGTTCTTTAAAAAAAAATATAGATTGCTTAAAGAAGATACTCTCAGTATCGAAACTAGTCGCATGTGAAATGAAATAAAGTAGTTTTATTTAAAGAAAATGACCTACACTCGTCTATAAGAAGATTTTTTACTTATATAGATTATTATTGTTATGTATAGTTAAAGTTTTTCTAATGTCGGTCTAAGTTTATAGTATATCAGAAAATAATTGTTCATGAAGTATAATACATTATTATTTTGTATATGTTGAAGATCTTATTTTAAAAAACGTGTTTGTTTTTATAATAGGCTCAATTAAAACCACCACTATTAATTTCACGTACCGAAGGTTATATTGGCATTTTAATAGATGATTTGACAACGTTAGGAACAACCGAACCATATAGAATGTTCACAAGTCGTGCTGAATTTCGTTTAACTTTACGTGCGGACAATGCAGATAGAAGACTTACTACAAAAGGTATATTTTTTTAATTAACGACTTAAGTACGATGAATGTCTTCAATTGTATCAAATATATCAATTTTTAACCAAAAGATAATTGTGGTAATACTCCATCTTCTTTAACAGTAACGCTGATAACTCTCAAATTTTAAATGGCAGTAGTTCTTAAGATTTAAAAATCCAAAAGCAAAACTTATTGAAATTTACGTTACTACAAAATATTTATGAATTATATATGATTTCTGTAGTACTTTAATCGATTTCAAAATTGATTGATGATGATTATAAAAGTGGTAGTGTCATTTAGAAGGCTGTTTATATTTCGTTATCATGTTGATATTAATTAGTATAGTTTATACTATAATTAATTAATTGTCTATTTTAATATCTTTTTATTTCGGAGATTTCTGTAAACGTTTTAAATGGATGCATTCTATAGGATTTATTCTAATTTGCAGGTTATAAAATGGGTGCTGTTAGCCAAAAACGATATGAAAAATGTATGGATGTAGATAAAAAAATAAAAGATAACATTGACTTGATGAAAAATGTTAGTAAAAATATGAAAATATGGAGAGAATTACTGAAATTGTCACCATCGAAAAATATAGAAGCTAAAACGTAAGTTTTAATATTGTGTTAGTTACTCAACTGGATTTTTTTTATTGAAATGAAACAACTACTCAGAATTTGGTTCTCTATTTATTTATTTATTTTTATTTTTTATTTCTATATTGAAATTTTGAATTTGCAAATGAGAAACAAAAATAAATAAAGAACAATTTTAGCAGAATCTTGAGTAGTTGATAAATTTAAGTAAGTTTTAATATTAAAAAGTAATTAATATTTGATATAACAATATATATATATATATATATATATATATATATATATATATATATATAATAAATTTTAGGGCATTTGAAATGTTATCAATACCATCTAATTCGATAAATATATCGTCATTATCGAAGATTATGCCTGAATTAAAGTCAATCGCAGACGACAGTTCCCTGTGTCGACGCCTAAAAATCGAAGCATTGTATGAAGCTGCAGCAGCTGATCAGGCACTAGAAGTTGAAGAAGTTCGGAAAGATGAAGCTTTCATTATTCCGAAAACTATCAATTACAACGAACACACATTAAATCTGTCATATGAAGAACGGGAAAAATTATTCATGGTCCAACCTCAGACTGTAAGTTTTTCGTTTTTTTTTATTTTTTAAATCTTATAGGCATTTAGTATAAATTAATTCATAATATTAATTAGTTTATGTCAATTATGTTTTTTTTTAAGTACTACTCGATAGGAAAATGTTGGTTTTTCGACTTAGATTATAGTCTACTTCAGAATCTTAATTATAAAAATATATAAAAATAATTATGATGTGAACAATATAGTGTCTTACAAAATACTATTAAAACATTTTCCTATCCTATAATACTACATAAATAATTACATTTCAGAACTGATACATACAAATAAAATATTCAAAGTTCTGTAATGTTTTAAACTTTTTTGTTGTATTTTGCAATTTCCAATTAACTCCTTTTTGTTGTTAATGAATTATAGTAACTTTGAAAACATAAAATAAAGTAAAGTTGAAATTTCACAAGTTACTCAGTCATTGAATCGGCTAGCTAAGCTAGCTAAAGCACCATACTGACGAGCTCCTAAAGAGCGAAACACGTGTTTATGGTTATCTGGTATTTTATTGATGCTTTAGCTTTAGCTTAACTAGCCGATTCAATGACTGAGTAACTTGTGAAATTTTGAGAAAAAATCTCAACTTTAGTTTATTTCACAGATATACACTTATGAACATTGTTTGTTCAATGTTATTTGAAAACATACTCATATTATAATTAGAGATATCCAAATCATCATTTTTTTTCTTCAAATTTTTGTTAGTCAAAGACTTTATTAATATTTTATAATATAATTAATAGGAAAATATAAATATTGATAAATTAGTAATACTATGTATTTATTAAAAATTAAATTATTCAAAACCGCCAAAATTAAGTAAGCAGTCATGGTGTTAATTGAGACAATATTTGATTAGAAAATTATAAAATAAATATGATTAATGATGTATATTATCAAATATATTTTGTTTCAGATAGCTGCAGCTAGTAGAATACCCGGTGTAACCGCATCATCTGTTTTTAGATTGTTAAGATATGTTAAAGAACAAAAACAAACTGAAAATTTTGTGAACTGAAAATTTAAAAAGGAGTAGTCGATATATTTTTGTAAAAACGCACTTCGTATTTGAGACGATTCCTTACTTGGTTCAAATGAAATTGTTAAACTTTTATGTAATTCAGCAATATCATACCATGTGGGACAGTAATTACTTTCTTCAAATGACATAAAAAACGTTGTATTCTTGTTCCGTTTTTCGGTGCTATACTAACTAAAAAAAAAAAAGAATTCAAATCAACGAAACATATTCCAAAAATTACAGTTACTGCAGCCACCATATGAGCAGTTTTTTTTTAAAGTGGTGTAAGTCCATTTTATATTATTTGGAGCTATTTAAGGGTTTGTATTTGAATGGTAACTACATAAATTAATATTGGCAAAATGATGAAAATTTTGAAGGATTTTTTGGGAACTGTTTATAGATAAAAAGCTCATAGCAGATTGCATTCATTGTTATCATCAACTAACTTTTTGTCAAAAATGGACTTACACCACTTTCAAAGAAAACGGCTCATATAACGATCACTCAATTTTTAACATTTTATATCTTAATTGTTGTATTTAAAAACTTCATATATTTTAGTTAATAGTTCGAAAATATTGTAAAATATTTCCAAATGTTATTATAATTTATTAACAGCAAAAAATTATGTAAATTATGAAAAATATGTACAAATTTTTATTTGGAAATATAAAAAATATAAATTAGTAATACGTGTTTAATTTCAAATTCTGTATAAAAATTCCGCTCCCAAGTAAGCCCGGGTTAAAAATCTAACAGATTTTTTGTTGCTATAA
Organism: Clivina fossor; assembly: GCA_963966155.1. Classification (NCBI taxonomy): domain Eukaryota; kingdom Metazoa; phylum Arthropoda; class Insecta; order Coleoptera; family Carabidae; genus Clivina; species Clivina fossor. The sequence goes on from CAWYQG010000030.1 coordinate 919,720, forward strand.
CATATTTCAATCCCAACCCCGTACGACCCTTCAGCTATTTGTTTGCAAAAAAAAATCTTTAATCGCAAATATCTCGAAAACGGCTGGGAATTTCGCAAAAATAACAAAATTGTCCGCGTTTTACATATACTGGTCAATTATGACCGTACTACAACGTATCGAAAAATCAACCCCCTACGACACCCACTTATTAATTAAGGCAATTCCCGAAACTGTGATATAAAAAATATTTAAAAAATCTCAATTTTTTTCCAGCATCCACAAAATTGCAAGCAGTGTTGTATTTTCTTGCAACGGGCAACAGTTTACGAAGTCTTCAACATTTTTATAGAATTTCAAAATCAAGCTTGTCAGAAATGATTTCAGAAGTATGCGATGCAGTATATGAAGCACTGAAAGAGTATATTCAGGTAAATAAAATTTTTCACTGAGATAATAAAACGTATTTTTTTTATTAATATAACAAATATTTTTGTTATTTATTATAGGTACCACAAAATGAAGACGAGTGGAATAAAATAGAGAAAGGATTCCAAGAGCGGTGGAATTTTCCAGGATGTTGTGGGGCCATTGATGGCAAGCATGTCGTTATAAAGTTGCCGACAGATGCCGGAAGTATATATTACAATTACAAGGGAACTAATAGTATTGTGCTTATAGCAATTGTTGATTCCAATTACTGTTTTAAATACATTGATGTGGGATGTAATGGAAAAATATCGGATGGAAGAGTATTTCGAAATTGTTCAATGTATACTAGACTAGAAAATAATATTCTTCCTAGTGGTACATTTATAATAGGCCCGTTAAAACCATATTTATTGAAGCCTTTCTCAAGAAAACATTTAACAATATCACAGAAAATTTATAATTATCGATTATCACGAGCGCGCCGGGTGGTGGAGAATGCGTTCGGTATTTTAGCAAGTAAATTTAGAGTATTTGAAAAGCCAATACCATTCTGTCCTAATAAAGTTGATAAAATTGTAAAAGCATGTTGTGTGCTTCATAACTGGTTAAGAATAAATGAAGGTAATAATTATTTATCCAGTGGATCTATTGATTTGGAAGATACAGAAAATGGTACGATTATTGATGGTAGCTGGAGGCAACTGCAAATCACTGGAATGAATCACTTGTTAAGAAATTCCGCAAACCATTCTTCAAGAGCTGCTAGAGAATTTCGTGAGAAATTTGTTGAATATTTTGAAGGTGTAGGAGCCGTACCATGGCAACTTAGAATGATACATTTAAAAAAATGCAAAATGTGATCTAATTATATAAATAGTACATATGTATATATTTAGATTATTCAAATAAACAAATAAAAATGCTATTTATATTGCTTTGTTTTTTTTTGTACTTTTATTGACTGATTTTAGATTATCTTACAATTTCATACATCGAATCATTAAATGATTTTTATTAAAGTACTTAAATATCTAAAACAGTTTTTTCATAAATACGTTTCAAGTAATTCTTGTTAACAATAAATGCAAATTATTTAAATTATTTCTGTGATGAGATAGTATAAAATTCTTAATATAAAAAAAATGATAATAATAATATTAACAAAGGAAAAAGAAAAAAGTTACTGTTTCAATAACATGAAAATGTAATTGTGTCATTTCATTCGGAGTCTGTTTGCTGTATATATTTACAGTATAAAATGGGTAAGTTAATATTTTCTGTTGGAGACATTGCCGAAGTCAAAGTATCAGAACATGACGAAGGAGTTGAAATAGTTTGCCAACATGTACTGCGGACTGAAATCTGTTGTAGCCGAATTTGTGACAAATATGACTGTATATGCTGCTGTGCTTCCAAAGCTAATTTCAATGGCATTGTTTTTAGTTGTAACCCAACATTTTTACCAAATACATCAAATTCATTTTCTTCTATCGGATTATTGATAGTTTCCGCTATTCCTTGCAACTGATCGACTACCGTCTTAATTTGTGTTAGTTTAGTTTGTTTTTTTTTTCGCATTATGGTTTATTGATTGTCGACATGTTACTGGTGATGAAGATGCAGCTAGCTCTGATGAATTTTCGTTTTCGAGTAACTCATCATTATCAGATGTGTCCGTATTTGGTATCTGAATAAGAAAATGTTTATTTTATGAAAAAATACTAAAATATTTAATTATAGTGAAATTTTTATTCAAATAGGATTCCAAAGCTATGAGTCATTTACTACGGTTACATGATACCCTGTAAAAATTTTCACCTCACAAAATCGCACAAAATCTCGGAACTTTGACGGCTTTGACTTTTAGAAAAAAACCAAACATTTTTGTTGTTATTTGTTATTTTGTTGTTTATTTTTTGTTTCGTTGCTAGGATATGAGTTTAGGATTGTCAGATATGGAAAAAAAATAAAAGCACACTTACCATTTATATTGATTGACAGTTATAATTTTTTAAACGTTGGAAAACTATGCATAAACGTAGCACGTTGAAAGCAACAAGCTAGTTCGGTTGAATCAAGAAACGAAACACGTAATTTGTTTTCATCGTTCAACGGAACGGATTAAAAGCAGTTAGTATGTAGAGACGTAAGTCAATTATTAAAAATTCCTAATTGGCTTTGGAATTCCATTTGAATAAAAATTTTACTATATACTCCATCTCCAATCTTTAGTATTTTATATAATAATTGCACACAGTATGTGTATAACGATTTATAAAAATTCCATTTGTACAATTTATACAACAAAATTAAATAATGCTTATCGATTTGTTCAAAAATGCTATATCTAAGTTTCAAGTTTTGATACAATATTTAGACAGAAAAAACGCAGAGAATGTAAACGAAATTAGAAATATAGGGAATACACAAGCAAATAAAGATGCAGAAAATTTTAATTAAAAAATGACAGCAAATTTTGTTTTCCGAAACTTAATAGAGATGCATGTCAGTGCTTACATTTACTATTTAAATAAAAATTTAAACTTATACATCAAATGCAAACAAAATAGAAAACTTTATTGTTAAAAAAGTTGTTTTATGACTCCGATAATAACGAAAATCAATATTTCAATGAAAAAAATATTATTCTTTTATTCATACTATTTGTATGTTTTTTTAATGCGATATTTTTACACAAGCATTATACTTTTCTTCTATCTCTTTCTCTATCCATAAGCTGTATTATTTCACGGAGATGCAGTGTACAAAACAATTATATGCGATGTGTCTAACAAAATTATTTATAATATGTTATATACAATGCATCTAAAAAATCATATATATATATATATATATATACAATGTAACTAAATAATTTTATGTAATGCGTCTCAAAATCATATATAAACTCCTGGACAAAATTAACGCACCACTATCATTTTTTAAAAACATTCAGAGATAATGATAACTTTTAATCTACTAACTGTCTTACAAGTAGGATTTGGACCTCCTCTGACATTTCAAGCACATGCTGTTTTGTTTTAAAATTGTAATTGTCAATTAGTCCCGTTTGACCACAAATTGGTTTACACTCCGTTTAGAAACTGCTGGTTACAACTTGTTATTAAGCTAATTTTTGTTATTGGTTGTGTTACAAACGTGTTTTTAAGTTTATCTACAAGTGTTTCAAAGTAGAAAAATGAGTCACCAAAGAAATTTATCGGTGGAGGAGGCAGTACGGGCATCAACTCTGCTGGACGATTGGTACTCGATGCGTTATGTTGCCAATGTGTTAGGAAGAAATTATTCCAGCATAAGTCGCATAGTTAGACGATTTAACGAAATGGGATCTCACATTCGAAGGCCAGGACAAAGGCGAAAACGATGTACCAATCAAAGGATGACCGTTTTCTGAGACAATCCGCTGTTAGAAATCGGAGAATCACTAGTAATGTGTTAAAAAATGAGTTAGCAGCGGTTCATAATGTTCTAATATTACCTCGAACAGTTAGAAGACATTTAAATGAAGCCAAATTAAAGAACAGAAGACCGGCAAAAAAACCATTATTTACCAGAGAACACAAAGTTCAAAGACTGCGTTTTGCCAGAAAAAATCAATATTGATCTGTTGATGATTGGAATAAACGTTTTATTCTCTGACGAAACAAGGGTTAGCTTAAAATCTTCTGATGGACGTGACCGAGTCTGGCGAAGAGAGGGAGAGATATTTGCAAGTTGTAACATTTCTCCAAAGGTCCCATTTGGTGGCGGCTTTGTATAGTTTTGGGGTGGCATTTGCTTCGGCGCTCGCACAGAGTTGGTCCCTATACGTGCGAAGTCTATGAATGCAGATTATTACCTGGAAAACATCATACTTGAGCACGTAATGCCATTTGTTCTTTCTGTGGGTCCTAATTTTTTATTTAAGCAAGACAATGCGAAGCCCCACGTGGCTGATCAGGTTATTGATTACTTACATGCTGTTGATATTCCGTTCGTGGAATGGCCACCTATCAGTTCCGACCTCAACCTCATTGAGCATTTATGGAACCATCAAAAAAAAAATATCCGATGTCGTAGACGTCCACCTGCCAACCACAATCAACTGGTGGATGCAGTAATTGAAGAATGGGAGAATATTCTCCAGGATATCATTGAAAATTTAATTGCTAGCATGCCAAGACGTATGAATTCGGTAATTAAGAGTAGGGGAGGGCCTACAAGGTACTAACGTCACATTTGACCCTTTAATTTTATTGCTATCGATTGTTTAAACATTTTTCATTTTGATTTTCGTTTTCATATCTCACTCATTTTCAACAAAAGAAGTTTTTAATGATTTAAAATAAGGTCATGCTTCGCTGATTTCTTTCTCAAATGATTGTATAAACCCAATTTGTAAGTTTTCATTATAAGTTATGCTGCAATTCTAAGCAAAACCGTAAGGCTCGTAAGCTGCTATCGTAACGCATATAAGCACTTATGGTAGAAAATGCAATTCTATGTATACGTTGAGTTTACGATTCATCGTAAGTCGCTTACAGATTATCGTAAATTTTAAGGGTAGACAAAAGCTGCCTGAAAAGATACGATTTATAATATCACAATTATAAAAATGAATATTATGCAACATATTGCTCTTTTAATTGAAGAAGATTATAACAGGTAAAGTAAAATTAATGTTTTTAAATCCATTACTATAGTAATAAGTAATATTTTAGAAATTACATGCGTATTGTACGAAGAAGTATAAGAGATTTTACTAATCCATTTCTGTTGAGAAGACAATTACATACGATGCATGATTCAAATTGGCGCCAACACTAAGCTGTTAGCACTGTAAAATAACTAAAGTCTCTACTATGTTCACTGTGTAACCAAAATGTCAAATTGCTAATATTATTATTCAGTTTTGTCTTAAATAAAATACTTTCAAATACTAATCGTTTGTTTTTGTCATTCACCACGCTAATAAAGTCAACAGGTTATGGGCCCAGTTAGAATTTGAGTGACAAAAATCTGTTTTATTTTAAAATAAAAATAGTACTTGTGAACCACGTTTTTGACATAACCTAAAATGACGGAAGAAATTGAAAAATATCGAATTCCGCTATTCGACAGTACAAACTTCGGAAATTGGAAGTTCAGAATAGAAACACTACTGATGGAAATGGATTTAAGTAGTTACATTCAAAGAAAATATACGGAAATGATCGTCATCTATGAAAACGACACCGTAGACGTCAGAAATCGGAAACAGGGTCAACTGGCAGTCCACGCAAAAGCTGATCGGAAATGCAAATCTCAAATTATCCAGAGGATTGCAGACAGTCATCTCGAGTATGCAAAAGAAAAGGAAACCGCCTTTGACTTGTGGAATTCACTATGTACTGTATTTGAAAGGAAAGGGTTAGCTAGTCAACTGCTGTTACGTAAGTCACTTCTAACTATGAAATATAACGTTACAAATGAATGTTTAATCGAACATTTCTTAAAATTTGATAAAATGATCAGAGAATTAAAAAACACAGGTGCAACCCTGGAAGAGTCAGATGGGATATGTCATTTATTACTAACAATGCCAAAAGAGTACAACAACGTCGTAACGGCGCTTGAAACCTTGTCTGCTGATGATCTGTCATTGAGTTTCGTTAAAAACAGACTCCTTGATGAAGAATCCAAACAAAAAGAGTATGGTAAAAGTAAAACAAAAAATTATGATGTGCCGTCTTCCAATGCCTTCTCAACTCAAACTTCAAGTCACCAATTAAATGTAAACAAAACTGTACAAAGGACTGGATATAATAATTCGAAGGTAAACAAACGTAATCAGTTTAACTTTCAATGTCACAATTGCGGACAGTACGGACACAAACGGGCTAATTGTCAAATTAATAAAGGGCCAAATAAATCAAATCGAAATTCTGTTAACATAGCAAAAGAAACAGTTGATCAAGATGAACATGAGTCACCATATTACTGTTTTGCAACTGATACGATACACTCGTCAGGAATAAGCAGCAATTGGGTCTTGGATTCGGGGGCGACCGAACACATCGTAAATACCAAGTCGCTCGCTTCAAATTTGAGGAAACTTCAATCCCCAATCAGGATTAAGGTAGCAAAATTAGGATCATTCTTGGAAGCGAAAGACAGAGGTGACAACGACGGATACGTTAACGTTGAAGGTAAAACTCACTTTATAACGATCAAGGATGTCCTAATAGTTCCAGGTCTCCAGTACAACTTATTGTCAGTGCGTAAATTGGAATCAAATGGAATGGAAGTCACGTTCAAGGACGGAATGGGCATTATTTCTAAAAATACAAAAATAATCGCGATTGCTAGCAGAAAAACAAGTCAGTTATATGAACTAAAATTATTGCTTGGTCGAGAAGAAGCACAACTCTGTTAGTCAGGAGGAAGTCTGGATCTATGGCATAAAAGATTGGGACATTTAAACTACAGCAGCATGGAAAAACTTCAACATCTGGTGGATGGAATGAAGATCGAAGAGGATGACAAAACAAGGTCAAAATGTCACATCTGCATTGAAAGAAAACAAACCAAAGAGCCTCACGGAAAACGTCGAACAAGGGCACAAAGACCCCTGGAACTAATCCACAGCGATCTCTGTGGACCAATTAGTCCAACATCACATGATGAGAAAAAATACATACTAACATTTATCGATGACTACACCCACTTTACAGCGGCGTACACTCTGAAAACAAAGACGGAAGTACTTCATTATTTTAAAATTTATGAAGCAATGGCAACTGCATGTTTCAATCTAAAAATCAGCCGATTCAGATGTGACAACGGACGCGAATACATTTCGAAGGAAACGAAAGATTTTTTTGAAAAAAAAAGGATTCAGTTTGAATTCACTATCAGGTACACACCAGAGCAAAACGGTGTAGCAGAAAGGATGAATAGAACCATTGTAGAACGCGCGAGATGCATGTTACTAAACTCGAGACTAGGAAAAGAATTTTGGACGGAAGCAGTTCTGTGTGCGGTCTATCTTGTGAATCGGAGCTCTACCTCAGCTTTAGACGGGCAGATGCCAGCAGCACTATGGTTTAAAGAAAAGCCCGATTTGACAAAACTAAAAGTGTTTGGGTGCGTTGCCTTCTTGCGCATTCCTAAGGAAATGATTAAAGAGAAATTTCAGTCAAGAACACTTAGATGTTACATGGTTGGATATTGCCCAAACGGGTACATACTATGGTGTCCGGAAAAACAGAAGCTAATAAATGGAAAAGACGTAATTTTTGAAGAATCGCGGTTTACATTTGAAGGAACCACGACCATTAATTGGATTCATAAGGACGAGGCGGACGACACAAACCAAGAAGAACAAAACTACGAGGAGGAAGAACCACAGAATCAATCACTTGAAGAAACGTTGGAACAAGTAACTCCCCGCAGAAGTTCAAGGATCAAGACCAAAGCTAGCTATCTAGAAGATTACGCTATAGTTGCACTTTATGCTGAATCCTTTGTAGATGAGGTACCGAAATCATACGAAGATGTACACAACTCTGAAAACAAACACCATTGGCTTAAAGCAGTTCAAGATGAGCTCGACGCCTTGGACAAAAACCAAACTTGGAAAATGATAAAAGCACCAACTGGGAAAAGGATTATTAATTCTAGATAGATCTTTAAAATTAAACGTGACGGCGATGGGAACATCGACAAGTACAAAGCTCGTTTAGTAGCAAAAGGTTGTGCTCAACGAGAAGGGTACGACTACAATGAAACCTACGCTCCGGTGGCAAGACTGACGACTCTCCGTACTCTCTTGTCCATCAATATTCAAAGAAACACCGAAGAACTACGCATGAGCCAACCAGTTTACTTACGCAACCTTCTAAAACGGTTTGACATGGAAAACTGTAAACCAGTGAAAACGCCGATTGAAATAAAACCAGCATTAGGCGCTGAAGATAATGAACCGTTGAAGAACGTGCCGTATCGCGAACTGATTGGATTTTTACTCTACACCACTTTGACAACGAAACCAGATCTAAATGTAGCTGTTCACTACTACAGTAGACACCAAGAAAACCCGACAACATCGCTTTGGAAAGGACTTAAGAGAATTCTCCGATACATTCAAGGAACTCTTGATTACGGATTATGCTATCGGAAAAATGTACAAGAAAGCGTAAGATGCTTTGCAGACGCCGACTGGGGAAGTGATCTGGACCGTAAGTCTACATCAGGCTTCCTAATTCAAGTTTTTGGAAACACCGTCAGCTGGACTACCAGAAGACAAACATGCGTTGCTTTATCCTCCACGGAGGCAGAATACATATCGCTTTCCATGGCAGCAGCAGAGCTTATGTGGATGAGACAACTACTTATCGACCTAAAGGTGGAACTCCAGCTTCCACTTCAGATTTTTGAAGATAATCAAGCTTGTATTCTATTAATTCGCAAATGGGAACATAAAAGATTAAAACATATTGATATTAAATACAACTTCGTTAAGGATCTTTTTGAAAAGGGATTAATTAAAATAATTTACGTTAATACTAAAAATCAAATTGCGGATATTTTAACGAAGCCACCGTCTCAAGACACTTTTGTTGCACTTCGAGATAAATTAGGAATCTGTAAACTATAATATTTCTTTATTATGTTATTTTGTATTTAATGTCATATTCTTTGTCAACAATTCTGCATCTGTATGAATTGAGAAGGAATGTTGAGAGGACAATTACATACGATGTATGATTCAAATTGGCGCCAACACTAGGCTGGCTGCACTGTAAAATAACTAAAGACTCTATTATGTTCACTGTGTAACCAAATGTCAAATTGCTAATATTATTATTCAGTTTTGTCTTAAATAAAATACTTTCAAATACTAATCGTGTGTTTTTGTCATTCACCACGCTAATAAAGTCAACAAATTGCGTAATTTATTTAGGCACTAGGAGAATATTTTATGAAAATTTGATTAAAATCGGTTAAATAAAGTGATCATAATAAATTTTTATAAATTTTAGTACATTTTTTCTCGGAAAGTTGGCAACACTGTATTTTGTTAAAATTAAATAAATTATATGATTGCTAGGAGAATCTTTTGTGAAAATTTGAGTAATATCGGTTAAATAACATGGCCATAATATATTTTTAAAAACTTTAGTAATTTTTTTCTCGGAAAGTTGGCAACACTGGATATTAATAATTAATGGGAGCATTAGGGATATCTTTTCTGAAAATTTGATCAAAATCGGATAAGTAATGTAGCCAGTATGAATTTTTAAAAACTTTAGTAATTTTTTTCTCGGAAAGTTGGCATTACTGGAAAAAACCAAAACCACATGACCATCTTGGGCACTAGACAAATTTATCCTGAAAATTTCATTAAAATCGGTTGAACCGCCTAGGAGGAGTTGCGGCTACAAAATTTTGACTTACGACCGAGCGAGTGAGCAAGCGAGCTGACGACGCACACACATACACCCACATAAACTAAGTTCAGATTCGTCATCTAGAGGCTATATGAAGGATTTCTATACACAATTTTTTTTTTAATGTTACAGTCACCGTACCAAACGCTATACCACTTTTTCCTTGCAGTCAAAGTGGTAATAATTGCAACAGAACCCTATCTTATGTTATTTAAAAACTTATTACTGAATATGATAAAATATACATACCAAATAGCTGATGCATCCTAGTACCTTAAATACTATTTAATGAAATATATTGAATCAAAAAAAAAAAAATGTAATGTTTACAGTTGATAACAACACTAAATTAATGTATTTTTATTCATTTCTCCACACACATTATCATATAACTTTCATTAGCAATCAAAGCATCAACAATATGCACTTATTGTACCACTACTGAGAACATAACATGTACATTGATAACAAACAAATGTTACTTGAAATTTTAATAGTCAACAGTTTTAAATCACCTTTTATGCAAATTAATAAAAGTAAACTTATAAGTCATAAAAACTTAACCATTTAGCGTTGTTCAGATGTTCAGTTGTTTCGCGCGACAGTGGTTGGTTATTGGCGCCTTTAATTAGTACCAACTGTTCAGAAGTTACTAACATTAGCAAGAAAATAATAAATGTATTAAAACATCTCAAATGCTTCAAGTTGTAATAGTAAATAAAAAGTTAATTTGTAATACTTATTTAGTTAACTAAAATTTATTATGTAATAATAATAAAAATAATAATACATAAATTGCCATCTATGAGCACATGTATAAACTAATGTTTGTGTCAGAAATATCTATATAATTTTTATATTGTACATTTTATTAAATATTTAATAGGATGTAAGATAATGGTTAAATTAATAAATATAAATCCGCATATTTACAAGAAAATCTTAGAGAAAACAAATATTTTATTTTACTTTATACATATGTCGCCATCTATGAGCGCATGTGCAAAGTACTCTACATGTCAAAAATATTTAACCTTAACAACTTGACATAATGGATAAATTGGAAAATATAAATCCGCATTTTTACAAGAAAATCTCGGAGAGCAATATAACAGAAGAGGATGAAGATGATAATGTTGTTGATGAATTTGATGCACGTGAAATTTTTGGTACATAAATTGCATATATACATTTAATAATTGTATTTTCATATTCAGAAATTAATTTACAGATTTAATTCGTGAAATAAATGATCCAGAACATCCGCTAACATTAGAAGAATTACATGTTTTGGAAGAAAGTTTAATAACTGTTGACAATGAAAACAACAGAGTTAAAGTTTTATTTACACCAACAATTCCACACTGTAGCATGGCCACCTTGACCGGACTGTCAGTTCGAGTAAAATTGTTACGTTCATTGCTAACTCGTTTTAAAGTAAATATCGAAGTTACGCCAGGAACGCACGCCTCCGAACATTCGGTTAATAAACAATTAGCTGATAAGGAACGGGTTGTTGCTGCATTGGAAATGAGCATTTAATGAATGTGATTAATCAGTGTATAGCTATTCGTTAAGGTTATGTTGTAATCGTTTTATTGTAAATAAACTTTATTTTTATTAATTAAATACATAATATTACAACAAAAAAACAAAAATGATTTATTTATTTGAATTTTTCTCATTGTTTTTTCTTCATAGACATTGCAGACGCAGTTTGTTTGGTAGGATCAAATTTATGTTTTGAGAATGGGTCCCTTGCCCGCTCGCTGAAATTGCATTTCATCGTAACGTTTTCTACCTTCTAATTCGTTGGTGATTTTCATATTTGTCCATGCTAACACAAAAAATACTTTACTTTTAACGACACTAATTTTTTTTTGCTTAAATTAATAGCTTATACAGGGTGATTTATGACGTCGGGGGAAAACTATACCGGATGATTCCTATGTGTAATCTAAATAAAAAATTTCAAATAAACATACGTCCGAAAATGCTTTCTAACGGAACTGCAGCCGTTAGAAGTTTATTACATGTAACATCAATTGCGTTAGTCTTATTTATTATATCAGAAAAAAAAAACAAGTCATAAACTTCTGAATAATTGTAAAATTACTGATTGATTATCTAACATTTTGTTTAAACACTAGTAAACCAATTTACTAGTTTATAAATTTTTGTACACACATAAATAAATATTTAATAAACAATTTACAATAATTAAAAATCGAAGACAATTTTTGCCGGGACCCAGTAAGTCATAACTAGTAAATTGGTTTACTAGTGTTTAAATAAAATGTGAGAAAATTAATCAGTAATTTTACAATTATTTAGAAGTTTATGACTTGTTTTTTTTTCCTGATATAAAAAAAAATCTGAAAAACCTCGATTTTTGTAGGTAATTGCATGTATTTCTCCCCTTAATATAACAAACCTTGTGTTTTGTTCCCCCATCTATATTATGGTTGTTTTTGTTAAAGACAGGGCCGAATTTAAAATTGATGAGTTAATAATTAATTAAAATAAAAATAATATTATAAAAAATCCCAAAACCACACTTAAATTAAAATAAAGGTAAATACGTATTTCGGAAGCTAAGCTTCCATCTTCAGTAGCTAAATAAAATTTACAAAAATTTTTACCTGTGATCCGAAGTACATAAACACTTAAGCACTTGTCAAGTCAGTGATCAGTGATCTTTGACAAGTGCTTAGGTGTTTATGTACTTCGGATTAAAGGTAAGATTTTTTATAAATTTTATTTAGCTACTGAAGATGAAAGCTTAGCTTCCGAAATATGTATCTAGCTTCATTTTAATTTAAGTGTGGTTTTGGAATTTTTATAATATTATTTTTATTTAAATTTCGCCACAGTAGATCATTTTCTAATCTTATATTAATAATTAATGTTGATATTTATAAGTTGTATAATCGCATGTATTTATTTTATGTTAGTAGTTTTTATTTTATGACAAGTTTTTAATTTTTTATCATATTTATTATTGTTATTTGATTTTTTGACTGGAATTTAAAAATATGATTGCTGCTGAGAAGCAATCACCTGACGAAGATACACAATTAGTATCAAAACATGTTGTGCAGCTTATGAAGTAGTTGTGTTTTATTTTTCGAGACCTATATTTCCCTGTGAAAATAACCTAGTAAATAAATAAAAGTTACTTACATTCTTTCATGCCAGAAACGAATCCTTTACTTTTAATCGGCAGATTTTCCGGATTATGCGTTACAAGTGGATCGATTTTAAAATATTCTCGAAGTTATCAACGCAAACAATCTAAATACATCTATTATTTTAGGTTATATCATATGCGGAACTTAGATTTTAAACGTCACTTTCAAATAAACTGTTTTATTTATCAATACAACTCACTCAGCAAAACTCAGTTCAGCTCAGCTCATTTACAAGATTTACTGATCTGAGTGGAACGTAAAAAAAAAAACAGCTATTATTATTATGCCATCTACGGTGCAAGGCGAAAAATCTGCGACGAGGATATATCGATCACGGCATATCAGCACAGAAACTTCTGTAAATTGAAAACCTGAAGATTACTATAGGCATTCTAATGTATGATGATATCTTTCAATAAAACTAGAAAAATTTTCTAGTCCATGACATTTTTTTATTACATAAGTATATATTTACCACCAAATCAAATTAATAGTATTGAATGGATGCAAATGTCAAATGAACTACAACAGTCACATACATGGCTCCGTTTCAATTGCGCAGTTAGAAAATCTATCGTAGATTTTACTCAGTCGGAAATTTTGGACTAAACGTCACTCCGGTTTCCACTGTATAGAATATCACCAAATACAATGCTCGGTTCCATAATAAACGCTAAACATACTAACGTACTCAAGTTGATATTATATTGGCAATAACAAATAATTATGCCTGATTAGAAGTTTGAAAAAACAAAAATTATGCTAGTGAAATTTAAAATTGCCGATTTAACAGGAAAGATTATACTAATAAATTATTCGTCACTCTCTCTCTGTTCTGTCATATTTCTTAAATATTGTGTTTGTAATTGTTTTATATGTCTGTTAATTTTACAGAATATTACTAACTTTCCGGTAAGTAAAAGTACGATAGATCTTTTATCTTTTCAATGGTACCAAAACTGATATAAATATATAAATTTTTGCAAGTAAGTTAAAACAATCATTCCTATTAAAGTAATGCATAAATATTACGAAACCGGCCGTAATTGATAATAAAAAAATGAAAGAAAATATTCCTTACCTCAATTGTTGCCCACATAGTTACACTGGTTATAATAGGTAGAATAAAATATTGATCCGGTAATGTTAAATCAGCGAACCAAAATAAACCGCCTTCTCTCATACTTTCCACCGGACAATTTGCCATTTGACGTAAACCGATAAAAAACGAAATAAATAAAGGCATCTAAAACAGAAGGCTACTATTTCAAAGGTGAACACACATTTGTAAATATATAATAGTTTTGTTCACAGAAAAGTTTGAAATCGTTGGAAACAGTTATGAGCACGCGCAATTTGATTTAAGTGTTCACGAAAGCTCAAAATCGCAGGCTGAAAACAAACTGCGCATGCTTCTGACAGTTTCCAACGGTTTCAAGCTATTCTATGAACAAAGCTATTAACATTTATAATTACTACATTTTTAAATAATTTATATACTTTTTGAAATACTTTCTACTTGAATTACAAGTACCTACTCATACTAATACTTACAAATTGTGCTTAAGTATTATAGAAAATATCTAAGTATAACAAAAAATATTTCAATATTTATTGAAGTACCTACTTAAGTATTGTACTAAATATTTTTTAATAATATAGTAGAATTTTTATTATTGCGCATCAAAACATAATCATCAAATTTGAACGTATGTTATACTTATTACACTGTCCGACACGGTTTTTGTAACTCGGTTCTCTCTTTCTATGTGTAGTAGCTTTGTTTTGTTCTAAAACGACGAAAAACCAATGTCCTAATGATTCTGATTTGTTTTTGGAAACCTACGTAAAGTATAAAATCGAAAAAGAAAAACCTGCCCTGATGGCAAAAACAAATCAGGATCATTAGGACATTGGTTTTCCTTCGTTTTAGAGCAAAACAAAGCTGTTAAACATACAGAGAACCGAGTTAGAAAAAGAAAAAGTTAAAATTTTTCGGACTGTGTTATTTGTTTTAAATTGCCATTTTAACTAAATTTTCTAAATAACATTGTTTAATATTTCCACAATTAAGTAGATAAATCAAATTTTATATGATATTAATTGAGACGTACAGTAGGTGATCGGTTAACGAACAGTTCGGATTGCGAACAATTCGGACAACGAATACATTCACGAAAGATTTTTGTGTTCGGACAACAAATATATGTTCCGGAAAACAAACTTTTCTGAACCTTTTATAAAAAAATAAAATAAAAATATTAAAAAATCTGGCAATATTATGAGGATGATCGGTTAATGAACATTTCGGTTTACGAACATAGTCTTGGAACGGATTATGTTCGTAAACCAATCACCCACTGTACTTAATTATTTTTATATGTACTTGTACAGTAATACTTAAGTATTTTACAAAATATTATAAATACTTGTACTTCAAGTATTTACTGTCTGGTACTTAGTACTTAACATTTTTTGACAGTACTTGCTCAGCTGCATATATGAATATCTCAAACATAAAATTGCAATAAATGTTAACCTGTGCAAGAGGAACAATCATATTTTTCAACGGATTCAATTGTTTCTCCTTCATAAACGCCATCATTGCTTGTCCATACCGTGCGGCATCTAACTGATTTCCAGTTTGACGTGCTTCCGTCATTTTTAATTGTAATACTTGTAATTGCGGTAAGTAATTATTCATTTTTGCACCATTTCGTTGGGCTATTATTACTAATGGAAACATTAATAAACGTACTATTACTGTACCTAGAATAATTTAGAAATAAATCGATAATTTATTATAACAACCAAAAAAATATGAAGAAAAACTTTTATACCTATTGCAATGGCGCCCCACCATGGTATATCGGCTGTGAAATGTAAATATTCTAAACCATTTTGTACAATACCTACTGGCGACCAACCACCTAGCTTCAAAAGATTGTTCTCCAGTTGTTGCTACTGTGTCTAATATTTCTGGAGTTGGTAGCGGAGCTTCCGGAATAGGATCTATTACATTAGCATTTGTTTGTAGGGCCTCATTTTGAACCGCTGTCACACCTAACGCTGATATTAATAATTTATTTTTCGTTATATTTACATTTTCTGTCAATTTCTTGATACTAAATTTGTATTTTAAGTCTAAAACATCTCGCTTTTTATCCTACAAGAAAAACTTAACCTCATTAATTACTACGTAATTATATTTTTATACTAATACTTACTGTAACTGTATTTGTAATATTATTTAAATAATTTTGTGTAGAATTTGCAATTGCCGGTAAAAACTCTTTATGTGTTTGTCGTTTTAATATCCATTTTCCCTGTAATAAAAATATACTAACCTAATATTTTGTATCTAAATTTTACGTTAGCAGTACAAGATAATTGAGTTTATACCTTTAACGAATTAAAAGATCTTAAATATTTTTCAACATTTTTTGGTAAACTATGCCGTGAAAACATTTTATTACATCCAATAAGATCTTCGTTAGGTTACATGTGTTTCTAGCATCTAATGTCAAATATCAGTTTCACCAACTTATAAATTTGCTATAAATATCGAACTGAAAAAAGTATACGAAAAATTTATAATATGTTTATTCAATAAAAATATTAAATAAATTTGATATAAATTATTTTTAAAATTTATATAATTATTACAGTAGTAGTATAACATAATTTTCTATTTATTGTTGCAATCTTTCATTCGCATTGTTGTATTACTTAAATAAAATAAATAAATGAATATATAAATATATAATTATTTAATTATTTATAATAAAAAAAAAGTTATGAATATATTTTTTAAGTATAATTTATTTATATTTGTAAAATAAATGAAAATAAAATGTAATATAAATATCAAGTAATGTGGTCAGGAAATAAATCACCTAGGAAACAAATTTACAATGATATTAATAAATTTTTTGTTTTAAATTCGTTCAGTTTGACATAAATTTTCGGTTCCAAATTTAAGTTTATTTTTCAAAATTTTAACGTATATATAATCATTTACATTCACTAATATATATTTTCATCTATTTGAAATAACATAATGTGTTCGTTAGTAAAATGTTTTCAGAAACTTACAACACACACACTACAAGTATGTGCACAACGTTCTATGTGCCAAGCCACGTGTGGAGATAATCGTCGAAAAGGCTTAGTTATTGGTATCTATGAAATGCCCGATATGCCTGGAGAACAAGCTTTCCCAGGCAAATTAACACCAAGTGGCGAAAAATACAATCGACATGTCAAAGAAAGAATAAGACACCTCATGTTTATGATGATGCCACCGCCAAAGAAAGGCCAAGTTAGAATCTTTTACGATTTGGAACCAGAATATGCCGCCGTAGCACTGGTCGGTCTCGGTAAGGAATGTCAAGGATACGACAGCTTTGAGCAGATCGACGAAGGAAAAGAAGCTATACGAATTGCAGCAGGAACTGGTGTTAGAGCCCTACAAGAACTACCCTTGCAGAAAATCTGGGTGGAAAGTTTTGGCCATGCAGAATCTGCAGCTGAGGGTGCTGCTCTCGGAGTTTGGCTCTATCAAGAGAAAAAAGAGAAAAAGAAACAAGTTTTTATTCCGCAATTAGATCTCTATGATGACTGTGATTGGACGGGCTGGCAAATTGGTCTGCAAAAAGCTGCCGCACAGAATCTAGCTAGACAGTTAATGGACACGCCCGCTAATTTAATGACGCCAACTTCATTTGCACAGAATGCCGTTGAGGTGTTGTGTAAATCTGGTGTGAATGTTGAGGTTAAAGTTAAAGGCTGGGCGGAAACACAGAATATGAATGCTTTTCTTGCTGTTGGTAAAGGTTCGTGCGAACCACCGATCTTTCTAGAACTCAGCTACTATGGAGCATCGAAAGATGAACGACCAATTATACTTATAGGTAATATTTTTATATAATTTTATAAAATATGTACACACTGATGTACTTATGAAAAAAATAGTAGTTGAAGAAGGAACTACTAAAAGAATTAAAACAGAATCAATGGGAATACAAAAAAGAATAATTTTACATTCGATTTATTTGTTTAATACTACATATTTATGGTAATTAATTATTAGAAAAATTAGCTAGTTTATGTACAATTAATAATTTAATAACAATTTTTAGATATTTACAGAATTAGCATATAAAAAAATTAATCAAATATTTAATTGTCAATATTTTCATTGTTTATTATTATTTTGATTTCCAAAAAATATATATGTTGTTAATTGTTATTATAGTACTTATGTATTAATTTCAAAATTTATTTATTTGTAGTTTATTTGTAAAAAAATAATTTTCAACATTTTCCTTGAAAAATGCGATTTTCTCTTATTTCACACATGTTTTTTATTTGAAAAAAATATGATTAATCTTTATTACAATCATTTTAAATTAACAAAATTTAATATGAAATTTATATGTGTACATATAAGCAGTTAATATGTAAAAACAGATTTTCCGTGCACATTGCTTCCCAAATTATTTTAGAGAAAAGTGTTATAAATAAATGTTGTAGAGTATAAAATTCTGCATTTAAATCAATAAACAAGATTTATTTCGCACGCTATATAACTGCAGAAATTAGATTTGAAAATTTACAAAATTATATTGCAATAGTAGCCATGAAGTTAAATAAAAAGACAAATTTTAAATTTACAAAATTACAAATTTTTTTTATTACAATTTAATTTTCAAACACATATGTTATTGAGGCACTTGTCTTTATAATCTTTGCTAAATTATCCCGAAGATTTAATATACTAACTACTTTTTAGTAATTTCCTTATAGCATGTTCTAACTCCGTTTTGATTTCTATTTAGGCAAAGGAATAACCTACAACAGCGGTGGTTTATGTTTGAAATCAGCTGAAAAACAGAAATATATGCGAGGTGATATGGGAGGAGCAGCTATCGTAGTAGCTGCTTGCCGAGCGGTAGCGGGTCTTCAACTGCCACTAAACGTTCGCGGTTTAATTCCTCTTTGCGAGAACATGCCTGGCTGCGCGGCTGTCAAACCTGGTGCCATTATCAAAGCCATGAATGGTAAAACAATCGAGATACAATCTTCGGACGTTGCTGGACGTTTGATACTAGCAGACACTTTGGTATACGCCCAAAGTTTCTGGCCACGATTTATCATCGATGTAGGTACAATGACCACCGATATGAGAGAGGCTTTAGGAGAAGCTGCCAGTGGAGTGTTTACAAACTCAGAAGCGTTGTGGGAGTATATGTTGGCAGCTAGCATGCATACCGGAGATCGAGTCTGGCGCTTTCCCCTCTGGGATCATTTTACCTTTTTACTGACGGACAATCGTACGGTTGATGTTAAAACTCACGGGAAAGGTCCTCATAGAGGTATTGGTGGTTCATGTAGAATTGCAGCATTCTTGAATGAGTTTGTGCCATGTGGTGATTGGCTACATATGGATTGTAAAAGTGTTTTGAAAAC
This sequence comes from Clivina fossor, assembly GCA_963966155.1. Lineage (NCBI taxonomy): Eukaryota > Metazoa > Arthropoda > Insecta > Coleoptera > Carabidae > Clivina > Clivina fossor. The sequence goes on from CAWYQG010000030.1 coordinate 939,224, forward strand.
AGATGGAGTTGATTACGAGTATCTACAGAAGGGAATGGCTGGTAGACCTACTCGTACAGTTGTTGAATTTCTGTCACAGCTTGTATGCCATAAAGATGAAGAATGTTAATTGTCTATTTTCATAAAACTGTATATTTCTTGCTATTTACGATTTAATATGTTTTGATTTATTTATCTGTACACACTTATTAGGTACCAGTTATGTAAATGTAAATAAATACATACAATAAATTCAAATATTGTTGTTTTATTTTCCAGATAGGTAAGTATGGTTGAAAGTATTTTGCGTGAACGAATGTTTCCAAGTAGGTAGTTAAAATAAAAGATCATGTATCTAATATTCCTGTCACATCATAAAACTTTGTTGTACGAAATGAATGAATCCTAATGTTTCATGTAGGTAAATAGAAACGCCCCTATTTTGGTAAAACTTTGTTGTATGAAACGCATGTCACTCATTTTACAGTGATATATTATTTAAACAATTTATTACTCATTTATACTCATTAATTTTTAATTTTAAGTGATTTGTTCCAAATTTATATGTAAAATACATGTTTATAATTTTGTTTTTTTATATAGCAAGGAGCTAAAATGAGATGAGATATATAAAAATGATTGGTTTTAATTGAAATATAATTATAGCAGTTTACAATAGAGATATTTAATATACAAGATTAATCATTTTTATTTGAGCTTGGTAATAAAGTGTATTTTAAATACAGATAAAATCAAAATTATCTATCAATAAATTATTGTTACATCGATAAATCGATAATATCGATATATCAATATGTCGATATTATCGATATTTTTTAAATATCAAATATTGATATTGAAATTCCAATATCGCCCAGCCCTAATAAATATGGATGAATCGAAAATTGCTTGTTTGGATAGGAATGTTTAGAGTTTGTGCCACATCTTTATAGTACAAGGTGTATGTATTTACTACCAGTAACGCGATTTTTCAACTAATATTAGCTATATAACAGTTACTACGTTTATACCAAACAGTTGTAATTTTTAAATTTATTAAAAACAACTACATATTAAAACATCAAATTATGAAGAGAAGAAATATTGTTTTATTACAGCGTTTTCTATTTTTTAATGTTCAGAAATTTTCAGCAAAACTTTGGATAATAACAATAAAAAAATTTATTGTCTTGGTTGGTTATTAAAACTGCAGCTTTATTCCAAAAATTTATATTTTATAGGAGTACATTTTATGATGGAATTTGTTTATTTACGCTGAATTTATGTGACCAACTTTGCTTTTCTGTAATTCCTTGGCATAACAAGAAAAAAAAAACAAAATATGAATACAATTTTATCGTAGAAAGCAGGGCCGGATTAACCTTTTGTGGGGCCCTAGACATTTTTTTTCTCCGGGCAAAAATAATAGGACTTTATTGCGTAAAAATACATAAAAATGAAATTTGACCGACTGCAGACCGGGCCTTTTGTATGCGGGCCCTAGACATTTGTCTTTTTTGTCTAGGCCATAATCCGGCCCTGGTAGAAAGTAGCCTTAATTAACAAAAAAACAAACAATACACCTTTCGATTTGCCACAAAAATTATCAGCAGCAAAATTTTATTTCGGGAAGTTGTTTAAAATTATTCGATATTTGGTTTCAAAATTGTAAGATATTTAAGTCATAATGGCATTATTTAATTTAACAAGACAAATATTGAGAAACGCACCGGCACCGTTAATATGTCCGAAACGTTTGTGTCATACACCGGGATGTGCAGACAACCGTCGAAAAGGCTTAATATTGGGCATTTACAATCTTCCCGAAGATAAACTAAATCCGGGGAAATTAACAGCTACCGCTGAGAAGTACAATCGTTTGGTGAAAGGTCGATTGAAACAGCTTCTGATTTTGGTTATGCCACCTCCGGAAAAGGGCCAGGTGAGAATTTTCTACGATTTGGACCCAGAATTTGTAGCAATTGCTATTGTCGGTTTGGGCAGAGAATGTCTCGGCTACGATAGCTTTGAACAAATGGACGAAGGTAAAGAAGCAATCCGTATTGCTACTGGATCTGCTTGTAGAAAATTACAAGATTTACCACTTCAGAAAATCTATCTGGAAAGTTTTGGTCACGCAGAATCGGCAGCCGAAGGTGCCGCACTAGCCGTTTGGCTGTATCAAGAAAAGAAAGCTAAAGAAAAACAACTCGCAATACCCCAACTAGAACTGTACGATGACTGCGATTGGACGGGCTGGCAAATTGGTTTGCAAAAAGCCGCAGCGCAGAATTTAGCTCGACAGTTAATGGACACGCCATCTAATTTGATGACGCCGACTTCGTTTGCGCAGAATGCCGTTGAGGTGTTGTGTAAATCTGGTGTGAACGTTGAGGTGAAAGTTAGAGGATGGGCAGAAACGCAGAAGATGAACGCGTTTCTTGCTGTAGGGAAAGGATCGTGCGAACCACCTATTTTCCTAGAACTTAGTTACTACGGAGCGTCTAGAGATGAACGTCCTGTTGTACTAATCGGTAAATAAATCATCCTTTTCTTTATATTGTAGAAGTTATACATACATACACAATCATGTCATGTACCCAAAAGGGCAAATTAAATTTAAAAGAAAAAAACATAGTAAAATTTTCTCAATCATCATCATTTTTAATTATATAGGGTGTTTAAAAATAATAAATATTTTATTAACTTTATACTGTAAACAGAAGATTGAAAAAACAAATATAACTATTCTGGTGAATTTATATCAGAACTTCAAACCATTGTTTTTTTCAATCCGGTTTTCGTTCTAATTCAGACATAATAAAATATTTCAGTTCAATTCCGTTTAACGTTCCACCAAAAATAACGATTTTTGTTTTGTTTTCGGTTCGGTTTTCGATGGGCTAAGCCAATTTTTACAAAAAACAAATTGTGTATTGTACACAAGTGTTCGGTACACTGATGTATCTAACAATGTATTTTCTTTTCTAGGCAAAGGTATCACCTACAACAGCGGTGGTTTATGTTTAAAATCATGTAAAAAACAGAAATATATGCGAGGTGATATGGGAGGTGCTGCTGTCGTAGTAGCTGCTTGCCGAGCAGTAGCAGCTCTTCAACTACCACTAAATGTTCGCGCCTTAATACCTCTTTGCGAGAATATGCCTGGCTGCGCGGCTGTTAAACCTGGAGATGTTGTCAAAGCCATGAACGGTAAAACAATCAAGATCCAATCTTCAGATACGGCTGGTCGTTTGGTACTAGCTGACGCTCTGGTATACGCTCAAAGTTTCTGGCCACGATTTATCGTCGATGTCGGTACAATGACCACCGATATGAGAGAGGCTTTAGGAGAAGCTGCCAGTGGAGTGTTTACAAATTCAGAAGCGTTGTGGGAGTATATGTTGGCAGCTAGCATGCATACTGGCGATCGAGTCTGGCGCTTTCCCCTCTGGGACCATTTTACCTATTTACTGACAGAAAATCGTACGGTTGATGTTAAAACTCACGGGCATGGTCCTACGAGAGGTATTGGTGGAGGATGTAGAGCCGCAGCGTTTTTGAACGAGTTTGTGCCGTGTGGAGATTGGCTACATATGGATTGCAAAAGCGTTATGCGAACAAAGGGGAAAACTTATGAATATTTGCGACAAGGAATGGCTGGACGACCTACTCGTACGATTGTCGAGTTTCTTTCGCAGCTCGTTTGTCATAAAGATCAATGTCCTTAATAGGCTTTATTCATATTTCATGCTTTTGGATTCATTGTCTTGTCTATTTTATGTCTTTATGTCTCTTGTCTTTATGGTGGGGTTTAATAAATTTTTGACATTTAATAATTTTTTATTGTTTTCTTTATTTATCCGTAGTTCAATTTTTTACATAATTTGAGTTATTCTAGCTTTACACACATGTTATAACGGTACAATTTTTAACAAATAATAACATTTTTTATTGACGTAATAATAACAGTATTGCTTCTTCAATACATTAGATCCATCATAATAAACTTCTACACAAAATTAGCGCGCACCACTTAATTGAATTTAGATATTTTTATAAAACAATCAAATATTTTAAGAATTATGTTGCAGGAACTTTTGTGAATATTTTAAATTAAATTTAGTAAATAGTCGGTTGTTTTGTATTAAAATAAATTCGGAATTAATGAAATTTGTCTAGAATGCACCTTTGTAGATCCAATCATTGCCTGGTACTACAAGCTCGGTTTTAAAATAGATTATAACTAATACCGATTTTTAAACAACGCAACTATCATAAGAGCAAGACTAAACAAATGAAGGAAATTTGTACCTAAACTATTTTGTAAATACATATTTAAAAACACTTTCACATAACTCTAAGTTCTATTGAATGGTTTTATGTCAGTTTGCGTTCTGTGAACACACTTTACGAACCATTATCTCTAACTTTGTATGTCTTATAAGAGAATCTTGCTCCAAAACATAATGAAGTCGTCATTAAACGGTTTACTTGGAATTAATACAGGTATTTGTAAATCTTATTTTTGTATAGTTTGGTCCATTTCGGGCTCCTAAGTTTAACTGAATATTTTCGGTAAACTATATTTCCAAATCAATCCAAATACAAAGTTGTGCGTAAATTTTATGTAGAAGTTTATATAACTGTAAAAATATTTGTGTAACACAAATGAAATCATCTACAACTTGCATTGCTAACTGAATTAATAAATTTGATTTTGTGCGACCTGTGTTACGTCATGTCTTTTGATTTTTATTGGCATTGTATAATAAAATATATTTAAGATTAAAAATATTTTAAAATTACTAAACAAAAACCGTTGTTGAAAATTTTTTTTAGCAATTAAAAACGCCATAAAACTGTAAAAGTTATTATTTAGAAAACGTTTATAACAATAAAGTTATTCGAAATTTTATATATAATAATTGAGCTAGGTAACAATGTTTTTTTTTATATATAATGTTAGTTCAAAATTATGAAATACATAGTGCCTTTATTGACTAGTAATTGTTTCTTAGAGATATGTTCTTACAATAATAACAACTTTTCGAGATTAAACAATACTTTTATTTAGGACTAGAATCCATTAATACTATTTTAATTGACTTTAGCGTAGACAGAACAATGCCTTATTAATTCCTTTATATCATTAGAGTTTTTCACTATTATTTTCTAAAATTGTTTTGAAAAAATATATTGTAAATTTTTGAAATAGTTTTCACAAAAATGTATGGTATAATTTAATTTTTATATTGTGTCTATCTAAAGCAATAAATAGTTATGTAATAAAGGCAAAAATTGTCTATTTTTGTTTGCAATATTGCAAAAATAGATTATTCCTAGAATTTATTCTAATTTTAATACTAGAAAATGCATTTTTTATATTTGGCACTAGTAGCACTATTATTTTTAATATTTTTGTAATTTCAAATAAGAACATAAATTATTAATAAAAAAAGAATCATTTGCAAGCAGCAAACAAAAGCAATTTGGTGCTATTTTTCAGCCCGACAAAATTAGAATAATTCGTAACGACAAAATATGTATGTTAACGACAAAATATTTGTTCTATCTGCAAATTGCTATTTTGACTAAAGGTTCGTTACAGATTTCACATTTACAAGATTTCTCTCGCGTATGTGTACGTATATGTTTTTTTAAATTGTATTGTGACTAATAATTTTACTACATATTTCACATTTATAAGGTTTTTCTTTTGTATGCGTACGCATATGTAATTTTAAACTGATATTTTGACTAAAATTTGTATTACAAATTTCATATTTATAGGGTTTTTATTTTGTATGCGTACGGATATGTAATTTTAAACTGATATTTTGACTGGGACTTTTATTACAAATGTCACATTTATAAGGTTTTTCTTTTGTATGCGTACGCATATGTAATTTTAAACTGTTATTTTGACTAAATTTTTTTTACAAATTTCACATTTATAAGATTACTCCTTTGTATGCGTACGCATATGATATTTCAAATGGTGATTTAGACTAAAACTTTTATTACAAATTTCACATTTGTAAGGCTTTTCTTTTGTATGCGTACGCATATGATATTTTAAACTGTTGTTTTGACTAAAACTTTTATTACAAATTTCACATGTATAAGGTTTTTCTTTTGAATGCGTACGCATATGTAATTTTAAACTGTATTTATGACTAAAATTTTTAATACAAATTTCACATTTATAAGCTTTCTGCCGTGTATGTGTACGCATGTGTGTTTTCAAATGGTGATTTAGACTAAACCTTTTTTTACAAATTTCACATTTGTAAGGCTTTTCTTTTGTATGCGTACGCATATGATATTTTAAACTGTTGTTTTGACTAAAACTTGTATTACAAATTTCACATGTATAAGGTTTTTCTTTTGAATGCGTACGCATATGTAATTTTAAACTGTAATTATGACTAGCATTTTTATTACAAATTTCACATTTATAAGCTTTCTGCCGTGTATGTGTACGCATGTGTGTTTTCAAATTGCTCTTTTGACTAAAGGTCTTATTACAAATTTCACACTTACAAGGTTTTTCTTTTGTATGAGTACGCATATGGGATTTTAAATTGCAACTTATACTAAAAGTTTTTTTACAAATTTCACATTTATAAGGTCTTTCCTTTGTATGTATACGCATATGTACTTTCAAATCTGATTTCCTTACACAAACTTTTTCACATATGTTACATTGGAACCTTTTCTTGTCTGTGCGTGCCTGTTCTTCATCAAATGGAATGACTTCTTTTTCATCTTTAGTGTTTGAAATTTCTGGGTAAACTGCATCGCTGGTTTGACGTTGATTTACTTCAGCATCATTGAAACTTGCCTCAGTCATTCCTGCTTCGAAATCATTACGGAATGGTTTAAAATCGTCTTCGAAATCTATTTCAGTAAGTTCGGAATCATGCTTATAGTCGTTAATGGTTTCTTCTTTTATAATGAAAGCAGATTCTTTATCATAATTCATTGGTGTATCACTGTATTTGTCAATATTTTCTTCACAAAGGGCATCTGTTGCATTCTCAACTTTCACAGGTAAATCTTTATAATTTGTTTGTTCCTTTTTATCTAATTCCAATTTCATAAGTTGTACTACTATTTCACTATTGTTATGCTGCTTAATATCTTCTTCACTTTGTATTTGTTTTACATATCTTTTAGATATTTCTTGTGACCGAATGCAATTCTGTATAAATGTGTATGCTTCATTTAACTGCATACTACACTTTGTACATATGCCGTTTGATAAATTATTATGAGTGTACAGCTAAAAAAACACATTTAAATTACTATTCAAGCTATTCAATTTAAACAATTGTTATACTCACAATGCCTGGTGCAATAAAATTGAATTTGTCTAATAACGTTAGATTATCCGAATCAGCATTATTCAATGTTAATGAGATATCCTCGTAACTAACGCATAAGCGACAAAATTTTATAAACATAAACATGTTTTTATTATATATAGTTTTCAAAAACTTCTATAAAATTTGATAGATATATACCAATATTATAACGATTATTCAAGTATGAGGTTAGGTTGAATATCGCAAATATGCCATGCGGTGCAAATGGTCATTAGTAATCGGTATTCGTTCATCTGTTCATTTCTGAAACTAGTTGGCCAGCTAAATGTTGTGTTATAAATTTTCAAATCACATGTGGATTTTTATAGTAATTAAAATAAACATTATTCTACATAACATTTAGATTTAGTTTAAAATAATAATCATATAAAAAAAGTGATAAATTATATTTAAAGTAATTGTTTACAGTAATATTTAGTTGACAATCCTGTAGCTGAAGTCAATAATATTGAATGAAGTAGATTTTAGTTGGTATCTGATTGGGTCCTAGCAATTACTTCATTCCACTTTATTAATCATAGTTGCAGAATGAATACTAAACTAATTTTTTTTATTAATTTGTTCTTTTGTTTCAATTTTGTTTAGACAAATATCTAGAAGCTAAATCAACTAGCAATTGATCAGACATTTTTAAAATTAAATATGATGTGTTTAGCCAAAAAAATACGCAGCTATTTATTCTTCTTCTTATACTAGAAACATTACACAAAATTCATCTGGCCAACTGGATATGTGACAGATATTCCAACTTAACCTCTAATACTATCAAACACATATATTTTTATGTTTTCACTTTTTGTAAAAATTTAATTTTAATCATGAATAGTTTTATGGAACATTGTCAATTATGTATGACTGAGTGATAAAAATTTATTGATCACAATACTTAATCTGAATTAAGATGGTCAACGTTTTGTAGATATATTGGAAGCAATTATGCCAGAAATTGTAAGAATGAAATAATATGTTTTAATTATAATATACATTATTCTTTCTGAATCTTTTACTTTTCTTATTTTAGGTGGATTGCAAGATAAAATTGCCGAATGGTATTTGTACAATCTGCGCTGTTCAGTTGAATGAAGCTTATAAATTTATAAAACAATGTTTCAATTCTCAAATAATATTAAAACAACATTAAAATGAAGAACGTTGTCGATTATGTGCTGGTGGTGATAATATAACATTTACTTTAACTACAATGGATACGGATAATGTATTGTTATCATACAAATTAGAAGCCATTGCATCGGAAATTGTAAGTAAAATACTAGCTTTAACGAAATTATATGTTTAGAAATTGATAAGTAATCATTTATTATTGTCTCTTCGTCGGTGGTTCGAATGGTGAGGGTGCTGGAGGTCGGAGCGCGGAACGAGACAATGGATACGTAAATAGCGCAGGCGTTCAACAGCAACCTGGTGCATCGCAATCGGAAGCTATTAGCAGTGGAAGTGAAAGTAGGGGGATATTTTTTTTATTTTTTTAACACGATTTCCTTCTTGTCTGTTTGGTACAAATTTTGCAATCGATTTTAAACTAACTTATCGATAAGCTAGACTTGAAACTTTAAATATAGCTCAGAACTAGATGATAATACAATACACAATTCTGTTTCGGAACTGAACCGATTTAAAAAAATTAAAAAGCAGGTCTTTAAACCGAAAAAAAACCGTTATTTTTGCTGGAACGGAAATCGGAACTGAACCGAAAAGAAAAAATATCGGTTCATTTCGGTTCGATACATGTTAAAACATTTTTTCATTTTAATTTTTTTTTTTTTTTGATAAATAATCAATAAATGAAACTAAGGATCACTTTGAGGAAGATGTATTTCTTGATAATACCTTTGCTTATAATAATCTTTAAATAGTTTAAAAGAAAATACTTTGGAAAATATTTTAATAATTCAAAGTCATTTTTATTTTTTTCTAATTATATATAAATAAAAGTCTTGTATACAAGAATTTGTTACGTTAACATATATTAACTTATTATTATATAATTAAAACATGCATACGAATTATATAAGTTTCGAACAATAAATTATATTATTATATACATACTTCTAATTATTCCACCTTTAATTAATTAATAATTATTATATTATTGTAAAAGTCGGAATAAAATATTTCTAAATTATGGTAGAAAATAAATTTTGAATACAAATAAAAACATTAAAAAAAATTAAAAAATTATGACCTAATATAATCTAAGTAATAAACGAAATTTATTATATTCAATTCATGAGTTTGACTAATGATTTAATTAGTTCATCAAAAATAAATTAATGGCGATTTAAGCAAAAGCATAAAATACTATATTTATTTTATTTGAAAATTGTGTTCTGGTTTAGATTGAAGAGGGTCGCGAAGCAGAAGCAACTGAATCACCTAGTAGTAACACAAGATCTCGTTCGCATTGCCGGGGGGGACTAGCAACTGCACGCCGCGCCGATCGAATCGAATTCTATTCCGTCTACGTACACCGTTGCATCGTTCCACTGCGATTGTCTGGAATGAAACACAACAAAGCAGTGGATCTGGTAGCGGCGTTGGCGGTCACCAACATGGTATGTTTGGGGGGCAACACTCTAACAAACAAAATTAGTTTTTACGGTGAGAAGGAGTGTAGAAAGATAAAATTTATGTATAATATGTGTTACAAATACATTATTAAATTAAATAAAATTCTTACGGTTGTTCGGTGGAGTTTATGCAATGCGGTTGAGTTTTGTGTGTTGTGCCTATAGCTTAAGGGGCAAGAAATTAATCCAAGATTATTTGTTTACAAAATACAATACGAAGCACGTATTTTTTATTTCTTTCTATTAATTTTTTATTTAAATTTTATATTATTTTGTAAAAGATAGGCAAATTAACTGTTCGTATTTTTCAAATAACTCTAAAATTAATGCATAATGACTGAATTTGTACACGCTAGTAGCTGACACGTAATAGAACAAAATTAAAAAAAAATTATATGCAATGATTATAGAGGTATACTCTTTGACAACAGAACTTGAATAACGTTCAAACTTAAAAATTTAATGAATTACGGTCGAATTTCGACCAGTGGGCGACCACTAGTATTATATTAGTATATGTGTACATATATTTGTATTTATTGATAAGAAAATGTTTATTTTATGAGAAAATACTAAAATATGATGTAGTTATTATTATAAGATATTAACTGATAGTTTATTTTTAGGTTCAATTCAATTTTTATCACTTACTTATACCTATAATGTTTTCTCAAATTTCATATTGAGTTTAAAAATTACATAATAAAAATACAACGTACCGAATTACCGAATTACTTTGAGTTTGTCTGATATCTGAATAAATATTTCGCAATGAACCATCCAATAATTCAAACCATACACATACGTTATTCGATCGAAAATGTGGTGGGAGAACGCTACACGCTCGAAAAAAATAGAATAGGACTCTATTTACTATACTCGACTGACTACTGGAACATGCTAGTTCATTTGACTAAAATAAAAGTGTCTAGATCAGTCTAGTAAGTACTAAATTACTCTGTCACTCAACGACTAAATTACTGGCTTTGTGTAAACCGGGCATTAGTTCGTTTAGTTAAGTGCGTTCAGTGCAGAGAGGACCTTATTCAGTAGCAATATTTTTATCACAGATCACTCTATGCCTGGTTTACACGTAGCCAGTAATTTAGTATAGTATAATAATTTAGTAAAGTAAAGTTGTTGTTTACATTGGGCGAGTAAGTTAGTAGAGTATGCTGAAAAAGACAAGCCAATACAACTGTCCATACACAGCCAGTATTTTAGTTTAGTCGTTTAGTTTATGTCTAGTAGACGTATGTTTTGTTTATATAAATATTGACAGTGTATTGTTTACTTTGATTATGAATCATAAAAAAAGACAAATTGCAAAGTTAGCTATTCGATGAAACACTTTTTGACAGTCTTTGACAACTAATAACTTGACTAAACATACGGGATTCCCGTCCACACATACGTTACTCGACCGAAAATGTGGTGGGGGAACGCTACTCGCTCGAAAAAATAGAATAGGATTCTATTTACTATACTCGACTGACTACTGGAACATGCTAGTTCACTTGACTAAAATAAAAGTGTCTAGATCAGTCTAGTACTAAATTACTCGGTCACTCGACTAAATTACTGGCTTCGTGTAAACCGGGCATATGTACTGATTTTCATTAACCTTGCTATTTGAAACAAAAGATAATAATGGGTAAAAAGATTAAAGATGTAAGTTATTATTTATTTTGATTTTGATATATTGGTAGATACTTGGAATTGTTATTCTTAGGTTAGAATACATTTTATAGGAGTAATTTTTAAAATCAGGTTACAGATATTTTCTAGAATATATTTTTTCTCGAGTTAATTAATTTAAAATCAGAAATTATACAGAATATGTAGATGTTTTGACCATATTCCAGCATGATTATATCCTCACTGAAACCCCATTTTCACATCATATGCATTCCATTGGCCGAGCGTGCAAAAAATATATGATGAAGAATCACACGTCAAGCGCATGAAACGATTTTTGCAGGTGTTCACTCTGTATATATGACCTCGTAAGCGCGTTAGCGAAAATGTTTCTTTTCTTCTTACTTCGTTATAACTATAACAGCTCCAGAATGTTGCCCGTAAAATATCAAATTTAAAATAATTCAATAACTGTTAAATAAATTATAATTTCATTTTAAACGATATTATAGAAGTGAAAAATAAAAATGTAATAATTAATTATGGATTTATGTAACATTAAATTTTTATAAAAACTGTTGATAGCTTGATTAATTGTAGAGGAAGAGAAAAAAATGACGAAATAGATAAAAAAAGGAATAGAATATTGTATGGGTTAACTTAACAATTGGATTAATAGAAGAAACGGAAACTTAGGAGATTTTATTTGATCACATCTATGCTATGAAAACCTGACTTCTTCTTTATCATAATTTTTTTTGTACGCGCGCACTCGAAAAATAACGGCGTTTCTATAAAACACGGGCTTAGATGTTTTATAATAGGCCCCATACACCTGCAAGCAAATTGCGCAAACTGATATATTGCACAACAAGTCGTTGTGCAAACAAGAACGCCCATACATTATACGCAATTTTATGCAAACTCCAGTTGCTTTTGTCGTGTATGTACAAAACCTGCTGTCTGAGGATGCAGCCTGTTTGGCGATCATAATTTCTATTGCTTCGGATGATGGTGTAACAAACAAAAAAAGGAAGCAGAGAGTCTGGATAAAGGGGTGGTTAAAGAAACGGTCTCTTTTTAGCTAGGAAATCTCCTGAAAGAATTAACTAACCTAACCAGTTAGTTGCGCAACGCCGCGCCGCCCGTTGTGCAATTAAATTCAAACATGTTTGAACTTCTGCAACTCGTTGCGCAACACGTCAAACAACAGCATACACTATACAATTGTTTGCACAACAGCCTCTGTTGCGCAATTTGTTTGCAGGTGTATGGGGCCTATATACAAGCCTGTGTACTGAAATCTAATAATAATTATGTTGCCTACAAAACAAATACCGGCAATGTTTTTCTCTCATTATACATATATACGTTTGGTCAGTGATTTTAAAGACGTATATAAAAAATTGTATTTTTGTTGCTTATTACAATATTTATTTTTTTATGTTGTATGTTTTAGAATGAATATTATTGGTGCATATTGGTCACTTATTGGTGCACATCGTCATAGAAAGATAGCAGTCAAGGACCTAGTCAATCAAACAATGGTAATATTTTTATTATTAGGAAAATATTAAATTATTTAGTATTTTAAATAAATAGCAGTATTTTTCTAGATCGTCACCTATAGTGCGAGATGTATTGGAATCATACCAATTGTAACTTTTTGAGATTTTTACATCAGAGAAGCACTTGCAGAAACATAGTGTGTCGGATTTTTAAGAAATTTCCTAATTTAACTCTGGACATGATGAATATCTCAGTTTGATAATTCAGTTTGGTACAAATCTGTCCATCGGAAGTGAATAGTTGTCTGACGTCACGATTTGAATTGATTTATTTTTTAACTTTAATTTACTGATTATTGACATCAAATATAAACATTTAAAAAATACGTATCATTTTATTTACTTATTACAGAGTCTCGAGAGAAAAGTATAAACTTCATTATATGATATGTGAAAAAAACATTAAAATATACTTTTTTCTTTTCAGGTTGAAGATGGCAAACGTAAATTTGTATATTGCTATAAAATAATGAAAGAGAAATTGAAATATTTCAAAAGGACTGTAAAGTATAATGATCGTATGTCTGTTAATTATAATTATAAATAGGTATGTAAAAGAGATTGTGCCATTTGAACTATTTGGATCGTATCGTAATTTAAAACAATTTCAAAAATTAATTTACAAATTGTGTACATCAGCTCGCTATGAGTTAATTTACATTTCGAAAATTCTTCAAAGCTGGCGACTTTATGATATAAAATGTTTAGCACTCGACGCGACGCTCGACACAAACAATTTATAATAACGCAGGTTAGTTCACCGAAAAGTCTGCATCATATGGAATTTGTTTTTTTCTTTTCTTTTGAAAAGTAATTACGTGACTTTTTGGTGCTTGTCCAAAAACTAAAAATTCATTAGCCGGAAGTATAAAATTTGATAAACTTTACAGAGTAAAAAATTCTTTCAGAACTCATTCTATATTAAAATAAAACGGCTTTAGGTTAAAGTTATGTATTAATATTTATTATTAATAATAATCGACGTTTCGACAAACTCAATTTTAATTTTAGGTAAACTTTCTTTATTTGTAAAAATTTTGAAAAAAATATATGTATTAATAAATATTGATACAGAACTTTAACCTCAGGCCATTTTATTTTTAGGTAAACTTACTTTATTTGTGAAAATTTTGCAAAAAGTTTTGGAATAACATTTTAGGTCCTTATACAAAATTTTAGTTTCCATATGCAACTTAAATAAACACTTTTTAAATACATATAAGATAAACTGAATATTTTAAATTTGTAGCATTTATACACAAAAAATATCAATAAAATTTGTTGTTGTTGTTGTTAGTTTTAGTTTTTAATAATTTATGTTTATTTTTAAATATATATTTTCTTCAATATTTTTTCAAGTAATTGAATATCAATTACTAAGTTAATTGAATTACTTTTTATGAAGGTAATTGGTAATTGTGCTCAATTACATTTTCAAAGTAATTTATCCAGTTTGGACTAGAATTAATTTTCTTCAGATCATATTTTAACTAAATTTTATAGTATGTGGAACGTATAATGTGAATCAATCTTAAGATTGTTCGTTAAAATATTGATGTATAATTGTTTCTTGCAGGTTTGTGGAGATTATCACGACATCCAAATTATTTCGGAGAAATAATATTATGGTGGGGGATATTTATCATATCCATAAATGTACTGAAAGGTTTTGAATGGATAGCAATTTTATCGCCAATTTTTACTACATTTATCATTTTGTTCCTATCTGGTGTGCCACTTTTGGAGAAGTCTTCCGACGACAAATACAGAGAGTAAGTTATTTAGTTTTATTATAATTGCAAACTTCATAATCAGTTTGAAAAAGTATCTTGAAAACGTCAAACAAGGTAATACTTACATTAAAAAAAGTTAAGATGGTTCGGACATGTTGAGCGAATGCGTCTAATGAACGTTTGCTGTTCAAAAGATTTATTTGAATGATTTTGATGAGTAGTTGGAGATGGTGGCTTTCGTGAGCGAAAGTTTCCAAGTAGTAGGAATAAAACAGCATGTATGAGAGGAGGAATTATGAATGTGAATGAAAGTGCGAAAGTTGCTTGTGCTGGATAGGAATATGTTTGGAGGCGACTGATTTCGGGATGATGAAAAGGGTTTGTGCCACACTCTTTTGGGTACATGGCGTGATTGTGTATGTATGTATGTATGTAAAAAAAGTTATTTAAGGATATTTCATGATGAAGATTATCCGAATTTATTTCTGTATGTTTATAGCAATTCCGAATACCGTTACTACAAATCTTCAACATGTCCGTTAATTCCGATTCCGCCGGCGCCGGCAATCTACGTGGAGGTACCGCAGTTCCTCAAACTGATTATATGTTGCGAATATCCCCTATATGATTCGCTGGAAGTTAAAGTGAATAATAGTGCTCATATTATCACCGAATCGACCAGTATTTCGTTGGCACAATCACAGACATAGCTATAGCTACACGCTAGTCGCGATCAAGTGGCTGGCGCAGCTAGAAACAATCCCAGATGCTCCTTCCACTACAGCACTTTAGCTACACACACGTTTTTCTCTCACTCTCTCTCTCTCTTTCTCTCGATAAAACTAAACGAAAGTTACATCAAAATATCATTCATTTGTTTGAGAGTTCATTCGGACAAAACTTCCTAATCATATTTTTACTCAAATGACATTCGTTTTTTTTTTACAAATTGATTGTAAGACAAAATACTTAGAAAGAAATTAATTATACAATAAAGTACCGTCGGATTTTTAAGAGCTAAAATATAAAGGATTATTCGAATAAAAGTGCATTTGAAAAAAAGATGAATCTATAAAATTTGTAGAATGCTCAATATTTTTATGAGAAATATGTAATGACCCGACAAAATTAGTTTATCGAACGATAAAAATAGGACACTACGACAAAATTGGCAAGAATAAATAATCAGATTTTGATAGTCTACGCGACGAAAACATGACATTGTGCAACAAAATTGTATGTATTCATGATACTGTTCCGCAAACTCAAGTGTTATATATTTCAACTTATTTAGTTAAGAGTAATATTAATTATTCAATTTCTTTCAAAATATTTGAAGAAAATAAATACGATTTAAAACAAATACAACGATTGATAAAAATGAAATAAGAAAAATATTTTCCAGATAAAGCTGAGATATTCTTTAAATTATCTATGACTTTGACAGCTAAGTGTTAAGAAAAAGCAAGCAATAGTGTGTAGACTATCTACTCATTGTACCACAGGTCGGATAAAAAGGTAAATTTTTGATTCGTTTACACCTGAAAATTTTTAGTTGTTTTTGAATCGCGTGTTTGGTCGTTTACTTATATTTTTTTGCAGATAGAACAAATATTTTGTCGTTAACATACATATTTTGTCGTTACGAATTATTCTAATTTTGTCGGGCTGAAAAATAGCACCAAATTGCTTTTGTTTGCTGCTTGCAAATGATTCTTTTTTTATTAATAATTTATGTTCTTATTTGAAATTACAAAAGTATTAAAAATAATAGTGCTACTAGTGCCAAATATAAAAAATGCATTTTCTAGTATTAAAATTAGAATAAATTCTAGGAATAATCTATTTTTGCAATATTGCAAACAAAAATAGACAATTTTTGCCTTTATTACATAACTATTTATTGCTTTAGATAGACACAATATAAAAATTAAATTATACCATACTTTTTTGTGAAAACTATTTCAAAAATTTACAATATATTTTTTCAAAACAATTTTAGAAAATAATAGTGAAAAACTCTAATAATATATAGGAATTAATAAGGCATTGTTCTGTCTATGCTAAAGTCAATTAAAATAGTATTAATGGATTCTAGTCCTAAATAAAAGTATTGTTTAATCTCGAAAAGTTGTTATTATTGTAAGGACATATCTCTAAGAAACAATTACTAGTCAATAAAGGCACTATGTATTTCATAATTTTGAACTAACATTATATATAAAAAAAAACATTGTTACCTAGCTCAATTATTATAAATAAAATTTCGAATAACTTTATTGTTATAAACGTTTTCTAAATAATAACTTTTACAGTTTTATGGCGTTTTTAATTGCTAAAAAAAATTTTCAACAACGGTTTTTGTTTAGTAATTTTAAAATATTTTTAATCTTAAATATATTTTATTATACAGTGCCAATAAAAATCAAAAGACATGACGTAACACAGGTCGCACAAAATCAAATTTATTAATTCAGTTAGCAATGCAAGTTGTAGATGATTTCATTTGTGTTACACAAATATTTTTACAGTTATATAAACTTCTACATAAAATTTACGCACAACTTTGTATTTGGATTGATTTGGAAATATTGTTTACCGAAAATATTCAGTTAAACTTAGGAGCCCGAAATGGACCAAACTATACAAAAATAAGATTTACAAATACCTGTATTAATTCCAAGTAAACCGTTTAATGACGACTTCATTATGTTTTGGAGCAAGATTCTCTTATAAGACATACAAAGTTAGAGATAATGGTTCGTAAAGTGTGTTCACAGAACGCAAACTGACGTAAAACCATTCAATAGAACTTAGAGTTATGTGAAAGTGTTTTTAAATATGTATTTACAAAATAGTTTAGGTACAAATTTCCTTCATTTGTTTAGTCTTGCTCTTATGATAGTTGCGTTGTTTAAAAATCGGTATTAATTATAGTCTATTTTAAAACCGAGCTTGTAGTACCAGGCAATGATTGGATCTACAAAGGTGCATTCTAGACAAATTTCATTAATTCCGAATTTATTTTAATACAAAACAACCGACTATTTACTAAATTTAATTTAAAATATTCACAAAAGTTCCTGCAACATAATTCTTAAAATATTTGATTGTTTTATAAAAATATATAAATTCAATTAAGTGGTGCGCGCTAATTTTGTGTAGAAGTTTATTATGATGGATCTAATGTATTGAAGAAGCAATACTGTTATTATTACGTCAATAAAAAATGTTATTATTTGTTAAAAATTGTACCGTTATAACATGTGTGTAAAGCTAGAATAAGTCAAATTATGTAAAAAATTGAACTACGGATAAATAAAGAAAACAATAAAAAATTATTAAATGTCAAAAATTTATTACACCCCACCATAAAGACAAGAGACATAAAGTCATAAAATAGACAAGACAATGAATCCAAAAGCATGAAATATGAATAAAGCCTATTAAGGACATTGATCTTTATGACAAACGAGCTGCGAAAGAAACTCGACAATCGTACGAGTAGGTCGTCCAGCCATTCCTTGTCGCAAATATTCATAAGTTTTCCCCTTTGTTCGCATAACGCTTTTGCAATCCATATGTAGCCAATCTCCACACGGCACAAACTCGTTCAAAAACGCTGCGGCTCTACATCCTCCACCAATACCTCTCGTAGGACCATGCCCGTGAGTTTTAACATCAACCGTACGATTTTCTGTCAGTAAATAGGTAAAATGGTCCCAGAGGGGAAAGCGCCAGACTCGATCGCCAGTATGCATGCTAGCTGCCAACATATACTCCCACAACGCTTCTGAATTTGTAAACACTCCACTGGCAGCTTCTCCTAAAGCCTCTCTCATATCGGTGGTCATTGTACCGACATCGACGATAAATCGTGGCCAGAAACTTTGAGCGTATACCAGAGCGTCAGCTAGTACCAAACGACCAGCCGTATCTGAAGATTGGATCTTGATTGTTTTACCGTTCATTGCTTTGACAACATCTCCAGGTTTAACAGCCGCGCAGCCAGGCATATTCTCGCAAAGGGGTATTAAGGCGCGAACATTTAGTGGTAGTTGAAGAGCTGCTACTGCTCGGCAAGCAGCTACTACGACAGCAGCACCTCCCATATCACCTCGCATATATTTCTGTTTTTTACATGATTTTAAACATAAACCACCGCTGTTGTAGGTGATACCTTTGCCTAGAAAAGAAAATACATTGTTAGATACATCAGTGTACCGAACACTTGTGTACAATACACAATTTGTTTTTTGTAAAAATTGGCTTAGCCCATCGAAAACCGAACCGAAAACAAAACAAAAATCGTTATTTTTGGTGGAACCTTAAACGGAATTGAACTGAAATATTTTATTATGTCTGAATTAAAACGAAAACCGGATTGAAAAAAACAATGGTTTGAAGTTCTGATATAAATTCACCAGAATAGTTATATTTGTTTTTTCAATCTTCTGTTTACAGTATAAAGTTAATAAAATATTTATTATTTTTAAACACCCTATATAATTAAAAATGATGATGATTGAGAAAATTTTATTATGTTTTTTTCTTTTAAATTTAATTTGCCCTTTTGGGTACATGACATGATTGTGTATGTATGTATAACTTCTACAATATAAAGAAAAGGATGATTTATTTACCGATTAGTACAACAGGACGTTCATCTCTAGACGCTCCGTAGTAACTAAGTTCTAGGAAAATAGGTGGTTCGCACGATCCTTTCCCTACAGCAAGAAACGCGTTCATCTTCTGCGTTTCTGCCCATCCTCTAACTTTCACCTCAACGTTCACACCAGATTTACACAACACCTCAACGGCATTCTGCGCAAACGAAGTCGGCGTCATCAAATTAGATGGCGTGTCCATTAACTGTCGAGCTAAATTCTGCGCTGCGGCTTTTTGCAAACCAATTTGCCAGCCCGTCCAATCGCAGTCATCGTACAGTTCTAGTTGGGGTATTGCGAGTTGTTTTTCTTTAGCTTTCTTTTCTTGATACAGCCAAACGGCTAGTGCGGCACCTTCGGCTGCCGATTCTGCGTGACCAAAACTTTCCAGATAGATTTTCTGAAGTGGTAAATCTTGTAATTTTCTACAAGCAGATCCAGTAGCAATACGGATTGCTTCTTTACCTTCGTCCATTTGTTCAAAGCTATCGTAGCCGAGACATTCTCTGCCCAAACCGACAATAGCAATTGCTACAAATTCTGGGTCCAAATCGTAGAAAATTCTCACCTGGCCCTTTTCCGGAGGTGGCATAACCAAAATCAGAAGCTGTTTCAATCGACCTTTCACCAAACGATTGTACTTCTCAGCGGTAGCTGTTAATTTCCCCGGATTTAGTTTATCTTCGGGAAGATTGTAAATGCCCAATATTAAGCCTTTTCGACGGTTGTCTGCACATCCCGGTGTATGACACAAACGTTTCGGACATATTAACGGTGCCGGTGCGTTTCTCAATATTTGTCTTGTTAAATTAAATAATGCCATTATGACTTAAATATCTTACAATTTTGAAACCAAATATCGAATAATTTTAAACAACTTCCCGAAATAAAATTTTGCTGCTGATAATTTTTGTGGCAAATCGAAAGGTGTATTGTTTGTTTTTTTGTTAATTAAGGCTACTTTCTACGATAAAATTGTATTCATATTTTGTTTTTTTTTTCTTGTTATGCCAAGGAAATACAGAAAAGTAAAGTTGGTCACATAAATTCAGCGTAAATAAACAAATTCCATCATAAAATGTACTCCTATAAAATATAAATTTTTGGAATAAAGCTGCAGTTTTAATAACCAACCAAGACAATAAATTTTTTTATTGTTATTATCCAAAGTTTTGCTGAAAATTTCTGAACATTAAAAAATAGAAAACGCTGTAATAAAACAATATTTCTTCTCTTCATAATTTGATGTTTTAATATGTAGTTGTTTTTAATAAATTTAAAAATTACAACTGTTTGGTATAAACGTAGTAACTGTTATATAGCTAATATTAGTTGAAAAATCGCGTTACTGGTAGTAAATACATACACCTTGTACTATAAAGATGTGGCACAAACTCTAAACATTCCTATCCAAACAAGCAATTTTCGATTCATCCATATTTATTAGGGCTGGGCGATATTGGAATTTCAATATCAATATTTGATATTTAAAAAATATCGATAATATCGACATATTGATATATCGATATTATCGATTTATCGATGTAACAATAATTTATTGATAGATAATTTTGATTTTATCTGTATTTAAAATACACTTTATTACCAAGCTCAAATAAAAATGATTAATCTTGTATATTAAATATCTCTATTGTAAACTGCTATAATTATATTTCAATTAAAACCAATCATTTTTATATATCTCATCTCATTTTAGCTCCTTGCTATATAAAAAAACAAAATTATAAACATGTATTTTACATATAAATTTGGAACAAATCACTTAAAATTAAAAATTAATGAGTATAAATGAGTAATAAATTGTTTAAATAATATATCACTGTAAAATGAGTGACATGCGTTTCATACAACAAAGTTTTACCAAAATAGGGGCGTTTCTATTTACCTACATGAAACATTAGGATTCATTCATTTCGTACAACAAAGTTTTATGATGTGACAGGAATATTAGATACATGATCTTTTATTTTAACTACCTACTTGGAAACATTCGTTCACGCAAAATACTTTCAACCATACTTACCTATCTGGAAAATAAAACAACAATATTTGAATTTATTGTATGTATTTATTTACATTTACATAACTGGTACCTAATAAGTGTGTACAGATAAATAAATCAAAACATATTAAATCGTAAATAGCAAGAAATATACAGTTTTATGAAAATAGAAAATTAACATTCTTCATCTTTATGGCATACAAGCTGTGACAGAAATTCAACAACTGTACGAGTAGGTCTACCAGCCATTCCCTTCTGTAGATACTCGTAATCAACTCCATCTGTTTTCAAAACACTTTTACAATCCATATGTAGCCAATCACCACATGGCACAAACTCATTCAAGAATGCTGCAATTCTACATGAACCACCAATACCTCTATGAGGACCTTTCCCGTGAGTTTTAACATCAACCGTACGATTGTCCGTCAGTAAAAAGGTAAAATGATCCCAGAGGGGAAAGCGCCAGACTCGATCTCCGGTATGCATGCTAGCTGCCAACATATACTCCCACAACGCTTCTGAGTTTGTAAACACTCCACTGGCAGCTTCTCCTAAAGCCTCTCTCATATCGGTGGTCATTGTACCTACATCGATGATAAATCGTGGCCAGAAACTTTGGGCGTATACCAAAGTGTCTGCTAGTATCAAACGTCCAGCAACGTCCGAAGATTGTATCTCGATTGTTTTACCATTCATGGCTTTGATAATGGCACCAGGTTTGACAGCCGCGCAGCCAGGCATGTTCTCGCAAAGAGGAATTAAACCGCGAACGTTTAGTGGCAGTTGAAGACCCGCTACCGCTCGGCAAGCAGCTACTACGATAGCTGCTCCTCCCATATCACCTCGCATATATTTCTGTTTTTCAGCTGATTTCAAACATAAACCACCGCTGTTGTAGGTTATTCCTTTGCCTAAATAGAAATCAAAACGGAGTTAGAACATGCTATAAGGAAATTACTAAAAAGTAGTTAGTATATTAAATCTTCGGGATAATTTAGCAAAGATTATAAAGACAAGTGCCTCAATAACATATGTGTTTGAAAATTAAATTGTAATAAAAAAAATTTGTAATTTTGTAAATTTAAAATTTGTCTTTTTATTTAACTTCATGGCTACTATTGCAATATAATTTTGTAAATTTTCAAATCTAATTTCTGCAGTTATATAGCGTGCGAAATAAATCTTGTTTATTGATTTAAATGCAGAATTTTATACTCTACAACATTTATTTATAACACTTTTCTCTAAAATAATTTGGGAAGCAATGTGCACGGAAAATCTGTTTTTACATATTAACTGCTTATATGTGCACATATAAATTTCATATTAAATTTTGTTAATTTAAAATGATTGTAATAAAGATTAATCATATTTTTTTCAAATAAAAAACATGTGTGAAATAAGAGAAAATCGCATTTTTCAAGGAAAATGTTGAAAATTATTTTTTTACAAATAAATAAACTTTGAAATTAATACATAAGTACTATAATAACAATTAACAACATATATATTTTTTGGAAATCAAAATAATAATAAACAATGAAAATATTGACAATTAAATATTTGATTAATTTTTTTATATGCTAATTCTGTAAATATCTAAAAATTGTTATTAAATTATTAATTGTACATAAACTAGCTAATTTTTCTAATAATTAATTACCATAAATATGTAGTATTAAACAAATAAATCGAATGTAAAATTATTCTTTTTTGTATTCCCATTGATTCTGTTTTAATTCTTTTAGTAGTTCCTTCTTCAACTACTATTTTTTTCATAAGTACATCAGTGTGTACATATTTTATAAAATTATATAAAAATATTACCTATAAGTATAATTGGTCGTTCATCTTTCGATGCTCCATAGTAGCTGAGTTCTAGAAAGATCGGTGGTTCGCACGAACCTTTACCAACAGCAAGAAAAGCATTCATATTCTGTGTTTCCGCCCAGCCTTTAACTTTAACCTCAACATTCACACCAGATTTACACAACACCTCAACGGCATTCTGTGCAAATGAAGTTGGCGTCATTAAATTAGCGGGCGTGTCCATTAACTGTCTAGCTAGATTCTGTGCGGCAGCTTTTTGCAAACCAATTTGCCAGCCCGTCCAATCACAGTCATCATAGAGGTCTAATTGCGGAATAAAAACTTGTTTCTTTTTCTCTTTTTTCTCTTGATAGAGCCAAACTCCAACAGCAGCACCCTCAGCTGCAGATTCTGCATGGCCAAAACTTTCCACCCAGATTTTCTGCAAGGGTAGTTCTTGTAGGGCTCTAACACCAGTTCCTGCTGCAATTCGTATAGCTTCTTTTCCTTCGTCGATCTGCTCAAAGCTGTCGTATCCTTGACATTCCTTACCGAGACCGACCAGTGATTGTATTTTTCGCCACTTGGTGTTAATTTGCCTGGGGAAGCTTGTTCTCCAGGCATATCGGGCATTTCATAGATACCAATAACTAAGCCTTTTCGACGATTATCTCCACACGTGGCTTGGCACATAGAACGTTGTGCACATACTTGTAGTGTGTGTGTTGTAAGTTTCTGAAAACATTTTACTAACGAACACATTATGTTATTTCAAATAGATGAAAATATATATTAGTGAATGTAAATGATTATATATACGTTAAAATTTTGAAAAATAAACTTAAATTTGGAACCGAAAATTTATGTCAAACTGAACGAATTTAAAACAAAAAATTTATTAATATCATTGTAAATTTGTTTCCTAGGTGATTTATTTCCTGACCTCATTACTTGATATTTATATTACATTTTATTTTCATTTATTGGCTGGAGTAAGATATACAATCCCGAGATGTTGCTGTATTCACGAATATTAAAAAAACCAGATTTGCGCATGCGTGAACATCGGAACGCCCATATTTGGTGTATAAAAACCAGTGAACCTCAAAATGTTTCATTAGTAATTTTCCTTTTGTTATGTTATGTTAAGAAGTCCGGTAGGTTAGGGTAGGTTTGGTAGGTAGGTTTCAGGTAGGAGTTTGTTTTTTAAAGACCGTTAAGACACATTTAAAATTACATTTTGTCATAATACACATTTTGAGAGTCCCTGGTTTTTCAACTAACGTGAACACAGCAACTCCTCGGGATTGTATAGCTTACTTATACCCATTTATTTTACAAATATAAATAAATTATACTTAAAAAATATATTCATAACTTTTTTTTTTATTATAAATAATTAAATAATTATATATTTATATATTCATTTATTTATTTTATTTAAGTAATACAACAATGCGAATGAAAGATTGCAACAATAAATAGAAAATTATGTTATACTACTACTGTAATAATTATATAAATTTTAAAAATAATTTATATCAAATTTATTTAATATTTTTATTGAATAAACATATTATACATTTTTAAGTTCGATGTTTATAGCAAATTTATAAGTTGGTGAAACTGATATTTGACATTAGATGCTAGAAACACATGTAACCTAACGAAGATCTTATTGGATGTAATAAAATGTTTTCACGGCATAGTTTACCAAAAAATGTTGAAAAATATTTAAGATCTTTTAATTCGTTAAAGGTATAAACTCAATTATCTTGTACTGCTAACGTAAAATTTAGATACAAAATATTAGGTTAGTATATTTTTATTACAGGGAAAATGGATATTAAAACGACAAACACATAAAGAGTTTTTACCGGCAATTGCAAATTCTACACAAAATTATTTAAATAATATTACAAATACAGTTAACAGTAAGTATTAGTATAAAAATATAATTACGTAGTAATTAATGAGGTTAAGTTTTTCTTGTAGGATAAAAAGCGAGATGTTTTAGACTTAAAATACAAATTTAGTATCAAGAAATTGACAGAAAATGTAAATATAACGAAAAATAAATTATTAATATCAGCGTTAGGTGTGACAGCGGTTCAAAATGAGGCCCTACAAACAAATGCTAATGTAATAGATCCTATTCCGGAAGCTCCGCTACCAACTCCAGAAATATTAGACACAGTAGCAACAACTGGAGAACAATCTTTTGAAGCTAGGTGGTTGGTCGCCAGTAGGTATTGTACAAAATGGTTTAGAATATTTACATTTCACAGCCGATATACCATGGTGGGGCGCCATTGCAATAGGTATAAAAGTTTTTTTACATTTTTTTTTGGTTGTATTATAATAAATTATCGATTTATTTCTAAATTATTCTAGGTACAATAATAGTACGTTTATTAATGTTTCCATTAGTAATAATAGCCCAACGAAATGGTGCAAAAATGAATAATTACTTACCGCAATTACAAGTATTACAATTAAAAATGACGGAAGCACGTCAAACTGGAAATCAGTTAGATGCCGCACGGTATGGACAAGCAATGATGGCGTTTATGAAGGAGAAACAATTGAATCCGTTGAAAAATATGATTGTTCCTCTTGCACAGGTTAACATTTATTGCAATTTTATGTTTGAGATATTCATATATGCAGCTGAGCAAGTACTGTCAAAAAATATTAAGTACTAAGTACCAGACAGTAAATACTTGAAGTACAAGTATTTATAATATTTTGTAAAATACTTAAGTATTACTGTACAAGTACATATAAAAATAATTAAGTACAGTGGGTGATTGGTTTACGAACATAATCTGTTCCAAGACTATGTTCGTAAACCGAAATGTTCATTAACCGATCATCCTCATAATATTGCCAGATTTTTTAATATTTTTATTTTATTTTTTTATAAAAGGTTCAGAAAAGTTTGTTTTCCGGAACATATATTTGTTGTCCGAACACAAAAATCTTTCTTGAATGTATTCGTTGTCCGAATTGTTCGCAATCCGAACTGTTCGTTAACCGATCACCCACTGTACTTTTCAATTAATATCATATAAAATTTGATTTATCTACTTAATTGTGGAAATATTAAACAATGTTATTTAGAAAATTTAGTTAAAATGGCAATTTAAAACAAATAACACAGTCCGAAAAATTTTAACTTTTTCTTTTTCTAACTCGGTTCTCTGTATGTTTAACAGCTTTGTTTTGCTCTAAAACGAAGGAAAACCAATGTCCTAATGATCCTGATTTGTTTTTGCCATCAGGGCAGGTTTTTCTTTTTCGATTTTATACTTTACGTAGGTTTCCAAAAACAAATCAGAATCATTAGGACATTGGTTTTTCGTCGTTTTAGAACAAAACAAAGCTACTACACATAGAAAGAGAGAACCGAGTTACAAAAACCGTGTCGGACAGTGTAATAAGTATAACATACGTTCAAATTTGATGATTATGTTTTGATGCGCAATAATAAAAATTCTACTATATTATTAAAAAATATTTAGTACAATACTTAAGTAGGTACTTCAATAAATATTGAAATATTTTTTGTTATACTTGGATATTTTCTATAATACTTAAGCACAATTTGTAAGTATTAGTATGAGTAGGTACTTGTAATTCAAGTAGAAAGTATTTCAAAAAGTATATAAATTATTTAAAAATGTAGTAATTTATTATAAATGTTAATAGCTTTGTTCATAGAATAGCTTGAAACCGTTGGAAACTGTCAGAAGCATGCGCAGTTTGTTTTCAGCCTGCGATTTTGAGCTTTCGTGAACACTTAAATCAAATTGCGCGTGCTCATAACTGTTTCCAACGATTTCAAACTTTTCTGTGAACAAAACTATTATATATTTACAAATGTGTGTTCACCTTTGAAATAGTAGCCTTCTGTTTTAGATGCCTTTATTTATTTCGTTTTTTATCGGTTTACGTCAAATGGCAAATTGTCCGGTGGAAAGTATGAGAGAAGGCGGTTTATTTTGGTTCGCTGATTTAACATTACCGGATCAATATTTTATTCTACCTATTATAACCAGTGTAACTATGTGGGCAACAATTGAGGTAAGGAATATTTTCTTTCATTTTTTTATTATCAATTACGGCCGGTTTCGTAATATTTATGCATTACTTTAATAGGAATGATTGTTTTAACTTACTTGCAAAAATTTATATATTTATATCAGTTTTGGTACCATTGAAAAGATAAAAGATCTATCGTACTTTTACTTACCGGAAAGTTAGTAATATTCTGTAAAATTAACAGACATATAAAACAATTACAAACACAATATTTAAGAAATATGACAGAACAGAGAGAGAGAGACGAATAATTTATTAGTATAATCTTTCCTGTTAAATCGGCAATTTTAAATTTCACTAGCATAATTTTTGTTTTTTCAAACTTCTAATCAGGCATAATTATTTGTTATTGCCAATATAATATCAACTTGAGTACGTTAGTATGTTTAGCGTTTATTATGGAACCGAGCATTGTATTTGGTGATATTCTATACAGTGGAAACCGGAGTGACGTTTAGTCCAAAATTTCCGACTGAGTAAAATCTACGATAGATTTTCTAACTGCGCAATTGAAACGGAGCCATGTATGTGACTGTTGTAGTTCATTTGACATTTGCATCCATTCAATACTATTAATTTGATTTGGTGGTAAATATATACTTATGTAATAAAAAAATGTCATGGACTAGAAAATTTTTCTAGTTTTATTGAAAGATATCATCATACATTAGAATGCCTATAGTAATCTTCAGGTTTTCAATTTACAGAAGTTTCTGTGCTGATATGCCGTGATCGATATATCCTCGTCGCAGATTTTTCGCCTTGCACCGTAGATGGCATAATAATAATAGCTGTTTTTTTTTTTACGTTCCACTCAGATCAGTAAATCTTGTAAATGAGCTGAGCTGAACTGAGTTTTGCTGAGTGAGTTGTATTGATAAATAAAACAGTTTATTTGAAAGTGACGTTTAAAATCTAAGTTCCGCATATGATATAACCTAAAATAATAGATGTATTTAGATTGTTTGCGTTGATAACTTCGAGAATATTTTAAAATCGATCCACTTGTAACGCATAATCCGGAAAATCTGCCGATTAAAAGTAAAGGATTCGTTTCTGGCATGAAAGAATGTAAGTAACTTTTATTTATTTACTAGGTTATTTTCACAGGGAAATATAGGTCTCGAAAAATAAAACACAACTACTTCATAAGCTGCACAACATGTTTTGATACTAATTGTGTATCTTCGTCAGGTGATTGCTTCTCAGCAGCAATCATATTTTTAAATTCCAGTCAAAAAATCAAATAACAATAATAAATATGATAAAAAATTAAAAACTTGTCATAAAATAAAAACTACTAACATAAAATAAATACATGCGATTATACAACTTATAAATATCAACATTAATTATTAATATAAGATTAGAAAATGATCTACTGTGGCGAAATTTAAATAAAAATAATATTATAAAAATTCCAAAACCACACTTAAATTAAAATGAAGCTAGATACATATTTCGGAAGCTAAGCTTTCATCTTCAGTAGCTAAATAAAATTTATAAAAAATCTTACCTTTAATCCGAAGTACATAAACACCTAAGCACTTGTCAAAGATCACTGATCACTGACTTGACAAGTGCTTAAGTGTTTATGTACTTCGGATCACAGGTAAAAATTTTTGTAAATTTTATTTAGCTACTGAAGATGGAAGCTTAGCTTCCGAAATACGTATTTACCTTTATTTTAATTTAAGTGTGGTTTTGGGATTTTTTATAATATTATTTTTATTTTAATTAATTATTAACTCATCAATTTTAAATTCGGCCCTGTCTTTAACAAAAACAACCATAATATAGATGGGGGAACAAAACACAAGGTTTGTTATATTAAGGGGAGAAATACATGCAATTACCTACAAAAATCGAGGTTTTTCAGATTTTTTTTTATATCAGGAAAAAAAAACAAGTCATAAACTTCTAAATAATTGTAAAATTACTGATTAATTTTCTCACATTTTATTTAAACACTAGTAAACCAATTTACTAGTTATGACTTACTGGGTCCCGGCAAAAATTGTCTTCGATTTTTAATTATTGTAAATTGTTTATTAAATATTTATTTATGTGTGTACAAAAATTTATAAACTAGTAAATTGGTTTACTAGTGTTTAAACAAAATGTTAGATAATCAATCAGTAATTTTACAATTATTCAGAAGTTTATGACTTGTTTTTTTTTTCTGATATAATAAATAAGACTAACGCAATTGATGTTACATGTAATAAACTTCTAACGGCTGCAGTTCCGTTAGAAAGCATTTTCGGACGTATGTTTATTTGAAATTTTTTATTTAGATTACACATAGGAATCATCCGGTATAGTTTTCCCCCGACGTCATAAATCACCCTGTATAAGCTATTAATTTAAGCAAAAAAAAATTAGTGTCGTTAAAAGTAAAGTATTTTTTGTGTTAGCATGGACAAATATGAAAATCACCAACGAATTAGAAGGTAGAAAACGTTACGATGAAATGCAATTTCAGCGAGCGGGCAAGGGACCCATTCTCAAAACATAAATTTGATCCTACCAAACAAACTGCGTCTGCAATGTCTATGAAGAAAAAACAATGAGAAAAATTCAAATAAATAAATCATTTTTGTTTTTTTGTTGTAATATTATGTATTTAATTAATAAAAATAAAGTTTATTTACAATAAAACGATTACAACATAACCTTAACGAATAGCTATACACTGATTAATCACATTCATTAAATGCTCATTTCCAATGCAGCAACAACCCGTTCCTTATCAGCTAATTGTTTATTAACCGAATGTTCGGAGGCGTGCGTTCCTGGCGTAACTTCGATATTTACTTTAAAACGAGTTAGCAATGAACGTAACAATTTTACTCGAACTGACAGTCCGGTCAAGGTGGCCATGCTACAGTGTGGAATTGTTGGTGTAAATAAAACTTTAACTCTGTTGTTTTCATTGTCAACAGTTATTAAACTTTCTTCCAAAACATGTAATTCTTCTAATGTTAGCGGATGTTCTGGATCATTTATTTCACGAATTAAATCTGTAAATTAATTTCTGAATATGAAAATACAATTATTAAATGTATATATGCAATTTATGTACCAAAAATTTCACGTGCATCAAATTCATCAACAACATTATCATCTTCATCCTCTTCTGTTATATTGCTCTCCGAGATTTTCTTGTAAAAATGCGGATTTATATTTTCCAATTTATCCATTATGTCAAGTTGTTAAGGTTAAATATTTTTGACATGTAGAGTACTTTGCACATGCGCTCATAGATGGCGACATATGTATAAAGTAAAATAAAATATTTGTTTTCTCTAAGATTTTCTTGTAAATATGCGGATTTATATTTATTAATTTAACCATTATCTTACATCCTATTAAATATTTAATAAAATGTACAATATAAAAATTATATAGATATTTCTGACACAAACATTAGTTTATACATGTGCTCATAGATGGCAATTTATGTATTATTATTTTTATTATTATTACATAATAAATTTTAGTTAACTAAATAAGTATTACAAATTAACTTTTTATTTACTATTACAACTTGAAGCATTTGAGATGTTTTAATACATTTATTATTTTCTTGCTAATGTTAGTAACTTCTGAACAGTTGGTACTAATTAAAGGCGCCAATAACCAACCACTGTCGCGCGAAACAACTGAACATCTGAACAACGCTAAATGGTTAAGTTTTTATGACTTATAAGTTTACTTTTATTAATTTGCATAAAAGGTGATTTAAAACTGTTGACTATTAAAATTTCAAGTAACATTTGTTTGTTATCAATGTACATGTTATGTTCTCAGTAGTGGTACAATAAGTGCATATTGTTGATGCTTTGATTGCTAATGAAAGTTATATGATAATGTGTGTGGAGAAATGAATAAAAATACATTAATTTAGTGTTGTTATCAACTGTAAACATTACATTTTTTTTTTTTTGATTCAATATATTTCATTAAATAGTATTTAAGGTACTAGGATGCATCAGCTATTTGGTATGTATATTTTATCATATTCAGTAATAAGTTTTTAAATAACATAAGATAGGGTTCTGTTGCAATTATTACCACTTTGACTGCAAGGAAAAAGTGGTATAGCGTTTGGTACGGTGACTGTAACATTAAAAAAAAAATTGTGTATAGAAATCCTTCATATAGCCTCTAGATGACGAATCTGAACTTAGTTTATGTGGGTGTATGTGTGTGCGTCGTCAGCTCGCTTGCTCACTCGCTCGGTCGTAAGTCAAAATTTTGTAGCCGCAACTCCTCCTAGGCGGTTCAACCGATTTTAATGAAATTTTCAGGATAAATTTGTCTAGTGCCCAAGATGGTCATGTGGTTTTGGTTTTTTCCAGTAATGCCAACTTTCCGAGAAAAAAATTACTAAAGTTTTTAAAAATTCATACTGGCTACATTACTTATCCGATTTTGATCAAATTTTCAGAAAAGATATCCCTAATGCTCCCATTAATTATTAATATCCAGTGTTGCCAACTTTCCGAGAAAAAAATTACTAAAGTTTTTAAAAATATATTATGGCCATGTTATTTAACCGATATTACTCAAATTTTCACAAAAGATTCTCCTAGCAATCATATAATTTATTTAATTTTAACAAAATACAGTGTTGCCAACTTTCCGAGAAAAAATGTACTAAAATTTATAAAAATTTATTATGATCACTTTATTTAACCGATTTTAATCAAATTTTCATAAAATATTCTCCTAGTGCCTAAATAAATTACGCAATTTGTTGACTTTATTAGCGTGGTGAATGACAAAAACACACGATTAGTATTTGAAAGTATTTTATTTAAGACAAAACTGAATAATAATATTAGCAATTTGACATTTGGTTACACAGTGAACATAATAGAGTCTTTAGTTATTTTACAGTGCAGCCAGCCTAGTGTTGGCGCCAATTTGAATCATACATCGTATGTAATTGTCCTCTCAACATTCCTTCTCAATTCATACAGATGCAGAATTGTTGACAAAGAATATGACATTAAATACAAAATAACATAATAAAGAAATATTATAGTTTACAGATTCCTAATTTATCTCGAAGTGCAACAAAAGTGTCTTGAGACGGTGGCTTCGTTAAAATATCCGCAATTTGATTTTTAGTATTAACGTAAATTATTTTAATTAATCCCTTTTCAAAAAGATCCTTAACGAAGTTGTATTTAATATCAATATGTTTTAATCTTTTATGTTCCCATTTGCGAATTAATAGAATACAAGCTTGATTATCTTCAAAAATCTGAAGTGGAAGCTGGAGTTCCACCTTTAGGTCGATAAGTAGTTGTCTCATCCACATAAGCTCTGCTGCTGCCATGGAAAGCGATATGTATTCTGCCTCCGTGGAGGATAAAGCAACGCATGTTTGTCTTCTGGTAGTCCAGCTGACGGTGTTTCCAAAAACTTGAATTAGGAAGCCTGATGTAGACTTACGGTCCAGATCACTTCCCCAGTCGGCGTCTGCAAAGCATCTTACGCTTTCTTGTACATTTTTCCGATAGCATAATCCGTAATCAAGAGTTCCTTGAATGTATCGGAGAATTCTCTTAAGTCCTTTCCAAAGCGATGTTGTCGGGTTTTCTTGGTGTCTACTGTAGTAGTGAACAGCTACATTTAGATCTGGTTTCGTTGTCAAAGTGGTGTAGAGTAAAAATCCAATCAGTTCGCGATACGGCACGTTCTTCAACGGTTCATTATCTTCAGCGCCTAATGCTGGTTTTATTTCAATCGGCGTTTTCACTGGTTTACAGTTTTCCATGTCAAACCGTTTTAGAAGGTTGCGTAAGTAAACTGGTTGGCTCATGCGTAGTTCTTCGGTGTTTCTTTGAATATTGATGGACAAGAGAGTACGGAGAGTCGTCAGTCTTGCCACCGGAGCGTAGGTTTCATTGTAGTCGTACCCTTCTCGTTGAGCACAACCTTTTGCTACTAAACGAGCTTTGTACTTGTCGATGTTCCCATCGCCGTCACGTTTAATTTTAAAGATCTATCTAGAATTAATAATCCTTTTCCCAGTTGGTGCTTTTATCATTTTCCAAGTTTGGTTTTTGTCCAAGGCGTCGAGCTCATCTTGAACTGCTTTAAGCCAATGGTGTTTGTTTTCAGAGTTGTGTACATCTTCGTATGATTTCGGTACCTCATCTACAAAGGATTCAGCATAAAGTGCAACTATAGCGTAATTTTCTAGATAGCTAGCTTTGGTCTTGATCCTTGAACTTCTGCGGGGAGTTACTTGTTCCAACGTTTCTTCAAGTGATTGATTCTGTGGTTCTTCCTCCTCGTAGTTTTGTTCTTCTTGGTTTGTGTCGTCCGCCTCGTCCTTATGAATCCAATTAATGGTCGTGGTTCCTTCAAATGTAAACCGCGATTCTTCAAAAATTACGTCTTTTCCATTTATTAGCTTCTGTTTTTCCGGACACCATAGTATGTACCCGTTTGGGCAATATCCAACCATGTAACATCTAAGTGTTCTTGACTGAAATTTCTCTTTAATCATTTCCTTAGGAATGCGCAAGAAGGCAACGCACCCAAACACTTTTAGTTTTGTCAAATCGGGCTTTTCTTTAAACCATAGTGCTGCTGGCACCTGCCCGTCTAAAGCTGAGGTAGAGCTCCGATTCACAAGATAGACCGCACACAGAACTGCTTCCGTCCAAAATTCTTTTCATAGTCTCGAGTTTAGTAACATGCATCTCGCGCGTTCTACAATGGTTCTATTCATCCTTTCTGCTACACCGTTTTGCTCTGGTGTGTACCTGATAGTGAATTCAAACTGAATCCTTTTTTTTTCAAAAAAATCTTTCGTTTCCTTCGAAATGTATTCGCGTCCGTTGTCACATCTGAATCGGCTGATTTTTAGATTGAAACATGCAGTTGCCATTGCTTCATAAATTTTAAAATAATGAAGTACTTCCGTCTTTGTTTTCAGAGTGTACGCCGCTGTAAAGTGGGTGTAGTCATCGATAAATGTTAGTATGTATTTTTTCTCATCATGTGATGTTGGACTAATTGGTCCACAGAGATCGCTGTGGATTAGTTCCAGGGGTCTTTGTGCCCTTGTTCGACGTTTTCCGTGAGGCTCTTTGGTTTGTTTTCTTTCAATGCAGATGTGACATTTTGACCTTGTTTTGTCATCCTCTTCGATCTTCATTCCATCCACCAGATGTTGAAGTTTTTCCATGCTGCTGTAGTTTAAATGTCCCAATCTTTTATGCCATAGATCCAGACTTCCTCCTGACTAACAGAGTTGTGCTTCTTCTCGACCAAGCAATAATTTTAGTTCATATAACTGACTTGTTTTTCTGCTAGCAATCGCGATTATTTTTGTATTTTTAGAAATAATGCCCATTCCGTCCTTGAACGTGACTTCCATTCCATTTGATTCCAATTTACGCACTGACAATAAGTTGTACTGGAGACCTGGAACTATTAGGACATCCTTGATCGTTATAAAGTGAGTTTTACCTTCAACGTTAACGTATCCGTCGTTGTCACCTCTGTCTTTCGCTTCCAAGAATGATCCTAATTTTGCTACCTTAATCCTGATTGGGGATTGAAGTTTCCTCAAATTTGAAGCGAGCGACTTGGTATTTACGATGTGTTCGGTCGCCCCCGAATCCAAGACCCAATTGCTGCTTATTCCTGACGAGTGTATCGTATCAGTTGCAAAACAGTAATATGGTGACTCATGTTCATCTTGATCAACTGTTTCTTTTGCTATGTTAACAGAATTTCGATTTGATTTATTTGGCCCTTTATTAATTTGACAATTAGCCCGTTTGTGTCCGTACTGTCCGCAATTGTGACATTGAAAGTTAAACTGATTACGTTTGTTTACCTTCGAATTATTATATCCAGTCCTTTGTACAGTTTTGTTTACATTTAATTGGTGACTTGAAGTTTGAGTTGAGAAGGCATTGGAAGACGGCACATCATAATTTTTTGTTTTACTTTTACCATACTCTTTTTGTTTGGATTCTTCATCAAGGAGTCTGTTTTTAACGAAACTCAATGACAGATCATCAGCAGACAAGGTTTCAAGCGCCGTTACGACGTTGTTGTACTCTTTTGGCATTGTTAGTAATAAATGACATATCCCATCTGACTCTTCCAGGGTTGCACCTGTGTTTTTTAATTCTCTGATCATTTTATCAAATTTTAAGAAATGTTCGATTAAACATTCATTTGTAACGTTATATTTCATAGTTAGAAGTGACTTACGTAACAGCAGTTGACTAGCTAACCCTTTCCTTTCAAATACAGTACATAGTGAATTCCACAAGTCAAAGGCGGTTTCCTTTTCTTTTGCATACTCGAGATGACTGTCTGCAATCCTCTGGATAATTTGAGATTTGCATTTCCGATCAGCTTTTGCGTGGACTGCCAGTTGACCCTGTTTCCGATTTCTGACGTCTACGGTGTCGTTTTCATAGATGACGATCATTTCCGTATATTTTCTTTGAATGTAACTACTTAAATCCATTTCCATCAGTAGTGTTTCTATTCTGAACTTCCAATTTCCGAAGTTTGTACTGTCGAATAGCGGAATTCGATATTTTTCAATTTCTTCCGTCATTTTAGGTTATGTCAAAAACGTGGTTCACAAGTACTATTTTTATTTTAAAATAAAACAGATTTTTGTCACTCAAATTCTAACTGGGCCCATAACCTGTTGACTTTATTAGCGTGGTGAATGACAAAAACAAACGATTAGTATTTGAAAGTATTTTATTTAAGACAAAACTGAATAATAATATTAGCAATTTGACATTTTGGTTACACAGTGAACATAGTAGAGACTTTAGTTATTTTACAGTGCTAACAGCTTAGTGTTGGCGCCAATTTGAATCATGCATCGTATGTAATTGTCTTCTCAACAGAAATGGATTAGTAAAATCTCTTATACTTCTTCGTACAATACGCATGTAATTTCTAAAATATTACTTATTACTATAGTAATGGATTTAAAAACATTAATTTTACTTTACCTGTTATAATCTTCTTCAATTAAAAGAGCAATATGTTGCATAATATTCATTTTTATAATTGTGATATTATAAATCGTATCTTTTCAGGCAGCTTTTGTCTACCCTTAAAATTTACGATAATCTGTAAGCGACTTACGATGAATCGTAAACTCAACGTATACATAGAATTGCATTTTCTACCATAAGTGCTTATATGCGTTACGATAGCAGCTTACGAGCCTTACGGTTTTGCTTAGAATTGCAGCATAACTTATAATGAAAACTTACAAATTGGGTTTATACAATCATTTGAGAAAGAAATCAGCGAAGCATGACCTTATTTTAAATCATTAAAAACTTCTTTTGTTGAAAATGAGTGAGATATGAAAACGAAAATCAAAATGAAAAATGTTTAAACAATCGATAGCAATAAAATTAAAGGGTCAAATGTGACGTTAGTACCTTGTAGGCCCTCCCCTACTCTTAATTACCGAATTCATACGTCTTGGCATGCTAGCAATTAAATTTTCAATGATATCCTGGAGAATATTCTCCCATTCTTCAATTACTGCATCCACCAGTTGATTGTGGTTGGCAGGTGGACGTCTACGACATCGGATATTTTTTTTTTGATGGTTCCATAAATGCTCAATGAGGTTGAGGTCGGAACTGATAGGTGGCCATTCCACGAACGGAATATCAACAGCATGTAAGTAATCAATAACCTGATCAGCCACGTGGGGCTTCGCATTGTCTTGCTTAAATAAAAAATTAGGACCCTCAGAAAGAACAAATGGCATTACGTGCTCAAGTATGATGTTTTCCAGGTAATAATCTGCATTCATAGACTTCGCACGTATAGGGACCAACTCTGTGCGAGCGCCGAAGCAAATGCCACCCCAAAACTATACAAAGCCGCCACCAAATGGGACCTTTGGAGAAATGTTACAACTTGCAAATATCTCTCCCTCTCTTCGCCAGACTCGGTCACGTCCATCAGAAGATTTTAAGCTAACCCTTGTTTCGTCAGAGAATAAAACGTTTATTCCAATCATCAACAGATCAATATTGATTTTTTCTGGCAAAACGCAGTCTTTGAACTTTGTGTTCTCTGGTAAATAATGGTTTTTTTGCCGGTCTTCTGTTCTTTAATTTGGCTTCATTTAAATGTCTTCTAACTGTTCGAGGTAATATTAGAACATTATGAACCGCTGCTAACTCATTTTTTAACACATTACTAGTGATTCTCCGATTTCTAACAGCGGATTGTCTCAGAAAACGGTCATCCTTTGATTGGTACATCGTTTTCGCCTTTGTCCTGGCCTTCGAATGTGAGATCCCATTTCGTTAAATCGTCTAACTATGCGACTTATGCTGGAATAATTTCTTCCTAACACATTGGCAACATAACGCATCGAGTACCAATCGTCCAGCAGAGTTGATGCCCGTACTGCCTCCTCCACCGATAAATTTCTTTGGTGACTCATTTTTCTACTTTGAAACACTTGTAGATAAACTTAAAAACACGTTTGTAACACAACCAATAACAAAAATTAGCTTAATAACAAGTTGTAACCAGCAGTTTCTAAACGGAGTGTAAACCAATTTGTGGTCAAACGGGACTAATTGACAATTACAATTTTAAAACAAAACAGCATGTGCTTGAAATGTCAGAGGAGGTCCAAATCCTACTTGTAAGACAGTTAGTAGATTAAAAGTTATCATTATCTCTGAATGTTTTTAAAAAATGATAGTGGTGCGTTAATTTTGTCCAGGAGTTTATATATGATTTTGAGACGCATTACATAAAATTATTTAGTTACATTGTATATATATATATATATATATATATATATATATGATTTTTTAGATGCATTGTATATAACATATTATAAATAATTTTGTTAGACACATCGCATATAATTGTTTTGTACACTGCATCTCCGTGAAATAATACAGCTTATGGATAGAGAAAGAGATAGAAGAAAAGTATAATGCTTGTGTAAAAATATCGCATTAAAAAAACATACAAATAGTATGAATAAAAGAATAATATTTTTTTCATTGAAATATTGATTTTCGTTATTATCGGAGTCATAAAACAACTTTTTTAACAATAAAGTTTTCTATTTTGTTTGCATTTGATGTATAAGTTTAAATTTTTATTTAAATAGTAAATGTAAGCACTGACATGCATCTCTATTAAGTTTCGGAAAACAAAATTTGCTGTCATTTTTTAATTAAAATTTTCTGCATCTTTATTTGCTTGTGTATTCCCTATATTTCTAATTTCGTTTACATTCTCTGCGTTTTTTCTGTCTAAATATTGTATCAAAACTAGAAACTTAGATATAGCATTTTTGAACAAATCGATAAGCATTATTTAATTTTGTTGTATAAATTGTACAAATGGAATTTTTATAAATCGTTATACACATACTGTGTGCAATTATTATATAAAATACTAAAGATTGGAGATGGAGTATATAGTAAAATTTTTATTCAAATGGAATTCCAAAGCCAATTAGGAATTTTTAATAATTGACTTACGTCTCTACATACTAACTGCTTTTAATCCGTTCCGTTGAACGATGAAAACAAATTACGTGTTTCGTTTCTTGATTCAACCGAACTAGCTTGTTGCTTTCAACGTGCTACGTTTATGCATAGTTTTCCAACGTTTAAAAAATTATAACTGTCAATCAATATAAATGGTAAGTGTGCTTTTATTTTTTTTCCATATCTGACAATCCTAAACTCATATCCTAGCAACGAAACAAAAAATAAACAACAAAATAACAAATAACAACAAAAATGTTTGGTTTTTTTCTAAAAGTCAAAGCCGTCAAAGTTCCGAGATTTTGTGCGATTTTGTGAGGTGAAAATTTTTACAGGGTATCATGTAACCGTAGTAAATGACTCATAGCTTTGGAATCCTATTTGAATAAAAATTTCACTATAATTAAATATTTTAGTATTTTTTCATAAAATAAACATTTTCTTATTCAGATACCAAATACGGACACATCTGATAATGATGAGTTACTCGAAAACGAAAATTCATCAGAGCTAGCTGCATCTTCATCACCAGTAACATGTCGACAATCAATAAACCATAATGCGAAAAAAAAAACAAACTAAACTAACACAAATTAAGACGGTAGTCGATCAGTTGCAAGGAATAGCGGAAACTATCAATAATCCGATAGAAGAAAATGAATTTGATGTATTTGGTAAAAATGTTGGGTTACAACTAAAAACAATGCCATTGAAATTAGCTTTGGAAGCACAGCAGCATATACAGTCATATTTGTCACAAATTCGGCTACAACAGATTTCAGTCCGCAGTACATGTTGGCAAACTATTTCAACTCCTTCGTCATGTTCTGATACTTTGACTTCGGCAATGTCTCCAACAGAAAATATTAACTTACCCATTTTATACTGTAAATATATACAGCAAACAGACTCCGAATGAAATGACACAATTACATTTTCATGTTATTGAAACAGTAACTTTTTTCTTTTTCCTTTGTTAATATTATTATTATCATTTTTTTTATATTAAGAATTTTATACTATCTCATCACAGAAATAATTTAAATAATTTGCATTTATTGTTAACAAGAATTACTTGAAACGTATTTATGAAAAAACTGTTTTAGATATTTAAGTACTTTAATAAAAATCATTTAATGATTCGATGTATGAAATTGTAAGATAATCTAAAATCAGTCAATAAAAGTACAAAAAAAAACAAAGCAATATAAATAGCATTTTTATTTGTTTATTTGAATAATCTAAATATATACATATGTACTATTTATATAATTAGATCACATTTTGCATTTTTTTAAATGTATCATTCTAAGTTGCCATGGTACGGCTCCTACACCTTCAAAATATTCAACAAATTTCTCACGAAATTCTCTAGCAGCTCTTGAAGAATGGTTTGCGGAATTTCTTAACAAGTGATTCATTCCAGTGATTTGCAGTTGCCTCCAGCTACCATCAATAATCGTACCATTTTCTGTATCTTCCAAATCAATAGATCCACTGGATAAATAATTATTACCTTCATTTATTCTTAACCAGTTATGAAGCACACAACATGCTTTTACAATTTTATCAACTTTATTAGGACAGAATGGTATTGGCTTTTCAAATACTCTAAATTTACTTGCTAAAATACCGAACGCATTCTCCACCACCCGGCGCGCTCGTGATAATCGATAATTATAAATTTTCTGTGATATTGTTAAATGTTTTCTTGAGAAAGGCTTCAATAAATATGGTTTTAACGGGCCTATTATAAATGTACCACTAGGAAGAATATTATTTTCTAGTCTAGTATACATTGAACAATTTCGAAATACTCTTCCATCCGATATTTTTCCATTACATCCCACATCAATGTATTTAAAACAGTAATTGGAATCAACAATTGCTATAAGCACAATACTATTAGTTCCCTTGTAATTGTAATATATACTTCCGGCATCTGTCGGCAACTTTATAACGACATGCTTGCCATCAATGGCCCCACAACATCCTGGAAAATTCCACCGCTCTTGGAATCCTTTCTCTATTTTATTCCACTCGTCTTCATTTTGTGGTACCTATAATAAATAACAAAAATATTTGTTATATTAATAAAAAAAATACGTTTTATTATCTCAGTGAAAAATTTTATTTACCTGAATATACTCTTTCAGTGCTTCATATACTGCATCGCATACTTCTGAAATCATTTCTGACAAGCTTGATTTTGAAATTCTATAAAAATGTTGAAGACTTCGTAAACTGTTGCCCGTTGCAAGAAAATACAACACTGCTTGCAATTTTGTGGATGCTGGAAAAAAATTGAGATTTTTTAAATATTTTTTATATCACAGTTTCGGGAATTGCCTTAATTAATAAGTGGGTGTCGTAGGGGGTTGATTTTTCGATACGTTGTAGTACGGTCATAATTGACCGGTATATGTAAAACGCGGACAATTTTGTTATTTTTGCGAAATTCCCAGCCGTTTTCGAGATATTTGCGATTAAAGATTTTTTTTTGCAAACAAATAGCTGAAGGGTCGTACGGGGTTGGGATTGAAATATGTTATAGCAACAAAAAATCTGTTAGATTTTTAACCCGGGCTTACTTGGGAGCGGAATTTTTATACAGAATTTGAAATTAAACACGTATTACTAATTTATATTTTTTATATTTCCAAATAAAAATTTGTACATATTTTTCATAATTTACATAATTTTTTGCTGTTAATAAATTATAATAACATTTGGAAATATTTTACAATATTTTCGAACTATTAACTAAAATATATGAAGTTTTTAAATACAACAATTAAGATATAAAATGTTAAAAATTGAGTGATCGTTATATGAGCCGTTTTCTTTGAAAGTGGTGTAAGTCCATTTTTGACAAAAAGTTAGTTGATGATAACAATGAATGCAATCTGCTATGAGCTTTTTATCTATAAACAGTTCCCAAAAAATCCTTCAAAATTTTCATCATTTTGCCAATATTAATTTATGTAGTTACCATTCAAATACAAACCCTTAAATAGCTCCAAATAATATAAAATGGACTTACACCACTTTCAAAAAAAACTGCTCATATGGTGGCTGCAGTAACTGTAATTTTTGGAATATGTTTCGTTGATTTGAATTCTTTTTTTTTTTTAGTTAGTATAGCACCGAAAAACGGAACAAGAATACAACGTTTTTTATGTCATTTGAAGAAAGTAATTACTGTCCCACATGGTATGATATTGCTGAATTACATAAAAGTTTAACAATTTCATTTGAACCAAGTAAGGAATCGTCTCAAATACGAAGTGCGTTTTTACAAAAATATATCGACTACTCCTTTTTAAATTTTCAGTTCACAAAATTTTCAGTTTGTTTTTGTTCTTTAACATATCTTAACAATCTAAAAACAGATGATGCGGTTACACCGGGTATTCTACTAGCTGCAGCTATCTGAAACAAAATATATTTGATAATATACATCATTAATCATATTTAATTTATAATTTTCTAATCAAATATTGTCTCAATTAACACCATGACTGCTTACTTAATTTTGGCGGTTTTGAATAATTTAATTTTTAATAAATACATAGTATTACTAATTTATCAATATTTATATTTTCCTATTAATTATATTATAAAATATTAATAAAGTCTTTGACTAACAAAAATTTGAAGAAAAAAAATGATGATTTGGATATCTCTAATTATAATATGAGTATGTTTTCAAATAACATTGAACAAACAATGTTCATAAGTGTATATCTGTGAAATAAACTAAAGTTGAGATTTTTTCTCAAAATTTCACAAGTTACTCAGTCATTGAATCGGCTAGTTAAGCTAAAGCTAAAGCATCAATAAAATACCAGATAACCATAAACACGTGTTTCGCTCTTTAGGAGCTCGTCAGTATGGTGCTTTAGCTAGCTTAGCTAGCCGATTCAATGACTGAGTAACTTGTGAAATTTCAACTTTACTTTATTTTATGTTTTCAAAGTTACTATAATTCATTAACAACAAAAAGGAGTTAATTGGAAATTGCAAAATACAACAAAAAAGTTTAAAACATTACAGAACTTTGAATATTTTATTTGTATGTATCAGTTCTGAAATGTAATTATTTATGTAGTATTATAGGATAGGAAAATGTTTTAAAAGTATTTTGTAAGACACTATATTGTTCACATCATAATTATTTTTATATATTTTTATAATTAAGATTCTGAAGTAGACTATAATCTAAGTCGAAAAACCAACATTTTCCTATCGAGTAGTACTTAAAAAAAAACATAATTGACATAAACTAATTAATATTATGAATTAATTTATACTAAATGCCTATAAGATTTAAAAAATAAAAAAAAACGAAAAACTTACAGTCTGAGGTTGGACCATGAATAATTTTTCCCGTTCTTCATATGACAGATTTAATGTGTGTTCGTTGTAATTGATAGTTTTCGGAATAATGAAAGCTTCATCTTTCCGAACTTCTTCAACTTCTAGTGCCTGATCAGCTGCTGCAGCTTCATACAATGCTTCGATTTTTAGGCGTCGACACAGGGAACTGTCGTCTGCGATTGACTTTAATTCAGGCATAATCTTCGATAATGACGATATATTTATCGAATTAGATGGTATTGATAACATTTCAAATGCCCTAAAATTTATTATATATATATATATATATATATATATATATATATATATATATTGTTATATCAAATATTAATTACTTTTTAATATTAAAACTTACTTAAATTTATCAACTACTCAAGATTCTGCTAAAATTGTTCTTTATTTATTTTTGTTTCTCATTTGCAAATTCAAAATTTCAATATAGAAATAAAAAATAAAAATAAATAAATAAATAGAGAACCAAATTCTGAGTAGTTGTTTCATTTCAATAAAAAAAATCCAGTTGAGTAACTAACACAATATTAAAACTTACGTTTTAGCTTCTATATTTTTCGATGGTGACAATTTCAGTAATTCTCTCCATATTTTCATATTTTTACTAACATTTTTCATCAAGTCAATGTTATCTTTTATTTTTTTATCTACATCCATACATTTTTCATATCGTTTTTGGCTAACAGCACCCATTTTATAACCTGCAAATTAGAATAAATCCTATAGAATGCATCCATTTAAAACGTTTACAGAAATCTCCGAAATAAAAAGATATTAAAATAGACAATTAATTAATTATAGTATAAACTATACTAATTAATATCAACATGATAACGAAATATAAACAGCCTTCTAAATGACACTACCACTTTTATAATCATCATCAATCAATTTTGAAATCGATTAAAGTACTACAGAAATCATATATAATTCATAAATATTTTGTAGTAACGTAAATTTCAATAAGTTTTGCTTTTGGATTTTTAAATCTTAAGAACTACTGCCATTTAAAATTTGAGAGTTATCAGCGTTACTGTTAAAGAAGATGGAGTATTACCACAATTATCTTTTGGTTAAAAATTGATATATTTGATACAATTGAAGACATTCATCGTACTTAAGTCGTTAATTAAAAAAATATACCTTTTGTAGTAAGTCTTCTATCTGCATTGTCCGCACGTAAAGTTAAACGAAATTCAGCACGACTTGTGAACATTCTATATGGTTCGGTTGTTCCTAACGTTGTCAAATCATCTATTAAAATGCCAATATAACCTTCGGTACGTGAAATTAATAGTGGTGGTTTTAATTGAGCCTATTATAAAAACAAACA
The DNA here is from genome assembly GCA_963966155.1 of Clivina fossor. Lineage (NCBI taxonomy): Eukaryota > Metazoa > Arthropoda > Insecta > Coleoptera > Carabidae > Clivina > Clivina fossor. The sequence goes on from CAWYQG010000030.1 coordinate 984,010, forward strand.
CGTTTTTTAAAATAAGATCTTCAACATATACAAAATAATAATGTATTATACTTCATGAACAATTATTTTCTGATATACTATAAACTTAGACCGACATTAGAAAAACTTTAACTATACATAACAATAATAATCTATATAAGTAAAAAATCTTCTTATAGACGAGTGTAGGTCATTTTCTTTAAATAAAACTACTTTATTTCATTTCACATGCGACTAGTTTCGATACTGAGAGTATCTTCTTCAAGCAATCTATATTTTTTTTTAAAGAACAATGCAGCATTCATACTTTAGATAAATCTTACATTAATAATATAATAATTGAATAAAAATATATAAAAACTTACGCAAAACGTACATTAAACAAAAACATTGACGTTGATCACATCGTAAATAAAATATGTAGAATTTTAAAATAATAAATAGATAAATAGCATTAAAAACTTAAAAAAAAATACAAACTGTTAAGTTAAGAAATTTCAAGTGTGTACCACCGGTATTCTTAAATTTACTTTTTCTTTTTCCCAAGTGTTTTTCGATAATGCTGCATTGTTCTTTTCAAAATAAAAATTACACATTGCCTGAAGAAGATACGCCCAGTATCGAAACTAGTCGCATGTGAAATGAAATAAAGTAGTTTTATTTAACTCCTGTATTTATTTTACTCATGTATAAAAAGATTTTTACTTATATACAATTTCAGAGGTCGTTCAACTAAATTATTAATAATAATCTAATATATTATTTTTTTAATAGCAAATTCTTACCATTGCAGCTGCGTTAATACCAGCAACAACACCTTGTGCAGCTGCTTCTTCATAACCAGTTGTTCCATTAATTTGTCCCGCTAAAAATAATCCAGCAACACGATTTAATTCGAACGACGTACTTAATTCCCTCGGATCTACGTAGTCGTATTCAACACCATAACCTTTAAAAAAAATACCGAAAGTAAAATATAACCTGTTCATATCTTTTGTAAGTTCAATGAAGCCTTTGTTCACATTATAGAAGTATTCTTAAAAAAATAAACAATGTTGGCTGTCAGTTTGTGACACTTCATATTGGAATAGAAAAATAAAACATTTAATTTACTTGGAAAGTTCACTGTATTACATAACTGTAGAAACTGCAGTCGCTACAATTATTTAATAAAGTGAACTTTAGTAATAAATCAATTGTTCTATTTGTTTTGTTATAAAATAGGCTATGTTTATAATAACTTATGCTATATTTTCATTATTAAAAAAAAACGTATAATTTATTTCCCGTAAAACATATATACTTTAGACAAACGCCACCAGACAAAATATTAGTGTTACAATAATCATTTACGAAAATATAATCAAAGTAGCTCCACTCATAGGACAGGGTTAAAAATTTGATTGGATGGAATTCTTCTTTTGATAGATAAAGACAGAATGCTATAAAGCTTGCGAGATATGAACAGAATTGCAGCAGAAACTAATTTAAATGAAAAACGCGTTTTGTCAACTCAGATTAATCTAAATCAATTCTCGTAAACGTCTAGTACTGTCGATCAAGACATGAAAAATATAAATATTCTTAAAAAACTAAAAACGTTAATAACAAATTATTATATTAGATTCTAACCTGGTCTGAATATTTCAACATTTTCCAATGCGGGTATCTGTCTAAGCAACTTCACTTGTAGTTCTTCCGGTAACGTACACGATAAACCATTTGGATAAACTATGTTAGAATCTAGTCCTTCTGGTTCTAACCATATCTGATGTTGTCTACCTCCAAATCGTAAAATTTTCGACTCAATACTAGGACAATATCGTGGTCCTGTCACTTCTTCAGCAACATGACGATTCACATGCAGATTATCTTTGATTATAGATTCTATTGATAATGGAGTTTGTGTTAAATAGCACTGCACTTGATCGTTGGACTGTTGAAAAATGAATGATTAGAAGCATAACACAACCGAATACAAATATGTTAAAATCATGTAAATTTAGAGATATTGTGTCTTCTTCTAGCAAAAGAAGAATTTCATTTAACAGGTCTTACGAGATGCGCATAAAATTGTAGAATTAATTTTAATTCTAAATGTAGAAAACTTTTCCAAATAATTATTATAAATAACTTTGCTTTGAAACATATTGTCCATGCAACAACAATATGTTGTAAGCCACAAAACCATTATTTTACAGGAGATAGAAAAAAACTTCTTTCTTTGAGATTGATCGGCATTGTGATAATAGTAATAGCAAATTTATACCAAAAAAAAAATTTTCTGGGCTACAACGTATTGTGTACTGCTGTATAGATGTGACCTCTATTGGAAAATATCATAAAGTGATGGCATATTTTATGCGTCACGAGATATTGTCGTTGCATTACGTAGTTATTTTAATGTATAGTTTTGTTTTAAAAAAATGTGCAACGACGCGATTGTATAAGTAATTATTTCTACATACATTTATCCAAACTTTGTCATTCATAAAAGAAAACGGCATTGGTTCTTCATCAGCAAAATGTTTCTCACAAACCGAATAATTAATTGTATCTGCTTTTAATCGTGGTGGTGTACCTAAATTAATAAACAAAATATATTGAAAATCTTATAATAATTGTTAATTTCAAAACATATATACTCATTTAAAAATAAATATTTTTTTTCATAAAAAAAGATATAAACGCAAAAAATAAAGTTAAGAAAAAAAATCGAATCAATAAGACGTGTTAAAAATTTAAAAAGAAAAAATTATGAGATATTAAACTTTTTAAATGTCTCACATATCGTCAGCTTGGAGCAAAACTAGCCTCTCTTATTTTTTGTCATATTGAGATATTTATGGAAAAAGTTTCATTACAGTTTCATGATATATTGATGGTTTATGTGAAATTATTCTCATTTTAACAATAACAAAAGAAAACTTTAAACCACTGCAATTCAAAAATTGGAGATAGACTAATTGTTGTTACACAATATATCATCACATTGTTGTGATGATATATTACTATGTACTTGACTGTTATTGAAAAAAAAATAATTAAATTATATTACTGCTATAATTGATCAGCATACTCGATTTATGCCATTAATAAGCACTTAAATGATTTTTAGTATATATTAGAATAACATAATTTACCTGTTTTTAAACGACCCATTCTTAAACCTAAGTTTTCTAATGTATTCGCTAAACCTATCGCAGGAGCATCGCCTGTTCTTCCAGCAGATCGGACTTCTAATCCTATATTAATTTGCCCTTTCAAAAAGGTTCCCGTTGTTATCACAACTGATTTCGATGTAATTTTCCTACCATCGCCTAAACAATTCAAAAATACATGTACTTTTATTGTCACAGAATAAAATAATAAGTACATCTAACCTAAAATTATTCCACAACATTGAACACAATTATTGGATAAGCTATCCGAAGTATTTTCTTTAATAATTAAATCTTCCACGGCAGACACAAGAACTTCTAAATTCGGAGTGTTGTTAAATAATTCATTTTGTATATGCCTTTTGTATAAATCTCTATCGATTTGAGCCCTGAGACCCCAAACAGCAGGTCCTTTTCGTTTGTTTAAAACTTTATAAAAAATTCCGGATTTATCACAAATTTTACAACATACACCGTCTAGTGCATCTACTTCACGCATTAAATGTCCTTTGCCTATTCCACCAAATGATGGATTACATGACATTTCTCCTAAAATATTTGTAATTAATAAATAAATTTATAATTAGGTGAATAATTGCGTTACCTACTGTTTCCTTTTTATGTGTGACAAGAAGTGTTTTAGCGCCCATTCTTGCTGCTGCTGCACAAGCTTCAGATCCTGCATGACCACCACCGACAACAATTACATCGTATTGTGGAATAAAGTTTGAAAAATATTTCACTTTTTGACTAGAATTGACAGTTATCTTCAAAAATTTCGAGGTTAAGTTCATAATCATCTTGTTTTTCAACATTTTTAAGTTTTATATCAAATAAATAATTAATTTTGTCGAATGTAAATCAATTGTATTAATTATAGGAGGCGAAACTTTAGGATTAAGTGAAGAAAGTTATAAAATGGTGAGTGACCGTAAAGGAGTAAGGTTAAATGTTCCGCTAAGTAATAATATTGAAAGCTTAAATGCTGGTACTGCGTTAGGCGTTATAGCATTTGAAATTAGAAGACAGTTAAGAAAAAAATAGTTTTGTATATTTTATGTATGTTTTAGTTAAATAAAAAATAAAAATAATTTTATTTTGATATTTGAGTTGAAAAAATCCCCATTTTTAAATTATTTAAATTCAAATTTAGGAACATATTTCACCAATCACCACCGACAATCTGGTTACCGATAATGTGTACCGGTCCACTACCTTGTAGTAATCGGAATCTGATGGGTGGACTCCAGAATGACAAATTTAACAATAACTGACTGGCTCCGTTAGGGCCCGCGGTCAATGTAGCTATGGGAATAGCAATCCGACCATCCAATGTATTTGCTCCTTCGACCTGAACAACATTAATTTCTCCTACTTGAGCCTCTGGCCCAAGTAGAGCTTGCGTAATTTTTAGGTGGTGCCAGTCGTAGCCCCTTTGTTCTGGCCACCACCATTTGCAACAATTGGCACCTCTTAGTGTTAATCCTAAAATAAAACAAAATATTTATGTTATTTTGTTAGGAATGACATGCAAAAAATATCGTAATTCTATTTTTATGAAGAATTTTCATTAAAAAAAGCAAATAAAATAAATACACAAAAATATTTTCTATAAATAAACATAAGAAATTAATTGAAATGAAATATTTTCTAGAATATAGAGACGCTGTTATTTAAAGCTATATATCTCTGTAATTACAGCGTTTTCTATCAATATATATATATATTTAAGTAAATAGCTGAATTAATATATATAATTGAAACATACCGAAAAAAAATTCACTTTCATTCTCTAGCAGTTCTGCCATTTCTGAAAAGTAAAATAAAAAATTAAACAATGTGTATTTATGTACACGGAGAAAAACGTTTCTTTGATATTAATAAATAAATTTCAATAACATATATTTTTTTATTTTAAATAAATTTATTTAGAGTAAATATGCAAGCTTTTATTGTAAAATAATTATTTGTTTGTAATAAATAAATACCTTTAAATCAAATAGATATTTATTTGCCTTTTCTCCGTGTAACTGTCAGGTAACTGTGCAGCGTCTGATTCACCTGTCAGAAGAAACTCAAATTTTAATACAAGCAGCGCCATCCATTAGAAATATTTCACACTAATTTTGACATTTGATAAAACGTACATACGTCAAATTTGTTTGAATTTGCAGTTGTTTTATTTTTAAGTAAGCATAAATAAAGTATTTAAAATGTGTTCGAGACATTAAGTTCTTTCCAGACACGAACAAGTGAAGAAACTGTTAACTGTGTAAGTATCATGTATAATTAATTAATAATACAAGAATTGTTCTAGAAAAATTAAAAAAATTGTTTACAGATGTTTGGAATATATTTTTTCGCACATAGATTTATACAGCAAATCGTTTGAACATTTGCCAATTCAAATAAAAAATAGAATTCTCAAACGTTTAACATCTGCACAAGTGCAATGCACTAATGATAAACTTATTTATAAAACACTCATTCATTCTCAATTGAAGCAAATCGATTTTACTTCAAGTCATTTGGATGATGAACTGCTACAAATGATTTCTTGCTGTCACGATCTTCGCGAATTAATTTTAACTCGAAATATTAACAGTACAATAACTGAAAATGGTAACATTGTAACTTTATTAAGTAAAATCATATTTTATACATAATTATTTTTTGTAGCATTACTGTATATTATGCCAAATTTTAAAAAAATAGTTTTATTACAAGCGTCTAATTGCTTAAATATTTCGGACACTGGAATACAAATAATTGTGGAAAATAGCCCTTTATTATCAGGAATTGATATAGCAGGATGCAAAAATGTCACTGATAAATCTTTAGCGTCATTGTCAACGCTCACAAAATTAAGAGCTTTGAATATTTCAAGAACAAAGGTTAGATAAAAAATTAAATATTTAAAATCAAATTTGTATGTATTATTTGAATAAAATATTTCAGATAACGAGCAATGGATTAAAGTTATTAGTAGAAGGTCCAAGTGAACATATTTTAAAAGAAGTACGAATTGCAGATTGCACAGAAGTCAATCACGGCACAATAAATTTTATTTGTGAAAAATGCGGCGCATTAGAAATATTCATTTTTTACGATTGCCGTCAAGATGATTTAGGCTTTTTTTTTGGTCTACTGTCCAATTTGCTTCCTGGTTTATCGACGCAAAAAAAAAAATTTCAATTGAAACAGGTTTTAGGTTAATATTTTTTATTAAAATTTGATGTTTCGTTTTATCAGGTTTGTACTTTCTTCAGGAAAATAAATACAAATAACAGATTTGGAAACAATGTTCATAGACAAGGAAAGTATGGTTACGTTTGCTTATTTTTATTTATCTTCTTGATAATGATTCATGTTGAATGAATAGAAACGTTGAATTTTAATAAAAATAATACAGAACTATATTCTCTTATAATTCAATATAATTAAGGTTTTTTTTTTGCTATATTAATCGTAAAAAGTTGAAATAATATTATTCTCTTTTATAATGAAAAATTATATAAGGTCTTATAAGGATTTAAATTAGAAGATCAAAAAATGTATTACAATTACATAATAGTTTATTTATAATAAAGTCGTATTTTATATGGAACACACTTTGTAATTGTTTTCATTTCAAAACGAAATAGTTTAAAATAAGAATTAGATTCTTGATTATCTAAGGCCGCGTTAATCAAATAGTGGCTTAATCAGGGCAGTAAATATTATAAACTGTTCATTCTAACTGTGTTTTTTTTTTTTATAAAAACTCGTTAATATTTTTTTCTTATTATTTTGTTTCCCTTACTCACTAGTCAATGTATGTTTGTTTTCTGTTCTCACACATGAAATTTGAATCTGTACAACGCAATTCGCAATACGCAACGCAATAGAACGTAATGCTAACGTAATGCATTAACGCGCACAACACTTAGGCCAAAAAGTCCGGGTCACTATAATCGTTTTCACTGTCTTCACCCGATGAACAAAACTTTTTTCGTTTCTTTTTGTGACGATGTTTCTTCGCTTTGTCAGGTGTTTTATGAGATCGGCTCAAACCTCGTCTGTTCTCACTCGTGTCGGTTCGACGATTTATCACCAACTTCGGCACTTTCTGCGGACTTTCCTGTCATGTATACCATATCATATTAATACCAAATAATTTCTTTTTTTTCGCTATCATTAATATAGTAACACAAAATGTATACTAATACATCTTACTTAAAAATGAAAACAAATATAAGTAAAAAAAACATCTTTTTAATACTGTTGATGCAGAACCAGAAAATTTATTTCAATTTTTTTTATGTTACGGTAACATAACTTGTATAAATTATCAAAAATGTATTACTACTATTACAATATTTTTTTTTATGAAAAAACCAAACAAACTTACTTTATAATTAGTTAACATAATTTGATCGGTATCATTAAGTAGCGAACCCGTAGCAGTTGGATTGTTAACAATTCTGGGTCCAGTTCCCGGTCCTTGACCAGAACCAGAACCTGGACCTGAAGCCGATGTAGTCGTATTTATCGGACCGCTTGCAACGCCATGCCCTGTACTGCTCATATTTGTCTTATTCGGTGCTGTCGTATTCTCTTCGACGTCTGGATCGTCTGGATCCAATTTCAACATCAACTCTTTGAACTGAAATACAATGAATAATATGTAATATACAATTCACTCAAAAATGTATTCATAACATAAAATACATCTAGACTTACATCTAGATACTGAGCAATCAGATCTTTTCTGCCCTCTATATCTAAAACATCGAGGGGTGCTCCCTGTTTTAACCAATTCAATGTGGCTTTCGGATTAAAATGCGTACTGGTTCGTCGTGTTGCTGTTTTCTCATACACTTTTGCTACTTCTGACGGAGAATACTGTGATATTTTCCTAAATTAAAAATTTCATAAATATAAACACCTATGTTAGTTAACAACGAAATAAAACAAAGTTTACCCGTCGCTAAGACCATAAATGTCCTTCAAGTGCTGTTTTAGTACTAAAAGAAGTAAACAGCCCTGGGCGGCCGTGATACAAGACTGTAGTGCGGCGGTGTTTTTAGGTAAACGAGCGACAAGAGCTTCTTTGTCTTCGTCGTCTTCATCTAAAGCAGATACGATCATTGGTTGTGGTTGTGGTGGCTGCTGCTGCTGCAGCTGTTGCTGTTGATTCTCGTCGAAATTGTTGCCAATTTGTTTCTGCTCATTCTCGTTTATTACTAAGCCCTGCCACACATACACACCACATAATATCTCATTTACAATAGAAATAAATCAATGTAGTGTAATAATTTACCTCTCTAAACGACTGAAGAAGATTAGTACCAGAAACGGAAATCATAATATCAATATGGTGTACAATAAAAAGTGGTTCGTCTTGAACGACGTAGGGAAAATAAGCCAGATTATCAGCTAAATATAACATGTACGACAAACTAGTTCGCTGTAACAAAAATATCGTCTAGCATTAAAAAACTTATAAACTAGACAGATAACATCAAACTAACTAACCACTTGTTCGTCGAACTGTTTGAGCATGTTTAAAGCGAGAGCACGTCGTTGTTGACGTGAGCTACGCAGCAACGAATACAAATAGCCATTCAACGCTGTAGGATATTCGCCTTGTTCTCGCACACGGGAACCACGTACGATTTTTTCATTATGCTGCAGAATTGTCTGCAACTGATATGATAATCGTACACCTAATTGAGATTTCATATGAATGAAGCCTGGATATTTCTTTTCAATTTCGGATAGTTGCTTGTCAGCACTGTGTAATACTACTTTTTCCGAATCGGTGCTCATACATATTAAGTAAGGTACAATCTAAACAAATCAATCAATCAATCAATCATTAATCAATATAACAAACAACATGTACATGCGACGATGAATGATGATGACTTACTTGAACAGGATGAACTAATCCTTGTTGAAGAATTAACTGAATAACTTTCAAGAAAGCGTGCCTAACCATCACATCGGAATGTAAATAAGACGATAATATTTCCTTTAAATACAACTGGATTATTGTACTAGCCATTCCAGATGAAACGTCACGCATTTCTTTCAAATTCTCTTCTTTTGATCGCTTCGACCCTGAAACAGGTAATATTAATGTGAACAAGATAGAACGATACAATCAATACATTCACAATACATACATTCTTGATCTAATTTGATCATTCTATTATCTTCCTCCATAAGATACATTTCAATGTTTTGCAAAACTTCCCATTTCATTTTTAAAGGAGCATCTTCATGTATTAACATCTTATGATAAAATTTCTTAAGCTCATCTTCAAGCATAAATTCGTAGTGTCTAATGCAAATAAATCCAATAGCTTTTAATGTAATGTTTTGAATATCTTCATCTTCTTGACGCAAAAAATATAACAGCATATGAAATACTTGATCCTTTGTATCCAACTGAAAAAAAAAAGAAAATAAATCTCAACGATCAACACAATTTTTTCAACGAGTTGAAGAAAGTGAATGAATCTAAACTTACTGCTAAATCACCAAGCACATCCTTGTCAGTAAAATCAAAATGACGAAGTAATAAACCGACAATGAAAAGTGCTCTTCGAAAATGTGGTCGACAATTAAGAACTAATTTCTTGTAATAGTCGGTGTCCTTATCAAGAAATTCTTTATATTTCAAGACACTCCCATAATACTGTTTAAAACAGTCTCTAATTAGTTTGAAATTTCTTGTAACATTGTTAACAATCGATCCCAAACAAGAAAGGCAACTAGATATCACGACGCGATTGTGTTGAATAATTAACTTTATCGAATCCTCTTCAAGTTGCGCCAAGAATGTGTCACTCGGATGTTCCATAAGCGGTACAACTAATTCTAAAGTACGAGCCACGCTGCTTATTATTATGAAATCGTCTTTTGTTTGACATTTCAAATTCAAATATGGCTGTAACGTGCTAGCATGTTTTACGAGTAATTGTGGTCGAATCTTGGCAAATAGATTTAATGTGGTTAAGCATGCAACTAAACGATCCGAACATCCGACTTGTTCTTCAACAATCACACCAGATTCTTCTAAACATAGAACATTTTCAATTAAACAATCTACAATTTGTCTACACGCTAGTAACAAGGTGCGAGGAGGCTCTACTTGCACTTTCATCGAATCGTCTTTGTCTTCTTTCGGTTTGAACAACTAAAAGAAAAAAACAAAAACAAAACTAGTTCAAAATATTCATTCACATGCAGGACTTCGAACCGGAATAGTTTCAATGAAAATATAATGGAAAATATTTTAATAATCAGAGGTAATTTAAATTTTTTCTAATTATAAATAAATAAAAATGCTGCATACAAGAATTTATTACGTTAACATATCGTCAGCCAAGTATTGGTTTGTTCCGTGTCCACTTTTGCTTTTTTTTTTAGATAATGTTCTCTAGTAGTTTTCTGTGGAACAACAACGAAAGTGGACATGGAACAAACCAATACTCGGCTGATGATATGTTATTATATTATTATATAATTAAAACATACATACAAATTATATAAATTTCGAATAATAATATTATTATCATATATTATATATTTCTAATTATTGTACATTTAATGAATTAATAATTATTATTATTTATATTATATTATTGTATCAATTTATGTAGTATGCTTATTATAAAATTAGGAATATAAAATTTTCTAAATTATGGTAGAAAATAAGTTTTTAATACAAAGAAAAATATTGAAAATTTTTTAAAATTAATCACTCGGAACTGAACTGAAAACCGAAAAGAACAGTTATTTTTGTCAGAACGAAAACCGGAACCGAACCGATATATACTTACACTAACTAAAAGCTGTTCGAACCAACTGAAACCGTCATGTGAAGTTGCAACAACATCGGTGATATTCATAACTTTTCTAAGTAAGGCCGCTTTATCTAACGATGGTCTTTCTGGTGCTGGTGTGAACCACATATTTTCAAATACTTCCATTACTAATTTCCGAATGCTTTCTTCATCATTTACACGTCGAATCATCTTTACGCATATTTCAGGAATCTTTGGAAATTCAGGACATTCCATACAAATATCTTTTAATATTTTTATAACACGTTTTCGTACGCTTACACCTGTGTCCAGAATTCTGGCAGATAACATATCGTAGTATTTACCAATAAGTTCGGGTCTACTGAGAACAAATTTTCCAACTAAATCAACAGCTGCTTCTCTTACGGAAGTGGAGTGATCTAAAAATGAGTGATTTACTCCAATTTGCATGTAATTCGTACCCAAAACAGATGGATCAGCTTCGACAATCATCGTCAAACATTTCATTGCTTTTGTTCGAATTGCTATTGAATTTTCTCTCAACACAAACAATATCTAAAATAAAAACAAAATATTTCATACAGAAACACTACGCAGACTAAATTAGAAATAATCTTACTGTTCTTAGATAGCCATCAAAGCTTTGAGAAAATGATCTTTTAGAAGCCAGATACTGTGATATTATTTTCGCGCTACTGTAATCTATGTAAGTTTGAAATACTTGTATACGATTTCCAGATGAGATAGTTTCTTGAAACGGTCGGATTTTATTTATGTAAAATTTTTTGCGTTCTTCAATTATTCGGAACATTTCGGAATTATTTTGTTGTTCATTATTCGTGTATTTACTATTTAAAGAATCTTCTACATCGGATAAGTCGGTTTCATCTGCACTATCTGCTCCTGTTTTAATTAATGTTATTTAATGTAAAGAGTTTCGTTCACAACATTAAAATAATCAACTAAAATCATTACATCGTTTTTGTACAATATCCATTTTTTTTCTTTCTTTATAATGACCGGAGTAATTATTAAGCATGCAATATAAAAAAATTATATCTTACTTTTATTATTGGATTTTCTAGTTCGATGATTTCCTTTCGCATTATGTTTCTTATGACTTTTTTCGCCGGAAGCTAAACGTGTTTGTTCTTGAGTAGCATCTTTTAACCATTGTGCAATATAAAAATGGCGTGCGTATCGGTGTGCTTCATTTTTCTGACTTTCATTTACTGCCAAATAATCTAAAAGAACTCTTTGGAGAAATTTCATACGCTCCTCTTCATCATTTTTGTCCACATTATTCTAATGATATAAACATATATAGTTATTAATTGAATTTTTACCATAGAAATTGTATATTACCTTTGAAAAATCAGATTCACCATCCTTCATTTCTTCCGATTTAATATCTTTTATCATTTGATCTATCGTGCTGGCTTTACAACGTGAAAGAACAGTATCTCTTCGTAAACGTGCTGCAACAACACCTAGATAATCTAAAGATGCTACACATAGCGACATATCTGTTCCTGTATTGGAGAAATTTTTCACCTACAATCATAACAGTATAAGCAAACAAATGTAAACTAAAACTATAATAAAAAGTACTTACCAGCATATTTCCTAGTAAACTCAATAATAATTCAGTTGCCGGCCATTCAGGTTTATTGACAGTTGTTAACAAATCTTGAACAAAATTTTCAAATAATGGTCGATAGTCAATTTCTTCGTTTTTACTTCTACATTTATTAAGAAAGACTGTCAAAAATGTTCCTGCTGTTTTTGTCGCTATTTCGTATTTATTGCATATGAATATATTTTTATTCATCTGCAATACAATACAAAATAAATAAAAATAATCAAAATATATATATATATATATATATATATATATATATATATATATATATATATATATATATATATATATACTCTATTGATTTATTTATTCGTACTTTAGCATTCTCGGCCTGCGGTGGTTCTTTCATTTCGATCGCCAGTGTTTCTGGCAGCGCAACAACACATTGTATTAACTGCAAAACCAGCGCAGTCAACATCTAAATGTGTTCTTCGCTGTTTAATCTGTATGTTCTCAAACTGCGTTTACTACTAGGTAGCCGAGCGATTGATGCTAAAATATCATCTAAGACCAGCCTTCGGTGTTTCTCGTAACGTGTAAATATCTAAATATAAATATCATCACACAGTAAATAAACATCATATCACATCGCATAGGGAAATGTTAATTTAACATATGATAATTGTGTGTGTAAGTCTTACCATTGTAACTAGCTTGAGACAAGAAAGCTGTAATTCGCTAACATTTTCAGCAAAAAATGGCGGCACACCCATAGATGAAGCGTGCAATACGGTAGTATCTGTTATGACTTGTATGTTTAGTAATTCCGTTACTAAGCTTATTAATTCGTGAATTTTATTGTATAAATGAGGAATATGTTTGCTTGATGACTGCGAGTGCCCTTTTTTTTCGATCTTTCCCCTTTTTCGTATCTATCCTACATACAGAATCATAGTGAGGAAATATGGTATTATGTAATTGGAATTTTATAAAAAGAATCACTCGATCGATGCCATCTTCTAAATAAACCCGTTTAGGCATATTCGGCGATGTCATTATGTACAAAGAGCATAATGCTGCGTCTGCCGCACCCATTACGCGATCCAAAGCTGTCTCCATCCACATTTGAGTTATATTTTCATTTTCCTCCTATAGAGAATAGATAGTAGAAATAGTATACATAAATTATACAGAATATACAGACCCCTATGGTAATTTATTAAATACAAAGACAACAATACACAAATCAAATTCAACTTAATTACCGGATCTGCTATTAAAGATACACGATCAGCACCTCGTACGTTCACTTCTAAAACATTTAATAATCGTACTAATCGATCTATGGAAACCATTTCCACAGCGCTAAGAATTTTTAGTTTCGCTGCTTCGGTACATAGATCTTGAAGCTGACATCGGTTTAACAAGAGATCAGGTTGAACCATCAACTGATCATCGTTTACTAAATTATAAATCAAATTATTAATACATAGGTACACACTATGTTTTTCTAATTGAAAATAATCAAAAATATAATACCTAAATCAGCCATTAATGATTCATTACAAATTTCTAAAACGGTCTCAAGTGTTCTATTAAATCGACAATATGTATTCGTTTCCATTAATTCTTCGATTGATAGCTTTTCTACCACCACCGGTACAAATTTTCTCTCAACTCGACGAAGTTTCGGTTTTGCAGCTATAATTCCATTATTCTTTTTTTTAAGTCATTTTTGTATGTATGAAATATAATGATAGAATATAAAAACTTACGTAATATTTCAGAGGATTTTTCTGATTCTTTGAAAACATTCTTTCGCTTACGCGGTGTTCCTACAAGAGCTGTAAAGGTATCAAGCGTAGCGTCGTCATCACTTTCAACGTAATTCTTCTTATTGCCTTGTCCTTTTCTTAATCGTGAAACTTTCTTGTCAGGTTTAAAATCTTCATCAGAATCCGAACTACTGCCAGGCGAACTCGTAATTCCAAGTTTACTCCCCTTTCCGGGTCGATTTTCAGCAAACTTTCGATAACTTACTTGCGTTAAAAGCGTATCCTTTAATTAAAAATATTCATATTTTTGCTAGTATTTCATTATTGTAATAAAATGAATTTGTTTCTTTACATACTATACATACTATATATATAATTTAACAATAAAAATAACCTTACTTTATCTGATAACCGATCTAATCGAACGACAGGTTGATTATTCGTCAAACTGGAACTAGTCGTCATTAAGGAAGATTGTATTGCAGGCGCTTCTGTGATATATGGAAGAGGAACCGGCGCTGGAGCATCACTTGCTTGCGCGGGCGATGACCCTTCAAAGTTAATTGCCAATGTATTTATAAATGATTTATAATTTAATTTCAAATATAACCACCTTTAGCTTTTAAAGTAAGTACACACTGAAATAAATTGATATAGACTCCTACTTTTCAATTATTACCTTAATTATTATAATTCTGTAAGGGGATCTGTGCACACTTATCAGTGCAATGAGGTATCAGTTCTGTTTTCAGTGAGTGTCGACTTTGTTTGAATAGAGCATCACGGAACTACTGCATCATGTTTTTAGCAAAAGATATGATTAATTTTCAACTGTCCACAACTACTTTGTGAGCAAAAATTAATGAAGTTCTTGTGAATATATCTTTTTCGTTCAAGAACGAAAACAATATTGATAATATTATATGTATGTATATATATATATATATATATATATATATATATATATATATATATATATGTATAATATATCAACCCAGAATATTCTATAAATTCAATGGATACCAGCCGTGAAAGTCTGAAGATTAACATTTATCTACATTATTTAAAATTCGAAACTAACACAAACTTATAGGCGTTATTATTTCATATTAAAGTATAGTCAAATATTTCTATATTTTGTATAATGTTTTATCTTCAATCAGTCATATATCTGTTACTAGAGAAGTAAATCATATAATTATTTACTTTATAAGTCAATGGTTTTGTGTAGTTTAACGAAAACTAAACTGTATTTTTCTCGTTCTCAGTTCCTGGTTTTAATTTTTTATCACGGTAAACTACATGAAAAAAATTACAAAACGGAAAATAAATATGTTAACAATATTCAAGGTGCACAAATTAATGAAATCTTAGATGTTTTCTTTTTATGCAGTGACGATATTAGTTCGAATAATATATAGAAGGCATTAGTGTTGGTTTAGTTGCCATATAACCAAATTTACTAAAAATTAAATTTTATTTCAGATTTTAATTTTCTTTCACCATTTCCATACCATAATAGTAAAATAGTAAAAATCAAAGTTTCAAAGTGCATTTTATATTGTAGTACAATTCAATTCAATTATAAATCATTACTTTCATCAGTTATTTTATATTCAAAATTTTAATATCTTATTCCGTAAATATAATTTATTTTACATTAACCGTTTGAGTGCCAAGCAGCATTTTTGCACTTCTTCTGTTTCGCTGGAAAAGTGCTGGAAAAGCGCTTGAGCAAACTCGGTTTCTGTCGGTGTCGCGTCAATTGGACGCAGTCAATTGGACGCGCGACAATTGGACGCATTCATTTGGACGCACGACAATTGGACGCGTACGACAGTTGGACGCACGACAATTGAACGCGTACGACAATTGGACGCGGCGTCATTAGGACGCATTGACAATTGGACGCTTCGACAACTGGACGCAACGAATTTAGGACGCATCGACAATTGGGCACTTTATTACTTTGCAAAATAGATTTTTTCAATTTTTCATGTTATTATTTAAAATAAAGTAGGACGTAGGACTATGTTTTATCACTGGAAAGCAAAAAGAAATATCTTTTTAATGACACTACATTCAAATACTAGTTACATAAGAAAAATCAAAGTTGCATCATAAATCTCGAAAACGGTACATGATAAAAAAAATTTGGTTACTCCTGGAAATTTTGTGTAAAAAAGTGTCTTAAGAAAGTGCAAACCAAAATAATGTATCGTTTTGCATACGAGAGTTATAAGCGAAAATATAAAACAGCAATATTTGCATTTTTGTCTATATCTAGTAACCTATGGATTTTTGTGGAAAAAACAAAAGATGACTAAACTCGCCTACTAATGAGGCTACTTTCATCTACTTTAACCGAGGTCGTATCTCCAACAGTTCCGGAGATCCCCATGCATACGGAGTTATCTTGGACACTCTGTATATATATATATATATAAGTTACATTACAATTTCACGTACTGTACATACAACAACGTACGATAACCCGCTGACGCAGCAGTTAGCTTATAAGTTCATGTTACATTATTATCAAAAACACATGTAGAATGTTAGATAGTTAGTTTTTTCTTTAGTTAGTTCAGATCTTGCTTTACAATTGTAAACATATAATTCGCTACTGTAAAACTTAATATTAATAATAAAATAAATATTTTTTAAAAACAATTTTACGTTTTACAAATCAATAATTGGCGCAGTCGGTAGGATTAGTCAATCGATATTAACGAATATAATATCGATTCGTATTAACGATTTATTGACTAATTTTTGAATCATAACTTAACTTGTAACTCGTCAAAGTACGTGAGTGGTACGCAGTTAAGTGAATTGTTAAGTGAAATACGACATAAGTAACCATCAACATCCCAGTGCCAACACTTCGAACGAATATCGAAATAACGGCACCAGAACCCAGTGACGAGCAACTCGAACGAACATCGACGCCGATCACCAGGTCTCAGTTCATGGAGAAACTACTTCTTACATTGATGGTGGTACTGTGAGTAACTTATGTTGTTTTGAGATTTCAATTTAACAAGTTCTGTTAGCGATATTATTGATCTGACTCCGATTTAAAAAGAAAAAAAAATCGTAAATTTACTTTCATATTCTAACGTAGAATAATTATATTTTTTATTTTTTATAAACAAATTATTATTAAACCAAAGTAAAAATGCCAGGACAAAACGAAGCACCTGTAAACGCAGTTCCTCTTTTCCCAGTCCTAAGAAAAGAATATCTGGACATGATACCGGAATTTAAGGGTGAACGCGAACTATTGCCTAGATTTAACAATATATGCGAAAAATTAGTTACAAAATTTTACAATACAATAAATACAAATGACTTTCAAAACGAATATTTGTTGTCAAGTATTTTGGCAAAAATAAAAGGCGAAGCCGCCATTAATATTTCAAGTTGCGTAATTACTAATTGGGCACAATTAAAACAGGCTCTGCTCGATACATATGCGGATAAAAGAGATATGTATACCTTAAATATAGAAATGTGCGAATTACGGCAAAAACAAAATGAATCAGTTTTTGATTATTTTAACAGAGTACAACACATATTAAATTTACAAATATCATTTATAAGTACACGTGCTCACGATAAGCCAACCGCAACAATTTTAAGCGAATATTTTCGAAATTTTGCATTAAGAGTTTTATTACGTGGACTACAAGAACCGATAGGTCAATTAATGCGGACTAAAAATCCTTCAGATTTAAACTCCGCTTTGAATATGTTAACAAACGACTTCCAGTTCGAATCTGGACCGAAATATAATAAATCTCTAGCCATGACTCAGCAGAAACCTGCTAACAAAATAATTACTAATTACACTAGACCAAATTTAATAAAACCAACACAAACAACAAATCGTTACTTTAACTCA
Source organism: Clivina fossor (assembly GCA_963966155.1). Taxonomy (NCBI): domain Eukaryota; kingdom Metazoa; phylum Arthropoda; class Insecta; order Coleoptera; family Carabidae; genus Clivina; species Clivina fossor. The sequence goes on from CAWYQG010000030.1 coordinate 1,002,231, forward strand.
TATTCTCCTACTAACAATCTTATGAATAGAACTAATAGACAGGCCATACAGCCTAATAGATTTAACACTTTCCAACCAAATAATCGAGCAACAATCCACCATACTCCAAATCAGTATAAACCTACACCGATGAGCATATCAACAAATAATACATTCCAACCTAGACCCGGTCCTTCCAGACCATTTCAAAGACCAATGACACAAAATTACATTGCCGAAGAACTTTTCAATATTGACGAAAATACAGAACCTGAAATAACCCCCAATCCCGACGATTCAAATAACTTTGAATACTCCTGCGACAACGCAGATAACTATCCTCACGAAACCGAAATTCAAGAAATCGATGATGACTGTTTTTTAGAGCAAACAGCCTCGATTCCCGACCAATCCCCAGATTAGAACTTTTAAATTTAACAAATAACCAAAATAAACTGCCATATATAATATTTCCCGAAAACAACCTAAAAGTTCTCATTGATACAGGTAGCACAAAATCTTTCATAAAACCCGAAACTGCTCACAAACATTACAAAAATTCAATCATTCCCGATCCATTCAAAATAACAACCGCACATGGAACCTCAACAGAAAAATACAGTACACTAATTCCGACGTCAGAAATATTTAAACTAAAACAAAATTTGAATTTAAAGTTTCACATTTTTCACTTTCACGACGCATTCGATTTATTAATAGGTATGGATAACTTGAAATTATTAAAAATAGTTATCGACATTGATAAAAATTTAATCAGCACACCTTACACAAAAATAAATTTATGCAATCAAGATATTAACGACAAATCGAATATTAATCTTTCAAATTTTGAGAAAACACAAACTTTACAAATAGAACCAAATACAGAAAAAGTTATAAAAATTCCTGTAAATAAAAAGAACGGAAAAATACTAATTTCAAGCGTAAAAACAAAAGATTTAATTATTCCCGAATGTGTTACTACAGCTAATAATTTTTGTGCACTTTGCACAATTATTAACCCAACTGACAATAAAATCAATTTTAAAATTAAAAATCCACTTATTGTAGAATCATTAAATAATTATAACTGCTTTTCTAGTCCAAACCTAAATTCTGTTAATTTAGAGAATTTAAATTTTGATATTTCGGCAATTCGTACAGATCATATGAACTTAGAAGAAAAATCAGCAGTAAATAAATTATTAAAAGATTATGCTGACATATTCTATTTAGAAAATGATAAACTCACATTCACAAATCAAATCAAACACACAATAAAAACTTCAGACGAAATTCCCATCTATGCTAAATCGTATAGATACCCGGAAGTTCACAAACACGAGGTTAGGGCACAAGTAAGAAAAATGCTCGAACAAAATATTATTCGACCATCTTGTTCACCATGGTCATCCCCTATTTGGGTGGTAGCAAAAAAATTAGACGCTTCGGGTAAACAAAAATGGCGCGTAGTTATCGACTATCGTAAACTCAACGAAAAGACTATAGACGACAAATACCCCATACCAAATATTACCGACTTACTCGACAAATTAGGACGATGTCAATACTTTTCGGCTATTGATTTAGCGTCAGGTTTCCACCAGATAGAACTAGAAAAAGACGACATACCTAAAACAGCCTTTAACACTATGGACGGTCATTACGAGTTTTTACGTATGCCATTCGGGCTAAAAAACGCGCCGGCAACGTTCCAACGCGTAATGGATAACATCCTCAGAGGGTTAACCGGAACAATTTGTCTAGTTTATATGGACGATATAATCGTTTTTTCAACTAGTCTACAAGAACATGTCACTAATTTAAAACTTGTATTTGAAAGACTCAGGCAGGCTAATTTTAAGATCCAGTTAGACAAATCCGAATTTTTAAAGAAAGAAGTTGCGTACCTTGGTCATATCGTCACACCACAGGGCGTTAAACCAAACCCTGACAAAATTTCCGCCATATTAGATTACCCAATACCTAAAACACAAAAACAAATTAAAGGATTTCTCGGTCTTTTAGGCTATTACCGAAAATTCATTAAAGATTTTGCAAAGATTACAAAACCCCTCACTAAATGCTTAAAAAAAGACACTGTTATTAATGTCAATGATTCTGAATATAAAAATTGTTTCGAAATTTGCAAAACCCTACTCACAAACGAACCTATATTACAATATCCTGATTTCGATAAAGAATTCAATTTAACCTGCGACGCAAGTAACGTTTCGTTAGGGGCGGTTTTATCACAGGGTCAACTTCCGAACGACTTACCAATCGCGTACGCTAGTCGTACTCTAAATGATACCGAAATTAATTATTCTACAATCGAAAAAGAACTACTCGCGATTGTATGGGCAACGCAGTATTTTAGGCCATATCTTTTTGGAAGAAAGTTTAAAATTTATACGGATCACAGACCACTACAGTGGCTCTTTTCATTAAAAAATTGTAGTCAAAAATTAATTCGTTGGCGCCTCCGCTTAGAAGAATATGATTTCGAAATCGTTTACAAAAAAGGCAAATTAAATACGAATGCGGACGCATTAAGCCGCATCCCCGCAATCGATAATAACACTTTTCAAAATTTACAGAAAACAGAACAAGAAATAACCTCTTTAGATGAATATCAGATTTATTTAGAAAGTAAAATTAATAGTAAAATCGCAGATAACAATACTATATTCGAAATAGAAGGTAATCTTCTTGATGCCCCGTTCGAAGATAGCCTTGCTCATTGTGTAAGTAGAGACTTAAAAATGTCTTGCGGTATAGCTAAACAAATCAACAAAAAATTTCAAAATATCGAAAAATTAACTAAGCAAAACCCAAAACTTTATAATGTTATTTATCTAAAAGATAAAAATCGTTTTATAATTTATTTAGTTACAAAAAACAATTATTACGACACACCCAACAATCAAGACATATTCTATTCACTATTAAACTTGAAATTATTTTGCATAAAGAATAAAATAAAAAATTTAAGTATACCAAAATTAGGATGCGGTGCTGATAAGTTAAATTGGGTAGATGTAAAATCAATGATTCAGCATATATTCAAAAACACTGATATTAAAATAACCGTTTTTAAATTACCAAAATTAGATTTAAATATTAACGAAACTAACGGACCCGATGCTTTCTTTAAGTATATGGAAAAATTTAATAAACAATTTCAAAATAACCAAAGTCAATCAATGATAGTTGAAACCGATAATCAAATAGAAAATTTAGATGACCGCGACTCTAGTAGCGACGCCACAATACATTCAAATAAAGAAGATCCTATTATAGGAATCCCAATAGTTGAATGTCCCGTTAATTTTGGTCAAAATCAAATTATAATATCAGAAGTCGAACACAGCCCAAGTGACCCCAAAATAGAAAGAATTCACGGCAATAAACAACGAATATTAGTACAATTTTCTAAACATAATTATGAAACAGAAATAATAAAATTTATAAAAGAATTTATTGTCCCAAAAATTAAATATTACTTATATTTCGATAGCGAACTTTACGAAAAATTTAGTATAATACTTCAAAATTACTTTAAAAATTCAAAGATTAATATGATTAAATGCACACAAAAATTAACTGACGTAGAATCCGAAGACGAAATAATTGAAATTATAAAAAATTATCACACGGGAAAAACTAATCACCACGGTACCGACGATACAGAAACACGTATTAAAAGAATTTATTATTGGCCGAAATTACGCGAATCTATTCAAGCTTATATTAATAACTGCGAAATCTGCCAATTAACTAAATATGACCGAAACCCACTAAAATTAAAGTTTAATTTAACACCAACAGCAACAAAACCTTTCGAGATTATACACATAGATAGTATAACACTTGAAAGCTTTAAGTTTTTAACCATAGTAGACTCTTTTTCTAAATATGCTCAAGCATATAAGTTAAACTCAGCTCAAGGTATTGAAATTGCAAACAATTTACTAAAATTCTTCTCACATCATGGAACCCCAGAACAAATTATCTCTGATAACGGACTCGAATTTAGAAACTCGGTAGTTAAAGAAATTTTAGAATTGCACAAAATAAAAATTCATTTTATATCCTCACAACACCCAGAATCTAATGGAATTATTGAAAGATTCCATTCGACTTTAATAGAACATATTAGACTTTTTAATAATCAGTCCGAATACAAAAAAGAACCCGTAGAAAACAAAGTAAATTACGCCATAATAGCGTATAACAATACTATTCATTCGGCAACAAAATTAAAACCATTCGAAATTATTTCTGGTCACCTAGACACAAAATCACCTTTTAATATAGAAATAGAGAAACAATTAATCAATAATTATGTCGAAACCCATAAAAATAAAATGAAACTGTTATTTCAAAAAGTCAATGAAAAACTTCAAGAAAATAAAGAGAAAAAATTAGATTATCAAAACAAATCCCGCGAAAATCTTCCAAAAAATTCCTCAAAAAGTATTTGTAAAAAATAGACAAAAACAAAGCAAAACAAAAAATAAATATAACGCCGAAAAAATCAAAAATATTAACAAAAACTTAAAAACAGCTACAATCGAAACCCGTCACAATAACACTATCGAAAAAATCCATCTTTCCAATATAAAAAGGCCCCGAAAATTTATTCATAAAACTTCCGATATTTCAGGACCTTCCACCTCTCGTCCACCCTCGAGACAGAAATAAAGGACATTACTACTAACCCTTGACTACTGACATTAAATTTAGGACCAGCTAAACTACAAAGGACAAAACATACGCTCGTACATTACTATGACTTACAACCAATCATTAATCAATACCAACGCTTAAAAAATCAATACACTAGTTTACAAAACACTATTAACCGTGATGCACACATTTCCAGAGATTTCGAGAATAATAACAAAATTATTAACTATATTATAACAAATATAAATAGTAAATTTAACCATCTTAACATACATTCTGAAAACTTTAGACACAAAAGGGGTCTAGTTAACGGATTAGGTTCTATAATAAAATCTATTACCGGAAACCTAGATGCCAACGATGAAAAAAGATATTCAAAAATTCTCAATCACTTGCAAAATGATCAACATAAATTGAACGATCAACTAAAACAGCAATATTCAGTCAGTAATCAATTAATAGAAAATTTCAATACAACAATAGAATCAATTAAACACAACGAACTACAACTAAAATTAAAAATTGAACAATTATTGCATATTGTTATCGGCGGAGCCAAAAACCAAGATAAATTCTTTATTCACGACATTTATAATCAGTTATCTACTCTATTTTCACTAACTTTAAACATTTTACAAGATATCGAAAATTCTCTAACTTTTTGTAAAATACATATCATGCATCCTAGCATTATCAAAATTAATGATCTCCATTTTGAATTGAATAAAATTTATAAATACTGCAATGATAAATTTCCGCTAGAACCCAATACCGATAACATGCCAGAGTTCGAGAAATTAATTACTGTAAATTGTAAACTAAACTCTTATAAAATTATTTATTTTCTAGAAATACCTATAAATTATGAAACCAATTTCGAACTCCTACACCTTATACCTATTCCAACCAAACATCAATCCGAATATGTGACTGTCATTTCTAATAAACAATATTATTTAAAAACTAATGACAATAAATTGAAATCTCTAAACGACGTTTGTACTCGGGGAACCGAATTTCAATGTCCAAACAATATCAATGAAGTCAGTAATGATTCATGCGAAAGTAACATCATTCTAAACAACGACAATAAGAACTGCCAATATATAAAAATTGACATAAAAGAAAATCATATCGAAAAATTAAACGAAATAAATCAATATTTGGGTATATTTCCGAAGAAAGAAAAAATTCACTTAACATGCGACCACGGCGAGCAAATCAAACAGTTACAAGGTATATTCCTCATCAAACAAGATCAATGCAAGTCGAAATTTAAAAACCAATATCTAAATTTCGATGATGGAACCTTTGGAAAACCAATCGTCTTGGAAAATTTCAATATTCAATTGAACAAAAGCCAAGAACCAAAATTCACCGTAGAACTTCACAACATTCAAGACTTAACAATACCTATAAACAAATACGAAGACATCGACGATGACGTCATCAACAATAACGTCACAAACTATTTGGTTATCATATTGTATATGTTATGTATCTTTGCTATCATCTGTGCTATAACATTTACAATACGTCTTAAAAGAAAAAACAGAATCCACGATCCAAATGAAAATCGAAATTCTCCAGAACTTCAATCGATCAATCAGCCAATAAATCTACCCGGCGATGCCAGGATCTGAGGAGGGAGGAGTTACATTACAATTTCACGTACTGTACATACAACAACGTACGATAACCCGCTGACGCAGCAGTTAGCTTATAAGTTCATGTTACATTATTATCAAAAACACATGTAGAATGTTAGATAGTTAGTTTTTTCTTTAGTTAGTTCAGATCTTGCTTTACAATTGTAAACATATAATTCGCTACTGTAAAACTTAATATTAATAATAAAATAAATATTTTTTAAAAACAATTTTACGTTTTACAAATCAATAATTTATATATATATATATATATATATATATATATATATATACCGGGTGTTCGTTCGTTAAGTTCGTATGGGCGTTTAACATGTAATTTCGATAAATTGCGATATACTACTTTCTCGAGTAAAATTCGAAGAAATATTTAGAATACTTTTCGATAGGGCATAAAAAGTTCTATTATCTGGTTTTAGCTTTAATTTGCTAGCATGTGCCGTTTGGACGCTAGAATTTTTTTATGATTTTTCGGTTTTTATTTTTTTTCTCAAATATTAGGTGTAGGAAAATAAGCATGACATAGAAAAATGCGGAATAATGAGTACGATAATTGAGTGAAAAACTATTATTCTACGATGAATCGTTTAGTAGAAAAAAATTAAAAATTGAATTTTTGAAAATTTGACAAGGGGGGACCCTTGGGATTTTTTCAAAATAAGCCTTTTTTCAAAATTTCCTTAAAAAAAATCTGAAAAAATTTAGTAAAATAAAGAAAAAAATTAGCTACATAATAGCTAAGTAACTTTTTTCTCAACCTCATTCTGGTTTGGCAGGAAAAATTATTGAAAATTCTAAAATGTTTTTTAGAATTTTTAATAATTTTTCCTGCAAAATCAGTATGAATTAGAGAAGAAAGTTACTTAGCTATTATGTAGCTAAATTTTTTTCTATTTTATTGAATTTTTTCAGATTTTTTTGAGCAAATTTTGAAAAAAGTCTTATTTTGAAAAAATCCCGAGGGTCCCCCCTTGTCAAATTTTCAAAAATTCAGTTTTAAATTTTTTTCTACTAAACGATTCATCGTAGAATAATAGTTTCTTCACTCAATTATCGTACTCATTATTCCGCATTTTTCCATGTCATGCTTATTTACCTACACCTCATAGTTTTTGAGAAAAAAAATAAAAACCAAAAAAATCATAAAAAAATTCTAGCGCCCAAACGGCACATGCTAGCAAATTAAAGCTAAAACTAGATAATAGAACTTTTTATGCCCTATCGAAACGTATTCTAAGTATTTCTTCGAATTTTACTCGAGAAAGTAGTATATCGCAATTTATCGAAATTACATGTTAAACGCCCATACGAACTTGACGAACGAACACCCGGTATATATATATATATATATATATATATATATACACAAATAATTTACAGCACTTAACACTTAAACTAGTCAATTAATAAAATAATAAATAATATAAATATAATAAATAATTAAAAACAATGTAGTTATAAATAAAAAACAAATGTAAAATAACTTTTTATCCAAGACAAAAAAAACTCTTTTTCTTTGTGTATTTTTAATTTGTTCGTTTTATGTTATTTTTACATTGGAATTAGGATGTTAACAGAAAAATCACACCATTTTTAAACATAATTTATTAACAATAGCAATTAAGTCTTTCATCATACTTTGCTTCCATGAAGAAGCCACAAATTGTGGCGAAATATTGGACCTGCAATAAATTGATAGATATTTAAATGCTTCCATTTTAATAACCTACTCAATCAATTACCGTATCCCGTTTAAATAAATTTTCTTTTCAACTTATATTCACGGTAGATATTCTAAACTAATATATATATATATATATATATATATATATATATATATATATATATATATATATATATATTGTGACATTTAGATGAAGAAAAATATTAGGTGTTCAAAGTTAAAATTTATCAAAGTGTTCAAATTTTGAAATATTTTATTCATCTGATTTTTATCCTACCTGTCACCCATAATGGGCACGGCGTCAGTTGTTTGGAGGAGAGCTAGGTCGTAGGTGGGGTTGGTAGGAACTTTATTTTGTGATGTTGGTAAATTAGGTGGGCGCCAGTCAAAGCGGAATGTTGACGCAAAATTGAGAAGCTTTGACAAATCTCAAAAAGGAACTTAACAGGATAGGGATTTATTTCATTTTTCGAGAATTTGTTTCGGAAATGCGATAAATAATTAAATAAAAGAATTACTTACAATTTTGTAATACCATGTAGTTATATTGTATGATATTTAGTACAGTGTAATCTAAGTCGGTTGTTTGATATCTGCTGGTTAGCGGGTGGTCTAGCTAAAGAAGATCTTCTTCTGCGTTTTCGTCAGCGCCGAGGAGATGTCAGAATGCACAGCGCAACAAAGCGGCGTGATCATGGAAGGAGACATCATGAAAATGATCGCCCTCGAAATCGGAATACGCCCCGCGGGCTTTAGTACGTCATAAAAATCATCCATTCAATAATTCCTGCTCGATTTAGAGTATGGTCGATATCTTTCATTTGTTGGTCCAAATTCGGTTTCCACAATTAACTGGTGCTGCTATACATCTGAATCTCGCTCGGACACCGTTGAAAACGACAGCCTGTTCATCTAAACATGAGGGGGCACAGCAGATTTATCCAGAATAATAAACATGATAAAATCAAACAAATCGAACTTGAAATAAAAGTCGATACAATCGAAATCACAAGATAGGCAATAGTTTCATACAATATCATCAATATAACAAATTAAAGCAGAATCAAAATAATTTACCAGCTACAATTTAAATTACACAAATCATAAATCAACTCAAGCAATGTTAATAAATTTAGCAATCAAAAGAAATATCATAGTACAAAATTTAAGCAATAATAACATGATTCAATTAGCAAATAAAATAGATATCATAGTACAGAATTTAAGCGATAATTACATAGTTCACTTAGCAAACAAAATAGATAACAACAGGATAATCGCACGTTACAAAAGCTAAGTGAAAATAGCATAGTTCAAAAAATGATACAAGCAAAATTAAAATATTTAACTAGAAACAAAAATACGTAACTCAAAGAAAATTTAGCAATACTAAAACAAAATTACTGAACAACATTTTCTAGCTAAATAAGTCAAAATTACTTGCTCACGACAAAATCTTCAATACAAAAATAATACAAATAAAGTGATGATTTGCTACTTACGATTTACTACACGTCATTCATACAACAAAGAAAAGGGGTCACGAAGAGGGAACATAGAACATGGAACAGAGGGGGGGTCGCGTGCGCAGGAGAGACAAAACACGAAAGTACTTTAGCCGATCTAGACAGAATGTCTTTCCCGTGATTTGTAAATCCGGAAGCCAATGAACGCATTCTGATCTTATAAGCGTAGCCCACGAAAGCAAAAAGGATTCAACGAGAATCAAACCGTGGCCACAAAAAATATACTACAAACAAAATATCATCACAGCCGATATAGCTTCTTCAGCCTAAAATTTAAGCGCTGTGATAATAGCAAAAAATACGATACGATAAAGCAAAAAATCATCGCAATACGAACAATGGCACAGGGGCCTCAAAATAACTCGTATTGCAACAATCCCGAACTCTACAAAAGTCCAAACATTAAAACGTCGGTCGTTTTAATACGCGAATAAAATTATCAAATCCGTGCTCGCAGCACGGCACAAAAAAACTTGAAGATCATAACGCGCTCTAGCGAGGGCTCGAAATTTACAAATACAGACAATGATACGCACTAAAGAACTTTCACAAACGGAAAACGGAAAGGAAAATCTACTGGTCTTTACGAAGAAGGAAATGAGGATTGGAACATGAATCTGTGCTGCTTCAAGGTTAATTTGTCATCTCAAAATTACTAATCTTCAAATAAACTATAACGATACAAACTCTAATAAATTGAACTCTACAAATTATAATTCAAAACAAAATAACTAACAAAATTATTCAATAAAGAAATTGCCGTAACAAAATATAACAAAACGTAATCAAATGTAAGTTGACCATAATCGTATTCATGAAAGCAAAATTTACGTTACTAAAATAATTCAAATATCAATAAAATCTCATGAATAACAATTCAAACATAATACCAAATAAACAAATTGTCAACTTACATCTTTTCGAATCCAAGCGAACAATTTCCATCGTGAATACAAACTTTTTCTAATACCGCATGGTAAATTAACCTTCAACTATAACGACAGACACAACGAGACCAGTAGGTGATTGCTCAGAGCAGGCTGCTCACGGAAAGAGAGATATTTCACCGGTACAAGCGGTATTTATGTGCCTGCTAATTTCACAATTTAAGTCAATATTGCCAATTTACTAAAAAGTAAATACTCTATAAAATTATCAGTTTTTATACAAAATTTGACCCGTGACAAAAAGTGTTTTTGTCACACAGCCCTTCCACCAAAAAAAAAATTTTTTTTTTCATTTACAAAAAAAATTTTTAACTTTCCAACAAAGAAATATTCGTGACTCAATAAAATACTCAAATCAAAGAAAAACTAATCAATCAAAAACGGTGAAATCTCATCTCACTCAGTGCACTAAACAAAATATAAATCATGACTCAATCAGATACAAAATAATATAAATCAACATCATAAATCAAATCAGTAAGTAGCAAATATAACATAATACAAATCATAAATACTCATCATAACTAAACATGAAATGTAAGTAGCAATTACAAAAAATAATCAGAACTAAATAAATTTTCGAACTCAAATTCTCGGAAAAGTGAAAGGAAGGAATGGACTAATTCGAAGACAAAAAATCAATCAAAGCCCCACGTTGGCGAGCCAAAATTATGTGTGACATTTAGATGAAGAAAAATATTAGGTGTTCAAAGTTAAAATTTATCAAAGTGTTCAAATTTTGAAATATTTTATTCATCTGATTTTTATCCTACCTGTCACCCATAATGGGCACGGCGTCAGTTGTTTGGAGGAGAGCTAGGTCGTAGGTGGGGTTGGTAGGAACTTTATTTTGTGATGTTGGTAAATTAGGTGGGCGCCAGTCAAAGCGGAATGTTGACGCAAAATTGAGAAGCTTTGACAAATCTCAAAAAGGAACTTAACAGGATAGGGATTTATTTCATTTTTCGAGAATTTGTTTCGGAAATGCGATAAATAATTAAATAAAAGAATTACTTACAATTTTGTAATACCATGTAGTTATATTGTATGATATTTAGTACAGTGTAATCTAAGTCGGTTGTTTGATATCTGCTGGTTAGCGGGTGGTCTAGCTAAAGAAGATCTTCTTCTGCGTTTTCGTCAGCGCCGAGGAGATGTCAGAATGCACAGCGCAACAAAGCGGCGTGATCATGGAAGGAGACATCATGAAAATGATCGCCCTCGAAATCGGAATACGCCCCGCGGGCTTTAGTACGTCATAAAAATCATCCATTCAATAATTCCTGCTCGATTTAGAGTATGGTCGATATCTTTCATTTGTTGGTCCAAATTCGGTTTCCACAATTAACTGGTGCTGCTATACATCTGAATCTCGCTCGGACACCGTTGAAAACGACAGCCTGTTCATCTAAACATGAGGGGGCACAGCAGATTTATCCAGAATAATAAACATGATAAAATCAAACAAATCGAACTTGAAATAAAAGTCGATACAATCGAAATCACAAGATAGGCAATAGTTTCATACAATATCATCAATATAACAAATTAAAGCAGAATCAAAATAATTTACCAGCTACAATTTAAATTACACAAATCATAAATCAACTCAAGCAATGTTAATAAATTTAGCAATCAAAAGAAATATCATAGTACAAAATTTAAGCAATAATAACATGATTCAATTAGCAAATAAAATAGATATCATAGTACAGAATTTAAGCGATAATTACATAGTTCACTTAGCAAACAAAATAGATAACAACAGGATAATCGCACGTTACAAAAGCTAAGTGAAAATAGCATAGTTCAAAAAATGATACAAGCAAAATTAAAATATTTAACTAGAAACAAAAATACGTAACTCAAAGAAAATTTAGCAATACTAAAACAAAATTACTGAACAACATTTTCTAGCTAAATAAGTCAAAATTACTTGCTCACGACAAAATCTTCAATACAAAAATAATACAAATAAAGTGATGATTTGCTACTTACGATTTACTACACGTCATTCATACAACAAAGAAAAGGGGTCACGAAGAGGGAACATAGAACATGGAACAGAGGGGGGGTCGCGTGCGCAGGAGAGACAAAACACGAAAGTACTTTAGCCGATCTAGACAGAATGTCTTTCCCGTGATTTGTAAATCCGGAAGCCAATGAACGCATTCTGATCTTATAAGCGTAGCCCACGAAAGCAAAAAGGATTCAACGAGAATCAAACCGTGGCCACAAAAAATATACTACAAACAAAATATCATCACAGCCGATATAGCTTCTTCAGCCTAAAATTTAAGCGCTGTGATAATAGCAAAAAATACGATACGATAAAGCAAAAAATCATCGCAATACGAACAATGGCACAGGGGCCTCAAAATAACTCGTATTGCAACAATCCCGAACTCTACAAAAGTCCAAACATTAAAACGTCGGTCGTTTTAATACGCGAATAAAATTATCAAATCCGTGCTCGCAGCACGGCACAAAAAAACTTGAAGATCATAACGCGCTCTAGCGAGGGCTCGAAATTTACAAATACAGACAATGATACGCACTAAAGAACTTTCACAAACGGAAAACGGAAAGGAAAATCTACTGGTCTTTACGAAGAAGGAAATGAGGATTGGAACATGAATCTGTGCTGCTTCAAGGTTAATTTGTCATCTCAAAATTACTAATCTTCAAATAAACTATAACGATACAAACTCTAATAAATTGAACTCTACAAATTATAATTCAAAACAAAATAACTAACAAAATTATTCAATAAAGAAATTGCCGTAACAAAATATAACAAAACGTAATCAAATGTAAGTTGACCATAATCGTATTCATGAAAGCAAAATTTACGTTACTAAAATAATTCAAATATCAATAAAATCTCATGAATAACAATTCAAACATAATACCAAATAAACAAATTGTCAACTTACATCTTTTCGAATCCAAGCGAACAATTTCCATCGTGAATACAAACTTTTTCTAATACCGCATGGTAAATTAACCTTCAACTATAACGACAGACACAACGAGACCAGTAGGTGATTGCTCAGAGCAGGCTGCTCACGGAAAGAGAGATATTTCACCGGTACAAGCGGTATTTATGTGCCTGCTAATTTCACAATTTAAGTCAATATTGCCAATTTACTAAAAAGTAAATACTCTATAAAATTATCAGTTTTTATACAAAATTTGACCCGTGACAAAAAGTGTTTTTGTCACAATATATATATATATATATATTTGTGTTACGAAATTAAGTTTTTCTTTATAATTTTGTTTTCAATGTTTATATCTCGCGGTAACTGAGTATTTTATTCTTTGCTCACTAGATGACATTACATGTTACTTTTTAAAAGCGGTATGTGAAAGATATAATATATATATACAATATATGTTTTGACTGTAATAAAAAGACCACGTTATATTGAACAAGTTTTGTCGTGATATATTTTTCTACATCCCAGATCTTCAAAAATATACGATTAAAGTCATTAATCATAACAGGTTATGGGCCCAGAAACGTAAAAAAGCGTTTTTGAAGTGGTGATTAAAAAAATATAAGCAGAAAGAAAACAAGATTTTGAGTGTGTTCGTTACAAACGATTCACGTCGTAGTTGATACTAGCATACAAAATCAGTTGTGTTTTAGCTCAAGACAAAAATGGATTTTAAACATTTTAATATACAAAAATTTGATGGAAACAATTTCCAACTATGGAAATATCAGATGGAGATAATATTTCGTGCGGAAGCAGGAATGCTGGAAATCGTTGATGGAACAAAGCCACGACCAGAGACAGTAGACAACACTCAGAAAATATGGGACAGTCTCAACATAAAAGCTATGCCTTTAATTTCATCAGACAAACAGTTGTTAATTGCCCTACAACTCCTCAAATGTGGACTCGTTTAAAAGCGATTCACGAACAAAGATCATCAATTAACAAGGTAACGTTGAAACAGAATTTTTTCAGTTATCAAATGGCTGAAACAGATAGTATTGCTCAACACATAAGTAAAATAGATGCGATGGCGCAAGCATTGCAAGACGTTGGAGAGCCAGTATCAGACACAGATAAAATTGCGAAAGCACTTGGCAGTCTACCAATAAAATACAATGCGTTCGCTACGGCATGGGATTCTTACGACGAGACGAAACAGACGTACGATAATCTAACCTCAAGATTATTGAAAGAAGAGCTACGTTTGACACAATCTGAAGAAATATCTGGAGCATTTGCATCACAATGTGTCAATAAACACAAACAGAAACGAGGGCCAGCAGCAGTACAATGCAGCAGTGGTACTCAATCGAAACAAAAAGATAAAAGTAATATACAATGCTTTTATTGCAAGAAAATGGGTCACTATAGATCTGAGTGTCGAGCCAGACAGACTAAGCAAATCCAGTCGCGAGATGACAATAAAAAACATCAAGCACTTTGTGTCGAACATAAAAATATAACTACACCCACAAATGAAGACGATTGGCTTGGAAACAGTGCTGCATCGAAGCACATGTCTTTTCGTCGTGAATGGTTTACTACGTTTAAAAAAATTGAAAATAATAATGCAGTCCAAATTGGAGACGATTCTGAAATACAGGTAGAAGGCATAGGATCAATCGAAGTTTTGGCGCTGGTTAACAAAGAGTGGGAGCCACGTACAATCGAAAATGTCTACTACGTACCAGAACTTAAGAAAAATTTATTTTCAGTGGGAGCAGTAACCAGTAAACAAATGAAAGTAATTTTTGAAGGTAACAAGATGGAAGTGTACAGCGATAGATTGATTGTTTCAGGTATAAAACAAGAAAATCAATGTTACAAGATGCTTTTAAAATTAGCTACTAAAATACAGGCGAATGTCTCGACAGAGAATTTGATTATGCTGTGGCATGAAAGGATGGGACACGTGTTTAATGAAAGCAATTACGACAATGAGCATACGCAAAAACCTCATTGTTTAACATTTACAATGGAAGATAGCATACAAGAAGAAGAAGAAGATGACATACAAGAAGAAATAGAAAGTCAAACTGAAGAAGAAGAAGATGACGAAGAACAAAACTTTGCACATCATCCACAAGATGAAGAAAGAACACTTCGAGATCGAAGAACACTACGTCCACCTTCTCGTTATGACAACTACGTGTGCGCTGCGATACTTCTAGAAGAACCACAGACGTATCAACAGGCTATGTCAAGCGATGATGCTCAAAAATGGCGCATAGCTATGGATGAAGAAATGTCATCATTAAAATTAAATGATACATGGTTTTTGGAAACGCTGCCGCCAAATCGCCGTGCAATAGACTGTAAGTGGATCTTCAAGATCAAGCGTAAACCTGACGGTACAGTTGAGCGATATAAGGCACGATTATGTGCAAAAGGTTTTCTACAAAAGGAAGGCATCGATTACGGTGAGACCTTTGCACCTGTAGTAAGGTATGATTCAGTTCGTGTACTTCTTGCACTAGCCACAATTAATGATCTAAACATCAAACAGTTTGATGTAAAGACGGCATTCTTGCACGGTGAACTCACTGAACAAGTGTACATGAAGCAGCCTGAGGGTTACTCGAATGGCAATCTCAATCAAGTGTGTAAGTTACGAAAAGCTCTATATGGCTTAAAGCAGTCTCCACGCTGCTGGAACGAAAAGTTTATCGAATTTCTATCACAATTTAACTTCACACAATTGAATGCTGACAAATGCGTCTTCAGGTCGGAATACGAGAATGAAGAAGTCTACTTAGCACTTTACGTAGATGACGGACTCATCATGTGCAGAAAACACGAAGCCATTGAGAAGATCTTGACAGAACTTGGATCCAGATTTGAAATTAAAATATGTGAACCAGAATGTTTTGTAGGACTAGAAATAAAAAGGAACAGAACAACAAAAGAAATGTTTATCAATCAAGAGGGCTACATTTCAAGAGTTCTAGAAAAATTCAATATGCAGAATTGTAAACCAGTTGCAGTTCCAGCTGACTCAAACTCTGAATTGACCACTGATCAGAGCCCAAAGAATGATGAAGAAAAGCAAGAAATGAGCAACATACCATATCGTGAAGCAGTTGGCAGTCTAATGTTTGCAGCAATAGTATCACGTCCCGATATTATGTTTGCTGTAAGTCAAGTGAGCCGATTCCTTAGCAATCCTGGTCGACTGCATTGGATTGCTGTAAAACGCATTCTACGATATCTCCAAGGAACAAAAGACATCGGAATTTTGTTCAGTGGTGGTACATGTGATTTTAAGATGTTTTCAGATGCTGATTTCGCCGGTGACGTGGACACACGCAAATCGACATCGGGATATATCAGTACCATGGCAAACGCACCAATTACATGGTGCTCGCAACGACAGAAATGTGTTGCGCGTTCAACGACTGAGGCTGAATATGTCGCAGCATCAAACGCAGCCCAGGAAATCGTTTGGCTACGGGCGCTACTACAAGAACTACAGGGACCAATAGATCAACCAACGAAGCTGCTGATTGACAATCAGAGCGCTATAAAATTGGTGAAAAATGCGGAACATCACAAAATGACAAAACATATAGACATTAAAGTTCATTTTATTCGTGAGTGTGCTGAGAATAAAATACTTGAAACTATTTATGTTCCGTCTGAAAATCAACTCGCGGACTTTCTAACGAAAGCACTACCCCGCAACAAATTTAATATTAATTGTAGTTCTTTATCACTTACTCGATTTCAACAAAATCAATAAATCAAAAGTGGGAGTGTTACGAAATTAAGTTTTTCTTTATAATTTTGTTTTCAATGTTTATATCTCGCGGTAACTGAGTATTTTATTCTTTGCTCACTAGATGACATTACATGTTACTTTTTAAAAGCGGTATGTGAAAGATATAATATATATATATACAATATATGTTTTGACTGTAATAAAAAGACCACGTTATATTGAACAAGTTTTGTCGTGATATATTTTTCTACATCCCAGATCTTCAAAAATATGCGATTAAAGTCATTAATCATAACAATTTGTCTCGATCTAAAAAAGATCGAAACCATAAATGTTATCAAATTGCGGTTTCTTAGTGATGAAAGAATAGAACTTTGAACTTCTTTCGGGAGTTTTTAGCATAAGAAATATAATAATACTTACGTTAAATTATGAAATATTTTTATTGTACTCGTTTAAAAATTTACTTTAACTTTTTTTGCATAAACAAATAATTTAATATCACGTAAAACTATAATATTATATATTTATACTGTTAAAATCTTATGTAAAATTAATTCCAAATGTTTTTATTTCCAGTTGAGTTATTTTTACGGTACCTGCCCCTAAAAGAACATGGGGTCCTTCAGGATTTTATTCGTGTCCCCGGTTAAGGAACATAAAAAATTCGATTTACCAAGAAGCTAAGAGGATCCACAGCTGAAAAAGGATTTATTGGTAAGCAAATGTGCACATGGTTTATTTATCCAGTATGTAAACATTCTATATTTTCTGTATCTCCTGTATTTTTTGTAGTTATTTTCTCTGTTTCTTCTGTTAATTCTGTAGCTAAATTCTATATCTTCTATAAAGTTATTATAATATTGTAATATTTGGGGGCATTGTTTAAGTAAATATTTAGTTTGATATAATATTATTAAAATATATCAATTTACTGATTTTGCAGAATCAAGACTTGAGACAGTTGAGGATTTCTACAAGATCTGTTTTCTATTCCATGGCCATAACAACCGAATTGGATACATCCATGTGCTTCGAATACAAGAAGAAGAAGAAAATGGAAAAAGGATCTTCACAGCATTCGGATGCAAGAAAAGCGTAGGAAGAAGCGATTTATTATAATTGTATAATTTTTCTGTAAATGTTTACCTGTAAATTTAAATATATATATATATATATATATATATATATATATATATATATATATATATATATTTAACCCTATCCTATCCCTAACCCTACACTGGTAAAAAATTTCGTAGTAATTTTAGTTTTAATAAATTATTGCGCAAATTTACCGAAAAAATTTTTTTTAAGTAAAATGTAAAATTACACTAATAATTATCAATGTAAATTGTACATTGATTTTTTTACAGTGTATGTAAAATTATAACTGTAGTAAATGAAATTAGATTTTGAGTTTTACACACACAATTGTTTTAAAATAAATTTAAATAAATTCTTTTTATTTTTTGTATTTATGGAAAATTGAAAATTATGGTGTGTGTTAAATATTTTTTCGTTTTCTCATCTGATTTCATTTATAACACGACACGTTTTAGTTTTAGAATTATATAATTTATGTAAACATATGTCACGCATAAGTTTGGAAAAGTGTTTTTCGTTTTCCATTTTAGAAATCGCAAATATTTTCATTATCATTTTTCACTTTTCTTTCTGCGATGCCGAGATGTATGTATGTTATATATATTATATATATATATATATATATATATATATATATATATATATATATATATTTGTATATATTTATATACCGGGTGTTCGTTCGTCAAGTTCGTATGGGCGTTTAACATGCAATTTCGATAATTTGCGATATACTTCTTTCTCGAGTTAAATTCGGAGAAATACTTAGAATACTTTTTCATTGACAATAAAAAGTTCTATAATTTGGTTTTAGTTTTAATTTGCTAGCATGTGCCGTTTGGGCGCTAGAATTTTTTTTTTTTCTCGAAAATTATGAGGTGTAGGAAAATAAGCCTGATATGGAAAAGTGCGGAATAATGAGTACGATAATTGAGTGAAGAAATCATTATTCTACGATGAATCGTTTAGTAGAAAAAAATAAATTTTTGAAAATATTAAAAAACATTTTAGATATTTCAATAATTTTTCCTGCCAAACCAGAGTGGGGTAGAGAAAAAAATTACTTAGCTATTATGTAGCTAATTTTCTTTATTTTACTGAATTTTTTCAGATTTTTTTAAGCAAATTTTGAAAAAAGTTTTATTTTGTAAAAATCCCAACGGTACCCTTTTGAGACATTTTCAAAAAATTTTTTCTACTAAACGATGCATCGTAGAATAATGGTTTCTTTACTCAATTATCGTACTCATTATTCCTCATTTTTCCATATCATGCTTATTTTCCTACACCTCATAGTTTTTGAGAAAAAAAATAAAAACCAAAAAAACAAAAAAAACAAAAAAAAATTCTAGCGCCCAAACGGCACATGCTAGCAAATTAAAACTCAAACCAAATTATAGAACGTTTTATTGTCTAAAAAGTATTCTAAGTATTTCTTCGAATTATACTCGAGAAAGAAGTATATAGCAAATTATCGAAATTGCATGTTAAATAAATGCCCATACAAACGAACACCCGGTATATATTTAATTAATAAAGGGGTTATTTTTGCCCGAAATTGCTAGTCGCGGTTTTGAGATGTTTGCAATTAAAGATTTTTTTTTCTTGCAAACATTAATAAATTAATTAAGGGAGAAATGGTCGTACGGGGGTTGGAATTGAAATATGTATAGCAACACAAGTGTTGCTATAACATTTTCAACCCCTAACCCCGTATAATCCCTCGCTTAATTAATTATTAATGTTTGCAAGAATAGAAATCTTTAATCGCAAATATCTCGAGAACGGCTGAGAATTTCGCAAAAATAACAAAATTTGCCGTCCCCTTACAAACGATTGATAAATCAGGTACGTACTACAACATATTCAAAAATCAACCCCCTAGGACACCCCCTTATTAATTAAGTCAAGCCCTCCCCCAACAAAACTGATGAAAATATTGAAATTGAAATTTTGGTGAAATGTATTTTGTCTTATTGTTGAATAAAGTGCGTTAAAAACAGATGTTGTGTTGTATTTATGTTTTTTCCAATTTCATCCCTTAATTTAATTAAAATTTTTAATCGCAAATATCTCGAAAACGGCTGGGAATTTCGCAAAAATTACAAAATTTGCCACCCCCCTACGAACCCCTGATAAACCAGGTACGTACTACAACATATCCAAAAATCAACCCCCTAGGACACACCCTTATTAATTAAGCCAACCCCTAAAACTGTAAAATCTTTAATCGCAAATATCTCGAAAACGGCTGGGAATTTCGCAAAAATAACGAAATTTGCCGTCCCCTTACGAGGCCGCGATAAACCAGGTACGTATTACAACATATCCAAAAATCAACCTCCTAGGACACACCCTTATTAATTAAGTCAAGCCCCCCCCCCTTCCCCCAACAAAACTGATGAAAATATTGAAATTGAAATTTTGGTGAAATGTATTTTGTCTTATTGTTGAATAAAGTTCGTTAAAAACAGATGTTGTGTTGTATTTATGTTTTTTCCAATTTCATCCCTTAATTTAGTTAAAATCTTTAATCGCAAATATCTCGAAAACGGCTGGGAATTTCGCAAAAATAACAAAATTTGCCGTCCCCTTACAAATTCCAGATAAACCAGGTACGTACTACAACATATCCAAAAATCAACCCTCTAGGACACCCCCTTATTAATTAAGTCAACCCCCAAAACTGTGATAAAAATATAAAAAAAATCTCAATTTTTTCTTGTTTTCCTGATAAAATTTCGTTAAATTGTTTCATTTTACGCTTTCCTGATGCAAATCTTGCATTTTACGCTTTCTTGATGCAAATCTTGCATTTTACGCTTTCCTGATACAAATTTTGTTAAAACCCCTTAAATAAATACAATAGTAATAATGTTAATATTTATTTGTAATATAACGTAATATATTTCTTAGCAAAGAACATTTGGGTAGCTGCCTAGAAAAAGTTCAAAGTTTGTCTAAGAGATGTCTCACCTCCCAAATACAATTTAATTATTTTATATCAAAAAAGAATTATAATATAAATTAAATTCTAATTAT
Organism: Clivina fossor; assembly: GCA_963966155.1. NCBI lineage: Eukaryota > Metazoa > Arthropoda > Insecta > Coleoptera > Carabidae > Clivina > Clivina fossor. Next base: position 1,023,601 of record CAWYQG010000030.1, read on the forward strand.
TATTAAATAATTAATAATTAATAATAATTCATTTGGTAAGAAAATTAACCGATAAATGATTTATTTAATAAGAAATTTCGTTTTCTAACAATTTTTTTCAAGAATATTAAATTTCACAAGAATTTTGAAAGATTTACATAAATTTAATGGACGCGGTGTTATTTTTTAATATTTGAGAAACTAGGAAATTTCAAAAGGGTGTTCATAAAATAGATTAAGTTTATTTTACTATCAATATCAAATAATAATTGTATTTCGAAATAAAATAAAAAATACATAAATCTAAGGAAAACAAGAAATATTAATATATTTATTCAAATTTAGAGCGTTTTTCTCTTTTTACGAGCAGTCATTTTTAGATATAATAATTATAGATCAATGAAGCATTGGGCAAAACAAAAAAAAAAGATTTCAAAATAAAATGTTACCTATTCTAACCTAACAAATGTACAGATAAAAAAAAACAAAATTGCCATGTTAAATACTTCACTGACAGAAACATAACCTAACCTAGGAGCGAGCACCTTTAGCTGTAGGTGGGCGATTGAAATAATAATATTAAGGTATCCGAACAATTCACCGAAAACAATTCATCGAAAACAAATTCACCGAAGTACCAATTCACCGAAAAACAATTCATCGAATAACCAAATGGAATTGAATTAAATTAAATTAAAATTAATATTAGAAAGTAGCTATTTATACATACGGTATGTTTACGCAATTGGCTATTTAGGGTAGGTTAGGTTAAGTTGGTTTAGTTGTTTGGTTTTTTCATTTTGTATAAATAGCCAATTTTGTATACATACCGTATGTATAAATAGCCACTTGTCTAATATTAATTTTTAATTTAATTAAATTCTATTTCAGTTGGATATTCGATAAATTGTTTTTCGGTGAATTTGTTTTCGGTGAATTTTTTTCGGTGAATTTTTTTCGGTGAATGGGGTACTTGCACATTTTTTTTTTTTTATGTTAATACAAAGAATATGTTATATAAAATTATGATGTATCAATATTTTTTGTTATCGATGCATATTTTCGTAGATTTAATGAATTTAATTCAAACGCATAATATTTCGCGCGAAAACGCTCTGGCGCGCGTACCGTAGGTACGTGACGTCACGCTTTAGTAAACATTACAAGACGCGCGCTCTGTATAATAGCATACTGTTTGTATTTGATTATTTTATCTGTTCACAAATTAAATTAATTAGAGAAATGTTGAAAATACAATGAACTGATATTAATTATTTGATTTTCTTTGATATTTTTCAGATATTTTGATATAAAATATGAAATACTTTTCATTCATATTTTCAGAACATTAAATGTTGTGCATATATGTAATCATATAACCTCAACGAAGTTTATAAGCTTTAAACTGAAATATGTAAACACTGAAATTTGGTATATTTTATAACTTTCATCTATTTCTATATTATATCATTTTCTATATTTATATTTAGTCCGTTAGCCGTACTGATAATTTGTGTAAGTTGGGGCATAAGACATCACAATATGTTGCTAAAAATGAACAACTAGCAAATTTAGTAACTTCAAGCACTAACTTAAATGAAAAATATAAAAAAGAATTTTTTATGTTTAACTTTATTTCAACATATAAACAAATACTGAATGACCTTATTTAGTTACCGTTAATTAAATCGTAGTGAATTTTCCTGTGATGAATGTTCTTGCGATGAATTTTCTATAAATCATGTTTGTCAAATACCTGTGGTTCACCTAGTTATAATATTTGTTTCAATTATAATCGATAATAATTTCATAATTAACGTTCAATTCTTTCATTTACTTAGTTTATGAATATTAATTGTATAGGAATAGGTATTATTTTTTTACAGTAAATATATGTTTATAAATAAATTTTATTTGTTTACTTTCGCTTATATAAATTTTTAGTTAAAAAATAATAATTTAAAATTATTAAAAATTTCAAATTATTATATTTGAAACAATTTTACATTAAATCGGCTATCATAAAAGCGTCAACTTTGGGAAGGTTAGGTTAGGTTAGGTTAGGTTAGGTTAGGTTAGGTTATCCGACTGAGCTTTTACAAATTCAGCGTCAACCATCGTATAATTTAAAAGGGTAATGTTCTTCTTTTACAAATTATTAAAAACAAAATATTAATTTCACCAGAATTTAACAAATTAAAAGCAAATGTTTAACGGTTTAAGCACGTATGACTATTGAATTCGCCGTGTTTACTAAATGGCTACGTCACACTAGCAGCAACCAATCATAGCGCGTTTTCAGTCACGTGATTTTTCGAGTTATTTTAACAATTTTAATTTTCAATTATTTTAAAAGGAGTTAATTATTAGTATGAATTTTACATACTGTTAACTTCTACATATATTTATCCAATAAAATTTGACATTTTAACACCATTTCGTGTTTTACGCAAGTACCCTATTGTCCGCGACCCTAATATTAAGAATAATAAAACAAACAAACAAAATAAAAATGATTCATATTCTACACTTGCGTATTATCTATTTATAACAACACGCATTATTAATTATTATGCATGCGTGTGTGTGTTGTTATAACTGTTTCTCTTTGTATTATGGACTGACGAAATGAAATGAAATTTCTTTCCGAAACTCTTTCCGGAATGAATCTTCTTAGAAACGTCCAAACGGACCACGTAACTGACGGACGCGTCGTGCTCGATGGCGGGTTGCAAAATTCCCACGAACGGGACTATCGGATAAAGTGCCACGACCTCGGGCTACGCCCCCCACATCTGGAAATTGAAAATCAATAAATAAACTGTCTAATATCTAATATAAATAATATAATGTTTTTTTTTAAAACATTGGCCCGTATTCTCACCTCACTTTTTCCAAAGTGCTTTTATCCATTAATTTCAAAATAAGTTTCTACTTTTGTTTTTGATCAAATATGAATAATTTTACTATTTTTGATCATTTTTATTATATTTGCTATTATAAAATTTCAATAAACTATTATAAATTGCTTAATAAATAATTTTAAGTAAACGTCAAAAGCACTTTTGGCAAAAAAATCACTTTTATAAATGAGGTGAGAATACGGACCATTATGTTTTATATGATTCTATATAAAACATTTTTGATCTATTGTCCCTGAAATGGTATCTTTTAGGATCAAGTGTAGCTTGTTGCAGAAGGACGAACGGAGAGTCAAAATTAATAAATAACTAGTAATTGACGGAGATCAGTCTTTTATATGTTTTTATTAACTGTTAAACCAACGTTTCGGCAATCTTTATTGCTTGCTTAAGGAGAAGTTCTCATCTAAACGACTAAAAAGTACGCAAATTTTGGAAATTTTTTATTCGTAAATGAAAAAACATAAAAAAAAAACGGTTTGGGTTTCAAAATATGTTATTTTAGTCTTTATTTTCAAAAATTGTCGTAAACTGCGTGAATTGCAGCGTCTCTGGATTTATCTAACAAAAAATGAACAAAATGGTACAAAAGTAAGCTAAATTTACTGAAGTATAAATCTATAAAATTTACAAATTGTTTGTTTTAACTATTTTTTTGTGGTAAAAAAGGCCTAAAAGTCGACCTTAAAGTTTGCGATCGTATCACATCGTCAAATTTTAAGTTATTTCCACGTTCTTAGGTCTATACTCCAGTAAATTTAGTTTACTTTCTGGCATTGTTGTTAATTTTTTGTTACAGATAAATCCAGAGACGCTGGATAGGAAATTTAATAACAATAAGTAATATATTATTATTTATAATTAATATATTATAATATATTCTACGCACTCATGCCATGATGTTGTTGTTGTCTACCAACACCGCTTCCAGAAGATCCACTCCCACTCCGCTGTTGTTGTTTCTGGTGATAATGTTGTTGTAGTGTTTCATTCCAGACAATCGGAGTGAGACGACGGGGATGGCGATGACGGAACGGGATCCGATTCGATCGGCGGGCAGTCGCTAGCCCACGGCCATGCGAACGCGATCGGGTATTGCTACTGGGTGATTCGGTAGCTTCGGCTTTGCGACCTTCTTCAATCTAGGACAATAAAAACCATAAATTTTGATATGTAACAAAATTTAGAAATGTATATGGGTAAACCCATATATATATATATATATATATATATATATATATATATATATATATATATATATAGACCACTTTGACATTTTTCGGAAAGTTGGCAACACCAAATTTTGATAAATAATAATAATAATAATAATAATTAACTCTTTCGGTAGTTACTTTGTGAAATTTGCATATTAAAATAAATTAATAAAACACTTTTTTAACTTTGATAAACATTGACAAACATTACGACAATGCCAATGTTTGGCGAAACTGTGAAAAAGTGTGAAATTATCAAAGTTAAAAAAGTGTTTTATTAATTTATTTCAATAATAATAATATTGTTTATTAATTTATCAAACAATTTACATGATTAGGTCATTAATATATATTTCCATTTAAATGCTAATTCATTTTACAAATAAAATTGAAAAAAAATCTTCAAAACAATAATAAAAATTGAACAAATTCTTGTATACAAGATTTTCATTTATTTATAATTAGAAAAATAATGAAAATTACCTCTGATTATTAAAATATTTTTCAATGTATTTTTGCATTTAAACTATTTAAAGATTATTCGTAAAAAAAATACACCTTCCTCAAAAGTGATCCCTAGTTTCATTTCAATTTCAATAACAAACAAGATTAGAAGTATATGGGTAAACCCATTAATATAGACCACTTTGACATTTCTCGGAAAGTTGGCAACACTAATAAAATTATAATTTATGTGGGCACTAGAAAAAACTTTCCTAAAAATTTGATCAAAATCGAATAAATAATGGTTCCAAATAAAAAATATAATTTCATCTCCCATAATTTAATAGTAGCCACAATAAATTTTTAAAAAAATTTATGATTTTTTTCTCGATAAGTTGAGGCAACACTGTATTTTATTAAAATTGCATAATTTATTTATGCACTAGGAGAATTTTTTTTATGAAAATTTGATTAAAATCGGTTAAATAGTGGTCATTATAAATATTCTAAAAATTTTGTAATTTTTTTCTCGGAAAGTTGGCAACACTGGATATTAATAAAATTATATAATTAATGGGAGCATTACGGATATCTTTTCTAAAAATTTGATCAAAATCGGATAAATAATGTAGCCAATATGAATTTTTAAAAACTTTAGTAATTTTTTTCTCGGAAAGTTGGCATTACCGGAAAAAATCAGAACCACATGACCATCTTGGGCACTAGACAAATTTATCCTAAAAATTTCATTAAAATCGGTTAAACCGTCCTAGGAGGAGTTGCGGCCACAAAATTTTGACTTACGACTGGGTTGAGCTGACGACGCATATCCGTACACTCACTTATAAACTAAGTTCAGATTCGTCTGATCTAGAGGCTATATAAAATTTTTTTTTGCTAATGTTACAAACACCGTACCAATCAAACTGGTAGTAGTAAATAAATACCTCTGTATCTTCCATAGCCTGGGGTTTCTCGCCCTCCGAACTAACCCCATCCATTCCCTCCTCGCTCTCCAGCAGCTCGTCGCCACCGACGACAACATCGTCTTGACCATCGGGTGCACCAGGTGTCAGTGTTGGTGTAGATCGTCGACCTTCAGCTGTTGTACCACTTGGACCTGCAGAAGCTGGACCCGCCGAAGAAGCTCCACCAGAATCACCAACATCATCACCACCTCCTGGTGCAGGTTCATTATTCCGATCCTGTTGCGATGATGTTTCAGCCTCGTCGTTGTTGGCTAGTGTCACCGTTATTAGGGGAATATCTAGAGAGATTGGTGGGGAGGAATAAAATTCAATTTTTTATATTGATGCTTACTGCATTATTGTATAGATGACGTTAGTAGTATTTATTATTAGGCGCTGTCTATTTTACCACGCTTATATTAACTCACTCTGTTGTCGCGGTCAGTCACGGCAAATTTTGTAACCAATTTTTAGACCACTTCCTATCATTTGATCTCACTGAAATTTTGCATGTAGTTTCATTTCAGGAGACAACACAATATTATATTAAAAAAAACCGATTACAAGATATGACACGTTTATATTTATTTTTTTAATACAACTAATGACAACTGTCACATGAACTATATTTTTTGTTCAATTAACAATTGAATAATGTAAATGACAGATAAATTAGCTAATTTTTCCAAATAATTAGTTACCATAAATATGTAGTATTAAACGAATAAATCGAATGTAAAATTATTCATTTTTGTAATCCCATCACCACCTGTCTGAATATAGCCTTTTTTGTTTTCCTTGAAATGGCCTTAAACAAGGTTTATTTCTACGTACAATTATACAATACAATTCCGAAGCACTTCCCTCCTTGTTTGTTTTAACCAATCTCTCGCTGAAGAAGTGCTCCGGAAGCACACGAAACGTCGAGTTTTATACCCAGAAAATCCCACAAATGAATAAATAATTCATTCTCAAGTATTTTCTCGATAAACCTTGCAAAATTAGAAATATCCCACGAATGCTTATGATGTCACTGTAAAAGCTCGAAAAATTGGTGAATCCTAGGATATACACGTGTTAAACCTAGGATTTTAGATTAGATATAGTAAATGTACAATTTTGGTCTTTTACTAAGCCAAAGTGGTCAGGTTAGGTTAGGTTAGTTAGTGGCGTGTCAGAAGTCCGAAATTATATTAATGATACATTTTTTCGTAGTTTTATCACATGAAATTGGTAAATCCTACACTGTAAAAAATCGGTGTAAATTTACAATGATAATCATGGTAATTTTACTATGAGTTTCACTATAATTTTCTTTTTTTTTGTAAATATTACAGAAATTTTATAATATTATTTGAATTTTACAATTTTTATGTATTTTTACATTTGAATGCTTATTTTATGTAATTATGCAAATATTTTTATATAAAAATGTAATAATTACATTAATAAATGTAATATTTACAACAGTAAATGTAATTGTTACATTTATTAATGTACGCATAAATGTAATATTTATATTCATAAATGTAATAATTACTTAAAAAAGTGGAAATATTACAAGTAGTTTTATGTAAATTTACTTAGCAAATGTAATATTAAAATGTGTTACATATTTTAATTAAATAAAATAATTTTTGTAAAAATACATTTTTTGTAAATTTACAATGATTATCGTTGGCAACAAAGTGTAAAATTTTTTTACAGTGTAAGTTTAGCGCGTCTATCCTAAGATTTACTGTTTTTCAAGCTTTTACAATAACATTTATAATACAAATACACCAACCTGACTCATCCAACTGCGACAGATCAACCCTGGTATCATCAATCCCATCACCTTGACTCGCAACCCCAATCCCTCCACCACGACCTGCTGAAGCCCCCGATGATGTTTCACCAAAAGTAAACCTTCCGCTAGGTACATGCGGTGAACTGACAGCTTCACCGAAGCCATCTGTGCGACGTGGCACATAGAGGGTGGGTGTGGATGGTACAATACCATCATCACCACCGCCAGCTTCATCGTAGCCACCACGGTGTAGCAAAAGGTGGCTGGTGGATTGTTGCTGACGCGACGACGATGACGAGGAGGAGAGTGTTGTTACCTGGTTACGGTTACGAGGGAAGATTGGAACAGATGGTGTGGCTGATTGACCTTGAAAACACAGATATATTAGATTAAATATTAAATACTAAAACAAGATTAGAAGTATATGTGGGTAAACCCATATATATATAGCCATATGACCTGACATTTCTCGGAAAATAATTATTGAAAATTCTAAAAAAAAACATTTTAGAATTTTCAATAATTTTTCCTGCCAAATCAGTACGAGTTAGAAAAAAAAAGTTACTTAGCTATTATGTAGCTAATTTTTTTCTCTATTTTACTGAATTTTTTCAGATTTTTTCAGCAAATTTTTGAAAAAAGTCTTATTTTGAAAAAATCTTTTCAAAATAAGATTTTTTTTCAAAATAATAATTTCTCCTCTCATAGCATGCTCTTTTATTCCTATACTACTTGGAATCTTTCTCACCAAGTGGTCTATATATATATATATATATATATATATATATATATATATATATATATATATGGGTTTACCCATATACTTCTAATCTTGTTTAAAGATGTTATCACTTTTCCTTGCAAATCAAAGTGAATAAAACCCAAACCAAAAATCCTTCCTACCTTCACTACCACTACTGATAGCTTCCGATTGCGATGCAAGCGATGCACCAGGTGCCTGTTGAACCCCACTATTCACACCTCCATCGTCACGTTCCGCGCTCCGACCTCCACCACCTCCTTCCTCACCATTCGAACCACCAACCCCACTCTGTTCCGGAGCGGCAGAGATACTCGAACTGGAACCACCACTCTGATTCGATACTTCGCTGCTATCGTCTATGATTTCAACTTCGTTATTCGGATGGTCTTGCACTCCGCCGACAGGTTCAGATTCGTCCATTTCGTCGTGGCAGTCGGCATCGTCGTAGGTTAGTTCTTGTTCCTATAATTATTATTTTAATTTATATTTAATTAATTCAATCGAAATTTTATGAAAATAATACTTGAATAATATTATAGCCTGTATTCTTTTTACCTAAAATTTACTGAGATCTCACATACTAAATAAATGAATTCATAAAAGACACTTATGACAAGATTAGAAGTATATGGGTAAACCCATATATAGACCACTTTGACATTTCTCGGAAAGTTGGCAACACAATATCTTTAATAAAATTATAATTTACGTGGGCATTAGGAAATACTTTTCTGAAAATTTGATCAAAATCGAATAAATAATGTAACCAAAATGAATTTTTTTAAAATTTTGTGATTTTTTTCTCGATAAGTTGGCAACACTGTATTTTGTTAAAATTGCATAATTTATTTAGGCACTAGGAAAAACTTTTATGAAAATTTGATTAAAATCGGTTAAATAAAATGGTCAAAATAAATTTTTAAAAATTTTAGTAATTTCTTTCTCGGAAATTTAGCAACACTGTATTTTGTTAAAATTACATAAATTATATGAATACTAGGAAAATCTTTTGTGGAAATTTGAGTAAAATCGGTTAAATAACATGGCCATAATAAAAAATTTAAAAATTTAGTAATTTTTTTCTCGGAAAGTTGGCAACGCTGGATGTTAATAAAATTATATAATTAATGAGAGCATTAGGGAAATCTTTTCTGAAAATTTGATCAAAATCGGATAAATAACGTAGCCAATATAAATTTTTAAAAAATTTAGTAATTTTTTCTCGGAAAGTTGGCATCACTGGAAAAAGCAAAATCACATGACCATCTTGGGCACTAGACAAATTTATCCTGAAAATTTCATTAATATCGGTTGAACCGCCTAGGAGGAGTTGCGGCCACAAAATTTTGACTTACGACCGAGCGAGCGAGTGAGCCAGCGAGCTGACGACGCACACACATACACCCACACAAACTAAGTTCAGATTCGTCATCTAGGAACTATATAAAGGATTTCTATACACAATTTTTTTTTTTTGAAAATGTTACAGACACCGTACCAAACGCTATACTACTTTTTCCTTGCAGTGAAAGTGCGGAAAAGTACTATAGTCAGAATCAGAATCGGAAGAAACACGGAGAAAACAAGAAAGCAAGATTTTTTAATTTCAAAAATTAAATTATATATAATGATAAAATATTTGCAAATACTTTTAATTCGTGTTTCAAATAACACTTGAGAACTTTACTTACTTGTTTTTCTGTAACATTTTCAATGTAATTTTCAATTTTTGGTCGCTTTTCTTTATTTAAGCGCAACAGTGTAGCTACTATTTCATCTTCGCTATCAGATGAAGAAGATGAATCATCGAGTAAATCTTCCAAAATACTCATCAAATTTATTTTTCCTGTCGCCATATTTGAAATAGTACGTTGAAAACGCTATTAAAAAGAAAAGAAAAAAGAAAAGTATGTCCTATGCCGCTATTCTGGTCATCACATTTAAATTTAAAGATCTTTAGCTTAAAGCAAACTTTAACTTAACGACTTAAAGAAATTTAAATAAAGCAATTCTGGTCATGCATCTTTAAGCTTAGCAATTTAAAGAATTTTATTCCTAAGTTGGCAATGCTGTGCACTTGCGCAGTATGTTATCTTTAAGTGGAAAACTGTCAAAACGTGTCCATTTGCATAATAGTAAATTGCTATTAACACTTTTAGGTGGAATGGTATGGAATCGGATCGTTCAGATGCGGATATATATATGGCTTCAATTTATTAATAATGTTAATTACTACTAATTTTTTTAAGCAAAAATCAATTAAAAATTTGTTGTTAGTTATTTCGAATGTATTTAAATTGTCTCGTAATATTTTTCTTTCTATTCTTGTATTGTTCCTATAAAAATAATTTTATTTTATTAAGCCTACATTTAACGAAACATATATATTATTTAATTACTTTCTTTTCAAAATCATCTAGATATAGGAAAACTGCAAACATTTCTATATTCATTTTTATGCAAATATTTTTCACACCAATATAAATTTCAACCTTTTCTGACAACTACTTAAAGTAACCTCAAATTTAACTGTTAAAGCACCTCCCATATACATTTAAATTTAAAGGACTTTAAGCTGAAGATTTAAGCTAAAGTTGTGACCAGAATTGAAATTTACTTAAAGTTCTTTAAATTTAAAGATTTAAGCTAAAGTTCATGACCAGAATAGGGGCACTAGTGCCCACATAAATTATAATTTATTATTAAAATACAGTGTGCTGCCAACTTTCCGAGAAATTTCAAAGTAGTCTATATATATATGGGTTTACCCATATACTTCTAATCTTGTTTTTCTTGTTTACGTCTATGAAAATTCATTTTGTACTTAACCTCTTACTTTCACACAATAACAAACTGGTATAGAAACACTACGTACATTTTGGATGTTGGCAAACCTAACCTAACCTAAAAGTATGAACATGCGCCTTAAATTAACAGTTTTAACCACTATAAAGACGATTCTAGTTTCCAATCTAGTATGTAAACTAGTCAAAGTTTCTAGCCGAATCTAGTATAATGTAAATCGAGTTTAAGGGCATTTCAAAGCAAACAAAAGGCTATATTCAGACAGGTGATGGGAATACAAAAAAGGATAATTTTACATTCGATTTATTCGTTTAATACTACATATTTATGGTAACTAATTATTAGAAAAATTAGCTCATTTATCTACAATTAATAATTTAATAACAATTTTTATATTGAGACAGAATTAACATATAAAAAAATTAATCAAATATTTAATTGTTAATATTTTTTTTGTTTATTATTCTTTTGATTTCCAAAAAATATATGTGTTGTTAATTGTAATAAAGATTAATCATATTTTTTTTCAAATAAAAAACATGTGTGAGATAAGAAAAATTGCATTTTTCAAGAAAAATGATGAAAATTATTTTTTTACAAATAAACTGCACATAAATAAATTCTGAAATTAATACATAAGTACTATAATATCAATTAACAACATATATATATTTTTTGGCAATCAAAATAATAATAAACAAAGAAAATATTGACAATTACATATTTGATTAATTTTTTTTATATACTAATTCTGTCTGAATATAAAAATTGTTATTAAATTATTAATTGTACATAAATTAGCTAATTTTTCTAATAATTAGTTACCATAAATATGTAGTATTAAACGAATAAATCGAATGTAAAATTATCCTTTTTTGTATTCCCATCACCTGTCTGAATATAGCCTTTTGTTTGCCTTGAAATGGCCTTGAATTAACAGTTTTAACTACTATAAAGACGATTCCAGTTTCCAATCTAGTATGTAAACTAGTCCAAAGTTTCTAGCCGAATCTAGTATAATCGAGTATAACTAAATTAAACCTCCCTCTCTCTCATCAACCCTTACCAATTAGAACCGTGTGAACTAACGTTAAATGTAACAATTAATAGTTTCCGAATGTGAAATTCATAAAAAAACTTAGTTTAAAACAGAACTTATGTTAGGTTAGATTAGTATTTCAAAATTTATAATATCTTTGAATAACATAAATAAATTATAAATTTCGGAATACTAACCTAACCTAACCTAACGTCTATTTTAAACTAAGTTTTTTATGAATTCTAATTCTAATTCTCCCTCTCATCAACCCTTACCTCCATTTCGTATGCATCCCCTTCGCCATCACCACTCTCCTCAAACGGTGCATCATCATCCGCCTCCATCATCATCATCATCATACCCTCCTCTTCCTCCTCCTCTTCTTCTTCACCTTCACCAGCATCCGCCTCACCCTCATCGGGGCCATCGCCGTCATCCTCCGACAGGACAATCACCACGTCAGCGTCCTCCTGATCCAGTTGGGAACTAGTTGGGACTTGGTATTCACCGGATTCGGTTACGCCCTGGAAGACTACGGCTTCCGGAACCTAAATTTCGGGATAGATTCGGAGATTTAATATAAAACTATTACGGATTGAAGTTAGGTTGGGATCTGTATTAATAATATAATTATAAAATAAAATACGTACGGATTTGAAGTCATCATATAGAATATATTCATAACCGTTTATATTAATTTTGCTTACATTGCATGTCCAATCCTAACAAAAACCAATAAAAATTAAAAATAACTGAACGGAAAGTTCGTATGGGCGTTTAAACATGCAGTAATTTGCGATATACTTTTTTCTCCAGTAAAATTCGAAGAATACTTTTTAGAATACTTTTTAATAGACAATAAAAAGTACTATATAGAACTTTTTTATGCCCTATCGAAAAGTACTCTAAGGATTTCTTCGAATTTAACTCGAGAAAGAAGTTATATCGTAAATTATCGAAACTGCCATTTACTGCAGCAAATAAAACAGTTAAAACGCAAGGGATACAATTAAAATAAATCGGATTATTATCATTATTATTATTATTATTATTAGGGTCCGGACAATTCACCGAAAACCGTTCACCGAAAACAATTCATCGAAAACAAATTCATCGAAAACAAATTCACCGAAGTACCAATTCACCGAAAAACAATTCATCGAAAAACAATTTATCGAATAACCAAATGAAATAGAATTAAACAATCTAATCTAATCTAACCTAATCTACCCATCACCCCTCCGTAAAGTGTTAAAGAAAAAAAAAGAAAAAAATAAATACGCCTTTTTTAAAGACAATCTTAATATTCATAATATTAAGAATGAGGTATGTATACGCAATTGGCTATTTATACATACTAAAAAAAAAAACCTACAAAACCAACCTACTAACCTAACCTTTCGTAACCTAACCACTTTCTAATATTAATTTTAATTTAATTTAATTCTATTTCAGTTGGTTATTCGATAAATTGCTTTTCGATTAATTGTTTTTCGGTGAATTGGTACTTCGGTGAATTTGTTTGCGGTAAATTGTTTTCGGTGAATTGTCCGGATACCTTATTATTATTATACATTATTCCGGAAAATTGTGTAATCTTTTTTTAATGTGGATGGGCACAAACCTGCGTTCGTGTCCGCTTCGCCTGCTGTTGTATTTTACCACTAGCATCATCCCCCTGTCCTCCGGTGGAACGATCCCCCTCCGTCGTTTCCCTGGGTCGTTTATGACCTCCAGCCTGGGTCGTAGTGACCGTATTCGAGCTGCTCGCCTGCTGACTAGTTCCACCAGTTCCAGCTGCAACAGATGCAACTGCAACTGCACTGGATGTGCTAGGTGCAGCTACAGCTGCTGTTGCACCACTAGTACTACTACTCAGTTCAACGTTTGGTGTTTGAGAACTGCTGGTTGAGGTTGATTGTTGCTGTTCGATGCGTGGCATCACCATGGCAACGGCGGCTTGTTGGGGTTGGGATTGGGGTTGTTGGGATTGTTGTTGGTGATGGATTGGTTGTTGGGGTTGGTCCATGGGTTCCTGGTCCATGTCTTGCTGGGTGGATTCGGCAGCAGAGGGTGGTTCTTCACGGCTGCTCATACCTGGTTAAGGATAGTTTTATTAATGTTTTAAAAACTTGGAACTAGATTAAAGATAAATTAAACACAGATCAAAAAAACATAGATTAAATACTGATTAAGCCCTTTTCAAGGCAAACAAAAGGCTATATTCAGACAGGTGGTGGAAATCCTAAAATGAATAATTTTACATTCGATTTATTCGTTTAATACTACATATTTATGATAACTAATTATTAGAAAAATTAGCTAATTTATCTACAATTAATAATTTAGTAACAATTTTTAAATATTCAGACAGAATTAGCATATAAAAAAAAATTAATCAAATGTATAATTGTCAATATTTTCTTTATTTATTATTATTTTGATTGCCAAAAAATATCTATGTTGTTAATTGTTATTATAGTACTTATGTATTAATTTCAGAATTTATTTATTTGTAGTTTATTTGTAAAAAAAATAATTTTAATCATGTTCCTTGAAAAATGCGATTTTCTCTTATTTCACACATACATTTTATTTAAAAAAAAAATATAATTAATCTTTATTATAATTAACAACATATATATTTTTTGCAAATCAAAATAATAATAAACAATGAAAATACTGACAATTAAATATTTGATTAATTTTTTTCTATATGCTAATTCTGTCTGAATATAAAAATTGTTATTAAATTATTAATTGTACATAAATTAGCTAATTTTTCTAATAATTAGTTACCATAAATATCTAGTATTAAACGTATAAATCGAATGTAAAATTATCCTTTTTTTTTGAATTCCCACCACCTGTCTGAATATAACCTTTTGTTTGTCTTGAAATGGCCTTAATCAGTATTTGATCTATGTTTTTTTGATCTGTGTTTAATCAATCTTTAATCTATATTTAATCAATCTTTAATCTATACTTAATCAATATTTCTCCACTTCTCACATTCAAACCAACACAACAAAAAAAACCTTCGTAAACAAAATACAAACCACCCCTCCCACCCATCCCTACAATTATCATCCCCAATTATAATTGTCATAACCTACAATTACAATTATCATCCCCAAAAAAAAACCGCAAATCTCTTCTTACCAATCGTAGCCTGTTGCGTGGGCGGTACAACAACCTGCCGAACCCCTTGCACGACCGAACTAGTCGTCGCTGCCGAACTAGTCGCCGGCATATAATCCGTATGTGAACTAATCGGACTGGATGACATAACCACATCCAACGAACTATTCCCGGTGGTATGAACCAGTTGTTGTTGTTGTTGTGGTGGTACCAGGACAGCTGTAGCTGTATTCGGACTGGTGTTGGAGTTGGCAGCACTGGTTTGACTGGTGGGTAAAATGGCGGCGGTACGAAGTTGAGACATTGGGCGTATGCTTGCGAATGGTGTTTGATTGTCACGCCATGGCATTACGGTGGCGCTTTGTTGTTGGGGGTTTGAATGACCTTGATACAGAAAAAGAGAGAAATAATATATACATGTATATATACACTGTAAAAAATTAGTGTAAAATTACAATAATAATCATGGTAATTTTACAATGAGTTTCACTGTAATTTTCATTTTTTTTTTGTAAATTTACTAAAATCTGTAAATATTACAGAAATTTTATATTATTTGAATTTTACAATTTTTATGTATTTTTACATTTGAATTATTTTATGTAATTATACAAATATTTTTATATAAAAATGTAAAAATTTATAAATGTAATAATTACATTAATAAATGTAATATTTATATTATTAAATGTAATATTTTCAACAGTAAATGTAATTGTTACATTTATTAATGTAAATATGTAAATGCATAAATGTAATATTTACATTCACAAATGTAATAATTAATATTAAAAGTGGAAATATTACAAGTAGTCATGTAAATTTACTTAGCAAATGTAATATTATCCTAGGATTTACCAATTTTCGAGCTTTTACAGTGACATAATTATATAATTGCTAATTATAGAGAATTTTACTAAAAATTTTAAGGGATTTTAAAGAATTGTCTAAGGTTTTAAAGAATTATAGAAGATTTTATTAATATTATAAGGTATTTTAAAGAATTTTCTAAAATTTTTAAAAAATTATACAAGATTTTAACTAAAAAAATTAAATTTTTTTAAAAAACTGTCTAAGATTTTAAAGAATTATAGAAGATTTTATTAATATTTTAAGGGATTTTAAAGAATTTTCTAAAATTTTAAAAAATTATAGACCTAACCTAACATTTATAATATATTAGTTTTAAATTACACTTGAAAAAAAAAATAACAAAATTACAGAAAAATATCAATAAAATTTTAGAAAGTGGCTATTTATACATACGGTATGTATACACAATTGGCTATTTATACATACAGTATTTTTACGTAACTGGCTATTTAGGAAATATTTACTTAAAAAAATATTAGAACTGTTTTTAGCATTATTTATATATTTTAAAATTTTAAATATTAAATATAATTTGATATTATAATAAAAGCAACAATTAATATTTAAATCTTAATTACTTTTAACTAAAATTGCTATAAAAGAAACTATGAATACGAGCCATTGTATTTTTAAATTTCATTGCAAAAGTTCTTCTTACGTAATGAAGTTTTATAATGATTTGTTTATAATGTTAACAATTTCAAAAATATTTCATTAAATTATTGCAAAAAAATTGCATGTCGTAAAATACATTTATTTATTTTTTCATTTAATCTAGTTTTTTGTCTTTTTTTTTTTAGTTAAAATATAATAATTTACCCAGCATGACTTGTATAAAACCGGATTTCAAATGTTTCTGATAAGAATAAAAAATGGTTATTATTATCGTTTATAGCTTACTTCTATCAGTTCAAAATAAAAATAGAAACTTCAAGTGATATTTACCTGACATTGGTTTAATATTCGCAGTAGGCGGCTCCAATCCAGACTTCTCCAAACTCCCGGAACTCGTCGACGGTTTCGAAGCTGCAGGTAAACCCAGCTGTCGTTGCAGCTGATTAATCCTCTGATTCAACACATCAATATTCCTCATCAATCGCTCCTTTTCCTGTTGCTTTTCAGCTAGGACATCACTTTTCTCCTTCTCCAACCGAGCTACAACATCCTTACTCTGATCCACACTGTCAAATCGGATTCGGAGTTCGGCCAGATCGCGTTTAAACTTATTTCGCTCGTCGGTCAATTCGATGATTTTTGTTTTGGCTGTTTTTCGCACGAGTTTCAAACGTTCGTCTTTATCCATTTCGGCGTTTTTCAACGCGGTGTTTTCTTTCCGAAGTGTATCGTTTTCTTCTTGTGATGATGTAATTTGTGAGGTTAGTTCGACGAGACGATCGGAATGGGTTTTTTCCAGTTCGGTGATGCGTTGTTCGGCTTCGTGCCGACCCTCTTGACGATAGGTGTCTTGTAGTTTGGCTGGTATTTCTACTTGTTGTGGTTTTTCGGCGTTTTTACGTTTTTCTTCGTCCATTGCTTTCTGTAGCTCTTCGAATTGGGTTTTGTATTTTTTAGCAATCTTCCGAACCTGTTAAAAAGATTAGAAAATGATGGTAATGTGGCCGAAATTTAAATAAAAATAAAATTATAAAAATCCCAAAACCACACTGTAAATTAAAATCAAGCTAAATACGTATTTCGGAAACTAAGCCTTCCATCTTCAGTAGCTAAATAAAATCTACAAAACAAAACTTAGGTTAGGTTAATATTCCAAAATTTATAATTTCTTTGAATACCATAAATAAATTATAAATTTTAGAATACTAACCCTAACCTAACCTAAGTTCTGTTTTAAACTAAATTTTTTCACATTCGGAAAATATTAATTGATAAATGCTGCTATTCTATAGTCATCAGATTTAAATTTAAAGATCTTTAGCTTAAATGAGACATTAACTTAAAGAAATTTAAATAAAGTAATTCTGAATATTTAACCATTTAAAGTATTTTATTTCTATATTGACCATAAATATATTTAATTTCTTATCTTCCAAAATCTTCTAAATATCAAAAATTGCAAACATTTCTATATTATTAGTAATTTTCACACTAATTATATCGACTTAACGAGTCTAACTTCAAATTTAGCAATTAAAGTACGTCTGATATCCATTTAAATTTAAAGGAATTTAAGCTAAAGTTTTACACTTAAAGTATTTAAGTTGTGACCAGAATTGAAATTTACTTAAAATTCTCTAAATTTAAAGATTTAAGCTAAATTAGGTTAGGTTAGTTTTGGAACCTAACCTAAAATTATTATATATATGACAATTATATAATTAATTATAATTATAATATATTTTATTATTAATTATTATTTATTCCCCGCCTACCTGTGTTTCTTTCGCTCTTATATCAGTCAACATCACATCTTTTGCAGCTAAATCTTCAGTTATCTTCGTATTTTCATCCGTACGCTGTGCAGCAATCTCGCGTGCCTCGATCAATTCCTGACTCATCCGAACAACCTGCTGTTTAGTACTGCTCAGTTCATCCGATTGCTTCTTCATATCGTGCGCTAGTTTTCGGCTCTGTTGCGACAGCTGACTCACTTGATCTTCCAGTCGGGATTTCTCCAATCGTAGATTATTTGCTTCTTCAGTTTGTCGTTTATAAGATTCTTTTTCAGCGCTTAACATCTTCGCCAGACCTTCTCGCTCGTTCTGTAATCTTCTCCAATCTTCCGGACTGATTTTATTCGCTTTTTCAATAAGGACATTCGCACGTTGCCGCCATCTTGCTGCTTCAGCTCTAAGTGCTTGATTTTCAGCGCTTGCGCTTTCAGCTTTCATGCTAAGTTCCCTGTTCTTCTCCTGTAACGGTGCTAATTGATCTTCTATGCTCGAAGCGCGGGCTGAAAGTTCACGCAACTCCATCTTAAGTCCATCACGCTCATCCCGTAGGATCTTATTACTATCAGTAATGGCGTTTAAGGTCTCAACCTTGCGTAATACTTCCGCGTGTTTAGCTGCGGTAACCATGGAAACATCAGATCCTTCCCGTTCTTTATTCAACGCTGACCGAGTTTCGGTCAAGTTACGTTCAATCATTTCGAACTGTGATTTTAACCTAAGATTTTCCGCTTGTAGCACCTCAAACTTCGTAATTGCTAGATCTTTTTCCTTCCGAAGATATTTGATGACTTGTAGCAATTGTTCGGATGATTTAACATCATCTTCGGTCAAGGATCGATTAAAAGAGCTTTCGCCTAAACTCAGATCGGAATGTTGAGCTTGCAGCACTGAAAGCTGAGTGCTTAGAGCTTGAATCTGATCATACAGTACATTATTCTGTGCCTCTAAATCATTAAATCGTTTAGATAATTCTTCTTTTTCATTTTCCAACAACTTCTGGAATTCTTCCGAACTTGATTTAGTAATATTAAGCGCTTCCACTGCTTGATCTTTTTCATTCTTCACCTGATTCAGCTCGCTTGTGATCCTAATCAGGTCTTCTTTCAAAGTTGATAGCGCTTGAAGATCGGATGAGTGAAGCATCATTTCCCGGGCGTATTTATCTTCGGAAACCTGCACTGTTTCGGACAGGTATTTAATTTCGTTCTTTGCTGCTTGTAAATCATTATTGGAAACCGATAATTCCTCGTTTAAAATCTGTAGATTATCGCGTAACTTAACCAGCTGATTCTTCAGCTCAATGGTGGTTTCAGCTTGACCTGAAGATTGCAAAGATAATTCAGCTTCTAGTTCATCGAGTTTATCACGTAGGTTGGTGATTAGTTCATTTTGTTGTTTCATTGTAGCTTCGGTTTCTTCTTTAATCTTCAGATTCCTTTTGTGTTCTTTTTTCAACTCATGTTCAGCGCTTGTAGCTTTATTAC
The DNA here is from genome assembly GCA_963966155.1 of Clivina fossor. Classification (NCBI taxonomy): domain Eukaryota; kingdom Metazoa; phylum Arthropoda; class Insecta; order Coleoptera; family Carabidae; genus Clivina; species Clivina fossor. The sequence goes on from CAWYQG010000030.1 coordinate 1,043,432, forward strand.
AATATTGTGCTAGGTTTTCTTTCGCTAGTATTAATTGTTGTTTGAGTGATTCAATTTCTGCCTGACTTTCATTGAGTTGTCGCTCTAATTCTCTGGTACGTTGTTCTTCCGTGGATGTATGACTCATTAATAATGAGTTTTTAATCTTTTTGGATAACTCATCGATTTGTTGAGTCTTATTGATGAGTTCTTCTCGAGCTGCGCTTAATTCCGTTCGTAAATGATCAGATTGTTGCTTCTCCTCATTCATCCTAGATTGAGCGTTTCCAGTTTGTTTCTCCAGGTGGGTGCTTAGCTCCCGGAATTTATCCTGTTCTTCCTGAAGACGTCTTCGTAGCGCGGAACACTCACGTAGGGTTTCATCCAAACGTGATTCCAATCGGATTTTACCTTCTGCTTCACTACGCTCCAAACTAGCCTCGATTAGTTCCAGATTAGTTAGTAGCAGATTCTGTCCGTGACTTTCACGCGCTTGCAACTCTTTTTCCTTGAGTAAGCGTGATTCAACGTCACGCAATAATCTGCATTCTTGCTGCATATTATGCAGGGCAACTTCTGCACGTGAGCATTTTGTTTGTGCGCTCAAAGTTTCATCTTTCAGGTGCATTATTGATTGTTCATGTTTGATTATTATTGAATTATAAGTTTTATTCTTTTCTTCCAAAGCTGCGATTTGATTTTTATAGATCTCGGAATTCTGTTTGAGTATTTTAAATCGTTCCTCATTGTATTCAGACATTGAGGTTAGTTTACAATTTATTTGAGTCATTTCCCTGTGATCTTTCCTTAGTTGTTCAACTTGATCCACCAGAATCTTTTCATGAGCGCATTTCTCCTTTTTATACGTTTCATATTCATCCTTTAATTGACCTAATTCCTTTTTCGTATCCTCCAATTTATCTTCCAGTTCCTTCAACTTTTTCTCGCTGTCCTTTGTTGTTTGTATTTCGCTTTCGGTGTTTGATGTTTGATCCACTAGCATTTCTTCATCTGCGGGCAATTTCATAGTTTTCTGAACCAAGCTACGATAGGTGTCGCGTTGACGTATGACGCTTTCCAGCATTTTATTCTGTTGTTCTTGCGCTTCCAGCATCTGAGATTGGTTTTCTCGAGCATTTCGAAGGCGATCACGTAGCCCGGCGATGCTAGTTGCGTCCATGCATTCGGATTCCTCCTGTTTGGTGCTTAATTCTCGAACCAATGCGAGTAGTTTTTGATTGTTTTGTTGAAGTTCTTGAATATCACTGAATGTTACAAGTTTTTTTGAAATTATTTCGGCTGAACTGACACTATCGGATAAATCATGATCGGGGCTTGGGGTTGAAGCTGTACGACTAGCTTCTACTTCTTTTAATAAAAAACAAACCTAGAAGGAGGAGGAGGAGGAGAAAAAACATTGTTATTATTATTTTATATTTTTAATTACACAATTAAATATAAGTTATAGTATTTAAGCAAAAAACAAAAAAATATGAATGAGTTTATTATTTATATTACGTATTATCAGGATTGCATAAAGATCATGATTTTTTTTTCTATTTAAATGAAATAGAAAACATGACTTATTTATTTTAATTTGAATAAAAACCAAACAATTACTTTGTAAATATCACAAAATTTAATTAACAAAATTTTGGTTAATTAAATCTGTAATATTTACAAAGTAATTGTTTGGTTTTTATTTAAATTATTTATTTCTTCAATGGTGTTCCTTTGGTAATATATTATTAGATGGGCTTTTGAGGAACTTATTAATAAGATACAATCTTACTTATTTAAAAAATATATTGGACGTTTCGACTTTTAAATTTGATACAAGTCATCTCATCAGCAATTAAATCAAGTTTGGAGGATTTTAATACATTATATAATTATCAGTTTGCTATGTTAAACAAATAGAATCCAAATTTAAAAACATTTTTGGAAATTCAAAAACATTATTAATAAAAAATACAATAAAAATTTGTACATATTACTTTAAAAAAACATGTGTAAATGATTTGTCAATTTTGTTAACTAAATCTGTGATATTTTCAAAGTAATTGTTTGGTTATCTAAATTATTTATATAATGTATCACAAAGTAAAGAATGATTCAATTAAATATATATCTTAAATTTGATATTCTGATAAAAAATAAAACATTATTTGTACGATTTTCAAAGATTTATTTAAGGACATTTCAAGGCAAACAAAAGGCTATATTCAGACAGGTGGTGGAAATACAAAAATAATAATTTTACACTCGATTTATTTGTTTAATACTACATATTTATGGTAACTAATTATTTTAAAAATTAGCTAATTTATGTACAATTAATAATTTAATAACAATTTTTATTTATGGTAACTAATTATTGGAAAAATTAGCTAATTTATGTACAATTAATAATTGAATAACAATTTTTATATATTTACAGAAGTAGCATATAAAAAAAATTAATCAAATATATAATTGTCAATATTTTCATTGTTTATTATTATTTTGATTTCCAAAAAATATATATGTTGTTAATTGTTAATAAAAGATTAATCATAATATTTTTCAAATAAAATATATGTGTGAAATAAGAAAAAATCGCATTTTTTCAAGAAAAATGATAAAAATTATTTTTTTACAAATAAACCACACATACAAAAATTTTGAAATTAATACATAAGTACTATAATAACAATTAACAACATATATATTTTTTGGAAATCAAAATAATAATAAACAAACAAAATATTGACAATTTAATATTTGATTATTTTTTTTTTTTTATATGTTAATTCTGTCTGAATATAAAAATTGTTATTAAATTATTAATTGTACATAAATTAGCTAATTTTTCTAATAATTAGTTAACATAAATATGTAATATTAAACGAATAAATCGAATGTAAAATTATTCATTTTTGGATTCCCACCACCTGTCTGAATATAGCCGTTTGTTTGCCTTGACATGGCGTTAATATCAAAAACAAAAACCAAAAAATCGTTGTATTGTGTTTGTTATTTAATTATAATATAAAATAATTATAAATAATTTAATTAAAACTTGATTTTTTCAATACTACCAGGCAAATAATCTTCGGATTTAAATCAAATCAATTAACCCTTTCAGGCCTAGAAGTATTTCTATGGAACCACAAATAAAATATTTTTTATATTTTCTATAAATGTAAATTTTTTTTCCATAAAAAAAATAATATTACGTAAATTATCACACAGTAAAATTACAAAAATGTTGTTATTTTACTATCAAAAGCTATATAATATAAATTTAACTTAACATTTTTACAGTGGTTTTTATTATTCAGAAAAATCTATTCCGTTCCGAAAGGGTTAATTAGTAAAATTTCTAAATAAACCATACCTGTCTCGCCAAATCCGTAATCTCCTTCTTCATCCTCTCATTATCCCTGGAAGCTCGACTTTCCAGCTTTTTCGCTTCCGAACATTCCTCCCTCAACCGATGACATTCCAGTATCATATTCTCATTATGCTTCGTCAACTCCGAAATAGTCTCCAGCGCGTGCTCATAATCCTCCCTCTCCTTCTGCAAAATCGGTGTCTTATCCTCGAATTCTTGCACAATCTTATTGATATACGAGTTTAATCTTCGGTTCTCATCTTTTTCGGCTGCTAAATTCTCCAAAGTTGTCACTAATTGGAGATAGATTTGGGTTAGAGAAGTATTTCCTTTGATCAATCTGCTTGCTGTTGCTGCAGAAGGGCTAAGAGTTTCGATCTCACGATGAAGATTGTCTTCTTTTGCTTGTTTTAACAGTTCGTTCGCAGTATCTATCTCTTTTTTTAGCATTACAATACATTCATTTTTCTTGTTCAATATTTCTTCGTGTTCTATTTCGGAATCTCTGTGTTTTGTTTCTAATTCTCCGTACTGATCACTAGCACTACGGACTAAGTTTTGTAGCTCAACAACGCCCTTTCGGAGTTCTTCAACTTGAGAATTATTCTCCTCATTTTGACTTTTGTATAGCTCAGCTAGACGGGTTTGTGCCAATAATTCATTATTGAACGATTCTTGCAGCTTAATTTCAGAATCATGTTGTTTTTTCAGCTTCTCATTCAATTCTTCAACTTGACACGTTAATGTTTTATTATTTGAGGTTAGAGTTGCAATTGTTTCAGTAGCAATCCGAAGTTCTTCCGACTTACTACTCAGTTTAGTTTCCAAAAGTATTGAATTAGTTGTGTGCTCGTGTCGGGAATTCTGTAATTCTCCGGCGCGTTTATTCAATTCCGAGGTTAGATTTTTAATCTGATTGTGCAAAAATGATTTTTCTTGCTCCATGTGACGTTCCTTGTATTCCAGACTCAGTTTTAAGCTGGAGACTTCTTCGATTTTCGCTAGGGCTTCGCATTTTGCGTTTACCGCGGTGTTTAATTGTGCAGAAAGGGCTTTAAGGTCAGTTTGAAGACGCTCAATTTCGGCATTGCGACGCTCTAGCATTTGCGTTAAAGAATCACGCTCATCTATCGCCATATCACGCTGATGGCGAAATTCTGCAGTGGATGATTCTAAACGATTAGAGGTTTCTTGAAATTTAGTCACTTCGTTGGTGGATAAAGTTAGTTGATTTTCCAATTCAGTGATTGTTTTTTTTGCAAGTTCAAGTTGGCGATCGCAATCCTCATTTTTAGACTTATATGTATTTAGTTCGTTTTTTACATTCGCAAATTTTTCTTCTGCAATTACAAGATAAACAATGAAAAAACATGTAAAAACTCGAAAATATTCATACTAAAAAGAAATAACCTAACCTTCCGTTGTGGATAAAGTTAGTTGATTTTCCAATTCGAAAATATTCATATCTCGAGGAGGGCAGACGCCATTTTCAGATTTTTAAAAATTTTAAAAGTACAGTCGGGAGACTCGCGCTAATCCGAATTAATTAAAATATTTGAATTAGGATTAAAATAATTTAAAAATTGCATTTTAGACCATTAAACATTTATTGCATTTGTCAAAATCAAAAAAAAATTATATATATATATATATTTGTCACGAAAATTGGTGAATCCAAGGATAGACGCGTTAAACCTAGGATTTGCCAATTAGATGTAGTAAATGTATGAAAAATGGTGTCAGTTATTTAATTTTGGGCTTTTACCAAGCCACAGTGATCAGGTTAGGTTAGGTTAGATCTATAATTCTTTAAAATCTTGGATAATTTTTGAAATACTTTAAAATATTAATAAAATCCTCTATAATTCTTTAAAATCTTAGACAATTCTTTAAAATTCTTTAAATTTTTTTAGTTAAAATCTTCTATAATTTTTTAAAAATCTTAGAAAATTCTTTAAAATACCTTAAAATATTACAACAAAAGTATTACAACAATGTAACAATTACCACTTAACAAGATTTTTAATATATTTTTTTTTATTAATACTTTATGACCATAGCTTGATAGCTTTCAGTCAACATATAACTAATTTTCACTTTAAAAATTACAAATTATCAACATTGTAAATAATAATTTATAGTTTACAATGTTTAACAGTTTAAAAATACAAAATTATAACCACGTGTACACATACAGAAATTTTTAAATTAAGAAAATAACTTATGTTCTTATTGTAAACTACATTGTACTTCGTTTGACCTGATGATGGTCTGATGATGACCGAAACGTCTCATATTAAATTATAAATCAAATTGTAATCAAAGAAGTTTATTCTTTAAAGATCCCAGATGCGAAAATAATATTTCAGAAAATAAATATAATACCATCAGGATCTATCAAAATTAACCATGATTTTATCGCGATTTTAATTAATTTGTATACCAGATTTTACAAGTGGTGTTTATTTTAAGACTTTCACACAATATTTCTAGAATTTCACGTATTTTAAGAGTATTTTTAATATATTTTACCATGATTTTAATTAATTTGTACACCAAATTTTACAAGTTGTGTTTATTTTAAGACTTTCACACGATATTTCTACAATTTCAGGTATTTTAAGAGTATTTTTAATATATTTTACCATGATTTTAATTAATTTGTACACCAGATTTTACAAGTAGTTTCATATAGTTTTGTTTTAGTATGGAAAAAATAAGTTTATAAGATTTGTATAAATGTAATAAAACCAAAATATAAACATATTCTTGATTTATAAATAATATAATTGCCAAAACAATAACAAGCCATTAATATAAACGTAAAATCCAACCTCAATTTACAAGGTATAAAATAAAAATTTTTTATTGAAATTTATATGAATATTGACTTACCAATTTCGACTTTTTTCGTCTCGTAAAGCGCTTTTGAAGTAATCAATTCATCGAATTTCGATTTGACGAATGTTACCAGTTTTTCACCCAAATCCGAAGGTATTTGAGACCATTCTTCCGCAGATAATACTGTACTAAAAACTGTACTCGAATCGCTGGTCTCCATATTTATATTTAGAACAGCTAATTTTAAATGTATTTAGTTCATTTCAGACTACAAAACTAGTTTTAACACTAAAGTTTTAACACAAATATCTCTTGAAAAATGATGACCAAGCCAGGACGCCGTGTTCTATAGTAATATATATATATATACAGTGTTCTTCCCGGCTTAAAAACTGTTAATGCGCGTGCCCGGTATCCGATAAAATAAAGTGTTGCCAACTTTGTATTTTGAAATTTTAAAGCCAAAATTATTATAAATTATATTCATTTATATATTTTAAATAATTAATAAATAAGTAATTTATCGTATTTTATACAATATTTATTATTTTATTTTCGTTTTTTGTATGAATAAACAAATTGGTTGGTATTATTAAATTTCTAAACATGAGCAATGAAAAGTAACTAGTTATTTAAATGATGTAAAAACATATATGTAATACTCCTATATTGATAGTTGTCGTTCAAAAATTCTGCCGATGAAGGGAGACAGAACATATCGGACGTACCGTTAGTCCAACTAGACTATATGCGCATGCGCTATCGCTGTTTAAAATTCAAATGCGATTTCTTGATGTAAAAATGCCCGAATCTTATGCTGTTGCACCGCCTAAACGATGCACGATGAGATTTTATTGGGGAATTGCTCTTTAAAAGGTATTTTTATCATTTTTCATATATCAATTTGACATATTTTCCATATGGCAGCGAGATTCATTTTTTTCATAGCTATCTACGTTTATTTACATACATATATTAAATTTTTAAATGCGATATATTTACACTCTTATTATAGTATAATTATACATAATTCTGTATACAATGTGTATTTTAATGCAATGTGTAACAAAAAAAAAAATATTACACTATTTTATTTGAATTAGAAATCTTTCACCGGCAAATTTTTAGTACATGATTGGTTATCCCAGCGCATGCGCATAGTGTCTCGTCGGATCAACGGTGCGTCCGATATATGTTTTGTCTCCTTTCATCGGCAGAATTTTTATCAATGCGTTTCATATACAGTGCGGAATATAGGAGTATTACATATATGTGTAAAAACAATGTAAATAATTTAAGTTTTTAAGTAATAAAAATATACATAGTATTTATCATATTATTATTTTATTAACATTTTTATTATATATAATATAAAAAATACTCTCCTCAAATGCACCTATAAAAATTCTTTTTCTAAATGTCAAACCATATAAATTGTTTCGATTATCTTAGTTTTTAACTTAAGTTTATATTTGGAAATATTTTTTATTTTATTTATTAGTTATTCTATTTCTTTACTTTGTTCTCTATTTACGATTTTGTAAAAAAAATTGAATGATATTTGTATCAACTAACCTAACTTTTTAAAATCCTTTAAAATGTCTGATAATTTAAGTAATAGAAATGTATCTGAAAGCAAATTGCAAGAAATCAACAATTTATATATGTTGATAGAAAAAGAAAATAGGAAAAATGCTGAATATAAAATGTTACTCGATAGTATTGTAGAATGTTTGATACCTAATTACGGAATATCCGAAAGTATTTGTGTAAAAATTAAAGATATTATATTACGAGAAGAATTAATAAATTTGTTTCCGAAACAACAAAATGAAACTACATCGGATTTACAAAAGCTTATAGGTAATATTTAACACTTAATTCTGTAAATAATGCATCTGTATAATAAGTTTATTTCAATTCCAGATGAATTCAACAATTTGGAATTATCAATGGAAGAACAAAAGTGCTTGAAAGCTGCTTTGGAACAACGTTTGAAAGAAAAAGGTGATACATTTTTAAAAAGTAATATTCAAGAAGTCGATAAAATAATCGAACATATAAAACTAGATGTGGAAACGGAAAAAACTAACCTATTCCTGCTGGAACAAGATGTGATTGATGCACAGAAAATAAATCTGGAAAATCTACAAGAAATCTGTGATAAACTTAACGAGTTAGCTATGATAAAATTGGAAAATGCTTTGCAAACGGCCGAACAGAAAGTTTCCGAAAGTCATGATAAAATGGAACACTTTCATTTGAAGCAACGACTTTTCCAATCGAAACTTTCGTTATCCATTTTTAATGAGGTACCTATAACGATGACCGCTTATCGGAAAGCCTTAAAAGACCTGAAAGAACAACAGAGAGAATACGCGAATTAAATTAGCAAAGTAGAACATGAAATTGAAAATTATGAAACGGTTGAGAATCAAATGTGGATTCACAAGGAAATGACAAAGAAATAATTAAGAAAGTTGATTGTTTTTTTAATTAATTTACATAAAATAATAAAATTTTGGATTCACAAGGAAATGGTTACAAAAATAAGACAGTTTAATTAAGAAACTTGATTGTTTTATTGATTTTTTTTTCGATATAATTACATAAATTAATAAAAATTTTGTTTTATTTTGGCAGTATTCACGAATGAGTCGATTTAATTTCTGAAAAAATGTTTTGTTTTAACATAAAACTTTCTAATTTAAAACAAATTTATTATATAAAAGCATTAAAATATAAAATTTTGCGGATTCGTAAATGTTACGTTTGTTTATTCTTAATATTATGAGATGCGAGTGAAATATGATTTGTTCTTAAATATATATAAATGCACAAATCTTTTGAGTGAAAATTTATTTTAAGTTTATTATACTAAGTACAAATGTTAAAATACTATTTTTTGTGACTATTGTATTTTTAAGTGGTGGCCAAATAAAGATTTCTAAGTATTTTGTGAAAATAGAATAATTTTAATTATATTAAAAGTGAAATTTATTAATTTCTGGCCGATATTATACTAATAGAAATTTGTGTTTGTAATTTTTCCTCTGACTTTTGCAAAATCAACAAAATTTTGGCCACCCTGTTAAAATATTCTTAATATCAAATTATATATAAAAAAAGAACATTGTTTTGATTCCGCTTAAGATCTTAAGATTAAACTATACTATTATTATATTTAATATAAAAAGACATTTATTGCATTTTGTATAATATATGAAAGTATAAATAAAATATATGTTTTTTTTTTGTTTAAAGAGAATTCTTTTTAGACTTTTTAACATGATTCAATTTAGCTGTCAACAATTTTATAATATTAATAATAAAATTAAAAATAATATTATAAAAAAACCCAAAACCACACTGTAAATTAAAATAAAGCTAAATACGTGTATTTCGGAAGCTAAGCTTCCATCTTCAGTAGCAAATGAGTGATCTTCGACAAGTGCTTAAGTGTTTATGTACTATGGATCACAGGTAAGATTTTATTTAGCTACTGAAGGTGGAAGCTTAGTTTCCGAAATACACGTATTTAGCTTTATTTTAATTTACAGTGTGGTTTTGGGATTTTTTATATTATTATTTTTATTTAAATTTCGCCACAGTAGATCATTTTCTAATCTTTTATAATTATTAAAATTGTATTAATTTACTTTACTTTGTGGATAAGTATTTTCAAATATCAAATTGTTTGTTTTAATTTAAAAAATGCTGGCAAACCAAATTGAATGAAGAATGTTTTTATATACGTTTATAAATAATAAAATGGATTATTCACTATCGCTATCATGATTCGCCGTGGAGTTTTGAATAATTTTCGGAACACAATTCTTATCGAGCAGCATTCCATGTTCGACGAGAAATCCTTGTACTTCTTCCGATGTAAAATCATTGCCTAAATCATCCGTAATTCTTACGAAATTCCCAACTAATTGTCCCGCTTTGTAGACGAGTAGCGCAGGCACTCCGGACGCTTTAAAATGTTTACTCATCCCCGCTTTGGAGCCGATAATTTTACAGAATTTCACCGAAGTATATTCGGCGCCGAGTTGATCGAAACAGATATTCATCACGCGACAAGCTTCGTCAGCTTCTTCGTAGATGTGGATAATAATTGTAACGATGCTCTGCTCCTTGTCGATGGTGTCGAGAAATTCCTGTCCGTTTTTCAGATGAAATACGGATCCGAATTTGCTGCTGGTATGATTGCTTAGCAGTAGCATTTCTTGCATTCGCTGTTGCTGATATTCGAGCAGGAAGTCGTCATCAAGAAGTTCAGCTAAATCGGGATCCTCTCGGGCAGCTTTCTCCCGATCATCGTCCAAAGAGGTGCGACACGTTAGTGTTAATTTCTGCATTAAGGCTAGTTTTTGTCGTTCGCTTTCAGCTCGTTTTTCGCTCTTCAATTGTTTATAACGTTGCCAATCTTTAATAACGCCTTTTGGGCCGGTATTTGTAGCACTACCTGACATAGGAAAAATTTTTAAAGATTGTAATTACAGTTTAGATCAATGGTTAAAAATTAATAAATTAAAATTAAACATAAATAAAAGTAAAGTATTGATGTTGGGATCTGAAAATCTGTGGAAAGAATTAAAAAATAGTAATCACAAAATTATGATTGGAAATGAGAATATTGAAATACTAGAAAGTATCAAGTATTATAGATAGGAAGTTAAAATTTAGTGAACATATGAATTACTACTTAATTATTAATCACCTTTTTCTATATAATTTATTATTAAATAAATCCAATTTAATTATATATATATTCGCGTTTTCATAGTTTGTTTACTATTTACGTCATTTCTGTCACTGAACTATATATATAACGGGAATGACGATCACATATAAAATCACCTTGCATTATGTGTCCCTACATGGAGCCCGCCATTTTGATGAGTTGGCAAGCTTGCGAAACACAATTCTAGTGATATTACAATTGATTTGTTGGTATTAATCTGTCATTTATTCTTGTTTATGATTTTGGTATACATTTTATTGTTCAACTTTTGTTGCTTTAAATTTCTATTTTTGTTTTGTGTTATACTTTAATTAATCAATATTGAAGTTTAATAACAATAAAAACAAAAAATGCCTCAGTGCTTTGTGCGTTCTTGTACAACAACTCAGAGAAAAAAACCGAAACATGTAAAATTTCATAAGTAAGTAGGTTATGTTTTATTTTAATTGCATTACAAAATATAAATTTGATATTTTAGATTTCCAGCAAACATGATAGAAACGTGGTTGGAAGCTATTGGTGAAAATTCGGATGAAAATATTCCTGAATTTAGTGTGATTTGCTCGTTACATTTCACAGAAAGTGATTACGAATATCGAGGATCTGCTAAAAGATTAAGAAAAGGAGCAATTCCTACTATGAACATATCAAAACATTGTAATAAAAAATTAATCTTTGATGATGCTGAATTATCTGCAGACTCACAGCCAAGCACTAGTAAATTTCCCTTACCTATACTTATTCCTCTTTCAAGTGAGCCTGAAGAAAGTGGTTGTGAATATATATTAAAAGATGAACGTCTACGTAAACGGTATTTTATTTTTATTTAAATCATAAAATAATATAATTTACTTTTTTTGATTTTAGGATTGCAACTAGAGCAGAAAGTTCTAGTTCCAATTCCAGTGTCACATTTACAGATACTAATGTAAATTATAAATTTCATACGTACTGGTACGTAGTATAAAAAAATAAAAATTATATTGTTATTTACATTTACATCATTTTAGCAAGAGATCAAAAGTGAAAGAAATCGATTCGGTTTCAACTGATAGTTCAAGTAGCCGAAGCAAAACGTTTAAAACTCCTGAATTATTTGAAAAATCTCCAACAAAAAGTAGTTCTTCTTCTGTTGAAAGAAAACGAAAATTAACGAAGTTGTTTCATTCATACAGGTAACTTTTATTATTATGCATATATTTTATTTTAGCTATTTTATATTGTGTATTGTTGATAATATTTTGGAAATTTTTAGCCATTCTCCTACTTATGCTCATAAACAAGTGACTATTCAAAAAAATAAAAACGTTATCATCAAGAACAAATTAAAATATGCCAAGAAGAGAAATAAGGTGTTAAAGAGGAAAGTAAATTCCTTACATGATATTTTAAAGGATTTGAAGAAAAAACAGTCTTTGTCGTATTCAGGCTTTTCTATATTAGAGCAAACTGTATCTGGAATACCTTTAGCATTAATGAAAAGATTGATTCTGTGCACAAAACATAGTACTGTACGAACTAAATATCCAGCTGAATTAAGAAGTTTTGCAATGACACTTCAGTTTTATTCGCCGAAAGCTTATGAATATGTAAGAACAACGTTTAATCACGCATTGCCACATCAGTCAGTAATAAGAAGCTGGTATTCAAAAATTAATTGCGATCCTGGTTTTTCTACACCTGCTTTCAATGAACTAAAATACAAAGTAGAACAGGAAAAAAAATGTAACAACCAAATATTTTGCTCACTTATGTTAGATGAAATGTCTATAAAAAAACATGTGGAGTTTGATGGCAAAACAACCCGGGGATATATAGATTTTGGCACGGACATAGATAGTGACGAACTTGATGAAGCAACAGAAGCATTAGTGCTAATGGTTGTAGCAGTTAATGGTAATTGGAAAATACCTGTGGCTTATTTTTTAATTAATAAATTGACGGGAGAGGAACGAGCCAACATTGTCAGAGAAACATTAATCAGGCTTCATGAAACAGGGATTATAATTATGTCACTGACCTGTGATGGGCCAAGTGTACATATTAAAATGATGAAGTGTTTAGGATGTAATGTAACAAAATTCGAAAATTATTTTAAACATCCTATAACAAATGAAAAAGTATTTGTTATATTTGATATATGTCATATGTTAAAAATTACAAGAAATAACTGGGCTAGACTAGAAAAAATAAAAGACCCAGCGGGAAATATAATCAATTGGGAATTTATAGAAAAATTAAACAATATTCAAGAGGCAGAAACATTTTTATTTGGAAACAAGTTAAGACATAAACATGTTCAATGGCAAAAACAAAGCATGAAGGTAAATTTAAATAATTTTTTTTTAAACAAAGATTTTATACTTTTGCTTTTTAGGTTCGACTTGCCGCTCAAACATTAAGTGCAAGTGTTGCTGAAGCTCTGGACTTTTTAAATCATGACATAAACTTGTCTAGTTTTAAAAATTCAGAATCCACAGTTCAATTCATTAAAATAATAGACAGACTATTTGATGTTTTAAATTCTCGAAATATTTTGGCATCGGGATTTAAAGCTCCAGTGAGAAATGAAAATAAAAACTTTTGGAAACCATTATTAGAAGATTCAATTAAATATTTAAAAAAATGTACAAATTTAAATGGCCAGTTTCTTGTAGACACGCGTAATAAAACTCCATTCATTGGATTCATTGTTTCATCCATGTCGTTCTTGGGAATGGCTGAAGAGTATTTAGAAACAAAAAAATTAAAATTTTTATTAGGTTACAAATTTAGCCAGGACCATTTGGAACTATTTTTTTGTGCGATGAGGTAAATATTAGTAGATAAGTACTTGTATAAACATATATCATATAATATACATTTTATAGGTGCAGAAATGGGTGGAATAACAATCCTACGGCACTACAATTTATACGTTCATATAAACGTCTTTTGCTACATAACAATATAAAAAATATGACAGGCAATTATATACCGCAAGACAACACAAATATTTTATTTGTTTCATCGGTAAGAACAGTACCTAACAGTGGTGATATGTTACTTTTAAGGAGAAGAAATGAAGAATATAAACAAACAGAAGAAATATTAAACCTACCAATTCATTTAAAACTGACTGATATCAGTGAAAATGTAGTAACATACATTAGTGGGTATGTAATCAGAATGTTGCAAAAAAAAATTATATGTAATTTATGCAAAGAATTTTTGGAAGAAGATCATATCCCTGCAGATGATAATAATTTTAAACTATTAAGTAGAAAACAAAGAGGTATGCATTTATCACTTTTTTTTCTTGTAATTTGTTTATTTATTTATTTATTTATTTAGGTGGTTTAAAAATTCCATCAAAGGATGTAAAAGAAGTGTGTTTATACACAGAAACTAAAATTAGAAATTTAAATTTTATTTTTAAAAAAATACCAGGAAACAAAGAATTCATATCTTGTATTGTGAATAAAACAGTACAATATTTTTTGGAAGAAAAACCAGAAATATTTAAAAAAACTAATGATCACTTGTACGATGTAGCTGCTGACGAAGATCTACATAAAAAAAAATTAATACAGCAAACCTCGTTGGCTTACTGTAAGATTAGGTATTATAATTTGGCAAAAAGGCAAACCGAAGAATTGAGGGGTGAAAATATAAGAATGTATTTAAATAAAGTAGTTTTATTTAAACACCAATAACGTAAACAGTTTTTTTTAACTGTAAATAAATTATAAAACACATTTTTGTATTTTATTTTCTTTATACAAGGTTTCTCCCTAAGTTTACATAATGTATTATTTTTGTATCAAAACGTATACGACTGTCCAAGTTTTTTAACCATAAATAAAATTAAGATTTGTTTCATTAAAATACGAATGTAATAATTTAAAATAAAAATTTTTTTTGCTTTAGTTTAATCAATTTGCTATTGTTTATGTTTTACATTTTAAATTCTTAAAATATTTATTATAATTTAAAATAAATAAAATATTATTTTCAAATTTACGCGCTAATAGTATAGAAATGTGTTTCGCAATGATACCAACTTAATCTCCATGTGGGGGTAATATTTATTTTAGTATAATCTTTCCCGTTATATATATAGTTCAGTGACATTTTAATGTTATTATTTTATTTTATAATTGTTCAAAAATATACTTTTAAATAACTGTTAATTAATTGATTATATACAAATTATATTTTGATTATATATATATATATATATATATATATATATATATATATATATATATATATATATATATATATAATATGAAACATATGAAACATCAATTTATAAAATAAAAACTAACGCATCCTTTTACTAACCGCGTTATTAATGCATCTGGCATTAATTAAATTGCAATTTTTATTAACTAGCGTGCATTGATATAAAAAAAACTTGCCTCATAAATTAGCTGTTGTTGTTTTCGTTACATAATTATCAATTAAATAAATAAATTAAATTAGAAATTGAATTTTTATTAAAGTTTTAGATTATTTGCATAATACATTGTAAATTTTTTATCAATAATTACAACACATAATGAGCTATACAAATTATGAAATAATCAAAACAAATGATAATGTTATTATGAAAGAAAAACATTGAAAAATCAAGAGAAAAAGAAAATATTGAAAAGAAATTTAACCAATTTATTTGTTATCGCCCTCATCGGCTTCTTCCTCTTCATCAAACTCGCCCTCTTCTTCAGCGGTTGCATCCTGATACTCCTGATACTCAGACACCAAATCATTCTTATTGGATTCGGCTTCAGTAAATTCCATTTCGTCCATACCTTCACCAGTATACCAATACAAGAAGGCCTTACGTCGAAACATCGCCGTGAATTGTTCGCTGATGCGTTTAAATAGTTCCTGGATACAAGTCGAATTGCCGATAAAAGTCGAGGACATTTTCAAACCACGTGGTGGTATATCGCAGACGGCTGTTTTGACATTATTCGGGATCCATTCCACGAAATAACTGCTATTTTTGTTCTGAATGTTTAGCATTTGCTCGTCGACTTCTTTCATCAACATTCGTCCACGAAAGATCGCCGCAACGGTTAAGTAGCGGCCATGACGTGGATCGCATGCGGCCATCATGTTCTTTGCGTCAAACATTTGCAGGACGAGTTCGGGTACGGTAAGTGCACGGTATTGTTGACTGCCGCGACTTGTCAGTGGGGCAAAGCCCGGCATAAAGAAGTGTAATCTGCAACGTTAAATGTTTGGTTATAATTCAGGAGGCTTCGGAAGAATTGAAGTTTTGTACAATTTAAATTGTTTATATCTTTGTTGACCTTAAAAAATCGGACTAACTTTATGAATTTTTTACTGCGAAACTATAAAAGATTTCAAACCGCGGTTTTCTGGACGAGAAAGAATATATAATACTTTGAACTTCTTTCAAGAATTGTTATTTCTACTTTTGTTTGGAAATTGTCCGAGTTGTAACCTTTTCTTCGAAGCATCTGCAAAACCGGATGGTTGTGCGATAACAATGATAATTTCTTCCCTGTTTCATATGAAACTAAAGTCAAAAAGCACCCCTTTAGGTATGATATACCTATTTTCAACAAATATTAATTCGGGATAAAATTGGTCAAAAACCAGATAATATATCATACTTCAATAGTGCCTTTTGATTTTTTTTTTCAGATGAAACAGAGCAGGAATTGTTACCGCACAGACGTCCAGTTTTGCAGAGCTTTGAAGAAAGGGTTAGAACTCGGGACGATTTCCAACAAAAGTAAAAA
The DNA here is from genome assembly GCA_963966155.1 of Clivina fossor. Lineage (NCBI taxonomy): Eukaryota > Metazoa > Arthropoda > Insecta > Coleoptera > Carabidae > Clivina > Clivina fossor. The sequence continues at coordinate 1,060,137 of CAWYQG010000030.1, forward strand.
TTCCTGAAATAAGTTCAAAGTCTATTCTTTTATCCCCAGAAAACCATGGTTTGATATCATTTATAGTTTCACAGAAAAAAATATACCTCCTTAAAAACGGAGCAGTTAATAATTTGGACTGTCCCAAAGTCCCGATTATAATTACCAGTATAATAAAGTAAATTTCAGAAATAATTTTGCATTTTTTCTAATTATAAATAAATAAAAATCTTGTATACAAGAATTTGTTACGTTAACATAGTATTATCTTATTATTATATATAATTAAAACATACATACGAATTATATTAGTTTCGAATCATAAATTAAATTTTATAATCTTTTATAATTATTAAAAACAATATTTACTTACAATATATATATAAAAAAAAAAGTAAAATATTAGCCAATTGAAAAAAAAAAACAATAAAAAACAAACCTGGGGAATGGCACCATATTTACAGCCAATTTTCTCAAATCCGAGTTCAATTTTCCGGGAAATCGCAAACAAGTTGTAACACCAGACATTGTTGCCGAGACCAAATGATTCAAATCGCCATAGGTAGGTGTGGTAAGTTTCAGTGTTCGGAAACAAATATCGTACAAAGCTTCGTTATCAATACAATAGGTTTCATCGGTATTTTCAACCAGCTGATGCACCAATAGTGTAGCATTGTATGGTTCAACAACTGTGTCCGATCCTTTTGGCGATTGCACCACCGAAAATGTATTCATAATACGATCGGGATATTCTTCGCGAATTTTTGAGATGAATAAGGTGCCGAGACCTGATCCTGTACCGCCTGGAATAAAGTTTTATATTCATTAATATAAACTCTAGTATTAAATCGTCTGAAAATAGAATGTTTGGAGGAGAAACTGATTTCGGAATAATGGAAAGAGTTTGTGCCACATCTTTTTGGATATATGGCGTGATTGTGTATTTTATTTTTAGGTTGTGCAGCATTTACATGTATATTTATCAAATGGTTTGTTTCAGGTAGGTAATTAAATTTACGACAATCAATAATTACATATTTTTTTGTCAAAATATTAAAAAGTAAATACATTAAAATAAAATCGTATTTTCACTGCATCTCCGTGAAATAATATGAGATAGAGAGAGGAAAAATACGTTACTTGTATATAAAATGCCTAAAAATATCGCATTAATAAATATAAATAGTAGATAGCTTTGAAAAAATGAATAATGCCAAAATATTAAAAAGCAAATTCATTGAAATAATTGTATATAATTCACTGCATCTCCGTGAAATAATACAGCTTAGTTAGAGAAAGAGAGAGGAAAATAAATATTTAAATTTAAAAAAATCCAATGACGTTAAAAATGAAGCAGTGAAGAAGTTAATAATTTCACTGCTCCGAACTCCGATTCCAAAATCCCCTGATTATAAAAAAATAAGTATATAAAATGCCTAAAAATACCGCATTAATAAATAGTAGATAGCTTTATTAAAATTTTGTTTCCTGTTAAAAACTCAAATATGATTTTTAAGCCATCAAATTTATGTTTTGAGAATTGGTCCCTTGCCCGCTCGCTGAAATTGCATTTCATCGTAACGTTTTCTACCTTCTAATTCGTTGGTGATTTTCATATTTGTCCATGCTAACACAAAAAATACTTTACTTTTAACGACACAAATTTTTTTTTTGCTTAAATTAATAGCTTATACAGGGTGATTTATGACGTCGGGGGAAAACTATACCGGATGATTCCTATGTGTAATCTAAATAAAAAAAAATCAAATAAACATACGTCCGAAAATGCTTTCTAACGGAACTGTAGCCGTTATAAGTTTATTACATGTAACATCAATTGCGTTAGCCTTATTTATTATATCAGAAAAAAAAAAAACAAGTCATAAATTTCTGAATAATTGTAAAATTATTGATTGATTTTCTAACATTTTGTTTAAACACTAGTAAACCAATTTACTAGTTTATAAATTTTTGTACACACATAAATAAATATTTAATAAACAATTTACAATAATTAAAAATCGAAGACAATTTTTGCCGGGACCCAGTAAGTCATAACTAGTAAATTGGTTTACTAGTGTTTAAATAAAATGTAAGAAAATTAATCAGTAATTTTACAATTATTCAGAAGTTTATGACTTGTTTTTTTTCCTGATATAAAAAAAATTCTGAAAAACCTCGATTTTTGTAGGTAATTGCATGTATTTCTCCCCTTAATATAACAAACCTTGTGTTTTGTTCCCCCATCTATATTATGGTTGTTTTTGTTAAAGACAGGGCCGAATTTAAAATTGATGAGTTAATAATTAATTAAAATAAAAATAATATTATAAAAAATCCCAAAAGCACACTTAAATTAAAATAAAGGTAAATACGTATTTCGGAAGCTAAGCTTCCATCTTCAGTAGCTAAATAAAATTTACAAAAAATTTTACCTGTGATCCGAAGTACATAAACACTTAAGCACTTGTCAAGTCAGTGATCAGTGATCTTTGACAAGTGCTTAAGTGTTTATGTACTTCGGATCACAGGTAAGATTTTTTGTAAATTTTATTTAGCTACTGAAGATGGAAGCTTAGCTTCCGAAATATGTATCTAGCTTCATTTTAATTTAAGTGTGGTTTTGGGATTTTTATAATATTATTTTTATTTAAATTTCGCCACAGTAGATCATTTTCTAATCTTATATTAATAATTAATGTTGATATTTATAAGTTGTATAATCGCATGTATTTATTTTATGTTAGTAGTTTTTATTTTATGACAAGTTTTTAATTTTTTATCATATTTATTATTGTTATTTGATTTTTTGACTGGAATTTAAAAATATGATTGCTGCTGAGAAGCAATCACCTGACGAAGATACACAATTAGTATCAAAACATGTTGTGCAGCTTATGAAGTAGTTGTGTTTTATTTTTCGAGACCTATATTTCCCTGTGAAAATAACCTAGTAAATAAATAAAAGTTACTTACATTTTTTCATGCCAGAAACGAATCCTTTACTTTTAATCGGCAGATTTTCCGGATAATGCGTTTCAAGTGGTTCGATTTTAAAATATTCTCGAAGTTATCAACGCAAACAATCTAAATACATCTAACATTTTAGGTTATATCATATGCGGAACTTAGATTTTAAACGTCACTTTCAAATAAACTGTTTTATTTATCAATACAACTCACTCAGCAAAACTCAGTTCAGCTCAGCTCATTTACAAGATTTACTGATTTGAGTGGAATGTAAAAAAAACACAGCTATTATTATTATTATGCCATCTACGGTGCAAGGCGAAAAATCTGCGACGAGGATATATCGATCACGGCATATCAGCACAGAAACTTCTGTAAATTGAAAACCTGAAGATTACAATAGGCATTCTAATGTATGATGATATCTTTCAATAAAACTAGAAAAATGTTCTAGTCCATGACATTTTTTTATTACATAAGTATATATTTACCACCAAATCAAATTAATAGTATTGAATGGATGCAAATGTCAAATGAACTACAACAGTCACATACATGGCTCCGTTTCAATTGCGCTGTTAGAAAATCTATCGTAGATTTTACTCAGTCGGAAATTTTGGACTAAACGTCACTCCGGTTTCCACTGTATAGAATATCACCAAATACAATGCTCGGTTCCATAATAAACGCTAAACATACTAACGTACTCAAGTTGATATTATATTGGCAATAACAAATAATTATGCCTGATTAGAAGTTTGAAAAAACAAAAATTATGCTAGTGAAATTTAAAATTGCCGATTTAACAGGAAAGATTATACTAATAAATTATACGTCATTTTATTCAGGAAAGATTCGTCTCTCTCTCTCTGTTCTGTCATATTTCTTAAATATTGTGTTTGTAATTCTTTTATATGTCTGTTAATTTTACAGAATATTACTAACTTTCCGGTAAGTAAAAGTACGATAGATCTTTTATCTTTTCAATGGTACCAAAACTGATATAAATATATTAATTTTTGCAAGTAAGTTAAAACAATCATTCCTATTAAAGTAATGCATAAATATTATGAAACCGGCCGTAATTGATAATAAAAAAATGAAAGAAAATATTCCTTACCTCAATTGTTGCCCACATAGTTACACTGGTTATAATAGGTAGAATAAAATATTGATCCGGTAATGTTAAATCAGCGAACCAAAATAAACCGCCTTCTCTCATACTTTCCACCGGACAATTTGCCATTTGACGTAAACCGATAAAAAACGAAATAAATAAAGGCATCTAAAACAGAAGGCTACTATTTCAAAGGTGAACACACTTTTGTAAATATATAATAGTTTTATTCACAGAAAAGTTTGAAATCGTTGGAAACGGTTATGAGCATGCGCAATTTGACTTAAGTGTTCACGAAAGCTCAAAATCGCAGGCTGAAAACAAACTGCGCATGCTTCTGACAGTTTCCAACGGTTTCAAGCTATTCTATGAACAAAGCTATTAACATTTATAATTACTACATTTTTAAATAATTTATATACTTTTTGAAATACTTACTACTTGAATTACAAGTACCTACTCATACTAATATGTACTTACAAATTGTGCTTAAGTATTATAGAAAATATTTAAGTATAACAAAAAATATTTCAATATTTATTGAAGTACTTAAGTAATGTACTAAATATTTTTTAATAATATAGTAGAATTTTTATTATTGCGCATCAAAGCATAATCATCAAATTTGAACGTATGTTATACTTATTACACTGTCCGACACGGTTTTTGTAACTCGGTTCTCTCTTTCTATGTGTAGTAGCTTTGTTTTGTTCTAAAACGACGAAAAACCAATGTCCTAATGATTCTGATTTGTTTTTGGAAACCTACGTAAAGTATAAAATCGAAAAAGAAAAAAAAACCTGCCCTGATGGCAAAAACAAATCAGGATCATTAGGACATTGGTTTTCCTTCGTTTTAGAGCAAAACAAAGCTGTTAAACATACAGAGAACCGAGTTAGAAAAAGAAAAAGTTAAAATTTTTCGGACTGTGTTATTTGTTTTAAATTGCCATTTTAACTAAATTTTCTAAATAACATTGTTTAATATTTCCACAATTAAGTAGATAAATCAAATTTTATATGATATTAATTGAAAAGTACAGTGGGTGATCGGTTAACGAACAGTTCGGATTACGAACAATTCGGACAGCGAATACATTCACGAAAGATTTTTGTGTTCGGACAACAAATATATGTTCCGGAAAAAAAAATTTTCTGAACCTTTTATAAAAAAATAAAATAAAAATATTAAAAAATCTGGCAATATTATGAGGATGATCGGTTAATGAACATTTCGGTTTACGAACATAGTCTTGAAACGGATTATGTTCGTAAACCAATCACCCACTGTACTTAATTATTTTTATATGTACTTGTACAGTAATACTTAAGTATTTTACAAAATATTATAAATACTTGTACTTCAAGTATTTACTGCCTGGTACTTAGTACTTAATATTTTCTGATAGTACTTGCTCAGCTGCATATATGTATATCTAAAACATAAAATTGCAATAAATGTTAACCTGTGCAAGAGGAACAATCATATTTTTCAACTGATTCAATTGTTTCTCCTTCATAAACGCCATCATTTCTTGTCCGTACCGTGCGGCATCTAATTGATTTCCAGTTTGACGTGCTTCCGTCATTTTTAATTGTAATACTTGTAATTGCGGTAAGTAATTATTCATTTGTGCACCATTTCGTTGGGCTATTATTACTAATGGAAACATTAATAAACGTACTATTACTGTACCTAGAATAATTTAGAAATAAATCGATAATTTATTATAACACAACCAAAAAAAGATGAAGAAAAACTTTTATACCTATTGCAATGGCGCCCCACCATGGTATATCGGCTGTGAAATGTAAATATTCTAAACCATTTTGTACAATACCTACTGGCGACCAACCACCTAGCTTCAAAAGATTGTTCTCCAGTTGTTGCTACTGTGTCTAATATTTCTGGAGTTGGTAGCGGAGCTTCCGGAATAGGATCTATTACATTAGCATTTGTTTGTAGAGCCTCATTTTGAACCGCTGTCACACCTAACGCTGATATTAATAATTTATTTTTCGTTATATTTACATTTTCTGTCAATTTCTTGATACTAAATTTGTATTTTAAGTCTAAAACATCTCGCTTTTTATCCTACAAGAAAAACTTAACCTCATTAATTACTACGTAATTATATTTTTATACTAATACTTACTGTAACTGTATTTGTAATATTATTTAAATAATTTTGTGTAGAATTTGCAATTGCCGGTAAAAACTCTTTATGTGTTTGTCGTTTTAATATCCATTTTCCCTGTAATAAAAATATACTAACCTAATATTTTGTATCTAAATTTTACGTTAGCAGTACAAGATAATTGAGTTTATACCTTTAACGAATTAAAAGATCTTAAATATTTTTCAACATTTTTTGGTAAACTATGCCGTGAAAACATTTTATTACATCCAATAAGATCTTCGTTAGGTTACATGTGTTTCTAGCATCTAATGTCAAATATCAGTTTCACCAACTTATAAATTTGCTATAAACATCGAACTGAAAAAAGTATACGAAAAATTTATAATATGTTTATTCAATAAAAATATTAAATAAATTTGATATAAATTATTTTTAAAATTTATATAATTATTACAGTAGTAGTATAACATAATTTTCTATTTATTGTTGCAATCTTTCATTCGCATTGTTGTATTACTTAAATAAAATAAATAAATGAATATATAAATATATAATTATTTAATTATTTATAATAAAAAAAAAGTTATGAATATATTTTTTAAGTATAATTTATTTATATTTGTAAAATAAATTAAAATAAAATGTAATATAAATATCAAGTAATGTGGTCAGGAAATAAATCACCTAGGAAACAAATTTACAATGATATTAATAAATTTTTTGTTTTAAATTCGTTCAGTTTGACATAAATTTTCGGTTCCAAATTTAAGTTTATTTTTCAAAATTTTAACGTATATATAATCATTTACATTCACTAATATATATTTTCATCTATTTGAAATAACATAATGTGTTCGTTAGTAAAATGTTTTCAGAAACTTACAACACACACACTACAAGTATGTGCACAACGTTCTATGTGCCAAGCCACGTGTGGAGATAATCGTCGAAAAGGCTTAGTTATTGGTATCTATGAAATGCCCGATATGCCTGGAGAACAAGCTTCCCCAGGCAAATTAACACCTAGTGGCGAAAAATACAATCACTGGTCGGTCTCGGTAAGGAATGTCAAGGATACGACAGCTTTGAGCAGATCGACGAAGGAAAAGAAGCTATACGAATTGCAGCAGGAACTGGTGTTAGAGCCCTACAAGAACTACCCTTGCAGAAAATCTGGGTGGAAAGTTTTGGCCATGCAGAATCTGCAGCTGAGGGTGCTGCTCTCGGAGTTTGGCTCTATCAAGAGAAAAAAGAGAAAAAGAAACAAGTTTTTATTCCGCAATTAGATCTCTATGATGACTGTGATTGGACGGGCTGGCAAATTGGTTTGCAAAAAGCTGCCGCACAGAATCTAGCTAGACAGTTAATGGACACGCCCGCTAATTTAATGACGCCAACTTCATTTGCACAGAATGCCGTTGAGGTGTTGTGTAAATCTGGTGTGAATGTTGAGGTTAAAGTTAAAGGCTGGGCGGAAACACAGAATATGAATGCTTTTCTTGCTGTTGGTAAAGGTTCGTGCGAACCACCGATCTTTCTAGAACTCAGCTACTATGGAGCATCGAAAGATGAACGACCAATTATACTTATAGGTAATATTTTTATATAATTTTATAAAATATGTACACACTGATGTACTTATGAAAAAAATAGTAGTTGAAGAAGGAACTACTAAAAGAATTAAAACAGAATCAATGAGAATACAAAAAAGAATAATTTTACATTCGATTTATTTGTTTAATACTACATATTTATGGTAATTAATTATTAGAAAAATTAGCAAGTTTATGTACAATTAATAATTTAATAACAATTTTTAGATATTTACAGAATTAGCATATAAAAAAATTAATCAAATATTTAATTGTCAATATTTTCATTGTTTATTATTATTTTGATTTCCAAAAAATATATATGTTGTTAATTGTTATTATAGTACTTATGTATTAATTTCAAAATTTATTTATTTGTAGTTTATTTGTAAAAAAATAATTTTCAACATTTTCCTTGAAAAATGCGATTTTCTCTTATTTCACACATGTTTTTTATTTGAAAAAAATATGATTAATCTTTATTACAATCATTTTAAATTAACAAAATTTAATATGAAATTTATATGTGTACATATAAGCAGTTAATATGTAAAAACAGATTTTCCGTGCACATTGCTTCCCAAATTATTTTAGAGAAAAGTGTTATAAATAAATGTTGTAGAGTATAAAATTCTGCATTTAAATCAATAAACAAGATTTATTTCGCATGCTATATAACTGCAGAAATTAGATTTGAAAATTTACAAAATTATATTGTAATAGTAGCCATGAAGTTAAATCAAAAGACAAATTTTAAATTGGAAATAGTTCACGTAAAGATTAAGACTTATTTTTTATTACAATTTAATTTTCAAACACATATGTTATTGAGGCACTTGTCTTTATAATCTTTGCTAAATTATCCCGAAGATTTAATATACTAACTACTTTTTAGTAATTTCCTTATAGCATGTTCTAACTCCGTTTTGATTTCTATTTAGGCAAAGGAATAACCTACAACAGCGGTGGTTTATGTTTGAAATCAGCTGAAAAACAGAAATATATGCGAGGTGATATGGGAGGAGCAGCTATCGTAGTAGCTGCTTGCCGAGCGGTAGCGGGTCTTCAACTGCCACTAAACGTTCGCGGTTTAATTCCTCTTTGCGAGAACATGCCTGGCTGCGCGGCTGTCAAACCTGGTGCCATTATCAAAGCCATGAATGGTAAAACAATCGAGATACAATCTTCGGACGTTGCTGGACGTTTGATACTAGCAGACACTTTGGTATACGCCCAAAGTTTCTGGCCACGATTTATCATCGATGTAGGTACAATGACCACCGATATGAGAGAGGCTTTAGGAGAAGCTGCCAGTGGAGTGTTTACAAACTCAGAAGCGTTGTGGGAGTATATGTTGGCAGCTAGCATGCATACCGGAGATCGAGTCTGGCGCTTTCCCCTCTGGGATCATTTTACCTTTTTACTGACGGACAATCGTACGGTTGATGTTAAAACTCACGGGAAAGGTCCTCATAGAGGTATTGGTGGTTCATGTAGAATTGCAGCATTCTTGAATGAGTTTGTGCCATGTGGTGATTGGCTACATATGGATTGTAAAAGTGTTTTGAAAACAGATGGAGTTGATTACGAGTATCTACAGAAGGGAATGGCTGGTAGACCTACTCGTACAGTTGTTGAATTTCTGTCACAGCTTGTATGCCATAAAGATGAAGAATGTTAATTTTCTATTTTCATAAAACTGTATATTTCTTGCTATTTACGATTTAATATGTTTTGATTTATTTATCTGTACACACTTATTAGGTACCAGTTATGTGAATGTAAATAAATACATACAATAAATTCAAATATTGTTGTTTTATTTTCCAGATAGGTAAGTATGGTTGAAAGTATTTTGCGTGAACGAATGTTTCCAAGTAGGTAGTTAAAATAAAAGATCATGTATCTAATATTCCTCTCACATCATAAAACTTTGTTGTACGAAATGAATGAATCCTAATGTTTCATGTAGGTAAATAGAAACGCCCCTATTTTGGTAAAACTTTGTTGTATGAAACGCATGTCACTCATTTTACAGTGATATATTATTTAAACAATTTATTACTCATTTATACTCATTAATTTTTAATTTTAAGTGATTTGTTCCAAATTTATTTGTAAAATACATGTTTATAATTTTGTTTTTTTATATAGCAAGGAGCTAAAATGAGATGAGATATATAAAAATGATTGGTTTTAATTGAAATATAATTATAGCAGTTTACAATAAAGATATTTAATATACAAGATTAATCATTTTTATTTGAGCTTGGTAATAAAGTGTATTTTAAATACAGATAAAATCAAAATTATCTATCAATAAATTATTGTTACATCGATAAATCGATAATATCGATATATCAATATGTCGATATTATCGATATTTTTTAAATATCAAATATTGATATTGAAATTCCAATATCGCCCAGTCCTAATAAATATGGATGAATCGAAAATTGCTTGTTTGGATAGGAATGTTTAGAGTTTGTGCCACATCTTTATAGTACAAGGTGTATGTATTTACTACCAGTAACGCGATTTTTCAACTAATATTAGCTATATAACAGTTACTACGTTTATACCAAACAGTTGTAATTTTTAAATTTATTAAAAACAACTACATATTAAAACATCAAATTATGAAGAGAAGAAATATTGTTTTATTACAGCGTTTTCTCTTTTTTAATGTTCAGAAATTTTCAGCAAAATTTTGGATAATAACAATAAAAAAATTTATTGTCTTGGTTGGTTATTAAAATTGCAGCTTTATTCCAAAAATTTATATTTTATAGGAGTACATTTTATGATGGAATTTGTTTATTTACGCTGAATTTATGTGACCAACTTTGCTTTTCTGTATTTCCTTGGCATAACAAGAAAAAAAAAACAAAATATGAATACAATTTTATCGTAGAAAGTAGCCTTAATTAACAAAAAAACAAACAATACACCTTTCGATTTGCCACAAAAATTATCAGCAGCAAAATTTATAAGGTTTTTCTTTTGTATGCGTACGCATATGTAATTTTAAACTGTTATTTTGACTAAATTTTTTTTACAAATTTCACATTTATAAGGTTACTCCTTTGTATGCGTACGCATATGATATTTCAAATGGTGATTTAGACTAAAACTTTTATTACAAATTTCACATTTGTAAGGCTTTTCTTTTGTATGCGTACGCATATGATATTTTAAACTGTTGTTTTGACTAAAACTTGTATTACAAATTTCACATGTATAAGGTTTTTCTTTTGAATGCGTACGCATATGTAATTTTAAACTGTATTTATGACTAAATTTTTTTATTACAAATTTCACATTTATAAGCTTTCTGCCGTGTATGTGTACGCATGTGTGTTTTCAAATTGCTCTTTTGACTAAAGGTCTTATTACAAATTTCACACTTACAAGGTTTTTCTTTTGTATGAGTACGCATATGGGATTTTAAATTGCAACTTATACTAAAAGTTTTTTTACAAATTTCACATTTATAAGGTCTTTCCTTTGTATGTATACGCATATGTACTTTCAAATCTGATTTCCTTACACAAACTTTTTCACATATGTTACATTGGAACCTTTTCTTGTCTGTGCGTGCCTGTTCTTCATCAAATGCAATGACTTGACTACGTTTCCGTTTTTTACCCTTTCGGTCAGTAGTACGTTCCGCCGCCGGCGAATTGGAATTGAATATAGCTGAGGTAGATGGTTGAAATGTAGATAAGGCATAAGATGATGTGGATGGTAATGGAGATGATGACGGGGCTGGAATTGTTGTTGTAGATGAAGGTGGGATAGATGTCTCAGCCAAAGCGGCTTCACAATTTTGATCAGACTGATCGTTTTTCATCCGTGGCACGCATACCGCGCAAAACCATTTTTCGTTTTTCTTTAATTTATTGCAGGAAAGATGCGTTCCTTGTGAACCGCATGTATAACACAATACTATTGTCCATCTAGAAAAATAAAATACTTACGTAAGCTGACTTCACCAATTAACAAAAAACAAAAACAAAACAGTGTAGATTTTCTTTTAGACAAATAAGTAAGAGACCTTGAACAAATAAATTGTTCAAGGTCTATTACTATAATTGCTTATCGCATTATTGTATAGATGGCGTTGGTGGTATTTATTTACTTCTCATCGTTATCGCTTTGAAGTACTTGCTATAAAAGGCAGCCAGAATTAACATCGGTTATCAGTTGCCTCACAGCAACTGATCACAGCACCGTACTGATGAGGTCCAAAAGACCGAAACACGTGTCTACGGTTAAACTGGCCAGTCGTTGATGCATAGCTTAACAGCCGATTCAATGACTGAGTATCTTGTGAAATTTTGGGAAAAATATAAAATCTCAATATTCTTGAGTATTATTAAATAAGTAAGAAGCAGGCTTGGCCTGATTTTAATCATTTGATTTAAATCACAATTTTAATAATAATTATTTTAGAGTAATTCCCCAATAAAATCTCAACGCGCATCGTTTAGACGGTGCATTTTGCTACAATTTGATATGCAACAGCATCAGATTCGCGCCGTTTCACCGCAAGAAATCGCAATTAAATTTCATTTTAACAACTGATTAATTAAAATATCTAGATACATCTAGCACAAAATAAATATTAAAAATATATTAAATAATATTTAACGAAATGCAATCAATAATGATAGTTATGCAAAAAGTATTACAAATAAAAATTGTCGGTATAAGTATATTTCTAGTTTTTATTTTTAATATTTAGTAAATTATAAACATAAAAAAATATTATATTGTCATTTCACATTAAACTTAGTGATATTTCAAAATAGAAACAAAAATATAGTTAAATAATAATGAATAAATTTGTCAAATCGTAAAAAAATCAAAACAAGCCAAGCAAGCCTGGTAAGAAGAATGAATGATAAATTTCAAATTCAAATTTACTTACGATCCAACAGCATTGTAGTTGCGTCCTCGTGTACAAACACAGTTATCAGCATTACATTCTTTATGTCTGTAAAGTAAGTCTCGATATGCATTCGGTTCAAGTTCCCACGAAGCATCTCGTTCTGGAACGAACACACCATACTTCTTCATGGTCTCTTGAAATATTTCATCATTATTGCATATTGGGCACTTAAAAAAATAGCCAGCGCTTAACGCCATTATTTGTATACAGGCTTTATGAAAGTACGAATTTTTCTTGCAACAAGGTGCCCACAATATTTCAGTCTTCTTTTCTACAGCAATTTCTTCGTAACATATTGGACAAAAAATTTGCTTGTCTTTAAGCCTCGGTAAGTTCTGTTTAGGTCGATGATTAAAACAAAATGAGCTGAAATTCACAAAATTTATATAATTAATACAAGTTATCAAAATAATTACAATAAATTAACACCACTTCTTAAACAATGTAACAATTGAATTAGTACAATCCAAAAACCAAGTTTATGAACAGGTGGCCAAAACTTTGTGAAAACCAGTTTCCTTGACTTTTCCCGGTTTTCCAGATTTTTTTTTTTAAATTTTTCCCTGAATTTTATTATTAAACAAAATTTATTAATTTTTGCCGATATTATAGTAATACAAAGCACAAAACTAGTGTTTAACATTTTTTTTTGTTTGTCAAATTTTTTTCCTGATTACAAATAAAATTCGCTGACTTTCCCAGGATCAACAAAATTCTCTGATTTTTTCCGGCTTTGGCCGCCCTAAACCAGCTATTGTTTAAAAAAAATGTGTAAAAGAACTTAAAACTTACTGAAACCCTCCAAAGAACTGATGTCCTGAATTATTTCGAATTCCACAAGGAAGATGAAATACTATTTTACAAGTACGTTTGGAGCATAATACGGACGCCCCTTGTTCCTTACAATAATAACAAGTCTGACAAACAAATTAGTTTATTAAAAAAAAAAGAATTAAAATAAAAATTAGAAAATCACTTACTCTTTGTCGCGAACGCTGCAATTCACTGTTGATATCAGAAAGTAAAAATCCTAAAATACCTTCGTGATCCCGTCCGGTTTGTGTAATGGTGGCTGCAAGTAGCTAAAAGTAAATACATATTGTAGTAATATTATTATTTTAGTTTAAATACAATAACTTACTAGACAATAGTAATGTACATGGACATTTCCACATGATTTCAATTCTCCTAAATGTAATTTGTCATCGTCAGAAGTATAGCACAAGCAACATTTATTTTTGTTTCCCATTTTGAATACTATTCTCTGTCTATTGTCTGTCTATCTGAAACTAAGATAATAATTCTGAATTATTTATACAAGCTTCATATTACAAATTATTATAAACAAATCCAGTGGCGTCACTAAGAGAATGTGGATCGCATCGAGTAACATTATCAGAAAAGGTGACACCAAAGTAATTTTTGTGCATTCTTGTTTTTATTTGATGCTAGTAACTTTTATAGTCACTGATATTGTCAAGTATTAAAATTATATTAATAGTATATTCATTTACATATAAAATAAAAACGTTATTTTAATTGTTACATAAAATAGATACTAAAAATTAATTTAAATGTAAAGCGATTTAATAATATAATTTACAACAATATATTATACTGTTTCATAAATTTTAATATATATTTAATAATACAGTGTCCGACATGCTAAAGCCTAATAAGAGGACAAAAAGCACATACAAAAATCAAAGATATTAAAATGTAATATGATCATAGATCATATAATATAAAATGGATACAGCTATACCATATATATCACATAGCCAAGAGTGTTTACAACATGTTTGTAAATCAACGATAATATTTTTTCTTTTCTTCTCTTTTCATTTTGTAAAAACCTAATATAGCTATCTCTCTTTAAGTTCTTGCTTCTGCGCTTGCGCAATTTAAGCAATGAATATATGTTACGTAGAGCGTAGATAACTAATATGACAGTTGTATGACGGCATTTTGCTTTATATCTTATTTATTTCATTAGAATTGTGATTTTTGTCAGCTGTTCGTATTGTTTCTTTCGTGTTAGATAAATAAAAACAATGGTTAAAAAATGTATTGTATGTGGGTGCTCATCTAAAAGTACTGTGGATACATCGTTTCACAGGTAACGTTTCAAAAACTTATCCAAATTATATACTGGGTGTCCCATTTTAATACGCCACTTGCAATAACTTTAAAATCGTGCAACGGACAAAAAAATATTTCGAATAAAAAGTAAATGGCTTCGAGTGGGACATCTGATGCAAAGACTCTTTCCCTCTCCGAACCCCCTGGGGGGCGGAAACGAGGGGCAACTTTAAAATCTTAAATGAAACCCCTATTTTTTATTAAAGATTCGGATAGACCATTAAAAAGTATGTAAATTTTATTTTAAGACTTTTTTTTTATCTTTGATAGATGGCGCTACAAACAGCATTTTTTTTCTCAGTTTATCAGTCTTCAATTTGAAAAAAAAAGGTGTAACTAAGTACGATATTCAAGTTCTTTTCAGTTCTTTGGGAGGTGGGGGGGGGGCAAGGATCACTGCATCAGATATTTCGAGGGGGATAACTCTAAGTTAATGGTTTCGAGGGGATATCTGATTCATTGACCCGTGCCCCCCCCCCTTCTCCCAAAGAACTAAAAAAAACTTAAATATCGTACTTAGTTACACCTTTTTTTTCAAATTAAAGACATAAACTGAGGAAAAAAATGCTGTTTGCAGCGCTATCTATCAAAGATAAAAAAAGTCTCAAAATAAAATTTACATACTTTTTAATGGTCTATCCGAATCTGCAATAAAAAATAAGGGGTTCCATTTAAGATTTCAAAGTTGACCCCCGTTCTCGCCCCCCAGAAAGTCCGGGGTGGGCAAAAGTCCCTGCATCAGATGTTCCCCTCAAAACCATTTACTTTTCATCCGGAACATTTTTTTGTCCGATGCACGATTTTAAAGTTATTGCAAGTGGCGGATTAAAATTGGACACCCAGTATATATATATATATATATATATATATATATATATATATATATATATATATATATAAGTTAATTTAGAATAACTACCGTGAATATAAGTTGAGAAAATTTATATAACGGGATACGGTATATGATTGACTAGGTTATATAGGTTATATAGGTGTAATAAATTGATAGATATTAAATGCTAGCATTTTAATAACCTAGTCAATCATATACCGTATCCCGTTATATAAATTTTCTCAACAATATATATATATATATATATATATATATATATATATATATATATATATATATATATTGAAAGGATATTATTGGGATTAGAAGTCAATACAGAATATGATATTAATAACTCAATTCATTGTATACGTTGCAAGCTTTCGGAGGTTGCTTGCCTCCTTCATCAGGCAGACCTATTTATTATAAAATACAAATTATGTTAAAATACAATCAAATCTAATTAGTAATTACAATGTACAATGATTTAATAAACTTACAATGGTAGAGAATTCTGTGTGTTCTTTATCAACAATATTTAGAAATTATGTCCACAATGGAAAAAACCAATCCAGATACAAAACAGTTTTTTTGAAATAAGATTAAAAATAAAATAAAATTAAATGTATAACAATTTATACTATTGTAAGTTCTCTACCATTGTAAGTTTATTAAATCATTGTACATTGTAATTACTAATTAGATTTGATTGTATTTTAACATAATTTGTATTTTATAATAAATAGGTCTGCCTGATGAAGGAGGCAAGCAACCTCCGAAAGCTTGCAACGTATACAATGAATTGAGTTATTAATATCATATTCTGTATTGACTTCTAATCCCAATAATATCCTTTCAACATTTATATAAAGTCAACATTTATTATTATATATATATATATATATATATATATATATATATATATATA
Organism: Clivina fossor; assembly: GCA_963966155.1. Classification (NCBI taxonomy): domain Eukaryota; kingdom Metazoa; phylum Arthropoda; class Insecta; order Coleoptera; family Carabidae; genus Clivina; species Clivina fossor. The sequence continues at coordinate 1,076,791 of CAWYQG010000030.1, forward strand.
TATATATATATATATATATATATATATATATATATTATTCAAATTTATATATATTATCTATGCTTAAAACAAAATTAAGTAAGGTTAATGTAATAATACTTACATTTCTATATACAATAGTAACTAATTAACTATAATCACAATATTATAGTAAATGTTTCGTAAAAATAAATTACATTCATTTACAAATACGTGTTGAACTGCTGTCAAAAATTACAGGTTAAATTTTAAAAAACTACTTTATCGACCCACCACAAAATAGTTACATTGTAATTTAATAGATGGCAGCACTAATTATAATTTATATTATTATTAATTATTTTATTTAATATTATTTTTTTAATGATAATTTAATATTTTAAATTATTTTCCAACAAAATATCAAATTTTTATTAGCATAGGCTGAACTATAGTTTTTGACGTTTATGTATACCAAATATATTTACTTTCTAATATTCTAAGATCAAAAATAAAATAACTTACCATAATCGCAAATGTAGATATTACACACAAAATATTTATGGATTTAATTTATATTTCAATACGTACAATAATTATTTTTAAATTTTATTGCTTAAAATTTTGTAATATTATTTGCATTTCAATGAATTAAAAATTTATCGACTGTTGAATATATTCAATATTACTTTGTTTTAATATTTATTTAAGTTTTAAAATTTAAATATCCCCTTAATTTTATTCAAAACTGCATTACCGACAGTGGCGTAAATAGGGTCCGCAAAACCCCGCAATGCGGGGGGGCCGCGCAGTTAAAGGGGCACAATTTGCCACAAAACTATAATATACCATTTGAATATAAATATCTATTAATTAAGTTAGATTTTAGTCATAATTATTGCGATTGTTGTACCCAAATAATAATATGTTTAGTTTACTGCTGCTGCCAATTATACTTAAGTTAAAAAAAATATTAGACTATCTATTGTCAATTGTCGTTGCCGCTCGTTTATATATGCCGAATCTGACTTTTTGGGTGGTCTCATTATCAACAGTTTACCCACAGCCATAGCGCAGGTATGTTTTCTCTTTGGCTGAGTGTTATTTGTTAGCATTTACCATTAAAACTTTAGTTGAATGTCAACGTTCATGCTTGAAAATTGTAGTGAAAACTGAAAATATAATTTATAAAATTACATTATATTTTAAATAAAGTATTTCTGATTCTTTTTAAATAATAAAGAAATCAAAGGTAAGATTATAAATTGAATTTTTATTTCGTATTAATATTACATTAATATTATTTGTAAAAATACATAATGGAAGTAATGAAAAGGAAGTGCGCGCGATAATTGATACGGGGTCGCAGCGGTCATATATTTCAAAACAGGTGGCACAAGAATTGCACTATAAGTCAAAGCGTGTTGAAACAATAGTGCATGCGTTATTTGGTGGCACACAAACGGCGGAACAAAAACATTCATGTTATGACGTGAGATTGGTTAGTTTGAACGGGAAATACGCTTGTAAGTTTGAGGCATTGGACCAACCGGTCATCTGTAATGACATACCGTCGGTCCACACTGGAGTCTGGACAGAAGAATTAAAGACAAGTAATATTCAAGTTACCGACACCAGAGGGCGACAACCAATTGCTGTACTCATAGGAGCTGACATAGCTGGCAAGCTTTTTACGGGAAAAAGACAAGCACTTCCATGTGGTTTGATCGCCATCGAGACGTTGCTGGGTTGGGTTTTAATGGGGAAAACACCTGGACAAAGAGAGGACCAAAGTTCTACCATGATCGTGACAAATATGTTAAACAAAGAAGCTTCAGTTGCAGCTCTTTGGCAGTTGGACGTTCTCGGAATAACGGATCCGGGAGAGAAAAAAACCAAAGATGAATTGCACATGGAAGCCAAGAAACTGTTTGATGAAACCATATCTGTCACGAAAGAAGGGAGGTATGAAGTTGTGTTACCTTGGTTAGAGGGACATCCGCCATTACCATCCAACTACGAGCTAGCCGTGAAGAGATTAGAGTCTACAGAACACAAACTAAGAAAATCACGATATTGGGAAAAGTACGATGAAATATTCTCTGAATGGTTAAACGATAAAATAATAGAAGAAGTTCCTAGTGAAGAGGTAGAAAAGCAGGCACATTATTTACCTCATCGGCCAGTGATAAAAGAAGATAGTACCACGAAGATACGTCCAGTCTTCGATGCATCGGCTAGAGAGAAGAACAAACCAGCGTTAAACGACTGTTTGGAGAAAGGGACGAATTTGATCGAGCAAATACCAACTATCTTGCTTCGTTTTAGAAGAAACCAGATCGGAGTCACTGCTGATATCAAGAAAGCTTTTCTGCAAATTAGCCTATATCATAAGGACAGAGATTTTCTTCGGTTTCTGTGGAAAACAGCAGACGATGAAATAAAGGTATTTCGGCATAGAAGAGTAGTTTTCGGAGTAAATGCTAGTCCATTTTTATTGGGAGCGACGATCGAACATCACCTTAACAAAAGCTTAAGGAAGTGTGAAGATAAAAATAGTAAATATAAGAAGCAAACAATTGAATCACTTTTAGAAAGTTTCTACGTTGACAACTGTGTCACCAGTATGCCGGACACGGAAGCTTTGGAACGGTTCATTATTGAAGCTACCGATGTGATGGCGGAAGCCAAGTTCGATCTAAGAGGCTGGGAGTACACTAGCAAAAACGACGACAAAAATGCAACAGTACCAATCCTAGGTCTGATTTGGGATAAAATTACCGATACACTTGCGATCAATTATACGCAGATACTGACGGATGAAATGACTACAAAAAGGACCATCTTGTCATGTGCACAACGAATATTCGACCCCATTGGATTCACTTGTCCCGCCACTATTTGTCCGAAATTGTTGTTGCAGGAAATGTGGGCAGAGAAGATTGGATGGGACGACAAAGTCAAAGAAGAAAGCCGGGAAAAATTCAAAAGGTGGGAAAATGAACTACCCTTTTTGGCTGAAATAAGAATTCCACGGTGTATAAATTTAAACTTAGCGAAAAATATTACACTGCACACATTTTGTGACGCGAGTAAAAGCGCTTATGCGGCGGCGGTGTTCATAAGAGTGGAAGATAAGACAGGGGTGAGCGTACAGTTACTACAAGCGAAAGCTAGGATTGCACCAATTAAAAGGATGACGATACCTCGACTTGAGTTAATGGCCGCTACCATTGGAGCACGCCTGGCCGCACAAGTGCAAGAAGCGCTAGGCAGCAACCTGCCAATGACCTATTGGTCTGATTCGACCACTGTCCTTACTTGGATCAAGCAATCAGAAGATTGGGCTATTTTCGTGGGAAACAGAGTCCACGAGATACGATCTCTCACATCTGTCGACGAGTGGAGGCATATTCCGGGAGAACGGAATCCGGCTGATCTTCCGTCAAGGGGCTGTCCTCCTAAACAATTGGCTGAGTCGAAATGGTGGGAGGGTCCTGGGTGGCTGTTCGAAGAAATGGAAAAATGGCCACAAAAGGAAGAGAGACCTAATAGAGAAGAGATCGAGAAAGAAAAGAAACGAGTAATTATTACTACAATGTCGAACGTGAATGTAACAAGGCGGATATATGAATACTTTTCTAAATACCGGAGTAATATCAGAGTAATTGCCTGGATGTATCGTTTTACTCACAACTGCAGGAACAGAATCGATTCAAAGCAAGGTGAATTATCTGTTGAAGAAATAGAAAATGCGGAAAAGAAATTGATCCGTTTAATTCAACAGGAATCATTCCAAGAGAATGATAATAGGTTAGCGACGCTCAATGTTGTTCGCGACGAAGAAGATGTTCTACTTGTAGAGACAAAAGTTTCGCAGAGGAAGGATTTACGAACCTTTTGTTATCCTTACATATTGCCAGGGCAACATTTGGTGGTAAAGAGGTTGATTTTTGACGCTCACGAGAAGCACAGTCATGTGGGAACGCAAGGACTTTTAAGCATATTACGTGAACAGTACTGGATTTTAGGAGGACGACGTATTATACGAACAGTCATCTCGACATGTAAGAAATGCAAAAGACATACCGCAAAAGGCTTTGAAGCAAAGACGCCTTCATTGCCCAGAGACCGAATAAGGGAGGCCGTTTGTTTTGAGGTAACGGGTGTAGATTTTGCAGGCCCACTATTTCTACGGAACAACAAAAAGGCATGGGTATGTTTGTTCACGTGCGCGGTATATAGAGCCGTTCATTTAGAAATCGTGACGACATTGTCGACCGCAGACTTCCTACAGGCGTTCCGGAGGTTTATCGCAAGACGTGGAAGACCCCACGTCATGTATTCAGACAACGGTACAAATTTTGTGGGAGCGGAAAATATATTTCGGCAACTAAATTGGGAAGAGATCAAAAGGTACAGCACAGAGCATAGAATCTGTTGGCGGTTCAATCCTCCAGCAGCCCCGTGGTGGGGCGGATGGTGGGAGCGGTTGATCGGAATTCTAAAACAATTGCTGCGAAGGGTGTTAGGGCGAGCTCATCTCAGTGGAGAAGAACTCTACACCACATTGTGCGACTGCGAGTCCGTTATCAATTCGCGTCCTTTGACATATGTGTCTAGCGAGTCTGACGATTTAGTTCCGTTGACACCAGTAATGTTTTTGCGCGAACTGCGGGAAAGTGGCGAGCCGGATTGTGATTTGGCAGATACTCAGACTTTAAATAAACGTTTTCGGTATGTGCAACGGGTTCGTGAAGATCTGCGGAAACGATTTCGGTCGGAGTATTTGGGTCAATTACGACAAGTGTCGAAAACAAAAGACAACTCTCGCCGCGTGACTGCTAACGAAATTGTGTTGATAGGGAACGATAATTGTAAGAGACTGAACTGGCCATTAGGTAGGGTCATCGAGTTACTTCCGGGGAAAGACAATACAACTCGGTTGGTGCGGGTGCAAACGCAACGCGGGCAAATGTTGCGACCGATACAGCGCATCTATCCTTTAGAGTGTGTGGGGCCCAGCAGTGTAGCTGACGTCGAGGGCAGAGGCGCTCCTAGCGGGGCAACCGAGAGGGCCACCGACGTCGATGGTTGCCCACGGCTTAACAGGTCTGAAGATGCAGCTGCAAGTGAAGTGAAGTGTAGTGAAGCGAGTAGTGGAAAAGTGTCGCGCTACGGTAGAAAATTGAAAGTACCCACTCGTTTTAGTTTAGATTAGTTAAGTTCAGATATAAGGTGTCTTATTTGAGGCTTTCTTTTGTAAATGAACCAGCCTCAGGTGGGAGGATGTAAAGAACGGACGGTTTGCAAACTAATGTTTGTTTGACCATACTTGGCAACGGCGCGTAAGATGCGGCAAGCGTGTGTTTTTTCTGCCTGTAGCGCAGTTCAGTTGTGTTTGAGTCGTCATACAGTCACGTTGTATGTGTGTCAAGGGCTTGTTGCATCTTGTGTGCCGAACGAAACAAAAAGTTATGTTAGAAAATATTTTACTGGAATGTTATTTTGTCGTTATCAAAAATAAAGATTTCTCTCAAACGAACCAGATGTATGTTTAATTCGCGGGTAGCAATTTCCTATACATCTCAGAGAACAACATTATTTTTATTGTAGTACTATGCATAAACGAAAACAAGAAAGTGGGGCACAAAAACGAAAAAAGGAAAAACAAAGAGAAGAATAGCTCATTAAAAACCTTAAAATTAGTAAATTCTTTTCACTATCGGTAACAACAATAACAGAACTTCACAAAACAACATCAAGTTACAATGAAGACGATGAAAAATGTATGCCATCAACTAGTTCCAGTGGTCATGAAAGTGAATTTAAAGGAAACCTCTACTTCTACTATTCAAATACAATCAAGACCAAGGACCGAAATGGAGGCAGAAAAATTCGATTATTCAGTTACTTTAAATGGAACCGTAACTGACATGGGTTACTATATAGACAAAATTTTAACCGACGAAATAAAGAGACATTTTATTCTTTCTGCTCCTTGTAAACCCAAAGGACCATTTAAAAAGGATCCATTACAAAATAATAGACATTTTTCGGAAAGTTATTAATACTGCGCGTATAAATATGGAAATATTAATAGATTCTGGCTTTGTTATTCCCTAATTCTCGATGCTACTTATTGCGAACCATGCTGGTTATTTTCCGATAGCAAACATGAACAATGGCGTACAGGAGTTAGAGACTGGCAAGGTCTTTCTAAAAAGATTTAAATTCATTCAAATTCACAAAAACACATTACAGCTTGTAAAATTTATGATTATTGGAAGAAAAATAAGACTATTGACAAAGAAAGGGAAAATCTAATAGCAATTGAAGCGTCTTTTTGGGAACGCGTTTTAGAAAGATTATTTAATATAACATTATTGTTGTCAAAAAATTCACTAGCATTTCGGGGACACAGAGAACAAACAGGAAATGACTATAATGGTAATTTTCTCTCTCAAGTAATGCTGCTTGCAAAATACGATGAGGTGATGAAACAGGGTTGTAAATAAACCAAAGGGCACAATAAAATATCGTAGTCCTACTATTCAAAATGAATTGATTTCTTGCTTAGGACAACATCTACTAAATACTAAATAATTAACAAAATAAATGCATTACCATTCTTTGCAATAATATGTGACACTACGCAAGACATAAATAAAGTAGATCAAATGAGTATAATTATAAGATATGTCCAGCTATTGCGAAATAAGGAATCAGAAACTACGGGCTTTTTTATTAAAGAATTTTTTATAGGTTTCTTTAGTACAAAAGATCACAGTGCCACTGGAATGAGTAGTCAAATATTATCCATATTGGAACATTTTAGGTATAGATATTAAAAAATGTCGGTGCCAAGGTTACGATGGGGCTAGTGTAATGAGTGGTATATACAATGGAGTTCAAACTAAAATAAAAACAATACAACCACTTGCAGCATACGTACACTGTGCTACTCATAATTTAAACTTAGTTATAAATGACGCTGTTTCTGGTTGCAGAGATATTGATAATTTTTTTGTAATTTTACTAGACGTCTACAATTTTTTCGGTTTAAGTATTAATAGATGGGATCTTTTACCACAATTTACTGGTGAATCAATTACAACTTTAAAAAAATTAAATCTTACTAGATGGTCATCAAGAATAAATTCAATAAGAGCAATAAAATTAAGATATTTGGATGTCATTAAAGCATTGACAGAAATTTCATTAAAAAGTGAAAAAAAATCTGAACAATCAGAAGCATTTAGTATTAAAAAAGAAATCACTTCGTTTGAATTTGTATTTGTATGTAATTTATATTACATCATTTATTATCCGAAATTAATTACGCGTCAAAAATATTACAAAAAAAGAATTTAGCATTAGATGAAGCAGTAACTGTGTTAGAGACAGTAAAAACTAATTTAAATAATTTTAGGTCAAAATATAGTGAAATAAAATCCGAATCTGAAAGTATTTGCAAAAAATGGGAAATAATACCCGAGTTTAAAGGTACAAGAAAATCAAAAAGAAAACGTCAATTTTATGAATTATGTGATAATTACGATTTTGTTAATGCCGAATATAAATTTAAAATTAATGTTTTTTTATAAAACAGTTGACATAATCAATTCACAAATTAAAAATAGATTTGAAGGAATGTTAAAAATTGCAAATCTTTTTGGATTTTTAAGGCCAAAAACATTGCTAACATTATCAGAAAAAGAACTTCTAAAGTCGGCAACAGAATTACAAAAACATTATCGCAATAATTTATCAGAAAATTTTTCGATGCAATTAATTAATGCGCTATATTTTTTTAAAAATGACATTAATACCAATACAACTATACAAAAAATGACAGATATTATTTTAATCAATTATTCCTTTATAGAAAGTGATTTATGTGAAGTTTGCACTGCCTTATTACTATTTTTAAGCATTCCTGTCACTGTGAGTACAGCAGAAAGATCCTTCAGCAAATTGAAAATAATTAAATCATATCTTAGAAACAGCATGAATCAAGATAGATTAAGTAATCTTGCTCTTTTGGCAATAGAACATCATGCAGCAGAAAATTTAAATTTAAAAACTCTTATAACAGATTTAAAGGGTTAAATAAAATTTTGTCGTTATTTTGTAGTGTTACTTTATTATTAAAATTGTTTTCTGGTTACCGGTTTCGGCTTTTTATGCCGTCATCAGACCAACGTCATTATTAGTTGTAAAATATATAAAGTTGTGTTCGACCATGTGTATTGTGTTCGATATAATTGTCACAAAAATACATTGCACATGTTGTTGCGTAAAAATATTTAAAAAGTTTTTTAATTTTATTTATATTTGTTATGTTTAAAATTATATTATATGTATTTGTTTATAATAATTGATGATGAACTATATTATTTAGAAATTGAAATCTTTTATGAAAAAATGTGTAGATATGTCTGTTTTGACCTTGTGACAAGGTCACAAGGTCAAAACAGACATATCTACACATTTTTTCATAAAAGATTTCAATTTCTAAATAATATAGTTCATCATCAATTATTATAAACAAATACATATAATATAATTTTAAACATAACAAATATAAATAAAATTAAAAAACTTTTTAAATATTTTTACGCAACAACATGTGCAATGTATTTTTGTGACAATTATATCGAACACAATACACATGGTCGAACACAACTTTATATATTTTACAACTAATAATGACGTTGGTCTGATGACGGCATAAAAAGCCGAAACCGGTAACCAGAAAACAATTTTAATAATAAAGTAACACTACAAAATAACGACAAAATTTTATTTAACCCTTTAAATCGAAAAGTGTTACATGGATAAATTCATACTTAAAATCTTATAACAGATTTTGCTAATAAAAAAGCCCGAAGAACTGATATTTAATTTAATTTTATATTAAGTATATGATTTATTATATATTTTTGTTATTTTTTTTACCTTTAAGAATAATTATAAAAAATATTGCTGTTATTAATTTTTTCCTTGTACCTAATCATTGAATTTTCAAAAGTTTATCGGGGCCTACATTTTGTTTTGCGGGGGGGCCGCCAAATCCTAGTTACGCCACTGATTACCGAATGTTATTTAATTAATATAGAAAAAAATAGTTTTATTGTTTAAAATATTAATTATATTTCAATAAATTAGAATTTATAGACTATTAAATATGTCCAATATTACTTTGTTTTAATATTTATTTTTAAAATTTAAATATCACTTTTATTTTAATCATACTACATTGCCGACTGTTATTTAATTTAATATTTAGAAAATAATAGAATAGCCGGCTATGAAAACAAAACAATAAAATTTTCTGTAAACATTAAAAATTGCGTAATTAGAATCGATAAAAAATTGAAAGATCGAAGATAAATTTAAACGAAGATTTTTCCACTATTTCCTCAATGTCTTCATTAGAATCACTGATAATGGAATACGAACAGAAACAGAAAATCTGCGCTTATAATATTAAAAAAATTAACGAAGAAATCGCTGAGCAAGATAAACAACTAGCGAAATTCGAAAACGAACGCCAGAATATGGAAACTGATTTGATAATTTTGGATAATCAAGTTAATTGCACCAAAGAATTATTGGCTAATCGAAGTCTATTGATCGAAAAAAAAAAGCTGTACTTGACGAGCTTCAGCAAGCAGTTTGGAAGGAAGGCAAGGCATTCGATAACGATATTATGATTTGTCCGAATCAACACGAAACAATCGATAATTGCAATCACGATAATTTCGATTAGGAATCATTGAATGAATATGCGAAATTACAGGGCGAAATTAATACTATACTCGGTTTTATTTGTATACAAAATCAATATTTGACCGCGTTGGACAGTTCAATTATGGAGTTGGAGACACACAGGGACGATTTGGTTAAATTACTTACGAAAATATAATTTTTCTTTAATCTTATTTATTTCTTATAATTACCTAATGTTAAATAACATATAATTTGTTTTTTTTTTGTTTTCAATATTTTGTATTTAAATAAATATTTCTATAATATTCTTAATAGTACAAAACATTTGTAACTATAACAATATTTAATGTAGAAAAAACTGTACTTAAACTTATTAATTGAATAAACTATAGTAAAAGTTTTATTCAAATAGGATTCCAAAGCTATGAGTCATTTACTACGGTTACATGATACCCTGTAAAAATTTTCACCTCACAAAATCGCACAAAATCTAAATTTTGATGGCTTTGACGTTTAGAAAAAAAAAACCAAACATTATTTATTTTTTGTTTCGTTGCTAGGATTTGAGTTTAGGATTGTCAGATATGGGAAAAAAAATAAAAGCACACATCATTTATATTGATTGACAGTTATAATGTTTGAAACGTTGGAAAACTAAGCATAAACGTAGCACGTTGAAAACAACAAGCTAGTTCGGTTGAAGCAAACCACGAAACACGTAATTTGCTTTCATCGTTCAACGGAACGGATTAAAAGCAGTTAGTACGTAGAGATTAATATATTAGAGATTAAATTATTAAAAATTCCTAATTGGCTTTGGAATCCCATTTGAACAAAAATTTTACTATAATTATGTTCAAAGTAAATAACAGTAGTTTTTTTTATTACAAAATATAAATACGATGACTAAATATTTACTCTTGAGCTATGTAACAACAATAACAGATAACTTTTTTCGTTTAAAATGAATAAGTTTTGATTGGTACAAGACATTGTTTGGCAAGTTTATGGTCGCCTGGTAAAATAATGTCCTGTATTCGTTTCTAAAATGTTAGTCGATGATTTTATTATTTTTTTGTTTATTATGGTACACACTGATGATAGTTCCTAAACGCTAATAATTTTATTCTCAGTAACCACTCTTCTTCAATGCTTTGAGATCTACGACCTTGTAGTAATCCTCGCTGGTAACAACAAAATATTTATTTTTTAACATTTTATTCATTAGATAATATTTGTTCCTTTTTAGTTTTTAAAACGGTGTCCATCTTAAACATATTACTAAGTTACTTGCTTTGAAAAAATAAAGACGGAATTTGAAGTATTTTTGAAAATAAAATTTAGAATTTTGTATTTTACGGACAAACATTTATACAGTGTGTCCCCGGATTGAGTTCACTATAGGTGTAATCGGCAAAAAATTTAAGAATTTTATTTTTATATTTTGGGTTTCCGCCCCGCTTTGCCTGAAAACAATTTTAAGCATATGTTTATTTTTTTAAAATCGGCGGCCATGAAAAATGTTAAAAACTATTTTGTATTCAGGTAAAGTGCCTTTTGGGTCAATAATACGGCATAATGTTCTTGAGAAAAGTTGTTCAGAATATGAAATTATGGATCTGTGCAAAATTTTAAAAAGATTAGTTTTAAAAAAAATGTGTCTAGACATAACGCCGACTGAACAAAACGCCGACTAAGGACATTACGCCGACCGTTCATTTGCATTTGCGCAAGCTAATCGTTGTTATTGATAGATATTTTGCATGAGATTGATGTATTGATAGATTTTACTCAACCCCCAAAGTTTTGGTTTGTGCAAGCGTCAACCTTTTGTTTATTTAGCTTGCGCAAACTCGAATGAACGGTCGGCATAGTGTCCTCACTTGGCGTTTTGTTCAGTCGGCGTTATGTCTAGACAATTTTTTTTTAAATTGATTTTTTTTTAATTTTTTACAAAGCCATAATTTCATATACTGAACAACTCTTCTCAAGAACATTATGCCGTATTATTGACCAAAAAGCCACTTTATCTGAAAATAAAATAATTTTTTACATTTTTCATGGCCACCTTGATCTTTAAAAAACTAAAAAATATGCTTAAAATTGTTTTCAGACAAAGCAGAGCGGAATCCCAAAATATAAAAATTAAATTCCTAAATTTTTTGCCGAGTACACCTACAGTGAACTCAATTCGGGGACACACTGTATATATATATATATATATATATATATATATATATATATATATATTATATATATTTAAAAAAAAAAAACTGTTCTAATTGTCTTGTATAATAAAATTATTATTAAAAAAAAAAATACGGAGTTTGTAACCAAATTTCACTTTTATATATTGTTTATTTAAATTATGCCTTTACGTGATATTTTTTCAAAAACTTTTTTCTTTATTTTTAAAATTTTAATCTTTGTCTATTTAATGCCTGTTAGTGTGCTTTTGTGATATTGTTTATATCTGATGTATTATTTTTATTTCTGTCAGAAAACTTATGATATTTGTTGTGTTTTTGTATCGTGTGCTTCCTTTGGGTTATTTGGTATTTGTAGTTAATAACTTTAAATTAAACAACATTAAAAGTAATAAATTAGAAAAACAGTCGACTGTTAATATTTAATAAATAAATAGTAATAGAGGGAATTCAGTCTTTTATATATTTTTATTAGTTACTAAACCAACGTTTCGGCAATAACTATTGCTTTCTTCAGGGCTAGCAGAATATTTTATTTGATGGTACATGTAACGCAAATATACATATTTGATTAGTAAATTTAAAAATACAAATTATCATTGTTATATAAAGAACATGCCAAAAAATCATTTTAATAATAAATGTCATTTATTATTAAAATAATAATAAAATAATCAATTAAAATATTCTGATAGCCCTGAAGAAGGCAATATTGATTTCCGAAACGTTGGTTTAGTGGTTAATAAAAATATATAAAAAACTGAATTTCGTCTATTACTAATTATGTATTTATTAAAAATAATTTTGACAAAAGCGTTTATACAATTAAAATGAAACTATGAGCTTACATTATTACGTTGCTTTTTTTAATTGTAAAAAATAAATACAATTTTAAAATTGTATACATCATACACTATTTTATAATCTAAAGAATATATTATATAAATTTATTGCATTATATAGTTTTTGCGATAAAATTATCTATATTATACACATATTCATTAATTTTTTTAAAAAATTTAAAAACATTGTTTTACAGAGCTAAATTTTTTTCGAGATTGACGATTTAATAGGTACTTTTAGAAGATGTTCTTAAATGCTTTTAATTAATTCTTTTATGCGTAGACAACATTCGTCCCGGTAAAAAATTTAACGCATTTTTTGATCCCGCATCAAATTACATCTTACTCAGTAGAGACGGACCGCCGCGCCAGTTGTAACATTTCCATGGGAAACTTGTATCGAAAATGCAGTAAATAGTAAAAAATGGCGACATGATGTTTTAGCAAAAGTTAACAGTCCTATCGTTCATTTTCTAAATGCTGTCGAAGCAGTTTTGTTATCGAAAGCAAAACGTTGAAATCTATGCGATGCAAAAGCAATGTCAGTAACATTAGAACCCACCGAGTATTGTTGTGCAAGCGTCACAGCATTATGTGCAAGCTTTATATCAAGGAAATGGCCGTGGTGCATTAATGCTCAATTATAGTGATAAGTTGAAAAATAATACGAAAAATGGTATAATCGCTGAACAGTTTAATGATGATAAATTTAAACAATTATGTTTGGAAAATTTCTCTTGAAATATACACATGCAATTTAAGTGCAAATTTGTTATTTATTTCTAAATATGTTATTAAAGAATTGAGTATTATTTGTACTTTTACGAAAAAAATAAAAAAATACATGGTTTGACATATTTTTATCAACAAAAAAAGTTTTTGTAATTAATATTTTGACAAGTAGCATGTTAAATTTAATAATTTAAAAATTAATAACCTGTATTTATTCATTTTCCTTTTATTAAAATTTATTTTTAAACGACAGTTTATTATTTTTAATAGGTATTGAATAAAATCTGTTATGAGTGTTATGATATTGTTTTAATAAAATCTTTCAATATTTTGCCTTAATATAGTAAATTTTACTGAGTGCAACAAGCCACACTATGCCAATATATTTATGGGGCATTTATTAAAAATCTGTCTTTTTAAATTATAAATAAATGCAATACACTTGTGTAATACTGGTTGCATAATTATTTATAAGTACTTTAAGGGTAAATGTAGCTGAAAATAAGCTTATTTTCCAAATTTTTTTTTATTAAAAATACAAAAGAGTTGTCAGATAGTACATATCTTGGACTACATATACGAATTTTTTTAGTCAAAAATTCTTTCCCATAGCATGCGTTAATAGCGCACGCGTGACTGGAACGCTCTATTGGTGTACACAGTCCAGCCCGAACGGTTCATCTTCAATTAAAAATGGGATGATATTCCATAAATAGACTAAATTTTTGGGAGCTTGACGTAGAAAAAAGTAGAAAAAGTAGATTTTGTGGTTAAAATAGCGGCCTGTAAAAAAAAGTCATTTTTCCCATGTTTTTTTAGGTTTGAAGCGCTGTAAAAAATACTTAAAATAAACTTTTTAGAAATTTTCCTACATCAAGCTCCCAGAAAAAAAGGTTCTTTACAATATGTTTAAACCGCAATACTGTATGTTAATTAGATCGACCGCAATCGTGCACGTCAGTTTGAAAAACATGCCTTCCAGAAAATCGCTTTAAAAGTTTTGTCAGTGTTATTTTGTTGATAAATGTCTTTTTTCTAACTTACAGCTAATTATATATTATTGTTCTATATTATTATATATTAATATTTTATATATTATATATTTTATTATATATTATTATAATATATATTATTATTATATGCGTCTCATATGGCCGCTGCGGCTGTACCCTCAAAATGCGATTCCACTCAAAGCTAATTTGAATATCAAAAAACTATTTCAGGAGCATATTCTAGACCCTTCAAAGATTGCAAAAAACCAAAAAAAAATTTGTAATTTTTTAATTCGAATTTACCGAAATACGTTCTTAATCATAATTCTTATACTATACATTATTTTGTATTTTTAATAGTGTATGTATTTTCCATTTATGAATAAGGTAAAAAATACTATTTCGTCGTTTTAAAATATTATATACGTAATTGCAAATAATGCAAAACCCTAATTTTTAATATAAATCTTTCCTTGTTTTATTACAATAATCAATCTGAAAATTTCAAATTTAAATAAAAAATAAAATATATTTTATCAAGTTATTAAATTTCTTTTATTAATAAATCAAAATTCATCGGTTTTTTTTTATCCATCATTAAATTCGAAATAAAATAATTTAATATTTAATATTTGCCAACTAATTTCATATGATTAAATTTGTCTTTAAAACATGTTTCTTTTTATTATAAAAAATCATTTGTTAAGTAATAACTTTTATTGTGTGTTTTAAAATTTTCTAATTTTTAATAAATACGAAAGCAGAAAACAAAAATAAAATGGTGATATACTAGATACAAGATACTACTCTAAATTAAAATTCTTTGTAAAGAAATTTAAACTTATAACAACGCCAAAACATTTCGAGACAATTTATATTCATTCGAAATAAAACTAATAATAAATTTTTAATTGATTTTTCCCTCGAATAAATTAGTTTGAAATTCATTTAGTACGTAATTGTGAATTGTTAATTTATAAAATAAAATGTAATTGTAAACACATAATAGGCCTGTATTCTCACCTCACTTTTTCGTGAAAAAGTGCTTTTATTATTAATTTAAAAATAACTTTTTGCTTCTGCTTTTGATCAAATACAAATAATTTTACTATTTTTGATACTTTTTATGATATTTGATATTATAAAATTTAAATAAAGGGTTTAATAAATAATTTTAAGTAAACGTCAAAAGTACTTTTAGCAAAGATCACTTTTATAAATGAGGCGAGAATACGGGCCTTAGTCAGTATTCACAAAAAATATATTTAACAACGTAAATACGTATTTCAACAGCAATGCTGTCCTCATCGGTACAAGTAAACTACACATTAATACAAGTTGATTTACAAACAATACATAGTTTTATTTATTTTTAAAAAATTTGAAATCTTGTTATTATTGGTTTGTAGTAGGTGTGTTTTTGACCAATCGTAGCAAATTGTTTTGTAGGGGGGTCAGATCTGTGTTCATCAATTTATCTTTATTTTTATACATAAATATATTGATTCAAAAGTATTTAATCTACTGGAATTCATGCCATTACAAATTTTTTCACATTTTACGTTTTCTAATAAGAATTTATGTCCTGTCTCATGGTGATGCGATGCAACTGCCGATTTGAAAACCTGTTTATTTTTTATATTATAATTGTGTTCTTTAAATCACGTAGTTTCAGCCCTTCTAATAGAAAAAATGATGTAAAAACTTTTAAATTTTCTTACAATAGAAACACTCACAATAAATTAAATAACTTATTTAAAAAATTTGACATACAATTAGCTTTCTCAAATAAATTTAAACTTAGGAATATGTTAAATAATAAAAACATTTCTAAAAAAGACAAATTAGCTAATTCAGGAATTTATTCAATTAGATGCTCTGATAAAAATTGTAAAAACAATTTATATATAGGAAAAACAAAAAGAAAAATATCTAATCGATATTTATTACATGATATTGTCTACATGATATATTTTTTTTAGTTTAGCCGTTTCAAGTTGAAACATAGCTGTTTCTATAAATAAATTTTAATATTATGTTGTTAATTGCAGGTTAAAAAATAAAATAAAATATAGTGACCTCAGTATGTATATTACCACATACAATTGTATGTTTTTTTAAAAAAATGTAATTTGCAAAAAAACCTTTTAGTTTAATATTATAGTTTTTCTAATATTTCTGAAGCCAAACCTGTTCGGTCCCTTACGAACAAAAACATGGTCAAAAATTTTTAACTTCAGTTGTGTGCAGTTTATGACGGTTCACGTTTGTCAAAATTGATTTTTCATGGTTACGTTCTTGTGTTACTTGTTAATTATCATATTAAACTGTAAGTATTCCTTTATTTTATTATTTGCTATATATTGTTATTCTAGTGCACAGTTTAATTAATTTAGTTTCTGTATGAATAATATTTTAACTTTTAACCTACATATGTGTTTGAGAATTAAAACTTCATATATTTTTTAAATAAACGTATTTTTGATAAAATATTACAGTATTTTATATCGGTCCATCAGACAAATTATTACCAATAAATATTAAATATATTACTGGTTAAAAGTTAAAAATAGCAATTGAAAAAATTACATGCTTATACTTTGATTTTGATACACGCATATGTATAATATATTAACGGTTGCATTTTACAATACCTATATGAAACTATATAAAGTATTTTGTTTGTGTTTAATAATTACTAGTTCTGTTTTGTGCAAACAAGATAATATTATTTATTAGTTGTATAAACTTTCATATAGTGAACGTAAATATTGTTAAATAATTCAGAGTTTACAACGAAACTAATCACAGTTTTTAAATAAATAACTTTAGATAGTCATTTGTAATTTTTTTTATTTATTTAAGTGTAGAAAAAAAAACACTGAATCAATATACAGTAGAACTTGTTATACAAGCGACTTGTTGTATAAACCGGCATATTTAAAAATGGTTTGATTCCGTAAAATATCGTTATTAAAATCTATTTACGAACGCAATAATAAATTTTTATTTTATTAAATACAGAATATATATATTTTTGTTGGACTGTGATTTTTTTTACTGAGCTCAAACTTTGTTATCTGGAAACAGTAGGTACCAGTCACGCACGTACAGAATAAACAAGATTAGAAGTATATGGGTAAACCCATATATAGACCACTGACATTTCTCGGAAAGTTGGCAACACTGTATTTTAATAATATTATAATTTATGTGGGCACTAGGAGAAACTTTTTTGAAAATTTAATTAAAATCGAATAAATAATGTAGCCACAATAAATTTGCAACACTGTATTTTGTTAAAATTGCATAATTTATTTAGGCACTAGCAAAAACTTTTATGAAAATTTGATTAAAATCGCTTAAATAAAGTGATCATAATAAATTTTTAAAAATTTTAGTAATTTTTTTTCTCAGAAAGTTGGCAACATTGTATTTTGTTAAAATTACATAAATTATATGATTACTAGGAGAAGCTTTTGTGAAAATTTGAGTAAAATCGGTTAAATAACATGGCCATAATATATTTTTAAAAACTTTAGTAATTTTTTTCTCGGAAAGTTGGCAACACTGGATATTAATAAAATTATATAATAAAAAGTTGGTATTACTGGGAAAAACCAAAACCACATGACCATCTTGGGCACTAGACAAATTTATCATAAAAATTTCATTAAAATCGGTTGTACCGTCTAGGAGGAGTTGCGGCCACAAAATTTTGACTCACGACCGAGCGAATGAGCGAGCGAGCTGAAGACGCACATTCATACACCCACATAAACTAAGTTCAGATTCGTCATCTAGAAGCTATATGAAGGATTTCTATACACAATTTTCTTTTTTTTGAAAATGTTAGAGACACCGTACCAAACGCTATACAAGTTTTTCCTTGCAGTCAAAGTTGTAAAAAGCATTTACTATATGCAAAAACTAAATTTTATATAATAAACTATACCACAATTTTTATAAATAATTATAAAATTTGATAGAAAAAATTAACAAATTACTTAAAAAAATCTATTTGTAAAACTCAATTTTATAATTTTTATTTATAAGTTAATATTAGATTAAGGTTTTTGTACAAAAACAGGAAAGATATTTCATACACTTATTTTATATACATATATAAGGAACAATTTATTATTACTAAGGTTGTATTTATTTAAAAAATTAATTCTCTCGGCCGTTACTTTGTGAAATTTCATATTGAAGTAAATTAATAAAATACTATTTTATACTTTGATAATTTCACTTTTTATTATTGAATCGTGACTGCAGTTTCGCCAAACATTGGCATTGTCGAACTGTACATATTAATATATATGTAATATGTACAGTTCGACAATGCCAATGTTTGGCGAAACTGCAGTCACGATTCAATAATAAAGAGTGAAATTATCAAAGTATAAAATAGTGTCTTATTAATTTACTTGTATTTATTTTATAATAATTATGTTGTTGCGAAATAATTAACAAGTTTTACTTGAAAACTAACTTTATTTTGATATGTAGGTACATTTGTAGAAATAGGCTCAACGAATAAGAGAGTGATTTTTGGGTGATTGGGGATTTATATCCCTGGCTAAAATAAAGACGAAAAATAGGTCCTAAAATGGACGAAAAATAATCGAAAAATTTTGCGAAATATTTGAAGAACAGAGAAAGATTTAGATTATAAATTTAGAAAGTTGACTTTTTACAAAAGTTATATTGCTTCCCTTAGCTAGGTAACAGTATATATATATATATATATATATATATCTAATAGAAAATACCTGAAAATGGTTTGTTCGTACATGCTATTAACACCGGATTATTCCAAGTATAAGTAAACAGACACATTGTAGAAAAACAGAGGAACTTATCTAAACAATTTTAACTCTGTAAAAAAAATTTAGAACTTATTATATTAAAATAAAAGGGCTTTAGGTTATAGTTCTATATTAATATTTATTAATAATAGACATTTCGTCGAACTCAACTTTTATCTTCATCAGAAAAAAAGGTACAATTTATATTTACAGTAAGTAAACAGAAGGTAGACACAAGTTACTAGACGGAACAAAATAAGTAACTAGAACATAAAATTTAAAAATATTAATACAAAATTATAACTGAAACTCGTTTTATTTTAAATATTTTTAAATAAGTTAAATAAAAACTTTTTTTAACTTTGAAAATTTTACAGTTTATTTTGTTGTGACTGCAGTTTCGACAAACATTATCCTTTTCGGACTGTACATGTTACGTCAAATTTTTTCTTTATATAGGATTACAAGCAGGTAGCTTATATTTTAGTATTTACAAAATTTTGGAAAAACCGTAATTAAATAAAACTTAATGTTTAAGCACACGCATAGTTGAAGCCCTGGAAATATATAAAACCAATAAAATCCCCCAATTTACAATCTTAAACAACCAAACTGTCATAATATATACATTAATTTTGTTATGCGTGTATTTAAACATTAAGTTTTATATAATTACTCTTTTCCCAAAATTTTGTAAATATGTACTAGAATATAAAATACCTGCTTGTGATCCTATATGAAAAAAAAATTTGATGTAACATGTACAGTTAAACGGAAAATTTCAGGTGTGGAAATGAGATTTTTACGTGGGGTATGTGGTGTAAATAGGAGAGATCGGGTTCGAAATACGATTAGTGTATGATGAGTGTGAAATTGAAAGAAATGTTGTAGCAAAAGTTGGTGTTAGTCAGTTAAGATGGTTCGGACATATTGAGCGAATGTCTAATAAACATTTGCAGGTGTAGTATGGAGTATGAGTAGTTGGAGTGGCATGATTGAGAGGGTGGCTTGTGGGAGCGAAAGTTTCCAAGTAGTAGGAATAAAAGAACATGTATGAGAGGAATTATGAATATGGATGAAGCGAAAGTTGCTTGTTTGGATAGGAATGTTTGGAGGCGACTGATTTCGGAATGATGAAAAGAGTTTGTGCCACACCCTTTTGGGTACATGGCGTGATTGTGTATGTATGTATGTATGTACAGTTCGTGAATGACAATGTTTGTCGAAACTACAGTCACAACATTTGTATAATAAATTGTAAAATTTTCAAAGTTAAAAAAGTTTTTTTTATTTAATTTATTTCAGTATGAAGTTTCACAAAGTAACGGCCGAAAGTGCTAATTTCTTAAACATTTTTATGTTACAAAATACCTATATTTTAATGCAAAATCATTATTTTTTTGAATTATTTTTTAAAAACCAGGAATACATTTAAACACTTTTTATCTATAGCAGCACATACTGTTATACAAAAATATACTAATGTTTTTAATATGCAATTATTATTATTTATATCATTAAAAAAAAACAAGAATGTATTTAATACTAAAAAATATTGAGATTTTCAATTTTTCGGAAAATTTCACATGATAATCAGTCATTGAATCAGCTGTTAAGCTATGCATCAATGCAAAATTGAAAATCTCAATATTTTTGATTATTATTATATTAAATTTCACAATAACAATACGAGCATTTATTTGTTCAATGTCCAAGAATGTATTTCTTAAACGTTTTAACTGAGAGCAGCACGGTATGTTACAAAAAATATTTTTAATATAAAATCATTATTTAAATTTGTTTTAAATTATAATATATTATATAAAATGTTACAGGAAAAAGCATATTTTTTAATATTTCCATTACAAAAGTAATTGTAATTAATCTATACATATTTTGTCTCTGTCAAACTTACTGTTTTCACTTTCTCACTCATTAGCATCTACATTTGTTGTAAATTAATTTTTAATATTATGGTATGCTTAATATTTAGTTTTTTAATTTTACTAACATATATAACTTTTTAAAATGTTACTTTTTATTTTATTTCCACGACTGCACTGCTCTTTGTTGGCACGATATTGTTTTTATTAAATATGTACAAAATACATATAAATTTTATACTATTTCACTATACTAAATACAAAGCAATACATCTCTGTACAAGTATTATTATACCCCGTTGAGTTCTGGCAAAACCCTGTATACTCGAAAATTGTATAGAAATATGAAAAACTTAATTTAAAAAATCGGTAAATTTTGTCTTAAAATTTTTTATAACGAAAATATTAAAAGTTAAACTACTTAAAAAAATTAATTTGGATTAATTATAAAATTACTAGTATTAATAATTATCTACAAAATAGTAATTAATGCAATAAATACTTTTATCACGAATTAGAAGCTAGTAAAATTTAAAGATTTTATTTTAAAAAACCAAATTTTTTTTAATCAAAATTTAAAACAATAGTAAATACCTAATTGCTTTAAATTAGTAGTTTTAATTTTTGGATTAATTATTTTCAAATAAAATAGAGAATCAGTGATATTTCAAAAATTCTTCAGATAAGAACCTTTTTACTTTTTACTCGGCACACGCGTTAGATAAGATTTTCCGGTAAAAGAGTGTAGGTACATTTTTAAGTTCAATAAAATGCATTGTTTAACACAGACATAGCTACTGTTATAGCACTTTTTGTTTAAAGCAATCCCAATTTCCATAATAATTTTTGCTTTTATTATATATCAAATATAAACTATCTCAAAATTAAATTCTTTTTTTATATATTTAAAATTTTAAAATATAATTTGTACAGCTCTAAACTTATTTTAAATAACTATTTAAAAACACTTTATCTAAATGTACCTTAAAAGGGAATTCGAAAATGGGCCTATATATATTTTGTATTTAATAAAATTAAAATTGAATTCAAAATAAACAAGAAAAGTGAATATGGTCAATAAAACTAATTACAGTTTGTATCTGTTTGCGGTTTTTTAAATTGACAAATATATCACTGTATTTTTTTACATATGTCGGTCTGAGACCGTGCTGCTTAATAAATATCGGATAACACAGCTTTTACTATAGTAATAAATAATGTAAATAATAAATGGTTTTAAAGATATTAAACTGATTTAATATTTACCCAATTCTATATAATTATTAGTAGTATTATTTTACTTTAAAATATTTCTCACTTAATCCCAACTTCTCTTGAAGTCGACAAAAATTCTGTAACATTAGTATATAATTAACGTTTGGTATTAAAATTTCAAAGAAGTTTACTTTAATATTCAGAAATGCTATCTGTAGAATTAGTAGATAATGATGATTTAGTAAGGTATGAAAAAATATTAAACGATTCTTAATCGTTTTATTGTTGTTAATTTTTTTTTTTTTGAAAAATAAGTTTGTTTATTAAAAGTTTATGTATATTTTATTATAAATACATGGAATAGTAAAAATTATTTCTCAAAATTGTACTTACTGAATGTATAATTATTATTGATTATTAATTTGTTGTTTTTTTTTAGTAGTGTTATATTTTTGAATTCAATACGTTTGCAATAGTTATTATTTTATCCAAATATGATTTTGTAGTAGCTAAATATAAAAAAAGCAATATCAATAGTTTTTAATATACATTTCAAGTATCATATACGCATTTTATGTATGATTATAGGGCAAACTATAACGATAGTATTAGATTTATTTAAGGAGAATATAAATAAAACTTTATTTTTACAAAAATGTTATTATTAAATATTCTAAATTAAATTTAGTAAATAGTCGGTAACTTCTGTCTTATTTGAAACTCTGGTGTTCTGTATTAAAACATAATCAGGTTTAATAAAACTTACATCTTACTAATTCTGTTTGCCTCATAAAAAATCTCGTTCAAAATAACAAAGTTTTTATCATATGGTATACTTGGAAATACAGACGTTTGCAAATTTCTATTTTGTCTTATTTTTGTTTGGTTTTGTCAATTTAAAATTTCGAATTTTAGTTTTTTACTTATCAACTAAAAAAGTTCAATAAATGCATTTATTTTGTCAAGGAATGTCAAATAGCAGTTTATACTTTTTTCAAGTACATTTACTTTATTGTTTTTTACATTATATTATTATATTTTACAAAAAAACTTATTTGATGTACCTAGTTTTAAATATATTCATTGAATCAATTTATCATTTCAAAATGAATGATATTCTGTTTTGGAAATACATTACTTAAAGAATCTTTTCCTTTTTTGAACAATTGTTTATATTCTAGGTATAAAGGGGGGGGGGGAGGCACATAATAATATAAGTTTTACATAAATATTGTTTCCGATTTTGCTGACAATTATATGAATTTATCTATTTTAAACGGGATGACCTATATGTACATGTAAATGTTTCCAAAAAAAAACCGTTTGTTTATATACAATGCTTTTTTGGTAACAAGATTCGGACATGTTGAGCGAATGTTTAATGAAGTTTGGTATAAAGAATTTACATGAATGATTTTAAAGATATATGTTTGCGTCTATTCCCGATGACTAGTTGGAGTAGTATGATAGTAGAAATATAAGAGTATGTATGAGATAGGAATTATTAATGTGAATGAAGCTAAAGTTGCTCGTCAGGATAGGAATGTTTAGAGGAAACTGATTTCGGGATAGTGGACTGGAAAGACTCTATGCCACACTCTTTTGGGTTCATGATGTGATTGTGTACATATGTATGTATGCAGGGGCGCGCCGTACCATTTTGTCGCCCATGTGCCAATGCTAACATTGTCGCCCCACCCCCCTCTGTTTTTTAAATATACATGTATACAGGATACACATTTTATCTGTTCCCGCTTAAAAAGTCATGAATAGGCAACCCATTTTACTTTTCATAAAAGACTTTGGCTCGTATTCTCACCTCATTTATAAAAGTGATTTTTGTGAAAAGTAGTTTTGACGTTTACTTAAAATGATTTATTAAGCAATTCTTGAATTGTCGCACTATTTACTTTATAAAACTTCATAATTAATTAGGGATAAATAATATACTTTATCTACAACTGCTTTGTTATATGGTCAATATATATATATATATATATATATATATATATATATATATAATATATAAATAAATAATATTAGTCTTTATAGCACAAGGGAAATAAAATACTAGTCTTTATTAACCAAGGTTAATAAAATATTAGTCATAATTAACCAAGGGAAATAAAGAAACGATTTTTATTAACTTGATACGCTTCGTTGCTAGGCAACATCAACAAACTAAATATCTCTCCGCCAGATGGTTGGCATAGTATGTTTACAAATAATATATCCAGTCAAAATGGTGGACTCGTAAGTAATGAAATGACAGTTGTATTTAGCCGATGAACATCATAGATTTGAATAAGTAAGTACAATATTAAAAATATATAAGCAGTTGTAGATAAAGTATAGTATTTGACTTGCAAATAATGCCTACAATGTACTCGGATGATTTATACCCCTCGCTTCGCTCGTGGTATAAACAACATCCTCGTACATTATAGGTGTCATTATTTGCTCGTTAAATAATATACTATTGTGTTAAGTTTTATATTTATTTATTAAAGTTTAGTAACAGCTGTTTCACCCCACAGTCTGAAGATGCCACTGTGTGGTGAAACAGCTGTTACTAAACTTTAATAAATAAATATAAATCTTAACACAAAGTATATTATTTATCCCTAATTATTTATTAAGCATTTTATAATAGTTTATTTAAATTTTATAATAACAAATATAATAAAAACGATCAGAAAAAGAAAAACTATTCATATTTGATCAAAAACATAAACAAAAAATTATTTTGAAGTTAATGATAAAAGCACTTTTTCACGAAAAAGTGAGGTGAGAATACGGGCCAATGTTTTTATTTTTTTTCTCTTGCCTACTGTGATTATTCGATTTACAGTACTAATTATTTACACAAAGTGATTAGTGACATGTATTCTGTATTGCCTATTTATAAAAAATAAGTAAAAATAGAGGTTCTATTATTTACTACACATTTATAAGAATGAATTTTATATATTTATTGCATATTACATACGCATACAAATATAATAATATCACAAAAAAACATTACAACTACGTAACAAAAATAAATTCTAACTTAAGTTATTTCAAAGTTATATTAATAATACGAGTATAAACAAAAAACAAGTAGAAATCTTAAAAGTTTGTATACATTTAAATTATTGGTGCGCGTCTGGCTTTTAAGTCAGAAAATCTTTTTACTAGTTCATGTATTTCTAATTGTTCACATATTTCATGTTCTATAGAAATCATAGCTAAACTCACCAATCTGTCTTGGCCCATTGAATTCCTTAGATAATTTTTTATACTTAATTTTTAATTTCGAAAAAGAGCGTTCGCCAGAAGCAGCAGATACGGGTAATGTTAAAAAAATTCAAATAACAATAATTACAGTGTTGGGAAAAGCAGAACATAAGTCGCCTTGTAGCACATATTCTAGAACTTCATATGCAGTCATATTTGGTTTCAGTTAATGTTTCAATATACATATTAATTTCTTCAAACAATTCAATGTCATTAATATCTGATTCATTTTTTGTATTGCTCACCGTGTCGCCCCTAACCAAGTGTCGCCCGTGTGCGACGCACACATCGCACCCTGTGACGGCGCGCCCCTGTATGTATGTATGTATGTAAATTTAATTTTAACTTATTATTGTTTTGTTTTTTAAATTTTATCAGTTTCAAGTAAATCGGTAAAGAAATTAAGGAATAATAAAAATATATTATTTATATTTTGATATGTTTATTATTTACTAGTATAATATTTGTGTACGACTTAAATAAAAAAGGATATTTTGCTGATAATTCGCTGTTTGCTGTTGTTCATAAATAGTTAAGAAAATTTTTATAAATAATAGGATTTCAACGAGTAAATTTTGGGAAAAAATAATGTTGAAATTAAAAGTATATTAAATAAAGGGCAAACGTGTTCAAGTAATAAAACAAATTGTAAGAGTATTTTAGAAAATTTAAATATGTATTTTCAAAAAACTAGTATGATATTTTATTCAACAACATAGACTGGAAACTCTAATTTGTGTAAAAATATTAGTAGTACTAGTTTTACTAGTAGTACTAGTATTTTGTTAAAATTGCATAATTTATTTAGGCACTAAAAAAAACTTTTATGAAAATTTGATTAAAATCGGTTAAATAAAATAGTCATATTGAATTTTTAAAAATTTTACTAATT
Organism: Clivina fossor; assembly: GCA_963966155.1. Lineage (NCBI taxonomy): Eukaryota > Metazoa > Arthropoda > Insecta > Coleoptera > Carabidae > Clivina > Clivina fossor. Next base: position 1,103,337 of record CAWYQG010000030.1, read on the forward strand.
TTTTTCTCGAAAAGTTGGAAACACTGTATTTTATTAAAATTACATAAATTATATGAATACTAGGAGAATCTTTTGTGAAAATTTGAGTAAAATCGGTTAAATAACATGGCTATAATAAAATTTTTAAAACTTTAGTAATTTTTTTATCGGAAAGTTGGCAACACTGGATATTAATAAAATTATATAATTAATGGGAGCATTAGGAAAATCTTCTCTGAAAATTTCATCAAAATCGGATAAATAACGTAGCCAATATGAATTTTTAAAAACTTTAGTAATTTTTTCTCGGAAAGTTGGCATCACTGGAAAAAACCAAAACCACATGTCCATCTTGGGCACTAGACAAATTTATCCTGAAAATTTCATTAAAATTGGTTGAACCGTCTAGGAGAAGTTGCGGCCACAAAATTTTGACTTACGACCGAGCGAGCAAGCTGACGACGCACATCCATACACAAACATAAACTAAGTTCAGATTTGTCATCTAGAGGCTATATGAAGGATTTCTATATAATTTTTTTTTTGAAAATGTTACAGACAGTCAAAGTGGTAATAATTGTAATATTGTATAGATTTTACTCGAGATTTTACATGATTTTAAGAAAATTGTAAATTAATTGTACAACGATGTGATAGAATTTTACCTTGAATTTAAAGGATATTTACATATTAAAAATATGTAAAAAAAAAAATGTAAGACCAAATAAAAATAGCAACAATATTTTCATAAAAATTTTAAAATTCTGTGCGAAACAACACCCCTCCATCCTATATTAGCTTATATACTTATATACTATACTTAGCTTATACTAAAATTACAAACTGATTTCTTAAAATTAAAGAAAGGATTTTATTATTTAATAAGGCGCAACTTAATTTTTGTTACATATATTAATATATAGTTGTAAGTTGTATTATGTTTAGTAGCTATATTTGTTTTAATTACAAAATGGTTTGACTTTACTCGAACCTTTAAAAAATTAGTTGAAAATGACCGAAAGGGAGAAATGACAATAAAAAGAGAATGATTAATAAAGTTAACATCAATAATTAGTGCAAAGTCGCTGATTCAAATAAAATTTAGTTTTATTTAATCAAGTGTTTTGTGGCTTTCTCGATTTAAGAAAAGCTTATGACAGTGTTCTTCGGGAAATCTTGTGGGATGTGCTTCGCGAGTACGGTGTTAATGGTAATCTTTTAGGAGCAATTCAAGCTCTGTATGATGGAAGTGAAGCTGCTGTACGAGTTGATGGTTTTTTAAGTGATTGGTTTCGTATAGATGTAGGCGTGAAACAGGGCTGTGTAATGTCTCCTTGGCTATTTAATTTATATATGGATGTCCTTCTTCGGAAAGCTTTCTGTGGTAATGATGGTTTACAAATAGGTGATTGTCGTGTACCTGCTTTAGCGTATGCTGATGACGTGGTAGTTTTGGCTGAATCTGAAGAACAACTGAGAAGGATGATTGATAGAATTAATGTTGTTGGTAAAGATATGAATCTTGTGTTGAATGTAGATAAATGCAAAGTTTTAGTTTTTGAGAAGGGTGACTTGATGACTAAATGTAATGTATATATTGATGGTGCACGTTTAGAGCAGGTAGATGAATTTGTGTATTTGGGTAATTTGCTAACTAGAGATGGCCGTTTTGATCGTGAAATTGAAAGGAGAGTAAATGCTGGTTGTAAGGTTTTGGGTGCTTTGGGAACTTTTGCTAGGAATGTAAATGTTTCCAAAGAAGCCCGTTTGAGTGTATATAATGCAGTTTTGGTGCCTACATTGATGTATGGTAGTGAATGTTGGGTTTGGTTGCAAAAGCATAAACGGAAAATGACTGCTGTGGAAATGAGATTTTTACGTGGGGTATGTGGTGTTAATAAGAGAGATCGGGTACGAAATAGATTAGTGTATGATGAGTGTGAAATTGAAAAGAATGTTGTAGCAAAAGTTGGTGTTAGTCAGTTAAGATGGTTCGGACATGTTGAGCGAATGTCTAATGAACGTTTGGTTAAAAAGATTTATTTGAATGATTTTGATGGTATACGTTTGCGTGGACGTCCGATGAGTAGTTGGAATAGTATGATTGAGAGTGTTTTGCGTGAGCGAAAGTTTCCAAGTAGTAGGAATAAAAGAGCATGTATGAGAGGAATTATGAATGTGGATGAAGCGAAAGTTGCTTGTTTGGATAGGAATGTTTGGAGGCGACTGATTTCGGGATGTTGAAAAGAGTTTGTGTCACACCCTTTTGGGTACATGGCGTGATTGTGTATGTATGTATGTATGTATTTAATCAATGTAAATGTTTCCAAAAAAAATCCCAGTTGATTAAAAATACAATGCTCTTTTGGTAACATGCAGTGGCGTAACTAGGCGTTGGCATTTGGGCAGGTGCCCAGGGCGCAACATTCCAAGGGTGCCAGAATCTTTTAAGATATATTATAAATAATTCGTAAACTAACATTTACTAGAATTATTTTTAAGATATATATTAATTTTTAAACTGTACAACTTTTCTAAAATACAAAAAAAATTATTTTTTTTCCAAAAATGTAATTTCTCAACAGTAGAAGTATTTCAAATTTCAAAATATGACCGAAGAACAAGTTAAATTATTATATAAGAAATATTCGGAAAATGACTGCTGTGGAAATGAGAGAGATTTACACCACATACGTGGGGTTTGTGGTGTAAATAGGAGAGATCGGGTACAAAATAAATTAGTGTATGATGAGTGTGAAATTGAAAAAAATGTTGTAGCAAAAGTTGGTGTTAGTCAGTTAAGATGGTTCGGACATGTACAGCGAATGCGTCTAATGAACGTTTGATTAAAAAGATTTATTTGAATGATTGTGTTGGTATACGTTTTGAGTGGACGTCCGATGAGTAGTTGGAGTGGTATGATTGAGAGTGTTTTACGTGAGCGAAAGTTTCCAAGTAGTAAGAATAAAAGAGCATGTATGAGAAGAATTGTGAATGTGGATGAAGCAAAAGTTGCTTGTTTGGATAGGAATGTATGGAGGCGACTGATTTCGGGATGATGAAAAGAGTTGTGTATGTATGTATGTATGTGTATTTGGATATTAATGAGGATCAATTAAAAATTGAAGTAAAATATTTTAAACACTAAATTGTTGCCATATTAATAGACAAATATGTTCGTGAGGTAAATTTAAAGTTATTATTCTACTTTTGCACTAATATAAATAACTAATATACTAATTATATTGTGTTGTTTTTATAGGAATGAAAAATTATAATTAGAAATTTGACATGAACACTGGAAAACATATCCTCCCTATTAATTATATTTTTATTATTTTTGAGAAAAATTCATGCTGATTTTTTTTGCAAAACAAAAGGGTGCTAAGCTATATATTTGCCAAGAGTGCTAAAATCTTAGTTACGCCTCTAGTACCAAGGTTCGGACATGTTGAGCGAATGTTTAATGAAGTTTGGTTTAAAGAATTTACATGAATGATTTTAAAGATATATGTTTGCGTGGACGCCCGATGACTAGTTGGAGTAGTATGATAGTAGAAATATAAGAGCATGTATGAGAGAGAAATTATGAATGTAAATGAAGTAAAAGTTGCTCGTCAGGATAGGAATGTTTAGAGGAAACTGATTTCCGGATAGTGGACTGGAAAGACTCTATGCCACACTCTTTTGGGTTCATGATGTAATTGTGTACGTATGTATGTATGTAAATTTAATTTTAACTTATTATTGTTTTGTTTTGTTTTGTTTTTTTAAATTTTATCAGTTTCAAGTAAATCGGTAAAGAAATTATGGAATAATAAAAATATATTATTTATATTTTGATATGTTTATTATTTACTAGTATAATATCTGTGTACGACTTAAATAAAAAAGGATATTTTGCTGTTTTCTGTTGCTCATAAATAGTTAAGAATTTTTTTTATAAATAATAGGATTTCAACTAGTAAATTTTGGGAAAAAATAATGTTGAAATTAAAAGTATATTAAATAAAGGGCAAACGTGTTCAAGTAATAAAACAAATTGTAAGAGTATTTTAGAAAATTTAAATATGTATTTTCAAAAAACTAGTATGATAATTCAACAACATAGACTGGAAACTCTAATTTGTGTAATAATATTAGTAGTACTAGTTTTTCTTAAGTATAGCAAGGTCAACTCACGAAAAAAAAAATTAATTAAATATTAATGTTAATGTTAATCTTTTTTACAAATAATATAAATTTTAAAAATTTAACATTTAAAGAAGGTCCTTTTATTATTTCAAGGGATAAATGGAACGATATGTTCAAAAATGATTGATTAAAAAGTATTTATTATTACATTAAAAAAAAAAATTAAACGAATTAATAATACATATATTTTCAATATCTTTAAAAGAAACATTATTTACAAAATGGTGTTATTTTATGTATTGCGCACATTATACATGTAAATCTTTTAAAGTACGAATAATATAATAGCACTGAAATAATAGCACCGATATTCAATTCACCGTTAAATTATTGTCATAAATTAACCAGAGTTGTAAATGGGACAGACAAAAATATATATAAAAAAAATACTATCAAATATCGTGATATTTACTTAAAATTTTTCAGAATTATCACCAATTGTAATATAACGAGGTAATTATCGAAATATTAAATCAAATGCCGTTTACAGAAAGATTAAATCATAAGCGCCCTCAGTTCATAACAGAATGATGACTGAATATTAATGAGACAAAGATAAGTCTAATTATTTTGCATTTAGACGCAACTAGTTTACCTAATAGTCGGACCACCAGCAATAGAATATCAAATTATATTATGCCCTTTATTAGATATGATTACTGCACAACATGATCATGTATCAATTGGTAACTGGTTCACCAAAAATTAAATATTTTGCTCTTTCATATTTTACTTATCTATTATATAGCTTGCTTTTAAGCCAAGGAAAAAGTCCTTTTGAGAAAAGAGGCAAAAGTTTGGGTTCTAGAAGCAGAGCTATAAAAGGAGAAGTTATAGAAAAAATAAAAAATTATATCGAGTCATTCGAAGTAAAGCAAACTCAATATGCTAATCGGCGAATTCAATACCTAAATGCAAAATTAAATGTTAAAATTATGCATTCTTTATTTAAAGAAAAGTATCCAGAAGAAAATATTACATATCTGTTTTACTTGAATTATTTTCATGAGAATTACTCGTATTTGTTTGGACGTCCTCAGAAAGATGTTTGCAGCTTATTTGAAGAACTGAGCACTAAATTAAAAAAATCCAGCACTCAGTGATAATGCTAAAACAGCAATTGTTGCTGAACAAACGGTTCATGTACGACGAAGTAAAAAATTCTATAACAAAATAAAACAGGTGGAAGAACTAGCACAAAAGAATAATGATGTTGCAGGGATTTGTATGGATTATATGCAAAACCTTCCACTTCCTGAAATACCTGTCCAGGAGTTGTTTTTTCTACGCCAACTATGGGCGTTTAACTTTGGTATCAAGAATTTAGGAACTGGCAAATCTCATTTTTATGTTTATCATAAAGGACAGGCCAAGAAGGGACCCAATGAGATATGTACCTTTTTAAATGAATACATTACTCAAAACATACTACAAAATTGCAAAGAATTGCATATTTTTTCTGATAACTACCCAGGGCAAAATAAAAATAATATTGTTGTTAGATTTTTTATGGCCTTGGTAGCTACTGAAAGATTCCAGAAAATATATCAATATTTTCCCATTCGCGGTCACTCATTTCTGCCATGTGATCGTGATTTCGGGATAATTAAACGCAACTTGAAAAAAATTGATCGTGTGTATACGCCGCTGGAATACGCGAAACTCATTGCAACTTCAAGTAGCAAATGCAACTTTACCGTACAGCTAATGAATGACAATTTCAGTAACAACTATAGAAAATGGTGGCCTCAAATATTTAAGAAAAGTGTTCTATCAACGGATTCACTGGGAAAACGAATTCCGAAAGATATGAAGACAACCTTCTCTGTCTCTCAGTATTCTGAATTTCAGTACGAAGTCACAAAACCTGGAATGGTGTCCACTAAAGACTTTATCGGTAGAATTTCAGGTTACGATTTTAATCTTTTGAAACCTGCCACAGTCATTACGCTACTAGATGTGAAACAGAAGGCATATGATGGCAAATGTACTATAAATGCCAAAAAGATACACAACATACAACAGCTTGTTAAATATGTTCCAGAAAATGAGGTTAGTTTTTATAACGAGATAACACAATGGCCAACTACAACAGAGGAATATGATGACTGAGGTACTATGTTAAACTATTACTTACATCATCTATTTTTACTTATTAATATTACTAGTGGTTTATGTATTATTAAATATTGTGTATATTATTTGTTGGAGTTTAATAAAAATTGAGTTTTCTGATTCACACTTGTTTTACTAAGGGATGAATGTTACTATGGTTGATATGGGGGAGCATAGTGTTCTTGTCTAAATACTAAAGTAAATGTCATATTAGCGCATTAAATACAAATATATTCAGTTTTTCTCAATTTTCTTGAAATATGGTTATAACGACTGATGTCCTTTTCATAACAACTGATTCATTTATTATGGCCACATTATTTATCTGAGTTTAGTCGGTTTTTCAGAAAAGAATGTTTAGTGTACACCTAAATTATACAATTTGTGTTTTGTACGGTAATGCCAGGTTTCTGAGAAAAAAAAAACTAAAATAATAAATATTATAACTATTTTTATTTTTTGCATTAAACACCATTAATTTTATATTTATTTATCTAATTAAAGCTAAAGGTCCCGGGTTCAAACCCCGGCAGGGCCAATGCATTTTTCTTTAATTTAAAAATTGTCTAATGTTTAATTAGATAAATAAATATAAAATTAATGGTGTTTAATGCAAAAAATAAAAATAGTTAAACATTTACACCAAAAGAATTTATAAAAATTAATAAATATTATATTTTGGCTTTAATTTTTATTCGAGTATAATAAAATTTTCAGAAATAGTTTCCTTAACACTAGAACTACCAGGATTTGTTCTATACCTATTTCTACCAACCGGTCAAAATGACCGGTTTGATGTGTAGTTGCATGTGTAATTACTGAATAAATATATGGAATATTATGAATATGATAAAAATATTTGTTCACAACTTACTTTTACAATATTAGCAACAATACTAAAATATTTGCCAAAATATTGTTCACTTTTTATATTTATTTCACCTCGCACCAGAAGCACCAACAAGAAAATGAAACTACTTAGCCGCAGAAATGTAAACCAGAACAGAATCTTTTTATTCGTGGGACTCCCCGTATTTAGAGTAAAAAATATGTTTTGTGTATGCTATAATGTTGACAGAGTGTGTTGCTAACGCGTGTTTGAATTTTTTTTGCATTTGCACAAGCAATCCTAAACTCTGGTAATGTTTTTATATGACGGTCAGAATGACCGGTTGGTATATTTAGGTATACCACATATTTATCTCTGTAAAATGAAATCGCACGAATCTAACATTTTGTAAAATTAAAGATTTCATAAATTTAGAAAAATACATACTATTCTAAATACAATATTTTTTGTAATTATGAACAAAAAGTGGTGATGAACTGATGCAACCGGTCATTTTGACCGGTTGGTAGTTCTAGTGTTAAAGTTTACAAAATTACATAATTTACAGCGTTGTCAACTTTTAAAGAAAAACATATAAAAAAAATTTAATTTTATTTATTTATCTAAATTTAATCTAATATTTAGAAAATATTCACCCAATATTTATGAAAGTTTCAAAATTTTATTTCCATTATAATTTGTATTGTTTAAGTGATTTTAATCGATTTTTAGGATAGATAATTTTGACTCGTATTCATGTCAATTAGATACTTAATTTTATTTTGCAGTGTTGTCAAATTTTGAATTAAAAAATTATTTTATTTTCGTTTCTTTGAATATTTATGAGATAATGTCAAAATAATAAAATATATACTACCATGTGTGGATTTATCAATATTTTGTTTTTGATTTTACTTTATTCATAATTATGATGATACTAACTCATAAATTTTTTTTAAGTTTTAGCAAGCATTTACAACATTTCAATCCGACCTACACCTTCAATATTTTCCATATATCCCCGTGTACAGCTGCACTAACAAATTTTGAGACATGAGGCAAAACACAAAATTATGCCGAAAATGTGTAATAAATAAATTTGGCAATTTTTTTATGAATAAAAATATGAATCCTATTAAATAGTTTTAATTTGTAAAATTTTATTCCAGTTTTTTTAAAAAAATTTTCTATTTTTCTACAAAATTCTGTGTATAAAAAATTATTTTTTTTAAATAATACAAATATTTTCTTATTTTAAACAAATGTAAATAATAATAATAAACATCAATCACTAAATAAATTTTAGTTCAAACTTAGAAAAAGATATTACAATTAAATTTATATTTTTTTAAAATTCTAAGAATGAAACTTTTAAATTATTTTTAGAATCATCTGTACAGGTTTCGAATTAACCAAATCAATTCGAAACATGATGATTCGTTTGCAGATTATTAAAAAAAAATCTATTTGTGTTATAAATAATATTTTCAATAATAATAATAATAAAAACAGAATTTATTTGACTAATTGAACTAAACAATATTCTATCAGTTTTTTTAAAATATTGTTATTTAAGCACAACTAAACTATTTAACTAAAACAACACTTTGCAAATTCACAATTTTTCAAATTATGTAGGTACGTATTATAATATATATATATACTTATACATATAAATGTTCTTCTTTGGAAAGTCTTCTGTGGTGATGATATGTTACATATACGTGATTGTGTTGAAGCTGCTTTAGCGTATGCTGATGACGTGGTAATGGCTAAATGTGAAGAACAACTGAGAACGATGGATGACTGAATTAATGTTGTTGGAAAAGATATAAATTTTGAATGTGTAGAATGATGATAAGTGTTTCAGTACTAGAGAAGGCTGACTTGACGACTGAATATAATATATCTGTTGATGGTGCAGTGCACGATTAGAGCAGATAGATGAATTTGTGAATTTGGCTAGTTTATTATCTGAGGATGGTCGTTTTGATCGTGAAATTTAAAAAAAAGTTAATGTTGGTTGTAAGGTTTTGCGTTAAAAGAGTCAAATTAAAATCTATTAATTTAATTAATTAACTTTGAAATGAAAACAAAACAGTTTATAAGATGTAAATATTATTCTCGAAGTAATTTTTTTCACAAATTCACAAAATGTTTATATAGATCAGCTAAAAATGTTTTATTATAATATGATTAACAATAAACTAGCGTTACACAAAAAAACTTGTGTCATATTTCGATTTCTTTTAATATACACTAAATGCATTTTTCAGATTAATTTTTTTTACTTCTAGTTACACTTATACTGTGTGTCCCCGGATTGTGTTCACTATAGGTGTAATCGACAAAAAAATTAAGAATTTTATTTTCATGTTTTTTGATTCCGACCTGCTATATCTGAAAACAATTTTAAGCATATTTTTATTTTTTTGAAAATTAAGGCGGTTATGAAAAATATAAAAAACTATTTTATATTTAGGTAAACGACCTTTTTAGTCAATAATACGGCATAATGTTCTTGAGAAAAGTTGTTCAGAATATGAAATTATGGCACTGTGCAAAATTTTAAGAAGATCAGTTTAAAAAAAATTGTCTGGGCATAACGCCGACTGGACAAAACGCCGACCGGGGACACTACTCCAACCGTTCATTTGCGTTTGCGTAAGCTAAATAAACAAAAGGTTAACGCTTACACAAGCCAAAAAGTTGGGGTTGAGTAAAATCTATCAATACATCAATCTCATGCAAAATATCTATCGCAAATGCGAATGAACGGTCGGCGTTCTGTTCAGTCGGCATTATGTTCAGACACATTTTTTTAACTAATTTTTTTGAAATTTTGCATAGAGCCCTAATTTCATATTCTGAACAAAGTTTCTTAAGAACATTATGCTGAATTTTTTTCTACGTGATTTAAGTTTGTTTATGAATAAGGCCGAAAACATAGTAGAGCGGTGAGCAAAGCAGAGAGCAAAGCCATGAATTCAAAGCAAGGCGGCGTCGGAATTGCGATGAAAGAGCAAAGCAACGACTTCAAAATATTTTGTTTATTTGCTCTTTGCTCGTTCACTAACTTTATTATTTCATTAGTTATTTTACTATATACTAGAGGTAACTACAAAATATTATAATAAATATTGACGAATTAATAAGTATACAAAAAAAAAAAAATGCTCTTTGGGACCAAGCAGATCTACAACATCAAAATCGATATATTTTCAATAAAATGTGGGATACCGTAACAGAGAAAATAAAATCGAAAAGTACGTATTAAACATAACTTTTCTGAAAATTTGATCAAAATCGGATAAATAATGTAGCCACAATATTTTTTTTAAATTTTAGTAATTTTTTTCTCGATAAGTTGGCAACACTGTATTTTGTTGAAATTACATAATTTATGCGGGTACTAGGAGAATATTTAGTGAAAATTTAATTAAAATCGGTTAAATAACTTGGTCATAATAAATTTTTACAAAATATTGTAATTTTTTTTCAGAAAGTTGGCAACACTGTACTTTGTTGAAATTATCTAATTTATATGAATACCAAGAGAATCTTTTCTGAAAATTTGAACAAAATCGGTTAAACAACATGGCCGTAATAAATTTTTAAAAATTTTAGTAATTTTTTTCTCGGAAAGTTGGCAACACTGTATTTTATTAAAATTACGAAATTTATGTGGGCACTTGGGAAATCTTTACTGAAAATTTGATCAAAATCGGATATATAATGTAGCCTCAATGAATTTATAAAAACTTTAGTAATTTTTTTCTCGAAAAGTCGGCATTACTGGAAAAAACCTAAACTACATCTTGGGCACTAGATAAATTTATTCTGAAAATTTTATTAATATCGGTTGAACTACCGAGCGAGCGAGCTGACGACGCACATCCATACATCCACATAATCTAAGTTCAGATTCGTCATCTAGAGGTTATATGAAGGATTTCTATACAAAAAATATTTTTTTGAAAATGGTACAGACACCGTACCTATCGCTATACCATTTTTTCCTTATGCAGTCAAAGTGGTAAAAATGTGTAATGACCCTTGTTTGAATAATTTGAAGAATTTCGTTTACTTTAACAGAAATTGTATCTTTTAATTAAACTAATAAAATAAATATTCACATTTGTTAAAAAACTATTTGTTGTATTTTGACTGGGAAATGCACTATTGCATATCAAACGACAAATATAGCACGACAAAACTAAAACAATTCACGACATAAACACACATTGATAAACATAAAAATATTAATTATCAAAAATTCAATTTGAAAAAGCTAATAAAAATATAAATAATGTAAAAAAAAAACTTAAGATAACACAACATGTTAAAATAAATACAAATGAAAACAGAAAACATTCAAAACTTATTTTATAAATGAAATATACAGGCCTTATAATAAGCGGAGATCTCCTTAATACTAATATAGGTACATGCAAAAATCGAAAAACAAAATTCGAATCTAAAAATCAAATAACGTGTGCCAAATAATTAAAAGAACAATCTAGAAAAATTCAATAAAGCCATTCCAATAAATAACTTTATAGCTATTTCACGAATTAGATTTTATTACGATTTTATTTAATTGTATTCATATCATTTATATTTTTTAGTTCATAAAAAACCATTTTTTTTTATTACTAGGGCAGCAAAAAAAATCATATTACATATTTAAACACTGTTTTTTTATATTAGCTGTATGCATTTATTAACTTCGACTAATACTAATTCTATTTATAGTACAGACAGCAACGTCGAGCTTAACAGTAAGTAGTAAGTTAATTTTGCATTATGACAAGAACAGTAAATTTGGCAACATTCATATGGTTTAAAAAACTGTTGAAATTTTATTAATACGTGCTAATGCACAATAGATGCGCTAGTTCTGCGATGAAACTTTCTTGAAAAACTATGCCATCTATGGAGCGTGCTGAATTCGACGGTGCTGCCCGCTGGATTCGGAGGAAAAATAATGGTTACAAAAAATAACATAGGCATGGAACTTCTACTATAGTATATATTCTTTGGATACATCGTATATAATTTCTTTGTACACTGCAACTCCTTGAAATAATATGTAAAAATAAAATACGTTGCTGGTATACTATAATGTCGTAAAAATATCGCATTAAAAAAAAACACAAATAGTGGATAGCTTTGAAAAAATGAATAATATTTTTTTCCCTGAAATATTAAATTTTGTCTTTTGAAAAATGTGAAAATGATATGAAAATACCTTTCGTACAGTATTCCCGAGTAAAATCTATTTATTCAGCGGTTAGACGGTACACGTAGCTACAGTTTAATGTGCGCCAACATCATATTCGCTACTTAATACCGCAGAAATGCCTAATTTAATTTTAAATTATATATTAGTATTATAATATTATAATAATATACAATAATATATCTAATTTCTATAATTTGCTCACAGATGAAAAAACAATATTAATTCCCGTACCCGTACCAATTTACGTGCCATCTCCAATGCATATGTACAGCGCTCCTGTTCCAATTCCAATACCATTTCCTTTGCCAATTCCAGTGCCAATATTTATACCAACTACCCGAAACTCTGCCGCTGGAATTATGAAAGAAATTAAAAAGATTCAAGTTAAAATACCAAAATGACAAGGTGTAAAATATTGATTGAGAATTTAATTTGAATTTAGCACCTGAAGAAGCAGTGGACGATCCTCAACCAATGCATCCGTTAATGGACAGACAAGCAATACGAGGACGTAAACGACAAAATCGTCAGCCTCGTAATATAAATCCATCAAAAAGAGGTCGTCGCATGAGTACACATGTGGAAATGCCTTTACTTCCACCGCCACAACCGGCACCTCCACCAGAACCTATTGAAAAGCCGGATGCTAATATGTGTTTTAAGGTATATTAAGATATATTTCATTCGTCATTTGAAATTAGTTGATTTATGTTTTTTTAAAAGAAAAAAAAAATGTTCTAACTATCACAGAATCGACCGTCACCATAAAGAACTTAAACAAAAACTTTTTAACAGAAAAATTATTATTGCAAAAGATAGATAATAACATATAGTATGTTGACTATTTATAATTTACAGTAACCATGGAAACGTAGCTACTTAAATAAAATATTTTAAAAGTTTATTGTCTTATCAAAAAATGTTTCAAATGAAATTCGCAAAAAAAGGTAATATCAGTACTTACGGTGGACGAATTTATACCGAAAGGTGATCAAAAATTAGCTTTACATGTGTCCACAGATTGACTGACTGACTGACTAAAAATTGTTGATCATATTACAAAAAGCCTAATTCGTGCTTATTTGTAAAATCTAAAAAAGTCAAAATTAGTATGATTACAATACCACTTCCCTCGATGAAAAATAAAAAAATATTTTTTTTATTTAGTACTCATTTGGCGTAAACGCTTGGAAACAATGGGTTACAACTAAAAATGCCGAATTAGAAAAGTCTTCTCGAAGGTGTAAATTATTTAAGAATGAAATCTTACAATTAACGGCTGATGAATTAAATTATTCTCTATGTTTATTTGTAAAAGAATTTCGAAAACCAAATGGAACTGAATGTGCTCCTGATACGATTTATTATTTATGTTTGGGTATGTTCGATGAAATTTTATTAAATGAATAAAATTATTGAAAAAGGTACATTTTAAATTGCAGGTATACAACAGTATTTATTTGAAAATGGTAGAATAGACAATATCTTTACTGATGCCTATTATGAGAAATTTACTGATTGTTTAGATGAGGTAGCTCGAAAATTCTCCGTACAACGATACAACGATTCTCGTAAGTACAATAACTGACTTGGATAAATTTGAAAGATTAAATTTGAAATAACAACGTGTTTTTGAATAGATTATATTGTATCCCGTGTTGAAGAAGAACATTTATGGGAGAGCAAACAACTTGGTGCTTATTCACCGCATGTACTTTTAAGCACTTTAATGTTCTTTAATACGAAACATTTTAATTTAACAGTACGTTCTTTGTTATTTATAATTCATATCATTAAATGTATAATATATTTAAAACTATGTATATATATATATTTAGACAGTGGATGAGCATATGCAATTATCCTTCTCCCATATAATGAAACAATGGAAACGTAATCCGAAACAACCTGGTGCTGCGAAACTACCCGGATCTAGAAATGTATCATTACGGTTTTATCCGCCGCAAACTACCTTAGGTTTGTTGATAATCTTTATTTTAATAGTATAATTTCAATTCAATATTAATGTAACATTTATTATTTGTCAGATGCTAATTCTCGGAAAAAGAAAGTTTATGAACAACAGGAAAATGAAGAAAATCCATTGAGATGTCCTGTTAAGTTGTATGAATTTTATCTTTCAAAGTGGTACGTTTTTCGTTTTTTTTTTTACTATATCATGTAAATGAGATAAGATATTACCAGCGAAGCTACAATATATATATATATATATATATATATATATATATATATATATATATATATATATATATACAGGGTGTTTCACAACTTAGAGCAAAAAATTAAAGGGTATATTCTGTACGACGTGCTGATCATGAAACAAAAAGAATTTTTTTAAAATTTGCAAAAAAAATTGCATCGTATTTCAAGCAAACATTTTTTTTGCCACTGGTCGATAGTTAATTTTAATAATTGTTTTCAAATCGTCTACAATGAAAGTAATTGTTTACATAATATCTAATACTAATAAAATGTGTAATAGTTTAATTAATAATTTAATTTAATTTGATAGGTAGTAGGTAGGTAGTCTTTCGTCGACATTGCTGTTAATTATTATTATCTTTGCTGGTGCACTGTGTAGTTTTTGTTAAAATGGATGCATTTAGTAACAGTGAATTAGTGGACATGATGTTAATTTATGGCGAAGCACGGCAAAATTCGTTATTGGCACGACGTCTGTATGCTGAACGTTATCCTTTACGCCGATTACCCACTCCCCGTTTGCTTGTGAGGATAGTCCAGCGCCTTCAAGACACAGGATATGTGCAACCTAATCGTGGGAGAGGTGGTGGCCGCCAGCATCAACACGACAATATGGTTAATAATATCTTAGATGCTGTACATGCTGAACCAACTATTAGTACTCGAAAAGCGTCTCAACAATTAGGAGTATCACATAGTTCAGTATGGCGAATTTTAAGAGATCAAAACTACCACCCATTCCATTTTCAACGGGTACAGGGGCTAACAAAACCTGACTATCAGTTTAGAGTACGGTTTTGCAACTGGCTTTTACAAAAACACACTGAAAATCCGAATTTTCCCTCGTACATCATATTTTCTGATGAGGCTACTTTTACGAGGGAGGGAGTTCATAACTATCATAACTTTCATTATTGAAGTCAAGTAAATCCACACGTTGTTGTACGGGGCAGTTTTCAGCATCGTTTTTCGATAAATGTTTGGGCAGATATTGTTAATGGAATGTTACTTGGGCCGTACATTCTACCAAATAGGATGACTGGAGCTAATTATTTATTATTTTTACAAAATAATTTGCCACAACTACTTGAAAATGTGCCTTTAAATGTGCGTCAGCAGACATGGTTTCAGCACGATGGTGCGCCACCACACTATGCTCTAAATGTAAGAGAACATTTAAACCAAGTGTTTGAGGACAGGTGGATTGGTCGCGGTGGACCTGTAGCTTGGCCTGCTAGATCCCCTGACCTAAATCCGCTGGATTTTTATTTCTGGGGTCATTTTAAATCCTTCGTCTACGACAGCCAAAATGCGCCGGAAAACGAAGAAGAACTTAGGCAGAGAATAGAAAATTCAGCAGAAATAATACGAGTACAAAATTCGTGTCAAGACTGTACTAGGTCATTAATTCAACGTGCTGCAATGTGTGTAGGGATGAATGGTGCAAATTTGAACAGTATTTGTAGTTTTGTGCTTCAGATATATTATTTCCCAAATTATCTTGATATTAAATACAATGCATTAATATTATAAATTATTTTGTATTCAAAACAATTATTGTCTCAAAATAAAACTAACATTACATAATGTTTCGTTGATAATTAATTTTATTTAAAAAAATTTTCTATGACGTATGCTACTCCAGTGGTTCAAAAAATGTCTTCTTCAAGTAAACTACCCTTAACTTTGCAAATTTTAAAAAAATTCTTTTTGTTTCATGATCAGCACGTCGTACAGAATATACCTTTTAATTTTTTGCTCTAAGTTGTGAAACATCCTGTATATACTGGGTGTCCCATTTTAATCCGCCACCTGCAATAACTTTAAAATCGTGCATCGGACAGAAAAATGTTACGGATAAAAAGTAAATGGTTTTGAGAGGGACATCTGATGCAAAGACCCCTGCCCCCTCTGGACCCCCTGGGGGGCGGGAAAGGGGGGCAACTTTGAAATCTTAAATGAAACACCCTATTTTTTATTGTAGATTCTGATAGGCCATTAAAAAGTATGCAAATTTTATTTTAAGACTTTTTTTTTATCTTTGATAGATGTCGCTGCAAACAGCATTTTTTTTCTCAGTTTATCAATCTTCAATTTGAAAAAAAAAGTGTAACTAAGTACGATATTCAAGATTTTTTCAGTTCTTTGGGAAGAGGGGGGGGGGCAAGGGTCACTGCATCAAATATCTTCCTCAAACCCATTAACTTTAAGTTAATGGTTTCGAGGGGTATAACTTTAAGCTAATGGTTTCGAGGAGATATCTGATTCAGTGACCCTTGCCCCCCCCCTCTACCCAAAGAATTGAAAAGAACTTGAATATCGTACTTAGTTACACCTTTTTTTTCAAATTAAAAACATATAAACTGAGAAAAAAAATGCTGTTTGCAGCGCCATCTATCAAAGATAAACAAAAAGTCGTAAAATAAAATTTGCATACTTTTTAATGGCCTATCAGAATCTACAATAAAAAATAGGGTGTTCTATTTAAGAATTAAAAGTTGCCCCCCATTCCCGCTCCCCAGGGGGTCCGGAGGGGGCAAGGGTCTCTGCATCAGATGTCCCCCTCGAAACCATTTACTTTTTATCCGAAACATTTTTTTGTCCGATGCACGATTTTAAAGTTATTGCAGGTGGCGGATTAAAATGGGACACCCAGTATATATATATATATATATATATATATATATATATATATATATATATATATTCCTCAAAAGATTAAAATAATACATTAGTTGGTAATGTTTATACATAACTAACTAGTTAAAATCGCAATAGTAACTTGACACTTTTTTTTTTATATATTCAGTTAGTAGTATGTATGTATGTAGTTGGTAGTCTGGAAAAATACGGTAGCATTATTTTTTGTTTAAAAATTACACATGTTTAATATTGTAATAACCTAAATACTAACAGATATTAATTGTATACTTGTTTATTTTTCAGTCCGAAAAGCGTAAAAACACGAAATGATGTGTTCTACTTACTGCCAGAACGTTCTTGCATTCCAGATAGTCCGGTATGGTATTCAACTATGGCTTTAGGTAGAGAAGCACTAGAGAAGATGTTGCACAGGCTGAAAATGGTTAAAGAAATAAATGTCGCAGTATTAACTAGTTAAGTATCGAAATATCTTATACGAAATTTATATATTTATTTATTTATTTATATATAACGGGTGTTTTTTTTAGTGGTTTGGTTTTTAAAATGAAATAAATCACGCAAAAATAGTATTAATGGCAATGGTGTTAGTTTTATTTAAAAGAGAATTTCATGCCATTAGCGCTTAAACATAATTTCGGGCATATGGGCGCCATGGCTGGCTCGAATAAAGCGAAATCGGGAAGTCCAATTTTCGACCACTTTTTCGAGCAACTGGGGCCGTATATCGGCAATAACACGGCGAATGATGACTTCCAAGTGGTCTAACGTATGTGGTTTATTGGCGTAGACTAGTGACTTCACATATCCCCCAAAAAAAGTAATCTATAGGTGTGAGATCACACGATCGTGGAGGTCAGTTCACAGGTCCATTACGCGAAATTATGCGCTCATCGAATGTTTCCCGCAATAAATTGATGGTGTCGTGCGCTGTGTGGCATGTTGCACCATCTTGTTGAAACCAAAGCTCTGTCACATCAATACCATTCAACTGAGGAATAAAGAAGTCAGCAATCATGGCTCTATATCTTCCACAAAGTGGATGGGCACAGCTCCAATTGCTGTGCACGATGACGAATAGACTCATTCGGGTCCTCCTCAACACTACGCTCCACAGCAGCAATAACTTCTTCTTTGCGCACTGTACGGCGTCTTTGTGGATGCGTATTATCAACTAGAGTGTGCGTGGTGCGAAAACGATCCATGGTTTTTCGACCGTAAAATGGATGTAGCGCACGGTAAGTTTGGCGAACTGAACCATGATTTTTCAAAATAAATTTGCACAATTTGCAAGCGTTGTTCTGGCGTAAGTCTATTCATGGTGAAATGGCAAAACGTGCTGACCATAAATCAACTATTAACTGTCAAATTGACAATCACCAGAAACAGTGTTGCCAATTTAAAAACCAAACCTCTAAAAAAAACACCCTTTATATAAACTTTGAGACAAGAGATATAGGTCAATAAAATAAAATTAAAAAAAAAGCTAGTTTCTTCGCATATGAAGCAACCGGAATTTTAAAAATTTTATTGACCTATATCTTTGATAATTTCTTAAGAGTTAATTTTAAGTAAGGTTATATATATATATATATATATATATATATATATATATATATATATATATATATATAGTATTATTTTATTAATATTTTTATATTCATGGAACTAGCAAAGAGGATGGGCAAAATAAAAACGAAAATATATGCTTTTTTGTTTTTAGTGACAGTGTGGATTGGTAAATGACAAACACACGAGAATTTGATCAAAATACAATAAAACCAAACAGATTGATTAGGTTAGGTTAGTCAGGCACCTACTGCATTTTATTTGTGGTAGCAGTTTGCCATTTTATGCTTGAGTTGTTATATTGGTAGTGATTTCATATTGGCCATCTTGACACATTGACTGCAATGAGAAGCATTACGTGTGATGCACGTTAAAATTTCCACAACAGCCATGAGCAGCAAGAGTTAATTCTCAAGCTGGTTTAGTTTCAAAAGCCAAATGAATCAGCGTTTGCTTCACAGGTTAATATAATGTTTAGGCAGTCCAAAATACATGGCTGTAAGAACTAGAAACTGATATTGGCCTGCATCTAAGTGAATCAATCAACATCTGATTCTCATTGTCTGAAATATTAGAAATTGAATTTCCACTCAAAGACATAAAAACTCCACCAAATATATACTCCACAAGATATATTATTTATAAACTTAATACAAAATTAAAATAAATACATTAAATTTTTGTAAAAAAAAAATGAAATTTGCAAACAAAAAAATGTTATTTGGTACATGTATGAACTTGAAAAAAGTAACTCAAACAAGCATTCTATACACGGATATCTTTATTGAGGAGTTTTGTGTTGCGCGTTTTTTCGATCGGTTTCTGCAAATTTCTCATAATATACAACACATCTGCGACGGTTTTTAGACCCTACGTCTTCTAAAACGTATGATTCACATGGCCTGGCCAGTAAGGCAATTTTCATCTATGGTAGCCGCGTGAATCATATGAAACTTCTCAACTGAAAACAATAAAAAAAACATGGGTTTTGATTTTAAAAAAATCATAATTTGACATTTACCATTTTATTGCTAGCCTATTTAATCATAAAATTGCTCCGGCCAGAATGGGTAAAATTTTAGTGACTATTGTGGCAGTCAACGTGTTAAAAAATACTGACCTCAATTAAACTAATGTGTTTTATTTTGGAATATAGTAAATATTACTTAATTTTTTTTGTAGTTTCATGATAAATATTCGAAATGTGAAAAATTAATTGATATTTAATATAAAAACTGTTTTAGGGTAAAATTCTGTTAATTATTTATATAAAAACAACGTTTCAACGAAGCTGAACGCTTCTCACCTTCATCAGGTCAAAATTTATCAGTGATATTCAAGTATAATAACAATACATAGAAATAAATTACTAGGTAACAAATAAGCAACTAGATCATACAATTTATAAATTTTTAATTAAAGAAAGCCAAATTTTATTTAAATCAGTGTCATCACAGTGATTAATGTTATACTTTTCTTTATAAATTTCTATTTATCTCTATTTAGAATATATTTTCATGATGTAAAATTTGAAGAATATTAGTAGCAGATTCATAAGAGAAGCAATAGAAATTAATAAAGAAAAGAATAACTGTGAAAAATCACTAAGAAGGCAGTGAGTTAACTAAAATTTTGCTTCCATTAATTAAAAATCAATAATAGTTTATGATCTTGGTTACTTATGTGTTGCCTAGTAACTGGTTGCTATGTATTGTTATTTACTTTAATGTCATTGATAAATTTTTGACCTGATGAAGACGAGCGTTTAGCTTTCGTCGAAACGTCATTTTTATATAAATAATTAACAGAATTTTATCCTAAAACAGTTTTGATTTTAATACAATGAGTTCTAAAAAATATTTTACTATAGCTGTATTCTTTTTATCTAAAATTTACTGAGATCTCATCTCACTTAAGATAAACTCAGATCGACTCAGATATTTCTTATTCTTTTTATCTTAACTGAGCTACGACAAATTGAGTTGGATACCTTCTCCCCTTACCGATTCTGCTGCACCCGCAAAATAATTTCAAAATGAAGTGAGATACTCAGTTAAGTAGTAGAGGTTAAGTTTGTGTCAATCTTGCTGTTTTTAAGGTTAGCGACAAAAAAGTCATACGAAATTGAATGATTGAATGATATTTAAATTTTATTTTTAATTTTAATGCACAATTTATCAAAAATGTATTTCTTGATTCACAAATTTATGGTTGATTATAAAAACAAACGTCAAAAAAAAGGTGTCAAAGTATTTCGATCTTTGTCACTTATTCGTGTTCTCTTGCTAGAGTTTGAATATTTTGTTCTTTTATAAAGCAACTCAATTCACTTCACTTCGTTTCACCTCACTTCACTTTCCAACTGAGATGAGTCAATTTTTGATAAAAAGAATACAGCTTCTGTAAATTGATATTTATTATAATAAAATATAATGAATTTTATGAATAATGAAATAAATTTATTTTCAGTGGAGCGTTGTAAAACGCATGGGGTTCGGAATACGGACAGGACATAAGATTCGATCCGTAATTGTTGCGGAACACATTTTCCTTGTTAAACTCGACAGGCACTATTAACTTTCCGATACCAGCAGTGGCGTCGTATGCACCGTATTTTTATTGTACTGTATAAAAATAACTTCACAAAAAGTCAAATCAAATGCGTTATAACCTTGCACACTTATCCATCATTACGTTATTCTCTGATTATATCGTTTTAATTTTTTATTTTTATCAAGAATTTTATTCGACACAAGGTTATATCACATAAATTAAGAATTATTTGATTTTTTTTATTATTATGTGTTCAAATTTAATTATTCATTTTGATTTTGTTTCAAACATACCAATCTGTTTATGTTTTTAATGTATTAATATTTTTTGGATCAAACTTTATGTACTGATGAATTTACTATGTAAACTTACGCTTCTCTTTATTATCTGTAAATTACATTTTATTGTTAACATTAAGGCCCGGTTTCATAAACAATAAATAAATTAAACAATAAATAAAATAAACAATCTTAAATTTCAGGTTAGTTTTCGAAATTTCCTTCGGCGTTTTCAGAACTGTACCTTCGGATACCGAAAATTGATAACGCAAAAATTCATATTTATTATATGCATTTTATAAATTTTTATTTTATTATACAGACTGGTTCAAGTAAAGTAGTATAAGTCATGTGGCTCATTTTAAAGAATAATTTAAGTGTATAGACTATAGATAAATAACTCATTGTTTTCTGGTTTTCTTTTTTAAATTGTAACAATAATAATTTTATAAAAATTCGTAAAATAATATTTTAATGAAAAAAATACTTATAACGTATTGATAACATAAAATTAGTGTACTATTGTGACCACATAGTACATCGAATTTTTTTAACAATCTATTTCATTACAATTTTATATATAGGTAGTTAAAAATTTCGTCTTCTGTATCGATGTGAATAACAATTTATTACTATTTGTTTCTTACAGTTCGATATCCGCAAGTTAAATCGAGAAATCAGTAGTAAACTCGAACCCCGGTTACGACAAGATGACAAGGTAAATGGAGATACATATTTTGCCTATATCTACATTTTTATTTTAATTAAACAATATTTTCATTCTAAACGTATCTTTTATTCAAGACCGACAAATTTCGAGATCCTCTAGAAAAATTAGCAGAAAATTACATAAACATAACAAATTTCACAAATTAAGAAAAGCACAACAAACCATTTTTATTATAAACCAAATAGAAACTAAATTAAAATTAATCTTTGTAATTTTTGTTTTCACCAATTTTTTGAAAGATTGTCGAATTCCATATTCCTTGTGACTAAAGAAGAGTTAAACACTTTTTGTCAATTGTTAACTTATATTATTAATATAATTTATTTATTTAGTTTAGAATTGTACCATTAAACAATAACTGTTCTAAAAATGTACTCCAATTCGTAGAGGTGGGTCGGTCGTGAGTGTAAAACTGAGTTTTGGTACCTGTGAGTGTTATCATTTGACTGCCATCTAAAATAAAAATGAAATTATTATTTTTTTATATATCTCCGTAACTGTGAGTCTATCAAAATATTTTTATAAATTTTTATAATGCAATTTTCTACAACATTTATTGACACTTTTTTTAGGCATAACATAAATAATAAAAACAGATATGAGCGGAAACATTTGGGCGTAAAAAACTTTTGAATGAAATTACTCTTTTATTTTCAATTTGCGATAAAAATTCATTTTATAGAGCATTTCATAATAGACAATTTAATCTATTTCCTATTTTTATTCAGTTTATTATTTTTTGAGTAATACATACATAATGTAACACATTATTTATTTTTTTTCTTCTTATAAGCGCGAAGCTCTTTTCGAAAAAATTGATATTTCATAAAAAAAAATTGGACTGATAATTTCTACAAAAATTTAATTTTCTTTATTTTTCTTTAAAATACGTAATGCTGGGCTATATACGATAAATTTTTCTATACAATTTTTTAAACAAAATTATATATAGAAAATATACAAAATTAATACGTTTACACGATGTAGAATAAAATGTACAGACGCATGTAAAATAATAGTTAACATTTTCATAATTTGTTTTTACCTAATTTGAAAATTTAATTTCTTCAAAATATTGTTTCTGCTTCAACTGAATAACACTTTTATGAATACTATGCAGTTTGACGTTTCTAATATCGATGCGCATTCAGACTAGCGTCGAATTTGCATGAAAAATCAAAAGTGTTCTAACTCATACATTTTTCTATATAGACTGTCACGAACAAACTGAGCATGCTCGCGTATAAAATATTCTGTATAGATTTCTATATAAAATCAAATATTGGATCGTGTAATACAGAAAATTTTGTTTGTACAGAAAACTATATTTTTTTTTAAAAATATGCATCGCGTAGTCAGAATAAGACCTAGCTGGATTCTGTAGAAGTGTAGACTCTATAGAACACAATTATTAAAATTTTTATATTTGTTACTGACATAGCGAGGCCTTAAATGTGTCACACACACTTATCTACGCACATATGACATATAAGCGTATACATATACATAGAACAAGAGTGAGTGCGCACTTGGGAAATGCAAACGCAATCAGTAACTAATTAAATAGTTAATTTATATTCCTAGCTCGCTGATATTGTGCCCGGTTACAGACTGTCACAGTATTTTGTTGAATTAGTGCTTGAAATTTAAAAATATAATTTCATATTTCTCGTTAGTAAAAACGATACATATATAAAAATTTGTCCCAATTCTCTTTCAGTAATTAATAATATACATACATACATATATATATATATATATATATATATATATATATATATATATTATTTTGTTTCTTTTAATGTTTTAATATAAATTACTTACAGAAAAATTATCTTACCCTAAGTATTTTGTAAGTACGTATCTATAATACAAAAAAATCAATTTCCAACCTTAATTTTCAAAAGTAAATCTAAGTAAACATTTTTCTTTCCTATCGTATTCTAAAGAAAAAACATATTTTTTTTTCGCTCACTGAGGAAACGTATTCTAGCTTCACATTTTTCAGGATACTGTAGTGAGTTACACTAGATAAAGTAGGACGTATAAATGTGGGTACTAGATCGGTCAAGTTGCCAAATGGTCCGTAACCTAATTCCGAAAATCTGGTTGCGCTACGTAATTTACTATCATGCGACTTCTTTCCAAATTAAAAAAAAAAGTTTACAAAGTCATCATTTTAAAATCATCAACCGATGCGTGCTTTGACTAATAAAAGAAATTTTTCATTATATGAATGGTTTCTCATTATTGTAAAGATAAAATAAGATACCAGATATTTAAACAGGTAGATTACTAAAATATGCTTTTAAATAATATTAAAATTAGTGACCACTGGGTACGTTGAGTATTTGTGTAATCTTAGATTACTGATTGGGACTTTAGCTTTATCTTTTGCTACTGATGATAAAAGCTTAACTTTCAAAATACGTATATAGCTTTTTTGAATTATTTTTTGTGGTTTAAGGGATGTTATTTTATTTTATTAACTTTTCGCCACAATCTCTGTAGATTAACCGAAATAGTTAAAACTTTGATTTTTTTAATAATTTTCCGAAATATTAAATATATAAAATGTGAAAATAATTTTCCATTCAATTTTATAATATTAGCTAGATACTATAAAATATAACTAACACGTAAATATTTAGTATTTGTTTGCAAGTAAATTTATTAATATCCACGGTAAACTTTTATTTTCGAACATCTACCTTTCACTATGAAAATGAAATGTTTTTGAAAAAAACTGATAATAAAATCAAACAGAATTTTCACAATAAAATTTTTGGAGAGAAATTTTTCTCGATATTCTTTGTTAGAAGAAAATATTAAAAAATAAACATTCCAGAATTGATGTTTAATATTGAAATTAATTTGAAACAGACTAAATATCAAAAATATTAAAAAAAGTTTGAGAAATAAATTAATATTGTTATAAACAAAAAAATAAAACGGAGCATAACAATTATATATTTGTAATTCTTTTTTTTTACACTTATTTCAATAACAATTATATGTTCACGAAACAAAAGTTAAAAATTATAAAATACAATTCATTATATATCAGCATATTATATAGTGTGTTCCTGGATAGATGTTACAAGATGACAAATGTGCCAAGAATTTTATCGAATTTCAACCAAATGTAGGAAACTGGCCCTTCTTGATCTAATACCAAACTAAACGCAAAATATTAAAAAAAAAACAAATTCTGTGAAAAGCAAGAGATAGATATCGTCAATCGATTTTTTGTTTGTTCCGTATCACAAAACCTTACTTTCGAGAAAATGTTTGAAAATTGTTTATAGTAAGGATATAGAACCAATTTGAATTTATATTTTCGAAACCATTAAAACTGTAACATCAACGATTGTGAAAATAGATAGAAAACAAACAAATATTGCTAAAATAAGCAATAACTCAATTTGACCAAAAATGATGTATGAAACAAACATTTTGGTATAAACTAAATATTGAGTTGTTTTTTCAGTTTTTTTAATAATGGCTAAAACTTGTTTGCGCTTATCTAGAAAAATCTTTAAATTTATTAGCCATATTATTTAATAAATAAAATATAGAATTCTAAAGTTAATTGAAACTGTTTTAATAAACTCTAAAGATGATATCTGTTAAAAAGTACGTAATTGCGATGAAAGTTTGGACCTTGATAATGACGATACTAATAGGCAGGATTTCGAAACAATAGAAGACGACGCAAAAAATAAATTGGTTAATAAAATAAATGAACATTTCAAGCAAGATAATGTTCACTGGCTCATAGAATCAATAGGATTAAAACAATTTCCGTTTACAGAACAACTACAATTTCATCCATCACGTTACAATTTATTTTTTAATGGAATACAGAGTGTTTCAAGCTCAAATAATCTAATTTACAAAAAAAAATAAAAATTAAGGACTTCAACAAGAAATTTAAAATTTTAATTATTTTCGGCTTCAGTCACATTGTAGAAAATTGTTTTTTTATTTAATATTAATAAAATATTTGTCACTTAAATCAATATACATCTGCAATGTAGCTGAGCCGAGAAAAACTTATCATTTAAATTAATTTGAAAATTGAAAAAAAAATTACATATTTATACTTATAACAACTTGAATTTATAGAATTTTCTAGGCTGGTATGCCGTGGTTGACATTATCCTTGTCGCAGACGTTTCATCAGCCCAGATAATTCTATAAATTCAATAAAAATTTAAATTTTTGTGAGGGGAAATCCAGTTATGCTCAAAGTTATGATAAAACATAAATGGTAGAATAAAATTTTTGTTACTATGTATAATTTTACAATATTATATAAAAATTAAGATATTTATTATATTTATGTAATATATGTAATATTTTATGTAATATTTTAAAATATAATGTAATTTTTATATTTTATTAAAAATTAAATGGGAATCCCAAAACGTATATGATTAACCAAGAACAAACAACAAAACTTATGAACGCGAAAAAAAGCTTTTGATTATGACAAATACAAAACTATGACTATTTATGTACTAAGCATTGCGAATGAAACTTTACCGCAGACGATTTATAACGATGATGCTGCGATCAACACGTGATGTAATAGAGTTTGCGTGTCCAGTAAGCAACTTAAGCAGCTATTATATAGTAAAAAGTTATCAAACATAACTTTATTATCGTAAATTAAATTAAAAATTATGACTACAAAAATTTAGAAGACTACGTACAAGTATGTCAATAAATTATTGTGTCTTACTTTTCGCTCTAATCTAGATCATTTTTTCGTACAACACAAGGATTCTGTTTAAATAGTGTTTGTAATGTTTCACAAAAACCAAGTGTTTTTATTATTTTTATTTGTTTATACATAAAAAAAAGTTTCACCGACCAACAACGTCTTAAATTAAAGTTATAAGTTTAAGTAAATATATTTTAAATTTAATATGAAAAATTATTCGCATCTCATTGATGGTTATTTATGAAACAAATCCATTAGAAAAGTGAACAACTATAAAAATAATGGATTAGTTGAAAATGAGAGTGAAACACTTATTATCATCGGGCAATGATATGGTCATATCTAATTAATTCAAAATCTCCGGTAAGATTTAAATGGAGTGCCTGCTATACGAATTTCGACTATGACAGACCTGAACGAGAACTTTTGGCGGATTAATTAATTATACTCGATTTTCTATTCACGTTCAACTGCAAGAAGTCGTAACTCTGTCTGACAGTATGCAATTTATACTTATACGTCAGCATTGTTACATTTGGTTTTATCAACTTCGCTTCATACTCACAAGTCAAATTTATTCAACTTCTAACCAGTTTTAGTTCCGTCATGTAAATTTGTATATATTTATTTGAAAGTCGGAAGTTCATTGAAACATTTTTTTGTTGTTATATGCCGTAAATATTTTTTCTTACACAAAGCGAACGTTTTTTACAATGTATATTTTAATAATACAATGATAGCCCCAATAAATAGTTACTAGATACTAGTTAATTATTTTATAAAATATCATTCTTGACACACTAACTAAAAATTACTAATAATAATAAAAATTAAAAAGCTTTAGGTTGAAGTTCTGTTTAATTTTATCTGCTACTGCCTCCAAAGTTAACACTACACACTATAAACACTGAAAAATTGGTAATTGACGTACCAAACATTATTATAATGCGATGCGTAAAGTAACCAGCGTTAAAATTTCAATGATGCTATTGAAATCAGATCAAATGCATTATTATTTTATTCTTAGGTCGGTACGAAAGTTCTCAGGGTTTCAATAGGTAAAGTTCAAAGTGGCATAACTTCTGTAATAATTACTCGATTTAATCGAAATAAGCGCCATTACAATCTGTACATTTTTGCCAACGTGTTACAAGTCTATTTATTCCATCATTATAAAAATTTGGTTCACGGGATTCGATGAAATTGACAAATGCTGTTTTTGCCTGGTCCTGGTTAGCGAAGATTCTACCTGTGAGAAAATTATCAAAGTGCTTGAAAAGGTGGTAGTCGATTGGCGAGAGGTCTGGAGAGTATGGTGGGTGAGACAAAACTTCGACGCTCAATTCATTTAATTTTCGGACGGTGATTTGTGAAATGTGACAATTTCTGTCGATCGTTTAAATCGTGGGGCACTCACTTTTCGAGTTTTTTCACCTTTCCAAGACGTTTTAAACCATCTAAGACTGCATGGTGACTGACTCCTAGTTTCTGTGCAATCCCTCGAGCCGTTCGCGAAGAGTCAGCTTCCACCAGGGTCCTCAATTTGTCGTCCTAAAGTACTCTAGGTCGACCACTACGAGGTGCATCTTCAAGGCTGATATCTCCGGAACGAAATTTCTTAAACCATTGTTGCACGGTGCTTTTTCCAAAACTATTAGGGCCCCACACTTGGTTAATTTAGCGAGCTGTCTCGGCAGCGGATTGCCCCAATTTAAAGTTAAAATAAAAAATCGTACGAAATTGTTCCTCAGACATGCTGAATTAAGCTCACAAAAGTCACAAAATAAAATAACATAGAAAAAAAACAAATTACACTATCAGATAGAGGGAAAAATTCTTTACAAGATAAGATGTCAAATCGCGAAATACGTTGAATCTTTTATTTAGAAACAGATGAATAAAAAACAGTAACAAGATAAACCCTGAGAACTTTCGTACCGACCATATTAATTTTGTGTTAACAATTATTTTTTTAAAGAAAAGGCGTATTAAAATAAGATAAATAATTCTATATTATTTTTAAGTGCAGATAATTTATTAATGAAAATTATATTAAAATAAGATAATTATTTGAAATTTGTCAACAGTGTTCATGGTTATTACAATTTTGACTGCAAGGAAAAAGTGGTATAATATTTGGTACTAAGTCCGTAACATATTCAAAAATAAATCTTTCATATAGCTTTTAGATGATGAATCTGAACAAAGTTTATGAAGATATATATCTGTGCGTCGTTCGCTTGCTCGCTCGTTAGTTTTTTGTGATCGCACCTCTTCCTAAACCATTTATCCGATTTGCAACAAATTTTTTGGGTACGTTTGCTATCTATAAAATGATAAAAGCGTAATTAAAGATAGTTGGATAAATATTGCATAATTATCAAAATATTACATTAATGATATAATCACGTAAAAAAACCAATCGAAAAATAAAATGTCATTTTATAATTTTTTTGTTTTCTTGAAAAACAGTGCAACATAGCCAACTAATTCTATCTACCGTTACTGTCACAGTATTTTTGCCTTTTTCACCACCTTAAAATTCGAATTTCTAAAAAATCCTTTCTTACTAGGTTATATAAGAAATATATTCCAAAAATTTCATGTTTGGTAGTTTGGACTAACATAGGAGGTAGGTACTAAAACATTTAAACATATTTTTAATTAGCTTGTTGCTATATCAATTGTTTGAAAACATTTACATAAATATTATAATAAATAAACAAGTTTTTTCTAAAACTGTATTTATTAAAATAACTATATTCTAAATTTATATATTACTAATATTAGACTTTTGTGTTAATAAAATTTTGTTAAAAAGATTAAATGTGATTGATAATTGACAGCAGAAATAGCAAAATAACTGTACCGGATCGTCTTATTGATAACTAAACGCATTCATTCACAAAACAAGATAATATAGAAGAGAATGGAGAATGAAAGCAACAATATATCGTTAGAAACTCGAGAATTCGAAAAAAATTGTTGGATCTGTTTTGAAACAGAAGCTGAAGATAGAGAAGCTCAGTGGTTACAACCTTGTAAATGTAAAGGGACTTCAAAATGGGTTCATCAAACTTGTTTACAACGTTGGGTAGATGAACAACAACGTGGCCAAGCTGGAGGAAGAGCGTTGTGTCCGCAATGTAAAACAGAATATATAATTTTATATCCTGATATGGGAACGTTGGTTGACATATTGGACACATTTGATAATATTATTAATAAAAGTTGTCTGTTTCTCTCTTATGGCATTATAATTGGAGCATTTTACTGGTCAGCTATGAGTTACGGTGGTCTTATTTTCTTGCAAATAGTAGGAATTAAAGAAGGTTTTGCTGTATTGAAACAAACACGTCTATGGATATTAATAATTGGTTTATCAGCGATACCATTTGCGTTATATGTTGGAAAAATGTTTCGTTGGGAAGACACCGTTATAACTTATATTAGACGTCATTTGATTAATGTTCCATTAATTAGATACATTTTACCTCTTCGAATTGATATTAATCCATTATCAAGAACAAATTTGGAAAGTGATGTGCCCCCGTATTCCGATCTAGAGGTAGACGCACGTCGTTTTTGCGGTGCCTTATTACTGCCAACATTTGCTATTGTATTTAGAGAAATGTTTTTCAATTTCGTGAAATCAAATTTTTACAAAACCGTACTCGGTGGATTAACATTTATAGCTGTAAAAGGCGCACTGTCTATCTATCGCAGGCAACACCTATATGTAAGACAATGTCTGCGAAGAATTCAGAATCATTCAGAATCATAAATATCTGCCTATGTACTTCATGACTCCAACAAACCAATACCAATGAACAAATCGGGATTTGAGATCTGTAATACAATTGGTGGGGAAGCGCCTCTAATTAATTTCAATTATTTATTTTAAATAAATATATTTTTTGCATTGTAGTTTTTTTACTTTTAAATAAATAAATTTGTTTATAAAAATTATCTGTATTAGTTCGTTAATTTATAAATATTTTTCCTTAAATTTGACGATAAAATGAGAAATATTCAGTTTAAACTACATAATAAAATTAATAAACTTTCTTGCTAGCTGAAAGCCTTTCTATATGTATATATATAAAAAAGTAAGTAAAAATAATATAATTATATAATTTTACTATCGTAGAACATTGCCAACTTAACAAAAAAAAATTAGAAAAATTTAAAAAATTTAAGTTTGGCTTTATTATTTATCAGAAATTAATTAAATTTTCACTAAAGATTTTCCTAGCGTCCATAAAAATTTTTATAATTTTACTACAAATACTAGATTTAGGTAATACTAATAATAAATATTGTATGTTGTTCAGTGGCGTCACTAGGGGGATGCGGGGGGTGCGGACCGCACCGGGTGACACCCTCACAAAGGGTGACACCAAAATGCAAAATATCATTGTCTATGATTCTATGTCACTCCATGAAATAATTCTTATGCATTGTTTCAACCTAACCGGCCCAGCAACAGAAATGTATTATATTATTGAAATATAAAAATATCTCTGTTCTGTTAGTTATAAACAGAAAAACGTGTTATAGTTTTGCGTGTATAATAACTACTCCAGAATATAACATTAGGAAAGTTCTAATTTAGTCGAAATTTAATATGACATAAAATTTAATGTTAAAATAACAATTAACAATTATGGAGTGTCGTCAGGGGGTGACACCATAAGTTACCGCACCGGGTGACACCAACCCTAGTGACGCCACTGATGTTGTTTATGTATAGGGTCCGGAGCGAAAATGTTTTTAAATATTATACCGTACCCAAAATATTTTAGGTAGAAATTCCCTTAAAAAAAAATAATAGTTTTGTAAGAGTTCTTTTCAATACCGCTACACAACAAGTTTATGTGAATTTAAGTTCTCTAGATACATTTTAAAAAAATAAATTAATTAAAATTAGAATAAAATAGAATTTCTTAAATCGTGTCATTACAATACCAAGCAATTAATTGTTTTCAGAAGGTCGAACATAATTACTTATACGTAATAAAATTATAATGAAATGATGAACTTAATAATATAAAATTTGTAGGCGTAAATAGAAATAAAATAAATTGTCCTTTCCACATGATGTAATTGTTGACATTTAACGCTTTATCGTGTGGGACAGTCTCTGCTGTGTTGCGCACGAGTGTGAAAAAACCCTTTTTATTTAGTCGTTTGTTTTTAGTCTATTTTTATAACTCCACAGTCATAGTTTTTAATTAGTCTATGTTTCTCACAATATAAATACTATTTTCAGATTTTGTTTTAACTGTAAATACACTCTTGTTTATTAGTTTGCTTTTGTTTTGTTTCGTTTTTATTGTTATAAAATATTTACATCATGGGATAGTTTTTAATATAAAAATATTTATTTTCTCTGTAAAAATTATTTCAAATTTTAACATTATTTTAAAGAAAAATATGATTAATATAATATAAGTATATGCAATTTCCGCCAAAAAGTCGGCAACATAAAAGAAAATAAATTTTTATTTGTTTTATAAAAATTATTGTTACAGGACTTGTTGGTGCTTATCTAAAAACTAAAAATGCGTTTGCCGGATATACTGACATCACTTCCGTTATAGTAATATTAAAATACGTAATAATAAAAAAAATCAAGTAAACTTATTTTATTTGTAAAAATTTTGAAAAAAGTCATTTGAAAGTTTCAGAATACCATTTTAGGATTCTATAGATATCTTGATATAAAAATACGAAACTAGTATTTTTAAATGTTTTATAATCGTAATTTTTAATTTATTTGAAAAATATATATTTTTTCTCAATTTAATCATTAAGTGACAATAGTATTATTCGTCGAAATGTGTTACTAGTTAAAATTTGTAGCAGTTGAATGCTATTGAAAATTTTTGTAATTTTTCATAAATAGATATTACCACTTGATGCAAAGTTATTTTATTTTCTCAAATTCACATTATATATATATATATATATATATATATATATACAGTAGAACCCCGATTATCCGTGCGCGCATTATCCGGGCGGCGGATTCTTCGTGCGGCATTTTTAAAATGTCATCCGTGCGCGGATTATCCGTGGCTGACGGCCAGAGGTTGACGCATGAATGCTGAATGCACCGTGCAGACGTTGGCCTCGGGGAATACCCGAGTTCGGCTCGAGAAATCCTCCGTTTATGTGTTTACTTATTATTTTCGCCAACTGCCGACCGACTCGTTAGTTAAACGTAAACAGACATTCGTTTGACACATGTATTTGTCTGAATAAATTATTAAAAAAAAATAAAAATGAGGTTTTTGGATTATCCGTGTTTTTGATTATCCGGCAAAGACTCGGTCCCGGCTGGCCCGGATAATCGAGGTTCTACTGTATATATATATATATATATATATATATATATATATATATATATATATATATATGTGACCTGGTCTACGAAAAGGGGGCTTAGATTGCAAAATATCGTTTTCCACTTTTTTGCCAATTCCGATTAAGTATGAGACGCTCTTTCACATGGTGAAAACCAAAAAGCTATAACTTGTTCAGAAGTTTAATATAAATGAAGAGAAAGAAGAGTACAAATACAAAAACACAGAATTTTTGTGAAAATCTAGAATAAGGAAATTCGAACCTAGCAAGTTACGCGATTAACTACTCTAATATTTTGAGCAGGAACAAAACCTGAACACACTTGAACATTGAACATAATGCAACACCGCGGGCGTTACACCGACAACGACAACAACTAACGAAAACCTGACGAAACGAGTTGTTTATCTGTAATAGCGGTTTTATCGAAAACTAAATTTCGCACATAAGCCCCCTTTTCGTAGACCAGGTAACATATAGTGATATATTTAAAAAATATATTATTTAGAAGATTATTTAGAGGTATTAGTGACACGACTATCAAAACAAATGCCGTTTCTAAAAGAATCTTGATTTTACTTTTATTATATTGTTTTATAACTCCCTAACTTTTATGTTTATAAAAACTTAAATATCTTTTAATGTTAAAAATAATATTTTACCCTAAAATTGACTGAACATTATTTAAATTTTAAGAACAATGAATGAATGTAATTTGCCTAACTAATAGTTTTGCTTAAGAAACGTTTTACGTTAAAACATTGTAGAAATACTATCTTATTTATTAATTTTAAGTTACATTTTATATAAAAAAAAATATTTAAGTTTCATAAAGTTATTTGTTCATTTGTGCATATATTAAATTTTGTAATGATGTATTTGCAACCAATTTTAATATAAAAAAATGTATTTATCAAATTTTCTTTATTTTATTTATTTATTTTCTAGAATTTACAGACTTCGGTGAAACTTAGTGCCGGATCGTTAGAAGAGTTTCACAAAAATAAACAATGCCTACAATAGTTTTTATTACAATTTAACTATTTAGCTATTGAAGTTTATTATGATTATTATTTGTTTTTGGAAGTTTGAGAAATTCGGTAAAAATTAATCAAAAAAAGTTACTAATGTTTCTTTTTTAATTTTTAAAAAACAAATAGCTTTCGCCCAACAAGTTTATTTGCTTAGAAAAATATTATTTAAATAAAAATGAGTATTATAATTGCCGAAGAATATAGTATATGCTCAATAAAAAGCTATTTTCTTGAAATAATAAATTTAAAATTGATGAAATTAAAATTGGTTGTTAATGTGAAGCATTGTAATTTACAGTCTGACACGCATCTCGTGCCGTTGAAAATAATTTGTCTTAATCACTTCAACAAAATTAGAATATTTTGCCTAAGAATTGCGATTTGAGTTAATATTAAAAATACTTTAAACATAAATTGTATTATTTCAATTGTATATTTTTATATCTTTCTTTTGCTATACTTTTTTCTCTGCGCAATATTTATTAGCTACATCAACAAGAGATATGTGTCACGCTGTATGTGTATGTTAGACATAAAATTACCTTTCTCTGAAATAAGTTACACATTATTGTATTTACATTGAAAACAAATAGTAAGCAAATCATCCCCAAAATATTAACGGAAACATCAATATTCGAGGTTTCATCGTCTATTATATATTTAATTGTATCATATGCACCGCGAACAAATTTAGTAAAAAGGTATATAGTATCAGTGAGGAAAAATAATGAAAATGCCGAATTTAATTCAGATTTGATGTTAATAAATGATTATACACTTGCAATGCATGTCGTATATGTTGAATTTTGTTTTGTGTGAATTTCACTAAAATTCTATTTAGTATTGTGAACTTATTTAACACGGTAAACATTATAATAGCAAATTCTAATTTTAAGTTTATTATCATAGCAGTAACTAGAACATGAAGAATCCATATGGGAAGAGTGTTGATAAAATATTGCAAAAACCAAATATGAATAAGTAAAGCTGTAGAATTTGTAAGAAAACTGCAAAATCCGAACAATATTCTTGTGTATTTGTAATTTATTTGATAGTCAAATGTTATGAAAATCTCATCAATACGTTCAAATTCGAAAATAATTTTTTGTATTCTTTTATAATAAATATTTCCTTTCCATGATAACATCCAAAATATTGTTATACATTCTATCAAATCAAATGTGAAAACAAATGAGCGAACTGGATCTAATAATTCATGCAAATGAACAATTTGAAGATACAGTGCTGCTGCACTTATACACACAGAAAATATGTTTCGTAAAATGTATAAAAATAAAACAATATTTTTATAATTTTTTGGAACATAGACGTATATTCCAAGTATTATATTTATTACACGATTTATTTTTAAAATATCCCGAAGCGAATGTTTATCTGACGTTTGCGGCATTTTTATTCAGAAATATATTTTCATTTAACGTAGATATATTCCATTTGTATCTAATAATTTAACCAATATGGTAAAAGGTTTTTCTTTAGTTATTAGTAAATATTATTTTTTTAATATACACAATTGTTATAACTATATACTCTATGCTAAGTAATGTATTCTATATAATAAATTATCAAAAAAGTAAAAGTTATTTTTTTATTAAAAACACACTATTTCAAGTAATAATTGTTACATTTATAAGTACCATCATTTTATTAATATATCTACTAATGAAAGTTACAAGTATATTTACATGTAAAATTTATTAACATATTCATATTGTAGGGACCTTTTACACAAAGCACTACCATAGCGTCACCAAGACTATTTCAGTTTACAAGTACGTGACAAATCTGGCGTTAGGCTATCGGCTATCGGCTATCGGCTGTCGCCGGCCTGGCGTTAGACTATCGTTAATAGTTGTCGCCGCCCCGGCGTTAGGCTATCATAAAATTTGTCGCCGCCCCGGCGTTAGACTAGCTATTATGGCTATAATAGCTTTCGCCGCGGCTGGATCTGAATGCCGCCAACATTCAATAAAATCCGGCGCCGTTAGTTTAATAAAACTAGCGCCGACGAAAACCTACCAGGGCAAATGGTTTTATAACCAGGCTACGAAGAGCTTACACAAAGACCGTCGGATTTTCCCTGGAATCTTCCCACGAACAACTTTCCCACGACCTTCAACAAGAAGTAGCCGTTAAAGTGAACGAGAGAAGTGGGGAGATTTTGAGTATATAAAAAGGCAGTTCGCTGGACGAGAATTCATTCAGTCTTGATTCAACATTCAGTCTTGATTCCGAATTCAGTCTTCATTCAGAAACCAAGTCAGCTATCAGAAATCAGTCAACAAGCAGTCAGCACTCAGCATTCAACTATCAGTCAACAGTCAGTCAACAGTCAGACAACAGTTTATCACAGTTCATCACAGTGAGTAAAGTGAGTACAGTGAGTGGTAATAGTGCGTGCCTACATCACCAGTGCGCGCTCGCTATACGACGAATTGTACGCATTTGTAACTTGTCGCAATTGTAATGTTTTATTTTGTACGAATTGTAACTTGTCACAATTGTATTGTTTTCATATATCGTAAAGTATTTATTTCAAATAAATATTAATATCTGCAATCACGTTCCTTTATTTCAATCACACAACGCATACACCCATAAACTGGTGACCCCGACGTGATTTTTAAACATACGTGATTTTTTTAAACATACGTGATTTTTTTTAAACCACCGTATTTCGTGTGTGCTTTGAGATAGTGCTGTCGCGGAAACAGAGTGCGTCACTATACTATACCTAAGAACAGTAATTAATAAACTTAGCTATACTATAGTGATTTTGTGACAATGGCAGAGTTTCAGTGCGCGCACCGCCGTTTTGGGCCGAGAAACCCGCATTATGGTTCTCACAATTAGAAGGACAGTTTCATCTTAGTGGCATTACACGTGATGAAACTAAATTTGCGTACGTAATGTCACAACTTGAAAGCCGTATCGCGACTGAAGTAGAGGATATTATAACCAATCCTCCCGCCGAAAACAAGTACGATGCAATCAAGCGTGAACTAATTAAGCGGTTATCTAGTTCACAAGAGCACAAGATCCAGCGTTTGGTGGAAAGTGAAGAGCTAGGAGATCGCAAACCGACGCAATTTTTACGTCATTTACGAAGCCTAGCCGGAACCTCTATTCCAGATACCTTTGTGCGGACGTTGTGGCTTAATCGATTGCCTATACAAATTCAGGCTATTCTCGCAACGCAAGCGGATACTCCGTTAGATAAACTAGCTGAGTTGGCCGACAAAATCATGGAAATAACTCCACGTACACACGTCACAGAAGTTTCCAAAAACAATGAGGTATCAGCACTAGCGAAACAAGTGCAAGAATTGACAAACCAGGTAGCAAACCTTTTGTCAAAAAGCGGCAACTCACAGCGACAAGACGGGACAGCCGCAGCAATCGCAAACGGCCGGTCACGCTCGCGGTACAGCAGTAGTCGTTCTCGGTCCCGCGGACGTTCTTCAGACAGTAGTGAGTGTTGGTACCACGCGCGTTTTGGTGCGCACGCGAGGAAATGCAAGACTCCGTGTTCATACACAGCGCCGGAAAACAGTCAGGGAAGTCTCTGATGGCGACAAGCGACTCTCTCCCTTCTTCACGTCGCCTTTTTGTGAGAGACAAAGTGACAAAAAACGAATTTTTAATTGACACCGGTGCCGATCTTTGTGTTTATCCGCGATCGTGGGTGCGCGAAAAACGGACAAAGACAAAATATGAACTTTACGCCGCGAATGATACCGTAATATCGACGTATGGAACAATTACCGTTACTTTAAACTTTAAGTTACGGCGCGCGTTTGTATGGTGTTTCGTGGTAGCTGACGTTGCAAAACCAATAATCGGTGTTGACTTTTTAGCACATTACGGGTTGCTTGTAGACATTCGAAATGGACGGTTAGTGGACATGAATACGAGCTTAACAACTATCGGGCGCGAAGCTACCGGGTCGTCCGGTCACATAAAAGTTTTGAGAGGCGCCACTGAGTACGAAGAACTATTGGCTAGTTTCCCGGAAATAACGCGACCGGCTGGCGTTCCAGTGGTTCTCAAACATTCTACGTATCACCACATCCGAACAACCGACGGGCCGCCTACTTCAAGTAAACCACGGCGTTTAGCATCCGACAAGCTACAGATAGCGAAAAAAGAGTTCGAAACCATGCTGCAGTTAGGAACAGCTCGACCATCTGAGAGTTGTTGGGCATCACCGCTGCATTTGGTTCCCAAAAAAAGCAACAAATGGCGTCCTCGTGGTGACTATCGAGCACTCAACGCGAGAACCATACCGGACAGGTACCCCGTGCCTCACATCGAAGATTTCTCGCAAGCGTTATATGGAAAAAACGTATTTTCGACCATCGACCTAGTGAGAGCGTACAATCAAGTTCCAGTTGCTGAAGAAGATATTCCGAAAACTGCCATTACCACACCTTTTGGACTTTTCGAATTTCCTTTTATGACTTTTGGATTGCGTAACGCGGCGCAGACGTTCCAGCGGTTTATGGACGAGGTGCTACGAGGCCTGCATTTTTGCTACGCATACATTGACGACATTCTAGTAGAATCGGCGTCCCAAGAAGAGCACATGTTTCACTTAGAGACGTTATTTAATCGGTTGAGAGACAACGGGGTTGTCGTAAATCCAGCCAAGTGTGTTTTTGGCGCACCGGAAGTACTTTTTCTCGGATATCAAGTATCCGGCAGTGGTACCAAACCTA
Source organism: Clivina fossor (assembly GCA_963966155.1). Classification (NCBI taxonomy): domain Eukaryota; kingdom Metazoa; phylum Arthropoda; class Insecta; order Coleoptera; family Carabidae; genus Clivina; species Clivina fossor. The sequence continues at coordinate 1,142,584 of CAWYQG010000030.1, forward strand.
TACAGGAACGTGCCATCTCCATGAAGACATACCCACAGCCAAAAACTGCCAAAGAACTTCGCCGTTTCCTCGGTATGTTAAACTATTATAGACGTTTTATACCGAAGGCAGCACAAACACAAGCCCCACTCAACGAGCTTCTGCAAGGAAATATTAAAGGAAAAACACCGATACCTTGGACACCGGCAACGGTTGAGGCATTTAACCAATGCAAGGAGAGTTTGGAAGAAGCCGCTTTATCACCACATCCACGTCCGGATGCAGCACTCGCCATCATCAGCGACGCATCAGATTTTGCAGTTGGCGCTGCGGTGCAGCAGAAAATTGGAGACAGCTGGCAACCACTCGCTTTCTTTTCAAAGAAATTGTCTTCGGCCGAACGGAAGTACGGCGCGTATGATCGCGAACTTCTAGCGATATATCTGGCGGTGAAACATTTTAAGCACATGGTAGAGGGCAGAGTTTTTACCATTTTCACCGATCACAAACCGTTGACTTTTGCTTTTCAACAGAAAGCGGAAAAATGTTCTCCACGTCAGTTTCGGCATCTTGATTTTATTGGACAGTTTACCACTGATATCAAGCACATCGCCGGCAAGGACAACATTGTCGCCGATGCACTGTCGAGAGTAGAAACCATTTCAGCGGGCGTAGATTTTGAAGCCCTTGCCTTGTCACAAAACGATGACGCCGAACTCCAAAACATTTTACAACAAACGGATTCGAGCTTGCAGTTAAAGAAGATGTTGATTCCTAGCACCAACATTTCACTATACTGTGACGTTTCCACTAACGCAGTACGACCATTCGTAACCCCATCTTTTCGGAAGGCAGCATTTAATAGCATTCACCAATTGGCGCATCCTGGCGTTAAAACTACAGCCAAGCTTGTTTCGCAACGTTTCGTTTGGCCGGCAATCAACGCTGATTGCAGGAAATGGGCACAATGTTGCTTGCATTGTCAGAAAGCAAAAGTAACCAGGCACATTACCTCGCCGCCTGCAACTTTCGCTCTTCCGTCGACACGTTTCGAGCACGTGCACATTGACATCGTGGGACCACTTCCAATATCCGAGGGATTCAGGTATTGCCTGACCTGCGTGGACAGATTTACAAGGTGGCCGGAAGCTATTCCGCTGGAAAATATCGAGGCTAGCACTGTGGCTCGAACGACAGCGTATCATCCGGCAGCAAACGGGTTGGTGGAACGTTTCCATCGTCAACTCAAAGCAGCAATCAAGTGTCACGAAACAGAACGATGGACGGAAGTTCTGCCAATAATCCTCTTAGGCATCAGAAATGCCTGGCGAGAAGACCTGAAAGCTACAAATGCAGAGCTTGTTTATGGCGCGTCACTCCGATTGCCAGGAGAATTTTTGCACCAGAGTCCGCAAGCAGACGTATTGGAGACCACAGATTTTGCTAAACAACTGCGTGAGCGACTGCAGGGTTTACAACCTACTCACGGTTCTCAACATGGTAACAAACGGGTGTTTGTTTTTAAAAACTTACGCGACACGTCTCATGTTTTTATCAGACATGACGGTCCCAAAAGTTCGTTGCAAAACCCATACCACGGACCATTCGAGGTGGTGAACCGCGGAGAGAAAAACTTTCAGGTGAAGTGCGGTGGAAAAACTGTCAATATTTCAATTGACCGACTTAAACCCGCATACATTATGCCACAGGAAAACTCACAATCAGCAGAGAAAACGCCAGCAGAAAGAGAAGGAAGTGGTGCGCAACAAACACCGACATCACTTCCTACAACAGCGGAACCACGACCGCGGAGACAGGTTAGATTTCCAGAAAGGTACCAAGCCTCTTTCAAATAACCATGCGTTCAATCACTAGCAGGGGGGTGATGTAGGGACCTTTTACACAAAGCACTACCATAGCGTCACCAAGACTATTTCAGTTTACAAGTACGTGACAAATCTGGCGTTAGGCTATCGGCTATCGGCTATCGGCTGTCGCCGGCCTGGCGTTAGACTATCGTTAATAGTTGTCGCCGCCCCGGCGTTAGGCTATCATAAAATTTGTCGCCGCCCCGGCGTTAGACTAGCTATTATGGCTATAATAGCTTTCGCCGCGGCTGGATCTGAATGCCGCCAACATTCAATAAAATCCGGCGCCGTTAGTTTAATAAAACTAGCGCCGACGAAAACCTACCAGGGCAAATGGTTTTATAACCAGGCTACGAAGAGCTTACACAAAGACCGTCGGATTTTCCCTGGAATCTTCCCACGAACAACTTTCCCACGACCTTCAACAAGAAGTAGCCGTTAAAGTGAACGAGAGAAGTGGGGAGATTTTGAGTATATAAAAAGGCAGTTCGCTGGACGAGAATTCATTCAGTCTTGATTCAACATTCAGTCTTGATTCCGAATTCAGTCTTCATTCAGAAACCAAGTCAGCTATCAGAAATCAGTCAACAAGCAGTCAGCACTCAGCATTCAACTATCAGTCAACAGTCAGTCAACAGTCAGACAACAGTTTATCACAGTTCATCACAGTGAGTAAAGTGAGTACAGTGAGTGGTAATAGTGCGTGCCTACATCACCAGTGCGCGCTCGCTATACGACGAATTGTACGCATTTGTAACTTGTCGCAATTGTAATGTTTTATTTTGTACGAATTGTAACTTGTCACAATTGTATTGTTTTCATATATCGTAAAGTATTTATTTCAAATAAATATTAATATCTGCAATCACGTTCCTTTATTTCAATCACACAACGCATACACCCATACATATAAACGTAGTAAGTAGTTTTTCAATATTTAAAACAGATCAGCGATGGGTACGTAATTATAACACTTCATGTATTATACATCGTTCTTTACGTGTAAAAAAACTATTTTTTACATTGAACAAATTTACAAATTCTATAAGTAAAAAATGTATAATATGTAAAAAAAAAACATTATTTATGTTTAAATCAGAGTTATTTGCATTAAATTACTTTAATTTGTACCTACACAAATTTTTCGGAATTTATAAAATAAATGAACAATATTAATCAAATTTCTACGTAAAACGTCTGCGTAACAAAAATAAAAGAAAAAAGTTATTAAAGCAACATATCTAGTTTGAAAAAATTATAAAAAAAATATTATAAAAATAGATACAATTATTGAACAAAAGAAACATATTTGTAATATAAAAGAAATATATGATTAGTAAATTTGTAGTAGTTATTATGCAACTTGAATAAAGCGGAAAAATTTTAATTTGTTTGACTAATTTATAATGAAGTTTTAAAAAACATACTGATCTTGGACACCTCGTCATTTTAAGTTATTTTTTATACTTATAAAAACACGTTATTTGAATCCCTTTTCATAGCAAGTTTGACAAATTCAAAAAAAAATCATGCTAGTGACATAATAAAAAAACAAAAATTATACACGCATACATATTTTACATTTTTACGTTGTTTTTTTATTTACACCTAAACGTAAAAAACACCATTTTAGGCGTAAAATAATATTAAATCTCACAAATATTTTCAACATCTGATATATCAAAAAATGGAAAAGTTTGTCCAGAAGCCATCAGAGGCAAGTTATACAAATTTACACTAAACCAAAAACAATAGAAAGTTTTTTATATATTTATTTAATAATTTTTTTATAATTTATATTGGCTGTTCACTTATGTTATGCTTTGTTGATACTTGATTGTTTTTGGGAGTTTTAAAAAAGTTTTTATATTTAAAATAGCTTTTGAAAAAAAGAATATGACTAACCCGATTAATAAAAATAATGAAAAATTTACAGAAACTTAACTATAATTCAATTTGTCAAAATTTGTTTTCGATGAATTTTGAAAAAATAATTCTTATTAGGATATTAATTTTTTTAATCCTAAAATTGTTCTAAATTTTAAATAAAACTACAAAATTAAAGCAAAATTACTTGTGGTCACTAATCATTAAATACAGCAAGAAATATTATTACTACTTTGACTGCAAGGAAAAGTAGTATAGCGTTTGGTACGGTGTCTGTAACATTTTCAAAAAAAAAAAAAAATTGTATAGAAATCCTTCATATAGCCTCTAGATGACGAATCTGAACTTAGTTTATGTGGGTGTATGTGTGTGCGTCGTCAGCTCGCTCGGTCGTAAGTCAAAATTTTGTGGCCGCAACTCCTCCTAGACGGTTCAACCGATTTTAATGAAATTTTCAGGATAAATTTGTCTAGTACCCAAGATGGTCATGTGGTTTTATTTTTTTCCAGTAATGCCAACTTTCCGAGAAAAAAATTACTAAAGTTTTTAAAAATTCATATTGGCTACGTTATTTATCCGATTTTGTTCAAATGTTAATTTTATCAATTAATTTTGATTTGTTGTTATGTAATTTATTATTGATATTTTGGTACATTAATTTTTTTTTTTGTGTGTTTTTGTATATAATCTTGTGTTATTTGTTTATTGAGATCTATGTTGAAAGGGGAATCGGTTTCAAGTTGTCCATTAATAATTTCTATTGGTTATAAATTTGTTGTATTGTGATTTGTATTGTTATATGCCAAAGTTGCGTAGTTAACTTTATTTACTATAATTTCATTTTTGAAGTTTTCTTGTTGATTAAATAACCGAATGTGTTCGATTAAATTTGAGTAAAATCGTTCAACTAAACCGTTTGAATTTGGATTTTGCGAGCTTGTGAAATAAATGTCAATTTTATGTAATGATAATAATTCTTTTACAACGCTGTTTTTAAATTGCTACATAATATAAAATAAATATTGAAAAAAAAATGCAGATTAAATATTATGTTTAAATATACTAGAGAAAATATTTTGTTTGCTTTTTATACTCATTAAACCTAAACTATTTTATTTTAATTTCATGAGTTTTGAAAGATTCTTAACATTTTTTTAATTAATTTATTAATCTTTATTACAAAATGACAGTAATGTTCAAAATAATTTACTTTTCTAGTTTCATCATTTCTTAGATAATCTTATATTGTTTGACGTTCTCAGATTTATATTTTATTTAATATACCAACACCAAAATGTTTAATACATTATCTTAGTATTCAGGAATGAAATTAAAAAATTAAATAAATAATTTGCTTATTTGCGAGGCATATTATCCTGCACTAAATATTTAGACAAAACAATTTTATTTATTAAATATATAAATGTAATTTTAAAACTGAGTTTAAAATAACTATGAAAATAATAATTTTAGTTCATCTTGATTAAAAAAATTTTTTTCTTTAATAAAATTTTGAATATTTCAGGGATTGTTTTAATGATTACATAGACAAATCAATGTCTGGCAATATTGTTTTGTTTTAATATTTTAAATACCAAAGTGTATTTAATGAAATTTAATTATTTCAGCAAGCCTTCAACCAACATGCATACATAATTTTTCCTAATCACAGATTAACAAGCTTATTTAATAGTATTTTAATTTAGTAATATAGACTGTTATATGTATTAGGGTATTTTCAAATAAAAACAGAAAATTCTTACCCAGAAAAATACATAAAATAAATATGTGGCGTTAATGTATTAAGATCACAATGAGAATTGACGTTAACAATTAAAAATGTGAAAATACAACTTATAATTATATGAGGCATCTTGCAATTTCAAAAATTAAACTTTAGTAAACAGCAAAAATAAACAAGCTGATCCAAATACATATAAATCTCATACTTTTATACTGTTACTTATTCTACAAAAACTTGTTATAAAAATCAAAAATTATGTAATAAATGCAATGTGAAACATTCAATTGAGAAATTCATAAAAATTGCAGTTTGCATTACACTTAACATTTTTATGAATAATATGATAACAACATATTATTATATAAAAAGAATTAGTATATAAATTAGTATATAAATATATATATATATATTTAACAATTTTTCCAATAAATTGAAAAAATGTATGCATATTCTACATTTATTAAATATCATATTATGAATAATTTGTGAATATGATGTTATCGACAAAATCTCAATATCATAAACATATACTCGTAATTATATCATTAAATATTTATATAAAAATTTATTTTTAATATCAAATATTCTAATTAAAATAATATTAAACACATATTAAATATGCACGTGTATAACTATCTCGATTTAAACCACGGTATTATTTATTTGCACAATAAAATTATAGCATTTACTTTGAGAGGTATGTAATATTTAAATCAACATATAAGTGAAAATGGTGTTTTTGATTTCTCGGTATTTTCCATTTTTTGAGAAATGAGAAATCAAATTGAATTTCTCGAGTTTTCTCAAGAATTTTTAAGAAATTGACAATTAATATTGCCTGTTAATATTAATATGAAATATGAACACAATTAAATTATAAATATTTATTTATGACAAAATTACATATACAGGGTGTAACAGAATAACTATTCCTAATTTTCAGAAATGATAGAGTGCACTTAGAGAGACATTTTTTATTAATAAACTAGTGTCCGAAAATTTCTCGGTGTCAAGATACACTAGATGTCGTTAAAAACAATTTTAATTATTACAACGTCAAAGAGTAGTTAAGTTAAGGAACATTTTATTGGAAATAATAGTGCATTAAACGAATAACACAACCGAGAAAAAAAAAGAGACTCGTGCATTTGTATTTTTATGGTAAATTATACCAATTTTATTGTAAATAATACCAGTCATGTGATGCAAAAAATTTTTACCCATTTTATAGCAAATAAGATTTGAAACATCTAATAGTACCAAAACTTACATGCATGAATTAAATAAAATAATATGTTTAATTATTTGAAATTATTTAAATGATTACTAAAATTAATAATTATATTTAATAAGTGTTTTGGATTGCTTTAATCTTTTGTAGTTCTATATTTATAACAAATATTGTTTGATATATATGATGATTGGTTGCCTGTGCGCAGACGAGACAATATCGCTTGAGATGTGAGACAGAACTGTTCGACCTCGGTCGCAAGCGGTTTCTATACTTAACATCCTCTATCGGGCGCGTGCATAACTAGTCCACAGCCCTGCAGTACTCAAACAATGTACTGCAGGCCTGCGGTTACAAATATGTACAAACATGCCGGCCACCTTGAAGGATGTTAGTCCTTCAACAAAGCAAAGAATAAGATAAAAAATACAAATACAAATAACATTGGTAATATGTTGTTCATTATAGTTCAGTTGGTAACACACATAATTTTACGATTGGCCGTTTTAGAATACCACTAGCACACTTCACACTGACCACTCGCACTATATTGTCTTTTCCAGCATGAAGTTGGATAATACGTCCTAATTTCCACTGGCCCGGAGGTAAATTAGGCTCTTTAATTAACACCATGGAGCCTGTTGTTACATTGGGCACATTTTTTGTCCATTTGTTTCGCTGATGTAATTGCGAAATATATTCTACACTCCAACGACGCCAAAATTGTTGATTTAATCGTTGCAAATATTGAAATCGGTCTAAACGATTCAACTTAATGTCTTGCACGTCGGGATCCACCAACGCTGTGTATGGTCGGCCGATTAGAAAATGTGCTGGTGTTAAGGCTTCCATATCGTTCGGATCGGATGTGATAGGGGTTAAAGGACGAGAATTTAATGTAGATTCGATCTGAACTAATACCGTGTACAACTCCTCAAAAGTTACGTTTGCGTCACCCACAACCCTTTTTAAATGAAATTTGGTACTTTTTACTCCCGCTTCCCACAATCCACCGAAATGTGGAGACGAAGGCGGATTGAAATGCCACGATATTCCCTCACTATTAATGCTATCTGTTATCTGATTTTTATTAGCGTTAAGCCATTTATATAGTAATATTAGTTCTGCATTTGCACCTTGAAAATTGGTGCCGTTGTCACTATGCATATGCAATGGTTTACCACGCCTGGCCACAAATCGCCTGAGACATGCAATAAAAGCTTGTGTAGAAAGACTAGTTACTAGTTCTAGATGTATGGCCTTAGTACAAAAACAAACGAAAACACAAATGTAGCATTTGATAAGTTTTGGATTACGACCTTGCCTATCCTTTATTGTGACAGGTCCCGCGTAATCGACACCAACTGTATGAAATGGTGGCATGGGTGTGACCCGTGCCTTGGGTAGATTGCCCATAATAGGATTGGGTGGTTGTGCATTATATCTGCAGCACTTGATACATGTTCTAACCGTTTTTTTTGCTGTGTTTCTGCCATTTATTGGCCAAAATTTTTCGCGAATTGCGTTCAATAATGAGGTTGAACCTACGTGCAATAATCGAATATGTTCGCTAGAAATTATCAAATTGGTTAAATGCGACTTGGGTAATAAAATTGGATGACGTTTGTCAAATGTGAAATTTGATTCTTTACGTCTACCACCTACTCGTATCAAGCCGTATTCGTCTAAGAATGGATTAAAAGATATGAGTTTGCTTCTAGTTTTAACTGCTTTATTTTGTAATAAATCATTGTATTCTTCGCGAAATGAATTAATTTGTTCAAATCTTATTAAATTTACTAGAGCGGTATTTAATTCGTTATTAGTTAACGCGTTGTAATTTCTTTTTTCCTTTCCTTTCAAACGACAGTTTTTTATAAATCTTATACACCATGCTAAAATTCGTTTAATTCGAGTTAAATTTGAATAGTTTTGAACGTTAATTAATGAAGTTTGATTAATTACTATGTATGACTGTATCACTGCCTTCCTTTGTTCAGGAATATCATTATTTTGTATATTATTTTTATTTGTAATCGAGTATGAATTATTTCCGTTGAGCCAGTCCGGCCCTGTCCACCATAGTTTAGACTTCGATAATTGTGTTGGTAACATGCCGCGAGATACTATGTCTGCTGGGTTTTCCGTTGATTTTACATGATTCCACTCGTTTACATTTGTCATATTTTGAATACTTGCTACGCGATTCGACACAAATGTCGACCATTTATTGGGGTTAGAATTTAACCAACATAAGACTATTTGTGAATCGGTCCACCAAAATTTCTGTGTGATGTTTAAATTTAATATATTAAGAAATTTTGTTGCTAATTCAGCCAATAATGTAGCTGCTAACAATTCGAGTCTGGGTAATGTTACTTTTTTAATCGGTGCTACGCGTGACTTAGCAGCAAGAAGTCTTACAACTGTTTCGTTATTGTTTATAGATTTTAGATAAATGCAAGCTCCATATGCCTTTTCAGAAGCATCGGCAAACCCATGCATTTCGATTTCACTTGCGTACGGACTGAGAATAAACCGCGGAATACTTATTTCCTTTACCGATTGTAACTCTCTTGTAAAATTTAGCCAACATGAATATAAATTTTGTGGAATGGTTTCATCCCAGTTTAATTTTAGTTGCCAAATTTCCTGAATGATTAATTTAGCTATTACAATAGTAGGTGCAAGTAAGCCGATGGGATCAAACAGTTTGGCTGTAGTTGATAAAATTGAACGTTTTGTTACTTGCACGCATCCAGCTTTGATTGGGTTAGAAAACGAGAACACGTCCTGTGAAGGATCCCACAAAACTCCTAAAGTTTTGTTCATGCAATTCGATAAAAATACAGTTTGAGTGTCTACCTTTGTCTCATTTAATTCACATGCATTACTTTTGAATTTGGTTAATGTAAACTCGCTTTGTTTCAAGATATTAATTAAATTTTGTTTAATTATCTTTAAGTTTTCAATTGAATTTGCTCCCGTCAATACGTCATCGACATAAAAATCGGATTTGATTATTTTGGATTCGATCGGATACTTTCTTTCATTTATGTTTGCTAGTTCAAATAAACAACGTATCGCGAGGTATGGTGCTGCTGCCATACCGAATGTGACGGTGTTCAGTTCGAAATATTTTAACAATTCTGTGGGATTATCGCGCCATATTAATTTTTGGTATTTTCTATCGTTTTTATGAACCCAAATTTGACGATACATTTGTGTTATATCTCCGGTTAGCACGTACTTATGAGTGCGAAATCGTGTAATTATCGAGAAAAGATCGTCTTGAATTGTTGGACCTACGTACTGTAGCTGATTAATTGGTAATCCCGAATTCAATTGACACGAACCGTCGAATACGATCCGCAGTTTAGTTGTTTCGCTTGATTCTTTAATAACTGCGTGATGCGGTAAAAATAATGAATTTTCATCTAAGTTATTTGATTGTGACATATGGTTTTGAGTTTTATAATTATTTATACATTCAACATAGGCATTTTTCTTATTTGAATCTTTTTCAAATCCCTTTTCTAGTTTCAAAAATCTATCTTTCGCAATTTCTACGGAATTTCCTAGCTCTGAAATATTTGATTTAATCGGTAGGCGTACTATAAATTTACCATCTAGATCTCGCGTTGTTGTTTGTTTGAATAGTGTTTCACAATAAGTTTCTTCGCGGGATAGAATTTTTTCTTTCGTCTGAAATTCGTCAATTCGCCAAAAGGTTTGTATTTCTTCGTTTAACGCGTGTAATGAGAGATACGATCGCGTTTGTTGTGGTGATGCGGAATTTATTTGACCGGACACGATCCAGCCGAATTTAGTTTTTTGAAATATTACACCGTTTTGATTTTTGATTTGACCCACGCATAAAATACTCCAGAATAGTTCTGCACCCAATAATAAATCTATATCTTGTGATTTATTAAAGTACGGATCCGCTAATTTTATGTTAGGTGGAATATTGAATGTATTTAGAGGTATTGTTATATTTGGCAAAGAATTTGCTACCTTTGGTAAAACGAAACAATCTATTTGTGCTTTAAAGTTGTTGCATCTTGATGCAATTGTTAATTTGACTCGATTTTTTAAATAAGAAATACTTTGGTTAATTCCAGTCAACGATATGTTTGTTGGTATTAAATCTAAACGTAATAGTTTGCAAGCGCGTTCAGAAATAAAATTTGATTGAGAAGCTGAATCCAATAAACATCTTAATGATTTTGTTTCACCTGTTTGTGTGATTACATTTACTAGAATAGTAGCTAATAACGTTTGATTATTATTTTCTACAACTGATGAATAACTTCCGACATTATTGTTTAATTGAATACTGGTATCTGTTTTTTCGACATTAACTTCACCTTCATTTTTTTGTATTTTAGCACATGAGTTTGTGCCACTCTTATTACTTTCTTGTTTATTGAGATTTAAATGTAAAGTAGTATGATGTTTTTTATGACATAATTTACAGTTAGTGGACTGACAATTTGAGACAAAGTGTCCCTTTCTTAAGCAATTAGTGCAAAGTTTTAAGAGTTTAATTTTTTCAAATCTAGCTATTGGTTCGAGTTTTAAAAATGATTCACAATTTTGTATGTAATGTGTACCCTTACAATTTGTACATGCAATTTTAGATGTTGTGTTACTTTCAACAATGTATGATTTTACTAAATTGCGCTTTGGTTCGTTTTTGTCGCCATACAATGTATTTTTTCTAGAAGCGATTGCTTCTAGCGTACCGTATTGTTTATGTAAAAATTCAATAAAAGTTTCATATGTTGGTACTTCTTGATTTGACAATAGATTTGAATTTAACTGTTTTTCCCACTCCTGCGCAGTTTTTAAATCTAATGTATTTAAAATGATAGGAATGAGAAATGCGTCCCAATATTTAATCTGTTGCCCAAGTGATTTTAAACATTGCATATGTGTTTCTAAATTATCAATGAATTCGCGCAATTTAATGTGTGATTCTTTCGATATATCATGGAGATTTAAGATAGCATTAACGTGATTGTTAATTATTTTTCGTTTATTGTCATACCTTTTATATAAATTATCCCATGCAATACTATAATTAGCATCGGTTGTGTCTAAATGTCGTAACATGTTAGCAGGTTCACCCTTTAACGTCGCTCGCAGATAGCAAAGTTTTTGACACTCAGATAATTCGATATTATTGTGTACCATTGCAATAAAATTATCTTTATACTCGCGCCATTTTGTCAACGTACCATCAAAGATTGGTAAATCTATACGCGGTAACTTTACGTTGTTTATACGTTTCGATTGACTTTGAGTTGTAGATGCTACAACGCTACTTATGTTATTTGAGTTGTTGTTTTTTGTATCGGTTTGTTGATTGAATCTTTCGATTATGTTACTAGCTTTAGACACAATTGCAAAATATGAATTTTGAAAAGATTCGCGTTCATCTAAATTCTTGTCTTGTTCGATTTCGAAATTATCAATTTCATTTTGTATTTCATTAAAATGAATTATTAATTGTTCAATAATATCTAATCGTTTTGTTAAGTTTTTGACTATAATATCATTTAATTCGTTTTCGTCTAAACTATTTACATGCTTAGTAAATAAAGTTACTTGTGTTTTTAAATGACCGCGATCTTTACAAAGTTTTTTATATTCTTCGGACATTTTGAACGGATCGAATATACAATCAATTAGTTAGAGGAAAAAAATTGGAATAAAGTATTAACTTACGGTTAAACAATGTGAATAGATTGATATGAAACAATGTCGTTTGACCGTTGTGCATACAGGATTTCCGCCTTTTCGATGGTTGTGGAATTCCAGCTGCCCAGTAGAATCTTGAGCGACTCGTACACTCGACCGATGCGCGATGTGGCGTTGGCTTGTTGAATGTTGACCAGCTGAATTCTGTGCGTCGCGTGCTCGCGTTGATGTTGATGTTCGCTGAGATGTGATTACAATTATTCAAATCTTCATTTACATTATTCGAATCTGTTCGTTAGATCCGGCTACGAAGGACCATGTTTTGGATTGCTTTAATCTTTTGTAGTTCTATATTTATAACAAATATTGTTTGATATATATGATGATTGGTTGCCTGTGCGCAGACGAGACAATATCGCTTGAGATGTGAGACAGAACTGTTCGACCTCGGTCGCAAGCGGTTTCTATACTTAACATCCTCTATCGGGCGCGTGCATAACTAGTCCACAGCCCTGCAGTACTCAAACAATGTACTGCAGGCCTGCGGTTACAAATATGTACAAACAATAAGAGTAAAATATTTTTATTCTAATGAATTTTTAATGTTTACTTTTCTCTTCATTCATATATAATAATCGTTCTGACAGCTTTGCAGTAAGTGACATAAATAGTTTTATTAAAAAATTAAAGAAACCAATATGTTTATTCAAGAAAAATTTTAAATTAAAATAACTTTAGTGATTAAACACACTCGTATATTACAATGCCAAATTACAACTACTGTAGTCAAATGAGGTGGTCAAGAAACCTTTTCCATATACAAATCGAACTGTAATATATAATTTCACTGCAAACCAACAATTTCTCTAAATTGATATAAAACAATAATATACCTAAAAGTTGTGGAAATAAGCTAAAATAATAAAAAAGAATTATCAATTCAAAAATAACAAAATTTGTTTATATTATCTTACCACATGACATAGATTCAAATTAATGTTAAACATTCCGAACACTGAAAATTTTTGTCGTTGATGTAAAAATTTAAAATACTGGATTTTTATGAAGTTATAACCAGGTTTAAATTGCAATTTATAATATTTATTGTATAAATTATTTAAATTATATATCAAATTTTTGTTCTAAAATTTTCATAATTATCGTTAGAATATATTTAATATAAAACAACATATTATATATTTATAAATATAGCGATACTTTTAAAAAATATATGAAACGTAATCATTTGTGTTTATTTATTATTTACAAGGAGGATTTATTTAGGAGCTTTGGTATCACTATTATCAAAACAAATGCCGTTTCTAACAGAATCTTTATTTTACTTTTATCTTGTTTTTTACCTCCCTGACTTTTATGTTTTAAAAAATTAATTAAATTTTTTATTAAATATTATAAATAATATTTTAAACGAAAATTGACAAAATATTATTTAAATATTAAAAATAGTGAATAAATGTAATTTGGCTAACTAATAGGTTTTTAAACGTAAAGCATTGTATCTTACAGTCTGACACGCATCTCGTGCCTTTGAAAATAATTTGTTTTATTCACTTCAACAAAATTAAAATATTTTGCCTAAGAATTGCGATTTGAGTTAATATTGACAATACTTTAAATATAAATTGCATTATTTCAATTGTACATTTTTATATCTTTCTTTTGCAATACTTTCTTTTTCGGCGCAGTATTTATTACCTACATCAATTTAATTTAAAGTAGACTTGTATCTAATAAATTAACCAATATGGTAAGCGTTTTTCATTATTAGTAAATATTATATAGCTAATATACACAATTGTTATAACTATATACTCTATGCTAAGTAATGTATTCTATATAATAAATTATCAAAAAAGTGAAAGCTACTTTTGTATTAAAAACAAACGATTTCAAGTAATAATTGTTATATTTATAAGTACTATAATTTTTTTTTTAATATTTACTATTTAAAGTTACAAGTATATTTACATGTAAAATTTTTTAACATATTCGTATAAACGGCTAGGTAGTTTTTAAATATATATTGAAACGAGGCAAATATCTGTACCTAATTTTTTAATTTTTTATGTTATTAATTTTTGTTACTATTAATTTTTGAAAGTATGTTTCGATAATAATTATGTCAACTGTACTTATTTACTTATATTTTAAAAACCACATCTGGTACTTTGAACTTTACTAGTTTTATTGTGTATTTTTGCTTATTGAAAGAAATTCATTTCTTTAAGGTTCGTTTATGGTATAGTTATGTTTAGGTATAAACACGATCTTACATGAAAAGTTGACCCAATTCTTTTATATTTTGCGGTTCTGTATTTTGAAAACAATTTTATTTTTAAGAATTTGTTTTCCGATTTTGGCGCATCCTACTGTTTCTTATCCTAGCCAATGCAAAGCGATTATTTGTAAGATAGGCTTTAAAAGTTAATATTATTGGGTGTAGAAAATGATGATGTCATTTTCAGCCAGTACTTTTTAACAAGGATGCTAGAATTGTAATTTGATTGGTAAAATATTATATCTTGTCCATATGTCCTACTCTTAGTAACGATTTTGTGTGTACAAATTTTGTTGCAAGTCAACGTGGACTAGGAGTATATGAAGACTGGCCGATCTGACAAGTTGACATTCTGGTCTAGAATCAGAATCAGGGAAGCTTGGCCCATGGTATAGTTCAGTATACTAGGTAACCTTGTCAACTTTCAGAAATATTATACATAAGTGAGAATGGTTTAACAGTTTTGTGGCATTGCGTGGACGTCCAATGAGTAGTTGGAGTGATATGATTGAGAGTGTTTTGCGTGAGCGAAAGTTTCCAAGTAGTAGGAATAGAAGAGCATGTATGAGAGAAATTATGAATGTGGATGAAGCGAAAGTTGCTTGTTTGGATAGGAGTGTTTGGAGGCGACTGATTTCGGGATAATGAAAAGAGTTTGTGCCACACCCTTTTGGGTATATGGCGTGATTGTGTATGTATGTATGTATGTATGCGACTGGCTTTTACTATGTAAAATGCAGGTGACGTTACAGAGACCGAAACTGTAAAAACCTAAAGTCTCACAGAATAAAATATTGCGAACGGTTTAACAATATTTGCGACATTGCGACTGGCTTTTACTATGTAAAATGCAGGTGACGTTACAGAGACCGAATCTGTGAAAATCTAAACTCTCAGAAATAGTATACTTTTACAAAAGTTTCACAAAGTCCGTGCAAACTCAAATCATGGCCAGCGCAGCGTACCCAGTCATCGGGCAATCGTCTCCGCCACTAACCGATGCGCCAGCACACTCTACGCGGCGGGCCATCGTTACAATCGTCTGGTTGAGGTAGCCAGAAACCGTGAGACACCAATCCGACCATGAATTTACCAGACGGTCACGCATCAAATACGTAATATATTCACACTCCCTATTCCCAAATACACTTACACTTACACGTATAAAATTACATATTATTTGGTAATTGACTAATAATTATTGTACGTTGCTTTTGGTACCTCGTCGGATTAAAATACATACTTCTTGCATGATTACTATTACACGAGCTTTTGATCGGCCGAGATTCCGTTCCTCATGAGTGACAATATATCTCTTTGAGTATGCGTCCGACCCGTTCATTTGAATTGTGGTCACCCACAGAATACACTATACCTTCTGAAGTATAATAAAGGATTCTTTGAGTTACGTTGTTATTAGAGTTTTTTATATCGAATTTATTATTTGCGCACAAGATGCACTGACGAACCGCCACTAACCATCTATTCAAAGTCTTTTAATGAAATTGTAAACAAAATACAGACAAACACTAAATATTGAAATATTTAAATAATTATATAATTTTACAAATTTCTTATGCACAATAAATTGACATAGTTAAACTAAATGTGACTTTTATTTCAAATCATTTTATGTACTCTCCTTTTTGCAGTTCGGCGACTTTTAAAGTTCACTGGGGTTACTTAAATCTTTGTTATTCATTTACATAACGTAGTTGGGTGCTCAAATCACGGAATAATTAAAGTTTTCTAAATTTAAAATCGTTAATTGTTGTTTAATTAATTTGATATTTAACTGTAAATTTCGCCGCGTTACAAGTTATCACAAGGGATAAAATTTTAAAACAAATACTTTATCATTTTTTTAATTGCTTTAATATTGAGTAAATATAAATAAGTAATTTTTTAAAATCTAATTGTTTGTGTACTATAATTTTTTAAAATGTAAATACAAGAAATAAATATATATCATGTTTCTGATGTAGGTATATTAATTTTATAAACAATCTTTGCATATATGTATTACATTTATTGAAGTACATGTAACTCAAAACAAAACTTATCACTAGAAATTGCAGTTAATTAACAATGTGCATGTTGTGCAGCATGACTTTTTTCTGCAAGCGTATTATAATATTAATATTACGTTATCATATTGCTTACGTTAAAAGAGGACATTATGTTAATAATAAAGTAATGATATTATTATGCAGTAGTTAGTTATACATCACTAGTCGTAGCACTAAACATATAGCTACACATGATCTAGTGTATTTAATCTGATAATTTCGGTGGCAATAATAAAAACTATTACTTGATAATGGCATTGTTTATTTTTGTTTGAATTTAAATTTGGTTATTGACAATTTGTGAAGAAGTGCAAAAAATGCAATGTATACCGCCCAGGCTGGCCAGAAATTATATATTCGACTAAATAAAAAATAATTTTCATAAATCACGTAACAAATGTAAATAATATATACATATACATACTATTCAAAAATTGTTAGTGCTGATTATGGTTACTAGGCATGTATTAGGTATTATTTATTTTTAGTTTATTTTTATTTAGAACCCTTGAAGAAAAAAATTATAGATGTCACTTAGAAGAGAAAGCTCTTTTTGTGTTTCGCTCAGATTACTTAGCCTCGGCTTTGCCTCGACCACAAATATCTGGGCTAAACACAATAATCATCGCTTTCTATTCCTCTATATTAGTTGTATACATTGTCGATTTATATATCGGTATAAATTAATTTCAACTCCTACTAGAAATCTAAACTCAAATATAATTTTTACATATTTATTATGTGCTGTAATGTATATTAATTAATTATTAACATGTTGTATGTTAAAGCAGAAAATATAATTTACTATTAAATTTAATAAGAAAATTAATATTATTTTCTAATATACAAAATTTTATTTTTATTGAATGTAAATAGGTCAATTAGAATTATCTAATATAAAATATTGTTTTATATTACATTCTACTGGTTGTTAATTACATTTCACACATCATCTAGTTAAGAGTCGTATTCATATTGCAAAACAATTACGATATATAAAAAAGCTTTGTTTTATTAACAAATAATTTTACAATTAGAAGTGTAAAAAGTTGACAAAAAAAACATCGTTCTATTACAATATTTACAATAATTACTTTTATAGTAGAATTTAAAATAAATGCTTTTTGGTCGATTTTGAAGATGACTTTACTTAAAATATTTATTATGGAACCGACAGTTATTTGTATTATTATTATTTAAAATGGTACATTGTATATTTTAAAAGATTAAAATTGTAAATATTACATTTTATTAAAAAAAATTTTAAAAGAGATCTCATTGAAAAGTAAAATTTATATTTTTGTTTTAAATATAGATAAAATTGTATCTTTTTAAACAGTAAATTAGCATTATACGCTTTTAAGAGAAAAAATTAAAAAAGTTACGTTTGCTTTAACATAGCAAAAAGTCATTCAGAACTATTAGAATAAAATGGTTTTAGATTGTAGTTTTGTATTCTGTATTTATTAATAATTGACGTACTCTACGTACTCAATGTACGTATTTATCAGAAAAAAAGATAGAAATAACATAGTAACATAGTAAATAAACAGAACATGGAAGCAAGTTACAAGGTAAACTACAAATGTCATTTCTATCTTAGTTTTCTTGATGAAGACGTACGTTGAGTTTGTCGAAACGTCGATTATTAATAAATGTTAATATAGAACTAAAACTTAAAGCTGTGTTATTTTGAGCAATAATTAATTTAGAATGCTTAAAACACACTTATAATAGTAATAAATCGATTAACCTTAGAAAACTATTCATTTACTCTCGTTTATATATTATACTTTTGGAATTTAGTGGGAGAAATATGGTAGTTTTTCAAGTCCAATTAGTTTATGGTAAACGAATTATATTTTCTATTCAATTCTATTTGATGTTTTATAAATACTAGTTTGATGTAAGACTTTAGTTTAATTTTTGATCATTATTCTTTCTTTTAGGGAAAGAATATGTTTGACAACTACATATATGGATGCGAAGCACACAACTCTGTATTATAATTTTTTATATTATAGTGGTAAAAGATTTTTTAATATATGTTTCAAACACCAAAATATTTTCCAGATTTTTAAAATACGGATATTTAATTTTTTATTTATTTGCCTTTTTTTGAAAAGGAAGATCTGTTAAGATTAGTAAATTTGTGAATCTGATTTAGCATATTTTGTGTTATGATTGGTAAAGACCTTGCTCTTTAACGAAATATTTTCTTGTTTTCTTTTTGTAGATTATCTTTTATCCTATCGGTTTTATCTAGGGGGTGGGTGCAGTATCGACAAAAAGCAAATCTTTCAACTTCAACAGTGATTCAAATGCTTTTTTAAAAAATTACCGTGGAATTTATGTGCCAGTTGGAGCTATAATTAAAAAGTATATTCCATTTTCAATAAACTACTTTGCAACCGTATTAGTTGAATGTAAATTAATCGAAAATGTCAGAATCTATTTATATTTATTATGTTTTGTAATATTGCAAAAGTAATAATATAACATTATTTTACTGAATTTTCACATGTTTGTGACAATAAATACAACTACTATTATAAAAGATATAGATTAATTCAAACTAAGAAATTCAATAATTTTATTAAAAACAATGAATACACTAACACACAAGTTAACAGTGAATTCATTAATAATCTCACTGACGTTCAAATACCACAAAATGTTGCTGAAATACTTAATATGGGACCAAAAGTTGCTATTCCTTATAACAATAAAGAAATACCGGTAATACAAATGATTAGTGACATTGAACATATTATTACAAATAATTCTAAATGTGAAGAATTTGATTGTGATCAAGTTAGATGTAGGTCCATTAACTTAGTCACTAATTATTTATATAAAAATAACAATAATAACAGACAACTTAATTCTAATGATAAACAATTGCTTAACAAATATAATGACACAAAAAAATTCTTAAAAAGCAATGATAATATACTTGCTATAAAATCTGATAAAAGCAAAAAGATTGTTATAATTGAAAAACATGATTATAATAACAAAATGTTAGAACTATTAAGTAATGAAAATTATTATGTAAAAATCAATAAAGATCCGACAGAATGCATTCAAACCAAATCAAATGCCTTAGTCAAAATGTTGCATGATGATGGGATTATTGACAATGGAACTGCAAAAAGATTAAAAACTTACAATAGCACTTGTCCTAAAATATACGGACTAGTTAAAGATCATAAAAATGATAATCCTTTAAGACCAGTTGTTTCATGTATCAATGCTCCCACATATAATATATCTAAGTGGTTTATTAATGTGATTAATAATGTAAATAATCTAAGTACATATGACGTAAAAAACTCCATGGAATTAGTTGAACAAATACAGAATATACCTCCTTTAGAGGAACATGACATTTTAATATCATTAGACGTAGTGTCCTTGTTCACAAACATTCCTCGTGAATTTGTTACTGACATTGTTATTGCTAAATGGAACACTTTTAAGAATTATACAAATATGACCCAGGATAAATTTTTATTAATTCTGAACTTTATTTTCAACAATAGTTATTTTACATATAATGGAGTTTTTTACAAACAAATCTTTGGCGTAAGCATGGGCAATCCTGTAAGTTCATCGCTGGCCAATTTAGTTTTAAACCATATATTAGACGGATGCATTCCTAATTTACCGTACAACGTTAAATTTATTAGAAAATACGTTGACGACCTCATATTGATTGTCCCTAAGATGTTCACCAATGACACGCTTAACATTTTCAATAACTACAATCAATCTATCCAATTTACAATGGAAGTTGAACAGAATAAAGGTCTCTCTTATTTAGATGTAACCTTAGAAAGATCGGAGAATGGAATTTTGAGTAAATGGTACAAAAAACCTGCAACCTCTGACAGATGTCTCAATTTTAGGTCACAACATTTAAAACAACAGAAAATGAATACTGCGTATAATTTAAAAGATCGTGCACTAAAATTAAGCAGTCCGGTTTACCACAGTGAAGTGAAAGAAAAAAAATTTGTGATATATTAATGAAAAATAATTACCCGAAACTGCTTGTAAATTTTATTATGAACAACAACAGATTAAGTAACAGTAACAAGATTAACAAAAATGAAAATGTTAATTACTGTGCTTTAACATATGTAAAAGGGTTATCAGAACCATTACGGAAAATATTAACCCGTGACAACACACAAATCTGTTTTAAATACAACAAGACAGTTGAGGGTATATTATCAACAACCAAACATCCGACACCTATACTTTCACAAAGCCATTTAATATATGAACTGCAGTGCAAAAATTGCCAAGCTACATATACCGGCCAGACTATGCAATATATTAAAAAACGCATCCAGCAACATAAGAATGATGTTAAAAAGAACGCAGACAAACCAATAGCGAGACATTGCATCGATTTCATTCATCAATTCGATTTTGATAATATCAAAATTCTTGATAAAGAAAACGTACTAAACAAAAGGTTAACAAAAGAGATGGTTTATATAAAAATTAATAAAAATAATATTAACATACAACAGGACGTGGAGAATTTAAGCGCGTCATATGGTAACATCTTAGAATTTATAAAAAATCAAAAAACCTGAAACATCCAGTTTGTTTTCAATTATGTTTCAGTCTGTTATATACAACGGTTGTGTACACATCAATTTTGTTTTTAAATTCTTGACATTTTTGTATTTATATTTATTTTACTTTTAATTTATTTATATTTTATTCCTGACTTGTGATTGTATTATTATTTTACACTGTGACAAATTGAATAATTTTAATTTAATAATTTTATATATTGTACCGAGCTGCGATTGAAACCATATAAATGTTTAATTTTTGTTCAAACATATTAGCGTAAGTAACTTTTTATTGTAAAAAATATTTTTGTACTTATTCTGTTGTTGGTTAATTACTAATAAGTTACTTTGTCATAATATTGTAGATTTGCTTGAGGAAGGTATGCTGAATATACCGAAACTAGTCGCATGCTAACAAACTAGAGCATTTTTATTTGACCTTTTTCCTGTCATCTTATATACTAAAATCAATTCGAGAGGTCGTTCAACTTTCATAATAATATAACAGTTTTACAAACGTCTATTTGCTGAAAAAAAATAATAATTTAAATGATGTGACAGTAGTAAAATAAAACATATTCATACTTTTAAGAAAAGCTGGGGTGTTGCCGGAATTATATTATAAATTGTTGGTAGTGGAGAATGATCTAAGCTTTGAATTAGCAACGAGTTCCGCTACAGAAAAAAAATATTAAAAAAAATTGGCATTGAATATATTATTGTAAATTTTGTTACCAATTCTGCTAGCTGTTTATTTCCATAGCAAATTATTATGAGTCCCAATTTTGCTGTTAGATTGCGTTCCTAAAAAATAAAAATTGTAAAATAAAATTATACCTATTTTACATTATAAAGAATTTTCAAGAATAATGGTGGTATTTGACGATATTATAGTGAAGTAGTAAAGCATTATGCTTTGAAAATAATATACATATTAAATACTATTTATTATCTTGGTTCACAGATTCTGTTCCTTACTAGTCTCTAGCATATGCACAGTTTAATTTTAAGCGTTTACGTAGGCTCAAAATCGCATTGCGCATGCGTACGTCGCAGAGACAGACTCTGTGGGTAAAACTATTAACAGCGTTAAACATATTATAATGATATTTAATTAAAAAAAAAACAGAGCGGTTTCAGGTTATAATTCTGTATTAATATTTATCAATAATCGACGAACTCAACGTCCGTTTTATCAGGAAAATTGATACAACTGATAACAAATAAATAACTAGCTTATAAAATTTATAAATTTTTAATTAATGGAAACCAAATTTTATTTAAATTAGTTACTAGTCACATTGATTGATATTACCTTTTTTTTTATAAATTTCTACTTTTTCTCTTATCAATTTTCTGTTAATATGAATTGGTCTTGCAGATTGATAAGAGTAGCAATAGAAATTTATAAAGAAAAAGATAACATCAACATCTATCAATGTGAAGGAACCGAGATAAATAAAATTTGGCTTCCATTAATTAAAAATCTATAAATTTTATGATCTAGTTACTTATCGTTACCTAGTAAGGTGTTTCTGTATTATCTTTTTAACACGTTTTTATTACCTCAATTTCTTGTCTGTACGTTTGTTTGTCTGTTCGGTACAAATTTTGGAATCGATTTTAAACTAACATCCCAATGAGCTAGAAAATTTAAACATTATACATAGCTCAGAATTGGATAAAAATACTATAATAATTAATTAATGACTAATATTAGAAATATTAAATTAATGTTAATTAATTAACTTAGCAAATTATAATTATAATTTTATAATTGTAATTATTAAATTATAATTAATTAAATTAATTCATTTGGTTAAAGTTAAAATTAAACAAGTTTAAAAAGCAGAAAATAAATATTTAAATAAAAACAAAATTAATACACCACGTTTTTATGATAGATATAGATTTATAGTACCATACAAAAAAACGCAGGGCAACGACAGCCACTCTCTACACTTCTTGCTATTATTTATTCTCTATTGCATGCACTACACGTTTTTCTGTATTGGGAGCTAGGAGAAATTATTTTATACTTTTTAGTCCGTGTTAAAAACACGTGGTAAGTATATTAAGATTATTTTTCTTTATTTAAGAAAATTATTTCCTGATAAAGATGTACATTGAGTACATAGAGTACGTCAATTATTAATAAATATTATTACAGAACTATAAAATAAAGCCATTTTATTTTAATACTGAAAACTTTTATTTTTACCTCTTCCTGTACTTTATAGTGGTAATAGCATAATATGAGCGTTATATAATTGTAAAATAAACTTAGCATTCCGACGACAAAAGGGTTGATTTCGTCAATATTTCTAATAAAGAAATAAGTAAAAATGATTATATACTGCCCAGTGTTTACTAGAATTGTAGCTGCAGCAAAAGTACTAAAAATTTTTGTTATCATTTTAACGCTTCGACATGTATTAAAATGAATGCGACAAATTTCACTGATAACATATTCCGGATACTCGTAGGTTTCAAGTTTTTTCAATACTTTATACATTTGTTTATATCGTTCTTCTCCAACGCCAGCTAATGTGAAAGCTATCGTAAGTCCCATTATCCGTATCAGATTTGTAAATAATATAGTCACAACATCCAGTATTGCACTATAAATATCATTATGAATGTAAACTATCAGAGCCATTATTGTTACAATAAATACTGTATGTATTAATGTAATGTTGTTCCATTTACGATAAGTTACTTTTATGTTACATTTTCTCAATGTTTCATCGATATCTTCTAACATATTAAATCCGAAATCTAGGTTTTCATTTCAATGTACTGAGAACAAAATGATGGTTAATATCGCTGTAAATCCACTTGAACCATATATAAATATTTCCACATAATATGAAAATTGATCTATTGTTTTTATTGTAAGAAATTTTAGCCAATGAAACCATACTATTAATGTACATATACCTGTAACAAATTTATTATTTCTCAGTATTTGTTTTCTGAAAGGATATAAACACCTTCTATATTCGTTATTTATAGCAATTAAAGGGATATCTAGAAGGTAATTTATTAGCATATACCGAATATAATTATTTATAAAAACATATTAAATACACACATTAAAAAATAAAACCCGAAACACATTCGTATGACTACAACATAAATTTAAATAAAATAGAAATAACAGTTTCGATTCTAACGATAGAAATATTTGCACCTGTAAAATAAGATTGTCCAATATTAATATAGAAAATATTACAGCGAATTCAGTTTATTTCCAAAGTGTTAATTTAATTCATGTATTATTTCTGCAAGATATGTAATTGTTATCAAAGAGTATATACAATTTGAGCATACATATACAATTCTGTTTTCGTGTCTACGTTGATGCAAAAAATGACGGCTGTGGAAATGAGATTTTTACGTGGGATATGTGGTGTAACTAGGAAGAATCAAGTACGAAATAGATTGGCTCATCTTAGTTGAGAGTCCGACACTATCTACTAGAGGATGGAGAAGACTAGTAGATGTTCCATGAGAATTTCCCCTCCTCCCGAAAAAAAAAAGTAACATTTGTATCATTTTTCTGAAAAAGACGGACGGTGAATTCGTAAAAACGTCAATTATTAATAAATATTAATACAGAACTTAAACCTAGAGCCGTTTTATTTTAATAATGAAATATAATAAAACACTTGAAAATTTAGTCAGATTAGTTTAGTTGCTAGGTAAGTTGGGTTAAAAAGACAATTTTTAATTTGTTCAAAGAAGGTTAATATTATATCGGAAAATTTTGGTTGCACTGATTGTTTGATACGTTGGGTTAAAAGATTACTTTTGGAATTTTTGCTTTTAGAGTTAATACTTTGTTGTTTGCTTACTTTTTTTGTCACGACAAAAATATTTTGACCTGCATTTACAATTTTTTAACGTCAGAAATATTATTTGCCGTGCATTATATTTTTCCGTCGCGAATTATACCAATTTCATCGTGAGTAATACTAAATCTTGTGCGAAAAAATACCATCCATTATTAATTAAGAAGTGTATACAATTATTATTTTTATTTAAAATACTATGTACCCCCCAATATATTTTGTAATAAAAATATAATATTTGTTATATTGTCTCTACACAGAAAAGTTATTCAAGTATGACTTTTTACCGGGTTTTCCTTATATTATTCATATTTTATTTTATTTTAAAACGTTAAACATTCATGAATTAAATTTGTTTTGTGTTTTCAGAATCAAAATATTGTGTTAATCACAAAGCAGCCGAAAGAATCAAAATTAAAGACTAGTCCTATCTGAAGATATAAATATGAATCGGAAAGAAATTGGCACTAGACTATACTAGGAGTTTAATAACAGTACAAATTGTGTGATCAACTTCATGTGAAATTATTATAAAAACTGAAAGGTAAACTGTTTCAATTAAACATAGTTAAACTTTAATGTATTGATCAATCATTAAAATAGTTTCTGGTTTTAATAAAATAATTAATAAAAATGAATTATATAAGAGATTGTTTGGTTAGGGTATATTTAATCAAAGATAGTATTATACACTATTTCTATTAAATATTTGTATTTTTCTAACTTTTATCCATTTTATCTGTATATATTTAATTAAATATATGACAATTTCTTTTTTAAATCTAATCTTTTTATTCACGGGTATTATAAACCCTGGTTAAAATTACTTAACAAATAAATTTATTTTCCAGCTAAATAATTATAAATATAAATTTAATTTTTGCCATTTACTACTACATTGTGATTATTAATAGTATTAACTATATTTTAATACTACTAGATTAAATTTATTTCTTATTTTTAATACGGAAATCTGTAGAGTAAATATATTTATATTTGAAGTAAATTTAACTAGCGTTTAAAATACCGGGCTTTAATAGATTAAAGACAAATATATAAAAATTTCTTGCAAAATTTGTTATAATTAATGTAAATAATATAAAAATAAAACTAGAAAATTTACAATTTATTTTAGAAATAAATTTCTATTATTTTTTGTTATCAGTTTCACACGAATACATAATTGATTTTATTTTAATTTTGCGTCTTTATTTTTTTTTCTTGAAGTAAATAACTGGCCACACCTTCTGCACGGCTCTGATAATTATTATAACATTAGAATAAAGAAAATTGGTTGTTAAATTAAAAAAAATAGGATGAGGCTATTTATACATACGGTATGTATACCCAACTGGCTATTTATACATACTGAAAAAAAACTTAAACCTAAACCAATCTACTAACCTAACCTACCCTAAATAGTCAATTTTTTTTTCAGTATGTATAAATAGCCAATTGCGTATACAACCGTATGTACATATAGTCACTTTGGAAATCCGTACTTTCTGCAGTAAAATACAATTAGAATTTTGATTATAAGTACAGAAAGTTCATAATTAAATTATAAAGGAAGACAATTCAATTTTTAAATTTATACTTATAGAAAATTATTTTACAATTTTGACATATTAGATTAGGTTAAAATGTTCTATTTTGCCGCAAAGCAATAACATTTCCGATAACTGGACTTTGCAAAAGTTCTACTGTATTAGAAAATTTAAATTTCTCCTACCCGAGATTTTATTTTATAACATTAAACAAGAATGAATTAAATCTATTTGGTTTTTCCAGAATCGGATGATGGAGTTAACAAATCTATCGAAAAAATCTAATTTAAATATAAGTTTATTTGGCGAAATCAGAAGCAAGTGATGATGCAGCTAGAAATATGAAATTTGAATCGAAGAGATAATGATACGATTGTATGCTGTATGTGTGTTCAGTAACAGTACGAATCCTGTGATCATCTTCAAATAAAGTAGTTATGAAAATAAAAGTAAATTATTTCAAATAAATATAGTGGTTATCTCGATGTATTGATTATTTATTAAATTATATTCTTGTTTTAATAAAACAATTAACAGGAAATTGATTACATAAAACTGTTAATATGATGCATACTTGTAAACTTCTATACAGGTTGTTCGGTGGATCGATGTATAATAGAGGAAGTTAATTGGGACAAAGTGTCACAGTTTTTGAGATAATTTACTTTTTGCGATTAGTCAGTAGTTATTTGTTGAAAATAATTAATAGGTATACAACTTTGAAATTTTAAGTTTATAAATCGGCGCCACGAAATATAAAACATTATTTTTATTAATAACTTCAGTACTAAGATCTGCAGCTTCTATTATTATTATTATTATAACTTATTATTATAATTTTATTATAGAAATAATTAACAATAAAAGTCACTTTTGTTTATCATAATTAAACCAGTTAGGCTAACTATATTACGACAACTAATAAATTGTTATATTGTTATACAAATACATATCGTCAGCTTGGATCAGAATTAATCTATCTCCATTTTTTTTTTTTTTGAGTGGTTGAAAGTTTTTTTTTATGTTATTATTAATATGATGAATACGTTTAAATAAACTGGATAAACTGGACATTTTTTATAAATATTTCAATGTAATAATTTGAGATAGGCAAGTTCTGCTCCAAGCTGTCGATATGAAAGCATATCGTGTTGTTACACTAAACACTACACATGAAGCAACAGTGGTTAATCTGACGTGCAAATTTTATTATAATTTTTATTTATCTATAAAATAATTAATAGACCCATATAAATTTACCATTGTCTAGTTAGATTATTTTTAAAAATTAAATAGATTCATAGATTTGTATCTTTTTATTCTTTGAATTACAATTAAATAGATAAGTACAGAACGCACTCTATGATCCAACAATTTAATTAAAAGTAATGTTCATTTAACGTTCGCGGAAATATAAAATCCTGAATAAATTCAGAATCAGACATGCGCTTTGGATTGATCCTAAAACGTTCCAAACAGGTTCCGAATTAATTCGGAATTACTACCGAGAACAAAGCCACAAATAATTATAGAACTTTAAAATCTTAGACATGTTAAAAATTTTGCCATAAAGTAATGACATTTTCAGCTATGGAACACAAGTTTTACTGTATGAGAAATTTTAATTTTCCGCTAAATATAAAACATTAATAAATAAATATAGATATACATGTTTATTTTGTATTTTCAGAATTGGAAGATGGAGTTAACTTGAAGGATGAGTTGAGTTTGTCGGGCGATATAAGATGCAAGTCACGGTGAAGATAGAAATATAAAATTTGAATCAAAATAAAATAAAAATAAAAATACATACATATATACAATCACAGCCACAAATTCTTTCCACTTCCAAAATTAGTTTGCTGTCTAGAGATGGCCGTTTTGATCGTGAAATTGAAAGGAGAGTAAATGCTGTTTGTAAGGTTTTGGGTGCTTTGGGAACTTTTGCTAGGAATGTAAATGTTTCAAAAAAAGCCCGTTTAAGTATATACAATGCAGTTTTGGTGCCTACGTTAATGTATGGTAGTGAATGTTGGGTTTGGTTGCAAAAGCATAAACGGAAAATGACTGCTGTGGAAATGAGATTTTTACGTGGCGTATGTGGTGTAAATAGGACAGATTGGGTACGAAATAGATTAGTGTATGATGAGTGTAAAATTGAAAGAAATGTTGTAGCAAAAGTTGGTGTTAGGCAGTTAAGATGTTTCGGACATGTTGAGCGAATGTCTAATGAACGTTTGGTTAAAAAGATTTATTTGAATAATTTTGATGGTATACGTTTGCGTGGACGTCCGATGAGTAGTTGGAGTGATATGATTAAGAGTGTTTTTTGTGAGCGAAAGTTTCCAAGTAGTAGGAATAGAAAAGCATGTATGAAAGAAATTATGAATGTGGATGAAGCGAAAGTTGCTTGTTTGGACAGGAGTGTTTGGCGACTGATTTCGGGATGATGAAAAGAGTTTGTGCCACACCTTTTTGGGTATATGGCGGTGATTGTGTATGTATGTTTGTATGTATGTTATGAAAAACAAGAGTAGAAATATGTGGATAAACCCATATATAGACCACCTTGACATTTCTCGGAAAGTTGGCAACACTGTATTTAGTAATATTATAATTTATGTAGGCACTAGGAAGTACTTTTCTGAAAATTTGATCAAAATCGAATAAATAATGTAGCCACAATGAATTTTTCAAAAATTTTGTGAATATTATCTCGATAAGTTGGCAACACTGTATTTTGTTAAAATTGCATAATTTATTTAGGCACTAGAAAAAACTTTTATAAAAATTTGATTAAAATCGGTTAAATAAAATGGTCATAATAAATTTTTAAATATTTTACTAATTTTTTTTTCGGAAAGTTGGCAACACTGTATTTTGTTAAAATTACATAAATTATATGAATTCTAGGAGAATGTTTTGTGAAAATTTAAGTAAAATCGGTTAAATAACATGGCAATAATAAAAATTTTAAAAGTGTAGTAATTTTTTTCTCGAAAAGTTGGCAACACTAGATATTAATAAAATTATGTAATTAATGGGAGAATTAAGAAAATCTTTTTTGAAAATTTGATCAAAATTCGATAAATAACGTACCCAATATGAATTTTTAAAAAGTTTAGTAATTTTTTTTTCGGAAAGTTGGCATCACTATTTTTATACAATTTTTTTTTTTTTGAAAATGTTACAGACACCGTACCAAACGCTATACACCTTTTTCCTTGCAGTCAAAGTAGTAAAAAAGCTATAGATATTTTAAAAATATAATTAGCTTATAAATAATGGTATTTTAATTAAGACATATAAATTTTTGCTAACACAGAAATGGACTTTTTATTTTACTAACTTAAATAGAAAGTATTTTTATATAGAAATCGCAATTATAGTTGCGCAATTATTCCCACTAGTTTTAGGTTATATGTTATTTTGCTATTATTTGTAACATACAGTATATTAAATTGTTTTCAATATTTTCAGAGAGACTATGATGTATGTAAAAAGTTTTGAGGTAAATGTTAGAGAAACAATAGCATTCAAATTTATGCCAGGTAAATTCAGAGGTACACTAAAAATTTCTGATAAGCAAAAGAATATTTTAGTTTGTGATACTGTTACTGTTACGGCTACAAAAAAATATATTTTTTAAAATAATATTCTCGCAAAGCGAGAATGGAGCTAGTCGAATGTGGTTTGATTTTATAAGCTAGTTTTTCGACTAGCTAAAATACAAGATTAGAAGTGTATATGGGTAAACCCATATATAGACCACTTTGATATTATCACATAAATGATAAGAAATAAGAATAAAAAAAATTTTCACCGAAAGTTGGCAACATTGTATTTTGCTAATATATAATATTATAGGCGCTAAGGGTATCTTCTGTAAAAATTTCATTAAAATCGGATAAATAATGCGGGCATAACAAATTTTTAGAAAATTATTATTTTTTTTTTCGGAAAGTTGGCAACACTGCGGTCTGAAAATTGAACTTAAGCACTAGAAGAAACTTTTCTGAAAATTTGATTAAAATCGGATAAATAATGTAGACACAATAAATTTTTAATATTTTAATAATTTTTTTCTGAATAAGTTGGCAACACTGTATTTTGTTAAAATTGCATAATTTATGCGGGCACCAGAAGAATCTTTAGTGAAAATTTAATTAAAATTGGTTAAATAACGTGGTCATAATAAATTTTTAAAAATTTTAGTAATTTTTTTCTCAGAAAGTTGGCAGCACTGTACTTTGTTAAAATTATCTAATTTATATGAATACCAGAAGAATCCTTTGTGAAAATTTGAACAAAATCGGTTAAACAACATGGTCGTAATAAATTTTTAAAAATTTTAGTAATTTTTTTCTCGGAAAGTTGGCAACACTGCGGTCTGAAAATTGAACTTAATTTTTTATTTGGTATGAACTATCTAATTGCCAAGTTTCAGATTTCTACAAGCTCTCCTTTATACTTATAATTAACACTCGTATTAAAAATTTTAGTAATTTTTTTCTCGGAAAGTTGGCAACACTGCGGTCTGAAAATTGAACTTAATTTTTTATTTGGTATGAACTATCTAATTGCCAAGTTTCAGCTTTCTACTAGCTCTCCTTTATACTTATAATTAACACTCGTATTAAAAATTTTAGTAATTTTTTTCTCGGAAAGTTGGCAACACTGCGGTCTAAAAATTGAACTTAATTTTTTATTTAGTATGAACTATCTAATTGCCAAGTTTCAGCTTTCTACTAGCTCTCCTTTATACTTATAATTAACACTGGTATTAAAAATTTTAGTAATTTTTTTCTCGGAAAGTTGGCAACACTGCGGTCTGAAAATTGAACATAATTTTTTATTTGGTATGAACTATCTAATTGCCAAGTTTCAGCTTTCTACTAGCTCTCCTTTATACTTATAATTAACACTCGTATTAAAAAGTTTAGTAATTTTTTTCTCGGAAAGTTGGCAACACTGCGGTCTGAAAATTGAACTTAATTTTTTATTTGGTATGAACTATCTAATTGCCAAGTTTCAGCTTTCTACGAGCTTTCCTTCATACTTATAATTAATACTGGTATTTATCGTATTTTTTGGACACGGCCGGCCAGCCAGCAAGCCAGCCAGCCAGCCAGCCAGCCGTATTGACGATTTTATAAGCTAGTCTTTTCGACTAGCTAATATAAGATAAGATTATAAATATGTATATTATTATATTTAAATAAAGCTAATATTCTATTTTATTTATTATTTATACGTTTAGGTAAACGTTTGCGTGGCCGTCCGATGAGTAGTCGCAGTAATATGATTGAGAGAGTTTCGCGTGAGCGGACGTTTCTAATTGTAAGTAGTATGAATAAACAAACATGTATGAGAGGAATTATGAATGTGGATGAAGTTAAAGTTGCTTGTTTGGATAGGAATATTTGGAGGAGACTGATTTCGGGATATACACTTTTGAGTATATGGTGTAATTGTGTATGTATGTATTTAATATTTATTACATTTTCCTATGAATTTTACATTTTTACAAGAAGATGAAATCCAATATTTTTTTTGTTATACAAGTAATGTATGTTTTTTTTTGCTCTGTATATCAGCTGCGTTATTTCACCAGAACGCAGTGTACGAGGCAAATTAAATGTGATGTGTCTAGAAACAAATTATATCACTCATCATATTAAGAAAAAGGACTAGAGGTTGTAGTTCTGTATTAATATTTATTAATAATTGACGTTTCGACGTACTCAATGTACATCTTTATCAAGAAAAATGATACAAATGATATTTACAGTAAATAAATAGAACACAGAAATAAGTTACTAGGCAACAAAATAAGTAACTAGATTATAAAATTTATAAATTTATAAATGCAGTGCATTCGCAATGATTGATGTTAATCTTTTCTTTATAAATTTCTATTCCTTCCCTTATCAATTTACTGTTAATATTAACTCCTCTTGCAGTTATTGCAGTATCTTCAAATTTTATGATAAAGATTTTCTAACCTTTGTCATTTAGATTTATTCTCCTGGTGATGATATATGTGTACTGTATCGTCATTCTTTACATCATTAGCTTTGCCTCGGCTACAAGTATCTGGGTACAAAACAATAATCATCTCTTTCTACTTAATCGCTTTTATATAATATACTCTTTTTACAGTATTGCATTAAATTCATGTATTTTATATTATTATTATTTTTACAAAATTCATGTAACAATTATTATCTATTTATACAATACAAAATATTAATTTAAACTTAAGCGGATATCGTTAATAATAAATTAAAATCGGATATGCATGTACCATATAATTTAATAAAATATTGCTATATTTATACAATTTACTCACCATATCGGCTTAGAGTTAATAAACATGGATATGTATATAAATCTTTTTTTAATTACTTTATTTTTCATAAAAATAAAATTTATTTATATTTAATAGTTTACACAATATATATATATATATATATATATATATATATATATATATATATATATACAGGGTGTAACAGAATAACTATTCCTAATTTTAACTGGAGTATCCTGGGCTCAGAATATGAAGATTTAATGCAAATCACTGAGATAAAATGTGGCTCCTTACTGAGCTATAGGGTGTTTTATATAAAAATTTAAAAACGATTTTTGCCCAGTACTTTAAAACTATTTGACGTATCCTTATCATACTTTGCAGGAAATGTAGGTACCGTACACCATACTAAATTATGTTAAATAAAAGTTTCTGGCTACTGCCAGTGGCGTACAACAAGGGCAAGTGAGAAGTTAATCCTTCCTAAATTCTACGCCACTGGCGGAATTGTCATTTTAGCACAAATTTTCGATTCTCCAATACTAGCTGTGTAAGAAACATACTCTTCCTTTGTAACGATAAAGTCACTGTTTTTCGAGATATTTAAAGTTAAACATAAGCTGCACCCTTGGAATTTTTTCAAAATTTGCTAAAAAAAATCTGAAAAAATTTAGTAAAAGAATGAAAAAAATTAGCTACATAATAACTAAGTAACTTTTTTCTCTAACTCATTCTGATTTGGCTGTAAAAATTATTGAAAATAAAAAAAATAAAATGCAAAAAATATTAATTTTCAATAATTTTTCCTGCCAAACCAAAATGAGTTAGAGAACAAAGTTACTTAGTTATTATGTAGCTAATTTTTTCCTTTATTTTACTGAATTTTTTCAGATTTTTTTGAGCAAATTTTGAAAAAATCCCAAGGATGCAGCTTATGTTTAACTTTAAATATCTCGAAAAATAGTGACTTTATCGTTACGAAGAAAGAATATGTTTTTTACACAGAAAGTATTGGAGAATCGAAAAATTGTGCTAAAATGACAATTCCGCCAGTGGCGTAGAATTTAGGAAGGATCAACCTCTCACTTGCCCCTGTTGTACGCCACTGGCACTAGCCAAAAACTTTTGTTTAACATAATTTAGTATGGTGTATGGTACCTACACTTTCTGCCAAATATGATAAGGATACGTCAAATAGTTTTTAAGTACTGGGCAAAAATCGTTTTTAAATTTTTAAATAAAACACCCTGTAGCTCAGTAAGGAGCCATATTTTATCTAAGTGTTTTGGGTCAAATCTTCATATTCTGAGCCCAGGATACTCCAGTTAAAATATTTCCAATTAATTACAAATCACCCTGTATATATATATATATAAACATATACATATTTTATAATATAACAGCAATTACAAAGATTATTTTTTATTTCAGTTACATTAAAGCAGTAAAAATGGAAAAGACATACTTGAAATATGTTTCTATTCTTTATTTTGTAAAATATGTTAATTGCCTTTTCGCAAGTCTAACTTTTTTGGTATGTCTTTTTTTAATTATTTTAATTTAAAATTTTTATTAACAAATATAGCAAAGTGACTTTTTCTCATTTGAACATTTATGCTTTTAATTAAAACTCATAAATTATATATTTTAATTACTTTTACTTGATAATCTATATTATATATTTTTGATATTATTTTTTTTTATTTAGACAATTAAAGTAGGTACAAATTCAATAATGTTTGCGTATTACTAAATATTTTTAATTATCTGTTAAAAAATAGTTATTAATTCATTAATAACAGAATATGTTATTTTAAAAATGAATACTATTACAATTTATTGTATATTGAACTAGAAATATAAAAAATAATTATAACAAAGGTTAAAAATAAAATAAAAACCACAAATTCTTGATTGTTTCACTATATATATTTTACTATACGTAACGATCGTTTCGTCTTCGCAGACATCATCAGACTGGTGTACAGAAATATTAATATTGTTACAATGTATTTAACAATGGGGAGTGGCTTACATCTAATTGGTCAATCGTTATATTTTTCTTAGAATTAACGGCTTTCCTAATCTCCAAATTTTCTAGTAAGTTCAATCGCAAACCTTTATTAGCTGTGTGTAGAATATGAAATTCATCGAAATTATGCGTATTGTCTATACAGTGGCAGGAAAAACCTGTCACTTTTTTTTCTTTTTCTATTGATTTTATATGTTCTTCTAACCGAAATTGAAAACAGCGGCCACTCTGTCCTATGTAAATTGCATCGCAGTTCCCGTAATTAATTTGGTAGACTCCTGATAATTCTAATATATCAGTTTTTTCTTTGTTATTTAAGATTTTGCCGATATTTGATTTATTAATTATCATAATATTTATATTAAATTTATTTAATGTGTATGCTATTTGATTTGATAGATTCGGAATGTGATTAAGATAATGCCATGTGGTGTTGCGACTGACCTCACTAGTTTTACAATAAATTTTATTACAGAGTGATAGTTTTGTTTTTCTATTAACTAACTTATCTATTAGATTATGGTCGTAACCATTGTTCGCTGCTATATTTTTGATAATATATAATTCGGTGTTGTAGTCATCTGGCTTTAACGGTATAGTTAACAGTCTGTGTATCATACTGTGAAATGCTGCCATTTTTATAGACCAAGATTGATTGGAATCTTTTGGTATAATAATATCCGAAAAAGTGGGTTTTCTGTAAATTTTGAAATTCAGAGAACCATGTTCTTTAG
Organism: Clivina fossor; assembly: GCA_963966155.1. Taxonomy (NCBI): domain Eukaryota; kingdom Metazoa; phylum Arthropoda; class Insecta; order Coleoptera; family Carabidae; genus Clivina; species Clivina fossor. The sequence goes on from CAWYQG010000030.1 coordinate 1,178,442, forward strand.
TTACTGTTAAATCTAAAAAGTTGATGGAATTATTTATTTCTTTCTCTATTGTAAATTTAATATTGTTATTTATGGTATTTATATATATTAAAAATTGATCTAGTTGTCTTTCAGTACCGGACCAGACACAAAATATGTCATCAACGTATCTACACCAAAATTTAATAGATTTTTTACGATCGTTACGTATAGTAAAATATATATAGTGAAACAATCAAGTATTTGTGGTTTTTATTTTATTTTTAACCTTTGTTATAATTTAAAAATATGTTTCACCAAGAACCGACTACAAACTCAATCTCGATTATAAAAAATAATATTTTATATTTAGTGGAAATTTATTTTATGGCTTGTATTTGACGTGTATTTTAATTTTTCTTTTATTTTTCTCAAATAATGTTTTCAAAAATGATCTTAAAAGAAATTATGGTACATACCTACATACACAATTACGCTATGCACCCAAAAGGTATGGTACAAACTCTTTCTATTATCGCGAAAGTAGTTTTTTCCAAACAATGTTATTCAAATTGTATTACTATTAATTTCTCAAATGTTTTTTTTTTAATTGAAATATCTACTAATACTACTCAGGTTTCTGTCAATCTATTTGATAAATCTAAGTATAATTGTTTTGTTTAATTAACTATATTACAGTCGAAAAATCTGCATTATTTAAGAAAAAATACAAATAAATAATGTTTTTATTTAGTTTAAAGATCTAGTGAAATACACTATTGAAGAAGTGTATAATTGTTCACCAGATGTGTAGAACTTCAATGCATCAGCAAATTTCATAAATGATACATATGTAATTGTGTCAGGCACTGGTAATATGGTGGAAGATTTTGATGATAAAAATCATGTTCGTTAATTTTATAATAAAATTTATAACCAAATTAATACAGTAACTTTAGCTTAAAATATACTAGAGATAAATAACAAATATTAACATAGTAAAAATCTTTTAGAACTCATTATATAAAGTAAAGCTGCTTTAGAATCAAGTTCTTTATTGACATTTATTTATAATTGTTAGGAATATGGGTTTTAATTTAATTAAATAAAACACAACACAAGTATAATAGAGATATTTTATTCTTATTAAGCAGTGATTACTTTAACAGCTATCTGAAGAGTGAATATACTTAACATTCTAAATGCTAATCTTGTTATTTACTGTAAATGTCGTTTGTGTCAGTGTTCCTGATGATGACATATGTATGTATAACATACATAAGTTCGTAGAAACGTCGATTATTAATAATTATTAATACAGATCTATAACCTATAGCCGTTTTCTTTTAATATAATGAGTTCTGAAAGATTTTTTTACTTTGTTAAGATAAACTTACTTTACTCTACTGGTTTATTACCAATGCAAATAGATTTTTTACAATAGAGTAGAGTATTGGTAGAATAGTCAGATGCAAAACGTGCATTTTATTTATAAATGAAAGCTGTTGAGTTTGTTAAACAATTGCCATCATTAAATAATAGTAGTATTATATTTGAATACGTACGAAAATAAACAGCATGGAAGCTGAAAGAACTCTAAACTAAACTTTCCTCTACCAAACTACTAGCTTTGTCTAAACAGTTACTCTACTAGTAGAGTAAAGTGACTTAAAGAAACAGTAGTATTATAATACTAACTTTAATAATGTAATTTGGGTTTCAGTATGATTTGTCTAAAACAATGCTTTACTGATACATTTTAAACTAAAGTTTTTTCAATTTTAGTTATAAAATTATGATTAATAATTATATAAACAAGATTAGAAGTATATGGGTAAACCCATATATAGACTACTTTGACATTTCTCGGAAAGTTGGTAACACTGTATTTTAATAATATTATAATTTATGTGGGCACTAGGAGATACTTTTCTGAAAATTTGATTAAAATCGAATAAATAATGTAGCCACAATGAATTTTTAAAAAATTTTGTGATTTTTTTCTCAATAAGTTGGCAACACTGTATTTTATTAAAATTGCATAATTTATTTAGGCACTAGGAAAAACTTTTATGAAAATTTGATTAAAATCGGTTAATTAAAATGGTCATAATAAATTTTTAAAAATTTTACTATTTTTTTCTCGGAAAGTTGGCAACACTGTATTTTGTTAAAATTACATAAATTATATGAATACTAGGAAAATATTTTGTGAAAATTTGAGTAAAATCGGTTGAATAACATGGCCATAATAAAATTTTAAAACTTTAGTAATTTTTTTCTCGGAAAGTTGGCAACACTGAGTATTAATAAAATTATGTAATTAATGGGAGCATTAATGAAATCTTTTCTGAAAATTTGATCAAAATCGGATAAATAACGTAGCCAATATGAATTTTTAAAAACTTTAGTAATTTTTTTCTCGGAAAGTTGGCATTACTGGAAAAAACCAAAACCTCATGACCATCTTGAGCACTAGACAAATTTATCCTGAAAATTTCATTAAAATCGGTTGAACCGTCTAGGAGGAGTTGCGGCCACAAAATTTTGATTTACGACAGAGCGAGCGAGTGAGCGAGCGAGCTGACGACGCACATCCATAGACCCACATAAACTAAGTTCAGATTCGTCATCTACAGGCTATATGAAGGATTTCTATACAATTTTTTTTTTTTTTGAAAATGTTACAGACACCGTACCAAACGCTATACTACTTTTCCTTGCAGTCAAAGTAGTAAAAATTATGAATTAATAATTATTTTATGAATAGTTTTTCATTGAATCTTGGCAATATCTAAATAAGAAATGGATAACACTTGTCAATGTGAAAAGACAAAAGGCTTGTTCAACTTTAGAAAGAGGTATAAACGAATTGTTTATCTTAAGTAATTTTTTATTAGGAGCACCTTCAAAATGCCCCATTTCAAAGGTAAACATTTTAAAAGGAAATATATCGCAATTTTTATAGTAAAAATGGAAAAATGATTCGCATTTCAATTTGTTTTAGTTTCATATTTGAATGCTAAAATCGCCATTAGTGAACTAATTAAATCATTACTTAATTTTTAAATTAAGATAATGAATGAATGTATAATGAATAAATTAGTTCATTTATGGCGATTTTATTATTCAAATAATAAATTAATCTACGTTAACACGCCTTTGTATAATAAACAATAATTTTTTTGTAAAATATTAAAAACAATTAAGATAAATAATAAAACACAATTACTTTGTAAAATATCACAATATTTATTAAAAAAATTAGTTAGTGCAGTTTAAACCGTTAAACAGTCTTTAGGCTAAGGTTTCAGACGTAATTTGAAGATGACCTAACGATTGAAACTGCAGTAAGTAATTTTTCATAAATATTCTGATATTTTAGAAAGTAATTGTCTTTTATTATTATTATTATTATATCATTATATTTTATTAACATTGTAAAAAAAAATAAAACCGCTATAGGTTTAAGTTCAGTATTAAAATTTATTTATAATCAACTTTTCGACAAAACTCAACGCTTGTCTTCACTAGGATAACTGATAGTTACTCTCAGTTTTCCTAATGAAGACGAGCGTTGAGTTTCGTCCAAACGTAAAATAAAAATAAATTTTAATACAGAACTTGAACATAAAGCAGTTTATTTTTATATAATGAGTTCTGAAAGATTTTTTACTATGTTATAGTAAAAAATCTTTCAGAACTCATTATACAAAATAAAACGGCTTTATGTTTAAGTTCTGTATTTATTTATTAATAATCCACTGAACGTCGATTATTAATAAATAAGAATACAAAACTTAAACCTAAAGCAATTTTATTTTAGCTATTTTATTATTTCTAGAATATTAATATTTTCAGAACGACTTTTTTTAAATTTTTATAATATAAATATTTATTTTCAGGGAGTATATAGTATAGATGAATTAATGTTGGATATAAGTGACACATTTCTATCTCATTTTTTACTCGGCCGATTTAGAGGAAAGGTAACGCTGTATAATTCGAATAAAAAACTGCTTGCTTGTGGAATCGGTACAATGACAACCACATTACGAAACACTAAAAATTAAATGCAATCAACTGTTTTTATTAAAAAATACATATTTTTGGTTTTACCTGTATCAGAAACTTTGGCAATAAAATTACTTATATTTGTTGCTGTAAATCTTTATTTTTAAAAAATTTCTTTATAATTTCTTATTGCAAATTTGTTTTAAGTTTTTGAGCTAGTTAACTAAACAACTAAAGTGTCAACTGTTTTAGAAGTTGTATTGTTTAGTTAGTTGGAAAATTAACAATGATATATTATGTTACAAGGAGTAGAAAGCGATGATAATTTTTTTAGCCCAGATATTTATCACTGAGGCAAAACCGCGGTTAAGCAATCTGGACGAAACACAAAAAAAATTATCTACACCGAGTGACATATATAATTTTTTCTTCAAGCGTTTGAAAAAAACTAAAGTAAAAATAAATAAAAATACGTGCCAAGTAACCTTAACCAGTTACTAACAGTTGTAGAATAGTATGTATATGTATATATTATTTATATTTGTTATGTGCTTTGTGAGAATTAATCTTTCTTTGGCCGAATATACAATTATTGACAAATTTGATGGTATGCATTGCATTTCTTGCACTCTTACACACATTTTCAATAATCAAATTCAAGCAAAAATGAATAATGCAATTATTAATTCACTTAATTTAACGTAATATTTTTTACAATATGGCCAGCAAAGATGTCAGAATAAATACACTTAACGTTGTAGCTATGTTTGGTGTTGCTAGATAATAAAGTTATTATTATACTAGTAATATAATGATCTTTTCCTACATAGGAATGGTGGGTAGAAGTACTTTTTCTTTTTTTGCATACTTTCAGAAATCCACTTTTCCAAAAAAATTGAAAAATTTTAATTTAATTATTTTTTAAATTTAATCGATCATATCTCGGTTACTAGACAAATTATTACCATAATTTTTTTTTATTTACCAGCAATTTCTGTGTACGTCTTTTTAAAAATATATTAATATAATTATTAATTAACATAAAAATTAAATAAACAAATTAGGGAGCAAGTTTTTTTTCAAATTAAAGGTGAATTTTTCGCACAGTTACAAACTTTTCGGCCTTAAGAAATAAGTGGGCATAATATGCGACAAAGTTTTTGAGTAATGTCTAAATAAGTTTTTTTATTTAATTTTTTTTTTAATATTTTTTTGGCATGAAACAGTGCTGTGTAATGTCTCTTTGGTTATTCAATTTACATGGATGTTTTTCTTCGGAAAGCTTTCTGTGGTAATGATGGTATACAAATAGGTGATTGTGTTGTACCTGCTTTAGCAAATGCTAATGACGTGGTTGTTTTGGCTGAATCTGATGAGCAACTGAGAAGGATGATTGATAGAATTAATGTTGTTGGTAAAGATATAAATCTTGTGTTGCTTGTTGATAAAAGCAAAGTTTTAGTTTTTGAGAAGGGTGACTTTACGACTGAATGTAATATATATATTGATGATGCACGCTTAGAGCAGGTAGATGAATTTGTGTATTTGGGTAGTTTGTTGTCTAGAGATGGCTGTTTTGATCGTGAAATTGAAAGGAGAGTAAATGCTGGTTGCAAGGTTTTGGGTGCTTTGGGCACTTTTGCTAGAAATGTAAATAATCCCAAAAAAGTCCGTTTGAGTATATACAATGCAGTGTTGGTGCCTACGTTGATGTATGGTAGTGAATGTTGGGTTTGGTTGCAAAAGCATAAACGGAAAATGACTGCTGTGGAAATAAGATTTTTACGTGGTATGTGGTGTAAATAGAAGAGATCGGGTACGAAATAGATTAATGTATGATGAGTGTAAAATTGTCGCCCAGTTGTATCTCTTATATTTTAAATAAAAAAAATTACGAAAATAGGCCTATTTTCAGCTTCATTTACCGAAAAACCTTCTTAAGCAATTTTTAGTCGTCAAACGTATTACTGCACTTACAAATTCGTCAGATTTGGCGATATGTGATTTTTCCTTTTCATCAAGTAAAATCGATACTAAAGAAAAAATTGCTTGAGTCAATCGACGAAGATGAAGACGATACAAGTTTTCAAACAAATGATAGAGAATAATCTACTCTACGCCTTTCACAAATAGAAAACAAAACTGCAGCGATGCATGAATGTAAACGAGGAGTATGTACATTATTGAGGTCAAAAAACAAAATTGCTATATTTTTTTTTTATGTTTCATGAGTAGAAAAAGCATAACATGCACAGCATACATAATGTTTAATATTCTTAAAATAGGTGTGAAAAATATTACTTTATACCAAAATTATTGAATAAGCAAATAAAGTCGAATTAATTGATTAATTATTCTTTATATTTTGACGTTTCCGCCATTTCGTTATTGCAACATTGCGCCTTTACATCACATTATTACTGTGATTAACTTTTTAACACGTTGATTAACTAATTATTAACATGATAAATATACTTGTAATAAAATATGTATTACATTATTAAGCACAAAGTTTTGATTTTCATTTAAAAATATTAATTTTAATTTGAACTAAATTATCTCAATTTATGTATTTTTATAGCAAATACAATAGACATAAACAAATAAGATTTACAAAAAGAACAAACAAACAAAAATTTGATAGAATATTAATCAAATATAAAGAGATTGTGCAACAAAAATGCAATGCAAAAATACTTAAATATAAATGAAAAATATTTATCAGAAAATATTGATTTTATTTTATTTTGTACATTTTTTCTAATTTTTTAATGTAAAATGTTAGAGTATCAAAATTAGTAGACATTTTGCCGAATATTTATTATATAAAATTAATTTGTTTGAAACTGTAAATCGGTAACTGTATTTAATGCGAATGTTTTTAAGAACTAAGAATAAAAAAGCATATACAAGACGTATCATAAATTTGTATAAAACAATGTTGCATACATGTTTATACCATATTAGTATCAAGCAAGCAAATTTTTCAAAAGAGCCAAATAAAATAATTTTGGTCAAAAATTTTACATTTTTAGATAATTGCATTAAACGCTACCGGCACTCTTTCCGTACTACTAAAACCGGTTTTAATTTTAGTGTTATATAGATATGTGTTATTAAACAATGCCAAACTTTAATAAAGATTTTCTCAAAACATGCTTTCTTGAATTTGTGAATTTAAATTTTAATAGTTTACAGAACATTTAAACAAATTTTATATCAAATTATTCAGTATTTTATGCTCTTTCCAATGATACTAATAACTTAATATTGACTTTGGTGAAAGTCCTATTTTTTGTGTGTGGTCTGGTCATATATTAGTAAATAAATTAGGTTGTAATTTGAGAAACTTAATTTTAATAAGCGAATGAGCTGATTATAATAAAAGTAAGTTATACAAAAATTATTATGTAATAAACATTTTGCAGTTAAAAATACAGATAAAAATAAAATTGTTTCAAAACTTAATTTATTGCATATATTTCATACCATTTGCATTATACATGTTTATAGTTAAAAGATATACAATTGACAATACATATTTTACATGTTTTTAGAATGTATTTTAACCAGCTGCAGTTGTAGTAGTAGTGGTAGTAGTTGCTAAAAACAAAATTATTGATTTAAATAACCATAAAATTTAATATCAAATTCAAAGATAACTTACTGTGCCAGCAATTAGCTTTATGTTCATTGCTGCTTAAGGCTCCAGCATTATTTTGTTCATTATTGTTCATCAGAGCAGGTTCTGCCATCTAACAATAGAATTTTTTTTTTAAATAATAATTTTTACTCTAAAATAATATCTACCAATAAGAACTAATAAAATTTATTTATTTACTAGTTCAGTTATACAATTTATAAATATATTTAATAATTATTTATTTAGTATAAATTAGTAAGTAAAAAAATAATTTATTTGAAATTTATACTTACAACCAATGCTAAAATACAAATAGCGACAACAAATAAAACAATTGAAAATTTCATTTTTGTATATAATATTTACATACATACATACATACATACACAATCACGCCATATACCCAAAAGGGTGTGGCACAAACTCTTTTCATTATCCCGAAATCAGTCGCCTCCAAACACTCCTATCCAAACAAGCAACTTTCGCTTCATCCACATTCATAATTCCTCTCATACATGCTCTTCTATTCCTACTACTTGGAAATTTTCGGTCACGCAAAACACTCTCAATCATATCACTCCAACTACTCATTGGACGTCCACGCAAACGTAAACCATCAAAATCATTCAAATAAATCTTTTTAACCAAACGTTCATTAGACATTCGCTCAACATGTCCGAACCATCTTAACTGACTAACACCAACTTTTGCTACAACATTTTTTTCAATTTCACACTCATCATACACTAGTCTATTTCGTACCCGATCTCTCCTAGTTACACCACATACCCCACGTAAAAATCTCATTTCCACAGCAGTCATTTTCCGTTTATGCTTTTGCAACCAAACCCAACATTCACTACCATACATCACCGTAGGCACCAAAACTGCATTGTATATACTTAAACGGGCTTCTTTGGAAACATTTACATTCCTAGCAAAAGTTCCCAAAGCACCCAAAACCTTACAACCAGCATTTACTCTCCTTTCAATTTCACGATCAAAACGGCCATCTCTAGACAGCAATATTTGTTTGAATCAATTGCACAAACTGATATAATTTAATGTGAATTCTTGTCAATTTATACTCACAACAAACAAATTAATACACAAATATTTTTTTAAACAAATTATTATTTTGTAATTTTTAATTTTATTAAAAAAAAATTATAAATTTGAAATTGTTATCTTTATTTTTAATATATACTTATATATTTAAATTAAATAAAAATGGTATAATTTTTTAAAAATTATTATAGAATGTACTAAATACATATATATTAAATTATATAATAATATATTTGATACAGATAATTAAATTTATATAATTTATTATTATAATAATTTGTTCACATTTCCCAAAAATGTATAATTGCCAAATTTAAAAAATTCTGTGTATATATAGATTAAAAATTTTGAGCAAATGCATCTTTAGTTAGCTTGAAGTATAGACAACTAATACAAAAATGAAATTTGTCGTATTTCTTGCAATTGCCGTTATTTTTGTTGTTGCCATTGCAGTAAGTATATTTTTTAACCTAAGTTAATTATTTTCATGTATACGTAAACCAAAAATATTTACTATAAATAAAATTAAAATTAAAAATATGGTTAAATTCAGAAATATATTTAAATTACAATTTTACAATTAAATATATTGTTAATTAATTGTACTCGTATTAACTAACTCAGTTTTTTTCAAAAATTTTTCATATTAATATAATTTTCAGGCAGCTCAACCTGTACTGCCTAACAATGTCCAACATATTGCTGCGGCATTGAGCAATGATGGACATAAGGCTGGTTGCTGGCATAGTAAGTTTTGCAATAAAATTTATGTTTTCTTGTAATAATTAATAGGAGTATTTTTTTAATTTTTAGCTACCACCACTACTACCACTACTACTGCTGCCGGTTAAAAGATTGCTACATAATATAAAATAAATACCTAAAAAAAATGTAGATTAAATATTATGTTTAAATATACTAGAGAAAAAATTTTGATTTCTTTTTATACTCATTAAACCTAAACCTATTTTGTTTGAATATAGTGAGTTTCGAAAGATTCTTATCACTTTTTTTAATTAATTTATTAATCTTTATTACAAGTAATGACAGTAATGTTCATAATAATTCACTTTTCTAGTTTCATCATTTCTTAGATAATCTTATATTGTTTGAAGTTCTCAGATATATTTATGTTTTATTTAAGAACCGTGTTAACAGAAAATATATTTTATAATCTTAAAAATAAATATATCATATTTAGTTTGATAAATAATTTAGTTACTAAAATTAAATATAAATAATATTAAGTGAAATAAATATCATGATTCAGTAGTATATAACATTGCATTAAAAATTAAAAAAGTACTAAATAATGTTAGTTTTAAAATTGATTTTAAGTTTACGCAACTGTCATAAAAGCAGGACTAAAAAAATAAACTAAAATATCCAAAAACTTGAGTTTGTATTATGTCATTAGTTTAAAAAATGTATTATTTTATTAAAAAGTTTAAATAAGCGTGAAAGTGATATTCGATTCATTTTATTAACAATTAATCAAGAAAGTTTTCATTATATAAAACTGGAAGAAAATGGTTGTTTGCCTTTTCTGGATATTTTGTTGGAAATAAAAAATGACTTAACTTCTCTTTATGCTGCAATGTACGAAGCCTACTCATACTAAAAAATATATTCATTCTTCTTCGTTTTATCACCCTGCACAAAAACTAGGTACTATTAAATTTTATTTAATAGAGTTGTATAAATTTTATCTAGAAAACATTACAACTGAGAAGATCTAGAGTTGTTAAAGTTTTGCTTGATAATGAAAACATAATCTACTCAATAAATTAATTTTTAGCAACTACCCCTACTACACTGTCGCTGGTTAAACAAGTATAATATGAATGTTATTAAATGTATTTATATTTTTAAAGGAATTTATATTTGTGTTTCTTAACTGCAAAATGTTTATTAGAAAATAGTTTTTATGAAACTTTTATTATTAACTCGTTCGCTTATCAAAATTAAATTTTTCAAATTGTAACACAATTATTTACTAATTTATGACCAGATACAAGAGATACCTTCACTTAAGTCAATATTAGTTATCAGTTACTTAGTATATATATATATATATATATATATATATATATATATAAAATTTGTTAAAATGTTTTAAAACTATTGAATCTGTCATTGTTTAATAACTCGTATCTATATAATACTAGAACTAAAACAGGTTTCAGTTATAGAAAGAGTGCAGGTAACCGTTTGATGCAATAATCTAAAAATGTGAAATTTTGACCGAAATGACTTTAATTGAATCTCTTAAAAAATTTGTTTGTGAAGATAAGTTTTTTTTTTGTCAAGTCACATTTATTTTTGGTTAAAGTTCACAATTCTCATATATTCTTATTAACTATACATATTTACGTAATGCACTCTCATACATACTGTTTTTTTTTAGCACTTTGAAACATTTGTTCTTGCAAACATTTCCATTTATGTCAACCCATTAATTATAGTTATTGATAAACCGTTTTAAGAAATTGAGTTTTATATCAAAAATTCTCGGAAAAAAGGAGGAAACATAATGTACAAAGAAAAATACTAGAATTAATAATTTTTGATAATTATATCAGGATTTATATTTAAATATTTTTGCATTCTTTTCTTTATTTGTTGCACGATCCTTGTATTTGATTAATATTCCATAAAACGATTATTTATTTGTTGTTTTGCATATTCTATTTGTGGACATCTTTTGTTTTTGTTGTAAAAGCACACAAAATAGGATCATCAAGTAAAAACTTGTATCAGTAAATATTTGAGTGTAAATCGAAACTTCATCTTTAAATTGTAATTAGAACTGGGCATGAATCAATTCAAAAAAGAATTAATTCACGAATCAACTCATTTCAAGAAATTGAATTAATCTTTTTCAAAAATATACTAAGGGCTTGTAAATTAAGATATTTGACAAATTTAGATAAATTAGAATTATAAATTTTTGTGAGCTTAATTCACATGAAGAATCATAATTCAAATGGAAAAGGCTTAATTCACATAAAAAGGCTTAATTCATTTGAAAAGACTTATTTAACATGAAAAAGGCTTAATGTTTTTTATTTGTTTCACCAATACTGAATCGATGACATTAAACTGAGTTTTGTTTTCACAAAAGATCTTCTGAATAGAAATAAATCGAGAAAGCAGACAATTATCCTTAATTTTTATATTTTTTAACCTACTTCGGTATTTAGGCGACAATTTTTTAAATGCATTTTTAAATAATTATAATATATCTGCTGACTGCCACTAAACCCAGTCAATCAAATTTACCAATAAGTTAAAAAAGTTAATAATTAAATTTGACTGGTGATGAAGAAGTGATAGTGTTTTTTAAAAATTTCAAATACATATTTATATATAAATCTTTCTATATTTGGGTATTTATAAAAAATGAATACTCTGAGTTTACTATATATTGAAATCTTTACTTTTAATCACATCTACGTACCGATTGTGCTTGAACATGCCCAAGTCACGCCTGATTAAGTGCTGTTATGCAGAATTGTATAAAACGTATCAAAAGTCAATGAATAGGTATTTATTATTATTTTATGGTTTGTTAGTGTAATTTTCGACCGTATAGAAATTTTTTTGACAATTTTTGTGTAAACTAATTTTTATAATGTTCCCGTAATTTTTTGTACTCAGCATGATAATTTGAACTCATGTTATATAACCTATATTTACGTTTTTTTTATATGAATAACTAGTATACAGGAAAAATGTATTTTTTTATTTTTTTATTAATTTATAACGATAATTTTCAATGTTTTATTGATTTTCTAAACTAACATATGAAGTCGGCATTATATGATAAAAAAAAAATATTATTTATTTTTTGAAAATTCTCATTACCTAATTATTTTGATGCTTGTCTAAAAACTAAAAACACATACGCTGAAAGTGCTGATATCATTTCCAGTATTGATCAAATTAAACAATTACACAACGAAAAAGTTTTAGAGTAAGAAGTGTACAAAGATTTGTTTTCATATTCCACTCAAATAAACATTCTTTCAATACATGTAGAAACTGAATGTTTAAAATTTTGTAGTACTTATATTTAAAAAATATCAATAAAATTTGAATAAATATACATGATTACTATTTCAATAAGTGTTTTTTTCTTATCTGACATAATGATGAATAATACGATAAATTTCAAAAAATATATCTTTGCATTAAAGTAGTAACATCAATTTATAAAAAGTTTTCGAACACAATTAACTTTGTAACAAATTTTAAATAATACTTGTAATACATTTAGGCGAGTAATATTATTGTGAAATAATGATTGAAATATAAAAAACTTAAATTTTTTAAATGAATTAGAAATTATGAATAAAAAATATTGTTTTTAACTAAAAATTTTGTATTAGCGGTTTCTGAAACTATATTTCAAATAACTTTTAAATTTTTTTTTATGAATAAAGTAAGTTTGGTTATAGCGGAAGTGATATCAGCACTTCCCACTTCCGACAATTATATTTTCAGTTTTTAAATAAGCACCAAAAAGTCTTTTGATAATAGCTATCAAAAAAATTACTTTTGTCACACAATTGTTAATATTTCATTGAAAAAATGAAATTGTTACTACCATTACAAGTTAGTTCCATAATTAGCAATGACAAATATTCAAAAATTTTATGGACAAAAAAGTAAACATCGGAGTAAACAGGCGCCAGAGACTCATTATCGGAATGATCTAATTAATAAAGTTGCCTGGAAAAACACCCATGGGTACCTACATACTACTATTAATTTGTAAGAAAATATTAGAATACTTAGAAGCAATTTAAAATGATTTAAAATATTTTAACTTAGGTCTTTTTAAACTTATTACTGACTGCCACCTAGTCATATCTATATTGTTTTAATCGAATCATTTTAAGATTGAATGAATAATTTAAATTGGATGTAAATTATGAAAATATTTTTTGCTTTAAATTATCATTATCAAAAGAACAACAAAAAACAGAGATTTATTAATGTATCAATGTATTAAAGAAAATTTTGCAAATTAATTTCTGGGTTGTATATCTAAAAATTTAATTCGTCTTAAACTTGGTCAAAAGTTTCTACATATATATTTCATTCTTGTGTAATATAAAATTTAATTTGCAAACATAAATTTTACAGTTAAGTAAGTTACTATAATTTCTTATATTTACTAATAGTTTCTGTTTTTTAGGTTTAAATCTATTTTATATGCTAAATTATACATGGCATATAGTATTAGAATATAACATATCGATAGATTTATACACACATTATGTGATTATTCAAAATATAGAAAAAAAAATCTTGTGGCGCTGTTGGTTAGCGCGTCAGCCGCCAAATCTGAAGGTTCCGGTTTCAAACCTCAGCAAGGTCAATGCATTTTTCTTCATTTAAAAATTGACTAATGATTTAATTAGTTCATCAAAATAAATTATAACCTATAATCTAAGTTTAAACCTTTTCATAATTTTATACAACAATATAAATATGTATTAAAATAAGTTAAATGATACAAAAGCTTAAAATAAAATTGTTTCATAGATTTATGTTAAATTAGTGAACAAGTTTGTTGAATAAATTATTAATAAATATTTTTTTACCTTGTAAAAATGGCTTCATACTTGTTTAACCTTTTGACCACGGATTAATTATCCACACATTTGAAACAATTTTCGTCGGACATATATTATATCCCATTAATTGTTTTTGTTGGATCTACTTGTTCCAATAGTAATGAAAATGATACAAAAAATATACACATATACTGTACATATACACATATACACATATACACATATACTGTACTTAACAGTCTCACAGCCTACTTAGAACCCCATATGAAAATTGAAAGTTACTGTAAATTTCTCGAAAACAAAACGAGATATAAAAATTTTGAGAACTGCTCCAAATTGTTTGTTAAAAAAGCCTAAATAACGTGCAAGGAAAAATTTTGCATGAGTTTAAATAAATAAGTAATAAGCGAAAAACGAAATTGGCCAAATTTACATTTTTGCTTACATCTAGTCACCAATGCATTTTTTCGAAAAAACAAAAGCATTTCTAAATTCATCCCTTAGTGAGGCAACTTTTGTCTAATTTAACCAAATTCGTATCTCTTATAGTTTCGGAGATCTCAATGTTATAGCTCATTTTTTAGTGGTTAACCCTGTATATCGTAAAATATTAATATTTATGTAAAAAAAAAATGACTTTATACCATGCATTTTCACATTTTGAACAAGTTTTGTATTTAAATATTTGCTCTAAAGTCAATAGGGAAAGAGATACAGCCGTATTTAAAAAAAATAACATTGAAATCCCTATGGTTCACATTTCATTTCTACACCCGGTATCTATACATATATATTTCAAATTATGAAACATAATACACATATTATTTTTTTCTTAATAAAATAAAATTCTTAATTTACAAAATTATGATATGTTGCACAAAATTTGACAATTAATTAAAATAAATATAAACAAAAAACATAATATATATATACAGGGTGATTTATTAGTAATTGGAAATATTTTAACTGGAGTATCCTGGGCTCAGAATATGAAGATTTAAGGCAAATTACTTAGATAAAATGTGACTCCTTACTGAGCTACAGGGTGTTTTATTTAAAAATGATTATTGCCCAGTACTTAAAAACTATTTGACGTATCCTTATCATACTTGGCAGGAAGTGTAGGTACCGTGCACCATACAAAATTATGTTAAATAAAAGTTTTTGGCTACTGCCAGTGGCGTACAACAGGGGCATGTGAGAGGTTGATCTTTCCTAAATTTTACGAGACTGGCGGAATTGTCCTATTAGCACAATTTTTCGATTCTCCAATACTTTCTGTGAAAAAAACATACACTTCCTTCGTAACGATAAAGCCACTATTTTTCGAGATATTTAAAGTTATACATAAACTGCACCCTTGGGATTTTTTCAAAATTTACTCAAAAAAATCTGAAAAAATTCATTAAAATAGAGAAAAACATTAGCTACATAATAACTAAGTAACTTTTTAATACACATTCTTGTTAAATATTATATGACAACATCTTCAGAGTACAGAGTTTATAAGCAAATTTTACCATAACGCAAATAATTATTACTTAATCAAGTAAAAGTAATATTCTTGCCAATTCTTTCAACACTGGACAATCACAAACATTTTATAAAACCCTAAATAAAACAAAACGTGACACGAAATATATACGTGTTTTAGACAACAACTAATTAACTGCGTATCGGGCTTGTGCTACACTAAATATTTACAAACTTTAAATGATTTTACTGATTTTATCTATGATTTTAAGGATTTTACCATAATTTTACTAGAATTTTACCATGATTTTACCGATTTTACTATGATTTTACAGATTTTTATCAAGATTTTACGGATTTTACTATAATTTTACTAAGATTTTAAGGGATTTTAATAACTTTGTACACCAGATTTTACAAGTGTTTCCCCATTCGTATTTGACGTTGTTGGAGCTATTGATGATATTGGCGTATTTTTATCAATACAAATAATTTCCAAAGGCAGATCATCATATATTGGTGCATTTTAAGCTTACATAACGACTGCTCTGCCCCATATGGATAGAGCTCTGTCTTCTAAATCTGATATTATTATATCGGATGGTTGTCCTTCTCCTGGATTTAACAACAATAAAATAATGTAAAATAATGTAACAATCTAATCTATATGATCATTTATAAAATATCATTGAATAATACACACATACATACATACATACATATACAATCACGCCATGTACCCAAAAGGGTGTGGCACAAACTCTTTTTATCATCCCGAAATCAGTCGCCTCCAAACATTCCTATCCAAGCAAGCAACTTTTGTTTTATCCACATTTATAATTCCTCTCATACATGCTCTTTTGTTCCTACTACATACTTGTAAACTATCGCTCACGCAAAACACTCTCAATCATACCACTCCAACTACTCACTGAATAATGTTACAGTTAATATAAAATATTTATAACATTTTCTTCAAATTCAAATTTATTTTGATTTCATAAAATTTTATTAATTAATTTAATCTAAAATGACAACTCGTGTTTGAAAAAAATTTATTTAAAATTATCTGTATGTACCAAATCTTTATATTATTGTATATTATTATATCATATTCTTCTATTCTTATGTATTACATTGCTAATGATGTCCATGATACAATGACCGACACGACTAAAGAAAATAAAACTAAATAAATAAATCAATTATATAATTATATATTTTTATTAAATAATCCATTATTGCCTTGAAACATTCCAAATCAAAATATTATCGAGGATCAATAAAAATTTTCCACATGTTAAAGAAAATTTACGATACTTGTCTCATAATATCTATTTTGCCGGTTAATCAAAATTAAATTTTGACGTTTATTTTATATATGAAATTAGTAGTAAAATACGGTGAACCGTTTCATAAACATAAGTTCATAACTGAAAGATGTCACACAGATTTTCTATTAGCTACATATTTACGAATTTTCGTAAAGTATTCAGAATTGGTTTATTAATCTGATTTACAACGGAAGTGATATAAGTACTTCCGACTAGTGTATTTTTAGATTTTGAACAAACTCCAAAAAATACTTTAATAATAATTTTCAAAAAACAAATAATAAAAAATGTTCACATGCAATGCATACTTTTTGATGGAGATTGTATATAATAATATATGAATATTTCAGAAAAATAGATTTTTTTTATATTTTTACTTTTTTCTAATTCATCATCGTATTTGGTATGATGACCCTGGGAGAGCTTTGATCGCAAGTCATGTAGACAACTTTCGAAAGTGCAAGTCGTGCTTTCGGATAGAGCAGCGGCGAGTTCCGGCCAGTAATCTAAACTATTGATGTATTTTAAGAAAAGCAGTTGATTAAATTTATGTTTAATTAATGACTGACCTTGTGGTATTTTTGTAATTTTACTTTGAACAGAAACGCCGGCCAGCGGAATCAATCCATCGATCTCAGTCAGTATTATATTCGGTAGTACCTAGCGCTGAAACACACTCGGTTACCAGGCTGATTACCTACCTAATTATCTATTAAAAAATAATCATTGGTAATTACTGTTACGATATAAATTATTGCTTACAAAATATAATACAAATTACATTTCCGATAATATTATTATATTCATGTTTATTAAATATTTACAGAGATACAAAGATATCAGAAATGTCCAAAATTATATCTTACATTAGGTTAGTATAATGTTTTATTTAAATTCTGTTACATAATGACAATTATAAAATTATATCAATAATAACAGCACAGTAATATTTCGTATAGCGCCGTCTCTACTCAGGGCCGGATTATGGCCTAGACAAAAAAGACAAATGTCTAGGGCCCGCATACAAAGGGCCCGGTCTGCAGTCGGTCAAATTTCATTTTTATGTATTTTTACGCAATAAAGTCCTATTATTTTTGCCCGGAGAAAAAAAATGTCTAGGGCCCCACAAAAGGTTAATCCGGCCCTGTCTCTACTCGTATATTTTTCTATAAGAACATTGTATGTTTCTTTTTACATTTTACTGTGAATATCGATTTCAAAAGAATGTTTAAGAATACAAAAAAATATGCGAAGAATATGAAGTTATTTTTGAAATTATGGATTTAAGGTCCTGAAACATTTTCAAAAATGGCATATTGTTTTCTACCGTGGTTAACTATCTCAGGACATAATGTTATGAGATTTAAGTATTCAAACAATCGACTCAAAATGTACGCAGAAGATAGAAAAATAATAAATTTTTTATATATAACAGGTAATAGATTCAATACTAAGCATTTTTAATTTGATCAGCCTTTACTTTATGATACATGATAAGTATTTTAAATAAAAACAAACAATTTCTTTGTAAATATCACAATTTATTAAAACAATTTGTTACTGTAGTGTCGACCGCGAAGTCGTCATCTGATTTTGTAAATCTTATTTCTATGAATTTTCAAAAAAACGATTAACAATTTAATTACAGGTATTTGTGCAGCAATAATATGGGTTCATTGGATAAAATTACAAACAATAACAACTACAGATCAATTTTCCTATTATGTGAAGATATTTACATACGGTTCAAGTGGATTTGCAGCGATATTAACAATAATTTTGTTTTCATTTCATCGGAAAGCAAATATTGATTTCGGATTTGATATGTTAGAAGACATCGATAAGACAATAAGAAAATGCGCAATAAAAGCAACTTATCGAAAATGGTCAATTTTTGCATTAGCACATGCAGCATTTGCAATAATAATACTAATTCTATATTTAATTCATGAAAAAAATTATAACGGAATATTAGATATTATAACAATATTACATACAACTGCAATACGACTAACAACCTTTTCAGTGTTATTAATATTGGAAAATATTAGAGTAGATAGATATAAACAAATGCAGAAAGTGTTAAAAAATTTAGAAACCTACGACTATCCTGCATATATATTTACTGAAATTTCTCGAATTCATTTGAATATGTATCGAGGCATTAATCTTGTTATGCAAAATTTTAGCATATCTTTTTTTGCTACTCTTTTTATTATAACCACACAATATATAGTGATTTTTACATTTTTCTTCATTAGATATTTCGAAGAATTCAATCTTATTATTTATAGTTTACTTACATTTTTTGTCAATTACTTGTCTATATTTGTATATTATTTTTCTTACAAATTAGGCGAAGAGGTAAGAATTTATATTCGCTACTGCATGTTAATTTTAATTTTTTCAAATTTTTTTTAGACATATTACGTACTAATGCATAACCAGTTTTATAATAAATTCTTTAATTAGAGCATCAACTTTAAATTAAATTCGTATAATTATTATTATTAATGTTGTTAATAAAACTATTTTATTACACTAATTAGTATAGTTATATCATTTTAAATTTTAGGTATATAACACAGACGTGTTTTTTTTTTTAAATAGAACGTATAAATGAAACTAATATTATCAAAAATTATGTGTTTTTTTGCAAACTTTTAAAACTTCTAATGGCAAAATTATTTGGTGTTACCAATAAAACAACGCTATTTTGATCAGCTTAAAATCGATTTTAATTAAAATATTTACCATGAAACCGGTCATTATGGAAATTTAAAATGGTTTAAGTAGAAAATAATATAATTAAAACAAAATTAGAACAATTATTGCCTTTAAATATGCATTAAATTTTACATTTTTATTGCAATATACAATATCTGTAAAAAAATTTACAGTTAAGTATCTTACTGATGATGAAATTTTGAATAATTCTGTTGCTTTACAGAATATTTGATCTTTTTTTAATAAATAAAATTTGTCAATCCACAAAAAAGCTAAAATATTGTGCACCGTTTGTTTTGTTTTAAAAATTTTAAGATCATTTAAAAATTTTTTTTTCTGAAATTTTATATAGGTGTCCCAAAAGTGTGGAAACGGTCAAATATCTCGAGAAATGCATATCAAGTCGAAAAAACCAAAATACATCTTCAATATCTAAAGCTATCTAACGATACTATACTAGATTCCCTATCTCCACCCCAGGCGTGGGAAGGGGTCAATTTTGAAATCTTATATAGGAACCCCTACTTTTTATTGCAGATTCGGATTCTGTAACTAAAAATAGAAAGCGCTGTAACTGACGGACACACAAACACCTAAGTGTGCATAGATTCACAAGCCGGCTACCTACACACAGACAGTGGTCGCCTGTGTAGGTAGCCGCTCCGTGTATGTACACGCGCTTATGTGGTGCGGGTCTGTCGATTATAACGCTATACTCGTATATCATAAATAGAAAAAAAATATTTCAGACAAATCCTACGTATTTTTAGCCATAGAATCCAAATCTGCAATAAAAAGTGGGGGCTTTCTATTTAAAATTTTAAAGTTGGGAGTAGGGGGTCGAAATTGGTATCATTAGATAACTTTTTAAAAATTTGAAGACGTATTTTTTGTTTTTTTCGATTTGATATATATTTCTCGAAATACTTGACTGTTTCCAAATTTTGGAACATATATATATATATATATATATATATATATATATATATATATATATATATATATATATATATATATATAGAGCCTGATTCAGAGTAATCGCCTTATATTTTTTAGCCACACTATGGGCACTACTTTCAAAATATTTGGCAGTAATATGTTTCAGGACATTCTCTACACGATGGTGATATCAGATTTTTAATTGGACGAATCATTTCAAAATGGCGACTTTCAACTTTTTTTTTAAATGGGATGCCATAATTTTTTTTTTTTATTTTTGGGACCCTAAAAACATTCTTTTTACGATAGTAATTTGTTTTTGCACGTAAAATCGGCAACACTGTACTTCGTGTTTTCTGTTTCTCGTGTTTTCGTGTTTCTGATTTCCTGTTTCATGGTGAAAATAGACACTTCCTAAATTGAAACGTCGTCCAATGGTGGTGTTTGACGTTTGACTACTAGTTTGTCTACCGCTACTTGATATTTGGACAAAAATAACATCGAGTGTAACACGTTCATGCGCTACTAGATTAAAATGTTAGTTTGCTTTTTGATAGGGAAATAAATGAATTTTTAAGGAAAACGAAATACTATCGTAAGAAGAATATTTTTAGGATCTCAATAATAATAAAAAAATTATGGCATCCCATTTAAAAAAAAAATTAAACGTCGCCATTTTGAAATGATTCATTTAATTGAAAATCTGATATCACCATCGTGTAGAGAATGTCCTGAAACATATTACTGCCAAATATTTTAAAAGTGGTACCCATAGTGTGGCTAAAAAAAAATAAGGCGCTTACTCTGAATCAGGCTGTATATATACAGGGTGAGGCAACACTTACATTCACTCGCAATAACTTTAAAATCGTGCATCGGACAAAAAAATGTTACGAATAGAAAGTAAATGGTTTCAAGGGGGACATCTGATGCAAAGACCCTTGCCTCCCTCTGACCCCCTGGGGGGCGGGAACGGGGGGCAACTTTAAAATCTTAAATGGAACCCCCTATTTTTTATTACAGATTCGGATAGACCATTAAAAAGTATATAAACTTTATTTTAAAACTTTTTTATTTTTGATAGATGGCGCTGCAAACAGCATTTTTTTTCTCAGTTTATCAGTCTTTAATTTGAAAGAAAAGGTGTAACTAAGTACGATATTTAAGTTCTTTTCAGTTATTTGGGAGGAGGAGGGGAGGCAAAGGTCACTGAATCAGATATTTGCTCGAAACCATTAATTTAAAGTTATCCCCCTCGAACCATTAACTTAAAGTTAATGGTTTCGAGAGAGATATCTGATGCAGTGACCCTTGCCCCCCTCCCTCCTCCCAAAGAACTGAAAAGAACTTGAATATCATACTTAGTTACACCTTTTTTTTCAAATTGAAGACTGATAAACTGAGAAAAAAAATGCTGTTTGCAGCGCCATCTATCAAAGATAAAAAAAAGTTTTAAAATAAAATTTACATACTTTTTAATGGTCTATCCGAATCTGCAATAAAAAATAGAGGGTTCTATTTAAGATTTCAAAGTTGCCTCCAGTTCCCGCCCCCCAGGGGGTCTAAGGGGGGCACTAGTCTTTGCATCAGATGTCCCCCTCGAAACCATTTACTTTTTATGCAAAACATTTTTTTGTCCGTTGCACGATTTTAAAGTTATTGCGAGTGAATGTAAGTGTTGCCTCATCCTGTATATACAGCCTGTTTCAGAGTAAGCGCCTTATTTTTTTTAGCCACACTATGGGTACTACTTTCAAAATATTTGGCAGTAATATGTTTCAAAACATTCTCTACACGATGGTGATATCAGATTTTTAATTGGATGAATCATTTCAAAATGGCGACGTTCAACTTTTTTTTTAAATGGGATGCCATAATTTTTTTATTATTATTGAGATCCTAAAAACATTCTTTTTACGATAGTATTTCGTTTTTCTTAAAAATTCATTTCTTTCTCTATCAAGAAGCAAACTAACATTTTAATCTAGTAGCGCATGTTATGTTATTTTTGTCCAAATATCAAGTAGCGGTAGACGCAAAAGAAACAATTAAACTTTATTTTATCATCTACATCAACTTTTAACTTCTTTAACTTCTGCCAAGTATGATAAGGATACGTCAAATAGTTTTAAAGTATTGGGCAAAAATCGTTTTTAAATTTTTAAATAAAACACCCTGTAGCTCAGTAAGGAGCCACATTTTATCTAAGTGATTTGCGTTAAATTTTTATATTCTGAGCCCAGGATACTCCAGTTAAAATATTTCTAATTACTAATAAATCATCCTGTATATATATATATATATATATATATATATATATATATATATATATATATATATATATAGTATGTCCCCGGATTGAGTTCACTATAGGTGTAATCGGCAAAAAATTGAAGAATTTTATTTTCATGTTTTGGGTTTCCGCCTGCTTTGTCTGAAAACAATTTTAAGCGTATATTTAGTTTTTTTAAAATCAAGGCGGCTATGAAAAATTTAAAAAACTATTTTATATTTCAGTAAAGTGCCTTTTTGGTCAAAATACGGCATAATGTTTTTTAGAAAAGTTGTTCAGAATATGAAATTATGGCTCTGTGCAAAATTTAAAAAGATCAGTTTAAAAAAAAAATATGTCTGGACATAACGCCGACTGAACAAAACGCTTGTACAAGCCAAAACGTTGGGGGTTGAGTAAAATCTGTCAATACATCAATCTCATGCAAAATATACATCAATAATAACGGTCAGCTTGCGCAAATGCGAATGAACAGTCGCCGTAGTGTCCTCAGTCGGCGTTTTGTCCAGTCGGCGTTATGTCCAGGCACTTTTTTTTTTAAACTGATCTTTTTAAAATTTTGCACAGAGCCATAATTTCATATTCTGAACAACTTTTCTCAAGAACTGTATGCCGTATTATTGACCAAAAAAGCACTTTTCCTGAATATAAAATAGTTTTTCATTTTTGATGGCCGCCTTAATTTTTAAAAAAATAAAAATATGCTTAAAATTGTTCTCAGACAAAGTAGGGTGGAATCACAAAACATAAAAATGAAATTCTCAAATTTTTTATCGATTACACCTATACTGAACTCTATCCGGGAACACACACTACATATATATATATATATATGAGTACAAATGACCTTATTATGTTATAAAAGAATACAAATTTAAATTAAACATTGCGACATCCTGAAGAAGAACCAAAACCGGTTCGAAATATCGATAAAAATTTAAGCAATAAAATAATATTAACACCTTTATAAAAGGAATATGTGTATAAATTAATTCCTTTCCTTAAATTGATAACTGCTTACCTGACAAACAAATTAAATTAATTATATATATATATATATATATATATATATATATATATATATATACAGTCGATTTCGCTTAATTGGGACACATCGGGATTTAAGCATTTTTGCCCAATTAAGCGAATTTTACATAAAATTAAACAATTCATATTTTTCTTTCAATAATTTTATTTTATAAATTCTTGAACAAAACTATAAACTACATTTAATCAAAAAATATAAACTTTTAAGAAAAAATAATAATAAAATCCAAAATAAAATAATAAATAGGTACATACATTTTTAATTCAATGCAAAAATATGTCAAGTGTCTACAAAATCAGCGCTCGCGAGTCCGTACGTCATACGGGAATGAATGTGTTGGGAATAAAGTTCACAGCGCGCGATACTAATGTAATTAATTGATACATATTTGCTAGTTTTTTAAATATAGTTTTCCATCTTGTGAATCAAAAAGATATGAAGCGTTTTATATTAAATTCATTGTAAATATTTTGTCTTGTGAATATTTATAACATAATATGTACTGTGATCTTAAATTTACTGGCCCAATTAAGCGGAATGTTGTCCCAATTAAACATGTAACTTTACTGTTGATTTCTTGGTTTGGTTTCTGTTCTTTGAGCGGTGGCCCAATTAAGCGGAATCGTCTGTATATATATATATATATATATATATATATATATATATATATATATATCACAATAAATTTGAAAAATTATTTGTATATAAATAAATTATATATTATTAGAAATCAATTGTTCATTTCAAATAAAAAATTTGATTCAGGAAAAAAAATTAACAGCTGAACTTGTCATATATAGTTCAATATATACCGGGTGTTCGTTCGTCAAGTTTATATGGGCGTTTAATATTTAATTTCGATAATTTGCGAACCCCTGAGAAGTTAGCAATAAAGTTCCAGCAATAAATCCTATACCTCGCAATACTAATGTTTTTCTTAATAACTAAAAAACTAATTAGCGGATTTTAATTCAGTTTACAGCATTCTTTAGTTTACATCTTTTTCTAGTTTTGTGCTAATTTTGTTTCACGAAATATTTATTAGAAATATTAAAAAAGTGATTTTGAATAAAGTACTCTGGAAATTTTACAACTTTTTCTAAATATTTATAGTATCATTCAATATTTTTCAAATCTGTTCTGGCACAAAACTCGTACTCAATAAAAACTATCAACTGATATATAACTCATTATAATTACGTTTTTAATTAATTAGAATTTCGACGATTTAATTCCCTCGAAAATTAAACATTTATTGAAATACTTAAAATTCCTCAAATTTTGTATGTTTATTATATTTGGTATTATAAAATTTAAATAAATTATTATAAAGTCCTTAATAAATAATTTTAAGTAAACGTCAAAAGCACTTTTGGCAAAAATCACTTTTATAACTGAGGTGAGAATACGGGCCATTGTCTCTTGTAGCATAAAGGCGCTTTAAAATATACCGTCCTTGGAACAGCTGTATTAGTTCAGCAAAAATTGTTTTGTCTAATAACTTAAAAACAAATTAATTTTTTTTTTGTGGTTTGTAGTAATCGATAGCTCACATCTTTCTCTAGTTTTGTGTCAGTTTTGTTTTACTAAATATTTGTTAAAAATATTTATAAAATAACATATAGTTATACAATTTATTGCTAGCAAAAATGCTATTGCCTGTTTTATAAATCCGGCGGCAATTTTAAAAGCAGGTAGCTGGACGAACCTTCTTGTCTCTAAGGGAGTATATATATATATATTAGGGTGGTCGTTATTTTGGCAAAGTCGGAAAACTGCTGGTCTCAACCCGGAATATGATGAAAAATAAATAAAAAAAAATTATCGTTAACGTTGAAAAGCCGTAAAACTATTTTAACACGTGCCGCACGACGGTTGAAAATTTGCATGTATTTTAAATGGGGAAACTGCACTCTTTCACATTTTCTACTACAACTTTTTGTCTAATTCCTCTAAAAATATTTTAAAATATACGCCAAAAAGCTTATAAAATTATATTTTTGGGACATTTAAAATCATGTTATTCTGATGAAAACTGACCGATTGGCAAAGCGGTTTATACATGCATGTTTTGTATCTGTATTTATACTTGATTTTGTGATACCTGAGGCCTCTAAATAATCATTACTACTAAAATTAAAGTAAGCTACTCATAAATTTACTAGTATAAAATGATTAACAATTTTTTTATAATTTTTATTGCAGGATTTGGACAACAATTTTTACAAATAAATTTTAAAATAAAAAATCAAGTATAAATAACATCTCCCATTTACATATTTTTCAGATACAAAACATGCATGTATAAACCGCGCTGCCAATCGGTCAATTTTTATCAGAATAACATGGTTTTAAGTGTAACAAAAAGAGAATTTTATTAGCTTTTTGGCGTACATCTCAAAATATTTTTATAGGAATTTAACAAAAAGTTATAGTAGAAAATGTGAAAGAGTGCAGTTTCCCCATTTAAAATACATGCAAATTTTCAACCGTAGTTCGGCACTTGTTAAAATGGTTTTACGGCTTTTCAACGTTAACGATAATTTTTTTAAATTTATTTTTCATCATATTCCGGGTTGAGACCAGCAGTTTTCCGACTTTGCCAAAATAACGACCACCCTAATATATATGTATATATATTGTAGATATACTACAGTGAATAATGAATGACTATTTATGACACAACTCTTTTTCAAATTTACTGATAATAAAAAAAAAGACATTTTAACTTAAAAACGAATCAATATTTTTTTTGTGGTTTGTAATAATCAATAGCTTACATCTTACATTGTTCTTGCAATTGGTTTGGTAATGGAATATATGTTTGTGTTTTAATGTGTTTATATCAAATTTTGTTTCAAAAATAATTATTTTATATTTTAAACATATTTTCCAATTAAGCCCACTCGCCACGTCAAGGCACCAATTATGAGCAGGTCATGCACATGCTGTTAAACCTACACTAATATAATTAATAATTTAAGTAACTTGTATGTTAAGATCGATTTTAAATAAAGTTTTAGCTAATACCTGACCCTGACACATTACACAATTGAAAAATACAACAAAACAATGAAAAATCGATTTTCCATCAGTAGCCGATGCTACAGTAAGATTCGATGAAATCTTGCTAAAGTTTTCGATAATAAAATCGCACCCATTCCAAGATTAATTACCGAGTAACTTACATCTGGTTGAACGTCTGGTATTATAATGGAAAACTAACCTAACAGTCTTGCTAAAATATTTTGAAGTGAATAGAGAACATAAATTTGCTAAGTTAACAATTTTTTTAGTGAATAGGCCTAATTCAATATTTTTCAAATTTCTAGTCGTACGAAACTCATACGGTCAACCAAATACCAAATATGAACAAACTATTTAGTAAATAATTAATATAAAAAGATTACAATTTGAAGGATAACAAAACTGTATAAAATTTTAACAAAATTCACATACGAATTTGTCTTTATCTTTAAATTGCTTTCCATAACAAGTCGCATGGGCTTTTTTCTTACATGATGTGCAGTACAATAATGATTCTTCAGATTCGTTCGCACAATAATAACATAGATGTTTAAAAACTTCGGTTGTTTCTAAAATATTGTTTTTTATTATTTGTCTACGTAAATTTGTATCAAATGATTGATCTAATTTTAGCTGTTTTAAAAAACATTCTATGTAATGTAAAACAAATATTCCTCAGTTAAATGAATCTTTTTGTTTCGCATATTTAAGATTATTTATTTTTATTGTTACAAATGGATGAGGAAATAAGAATTTATTTAAATAATAATGCATTTTATCTAAATAGTTTTTAGCTGTATTTTCGTCATAATGTAAAGGATTAATATAAATAAACGACGCAGTTTTACTATTAAAATACATAAGTCACCTGTGATTTCCACCTTGACTAAAAGGAAATATGTGTATAATTGTTGATTTATTGACTTTGTAGGTAAATATTATACTGGAATTATGGTACGAACCGTTTGAAACTCGGCCAAAAATAATGCCTATTCAAATGAAAAATACAAACAAAATATAAAATTAAAACAAGTTTGAAAAATAACTTAAAACCTTATATCCAAATTTAGAAACAAGAATCCTGATATAATAATCTATTAAAAAATTATCAAAGTATATATTATAATTTTTCGTGGACAAAAATAAAGTGTTAAAACTGGAATAAAGTAATTTATCTTTTTGAAAAAGAGCTAACCACATAATCTTTGGAAATTTTTTTTACATTATATTCGTTTTTTTTTAAAACATTGGTTTTTCAGTAATAGCTTTAAAATAATTTTTAGTGTTTTTCTGTTTTTTACGCCAGGTTTCTTTTTCTATTTTTTTTTTTACCAATAAATTTACGCGAAGCACAAGTATTTCTATCTATTTCTAATAAAAAAAATTTACAAACAGTTGTAATATGTGACCTAATTTTTCTAACAAATTGTGAACACTTTAAATTTAATTTATTATTTAAAATATTTGTTTTTAATGTACCAAACCATGCCTCAACATACGCATTTGTACTTCTTGTTATATATTGACGTGACCACATGGTACATAAGCCAAGTAAGAACATAAAATTTCATTGATAAAATCTGGATTATAAAATCTGTTTGTTATGGTTTCATTTTCATTAGATGGTAAACTTTTATGTCTTTCGATTATATTATGAAAATGTAGGTAAAAATATGATTGTTTGTATATTATTGTAGGTGTCGCGTCAATTGGACGCAGTCAATTGGACGCGCGACAATTGGACGCATTCATTTGCACGCACGACAATTGGACGCGTACGACAGTTGGACGCACGACAATTGGACGCGTACGATAATTGGACGCGTACGACAATTGGACGCACGACAATTGGACGCGTACGACAATTGGACGCGGCGTCATTAGGACGCATTGACAATTGGACGCTTCGACAACTGGACGCAACGAATTTAGGACGCATCGACAATTGGGCACTTGAACAATATTGCACTTGATACCAATTTGACGTATTAAGCAGAGCACAGTTAACCAGACGATGATGGTTTTGTTTTATTTGTCACTTATAGACCAAAGAAAAGAAAGACAAGAAAACTGTCGACTAATATTATAGTATTGAATTGAAAACTACAAAAAAAAATAAAATAAATAATAAAAATTCAACAGCGTTTTACAATAAATTTACATTAATTACATTAATAACAAATTGTATAAATTAATTATTTACAAAATTGAATGTAGTTACTGAAATTTTGCAGATATAAGTCAAACATGTCGTAATCTTAACATTAGGTTTAATGAACAATTTAATAATTTTGTACATGGAAAAACCTTTTCGAGATTTTTTTCCGAAAAATTAATATCAACGGAATTACTGAATTTATTCCTTACTTAATTTCCACACTGTATATATATATATATATATATATATATATATATATATATATACAATAAATTTTTCTTTGTGATTATTTATAATATATGTCGACAATTTTGTTATCTCTCTTTTCTTTGGTCTATAAGTGACAAATCCCACAAAACCATCATCGTCTGATTAACTCTGCTCTGCGTAATACGTCAAATTGGTATTAAGTTCAATATTGTCGATGCGTCCTAAAGTCGTTGCGTCCAGTTGTCGATGCGTCCTAATGACGCCGCGTCCAATTGTCGTACGCGTCCAATTGTCGTACGCGTCCAATTGTCGTGCGTCCAACTGTTGTACGCGTCCAATTGTCGTGCGTCCAACTGTCGTATGCGTCCAATTGTCGTGCGTCCAAATGAATGCGTCCAATTGTCGCGCGTCCAATTGACAGCGTCCAATTGACGTATAACCATTATTGTACTTGAAGTAGCAGAATAATTTATAGATTCACTATCAGTGTTTTCGTCAGCAATTATTGTATTATGTGTCAAAACAAGATTAAGAAAATATTTTTCAGAATTATCCTCACTTTTACAAGACGTTGTTAATATCGTTAAATTTTTAATACAAGTATCAATATCGGTTAACGATTTCATTTCAAAAATACGCGCAATACTATTTTTAAATAAATCCCTAACTTCTTTGTTTTTAAAATATTTATTAATTTCTATTGAAATGTTTTTTATAATATGTGCTGAACACAATTTTAACGGAATTATATTGGAAAAATCGGTGTCTGAATTTAAGCATATTGACTCAAATATTTTGTTAATATACTGTATAAGAGTTAAAGTATTAAAAGCAAGCATCACAGAATTTATTAATGCAAAACTAAAATTGGTTGTAACTGAGGAAAAGGCAGGCCAACAATTATTTTCAATACGAAAATGTTTAAATTTTATTAAGGCCGTTGCAATGGATTCAGTATCATGTGATGCTGAAATAAATTCGAAAATTGGTAATATTCTTTTATTTGGAGAAGATATGACGCCTGTATAATAAAAAAAAATTTTAAAATCTTTTCTAGGCTTACGAATAACGGAACCTGTAGCATCTAAATACAAGTGTGGATTTGTTTTTCATTTTTTTAATAAAATAAATAACTCGCACTTGTTCAATGCTATACATCAAAATTTTATTTTTCTGTAAACACTGTCAGATTTAATGTTTCCGTAATTTCCAGCTTCCAACATTTTTACTGGCGCTGATCTTACGAATACTTCACGCATATTTGAAGCAGGTTTATTTTCCATAATTTGTCCCTGTAATATACGTTCAGGACCTTTAACGAGACTTGTCATTTTATTAGAATGATAATAATTAAAACTTGAAGAAAAAACACTATAATTTATATTATTATTTTCAAATTTTCCGATAATTTTAAACGATTTGCAACCTGTATGCCCACAATAAGCATAAACAGTGAATGTTGCTGTGGTTTTTGCAAAATTGTAATTTTTAAATTGACAGTGCAAGTGTTATTTACGTTTTTCATTTTTTCTTTAATTATATAATTGAAAACTGTTTTACTAATTATATTTTTATTAAACATATTTATACATTTTTTTTATTAAGTGAAAATAAACCTTTATATGTAATACATTCAGAGAAATCAAATATACTTTCACGTAAGAATTGGTTTTCATAAAATGTGTTTTTTGTACCAAAATGTAAATTTTTTTATGATAAGTTGGACATTTGGGAATTTGAAAACCAACTTGTAACAATTGGAGGAACAACTATATTATCTTGAGAAATATTTACTTCATGAGAAATATCTTGATGTGGAGAGTTATTAACTTCTTTGGTATTATTTGAAATTTCTAAAGAATCACATGATAACGATTCTAAAAAATTACCATACTTTTTCTGTATTAATTGAATAATATATTTTTTTTTATTGAGCGAAATAATATTATACCTAAATAATGTTGCTGAATAAATAATATCATCGTGAATAGTTAGCTTAAAAATATCACATATTTATGGGCAATTCGATTTTAAATAATCTGCTAATAATTTATAGTCTTTTTTGACCTCATGGCGGGCGTGATAAGTCGAGCAATTTTCATACAAATAAGTTGAAACTTTGTGTGTTTAAAAGGAAATAGAATTTTATTCTATATGAAATTCTGATATAACAAAAATATTAACATTAAATTATTTTTAGGGGTGTCTAAAGTAAAAAAAAAATGCTGAAAATTTGACTTTTTTTTTCACAATGAGTTAAAATGATAAAATATCCGTTTTTTTTTTTGTAGTTTTCGGAATTCACATAGAAGAAAATATATCAAAAAATCATGATCAGTGACTAAAAATAAAAAAAAAAAAATTTTCCGGCTCCAGGAATTCCCGCCAATCGACCGGGCAAGGCGGACGCGACATCACTTAAGATTGGTTCCGAGATCACCCAGAGGTCACAGAAAGTTAAAAAAATTCATAAGTGTAGTTGATTATATATCACATAGAATAAAAGAAACTACAGCATTGTAGCTTGTTTCATTCGGCCAAAAAAAAAAATCCTAAAAAACCTTATTTTTTTAGGTCGTTACATGTATTTCCCCCCTTAAGTTAAGTAGAATATGAACACGTGCGACCGATTTCAGACATTGATCTGCACGAAAAAGTTTCCAGGATATGGTACTTTTTGGCGCGAAAACAAAGGAGAACTGTAATGTATTAAATAGAATTCAGTTTTCGCTCGACACTTGTTCGTTCGACACGTGTCTGCCGTCCGCGCAAAATATATTGTATAATATATATTGTAAATGTATATTTTTGTATGTACTGTAGTTTTAATATTGTAATCGGTTGTGTCAAAACCACGACAATAAATCCTTATTACTTGTTTCTTACAAACCGATAATTCGGGTTGTTTTGTTGCGGTACGCACGCGCCCGTATCTAAAACCGTACCCGATAGCATCTTTAAAATTACGATGTTTATTAAAGTATTCATATAATGTATATAAATATAAATTTGTTTCTTTTATGGTGGATTCAAACGGATTTAAAAACATGAAACTATTATTAGAGAAATTGACAACAACAAGACACCAATGGTTATCATCTTTATTTATTGGTAATAAATAAATTCCTTCATAAGAATCAAATATTTTTAAATTAAAAACATTATGCTCTAAAATTGAACTTGCATAAGCTGCAGGAACAAATTTAATTTTATTATCCGCTTCATTTTTTTTATAAGTAAATCTATATAGTACCTGGTAGCCAGTTATTTTTTGATAGTAAATAAAAATTTTCAAATTTTTTTGTACTAATACACTTAGCGTAATATGCTACTAAGTAATCATTCAATAATTTCATGTCAAACCATTTTTTAAAATTTTTTTATTTAAATCATTTTCAGTAGTTTTTTCTGGTGCATTTAATTTATTTAAACAGACACCAGAAAAATAAGAATTAGCAGGTACTTTTTTTTCTGCCAAGATTCTTCCTGTAACAATGTCTTATGGCCTCTATATATATATATATATATATATATATATATATATATATATATTCTGGCACATACATTTTTAGGTATATTTAAAGAAAACTCTTTGTATGTGGATAATATTTTATTTCTAATAATTCTTATAAATCTGCTACATTTTATATTTTGCTGTCCCGTTATAATATTGTTTTTAATTAAACCGAACCACGTCTCTACTGGAGCATTACTACATCTTTCGACACAATTTTCTAGAAACATTAAACCGTACTACAAGCAACCATATGGTATATATTTTTTTAACATTAATTTTAAAATTTCACTGTTACAATATATATTTTTAAAAAAATTTTTTTTTTTTAGATTTATTTTTTATATCATTTTGTTCATCTTTTAGGACAGATTGATAATACTTATAAAACGGAATATAATAAATTGGACTGTC
The DNA here is from genome assembly GCA_963966155.1 of Clivina fossor. Lineage (NCBI taxonomy): Eukaryota > Metazoa > Arthropoda > Insecta > Coleoptera > Carabidae > Clivina > Clivina fossor. The sequence goes on from CAWYQG010000030.1 coordinate 1,211,847, forward strand.
ATCATTTGGCACAATATCTATTTCTACATTGTCAATATCTTCACTATCAATTTCACAGTGAGATGAACAAAAATTAATAAATTCATCAAACGTTTTTTCAAAATCAGTATCAACATATTCCGACAAAAGAATAATACAAACATTTTGAAACAACATTGTAAATACTTAATTTTTTTATATTAAAGGTTGCTGCAATTCTTTCTTTTATAAATTTTTTAAATATTTTGTCACTAATAATTTTATCAATATCATTACACACTATTTTCATGAAATGTGCACAACATATAATTATTGGAATGCAATTTTCATAAGCTGCTTTATTTTCTGTCATCGCAGTTACAAATAAAAAACAAAAATTTAAATAACTAACTTAAATGCCGGCCATTTGATTCGTTCATGTATAGTAAAATATTTAAATTTTGCTAACCAGTTACCAATTGTTATATAATCGTGTTATGTAGTAATCATATCTAATAAAGGGCATAAAATTTGAGTCTCTAATTGGAATACACCACTATACTATAATAATAAACCTTTTTTTTCACTTGTTGGTGGTTTTACTATTGAACCAGTGGAGTCTAAATGTAAAATTGAGCAATTGTTTTTAGAAATAATACATTTTAATATATCTACTTGTTCTTTACTAAATAAAATAACATTAAGGGGGACAGCTATCCCGTAGGATATATAGAAAGACGTCTTTATGTTAACGACGCTCTATAGTCAATACATTAAAAAATTCTATGTCTAAAACTTGAAGATGTTCAGTAACAATTTTTATTAGAAATTGTTTCTATTGTTGCTAGGAATGTTATAAAAAATATGAATTTACCGCTATCCCGTAAGATATATAGAAAGACGTCTTTATGTTAACGACGCTTTATATTCAATACATTAAAAAATTCTATGTCTAAAACTTGAAGATGTTTAGTAACAATTTTTGTTAGAAATTTTTGCTATTGTTGTTAGGAATGTTATAAAAATATGTAGTTTACCGCTATCCCGTAGGATATATAGAAAGACGTCTTTTTATGAACAACACCCTATAATCAATACTTTAAAAAATTCCAAGTTTGAAACTTGAAGATGTTTAGTAACAATTTTTATTAGAATTTGTTGCTACTATTGTTAGAAATGTTATAAAAAGTAGGTAGTTTTCCGCTATCCCGTAGGATATATAGAAAGACGTCTTTATGTTAACGACGCCGTATATTGAATACATTAAGAAATTTTAAGTCTGAAACTTAAAAACATTTAGTAAAAATTTGTATTAGAAATTGTTTCTATTGTTGTTAGGAATGTTATAAAAAATATTTGGTTGACCGATATCTCGAAGGACATGCAGAAATAACTATTATATGTGAAATTACGTTAATCAGATTATTTCGTAAAAAAATAGTAAATTAAACGATTTTTAACATTTAAATATATTGTTTTCTTAAACAGTTATCTAAAAATTATAATTAAAATAAATTGGTTTGTGTCTATAAGGTCAAATTAACCATTTAAAATTTTGTAATGGGAGTGTGGGAATTCGAATATTGGGAAGTGTTGCTAGAAATAGTGTTGCTGTTTTCACATAGGTAAGTTACCTGGTTAAATATAAGTGTTTTTTTTTTATTTGCAGTAAAATATTATTTAAAGTGAAATATGCTCGATTTTGTGATGTCATATGCGTCGTGTTTATTCGTCCGCTAGTTTTACAAATCCTGTTTGGTTGTTTTGTTTCTTGTGAAATATTGTATGTTTTCGGTTTCTTTGACATTTCATTTATAGTATTAATATTGTGAGGTTTAAAGTTTGCATTATCGAGTAAACAGATTTTGATAGGTTACTTGTTTTTAATTATTTAATTTTGAAATAAAATTAAAGTAATTTTTAAGTGTTATTTAAATGAAAAAATTAAAAAAGTCCTCGTGCTTTTGATCGAGGGACTTAAGCGCATTTTTGGCTGAACGCTTTTAAACTAATCGATGCGCCAATAACTCGACAGCACGGAACTAATGCAAAAAACTAGAATTCTCTACGATGTCTAGTTTAAAAGTTTTTCTGGAGCCGAACGAACGAACGACCGACCGACCGACCGATCAAAGCGTATTATTAAGCTTCATTTTTGAAAACAAAAATGCGCTAAAAACGTACGTTGATGTAATCATTATGTTTATATCTATATTAAATCTAATTTGATTATGTAATCAATCAATGATTTTTAAATAAACGGGTTTATTAAAATAATGAATGTTTCTTACAATTTGTGAAGACATGGCCCGTATTCCCACCTCTTTTGTTTATGAAAAAGTGCTTTTATTTTTTGCTTTAAATTTTTTTTTATCAAATGTAAATAGTATTTTTATTTTTAATATATTTTTTATAGCTACTATTATGAAATTTAAAGAAACTAATTAAAATTGCTTAACAAGTAATATTAAGTAAACGTCAAAACTAATTTTTACAAAAATCACTTTTAAAAGTGAGGTGAGAATACGGGCCATTATAATTATTCATTGCGTAACTTTATTGCAGTATTTTAGAAATTGCATAATTTTTATAATACAGATAAAATTAACTAATCCATTAGTAAAATTAATTTTTAATTTATTAAACACAATTTTAAATAAGTATTGCTTTTTATATTTCAAAATGTCAAGTAAAACTTATGTATTATAACTAATATTCAAAATATTTCGAGACGGTCCTGTTGTCAATTTGAGCAATGTTATATAAAACAGAAATTCTCAACTTTTTTCGTTTAGTTTCAAAAAATAAAGATATTTTTCATGAATATCTGAAAACTTTTTTAATGGCTAAAAAATTGCAAAATGCCAAGTCAACTGACTTATTAATAAAAAAATATAATTTTTTTTTTAATAAATCATGGTAATTAATCATTTAAGAGCAATACAAGTTTGTATTAACTATATTTTATAAAAATATGTAGATGAACTTTGTTTAATATTATTATCATATTTAGATAATATATTTTAATCAGGACTCTTCCAAGAAATTTTGTTGTCTCGTAATTAGATGATTTTTTCCACGTAGATTTTTTTTAATACTTCATAAACAAAAAAAACATAAATTTGCTTCAAATGAAAATCTGTGTTCTATTTTTGAGAAATGATATGCCTTTGTTTTTCTGGGGATAATATAATTTAATTTACAAATTAATATTTGTATTTACCTACATTATCTATGAAATGTGCGTTTTTTAAAATAAAATTAATATATTTACATATTTCAATAACAATACAGTTTTTAACATAGTAAAAAAATCTTTCAGAACTCAGTATATCAAAATAAGAAAGCTTTTATTATTTGTATTTTGCTTCCTACACTGTAAAAAAAATCGGTAATTTTACATAAAAACCTGGGGGCAACAAATTTACACCAGTTTAATATGTAAATTTACAGATGTAACAGGAAAAGTTTACATTATACACATAAATATCAAATACGTATATCTTATGTAAGTTGTTTACCTACTTTTTCGGTAAAAAAAAGGATGTGTAATACTCGTTTGATAAATTAATTATTTTACTTAAAAATACAAATACGTATAATCTAGTTCCTTATTTGTTACCTAGTACTTATTTCTACGTTCCGTTATTTACTGTAATGTCATTTATCCTGATGAAGACGGACATTCAGTTTCGTTGAAACGTCGTTTTTAAATATTAATATACAACTTTAATCTTAAGCAGTAACAAGTACAACAGTAGTACAGTAACAACAATAGCAACAATTATTTCTAATAAAAAATTTTACTAAACATTTCCAAGTTTCAGACTTAGAATTTTTTAATGTATTCAATATACGACGTCGTTGTTGTAGAGGCGTCTTTCTATTTATATCCTACGGGATAGCGGTAAATTACATAGTTTTTTAACATTCCTAACAATAATAGCAACAATTTCTAATAAAAAAATTGACTAACCTTTTTCCAAGTTTTCGGCTTAGAATTTTTTACTGTATTGAATATAGAGCGTCGTTTATAAAAAAACGTCTTTCTATATCCTACGGAATAGCGGTACACTACATATTTTTATAACATTCCTAACAACAATAGCAACAATTTCCATTAAAAAATTTTACTAAACATTTTTCTTAATTCTTTACAATCAACAGAAAACACAGAATCGTCAGCAAAATATCTTTTTTCATTTAAATGATACACAGTTATTATACCAATAAATAATAAACGCAGAAAAATATAAATAATATCTTTTTTGTTATTCCTTACTTTCTTGCGAAAAGCCATAATTATTAATTTACTTAAAATTGATAAAATTGAAAATACAAAATAATAAGTTAAAATTAAATTTAAACTAAAATATTGGCAAAAATATTTAAATATTAGTAACACAAAATAATTCAATAATAAAAAAATATAATATAATAATAAGAGTAATAATAAAACTTAGCTCTGTAACTGCAGCACAACTGCTACTAGCACTTTATAAGTTTATAAATTTTGCACATAAATTTATCAATTGTACACTTGAATTGAATAATAAAATTAAAAAAATCACAATATTTATCAAAACACTGACAAAATTTAGAACATAAAAGTTCTTAATATAAATTTTTTTTTCAAATTCACAGTATTAAAAACACCCGAGTGAATTTAAAAGATATGAAAATTTCAGATTAAAACTGATGTTGTCAAAAAATATATATAATAAACCAAAAATTTCCATCACTACTTCTAAAAACGAACAATAAGATAAATATAATAAAAAAAATTGAGATTTTATTTGCAATCTTGCTCAAAATTTATGTTCAGAGAATTACTGCTAGATTTAAATTGCGCTATTGCTTTTAAAATTTCCTTAAATTATCCACTTCTATTTTTGCATTTAGGTATAGAACAGTAAAATTTTGCTAAACAACAATATTCCGACAAATATTTTTTGAAAATTAACAACATATGTTTTCCCATTACCAGCTAAATTTTATGGGTTGTAAAATATTTCTAAAATTAAAAAAATGCCGAAGAAAATAATTGTTAAAATAAAAAATGTTTTAAGTCTGAAACTTAAAGATGTTTAGTAACAATTTTTATTAGAAATTGTTGCTATTGTTGTTGGGAATGTTATAAAAATATGTAGTTTACCGCTGTCCCGTAGGATATTGAATACATTAAAAAATTCTGAGTCTGAAACTTGAAGATGTTAAGAAGTTAAATATGATTGGAATCTAGTGGCAGATGCCTTTATTACACCGCGTTGTTGATGTAGACTTTTTAATGCGGTTTCCATAATAATTTAATTGCAAATAGATAGGATATGACTGGATAATGAAATGAATATATTGGAGACTCACCTGATGGATTGTTGTCTTGAGCGTGTCTTGACCGAACTATCCGTTATTTCACTTGTGATGAGCTATTGCGCTTGCGCAGCACAGCAATGTAGATTAAAGTTGATGTTGTTGAAGATGAATGCTGGTGATGGCGAGATGTTTGATTGTACAAACACTGTTGTATCTCGATTCGATTCTTTGGGGTGTTACTGTGCTTTTCTCGTAAGTAATGAAATAAACAATTTAATGTTTTTAACTATTTATTTCTAAATCAAGTTGTAATTCTAAACACAAAATGAATAAGCACAAGCTTAATCTAACTTATTATCACTATACAACACAATTTTAACACAGTGCAGTACTCGCTTAATATTTGTTGAATTTAAGTATACTTTGTAAGGAGATAGCTCGCGTTTCGTCTTGAATATTTTAAATAATTGTTGAGTGCAAGATGAACTTGAACTGAATTTTTACATTTGAATTTTAAATAAGGAAAAAGCAAGAAAAGAGTGGGTGCAAAGCACAGCCAATCAAAACACTGAAACAAATCAAAATCTAACCAATAGCAGCGCATCATATTTTGGGCTTTTCAGTACGTGATTTCGGAGAAAATTTAATTTGCCGGTTGCTTTTACTTACCAAGAAAAGGCTAAGTATTTTATTTAATATTCTCAAGAACTATTAGCTATGTCTCGTTTGGAGTTCTCAAGTAATAAAGTTATTAAGTAGTAAACTAATAGCATCACGACTGTTTTACAATGCTATTAAGCGGCACTTTTCAAATTGTAAAATTGAGTTTACAAAATTTTAATATTTGTTTATACAGGTCACTAACAAATATGTAAAATTGCTTACTTTCTTCAAATTACATCACATACTTAATGTAGAATTACATATTGTTGGTATAATTTCTTAAATTATGTAAAATTACAGCTTGCATATTAATATTTGTAATAATTTATCAAAATAATGACGCTTGGTACATATTTTGTGTAATAATACTAATAAAATATTTTAATTCAGTCATTTCAAACTACATCTTTTATGGAAATTTCGAAATGTTTGTAATTATACCAACAATAATATTACAGAACTAAACAAATTTTAGGTATTTATGAAAAATACTTGACAGCAAATTTAATATTACATACATATGTATTATTTCATCCGGTTGGTAGTATCATAATTTTTTAATTTTTTGTTGAAATAACAAAATCAAAACAACTGACATATTTACTTTTATATTTTATATAATTATGTAAATTATTATTAACAAATTTTGTTGGAAAAAATCGAGCTGTAGTAGTTAAAACAGGGCTGGCTGCGTTTATATTAATGTTACTAAAAATATCAATATTTGAAAAAAATTGTTTAAAAATCGTTAGGATCTTGTAAAATATAACAAAATCATTCGAAAATGTTAATATTTGAAAAAATTTACAAAATTTGTTAAATTCTTTTGAAAATTGTTAAAACTCTGTAAATATTGTCAAAATCACCCAAAAATGTCAATATTTGAAAAAAATTTACAAAACTTGTTTAGATTCTTCAAAATTTATTAAAACCTTGTATAAAATAACACAAAATTTTTCAAAAATATTAATAATTGATAAATTTTTGATAAAATTTGCAAAAAAATTGTTAAAACCTTGTAATTTTTTTAAATTTATATTTAATAATCGTATTTATTACCCGTCAATTACTAATTATTTTTTGTACAAATAAAATTGCAATATCAATCAAGTGTTATTCAAAGTAAAAACTAATTCGTATATTATCATCAGTCAGTATCGACAAAGAAATTTTCTCAAGAGCTGTTCTTGATAAATACAAAAAAAGCAAAAATGATATCAGAGAATCAGATGATAAATAAAACATTCTATGACATTTTTTACAAGATTATAATAAATATTATGATCTAACTGTAGCGAAAATTTAAATAAAATAAAATAATATCCCTTAACCGACAAAATAATTTATAAAAGCCTAAATACGTGTTTCGAAAGCTAAGCTTTCATCATCAGGAAGCTAAAATATAAACATTAAAGGCATCCAGCGGTCAAAGAAAACTGACAAATTTCAAAAGAAGAAGAAAACATTATATTAATTTTCAATTTTCAATTGGAAATATTTAAATAAATTTGTGGTAAATATTTTTACAGCATAGTTATTATTATTTATTTTTTTTTGTATGTGTGCTGATTGATATTTATATCTTAAGTTAAGTTTAAGTTTTCATTAATTTTTCTTTGTTAATTCAATTTTTCTACAATTTTATTTTTAAATATTATAAGAAATAATATATTATTTCTTTGTTGACGTTGACGATTTCAGTTCATACAAATAAATTTTAAACTAAAAAAACGCACCAAACTTAAATTAATTTTATAAAAACAATTCAATTTTTTAATACATACAAAAAAACGCATTTTAATTAATTTGACAACTAAGTGACGTTTGTTTTTGACATATTATTTTATTATTTGACTTTTAACATATAATTTTACGAATATTTACATAATCAATCTATACAAATCAATAATGACAATTATAAATAAAAAAACAAAAATTAATTTATACGTTACATAGTATATTTGTTTGTTTTCATACATAATTTGAAAGTTTATCCTACATCAAAATTTAATGCATTTTATCACATGTGTATAAAAGAAAATTGTAACAATAACTCTGTTAGTTTTTGTAAGTATATTTGTGTTATATATTTAAATTTGTTTTTGTTATGTGTTTTTATAATTACTTTGTTACAAATTCAAATGGTCCATATTTTGAAAAAAATTTTTTGACAATTATTATTTTTTACTAACAAAAATTAGATTACATACATTGTACAATATATTGTTTCATATTTTCCAGAAGCCTGATGAAGGATAAAAATATATCCGAAAGCTTGCTAAATTAAAGCTTAAATGAGTTTTATTTAACCATCGTTTTCCAAATTGACTGCAAATACCCATTAGCCAATCACTTATATATATATATATATATATATATATATATATATATATATATATATATATATATATATAAATTGTTTAGACGTATTCTACATAATTCTATTTAGAGACATGTTATATATTTTATTTCAGAGACTTATTGTGTGTTTATATATAAGAACATATGGTATATATACTTTTTTACAGATATTGTGCATAATTTTTGAAACTAATTATATATTTATATGTATATCAAAATAATGTTATATATCAAACTCTTTAGACACATTGTATATATTTTGTTTTCCAAACTCATTACAAATTTGTATATTAACAAGATTAGAAATATATGGGTAAGTCCATATATAGACCACTTTGACATTTCTCGGAAAGTTGGCAACACTGTATTTTAATAATATTATAATTTATGTGCGCACTCGGAAAAACTTGTCTGAAAATTTAATCAAAATCGAATAAATAATATAACCACAATAAATTTTTAAAAAAATTTGCGATTTTGTTTCTTGATAAGTTGGCAACACTGTATTTTGTTAAAATTACATAATTTATTTAGGCATTAGGAAAATCTTTTATGAAAATTAAAATCGGTTAAATAATAAGTGATCATAATAAATTTTTAAAAATTTTAGTAAATTTTTTTCTCGGGAAGTTGGCAACACTGTATTAAGTTAAAATTACATAAATTATATGATTACTAGGAGAATTTTTTGTGAAAATTTTTAGTAAAATCGATTAAATAACATGGTCATAATATATTTTTAAAAACTTTAGTAATTTTTTTCTCGGAAAGTTGGTAACACTGGATATTAATAAAATTATATAATTAATGGGAGCATTAGGGGTATCTTTTCTGAAAATTTTATCAAAATCGGATAAGTAATGTAGCCAATATGAATTTTTAAAAACTTTAGTAATTTTTTTCTCGGAAAGTTGGCATTACTGGAAAGAACTAAAACCACATGACTATCTTGGGCACTAGACAAATTTATCCTGAAAATTTCATTAAAATCGGTTAATCCGTCTAGGAGGAGTTGCGGCCACAAAATTTTCACTTATGACCGAGCGAGTTGACGACGCACATAAACTAAGTTCAGATTCGTCATCTAGAGGCTATATGAAGGATTTCTGTACACAATTTTTTTTTTAAATGTTACAGACACCGTACCAAACGCTATACCACTTTTTCCTTGCAGTCAAAGTGGTAAAAACCTATTTTTACTACTTTGACTGCAAGAAAAAGTAGTATAGCGTTTAGTACGGTGTCTGTAACATTTTCAAAAAAAAAAAAAAAAATTGTATAGAAATCCTTCATATAGCCTGTAGATGACGAATCTGAACTTAGTTTATGTGGGTGTATGGATGTGCGTCGTCAGCTCGCTCGCTCACTCGCTCGCTCGCTCGCTCGGTCGTAAGTCAAAATTTTGTGGCCGCAACTCCTCCTAGACGGTTCAACCGATTTTAATGAAATTTTCAGGATAAATTTGTCTAGTACCCAAGATGGTCATGTGGTTTTAGTTTTTTCCAGTGATGCCAACTTTCCGAGAAAAAAATTACTAAAGTTTTAAAAATTCATATTGGCTACGTTATTTATCCGATTTTGATCAAATTTTCAGAAAAGGTTTCCCTAATGCTCCTATTAATTACATAATTTTATTAATATTCAGTGTTGCCAACTTTCCGAGAAAAAAATTACTAAAGTTTTAAAAATTTTATTATGGCCATGTTATTCAACCGATTTTACTCAAATTTTCACAAAAGATTCTCCTAGTATTCATATAATTTATGTAATTTTAACAAAATACAGTGTTGCCAACTTTCCGAGAAAAAAATTAGTAAAATTTAAAAAAATTTATTTTGACCATTTTATTTAACCGATTTTAATCAAATTTGCATAAAAAATTTTCCTAGTGCCTAAATAAATTATGCAATTTTAACAAAATACAGTGTTGTGGCTATATTATTTATTCGATTTTGATGAAATTTTCAGAAAAGTATCTCCTAGTGCCCACATAAATTATAATATTATTAAAATAGAGTGTTGCCAACTTTCCGAGAAATGTCAAAGTAGTCTATATATGGGTTTACCCATATACTTCTAATCTTGTATATCATAATCTTTAGACACATTGTACATATATATATATATATATATATATATATATATATATATATATATATTGATATTTTTAAGTTTTATTTCCAGACATTATAGACACTTATAGAATTTATAAAACTATTGTATTTTAATATAATTTTTATATTACTGTAAATATATTTATAATAATATAATTATATTAAAATAATATTTTTGTTACGTTAGAGATGTTACAGACAGTTACGGAGTTTACAGAACTAATCTATTTTAATATATAAATTGTTTATAGATATATTTCAATTGAGTTAAAATAATAAATTTATGCAAAATAATAACAATATTTTTTTTGAATAGAGTGTAATTTGTGTGTTTCTTTAGAGACAGTTATAGAGCTTATAGAAGTTATATATTTGTAATAATTTAATTGCGTTAAAATTGTAAATTTAACGAAAATTAAAACAATATTTTTATTGAAATTGTTTATAAATAAAGTTTTTATTGCGTGTTATTTTACAGATATTACAGAGAATTATAGAGGTTACAGAACTTATATATTTTAATATAAATTGTGTACAAACATACACAATTATGATAAAATTATAAATTTAGTGAAAAAAAATGAAGTATGCGTATTACTTTACAGACTTTACAAATAGTTACTGAGCGTATAGAAGTTACATATTTTAATATTATATAATTAACAAGGTAAGTAATTTTTCTCAATATTTTATAATTTTATTTAAATTTTTTCCAATTAATTTTTAATTTATTACATTTCAAAAAAATATAACTAAAAAAAAAACAAAGATAAGTTAAATAAATAATTTTAAGATAATAACTGCTAGATTATATTTCAGAACCTTTTTAGAATCTTATAAAAAATTAAAAAAAAAAAATTTAAGAATGACAATTATCAAATACGTGGATTGCCCTTTATATGTCGGGATAGGGTAATCGTAGTATTGCCATCTGTTAACTTACGTCTCTATCGTAAAGTTTGACATTTTTGAACGGTATACGTACTTAGAATGTTTCGACATACGAGCGCTATCTGTATTGGTCACTGCAATTAAATTGAGAACATTTTCGTGCACTTATTTTCGTACAACTTTTGTCGTGAACTAACTCAATATTTATATTATTATATTTTTCGCATTTTATGTTGTTTCAAAACATCGATTTTATGAATCATTCGCCCCGTATAATTCTGAATTGGCACCCAATGTTTTCTGTTCTATTCCAAAATTATATTGCGAGGTCAACTTGCAATGTGTTTAAAGACTCCTATTTTTTTTTTAAATTATATTTGTTAATTGCATTTATTGCGTGTCTCTTTCATCAACATTTTTCAATTCTTATACAAAGTAAAAACTAAATCGAATATTATCAGTTAATATCGAAAATGAAATTTTCTCAACTGATTTTTGTGATAATTATGAAAAAAAAAAACAAGATTAGAAGTAGATATGGGTAACCCGTATATAGACCACTTTGACATCACAAAAATGCTAAGAAATAGGAATACATATTTTTATATTTTTTCACTAAAATTTCTTGGGAGGCAGCATTATTCAATAATTAAATTTTATTATTATTATGCATAGAAAAAAAGATCTACTCTGATTTTTTTTAAAATTGTATAAACAACATAAGTAAATTAGCAGCATTGTATAATGTAAACAATGTAAACAATATAAACAGTAAAGCCAAAATTAAATTAAACTAAATTTAGTATTGTTTTTTTCTCGGAAAGTTGGCAACACATTATTTTGCTAAAATTATATAATTCATGTAGACATTAGGGAAATCTTTTGTAAAAATTTCATTAAAACCGGTTAAATAATGTGGCCATTTTTTTTCAGAATGTTGACAATACTGTATTTGGTTAAAATTATATTATTTATGTAGGCATTAACAGTATCTTTTGTGAAAATTTGATTAAAATCAGATGCAAATAATATAGTCACAATAAATTTTCAAAATTTTAGTATTTTTTTCTCGGAAAGTTGACCTTACTGAAAAAAAATAATATATATAAATAATAAATGTTTGTTATATGATGTTGTAAAATGTAATAGCAATACCTAAATAACGATTTATTTTCTTATTATTTTTATATTGAGCACTAAGTGAACCTATCCTAAAAATTTAATTCAAATCGGGTTGAACCGTATAGGAGGATTTGCGAGCTGACGACGCACATACACTCACATAAACTCGTTCGGATTTGACATCTGGGGGCTATATAAAAGATTTCTATACAAAAAAATTTAAATGTTACAGACACCGTACCAATCATTATACCACTTTAAAAAACATATTTTGCTAAACTTTACAAGGTTTTGAACAATGTTAAAAAAAATTTAAACAAATTTTGTAAAATTTATTAAAATATTGACATTTTTGAAATATTTTATTATTTTTAACAAAGTTTTAAAAATTTTAAAAGAATTTTAACAAATTTCGTAAAATTATATTCAAATAGTAATATTTTCCAATGATTTTATAATTTTTACTACTGTAGGTTTTAATAATTTTCACCAAACTTTAGTAAATTTATTCAAATATTAATATTTCTGCAAAATTTTGTCAATTTTTACAATATTTTAATAATTTTTAATTAATTTAAAACATTTGGTAAATTCTTTTCAAATATAGATAATTATTTATAATTTTTGTATTTTTTTACAAGATTTTTAACAATTTTTAAAGATAGTAAAATATCTTGGTTGAATATCTTGGTTGAAGTTCTGTATAAATATTTATCACAAGATTATAATAATTATCACAAGCTTTTAATATTTTGCACAAGTTGATAAAAATTTTCAAAATATTATGATATTTTTCACAAAGTTATGACATTTTTAACAAAGTTGTATTGATTACAAGATTTTGGTATTTGATATTTATTTTATTACAATTTTTAGATACACTGTAAAAATATATCTTTAATTTATATAACTTTACATAGGTTTTAACAGTAGAAACGGCAACATTTTGTAATTTTACTGTGATGATTTACATAATATTAACATTTTTTATGAAAAATTAAATGAATAATACATGTAAAATTAATATCTAGTGTTCGCCTTTATATATATATATATATACATATATATATATAAACTAAAACAAAACATAAAATACAGGAAAAACTTTCATAAATTTTTATGCATTATATAACATTTACTACAAGGTTCTGATAACCGAACAAAATGCTTAATAATAATTTAAATTTCTACCATGTGTACTTATGTATATAGAAACAGCAAATGCTAAAAATTAAAATTATTATTAAGCATTTCGTATATATATATATATATATATATATATATATATATATATATTTAAAATTTAAATAAAAATTTAAAATTGATTACATATAATTATACAAACACATACATAAATATATATAAAAACATTTATAAAATTATTATATGTATATATATATATATATATATATATATATATATATATATAATAAAATAAAGTATAAAACATAAAACATAAGAAAGCCATTCACTAAATTTATATTCATACAGTCCATGTTAATTTAGCAAATAATTTCGTATCGGAATTATAAGGTAGTTGAATCTGATTAATACGAGCATAATAATCTTCTTTACCATATGATCGTTGTAATGCGATTGGTTCTAAAGTTTTTGTGCCATTTTTATTAGCTACACGTGAATGTAGTAAAGGAAAGAAAAAATCTAATAACTTTGAATGCCGACCTGTGATTAATGTAAATTCATAATGGAAATTAGTTTTACGATATTTGATATACCAAATTCCATAAGAACATGTCGTCCAAGTATCGGTAAAACTAATTTCTAATTCACTTCTAAAACTGAATGATAAATTAAACTTAAGCCCAGTTGGACAATAATACTGATCAGTAGCGCAGCCAGGATTTTGTCTTGGGGGGGGCCCAAAATTTTTATCTTGGAGAAGCAAAAAAAAAGCAAATACTAACCAGATTTCCACTTTATCTTACATGAATCGAATAATTAATAGTTTAAAATAATGAATGTTGGCTTAATATTTTGAGGTAAATAATTGTAGCGTTAGAAGTGACTACTGAATATATGACTAAATGAATAAAAATTGTGCTAATTCTTCTAGCCTTGGGGGGGGCCGAGGCCCGTCGGCCCCCCCCTTGGTTGCGCCACTGATACTGATTATGTTTGATAATTTTACTAGCAATATCTTTTACTTTACAACCATCTGCCTTTGTACATACTACTTCTTTGGTAGCACATTTACAACACAACCAACCAGCTAAACAAGGATACTTCTTCTCCTTAACATCACCTTTTGCACCTCGACACATTACACATTCGTCGTCTTTGTTTACATTCACAAAATCACTAATCACATTTAGTTTGAATTGGGTGCCATTGTAACCACCCAAGACACTTATCAACGAATTGATATCATGCACAACAGACGTATCATGCTGCAAGACACGAACACCTTCATCAGCAACTGTATTTGTACATTTTATTTCAGTTTTACTTTTGGTAATTATTACATCGTAATTTACATCACCATGACAAGGTGTTCCCGTCAAATGTCGTACACTATGATAGATCTTCTTCGTTTCTACACACACCTTTGTGTGAAGAAGAAATAATATACGACATATAACCAGGAGATACGTCTGTTGCGATGAACTTGTAATATTATGTTTAAAAGTGCAGCCATTTTCCCGTATCTGACTGGGATGTTCTGCTTTGCAATGTTCCAGTAGTTGATCTTTCCTCCCAAGCCATTCGCACTTCACTCCAATCGGGCATATCAACTGACGATAGCCACAAATTGTGTGATGATGTTTGTTGTTGAATGGTATTTGTTCGGTACAACCAGCTGCTAGATTATTACAGGGAAATTGATGAGATTCCGCCAGTAATTCGTAATCTACTTCTCGTACAACTGATTTTTCTTCAGGCACCGTGCATCTGCCGCAAAACTTATTCCTATCCTCGGCAATATAAACGGGACCGCACGACAAATAGCCCTCGCACTGGCTGCATTTCAGCTGCGTCAACACCTCGATGGAGAGAGACATTTTAGCTACTTCGGAATGAGGTTAAGTTTTTTTGTCAGCGATTTACCTTTAATTAGAAAAACAAAGAAAATAATAAATTAATTTTCAACTATATTTTTATCATTATTTTCTCTAGCCAATACAGTTTTTACTTTAATTTATGAAATACAAAAAAAAATGAAAAAAAAAAAAAAAACATTAATAATTTATGAAATTTAAAAGTATATATAATTTAAATTGTTTAACAAAAACTAGACAAAAATTTATATACATTAAAACGTATAAATATAAAAGTGATTTATTTAAATCAATAAAAAAAAATTAATTTGTTTTATATTGACACAAAGTTTGGTTAATATTAACGGTATATTTTGGCAATTTATCAGCGAACAGCTTGCACATTTAGCAAGATTATTTACTAAATTTTATTTAATTAAATCTAATTAAAATACGGCCTAATTAAAAAAACATAGACGTTTTAGAACTTTTTTATAAAAAATAAAAATATTAACACAAATTAGAAAAATATAACAAATAATCAAGTAATATATAATTGAAGAATATTATACATTTGTATAATTATAGATAATATTGGTTGAAAATGCAAATGAGTAGAATAAGAAATTTCTCTATTAAATATTTTTCCTTTAAGCGTAGAGTAATATTAACATTACAAAACTATATTGCGGCTGTATGTAGAAAGTGGTCATTTTGGATACTAGTACAATAATGTAAACATTATTATACTAGCAGTTAGTTACTACATGCACCACAGAGTAGAAAAGCAGCACCAATCATAACTAATCTGATTAAATTATTCAGTTATGTTAAATGAAGATTAGTTGTATTACTAAGTAGCTCTACTTATGAAAAAAAGTTGAAAACTGTTGTAAATCAATCGGGTATGAAACAACTAGTGACTGAAGAAACACGTATAACTGCAACTTCCAAAACTCTTATAGATTTAGTAATAAGTAATGATTTTTATTTAAATGTAAATGTATTAAGAACTCCAAAAATTACCGATCATGACATTTTAAAAATTGAACTTGACAATATAAAATTAGATTCTAATAAAAAAATTAAGATTAAAAACATAAATTACAATGTATTAGAAAATAAATTATTAGGTAAAAATTGGTCATATAATTGCTGTGACGTAAATATATTATATAATAACTTTGTCAATAATGCTTTAAATTCATTGCATTCTGCAGTTACTGTAAAGCTTAAAGATAGAAAAAATATGAATAAATCTTGGTTTTATGTAAATTCTATAAAAGAAGCAAGAAAAAATAGAGACAATTCTTATAAAAAGTATTTGATCACTAAAAGTAACAAAGATTGGAATGAACATAAAATATTTAGAAACAAATGCATATCATTAGTAAGAATAGAAAAAAATAATTATTTACATAATAAATTAGATAAATGTAGAGGTAATTCAATAGTAATGTGGAAAACAATGAAAGAAATTATATCAACAAAAGTAAAGTGTTTAGAAAAAGAAATTATTTTTGAAAATAGAATATTAAATAGTAATTCCACCATAGCAGAAAATTTTAACAATTATTTTATATCAAGTGTACAAGATATTATAAGTTCAATACCCTTTACCAATGCACAATTTGATATGCAAAGGTATACAACAGAAAATTTTGATGAATTTACTAAAATAAATTTAATGCAATTAAAAAATGTTATTTTTAGTCAAGCGCAGCATAAAAGTAATGTCGATGAACTAAACTGGATATTTTTGCGAAATTCATTTGACGTCATTGGTTATCCGCTGTTAAATTTTATTAATTTGTCGTTGGAAAAGGGTATTGTACCTGATAACTTAAAAATTTCGACAGTTTGTCCGATACCAAAAATTACTGGTACCAAAAAAGCAAATGAGTTTAGGCCAATAAATATGTTACCTGCGATTGATAAAATTTTAGAAATAGTAGTAAAAAATCAATTATTAGAATATTTTAATAAATATAGCTTATTTTCAACGGAACAATCTGGATTTAGAACTAAACACAACTGTGAAACTGTTATTCAATTTATAATAACAGAATGGAAAGAAGCAGTGGATAATGGAGAAACAGTTGTAGGTGTTTTTCTAGATTTAAAAAGAGCATTTGAGACAATTGATCGCGATATTTTGTTAAAAAAATTAAATAATTATGGAATAACAGGTACAGTTTACAAGTGGTTTCAAAATTACTTAACTAACAGAAAACAGGTAACAAAATATGGCGATTACGTATCAAATGTACTGGATTGTAACGTTGGTGTGCCTCAAGGTAGTGTTTTAGGACCAATATTGTTCATAATATATATCAATGAAATGCCAAAAATATTAAAAAACTGTAATATTCAATTATTTGCTGACGATACATTAATTTATTTTAATCACAAAGATCACAATAAGATAATAGAAATAATTAATTTAGAATTAAAAATAATTTACAACTGGCTTGCAGTAAATAAATTAAAATTAAACGAACTAAAAACAAAAAGTATTATTATAGGCAAGCAAGGAATTTCAAATAAAATTTTAAATGAAGGATTAGTTATAAAAATAGGTAATTCTACTATTGAATACGTAAATGAAATTAAATATCTTGGTATAATTATGGACAGTAAATTGAAATTTAAAGAGCACGTAAATTATTTATGTAAAAAAATTGCAAAAAAAATTAGTTTTCTTGCGAGAATAACCAAAAACATGAGTGTAGCTTCAAAATTACTAGTATATAACACAATTGTTTTACCACATTTTAACTATTGTTGTAGTATATTACTTTTAGTGAGCAAAGAATGTTTAGAAAAATTGCAGAAACTACAGAATAGAGCAATGAGAATCATTTTAAGATGTAACAGATACACAAAAGTAAGTACAATGTTACAAACTTTAAATTGGTTCAACATTGAACATTTTATTTATATAAATGCAATGACATTTATTTACAAAATTTTAAATAATTTAATGCCGGAGTATTTATGCAACAAAATTTGTCTCAGTAGTCACTCATATGATACCAGAAATTGTAACAATATATGCAAAAAAAGAAAATATACAACTTTTGGCCAAAATGTTATTTTTGATAAAGGCATAACCATGTTCAATAAATTAAATTCTGAAATAAAAAATTCTAAAAATGTCATTGCATTTAAAAAGAAATTAAAGTCATCCATGCGATCCAATGTTTTGTAATACGATATATTATGTCATATAAGTATAGTACATATGTATAATATTATCTGTGTAATTGTAAACTAATTAGAAAAAATGTAATAGCAATAGCTAAATAAAGACTTATTTTACTTTTACTTTTTACTTTACTAATTTCAGCTTGAATTTTTATGTTTAATCACTGAAAATGTGTGTTTGTGGGTGTGAATAAATACAAGATATAAGCAATATATATATATATATATATATATATATATATATATATATACAGTGTACGCCAATTTTATATTTGACAAATAAAGAAAACTTTCTGTTAGACCAAACGAAATACACAATATCTCCGATATGTGCATTATTACATATTACCAAGTTAAATTAAACTAATTGACCAATTGCATTTATTATTTTCCACTGAAAGTCTGGTTAAAATAATATAGGCAATATGTATAATAATGTGAAATTTTTCAGAAATTTTATATTTGAACAAATAAATATTAATTCTAACAAAACAAGTAATATATATATATATATATATATATATATATATATATATATATATATATATATATTAAGATGGCCTTATTAAAAAAATTTCCAGTAAGGCTACACAAGGAAATTTCTGGAGAACCTGTGTTTTGGCATATATCTCACGTGGAGTAAAAACATGGATATAAAAGGTTATACTTTTGCATTTTAGATGAAAAACTGAGTAAAATAATTCCTCTAGTATATCTAGGTTGAGCGATTGAAATTCTTCGATTTATTGCTCGCCTAATTTGAAATTTTGGAAATAGAAAAAAAAAAAAACAAATATAACACAAATAATAGCTGCTTACCTTCTCTATTATTGCTGAAGCTGAAAATTTATCGGGGCTACGGTCCTGTGTTTTTGCTCAAACTGGTCTGATTTGTCTGCCTCGAGAGACGAGAAGAATGATTTCTAAAAACAAAACAAACAAAAAACACATCCATGAATTATTTTTTATTTAATAATTTTGTAAAATATATGGAGTATATAATTTTATAAAGCTATTGAAATACTAAAATGCTATTTTTAAAATACTAAATACTCTAATATATATATATACCGGATAAATAAATGCAATTTTTACCTAGAAATTATGTGATACTATAATTCCCAGTATTTTTATGTACAAAATTATTTACCGAATATATACAATATCAGAACCATATTACAAAACATTATGTAGGTAATATGATCAAATTCGTATGGGCGTTTAACATGCATTTTCGATAATTTGCGATATACTTCTTTCTCGAATTCAATTCGGAGAAATACTTAAAATACTTTTCGATAGAGCATAAAGAGTTGTATAATTTGGTTTTAATATTAATTTGCTAGCATGTGCCGTTTGGGCGCTAGAATTTTTTTTATTTTTTGGTTTTTAATTTTTTTTTTTTTAACTATGAGGTGTAGGACAATAAGCATGGTATGGAAAATTGCGGAACATTAAGTACTATAATTGAGTAAAGAAAACATTATTCTAGGTTGCATCGTTTAGTAGAAAAAAAAATTAAAAACTGAATTTTTTGAAATCCTCGAAGGGGTACAAATTTTCAAACATTTAGTTTTACTAAACGATTCATCCTAGAATAATGGTTTCTTCATTCAATTATCGTACTCATTGTTCCGCATTTTTCCATATCATGCTTATTTTCATACAGCTCATAGCTTTTGAGAAAAACAAATAAAAACCAGAAAATCGAAAAAATATTCTAGCGCCCAAACGACACATGCTAGCAAATTAGAGCTAAAACCAAATTGTAGATTTTTTTATGCCCTATTGTAAAGTATTCTAAGTGTTTCTCCGAATTTAACGCGAGAATAAAGTATATCGCAAATAATCGAAAATGCATGTTAAACGCCCATACGATCTTAACGAATGAACACCCGGTATATTAAAAATTATTAAAAGCCAGAGTTTAAATCACAAATTTAATCATTTGTTTTTAAAATATTCATCAATAAATATAAATTAATTTCGATTACCAATTTTTTTCTCGAAACCTGAATTTGGTTTTTAATAATTGTTTAGTTAATATATTACGATAAATCTAACAAAAATATATAACGAAACAAAAAAATTAATAATTCATATCAGAATAATAATATCAAAGTTATGAAATATTGATTATATTTTATGTGATATATAAATGTTGAGAAAAAATTTAATTTTTCATGTATACCTACAATAATATTAAAGTTATAATAAATTTTGTAAAATTTAATGATAATGTAAACAATAATAATAATGCAAAAAAAGATGATAATCGATAAACATAAAATAGAAAGAAAAATAGAATATTGTGGCTCGCGTTTGATACTATTTCAAAATAAAAAAAAAAAAACAAAAACATATATTTTTTATATTCATTGTTTAATTTTTTTTATATTTCTTCTATAAATTACCATTAATTTGTAAGACAAGCATTATTTTAATTTAAGTTTCGCTAACTTTGAAACATTAGAATATCAGATATTTAAAAAAATATAATTATTTTTTTTTACAAATATTTGTGCGAGTAAATTTATGGTAAAATTACCCTGTTAAAGTTAATTGTTAAATTACGTTAATAAGTAATTTAACAATTAACATGATACAAATATATAATATCTAATTAAATTTTTTTGATGTTTTAGAAAATATAACCTAGTTGATTAGAAATTAAAACAAAATTTATGGAAGAAAAATTTCAATTCAAAGCAGACGATTGTTTTAGATAAAATTTGATATATATATATATATATATATTGTAAAAAAATTATGTAATTTTGGATGTTCTATAAAAAATTTATAATATTACATAAATTATCACAGTGCAATTACAAAATGTTACTACTTTTACTGCTAAAAGCTGCGTTAAATTACATAAATTATTTAAATTATATTTTTAGCAGTGTATACATATTTAGCAAAACTAAATAATTTTAAAGTAGTATACCATAGAATGACATTTAAATTCAAATTACAATTAATCTTATTAAAATATTGAAAAAAAAATTAAAAAAACATTTTATATAAATTTTTGAAAAATATTTATTAATATATATTTTGTAACTATTTGTTTTTGAAATTAAAATAAAAAAAACACTGTATATACGCATGTTCATTAGCTATTCAGATACAAAACACATTGTTAATTTAAGAAATTGTTTGATTTTAATTAAAATTATTTAGTAATTTAATTCGATAAATATTATACTTTCTGGGGAAATATTTTATAAAACATTAACGAAAATACATATTGATATTGTATGAGAAAATATTAATCTCGGCTTGCTTTGAACAAGTGCCATAATTACGTGAATGATAATATAATATTAAAATTAATTAAAAAATATGAACTTACCTTCTTGTCTTTCAATTGAAGAACAAACGGAAAACCAAATATTATAAAACAGGTAACAACAACAACAAAACTCGTCCCGTTTAGCTACAAGAACAGGCCAAAAGAACGTCTGCTTCGTACGAGAAACGAACGAAAACTGATTCTAAAATCACAAGCTGCCTCAAGTTATATAGCAGCACAAAACTGATGCTCGTACAAAAACAATAAGCGCGCATGCGTACTATATCTGAATACAAATTGCAACATTGTAATGGCAAATTGATGATTAATTCATAACCTTTGAGAAATCAACTTTAAATTAAGTAAAATAAAATTACAAAGAAAACTATAATATTCATATATTATGTTACAAGAAGCGAAAAAGCTATTTTTATCAGATTTAGCTCGTGATAATTGTGGCAGCCGAAAAGCTAAGCACAATTCAAGCGAAACGCAATTGCATTGATTGCATTCTGCTCCGAGTGCTATACTGCTATATACTATTTGTTGTTACCACTTTGACCGCAAGGAAAATGTGGTATAGTGATCGCGGTACGGTGTCTGTAACATTGTACCCATTTGGGTACATGGCGTGATTGTGTATGTACATATATATATAGAAATCATACGTATGGCATCTAGATGACAAATCAAACGCGTGTATGTATGTACATCATCAGCTCGCTCACTTGGTCGTCAGTCAAAATTTTGTGATCGCAACTCCGCCGAGACGGTTTAACCTATTTTAATGAAATTTTCAGGATAGGTTTATTTAGTGAACAAGATGGTCATTTAGTTTTACTTTTTTCAGTAATGCCTACTTTTTGAGAAAAAATTACTTAATATTAAAAAATGTATTGTGAATTATTTATCCGAAATTATTATTTAAATTTTCGGAAAAGATTTCTCTGTTACCCATACGAATTATGCAATTTTAGCAAAATAGAGATTTGTCAACTTTCCGAAAAAAAAACTAAAATTAAAAAAAAATTATGGTTATTTTATTTTTTGGCACAGAACAGAACAGAAAAGAACCGTTATTATATCAGTTTATTTCGGTGCAATATATATATATATATATATACATGTTGATACACATTTATTAATTTTTTGTTTTAGTGGATAAATACTCAGTTATTGATACTGAAAATAAACTAGGAGTTACTTTAATGAAAATGTATTTGTTCGATAATAACTTTGCTTATAAAAAAATCTTGAAATATTTTAATTAAAAATACTTTAAAAAATATTTGAATAATTAGTGGTTATTTTTGTTTTTGCTAATTATAATTAAATAAAAATCGTGTGTATAAGAATTTGCTACCTTAACATATTATTTTATTATTATATAATTAAAATATACATACGAATTATATAAGTCTCGAATAATAAATTATATTATTATTATAGATATTATATACTTCTAATTATTACACGTTCAATTAATTAGTAATTATTATTGTATCAATTTATGTAGTATTCATAAGATGTTTTAAATTCACAAAAGATTTTCCTAGTGCCCATATAAATTACATAATTTTAGCAAAATACAGTACTGCTAACTTTCCAAGAAAAAATTATTAAAATTTTTAAAATTTTATTTTGATTTTAGTAATTACAGTGTTTATATTGTTTACGTAATACAATGTTGTCAATTTTCTGGAAAAACTATTCAAAATTAATTTTATGCATTACTATTTGTTTACACAATTTTAAACAAATTTTCAGGAAAGATTCATTTTTCTATGCCCGCATACTAATTATTATAAAATTTAATTTTTGAATATTGCTGCCACCCCGATTTTCTATTCTATTCTTATATCTTAACATACCGTGTTCGTTCGTTAAGTTCGTATGGGCGTTTAAGGCGGGAATGGAGCTGGAAAAATGTGTATGAAATAGCAGTATTTTTGTTCCTTCATAACTTTTAGAAGAATAGTCCCACAAATATGGTTTTTTTACAGTGGCTAATAAAAGGTGTCTAAAATATGACTACGTATTAATATTGTTGAAATTTTAGCTAGGTGACTTAATATTTTAATGTAAAAATTGACTAAAATAGCAAATTTTTAACTGCGTTTTTTCAATAGAATTATTTGAATATGTTAACAAAAAGATACGTCGTTCGCTTTAGTTTTTAATAAATATTAAGTTAAAAAAAAAAAAATTAAAAAAAAATATATATTAAGCAAGTTATGAAGGAATAAAAATTGTTAGTTTTTAATTCCAAATTTGTAGTAAAGATGTCGCAGTCTATTCAATTTTGGCACATTTTTAATAAGCTCCGCCTTCTCCACCAGGCGTAGAGCATGAATTTTTTTAAGGGTAACAATGTAATTTTTTTATGGTATTTAAATTACCATGTTGTAAACATGAAATTTAAAAATTTATTGCTGTTTTTGTATTATTCTAATGTGAGTTGATAATTTTTCTAACAGAAAATCTAAAATATTAAACTATTTATTTAAATTTTTGATGCATTTATCGGTTTTTATTAGAAATAACTGAAAATTTCATATGCTTATTTGATTTCTGGAAAAATTATATTACATTGAAATACTATAAAATTTGTTTTATAAAAGTATAATTCATTTATAACTACAAAATGTATATTATAGAAATATTAAAATAACATTATTGACTCAGTCATAGCTGAAGAGGACCACAGGGTGGTCGAAATGTACATTCTTTTTTAGAAATAAATATATGAAGAAAAGATTTGTCTCAACATTTTTTAATTAAAATAAGATATTTTTCTTTTACTGTAACTAAAAAAAACTACATTAATTAATGAACAATATTTGGTATTTATTTTCTGTATAAAAATTAAAATTAAATAGCCTAAAATGCTACCCATTACAATATACACTAGCCACAAAAAAAAAACGAGCTACTTGAAAATCGGTAGTTTTTCTGATTTTTCAACTGGCGCGTTTTTTTTTGTGTCTAGTGTATATTATTGTGTGTAAGTGTTGCAAATGTGTACATGTGTGCCACACTTCCTTAAAACTGAAGTGTGGTGCGGTATGGGGCTATTCATCTCCACTTTTTCCAATAGACCATTTGTAAACTTAATTTTGTTCAATATATGAATATTTGACTGGTCGTCACAACTTTAAAAAGATAAACACAGTTTATATTCTTCGACTAACTGCATTTTGTTTCTGTACTGAATCTGCTAGTTTTTTTTCTTGCTTTTTATTAGAAAATATATACTTACGTATATACATATTTATATATTAAATAATTAAATTATAAAATAAATAGATGTAATATAATTCTACACAGATTTGTATGATTAAAATATTTTATAAATTATTTAATTAAAAAAATAAATTAAAAAATTTATATAGAAATTCTGCATATAGCCGAATACATGACGAATCTGAACTTAGTTTATAAGGGTGTTTGTGTGTGTCTTGTAAAATTACTAAAATTTTCAAAATTTTGTTCTGATTACACTACTAATTGGATATTAATCAAATTTTCAAAAAAATATTTTCCTAGTACTTGCAAGTAATAATTTTATTTTGTACAATGTTACTAAATTTCGGAATAAAAAATTACCGTTACAATAATAAAATAAATAACAAATATTAGAATAGAATTTAAATAAAATAATTCTAAACAAATATTATAAGAATGATTTTAATATGATTGAAATGTGAACACTTTTCAATGTTTTCAATAAGAAGGCGCGGAGGGTAGCGCGCGGAACGTGCGTTGTCTGGTCGGCGCAACAAGGGATACTTTGTATTCATTTTAAACAAATTGTCATTGTTAGTGTGATTTTTGCTTTGTAAAGCGTGTAAGTTTTTGTTCTTGGTGTATCTTGTATTCTATTTGCTATTATTCAAATATTAAAATCTTTATAAAAATTATATATTTTTTACTTATAAAAATCCTTACAATCTCACTTACAATCATGTAAAATTCTTACAATTTTACTTAAAATCGATAAAATGATAAAAAAAGTCTACATTTAGTCATTCAAAACTATGAATATAGGATTTTTAACCGCTTTGTGTATTTCCAGTACATCTAACATGTATTTTACGACATTTTTTCTATTGTATGTATAATAGTAATGTTTTTACTGAATAAACTAGGTTGGATCAAATAAATGGTTTTTAAAAGTGGCGTTTGTTTTTAATAATCTAAATGCTTTATTGTGTTTTTTTGATTTTTATTATATATATATACATATATATATATATATATATATATATATATATATATATATACATACATACATATATATATATATATATATATATATATATATATATACATACATACATATATATATATATATATATATATATATATATATTAAAAATGTAAGTATTTTTGAATTTGCTACGTCTCCCATTTTTTAAAAATGACGAGTTGCCACTGTTTAAGTTTATCTTGCACTATTTAAGGGTGAAGAAGAAGATGACTGCGGTATATTGTTTACATTTGCGTTTAGGTTTTGGATAAGAGGGCTCCGCCCCTGAAGGGGCTGAAAGTGAAGGACGAGGTACGAACGTAAAAATTTTTCTAGCTCCATTCCCGCCTTAACATGCATTTTCGATAATTTGCGATATACTTCTTCCTCGAATTAAATTCGGAGAAATACTTAGAATACTTTTCGATAGAGCATAAAAAATTCTATAATTTGGTTTTAGTTTTATTTTGCTAGCATGTGGTGTTTGGGACATAGAATTTTTTTTTTGATTTTCTGGTTTACATTTTTTTTTCAAAAACTATGAGGTCTAGGAAAATAAGCATGATATGGAAAAATGCGGAATAATGAGTACGATAATTGAGTGAAAAAACCATTATTCTTGGATGCATCATTTAGTAGAAAAAAATACCGTCAGACCAGAATGAGTTGAAGAAAAAAATTACTTAGCTTTTATGTAGCGAATTTGTTTTTTTTACTGAATTTTTTCAGATTTTTTTGAGAAAATTTTGAAAAAAGTCTTACTTTAAAAAAATCCGTAAAATCCCCTTGACAAATTTTTAAAAATTTAGTTTTTAATTTTTTTCTACTAAACGATGCATTTCAAAATAATGGTTGTTTTACGCAATTATAGCACTCATTATTCCGCATTTTTTCATAACATGCTTATTTTCCTACAACTCATAGTTTTGAGAAAAAAAAATAAAAACCGAGAAATCTAAAAAAAATTCTAATGCCTAAACGGCACATGCCAGCAAATTAAAACTAAAACCAAATTATAGAACTTTTTATTGTCTATCAAAAAGTATTCTAAGTATTTCTCCGAATTTTATTCGAGAAAGTAGTATATCGCAAATTATCGATTTTGCATGTTAAACGCCCATACGAACTTAACGAACGAACACCCGGTATATGTGATAATGTCAAAGTGGTCTATATATGGGTTAACCCATATATTTTTTAATATTCATGTAGATCATGTTCACTTGATTGATAAGAATTCACGTATTATACAATTATTATTTTTGAAAATTGTTAAAAACCTTGTATTAAAATACAATACCTATTAAAAATGTCAATATTTAATAAAATCTTACGAAAATTTGTTAAATTTTCTTAAAAATTGTTAAAACCTTGTAGATAATAACAATATCATTTAAAAATTTTACGAAATTTCTCATTATTCTTTTAAAATTGTTAAAAACCTTGCATAAAATACACAAATTTAAAATTGTCAAAAATCTTTTACCAATAATGACAAAATCATCCAAAATGTCAATATTTAAAATTATTTTAAGATATTTGTTAGAAAAGTTTAAAATTTGTTAAAATATTGTAAAAACTAATAATATTTATCAAAAATCTTAATATTCGATAAAAAAAATTTAGGAAATTTGTTCAAATTTTTTTAAAATTGTTAAAAAAACTTTAAAAATAATAAAATCTACCAAATAATTAATTTTTTTTTTATACAAATTGTTCAAATTTTTAAAAATTGCCAACCCTTTTAAAAAATGACAAAAATTTCAATATTTAAAATTTTTACGAAATTCTTTTAAAATTGATAAATTTTTGTATAAAATAAACAAACCTTTAAAAAACGTCAATATTTAATTTTTTTGCGAAATTCGTTTAAATTCTAT
Source organism: Clivina fossor (assembly GCA_963966155.1). Lineage (NCBI taxonomy): Eukaryota > Metazoa > Arthropoda > Insecta > Coleoptera > Carabidae > Clivina > Clivina fossor. The sequence continues at coordinate 1,239,896 of CAWYQG010000030.1, forward strand.
AAAAATTATGAAAACCTTGTATTAAAATACGAAATCATTCAAAAATTTCAAATTTTTTTCAAATTCTTAAAAATTGTTAAAACTGTAAAAAATATATATTAAAAACCTTAAAAAAATCTCTTTTTTTTGAAATTTTTCTCAAATTTTTTGAATTTTTCCAAAATATTTACGTGATTTAATTCTTTAAAAATTGCAAAAAAATACTTAAATTTTTCAAAAATGTCAATATTTGAAAATAAAAAAAAATGTTAAAATTATTTTGAAACAAATGAAAGCTTTTAAAGAAAATAATAAAATCTTTCAAAAATGTCAATATTTGAAAAACTTTAGAAGAATTTGTTTTTTTTTTTTTGAAAGTGATTAAAACTTTGTAAAATAATAACAAATATCATTGTATATTATTCAGATATAGATTGCAATAACTGACCATTTCAATATGGTATCTATTATTTGCGTACTTACGAGAAATATAAACGGTATTTCATTGTCTGGATAATTTCGGTGATTTTCCAAACATATTGCAAAACTAAATACATCTTTTCTTACTTGACGAGTAACGAAATACTCAACCTCCCGTTGAGAACAAGGTATAAATTCAGTCAATTTGGAGTTTTCTTCTTCAAAAAAATAACGGTATTTTCAGTTGACCGGCGGTGTTCAGCCACAAAATATAATAAATAAAAGCATTATATTGAATTTTTAATTCGGAGTATTCTTTTCAAAATGATATTCTAATGCTATTTGCTAATGACTTGTTAAATTAGATGGAACATTAGCTGTCGTGCTAAAGAGGAGCCATAATATACACATTTGTGCACAAAAGGCTTTTAGCATTTGCCTATCAAGATGGTTTTACGATTAGATTCATTGAAATTTATTTATTTATTTTCTAGTATATAATAAAAATAGTTTTCTAACAAATCCATTCAAATCGCGGAATAAATTTTCGAAAGATAGAAAATTATTTCAAATATATATAGGATTATTTAATTTATGTTGATACTGAGGAGAATTATTATAGTGAGAATTAGATTAAAATTTGTAAAAATAATGTAGGAATTATAAATTTTTAAAAATTTTACTAATTTGTTTCTCAGAAAGTTGGCAATACCGAAAATAATATTTTTATTTATTAAAATCTGTTCAACCGTTCCTAGCAAGAGTTGCAATTACAAAATTTTGACTGACACTCTCTGATAAACTACGTTCAGATTCGTCCAGATCTAAAAGGCTTTATAATAAAGTATTTATATATATATATATATATATATATATATATATATATATATATATATATATATATATAGAAATACTTTATTATAAAGCCTTTTAGATCAGGACGAACCTGAACGTAGTATATATATATATATATATATATATATTGTCTTAATTTTTGAACAATGTTACAGACACCGATGTTACCGAGAACTATAATATTTTTCCTTTTAGTCAAAGTGAGGTAAAAGCAATTTTAATTAAGTTGCTCGTTACTTATGTCTTATATAATTTTAAAAACGCATTTACAAATTGTTGCAATTATGTAAAAAAATTACAAAATATTACCAAAATAACAATATTTGATGAAATTTTACGAAATTTGTTAAAACTCGTTAAAAACTTTTAAAACTTTTTAAAAATTGACAAAAGCTTGCAAAAATGTTAATAATTAAATATATATAACGTTAAAATTTTTGTAAATAATATTAAAAGTGTATGCGGGCAAACACATATTATTCAAAAATATTTACATTTTATTTGTAATTCGTTCAAGCGTAAATATATATATATATATATATATATATATATATATATATATATATATATATATATGTGAGTAATTTTTTATGGGATAGTAGTCGAATTGGTAAGATGTTAAAATTAAATTCTCATTCTAGATTCAATGTCAAGCTTTCGGTGGTGATTTCCACCTTCTTCAGGACCTACGTTTAATAAATAACAATACAATTACAAACAGAAACAATAAATACATGGCATACACTTACTTGTTCTTATTTTAAGAAAGTTGAAACAGTAAACTACATGAATGATGAAGAATTCAAACAATGAAGCGATAAAAATTGATATACACAGTACATAAAGTCATAAGTTAAAATTAAAAATAAATAAATAAATGAACGATAATTAGCTAGTCTGTTAATAAAATAATAAATATGTAAAATTGTAATCAATATTTGAATGTCATTCAAATATTGATTACAATTTTACACAGTACCAGAACGTTTTGGAAGTATAGCCTTCTTGATATAATTAATATTATAACCATTCATTAAAAACACACTTTCAAGCATTTTCTGTTCATCATGAAGTTTGTCTTTATGACAAAATTGATGAAGCTCTAATACTGTGGAAGATTTACGTGATAATGATAGCATTATCTACGCTTCTATGCCTTTTGTAGAAAATGTAACTGATAAAATAGGAAGATATTTATCAAGTAAACATATTAAAGTCTCCTTTTATCCTTACATAAAATTGCAGAACATGTTAAAGAGCGTTAAAGATTCTATTCCTTATCAATCTTCTGGTATTTATAAAATACCTTGTGTATGCGGAAAAGTTTATATTGGCCAGACTGGTAGAACTGTTTCTACTAGATTGTCTGAGCATAAAAGGTCAATTCGCCTGGGTTATCCTAATAAATCGGCTATTGCTGAACATGCTTTGGATACTCTTCATGAAGTAAAGTTTGAAGAGTCGGTGATTATTGCTAGACCAAATAATCTTAGCAATAGATTAATTAGAGAAGCTATCGAGATTTATAAGGACAAGAATTGCTTGAATCATAGTGAAGGTTTTGAGCTAAATAAAATTTGGCTTTCCTTGATTAACAAATTGTAATCTTCTGTTTTTTTTTTTTTAAAAAAAGGTATATTCTGTAATCTAGTTGCTTTCCTAGTTACTTGTTGATGTGTTTGTTTTTTCCTGTCATTTCTGCCTGATGAGGACAGGCGTTTAGCCTTGTCGAAACGTCGTTTATTTTAAATAAAAAAACAGAATTTAAACCAAAAGTTGTTTAATTTTATTTTAATTTATATTTCAAAAAATTTAGCAAAGATGTAAACAATGTTAAAAAATTTATGTACACATACAAGAAAAATATAATATAAATAAAATATAAATATAAAATTAAAAAACTTTATTTTAATTTTTAAATCCCTATTTCCTTGAATAATTTTGCTAATATTTATTATATTGATACAAAAAGTAAATTTAAATAACTAAAAAAAATTAATGTAAATCATTTAGCTCTACTTTAAAAAAATATATATCAAAATTTTTCACTATTGTGTATGATTTTGACAAATTTGAAATTCAATATTTACATTTGATGTTAAAAAACAGACATTTTCTTAGGGCCTTGTTATTTTAATAGAATATTAAACGTCAAAGTATTACCTTAGAAATATGTTTTCAAAATCTATTAAAATATACATAAATTTTATAATTTACAAGAAAAATTCAAGTATAAATATTATATTTAGTACGAATAAGTAATAATAAACAAAAATTTAGTTTTACTTAAAATTAACTTTATATTTATAATTTGGTTAATATAGAAAATAAAAACAAAACAAACAAAAATATTATTATAATTCTTCAATTTTTCAATTTTTCGTAATAAATTAATAATTTTATTTAGTTTGTGCATACATTCCTTAAAACCAGTTATATCAATAAATTCACAGCAATTCACAGCTTGCTTTGAAAACAAAAAAAAATCTTGTCCAACAATATAAAATCAATGCACTGGTTTAAGGGACATTAAATTTTTATTTCCAAAATAATAACTTTTTTGTTTCAAAATTTTAAAATAAATTTTACTTTTTGCTATTGTTTTATTTTTAGTTTTTATACATTATTGTAGTAAGTTTTTGTACCACTATCAGATAAATTACACATTACACTGTCACTTATTACTACTTTGACTGCAAGGAAAAAGTAGTATAGCGTTTGGTACGGTGTCTGTAACATTTTCAAAAAAAAAAAAAAATTGTATAGAAATCCTTCATCCTCTAGATGACGAATCTGAACTTAGTTTATGTGGGTGTATGGATGTGCGTCGTCAGCTCGCTCGCTCGCTCGCTCGGTCCTCAGACAAAATTTTGTGATCGCAACTCCTCCTAGACGGTTCAACCGATTTTAATGTAATTTTCAGGATAAATTTGTCTAGTGCCCAAGATGGTCATGTGGTTTTGGTTTTTTCCAGTGATGCCAACTTTCCGAGAAAAAAATTACTAAAGTTTTTAAAAATTCATTGTGGCTACATTATTTATCCGATTTTGATCAAATTTTCAGGAAAGATTCCCCTAGTACCCACATACATTACGTAATTTTAATATAATACAGTGTTGTCAACTTTCCGAGAAAAAAATTACTAAAGTTTTTAAAAATTTATTACGGCCATGTTGTCTAACCGATTTTGTTCAAATTTTCACAAAAGATTCTTTTGGTATCCATATAAATTAGATAATTTCAACAAAGTACAGTGTTGCCAACTTTCTGAGAAAAAAATTACTAAAATTTTTTAAAATTTATTGCGGCCATGTTGATTAACCAATTTTGTTCAAATTTTCACAAAAGATTCTTCTGGTATCCATATAAATTAGATAATTTCAACAAAGTACAGTGTTGCCAACTTTCTGAGAAAAAAATTACTAAAATTTTAAAAAATTTATTACGGCCATGTTGTTTAACCGATTTTGTTCAAATTTTCACAAAAGATTCTTTTGGTATCCATATAAATTAGATAATTTCAAAAAAGTACTGTGTTGCCAACTTTCTGAGAAAAAAATTACTAAAATTTTTAAAAATTTATTATGACCACTTTATTTAACCGATTTATGTGATAATGTCAAAGTAGTCTATATATGGGTTTATCCATATACTTTTAATCTTGTTTTGTTTAAGAATTAAATAGAAATACAAAAGGATGACTACATAGAAAACATAAAAATTATAATTAAATTTTATTATAAATGAAAATATTATAAAAAAATATTACACATAAATAATATATTATAAAGTTTTCTTTTCTAATAATATCTCAAACTTTTCTCTCTGATTTTGTTTCATTTTTTCTTTTAAGTAGCTTAACTTCGAGGCAGGTGTTAAAATTAGAAGCTTGTCCTGAACATATTCCTGCGGTTTATAGAATGGTACTGCAGGGTCGGTGTCCCAATTTTTTTATAAAGTTTTCTTCGCTGCTTGTCTACATATTCAAGCGACATTTTTAACTAATAACAAATAAAATATTTAGTGTAGAATGTATCTTCTTTCAAACGATTCAGATTTATCTTTGTTTATTTATTGAAAAAATTTTACAACACTGGGGTGTTAATATGAAATACTAAATTAAATTTTCCTATACATTTATCAATTTATAACGCAATCGAATTTATAATTTGAAATGCAAAATTTTTCTAAGAATCAGTTTGCGTATGATTTTACAAAATAAATTGAAGGCGTGGTAAAAAATATCATTTAATGTATATTAAAACCAAAATCTATTTTACAGTTAGAATTATTTTCTCATTTACTGTAGTGTTTCAAGTTAATTTCATATTTAAACTTATTTAACTTATTAACTTCAACAAATTTGCATACTGTTTATTATTCTTGTTCAAAGGTATCTAATATTATTTTTAACTTTTCTTTAAGTATATTTTCAATAACCAAATCTATGTCTTGATAAATACAATATTTTTAAAAAAAATTTAATTGCCCATTTTATAAAATTCTTGTAATATTAAAAAATAATCTTTATCATTTGAAAGCAGTTTATTTCCAAGTCAAAAAAAGCAATTAAACTGCTGCACTAAACTTGTTTTATAACTGTTATATAAACAGAAGTAAATATACGGAGTATAATGCTACAGTATAGTTGACTTAAAATTTTGAAAATTTCAGTACTTATAGATTTTTTATTTTAAGGAAAACTTTCCGTAGTAGGCATGGTATATTCAAACCACGTGATTATTTAGGGGGAAAGGGCGTTATAATACTAAATAAGGTACGGCCCCAACAAGAAAATAATTGGTTATGCTAACTGATAAATTAAGAGTATAACAAATCTTTTTCTAATATTGTTAATAGATTTGTAATCATAGAACATAAATTAATAAAATAAATAACGAAATATAAAAATATATTCTAAAGTTGAGACATTTTCTCAAAATTTCACAAGTTACTCAGTCATTGAATCGGCTGTTAAGCTATGCATCAATGACTGGCCAGATTATTTCTATGTTTATATAGTATACTAAGAATTTTGTTTTATCAATTTTTAATATTTACTATCATAGTATTTCAAATTAATATCAATACAATTTTTTTTTCATTATGACAATTACCAAAATATTTATTTTTATTTATCACAGTTATCTATTTTTAAGATTTATAAATCAATATTTCTGTAAACGATTTTATTAGCGGTTTTACAAAATGTTTAAAATATTTTAATGTACAATACATCATAAGCAATGCAATAGTTTTTAAAATACTATCTGACATTTACAAAAATTTAAAAACGATTTTTATCTTTAAAAATATAAAAATAGATTACAAGGTTCTCTTAGAAAAAGATTAGCATTATTATTATAAATCATTTCATTTTTTAAATAAAAAGTAATAATTCCCAGTAATATTTTATTATTCATTTAACACGTTAACTGTCACCAATAAAAAAAAATCTGGGTGCCCCCGGGCCATTTTTCTTTTTTATAGATTTAGGGTATTTTCATATCGGAATTTGTTTTCTTTTAAATATTTCTGCAAATTTTGAAATATTTTATAGATGTACAATATATGTACCTCACGGCCTAATGAAATCGATTCATCCGTATACGCCGTGAGACACATGTACTGTGCCTTGTTTGCATGTTTGTACAAGTTTGTTATGATCATCGTTTCTGTAATAAGTTTAGTTCTACTCATGATTTTGGAAAGTATGCATATTTTGAGTAAATTATGTACCAATACTAAAAAGAACAAAAACAATTAGCTAAATTATGGGAGCAGTATATTTCCGAAGATGAAGATCTTTTGGCTTGTGACAATTCATCTATTGAATATGTTTTTACTTATTCTGAAGAGAATTCAAGTAACTCTAGTGAAAACGTGCCACAAGTGAAGAAAATAAAACGAAATAAAATTAGAAAATCATTAATTATGTATAAACTGTTTTTTAGACACAAAGCGTCAAAATCAGAATAGGCATATTCAAATATCTATGTAATTTTTATTTTTAATTTTTCACACATCCTGTAACGTTCTATAATAATCGTTACTATAATTTAAAAACCTTGTAAGTAGCTTTTTTAACCTTATTGATATTAAAATATCAATAGCATTAGAGTTAGTTTTGATAACAATCAAATTTTTTCTTCTTAATTTTTACGTAATGTAGTTTTATGTTGCAAAATAACATTTGTTTTATAATTTTTCAAAAAGTCATATAATATTTTGTTATGTTAATTCATTATCTCATAAATAAGATGTTTATTGTAGTTTTGTATTTGAAAGAAGGGTTTTAACTAATCTATGTAATTAATTTAGATAAATGTTAAATGTATGTTTTTAAGAATTCTGTTCATTGTAGATATTATATATGTATATATACAGATATAGGAAAATTTACCTTAGAACATTTTAACTTCCAACTTGGATAATGAAAAACAAGAAAGGTTATGGTGGTAAAAATAACGCCTATTTCCAGGTAGTTTTCTGACGGTGATATTTCAAGGAATTTAAAAGTTTTAGGTGATATATTTTTCATGTTTTATTTTTATTATTAGATTTATTAACTTAACAATTTTAATATAAATCCGTATTATCGAAATATTATATTTATTTTTATTTTTATAATATATTTTGTTGAGAAATTTTTAATTATTTAAAAATTTTGAAACAATTTTTTTGCACTAATTTATATGTAATATATATATATAGAAAAAATCAAAGATATAAATCAAAATTCGCTTATTTTAACGGTGACTACGTAAAGCTATTATTAAACAATACCTTTACATATTTATGAAAGTAATTATTAGTAGTATTATTTTTTATAAATGATATATAAAGAAATGTTTAAATTTATTTTAGTATATATGTATACAAAACAGGGTAGTACAATTTAAATTAAATATTAAGAATCGTTGAAAAATGGCTCAAGTTTTTGTTAACATACGTATACAGACGATTCCGCTTAATTGGGCCACCGCTTAATTGGGGCAGCAGCTTATTTGGGTCAAATCTCAAAGAACAGAAACCAAACCAAAGAACCAACAGTAAATTTACATGTTTAATTGGGACAACATTCCGCTTAATTAGGCCAGTAAATTTAAGATCACAGTACATATTATGTTACAAATATTCAGAAGAAAAATATTTACAATATAAAACAAAAGACAGACTACACTTGACATATTTTTGCATTGAATTAAAAATGTATGTACCTATTTATTATTATTTTTTCTTAAAAGTTTATATTTTTTGGTTATATGTAGTTTATAGTTTTGTTCAAGAATTTATAAAATAAAATTATTGAAAGAAAAATATAGATTGTTTAATTTTATGTAAAATTCGCTTAATTGGGGCAGCCGCTTAATTGGGCCAAAATGCTCTAGTCCCGATGTGTCCCAATTAATCGGAATCGACTGTATTTTGATATAAATATTTATAGATTTTTCCTCGGCTATATTACGTTATATAATAATAGTAATGTTTAAGTTATTCCGAAAAATATTTTTATACATGTTCAAATTAATTCATTAGTTACAAATAAAAATTATTTTCATTTCATGCAGACATAAAATTAATCCTTTATCATTAAATGTAGATATTAATATCCGTAACATCTGAGTTTATAAAGAGTTAATTAATTTTAATATTAATTTTTATGATATGTTGCTTAATAAAAATATTTTGTTTATAAATCTTAAAAATAAGAAGAAGAAATTTTATTGTTATCAAAACTAGCTCTAATGCTATTGATATTTAATATCAAAAGGTTAAAAAGGAAGTTACAAGGTTTTCAAATTAGAGTAACAATATATTCAGGGTTGGGCAGGATACAAAAATTGGACCATATACAGCAATGTAAAATTTGTTTATGTTATTAGAGCAAATTTCACCTGTTTTAACATCCTTTGTATATTTATTACGAAGAAGAAAATTAGAAACAAATTGAAATAATATTTTAAATTCAAATTTTATTTATCGCTTTTTGCTAGTTCTATATTTATACTGTACAAAAATTTATGTAATTTAAATGTTTTATAAATGTAGTTTTTCATAAAAAAAGTTTTTAAAAAATAGTTTTTCATAAATAAAAATTTACGTTAATTATCACAGTAAAATTACAAAATGTTATTTTTACTGTTAAAACCAATGTAAAATTACATAAATTTAAGATATATTTTTTTACAGGAGCAAGTAAATTGCACACCAATGTCATAAATCCCAAATTTGAGTAACCGAATTGCACACCGGTCAACTCCTGAATGACCCAAACGGATTATCGGTTTATAAGGGTCTTGAACCCTTACGCCGGTAGTTTTTTCAGTGAGCGTTTGTTTATTCTATAGCATATTTTTACGCCACTGCTGGCTTAGGGTAGGTTAGGTTATAGGTTTTAGGAAAATTTGCGTAAAAAAATTCGCAGGCGTTTGTGGTATGTTCTAGAGACAAATTATTTTCGATTCTACCGGGTTTTAAGTTGAAATCTTAATCCCTTAATCTGTTTATGACCGGTGTGCAATTTGGCTATGCAAAGTTTCGGTAAGGGATTAAAACCCCAACGCCATGTGCAATTAGTATGCACCCGTTTTACAGTGTAGGCACTCAAATATATACATAAGTTTTGAGGATATGCTGTCGCGGATGCATTCAAGCAGCCATACAATTAAATATTACACGTATAAGATTATATAATATATGTCATATTTATATTATTCATAATAAGTACACAAAAATAATTAATAAACTCTTACTTTCGAAAATTGGTTTAAATAAATATATTTTTTAAATTTTGTTAAAAAATTGAATTTATTATAAAAAATCATAAACAGAACAATCCTGGTTTCCTCTACAGAATTTCACATTATAATAAAATGAATTTAACAAAATAATTGTGTTTTTTTATTAAACATGTTTTCGAAAAAGTATATGTTAAAATTAACTATTTAATTATAGATATTTTTGTTAAAAATATATTCTTAAATAAATTATCATTAACATTTTTTGTATATTAAACATTTTTTATAATATTACAAAAATAAAATTATAATTTAGTTATTTAAAACCTTGTGTAACTATAAAAAGATCTAGTATTGGCATTTAACTGTACAGATAAGAGGACATATATACCATATGTACCATATATTTGCAGATTAGGTAGGTGTTATTTTATTCGATGTTACTTGATCGTAAGTTGGCTGTAGCACAATGCATAAAATCAGTCAAATTGTTCCACCTTTCACACGTAGTTGATCATTACATTACATTCAAAACGACACGTTACAAATGACTTGCAATCATTTTAAAAAACCCGGTTGCATATTTGAATCGTCTATAGAGGATCAGCAAACTTTATTTATTCTTTCTGTGTACTTTAACAAATTTCTGTGTCTTGAAAGTTATTAGTTTTTGAAATTAACACGATATTTGAGAGATAAATTTAAATTTAATGGCATTTAGTCACTCTGGTAATTTAATAATGCAGGTCATTTATTTTATAATCAATTGCTTTCTATTATGTAATATTTGCATTAGTTAAATTAAACTAACTTATAGATTAGTTTAATACTCTAGTAATAATATTCATTTAACATAATAAAAATTCTTTCAGAACTCATTATATTAAATAAAAACTGCTTTACGTTAAAGTTTTGTATCGACATTGCGACGAAACTCAACGTCTGTCTTCATCAGGGAAACTGATACAAATGTCATTATAGTAAATAACAGAAGTAACTAAATTATAAATTTAAATAGATTGGTCAATATTAACAGCAGATGGATAAGAGAAACAATCAAAATTTATAAAAAAAGATAACATCAATCATTGTGAAGGCACTAAGTTAAATAAAATGAATTAATTAAAAATCTATAAAATTTTATGATCTAGTTACTTATTTGTTACCAAGTCATCATTTATCCTGTTTTTTAAATAAATAATAATACAAAACTTTAACGTAAAACAGTTTTTATTTAACATTAATTTATTTTGGTATACTAAAATGAAAGTATATTATAATGAAAGTTTATTATACTTAATTAAATATAATTGTACTTTTTAATTTGTATTTCTAATTTGGTATTATGTGCTTGTCAATATATTATAAGAACATTGCAATTTCTAATAGACTTTATTATTTGAAATCTTAGTTTTGTATTACAGAATATTACAATTTTATTTTTCTCGATTTCTGAAAAATATATAATTTGTTTACAAAATATAAATTTATAAAATTAGATTATATTTTTACCACTTTGACTGCAAAGTACAGTGTATGCAACATTTTCAATCGTTATACATAAGTTAATACCTTTATTTCAAAAACTAAAATATAAATGTATTGAAATTATTATTACACATATTATGTACACTTAAACTATAAAGAAGGAAAATGTATCTTAAGTACGATAAGTGACAGTGTAACGTGTAATTTATCTGATAGTGTTACAAAAAATTAAGGCAATAATGTATAAAAACTAAAAATAAAATAATAGCAAAAAGTAAAATTTATTTTAAAATTTCGAAACAAAAAACTTAATATATTGGAAATGAAAATTTAATAAGTGTCCCTTAAACCAGTGTCTTGATTTTATATTGTCGGGCAAGTAATTATTTCGAATGTTAAAGATTGCGAAAAGATATTTTTTGTATTTAAACATGACTGAATTTTTTGTTTTCTTTTCAAAACTAGCTGTGAAGTACCTAAGTTATTAAACGTAAATGCAAAGTTCATAATTTACAAAAAATAAAATAAAATTTTATGTTGAAAAAATGATTGCTTGATATAAATTGGTTTGGAATGTACACACAAATTAAATAAAAGTTAGAATTATAATAATATTTTTGTTTGTTTTGTTTTTATTTTCTGTATTAACCGAATTATAAATCTAATTTTAAGTAAAACAAAATTTTTGTGTATTATTACTTACCAAAAATCTAAATTATAATTTAATACAAAATAATATTAATAAAAATTTAAATATTCTTTTTTTGTAAATATATCTTGATTCACACACGATTGTTTTGTTTTATTAAAATAAAAATAAATTATTATTCTTATAATACTTTATAAACGTTTCATATATTATTTGATATAATTTTATAAAAATACTTGTATCAAAATGAAATATATATATATATATATATATATATATATATATATATATATATACATGTAGAGCTTAAAATATTATTATTAATTTAGATAATAGTAAGTGTGTAGGGAGTAGCTGTCGCCGCTCCTCCCAATTTAGGGCTGTGTGCTTCAATATTTTGAACATATAAAACTTCTTTCTAATCAGAAATTTCTAGATCAAGTAAAAAAATATATGAAATTTAAGACAAATTATCGTTTTATATAATTTATAAATATGAACGTTTTACGTAATGACAGCAATTGAACGTACTAAATGAAATATTCTTTAAATAATTTTTTATGAATTTCAAAAATAATTTAATGTATAATGTATAATGTTGTATTGAAAAATGTTCAATATATATTTTTAATTTTAATATTTTGTATATGGTTTTTTTTTATTATAATAAATAAAACACTTATTACAATTAATTTTTTTATTATTCATGTTTCCTTTACATTAATATTCACACATACACATGCATTTTACAAAATATATACATTTATATATATATATATATATATATATATATATATATATATATATTTTAATTACAATAAAACAAATTCTATCAAAGTTATTTCGTTTCCTTTGAGTATTTCAATTCCAGTAAACACGATTGCCAATTTTCCTAAATGTTTAGCATATATTGAGACTTCTTCATCGGATAATTCATCAAATCGCTTTGGTAAATACGATTTGAAATTTTCAAATTCAACTAAAATTTTTCTACCAAAAGAAGTTTGCACAGGCTGTAAAGATTTAACTAAATATTTTCGTCCTCTGTCTAGCGTTGATAGCTTTTGGATTTTTTTCTTTAATTGACCAATTTCATTGAGTTTTTCAAGTTCCATGATTCCTTTTTAAAAGCTATTGAGATATTATTATTATTATTATTATTAATATGAAATTATGTTTTAAAATAAACTAAAATAATATTTTGTACTTACCAAATAGAGTTGAAGGTTCTATGGTAAAGTTATTTTTCAAACTGCTTCGTAATGAGTAACCTTAAGCTTTATATATACTCTTGTAAAGTAATTTCAAAAAATTTTAATTATTTTTTGACGTAACAAATTTTTATTTTTTTTTAAATTAGCATTTTTTTTTTTCTCTCACTCTTTTTTTTCTCACTTTTTTTCTGTAACTGTATACCTATATAATTATCTATAATAAACAGAATTCTTAAAAACATACATTCCACATTAATTACATATGATTAGTTAAAAACCTTCTTTTAAATACAAAACTACAATAAAGACCCTATTTATGAAATAATTAATTAGCAAAAATATTCTAAATTATACCTTACAAGTAACCGATATGACGTCACTGGCGCCAGTAACTAATTAGATCATTAATTAGTCATTAAGGGGAGTCTGAAATATCCCCCAAATTAAACTACTTATACATACCACTTTTTGCTTGCAGTCAAAGTGATAAAAACACTTTAAACCCACAATTATTTATTATAATTATGGTTATAAATTGTGTGAATAAAGTAAGGAATAATATTCATATTTTTGTTACTATCGCTGTTTGGAAGAAAAGCTCGGACACCTCGATTTTATTTTTTTCCTGCGGATATTATGGATGTTAATTTAATTTTTTTTTAGTTACTGCTCTAGGACCTATGACGTTATCGACTTTTTTTTAATGGAACTCCCTTACTTTTTGAACAGAAATAAAAGGTAGATTTTTATTCTGAGTTCAGCAATACCTCATGTGTGGTATTTAAAATTAGTAGTTTTAGAGATAATGGAAAATCAAATGTATAACTATGACATCATCGACTTTTTTTAAAATAGAATTCTCTTACTTTTTGAACAGAAATAAAAAAGTAGATGTTTTTCTTAATTCAGTAATACTAAATAATAAATATGTGGTATTTAAAATTAGTAGGTTTAGAGATAATGGAAAATCAAACGTATATCTTTGACAGAAATAATTAAACTTGAAATTCTCAAAGTTATACCTTTGATCCTCTATTATCTCTAAAACTATTTATTTTAAATACCACATATGGGATATTGCTGAACTCAGAAAAAAATTTACTTTTTATTTTTGTTCAAAAAATAAGAGAGTTTCGAAAGTAGTACATAAAAAAATTCAAATTAACAAAATTAACACAATTGACGTGTCGGAGCTTTTTTTCCAAACATCGATAATAACAAAAACATGAATATTACACCTTACTTTATTTATGCATTGTATATTAAAATTGATACTAATTGTAGGTAATAAAATGTTCCGTGTTCTAGTAATCCTTGATAATATAGTAAGGGGAGGTTGATGTACTGATCGAAAAAAATATATTTTTTTTGCATAAACTTAGTTGAAATAAATTTGTTAATATCTAAAGTATGTTAAAAGTTACAGCCGGTTAAGTGAAATAATGCAACAATTTATTCGATAGAAAAACTTTAAACGTGTTTTTCTCGAAACAGCATTTTTAAGCGCGCAAGGCGCTCTAGCGCATCAACGGATGTACGGAAAAAGTTTTTGATTCAGACACACACAAAAAGCTGAGGAACTCCTTGCGCACAAAAACACACGCCGCGCGGGCAAATGATTGGGTGGGGGCTGGAGCCGCCATTTTTTTTTTTACGAAAAAATGGATTGTATTGCACATTAACTAAACAATAAAACTTGTTAAATCCCATTTTAAAAAAACACTTTTTTTATGAGAAAAAAATTCACATAATTCAACCAATTTTCGGGCTAGTAGAGCAAACTCCCCTTAAGAAACAAATCGATACTTGCGGAAAATAGTATTCATTTTTAAATTAAAACAATTTTTAGTTATAGTTTTGTATTAACAATCATTAATAATTGGCGTTTTGACGAATTCAACGTATGTCTTTATTGCTTGGACACGTAACGGTTTATGACTAAATAGGCCTTCACTGTAATACGATTATTATTGCCCACGAAATTAAAATCAAGTATATGAACTATTAATACCACTGACTCAATTACCAAATTCTAATAAAATATATTTCATATTAATGGAGATTGGGACACCACTGACCCTTTCAAAACAGCTTATAGTGTTGTAAAATAATGTGTTAAAATGGTTTTCCGAAATTCAAACTTTTAGCGGAGTTTCAGCGACCAGTACAGAGTTAAGTCATAGCAGGTAAAACGTACAGATCGAACAGTAAAAAACTAATTTCAAACTTTAAACACGTTTTTTTCGAAACCATGTTTTTCAACCATGTTCCGCCGAACTCTCAAAAACAATTCATCTGATTTACTTCGCTTTAAAACGTAATTACAGAGAATTAACTTCTCTAAAATGAAGAAAGAACACTTTTTTCATACAGCCGTCAAATCTGACTGACAGATCCTCGCGTGACGTGACAATTTGAAACTATTTCTTCACATGAAAATTCGGAAACATATTTCAAATACACCGTAATAACATATAATAAACCCGGAACATGTGCATTATTAAAAAAAAATGAAAAAATCACAAACCTTGCTTATTTGGAGAGCGCTTAATGTGGTTTCTCAAGAGAGAAAAGCAGTAATATTTGATAATTTAATAATTTTTATAATTTTAATAAAGATATAATTTTTGTGAGAAAAATAATTTTAGAATTCAAGGGGACTGTAAATTAACGGCAATAACAAAAAAATAAAATATATGCTTCATATTTCTTTGACATCAATTCAGCTCTTGAAAATATAATAATACATAATTGAAGGCAAATAATTTTTTTTATCATATTTACATACTTACTCATTTCAGGTGTATTATTACATGTAAAAAATCGTAAATCACTAAATAATTGTAAAAAAAAATAAATAGTAGTTAAAATTATATCTCGTAAATTAGCCGTTTTTTCTGTAGCACACCATGTATGAGCATTGTAACAAACGTAAACGTTTGTTAAGTATTTCTATTGCATCAAACGTTGAGCTACTATCAGAAATTTCGACATATTTTGAAATGACGTTTAAAGGATGACTGAACAGTGAACTAGATAATTACGATAACGTTGCCATCTCGCAGAGTTCAGTTCGATGGCGAAAATGTAATTTAAAAAGGGGTTACCATCGAGACTAAGGCATTTACGGGCAACGAGTAGTTAGTCAACGTCGAGTTAAGCCTCGATTTCATGCTGGTGTTGCTGGCGTGGTGTAGAAAATCCGACCAATAGGATTGCTCCATGTCAGTGACTCACACCGAGGCGCAGCGTTGCTGGCGTAACGTTGAAAGTTCAAAAATTTTAACTTTTGATACCAGCAACGCCTGTGCGCATGCGTACTAGACCGAAAGCCACTGATAGCTGCGAATAGGTTAAGAAACATTTCAGATTTTATTTATAAAAGCTTCATCGCCGACTATTACAAATGGTGTTTAACATTACACCTAGGTAAACAATTATTTGGAGAAATATTTAGCGAATTTTTCAGTAGCTTCTTGTAAAATACAGAATTTTTTAAAACTCCCGAGTCATTTTGTCTTTCTGAAGCTCCAAAATCTACCATAATAAATAAATAATTTGCATCGCAGAGTCCTAGTAATATAATGCTGTGGTACCCTTTGTAATTATAAAATTCTGATCCCATATTATTTGGTGCCTGCATCGATATATGCTTTCCATCGATTGCACCTATACAATTAGGAAAATTCCATTTACAATGATAGCTATTAGCAGAGCCGTATTTACCTCTTTCGAGGCCCCAGGCGCAATTGAAATATGAGGCCCCTTGCAGATATTCTTCAACTGAAAAAGAATTGTCAGTGGAAAAAAATTAGTTTTAGTCCTATTATTATTATATGAAAATCTTTTTAATTTGTCTAAATTGTTTATACATTCGTATTAGATCAAGAAAATCAGCAAAATCAAAACAAAATAATGTATAGGTACATAAGGAAAAAGGAAAATACACACATTGCTATAAATATAATAATAATAATAAATAAACTTTATACGCGCTTTTACCTTAGCAAACGTATCAACAATATCATATAATTGATGGATTTTTGTAACTCTGTTTCAATAAACAATAAGCTTAAATTACACAATTTTGATGTGAACTATTTTTCAAATAATTTTTTACTTGTTTTAAAACTGAAAACGAACGTTCTCCAGATGCATTAGTCATTGATTTATAAATTTGTACATTTCGAGAGGATTCGTAAGATTTTCTTGTTTCGCAAATTTTTAACATTGCATAAATTCTTTGAAAACAACATTAGAAACGTATAGAAATATAATTTACTCGTAAATTAAAACTAGAAACTAGAAATAAAAATATAATTTTCAAATTGATCTCAGTGACTGATATCTGATTTGAAATCTGAGGCCCCTTAGCTACAAGGCCCCAGCTTGCGCCTCATGCGCCTGTGCATAAATACGGCTCTGGCTATTAGCAACTGTTAACCAGTTCTCTACGGTTGGTACTTTAAAAATTATATTTTTTAAATTAATCCAGAAAGCTTCTGCAGTTTCCTTGATTTGAAACAGTGGTTTTACCGAGCCGATAATTAAATGACAAAGAAGCAATGTAATCTCCTGACGCTAAATATCTATAAAAATAATCGTAATTGTAAATTTCAATATTTAGAAAAGACAAATATAAATTAAGGAATCTTACCTTAAAGTTACAGCAAATCTTTAACCAGGAGAAATTGGTTCTCTAACAACACATTGTTTTTTTATCGACGGTCCAACTATACTTAATAGTTCTTCAAATAATGTAGGGGACATTCTCATGTAATTGAAATAGCTTTCTTCATCAGTTAGTCTCATTTCTGATATTAAATTATGATAATCTCCTTGTCGTTTCCTTAATTTAAAAATTGGTCTACAAAAGTGCTATTTTTTTTCTCCGATGGTTATATAGCGGCATTTTCGATATTATATTTACAGATATAATTTAGGTTAGGATAACTGTCAAACCGGCTAACGCTACGCTAGCTACACTTACCATGAAAACAGAACATCACAAACGCTACGCCTCACACGCTACCCCAGCGATGCTTGCAACACCAGCATGAAATCGACGCTTTACGGTCAGCAGGCAGTAAATAGAATCAACATCGACCTACCACCACCAATAAACATAATTCAGTTTAAGTTACATTTTCGTTTTATATTTTATCGCTAAATTTATATGTAATATTTGAGTTTAAGTAAAAATATTTTTTATTTATTTATCTATCGTAATTATTCAATAACCAAGATCCAAGTGCAACTTTATCTACTCAAGTAAAGGATCCATTTTAAATGAATGCTAAATTTACTCAGAAGTATAAATTTGTCATCTTAAGTTGCACAAGGATAGCAATTTTTTACATAATCCAAACAGTTGTCGAGTGGTACATGGTACACCAGTAAATGTTTTTTTTTTTACAATGTCTGCTAACTCAGTTCATATAAGCTGCATATACTCTTTTAGCTGCGCCATTGTCGGCAATATTGTTTACCTTGATTTTTTTGTCATTCAACTGTTTAAGAAAAGAATCAATTACCTTAAAATGTTAAATTTTTCTATATACAAGAAACATTTTACAACTAGTGCTTACTTTACACGAAGCATTTTCTATAAAAAAAATATATAGTTTTCTGTACAAACAAGATTTTCTGTATTATACGGTTCAATATTCCATTCTATATAGAAATTTTTACAGGATATTTTATACGCGCATGCTCAGTTTATCCGAGACAATCTTTATAAAAAAAAAATCTATAAATTAGAACATGTTTTATTTTTATGAGTTTTATTTTTGTACGAGTTTCATACAATAAAATTTTACCAATAATTTTAATAATAGAATTTATTTACAAAACAAAAATCTAAAATTATATATTTCAAACTTTAAAATTGCGAAAAATTTCTATTAGTTTCAATACAAGTTTATAATCTAATTATTTCGGTACATTTACTAAAGCATATTAGCAGCATAAAATCTGAAAGTAATTTCAAATTTCATTTAAAGATATTTTTATTGACAAAATTATTATAAGGTTGATGATTATCTTAGTGAAAAGTTCTAATTTTTCATTGTAATGTAAATTGTGTTGTACTATAACCTTTATGTACTTTTAATTGACTTTTCCATACCACATAATTTACATGGAAATATATATATATATATATATATATATATATATATATATATATATTGATGTAGATAATAATATAACAACCAATATTTCAAATATTACTATTTTTAAGTATAACGAAAATACAACGGACACGTGACAATTCCGAGATCTAGTAAAACATTTAAATAAAGTAGTCTTTCTTACCGAGATACAGAGTGTTTTATTATAAATATTCTAAAATGATTCTAGTCCATTGTTTTTACACCATCAAATATGTTTTGTACATACTTGGCAAACAGTTCACATTTGTTAAGATACTAGGTGTGCGGTAGGGATATATACTTTCTCCCTCCCCTACAATCTACGCCACTGTCGTAATAATTATTTCAGCATATTTATTTAATTCTTAGTTACTTTCTACGCCAATATCATTATCTTGTCTCAATGCAATAGAGTAAGTAGTTTTCAAGTTATTTGCGTTCAAAGGTACCGTCAAATGGGGGACTTTGGACACTTTTCGGATATTTTGTTTAATATTTATTGCAAAATAAAATTAAAACGAATAGTGTTTATCACATCTAGGAGTACTAAATCCAATGAACAATTATTGTACCTAATCTTATTTAAACATATTTTTAGAGAAATTGATTTGGTGAAGGAATTTTACTCAATAAATGATAAATGACGAAATTATAAGGAATATTAATAGGCAATTAAAAAAAACGAGCATTTATTTTAATAAAAAATAACTTTTAATAATAATTTAATTAGCACAACAAATTCTACGTACTTTTAACCATAGAATCCGAATCTACAATAAAAAGAGGTGTTCCTATTTCAAATTTCAAATTATATCAATTTCAATATATATCATATATAATTGCCTGATGTAAATCAATATAATTATAATAATTACCACTATAATATATTATTTATTAAATTAATTATTTTATTTCTGTTTTACTTTTCTCGTCTTAATCAAAATGCAAAACACATTAAATAGATATTTGAACAACACAATATTATATCTGACTATGGATACAAGGTCCTGAAACTTCCTCAGAAATGCCTTACCGTTTTATTCCGATTCTAATTACCATTGTAATATATTACTTATTATATTATTTATTTTATTTCTATTTTATTTTTCTCGTATATCGCAGTCTTAATCAAATTGCAAAACACATTACACAGAAATTATATTGTAATGCCTCCTACGTCTCGGCGTCATAAAGCTGGTTCGCCACGCGATGAATTATTTCTCGTTTGGGAAAACAAGAAACATATGACATATGATGATATTTACAGTAAATAAACAGAACATAGAAATAAGTTAATAGTTTATAAAATACAAGTAACTATAGATTATAAAATATTTATAAATTATTAATTAAAGAATTCCAAATTTTATTTAAATCACATACTAGTCACACTGATTGATTTGATCTTTTTCATTTGAATTTAATATTTATAATTTTTATTTAAAAAAATATCTGTGCATAGTATTACATTTTATGTTTTGTTTTTTTGTTTTGTTTACATCTTCGTATAGGGATGTACGGCAAAGGAACCTGACAATTTTTTAAAATAAAACAGAATCTTAAGTTTTAATTTTTTTTTATTTAATAGTAATGTAATTTTTTTTAAGTATTTCATCCTAAGCCGATGGAAGAAAATCTTGTCGCCACCGTAAGTTAAAAAAAATTTGATTTATAACAAATCAAATAAATATGAGATGGGCATTCATAATTCTCTATTTTATTTATTTGTGATATTGTTTATTTAGTTATTAATACATTATAAAGAAAATTAATTGGAGACAAGCATTTGTGTGTTTTCTACACACAATTTTTTACAGTGTATATAACAAATTATGCCTATTTTCATTGCACACAAATCTAACTATATCTAAAATTTGTGTTGCTACTTTAAAAACAAACTTCCGTGTTTTTTCTGTTTTTAGTATCAATTTTTTTTGTATATAATTAGAATTGGACAAAATCGTATAGATTCGATGCATACTTACTAAATAAATTTTAAATTGAAAGCATGTAAAACTTTGTAATATGCAAGTTTCCAATCAACAAATATAAATTCTTTCTATGCTACGTGCAACTAGCTAAATTTGCCAAAATACATTTAAATAATAATAATAATATAAATAATAATTAATATTAATTAATATTAATATTATTATTCTGTTATGCAGTTATTTGAAAATACAATAAATATTGCTAATGCGCTCAGATATGAATAAAATTAAAGTGACCGTGTCATTATTAAAATATTGATGATTCAATATTAAGTTTATTAATATTATTATGTTTTGTAATATTGCAATAGTAACAATATAACTGTTTCACAAATGTCGAATTGCTGAAAAATAATTTAATTAAAAATTGAATTATTAATATTTAAAAGAGAATACTGCAATACTTGGAGGATAATGCGAGGTGTAGCTGGAACTGTCCCGTATAATTTAGGTAAAGAACAACGACTATAGCTTTGAAGTAATAATGAATTTTTCTATAAAAAAAATAATTAATTGTACGGTTTATTTTAATAAAAAAAAAGAAACATATTACCAATTGTGCTAGTTGATTATCGTCATACAAAATTATTATAAGTCCAAGTTTTGCAATCAAATTATGTTCCTGAAATAAAATGCATTTGTTTTTATCAGTTAAGATGGTTCGGAGATATCGTGCAAATGTGTAAAGTTAACACTTTACGAACTATACAGTATAAACAGAATTTAATTTAAATATATAATAGCGTTTGAAACAAAGACAAAGTTAGAAAATATGACAGAAAATGTTTTCAGAGCAGTTGTGTTATGTTAAACTTATTCTGCAAGCAATAAAACTTATTACTACACATTAAGTAGACGGATAATTTTACATTTAAAAAATAATAAATTTATTATTTGTAAAATATTATAAATTGTTGATTAAAAAGTTATATAAATTTAGCATCAACAAAGAACTTAATTTTTATATATCGATAATTGGAATTTCGATTTTTTATAATGTTTGATTATTGTAACAAAACTGAGATTGCATAAGTAATTATGTTTGCGTGTGTGTATGCGTGCTTACATGTGTGTGTGTGTGCATGCGGTGAGTCACGCGTAAGAAATGTGTTTACGCATTGTGTTTACGTGATGACGTAATGTCGGTGTGCGCTCTGTGTGTATGTATGTGTCGAAGATTCTACGGAGACTCTAGATTGTTGTAGAAGGATTGGTTAAGGGGTATATTAAGCGCTACGGGCCACAAACAGATCAGTCATCGTCAGACAAGCGAACTGTTTGTATCGTTGGACTCGGTCTAGTTGGCCGAACGATGATGGCTCGCTTAAATATAAATAGTGAGATAAATAATGTGTGCAGTTATCATTGAAGCGCCGATCTGATTAGATCGTGGTAATCGATCTAATAGTAATGAGTCGGTGGTGGTAACTCGTTGAAATAAATAGTAGTGTAATATAAGTGATATAAATATGTAAATATAGATATGTGAATATAAATGGTAATACCAAATGTGAAGATAAATGTGTGCAAGTATAAGTGAATATGGTGTTAGTTTATAAGTATGTGTTAATGTCAGTCCGATAGGTGTAAGATTAATTATAAGTAATGTAAATAGTGTAATTGTTTATTTAGCTCCGCTCGGCTAACCATTGTTGTTGTATAGTATTGTTATTTAGTGTTTAAGTGTTGTAAATAAATGCTAGTCAAAATACAATCGCAAATATGATGGTAATTATTTAATACATTTCCAATACTGTTCGAACAGCCCCGACACGAATTCAAATTCACGTTACATTATTATATTCCAATAAAAGTATTTTTTCATAATAAATATAATGAAGTTATTTCAGTTTGTAAACAAGATCCCACTTCAAATTTGTAGAATTTTACATTGTAATTTCTGGTTGGTCGTCCAGTCTCCGCTTTTATTCAAAAAGAAGATTTAAAAAAACCTATGTGTTAGTGTAATAAATGTTTTACGTAAATCAACCAAAAAAAATAAAATAATTGAAACTATTAGTTTTACCTCTTCGGCTCCTCTGTAGGAATAATAATATAAATATAATGATATATAATTATAAAATATCGCGAGTAAACCGAAGACAACGGGATTAAATGTTTCAATAGGCTTAATGAATAAATGTGTAAAAAACGTTATATATTGTGAAGTATTTATCAACATAATGATGGTCAAAATAGTGCTAAAATTTTGCGATACGATTCCGGTGCATCGGTGTAAATTAAAATGAGCATCACTAATATCTTTAATAGTATGAATTGGACAATCGTAAGTTTCGAGATTTTTCAATACTTTATTCATTTGTTTATATCGATCACGAACAACACCTGCCAATATAAATAAAACTGTAGTTGGTACTATTCGTAACAATGTTGTGAATATTATTGTCATAATATCCAATATTGCATTATATTTATTCTCGTCTATGTAGAATAAAAAGGTTATTATTATTAACATAAATATTGTATGCATCAATGAAATTTTGTTCCATTTCCTGTAACTGATTTTTATTTTGTATTTTCTTAGTGGTCCCTCTACATCTTCTTCTAAACGATTTAAAAATTCTAAGTTTTGTTTTTGATGCAGAGAGTATAATGCTAATATTAACAATGTTGCAAAACAACTCGATCCATATGTAAAAATCAATGCATTGTAAGAAAATTGCTCGGTAACCTGTATTGCTTGAAATTTTAACCAATGAAACCACAATATTATAGCAAAAAAACCTGCAACAAAATGTACAAGTTAAAATCTTTAACGTTTTTGCTGTTACAAAAATGTTTTCTTGAAAATTTCAATGAATAATATACATATAGTAATCTTCAGGCTTTCACACAGTCCCGGTATCCATTGAGTTTATAAAAATTTTTGGGCTGGTGCGCCGTGGTCGATATATCCTCGTCGCAAACTTTTCATCAAAGATCGTAAAGCACTGAGGATGCTATCTACGATGTATGACAATACGTCTGCGACGAGGATAGAGCTACCACGGCGTGCCGCACTCAGAAAATTCTATAAATTTTATAAGTGTATATATATATATATATATATATATATATATATATATATACCGAGTGTTCGTTCATCAAGTTCGCATGGGCGTTTAACATGCATTTTCAATGATTTGCGATATACTTCTTTCTCGAGTAAAATTCGAAGAAATACTTAGAATACTTTTCGATAGGGAATAAGAAGTTTTATAATTTGATTTCAGTTTTACTTTGCTAGCATGTGCCGTTTTTATTTTTGTTTTCGAAAATTATGAGGTGTAGGAAAATAAGCATGGTATGGAAAAATGCGAAATAATGATTACTTACTATAATTGAGTGAAAAAACTATTATTCGAGGATGCATTGTTTAGTAGAAAAAAATTTAAACTGAATATTTGAAAATATCTCAAGGGGGTATACCCTTGATTTTTTTTTCAAAATGAGACTATTTTCAAAATTTGCTTAAAACTATTTGAATAAAATCAGCAAAATAAAGAAAAAAATTAGCTACATAATAGCTAAGTAACTTTTTTCTATTACTCATCATTGTTTGGCAGGAAAACTTATTGAAAATTCTAAAATGTTTTTCAGAATTTTAATAATTTTTCCTAGTAAATCAGTATGAGTTAGGGACAAAAGTTACTTAGTTACTATCTAGCTAATTTTATTCTCTATTTTGCTGATTTTTTCAGATTTTTTGAACAAATTTTGATAAAATATTATTTTGAAAAAATTCAAAAATTCAGTTTTTGTTCTTTTTTCTACTAAGCAATGCATCCTAGAATAATGGTTTTTTCACTCTATTATAGTACTCATTATTCCGCATTTTTCCATACCATGCTTATTTTCCGGCAACTCATAATTTTTCGAGAAAAAAAAAAAATAAAATCAAAAGATCGAAAAAAATTTCTAGCGCCCAAACGGCACATGCTAGCAAATTAAAACTATAACCGAATAATAGAACTTTTTATGCCCTATCGAAAAGTATTTTAAGTATTTCTTCGAATTTTACTCGAGAAAGAAGTATATCGCAAATCATCTAAAATGCATGTTAAACGCATATACGAACTAAACGAACGAACACTAGGTATATGTGTATATGTGTATGTAAGATATTATAAAAAGTATACTGTTTCATTTCTTACTTGTAATATAGAGAAAATTTATTTTTTTTCTCTCTTCTGAATGCATTTTTAGTTTACTTTTCGGAAATTTAAATCGCAGGATATTAAATCCTGTTAAAGTTATAATTGGAATTAAACAATAAGCCATTTCTGCAAACGTTTTAGGACCATGTATCCATAGTCTGAAATACAATATTATGTGTTTCAAATATCGGTTTAATGTTTAATTTTAATGTTATTAAATTCCCTATCAGGTTCGTTATTGTTTTTAACAATGACGCGTTTCGACTTTGCAGTCATCTTCAGATTATTCTGATCTTGGTCCGTGTTGTGGTTCAAGTGAACGTTCACTTGAACCACAACACGGACCAAGATCAGAATAATCTGAAGATGACTGCAAAGTCGAAACGCGTCATTGTTAAAAACAATAACGAACCTGATAGGGAATTTGATAACATTATAATTAATCATAACGCAGATTCAGGAACAAAGAACAAAAGTTTATCTTTTGACATTAATATCGGTTTAATGTGTTTCGCATTTTGGTTAAGACTGATATACATAAAAGTAAACCAGAAATAAAACAAATAATTTTATAAATAATATATTATAATGGTAATTATTACATATTGATTAACATCAGGTAATTATATATATATATATATATATATTCAGACCATTTTCTACAATATAATATGGTATTCAATATAATATCGATATCAATGTTCTATACGCACTATCTGTATACACATTACAATATTGAAAATAACAAAAAATAAATTTCGACATATCAGTAACCATATTATATTCTATTCATTGGTCACTAGAATTAGCTATAATTAAGTGTTTTTCTAATAAATGTAAACATTAAACATCTCGATTCTAACTTTTATTTTAGTGAATTTTCTTTATTTTTTTAATTCATTTCCAAATTATTATTATTTTTTTACACAAATGGACTGGGTAGCAAAGACCATCAATCAATGATGGTATACAAATAGGTGATTGTGTTGTATCTGCTTTAGCGTATGCTGATGACGTGGTTGTTTTGGCTGAATCTGAAGAACAACTGAGAAGGATGATTGATAGAATTAATGTTGTTGGTAAAGTTATGAATCTTGTGTTGAATGTAGATAAGTGCAAAGTTTTAGTTTTTTAGAAGGGTGACTTAATGACTGAATGTAATGTTTATATTGATGGTGCACGTTTAGAGCAGGTAGATAAATTTGTGTATTTGGGTAGTTTGCTGTCTAGAGATGGCCGTTTTGATTGTGAAATTGAAAGGAGAGTAAATGCTGGTTGTAAGGTTTTGGGTGCTTTGGGAACTTTTGCTAGGAATGTAAATATTTCCAAAGAAGCCCGTTTGAGTATATAAAATGCAGTTTTGGTGCCTACGTTGATGTATGGTAGTGAATGTTAGGTTTGGTTGCAAAAGCATAAACGGAAAATGACTGCTGTGGAAATGAGACTTTTACGAGGGGTATGTGGTGTAAATAGGAGAGATCGTGTACGAAATAGATTAGTGTATGAGGAGTGTGAAATTGAAAAAAATGTTGTAGCAAAAGTTGGTGTTAGTCAGTTAAGATGGTTCGGACATGTTGAGCGAATGTCTAATGAACGTCTGGTTAAAAAGATTTATTTGAATGATTTTGATGGTGTACGTTTGCGTGGACGTCCGATGAGTAGTTGGAGTGGTATTATTGAGAGTGTTTTGCGTGAGCGATAGTTTCCAAGTAGTAGGAATAAAAGAGCATGTATGAGAGGAATTAAAGTTGCTTGTTTGGATAGGAAAGTTTGGAGCCGACTGATTTCGGGATGATGAAAAGAGTTGGTGCCACACCCTTTTGGGTACATGGCGTGATTGTGTATGTATGTATGTGTGTCCCCGGATTGAGTTCACTATAGGAGTAATTGGCAAAAAATTTAAAAATTTTATTTTTATGTTTTGGGATTCCGCCCTGCTTTGTCGGAAAACAATTTTATGCATATTTTTAGGCTTTTAAAAATTAAGGCGGCCATGAAAAATGTAAAAACTATTTTATATTCTGGTATAGTGCCTTTTTGGTCAATAAAACAGCATAATGTTCTGTAATTGTAAATGTGTCTTTACATAACGCCGACTGAATAAAAGGCCGACCAATGACACTACTCCGATCGTTCATTCACATTTGAGCAAGCTAATCGTTGTTACTTATAGATATTTTGCATGAGATTGATGTATTGACAGATTTTACTCAACCCCAACGTTTTGGCTTGTGCAAGCGTCAACCTTTTGTTTATTTAGCTTGCGCAAATGCAGTCGGCGTTATGTCCAGACACATTTTTTTTTACCTGATCTTTTTTGAAATTTTGGACAGAGCCATAATTTCATATTCTGAACAACTTTTCCCAAGAATATTATGGCCGTATTATTGACGAAAAGGGCACTTTACTTGAATATAAAATAGTTTTTACGTTTTTCATGACCGCCTTAATTTTTAAAAAACTAAAAATATGCTTCAAATTGTTTTCAGACAATTGTTTTCAGGTGTAATCGACAATTTTTTGTCGATTACACCTATAGTGAACTCAATCCAGGGACACATTGTATATATATATATATATATATATATATATATATATATATATATATAACAAGAACTTTCTGTACTATTAAGAATTTTGATATTTTTATTTTGCTTTAAATAATTACGGCTAGACAATTAGTGTAGAAAATAAATTATTAATAAATTAATTAGTCTAAAATTATATATATATATATGTATATATATTGTGGGTGTATGCGTTGTGTGATTGAAATAAAGGAACGTGATTGCAGATATTAATATTTAATTGAAATAAATACTTTACGATATATAAAAACAATACAATTGTGACAAGTTATAATTCGTACAAAATAAAACATTACAATTGCGACAAGTTACAAATGCGTACAATTCGTCGTATAGCGAGCGCGCACTGGTGATGTAGGCACGCACTATTACCACTCACTGTACTCACTTTACTCACTGTGATGAACTGTGATAGCTGACTGTTGATAGCCGACTGTTGATAGCTGACTGTTGACTGACTTGGTTTCAGACTGATTGCTGACTGATTGCTGAATGCTGACTGAGTGTTGAATGTTGACTGACTTGGTTTCTGTCTCTGGTTGTGACTGAATTCTCGTCCAGCGAACTGCCTTTTTATATACTCAAAATCTCCCCACTTCTCTCGTTCACTTTAACGGCTACTTCTTGTTGAAGGTCGTGGGAAAGTTGTTCGTGGGAAGATTCAGGGAAAATCCGGTGGCCACGTGTAAGCTCTGGTAGGTTTTGGTCGGCGCTAGTTATATTAAACTCACGGCGCCGGATTTTATTGAATGTTGGCGGCATTCAGATCCAGCCGCGGCGGAAACTATTATAGCCATAATAGCTAGTCTAACGCCGGGGCGGCGACAACTTTTATGATAGCCTAACGCCGGGGCGGCGACAACTATTAACGATAGTCTAACGCCAGGCCGGCGACAGCCGATAGCCGATAGCCGATAGCCGATAGCCGATAGCCTAACGCCAGATTTGTCACGTACTTGTAAACTGAAATAGTCTTGGTGACGCTATGGTAGTGCCTTGTGTAAAAGGTCCCTACATATATATATATATATATATATATATATATATATATATATACACATATATATACGTATATATATATATATATATATATATATATATATATATATATATATAGGATGATATATATAGGATGTTCGTTCGCTTGGTTGATATAGGGCAATAACATGGGATTTCGATAATATGCAGAATACTACTTTCTGAAGTAAAATTCGAAGAAATACTTAGAATAGTTTTCGATAAGGAATAAAAAGTTATATAATTTGGTTTTAGTTTTAATTTGCTAGCATGTACCGTTTGGGCGCTAGAATTTTTTTTAAATGTTTTTTAGAATTTTCAATAATTTTTTCTGCTAAATCAATATGAGTTAGAGAAAAAAGTTACTTAGCTAATATGTAGCTAATTTTTTTCTCAATTTTACTGAATTTTTCAGATTTTTTTGAGCAAATTTTGAAGAAAGTCTTATTTCGAAAAAAAGACATTCTTCAAAATTTGCACACGTCACCGTTAACGTTAGTATTGCAGTGATGGGCAAATGTGTGGAACCAAGTAAATATCCCTGGTGTTTTTAAAGATATCGAAATGAAATTTGATAGGTGGATATTTCAGTAAATTATGTAATTATGTAAATTTATGAATGTTTTTAACAAATTTTGAGCCGGAACGTTTGACTGGAAGTAGTGCCGACTTTAAAATTTGTAATAAAACACTATGTTTATTATATAGAACATTTTATTACGATTACAAAAATATGGAGTTTGATAGCTTTTATTTCACGGCCAACCGAGATATTAACAAACAAGATTAGGGTAAACCCATATATAGACCACTTTGACATTTCTCGGAAAGTTGGAAACACTGTATTATAATAATATTATAATTTATGTGGGTACTAGAAAAACTTTTCTGAAAATTTGATTAATATCGAATAAATAATGTAGCCACAACAAATTTTTTAAAAATTTTGTGATTTTTTTCTCGATAAGTTGGCAACACTGTATTTTGTTAAAATTGTATAATTTATTTAGGCACTAGGAGAATCTTTTATGAAAATTTAATTAAAATCGGTTAAATAAAGTGGTCATAATAAATTTTTTTAAATTTTATTATTTTTTTTTTCTGAAAGTTGGCAACACTGTATTTTGTTAAAATTACATAAATTATGTGAGTACCAAGAGAATCTTTTGTGAAAATTTGAGTAAAATCGGTTAAATAACATGGTCATAATAAATTTTTTAAAACTTTAGTAATTTTTTTTTCGGAAAATTGGCAACACTGGATATTAATAAAATTATGTAATTAATGGGAGCATTAGTGAAATCTTTTCTGAAAATTTGATTAAAATCGGATAAATAACGTAGCCAATATGAATTTTTTAAAACTTTAGTAATTTTTTTCTCGGAAAGTTGGCATTACTGGAAAAAAATAAAACCACATAACCATTTGGGGTGCTAGACAAATTTATCCTCAAATTTTATTAAAAATGGTTGAACCGTCTAGGAGGAGTTGCGGCTACAAAATTTTGACTTACGACCGAGCGAGCGAGCGAGCGAGCTGATGACGCACATCCATACACCCACATAAACTAAGTTCGGATTCGTCATCTAGAGGCTACGTGAAGGATTTCTATACAATTTTTTTTTTTTTGAAAATGTTACAGACACCGTACCAAACGCAATACCACTTTTCTTTGCAGTCAAAGTGGTAAAAAGTAGCCAATGCTACAAAGGGATTTTACAGCAGACTAGCCTAAAAAGTGTATATGAGTCGTATAGATGCAAAACTCACTATTTGGTAAATTTTATGTTCTAAGATATTTACAAAAAAACTGTTATACTATAGCTGGGTGTAATTGTATTTTGATGATAAAATCTTGAAACTAGATGGCACTTATTAAATAAGTAAAGCCATCTAGTAACAAGATTTTATTATCAAAATGCAATTACACCCAGCTATAGTATAACAGTTTTTTTGTAAATATCTTAGAACATAAAATTTACCAAATAGTGTGTTTTGCATCTATACGACTCATATAATAAGTATTTATTTTTATGAATATTTAAGCCCTGCATTTTTTTAGTTATATATTTATATATTTTATCTTGGTTATTTTTTTAATTATTCATTAATATATAATGATTAAAAAAAATTGTATATTTTTTGTTTATGTTGATTACTAAAAAAATTAGGGAAAATTTTGTAAAACACCATTTTTCTTAGTATATTTTTGCTTAGATTCTATTTTAATCAGATAATTTTTTATTTTGGAAAAATATCAAGGAGTTTGTTATACCGAGATGTTAAGATATGTCGAACAAATCATACTTTACAATATTTCGAAAATTTTCAAACCAACGGGCATGTAATCAGAAATAAACTCTTGGGGTCAATATGGCACCATGTTACCAATTATGTTACAAAAAGTGTACGTCAGAAGGTTAACGACAACAACTATACGTGAAATTGAATTTAAAATTGAACAGAACATGTAATCTGTAGGTAAGAAAAACGTTTCATCACAAGTGTGTTAAAACGGTTTTCCAAAATTCGAACTTTTCGTGAAGCTACGGCGACCACCAACACAGAGCAGGTAAAACGTGCAAATCGGGCAGTAAACTAACTTCAAACTTTAAATGCGTTTTTTCCAAATACTGTTTTTTAATTGTGTCCCGCCGAGATCTCGGTAACTGCTCTTTCAATTTAGTTGTCATTATAAAAAATAAACTTCTTTAAAGTGTAGGACTTTCTTGATATATTTCTTCTCCAACTTTTTATAAGCTTTAATAGTTATTTTTTTTACACTGAAAAAAAAACACTTTTTTTTCTAACGCAATTTTCGTAATTTTTCGAAATTCAAAATGGTAATCCTACGTATAATAATAGATTTTTATTTTAATTTTAGGATATTCTAAGGAAAGTTTTGTGTTATGTTCCGGAATTTATATACAAGATGTTCATTTGCCAGGTTGATATAGGGCAATAACATGGAATTCCGATAATATGCAGAATACTTCTTTCTGAAGTAAAAATTGAAGAAATACTTAGAATACTTTTCGATAGGGAATAAAAAGTTATATAATTTGGTTTTAGTTTTAATTTTCTTGCATTTGCCGTTTGGGTGCTAGAATTTTTTTTAAAATGTTTTTTTAGAATTTTCAATAATTTTTCCTGCTAAATCAAAGTTAGAGAAAAAAGTTACTTAGCTATTATGGAACTATTTTTTTTTTTATTTTACTAAATTTTTTCAGATTTTTACAAAATTTGCTCAAAAAAATCTGAGAAAATTCAATAAAATAGAGAAAGAAATTAGCTACATAATAGCTAAGTAATTTTTTTCTCTAACTCATACTGATTTAGAAGAAAAAATTATTGAAAATTAAAAAAAAAATAGAAAAAATTCTAACGCCCAAACGGCACATGCTAACAAATTAAATCTTATACAGAATTATAGAACTTTTTATTCCCTATCGAAAAGTATTCAAAGTATTTCTCCGAATTTTACTTCAAAAAGAAGTATTCTGCATATTATCGGTATCCAATGTTATTGTTCTATATCAACCTGCAAACGAACACCCTATATGTATATACAGTCGATTCCACTTAATTGAGACACATCGGGACTAGAGCATTTTGGCCCAATTAAGCGGCTGCTCCAATTAAACAAATTTATTAATTTTTTACTGAAATGCCTGTACACGTGCAATTTGAAGAATAACCCGTATCATTCCAGAAACAATATTATCGGTTATATGGGTGGGTTTTATTTGCTTTTGTGACACAACATTTACTCTGCACTGGATCATACGTGAATGAATATGTTGGGAATAAAGTTCACAGCGGGCGATACTAATGTAATTAATTGATATTTGCTAGTTTTTTTAGTATAATTTTCCATCTTGTGAATCAAAAAGATATGAAGCGCATCATATTAAATTCTTTGTACATATTTTTTCTTGTGAATATTTGTAACATAATATTTACTGACCCAATTAAGCGGAATGTTGTCCCAATTAAACATGTAAATTTGTTGTTGGTTCCTCGGTTTTATTTCTGTTCTTTGAGATTTGGCCCAAATAAGCGGCTGCCCCAATTAAGCGGTGGGTCAATTAAGGGGAATCGTTTATATATATGTACTTTTTGATTCCGTTGGTAATATCATATATATAGTGTTTGTAATAGTACCGATATTATGTATCTTTAAACAATTATAAATAAAATTACAGCAGTTGAGTAAATAAATAAATTGTCCTAAAAATTTCATTAAAATTTCATGACGCACACACATACACCCTCATAAATTTTTCATTTTTTTTTTTATAATTTTGTACTAAACACTATATCATTTTTCTCTGCAGTAAAATATTTATAAACATAGTTATAAAAAATCTTTTGACATTAGAATATTTTGTCCGCCTGTTGTCGCTGCCACTGATTTTATTTCGAAACGAAATATATTAATTCTTCTTCAAGTGTAAATTTAGTTTTGCGTAGTATCACACGTGAAAATTTTTAATTTATCTTATTTTTTTTTTGAAATTTTTACTGTATATATTATTTTATACTAATAGATTTTCCGTAGATATTAGGTACATTGTTCGAACTAAACTAAAAAGAAATAATTAATTGCTGAAATTTATCGGTATTTGATGTGGAAAATTAATTACAAAATTTTAAGTGTGCTAACTGAGCTATTTACTAATTATAAGATATGCTAAAAGAAAGTTCTTCAAAAGTTCCTTCAGAACTTTATTATATAAAATAAAACGGCTATAGGTTAAAGTTCTGTATTAATATTTATTGATGATCGACGTACTCAATGAACTCAACGTCCGTCTTAATTGGGAAAATTAATTAAATAAAAAAAAAACATTTTTAATATACCACATTTTGAAAACGAACTAAAAAATGTAAAATAATTTCTTCTAGCCCCCGCCCTCCCATTCAGATTTATAATCTTATACAGATTGTCCTGACCCCCCCCCCCGCTTCAGATTGTTTTGCAAAATTTGTGATTGTGAATTTTTAATAGGTATGAGAATACTTGTGTAAGATTTAAAACAAGGAACGTGGGGCATAACGACAGCTACTTCCTACACTCCTTACTATTGTATGCGCCCCACCTATTATACCTACTTGTATTACAAAGAAAATCTACATATCCTATAGCATTCAGACGATCATTTAAAACTTCAATATCATATATTTTTAGTAAAACAATCCACTGTTTTACACCAATTTAATAAATAAGCTAAATAAACATCAGGTTTATACATCAGATCTATCTATTGTTTTATTTTGATTTTTCACAGTAACTTGTTACTAGAATAGAATAAGATCCTATGTTCCTACACTCTAAAAAAAATATATAATTTTACCGACAAACCATGAGACACTTTGACGCCCACTATTTCTAGGTATAATTACTCAACTGCTGTAATTTTATTTATAATTGTTTAAAAATACATAATATCAGAACTATATTACAAACATTATGTAGGTAGTATATTACCAACGGGATAGAAAAGTACATATATATGTAATATTATAATATTTTTTTTAGTAAAGTCTCTTTTAGTAAATTTACAGAAAATTTACAGTAAATTTGCTGGCAAGAATTTTCCATAAATTAGTAAAATTTGTTTAGTTCTGTAATATTATTTCTAGTATATTTACATATATTTCTAAATTTACATAAAGAATGTATTTTGACATAAACGAATTTTAAAACATTTTATTAAAATAATTACACGAAATGTGTTCTAATCGTAAGTCTCATTATTTTGATGAATTATTATGGATATAAATGTACAAGCTGTAATTTTACATAATTTAAAAAGTAATACTAGCAATACATAATTTACATATGTATGTAATGCAATTTACAGAATGTAAGCAATTTTACATACTTATTAGGTGATTATTATAAATTATATAAAAATTATAGAATTTTGTGGTAGAAATACAGAATATTTATAATAAAATGAAATCGCAGATTTTTTATATGAAAATGATACTACTATTTTTTCGTTTGTAATTTCGCTCTAATTTGTTTACAGTGAATGACTATTTCACTCGAAATAACCTCTCTAACAAACTGTTAAAGTTTGGTACACTCGTTATAATAAATCACCCTGTATATTTTCCTAATAAAATTTCATATTTAAACATCGCATTTTAACAAAAATAATACAGAACATAAACCTAATTTAAACAGAACTTAACACTGATGTCACGGATCCGTGACGCACGCATCCCTGGCCCAGCGCTGCCGACACGGATCCGTGTTGCTAGTATACTTTGCTTTCATAAACAATAAATCCGTAAGCACCGTGCCGTGCCGAACTCTCTGATATCATTTCAGCATGTGGGTATAGCATAAGAAAATTCTTCAGCTCCTGGGAGAAGCTGTGTTATCTAGATTAGCAGCGAAAGTATTAAGCAGTACTAACCTAACCTAAACTCATTTAATATAATATACCAAATTATATAAAAGTTTTATACAAATTTCTAATATCGACCAATTTGTCATTAGGTGATAAAAATTATATATAGAAAATATCAATATCAATGATATATTATTAATAAATCTAAATCTAGCATTATATGATAATTATCTAAATATTTTTGAATATTATCTTTGATCTGTAACATTATGATAATTTTTATAAGCATGTTTTAAAAACGTACATTTTCACATTGAATTAATGTTACGTACATAATATTACAAAATATACGTGTGCTCCCGACTGACTTAATAATTTGACAAATTTCCAATATTTATAGTCAAATTAATATTGATATTTTATTTATTAATTGATAAAGAAGAACAGAAACAAACAAACAAACAAACATGGTTTTATCCAGATTAAAAAAATTAATAAAGTTTTACAGAAAAGATCCAACATCATTTCGTTCGTATATGGTTCGAATTTTACCATTTTTAATCATATTTGGCTTTTACGAATTCGAATTTCGAATGAAAAATGGAAAAATAATCATCAGAGAACAAAATTCCAAATTGATTCTGTTTCTAAAAAATATGAATAACTATTAAAAATTATTTTCTTTTCTTATTGTACGAGTAGTTGTTTTTTTATATTTTAGAATTACATAGTAAAAGGTTTTGTAAATTTACATAAATTTTTATAGTAAAATTACTATAAAATTATATGTAAAATATCTTTACTTTATTAATTATGTAAATTTAGCAGAAAAAATAAAAGAAAAACAAATTTACATACAGACATATGTGATATAATACTAGTAATATGTAATATTTCATTAAAAAAAACACATGGATTTTGTAGTTGTTACAGTTATAATATTACTTATGTTTTACATGCTACATAAAATTACAAAATGTTGCTACAATTTTACAAATTTTTATTGAAATTTATAATAAATAATTTAATAAAAGTTAATTAAAATTTTATGTAATTTTACATAATTATATATATATATATATATATATATATATATATATATTTATGTAGTTCTGCATATTATGATTTTGCATAATGTTTATGCGATATATATATATATATATATAAAATACAAATTTAATTAGATATCAATTATTAAAAATTTAAATGTACCAGCTTAAGATAAATCATATAATTTTAAACGTTTTGCAATTAATAAAATTTTATATTACACAAATTTTACATACTTAATGTAATTTTACATTAATTTCTTAGTATTATTATAGCTATCACTTATATGCAATAATACATATAGTTCTATGTAATAATACATAAAAACATATGAACATTTTTCATAAAAAATTAATTAGTTTAACATAATTTCTTGTTAAATATTCGCATGTGCAATGCTAAAATTAAGTTCTATGCTAAAATTACTTATAATAATTCAGGGAACCTTTGTTGCCCATAACTTTTATTGTAAAACTACAGAAAAACTTTTTACAGTGTAGAGAACAAAAATTAGTATATATCAACTAAAATGGCTTTATTATTTTTTTAAATATTCTTCATGCATGCGTTTTTAACCAATTTTCGAAACATTTTTTCCACTCCGATTGAGGTATGTATCTTTAAAACATGCATTTTCAACGCATCAATCGCTTCAGTTCAGGTGTCAAAAAACGTTGACCTCGTAATTTCTTTTGATTTATGGGGCAATAAAAATAGTAATTGTGTTCCAAATAGACGTTTTTAATGCTTAAAAACAACTTTTGTTGGATTTAACTCATCTTAATATAAAAACAGTTTTAGGATAAAATTCTGTTAATTATTTTTATTAAACGTCGTTTCGATGAAAAATAAATGCTCGTTTTCACCAGGTCAAAAATTTATCAACGGCATTTAAGTAAATAACAAGTACATAGCAACAAGTTACTAGGTAACATGCAAGCAGGGCCGGATTAATATCTTTAGGGGCTCTACACAAATTATATTTTTCGGGTCTCTTTCTCTAAAAATTATTATATATTTATTATTTATAATATTATATGAGTAAAAATTCGTAATAGGTAACAGTAAAAATAAACTTTTCTTTATATGGAATGACATTATGTGGAATAGATAGCTTTGATAGCGAATGATACGAAAATATTTTTATTAAAAAGTTGTGTTATTTGTGGAGTAAAATAAATTAAGTTTTGTACAACGTTTAATTGAAAAACTAATAACTCCGAGTGAAATTAACTAATACAAATGAATCTTTCGCTTATCTTTTAAAGAATAGTTATATTTTTTTTTCGAAAAAAAAAGAAATTGTTTTTAAAATGTGGTGTAAATTATTTGTAATGCAAAATTATCATGTAAAATTAAAAAATTTCAGTTATATTATAGTTTATGTTTTAATAGGTAGACAAATACTATTGCACCTAACTGTAAAAATAAGTGTTTAGTTTTTAAACAATTTGTTAGAAACAACAACAGAATTGTATTGAACTTAACCATTTTTCAATAAAATGAACAACATATGTCTAAAAAAGATTGACATTAAGGTGGTACTATTTTTTATGGTGCTATCTTCATCAATTTTGTACTACTAACGCCTCAAATTTGTCATAAAAATTGTATTTAAAAAAAAGTTTTTTGCCAGGGGCTCCTATTTCTTGGGGGTCCTAAGCACGTGCTTAGTTAGTTTATACCTTAATCCATCATTGCATACAAGTAACTAAATCACAAAAATTATAGTTCGTTAAATATTGGAAGCCAATGGAAGCGCTCGTACGTATACCGTCAAAAATGTCAAACTTTACAATAGAAATGTCAGTTGCCAAAAGGCAGCACTAGATTTACCAAATCCCAACATATAAAAGGCAATCCTCATATAATAGCAGGACTAAACACATGAACTATAACACCAAAAAATCAAGCTCATATATCAGCTAAAATGGTTTTATTTTATTTCCTCGTTCATATAAATTGTGATAGAAAATTGTAGGGCTTTGAAATCGATATATATATTTCGTTCCGGTTCAATTAAAAAACTGTATAATTTTATATTTTCTCCATAATTTTATAAGTTACTCAGTCAATGAATAGGCTTTTAGGCTAGGCATCAATGACTGGCCAGTTTAACCATAGACACGTGTTTCGATCTTTAGGACCTTGTCAGTATTGTACTGCGATCAGTATCTGAAGACAACTGATGCATATGTTGTGGTCTGGTTGGCTTTTAAACCAAATAATAGTACTTGGTTTAAAAGCTTGTGAAATATTGGGAAAAATATAGTCTCAATATTTTGAGTATTATTATATTAATGTCACAATGACAATATGAACATTTATTTGTTCAAGGTTTATTATTAAAAAAACATATAACGGTTCGGATCCGACTTTCATTCCAGCAAAAACGACGGTTTTTTCATTCAGTTCTGAGTGATTAATTTTAAATTTTGTCAATATTTTTATTTGTATTAAAAATGTATTTTCTACCATAATTTAGAATATTTTATTCCTACTTTTATAATATAAGCATACAGCATAAATTGATACATCTTTATATATATATATATATATATATATATATATATAGTACAAAAGTTTAACGGGATACGGTATTTGGGTTGAAAAAATTTTATAAAAATGCAAGCATTTACAATTCTATCAATTTATTGTATATTCCAATATTTCGCCAGCAATTTGTGGCTTCTTCAGGGAGACACTAAAAATAATTTTATAATTTTACAATTTTACAATTATGCATAAAACAAGAAATAATTTAATGTGAACTATAGGTGAGAAATCTTACATGTATGATCAGAACACTATAAATGCTATTGTATAATATTTGAATGTTTAGAGTTGATTAATATTCCATATTTTCATCGTCCAACGTAAAATGTACACATTTAATCACAAAACTTATAAATTATCAAATAAATAATACAGTTATTAAAATATATTGTTGTAAAAGTCAGTAGTTAAAAAAATAAATAAATAAATAAAATAAAATTGTTAAATAAATAAATAATAAAATACAGTCAAATAATAAAAAAATATAATACTATGTCTAAAGCTACGTTAAAAATTTTTTTGAATAAAGCCTAGAATTTACAAACACAAAAACTCAATGTTCGGTACTGTAATTAAAAAATTTTAAATTAATGCGAGAGCGCAAGTCTATTTTTGAATTTTTTCCGATCGGCAAGTTATTAGTTAAAAAAAAAAAAAACCTCAAAACTGGCCACGAAAAACACAATTTACGCTATCAAATGTTCTTGCAATAAATATTACATCGGAACGTCACTACAAAATCTAAAAAACAGAATAACACAGCATAAGAGTGACCAAACAAAAACAAATAAGATGTGTGCATTGGCAATACACCTACGCAGTAATGCACATAAAGCCGATTACGACAATCCGTATATATTAGATGTGGAAAATAATTATTTCAAAAGACTTTGGTTAGAATCATATCATATAACAAAAAATAAAGAATGTGTAATCAATAACAAATCTGATATTAGAAATTCAATCGCTAGTTATGCCAACATAATGAAAATGGATAATACATCAATACTAAATATGTCTTCTTCTTCTTAGGTTGTTTTGTTTTAAATAATTGCGCTACCTTCAAATTTTGTGTCTCAGGTCAATGAACTAATAACTTGCCGATCGGAAAAAATTCAAAAATAGACTTGCGCTCTCGCATTAAATTAAAAATTTTTTAATTACAGTACCGAACATTGAGTTTTTGTGTTTGTAAATTCTAGGCTTTATTCAAAAAAATTTTTAACGTAGCTTTAGACATAGTATTATATTTTTTTATTATTTGACTGTATTTTATTATTTATTTATTTAACAATTTTATTTTATTTATTTATTTATTTTTTTAACTACTGACTTTTACAACAATATATTTTAATAACTGTATTATTTATTTGATAATTTATAAGTTTTGTGATTAAATGTGTACATTTTACGTTGGACGATGAAAATATGGAATATTAATCAACTCTAAACATTCAAATATTATACAATAGCATTTATAGTGTTCTGATCATACATGTAAGATTTCTCACCTATAGTTCACATTAAATTATTTCTTGTTTTATGCATAATTGTAAAATTGTAAAATTATAAAATTATTTTTAGTGTCTCCCTGAAGAAGCCACAAATTGCTGGCGAAATATTGGAATATACAATAAATTGATAGAATTGTAAATGCTTGCATTTTTATAAAATTTTTTCAACCCAAATACCGTATCCCGTTAAACTTTTGTACTAAATATTAAACGGTAGTTAATCTGACTCTATATATATATATATATATATATATACAGTAGAACCCCGATTATCCGTGCGCGCATTATCCGGGCGGCGGATTCTTCGTGCGGCATTTTTAAAATGTCATCCGTGCGCGGATTATCCGTTGCTGACCGTGGCTGCACCGTTTAGACGTTCGCATCGGGGAATACCCGAGTTCGGCTCGAGAAATCCTCCGTTTATGTGTTTACTTATTATTTTCGCCAACTGCCGACCGACTTGTTAGTTAAACGTAAACAGACATTCGTTTGACACATGTATTTGTCTGAATAAATTATTAAAAAAAATAAAAATGGGGTTTTTGGATTATCCGTGTTTTCAATTATCCGGCGAAGGCTCGGTCCCGGCTGGCCCGGATAATCGAGGTTCTACTGTATATATATATATATATATATATATATATATATATATATATATATGTATAATATGAATAATAATAATTATTAATTAATTAAAGGTATTAACAAATAGAAGTATATATAATATAGGATAATAATATAATTTATTATTCGACACTTATATCATTTGTTATGTATGTTTTAATTATATAATAATAAGACATCGATAATTTTAACGTAACAAATTCTTGTATACAGAATTTTTATTTATTTATTATAAATCAGACTGTGCTATACTTCTAAAAAAAAAAAAACTGACCTGGAAAATAAGTTTGTGTTAACACGCGTATTTCAACGTGTATCGAACCGAAGTAAACCGGAATTTTTTTTCGGTTTAGCTCCGGTATTTGTTCTATCAAAAATAACGGTTTTTTTTGGTTCAGTCCCGGTTTGATGCCCTAAAAAATTGTACTAATAATTTTTTCCCTAATTGGTATTTCTAATAAGTATTACTGTTTCAGGAATTTTTTTTTTTTTCTGATAATATTAACCATATCATATGTAATAAAAATCAATAATATTATGTCAAATTTATCAATTTGTTTAACGAGCTGGATAACAAACTAAGAACGAAATTAAATATGCCCGTATCATATAGGAATGTACAAAATATTTCCTTATTTCAATATGTTGCAACAATTATTGCCATAATTTTTATGA
Organism: Clivina fossor; assembly: GCA_963966155.1. Lineage (NCBI taxonomy): Eukaryota > Metazoa > Arthropoda > Insecta > Coleoptera > Carabidae > Clivina > Clivina fossor. The sequence continues at coordinate 1,281,931 of CAWYQG010000030.1, forward strand.
TACTAGGCATTGCTGATATTAATAAATCAATTTTAGATTGTTGTACATTAATATACGGATCGGCAATTAGATTGCATGGGGTTGGTTTCGAGGGTGTCCCGTCAAAAGCGCCCCGACATAAGCGCCCCGATATAAGCGCCACGACATAAGCGCTACCGACATTTGCGCTACATGACAAAAGCGCTTCCCGACAAAAGCGCTCTATATAATAAAAATTAAAAAAATGTGGGCTTATATATTATTTTTGTGACACTAGTTAAAAGTACATTTTCTAAATTTATAATTATAACTTTTATTATCGTATGATGTTTTATTTTATTCGTTTAATTAATATGATTTTTGACAAATTAAATAATTTTATGAAATACATTTTTGACTTTTATTCCTAACGAACGAAATACACTAATGCCATAATTTTAAATTTTTATATTTTTTATATATAGGTACATACATAGGTTAAAGTGACCAGACGTCCCGCATTAGGTGGGACTGTCCCACATCGAAAACTGTCCCACAAAATGTCCCACTTTGGACAATATTTTTTTTTTTTTGTGTAAATACAAAGATGTTTACATAATACAGATATGTTTTGGAATTTTCAAATAAACGCGCGCCCTTACTAATTATGCTATAATGGCGAACTAGCGTTATCTTTTTCTTTCAAATATTGTGATTGTATATTAATTTTATGTATGATTAATCTTATGGTTTGTGCAATATATATATATATTTATATATATATATATATTTATATATATATATATAATTAAAAATAGAACGTGTGTTTTTATCTGTTCCACATCCCAATATAAAACATCTGGTCACTTTAACATAGGTATATATGAAACACATAATTCTAATAATAATAATACTTACAATATTATTTAAATATCATCTACTCTGCTGTTAAAAAATAAATAGTAATTCAAAATAATATTTATAATTATATTTTTAACCATAACCCAAAAATACTAAATTTTTATTATCTGGAGCGCTTTTGTCGGGAAGCGCAATTGTCGGTGGCGCAATTGTCGGTAGCGCTTACGTCGGGGCGCTTATGTCGGGGCGCTTATGTCGCGAGCGCTTATGTCGGGGTACCAGTTACTTACCACACAAGGCACACAAAAAACGCGCCAGAAAAATTACCGATTATCAAATAAGTATAACTCGTCCAGAAATATTTCAAATCTCGTCTTTAAGATAATGTAAGATGTGTAGATGTGATATATGAGAGTTTTTTTTTTACAAGGTTATGAAAATTTTTGACAAGGTTAAGAAGGTTTTTTTATAAAGTTACAAAGGTTTTTTTTTTCAAGGTTATGAAGATTTTTTTTAAGGTTATGAATTTTTTTTTTACAAGGTTATGAAGATTTTTTATAAGGTCATGAATTTTTTTTTATAAAGTTATGAAGGTTTTTACACAAGGTTATAAAGTGTTTTTACACAAGTGGTTTTACAAAACCTTCAAAACCTTATAAAAAAAACCTTCATAACCTTGTCAAAAACCTTTATAACCTTATAAAAAAACCTTCATAACTGTGTAAAAACCTTTATAACCTTGTGTAAAAACACTTCACAACCTTGTGTAAAAACACTTCATAACTTTGTGTAAAAACAATTCATAACCTTGTAAAAACCTTCGTAACCTTGTGTAAAAACACTTTACGACCTAACTAACCTAACCTAACCTAACCTTGTAAAAAAACAGACATAATAAAAAAAAAAATATGTTTTATCAAAATTTTAATAACTTAAATATTTTTTACAATCGCTTGTACAGGGTGGGCAAATTTGGACGTTTTTATAGGGGAACTCGGAAACTATAAAAGATATGGAAAAATGGACCGCGCATCCTCGATCCCTTTTTTTAAGAGAAACTCAATTATGAAAACAAAAATTAGCTATCGTCTTTTGTTTTCGAGTTATGGCGAAAAGTTCGCTTTTTCCGTATTTTGATAAATGGCGATATCTCGATGGTTTTTTAAATTAGACGAAAATAATTTTCACATTCTTAAGGCACTTTTTTTAGTAGAATGAAATGGTCTTAACGGATATTATAAATCTCCGTTAATTCTCGGGTTATAACATAAAGTTGTGTTTTTTTAAATACAAGTCATAGTCGGCTCTGACTTAGTTAAATAGAGAATTTTTTTCTCTTTTCAATGATATACAGTGTGTTGACCGCGACCCCGGAACATAGGACTTTAACATGTAATTTCGAGAAATTGCGATATACTACTTTCTCGAGTAAAATTCGAAGAAATACTTAGAATACTTTTCGATAGGGCATAATAAGTTCTATAATTTGGTTTTAGTTTTAATTTGCTAGCATGTGCCGTGAGGGCTCTAGAATTTTTTTTTTATTTTTTGATTTTTATTTTTTTTTCTCAAAAACTATGAGGTGTAGGAAAATAAGCATAACATGAAAAAATGAGGAATAATGAGTACTATAATATTTAAATTGTTACCGGTAAGTCACGAAAAGGTTAAGGTTAGAGGAAAAAATTTAGTATTTATCGATTTGACATTTAAATTTAACTACTTCGTTTATAAATTTGAACAAAAAAATATCATACACGTGGCATACATTATTACGATTTTAATTTTAATTCTCTGTCAAAATATTTAAATTTTTCCAATTTGCATATAACGAAAAAAAAAAAAAAACGAAAATGCGTCATTTTATTCTCCACATATTTGAAAATGAATAAGGTGTATATTTATTATAGATACAATCTATTTTTTGATTTCATTCATTATAGATTTATTTTTATTACTTCTTAAATAATTTATATTCACTAAGAAAATATTTTGTTTTTCTTTTACAATACATTCTATTACACATTACTTTTTATTTAGATTTATTTATTACATTTAGTACAATTTTCAAAAAAATACACAAGGTCAGGAAAAAATTAAACAAAATTGTACTATTGTACACATCAGTTTCATCAATGTTTGTCTTTAAAAATATTAGTAATTTAGATTACTGACCGGAACTCATCGCTGCTGTATGCGCACGACTTGCAGTTTCGAAAGATGTCTAAATGAATAATCACGAAACAAGTACTTAGTATTTGCGGTCAAAGTTCTTGTAGTACTGAGTACCAAATAATGATAATACTTGTATAGAAATCCTGTGGTCAAAATTTGAACAAGAAAAATTGTAGAGAAATAAATCTTTTGATAAAGAGTTGGCATTGGACGGGACAGATAATTACACTCTGAAGTGAACAGAATTATAATTTATTACTTTGAAATTTTATAAAACTGACAAATTTTGTATAAGGTTGTTAAAAAAGTAACAAATTACATTTACACCAGTAAACGGTAAGTATTTTTGTCGTTTACCGGTATTAATGATAAATACCCATAAAAGGAAAACAATCCCATCTAAAATGTAGAAATTCTCTTAGTTTTAATTTTTTATTACACTCTTAGAATCTATGAATATAAATTCTAATATTTGTGCATTTTTAAATTAATTTTATCGTTATTAAGAAAATATGTCCTTAAAAACACAGTGCGTCGAATATATTGTAATTTAAGTGTGTGCCTCATTTTAGTACAAAAGTGTCCTGCAGCAAAAAAAGCTCTTTCAGATTTTATGCTTGTTAGAGGAATTGTCATCATAGCCTGATAAAGCGCTGCTAAATATTTTCCTCTTTTGTTTATAGAATACATTTATTTTTGATTTAATCATGGCTTTAAATGTCGATAATTGGCATAATTGTTTAGCATCATTTGATTGAGATGAAATTCTTTGTTTGATCATTAAATCAAGCTTTCGCTTAATCGACATGTTCGTATGAACACACTAAAAACAGAGCTTAACATATTTTGATTCCACATAAAATGTAAAAGCCACGCCGAAAGAAATTCTTTTATTGAAAATTATTTCACCAGTTATATAAATATAAGTACCGGTAAATATTTTTTAATTTACTGGTAAATACCGAAGACATTTTTCACTCGGTTAGCGGTATTGATATTTCTAGTGTGTTGTCGTTACTTATCTTACCACCCTTGTCATTTTAATTACATATTTTTTATGATAATTTTTATAAACTTGTTAATTTAGAGTTCTGCCTATATTTTTTATGTATGTCAAATTTTCAGTTTGTAAGTTTTTGGGTCAGTTGCATAAAACATTGTTGATTGTTCATTAAAGAATTAACTGTTGTCAAACGGCACCGCGACTAGTGCAAACTCTGTCACTGTCTCGTCAAACATGACACAATAAAGTCATCTTGAATAGGCCCATTCAGTAAATTTGGATTTTTTTTTACTTGTTAAACTTGTAAAAATTATAGAAACTTGTATTTTTACTTTTGAATAATGTGAGCAAATATAAAGAAAAAAGAACGAATCAGGTCTTTTCTGGATTAAGATTCGACCAACGAACTAGATATAGATATAGCAATTGATATAATATAGAAAGAAATAATTGTATGAAAACTAAAAAGTCTGTCAAACTACAATTTGTTTAGAAATGTTAATTTGACGTTTAGAAATTTTATTGAGATTATATAATTATTGGATATATGAATAGCATATATAACATTTGATATTCGTGAAATATGAATAAAAATTATTGTCTTGTAACAAAATCGTATAAATTGTTTATGTTCTTTCTTATTTTGCCATTTCAATATTTCAACTGCGCCTGTGCTATCTCCTGCTAATTTTAATCAATGCTTATCTGACCTCACAGTTTCAATGAGTTTCCTTTTTAACTACAATTTATTAATTATTCGCATCAAATATAAACATTTAAAAGCATAAAGTTTCGATTTACATAAAAAAATATCATAAACTGTAAAAATTACATATATTCTTTATATAAATCAAATATTTACTTGGGAAAAAATTGTTTTACATATATATTCGTAATTTTTACACACACGTATACATTCTTTTATATTTGATTTAACATTTTCACTTCTATTAAACGCGAGTAAATATTGTTCGAAAAAAAGGGATAAAAAAGTAAAATTCTAATAATATTAATCTAACAAAGACTATTTTTCTATTTTACTAGGTAACCGAATTCCCAAACCTACCCATATTACAATCAGGTGATCTTTTACCAATTAAATCTATCTTTCTAAAGTTTAAGTCATACAAATTCGCAGTTATCAACCGTTGTCTGCTTCTTTTAAAAAGAAATTAAGTCAAGAAATCGACGGCTGTGAAACGTTTATCAAAACAAAATGCCAAAAAAAAAAAATTATAATTCATTCTTTTCTATTATATTTAGTAAACATTTTTACCAGTTTGAATTTAATTAGAAAACAGTGTATACAATTTTGCATGATATTTTTTTATACAATAACGAGTTGATATGATCATATTATTGACCAAATCTAATATAATTTTTATAAATTTTTAGTTTATCGCATTGATAATACCTGAATATTCAGGTTATAGGTAATTGAAATTATTCAGATTAATTGTTAAGATTTGATTTGATTTTATATCACTTAAAATAAGACGTAATATTATCTCGATTAAATTTATTTTATTATACTTAATAATAAAATTAATTTATTTGTTTAAATATGTTTTGGCATCTGGGATCTTAAATAATATTTTTTCACTATTTGATATATTTTTTATTGAGACGTTTCGGTCATAATTTGACCATCATCAGTCAATCGACGTATATAATAAAAACATATTTATTTATATAATTTAAAATTGTTACATTTTAACATCGTAAATTTTTGTTGTATAAAATAAAATCTGGAAACGAAAAATGTTGCTAAATTTCTTATTATACTGGTGACATAAGCAGATGACATAAATTATAATAAAAATAAATGTATTACAATACTAATATTATTAAATTAGTTTACAAACTAACCTTAATGTGTAGCACGTGGTTATAAAATTATTAACATTTCAAGTTTGTTAACTATTATTATTAAATAAAATAAATAAATTAATAAATAAATAAATTTTTAGCTATTTTAATTCTTTTTAAATGTTGAAACAAAACAAATAAATTTAGTACCAGGATCAACCTAAATTCAACATTATAAAATAAAATTAATTGCAAATTAAATTTTCTAGTTTCACGTGTATTGCCTCTAGTAAAAATGTAATATTTTATAATAATTTCAATAGAATAAACAAACTTTTAAATGCTCCGATATTCAAATTGTGTGATTATTATAATAGTTTATCATGTTCCTGATATTCAATTTGTTCAATTCAATTTATTAAGAACTGCGCATTAATTAATTTATGTTGTATAATATTCTTCTTTAACAATACAAATAAAATATTGTAGATTACGTGTACTTAATGTTTGTTGTGTATCATTTTACTATGTATTAATTAGTCCAAACAAAATGTATTATTATTTTATTTTGGGATAAAGTCACATATTCTTTCTTCAAAAATCCAAAATTGTACATTTAAATCTACATACTTTAGTATATGACATGCTGAAAATGATAATTTTTCTTTTTCTTGCTGAAAAGAATGTTTGTTAGTTAACTTAATTATTGTCAAAATTTAGGTACCCTGAGCAGTTAGCAATAAATTCTTTATCTCGCCATACTAATGTTTTGCTTAATAACTGAAAAACTAATTAGTAAATTTTAATTCGGTTTACAACATTCGATAACTTACATCTTTCTCTACTTTTGTACTGGTTTTGTTTCTCGAAATATTTATTAGAAAATATAAAAAAAAAAAAATTTGAACAAAGCGCTCTACAAAATTTACATTTTCAATTAATTATTTATAATACTATTCAATATTTTTCAAATATATATTATTACAAAATTAGTATTCAATAAAAGCTCTCGATTGATATATTATTATGTTTTTAATTAATTACAATTTTAACGATTTAAATTCTTTGAAAATTATAATTTGATAATTATTTTTAGCAAAACTAGATAATATAATTTAATATTAACATAACTTTTGTCTAGACAAAATTTGAGAAATTAGAAGGTTAATTTTAAGTATTTCATTAAATATGTAATTTGCGAAAAAATTGAATCGTTAAAATTGTAATTAATTAAGAACGTAATTATAATGAATAATATATAAATTATTGATAGCTTTTATTGAGTACCAGTTTTGTACTATTAGAGATTTGAAAAATGTTAAATGGTAATTTAAATAATTAGTAGAAATAATGAATAACTAAATAATATGATTTAATATTAACATAATTTTTGTCTGGACAAAGTTTGAGAAATTAGTAGGTTAATTTGAAGTATTTTATTAAATGTTTAATTTTCGAAGAAATTAAATCGTTAAAATTGTAAATAATTAAAAGCTTTTATTGAGTACAAATTTTGTACTACTAGAAGTTTGAAAATTATTGAATGGTTATATGAATGATTAGTAGAAATTGTAAAATTTTTAAAGCGCTTTATTCAAAATATTTTTTTTATTTCTAATAAATATTTCGTGAAACAATACAGTAAAAAACTTGAAAAAGAGTATGCGCGTATATACAATATCCTATACAAATTACTATATAGGATCGGATCGTGTAATTAAAAAAAAATTGTTTGTTCAGAAAATTATAAATATTTGTATAGAAAAACTTAAAAACTTAATGAATAAAACAGACTACCAAAACGTTGTAAAATGAAGGCCATGACCGACTGGGAAACCAGGAGGAATGGTCGTACGTTAGTGAAAGTGGTTGCCTTGCACGGCACTGCTGCTTCCACGGCAAATGCGGCCGAGACAGAAGTACAATGAACCGAAGCACTAGAACGCAGGCGCTGAGCGTTTATTGCACGATGTTCTGTACGTTATATACCGCGCCACGGTCTGCGGCTATATGCCAAGGTCGCTGGTCTCATTTTTTTCTAAGATTGTTCTGAAACTGACAAAATTACTAAGTTACTTCATTATACATGAAATATTTTTATTATTATTATTATTATTATTATTATTATTATTATTATTATTATTATTATATATATATATATATATATATATATATATATATATATATATATATATAATATTTTTGCTTGTTTGTACGAAAGTAACAAGTTTCTGTACACAATGATATATACGATATATTTATTAAGCAATGTTTCTTTTGAATCTGGCTGCACCTTGAATTTGTGAGTTCAATAGTGAAATGGGCACATTTATTTAACATTAAATTACTAAAATAAAATTTTCTTTACGTATAATTAAAATTTATTTGAAAATAAATAATATTTACCACTAGAAAATCCAACAAAAATAAGTTTCCGGCATATTAAAAATTATTTGCGAATGATATGTCTTCATCTTGAGCAATCTGTAATTAATTTTGTAAAATTTAGTCCTAAATCATTTAATAAAAATGAATTTGAAATAAAATTGCTTTAGGTTCAATTTCTGTATTAAAATTTATTTATAATCGACATTTCAACGAAATTCAACATCCGCCTTCATCAGAATAAATGATAAAAATTTGTATCATTTGTCCTGCATTTTAGTTTAGTTTTTTTTCATTAATTACAATATCATTAACAGATTGAAATTTAGTGGAGTATATATAAAGTCACGCAGAATTTTAGTTTTTACATTCACAGTTGAGTGCTCAAGTTGAAAGTATTAATTTAAATAATTTTAAAAATCAAATTCGTATTTACATTTCTTGCTGCAGTATGTTATTTAGTTTAGATAACCATACATATACAATATATTTACTATTTTCAATAATATTTTTGATTATAATAAATTTCATAAATATATTTGTAGAATGCTTAAGATGATAAAATATCACTAGCAAATAATTTTCAATATGCAGGAAATTTGTGTTTTCTTAGATTTTAAAGTGGTAATTTTTATTTATTTTAAATTAAATTCTTATTATAATGTAAAGATAATATTACTTTAACACAGTAAAAATTCTTTCAAAACTCATTACATAAAAATAGAAAATGCTTTTAAATAAAATAGGTACAGAACTTAATCCTAATTTTTTTTTATGTTTATAATATTACTTAGTAAATCCTAATACAAATTCAAATTCAACATTTTACTATTGAACACAAAAATTCAAGGTGTGGCCAGATATAAAAGACACATTGAAAATGAACAAGTAGATCATGTTAATAATCATAAACAAACAAATAAAATTAGATAGTTTATACAATATTATTAATATTTATTGCAATATCATGTATTTTTGATTTTAGATCTGCCATTACAAGTTGAAGATGCAGTCAGATTGAAAAGAGACACACAACAAATCCTCGAGATTTCTACTGACACACCAAAAAAATTGAATAATATTAAAATAATTTAAATATGTTAATGTAATGTTATTGTTTTTATATTTTCAAATTTTGATGGAATTGTAAGAATTTAATGTATACTGTGTACATCTTTTTAAATAAATATGTATTTAAAATATATTTTTAAAATATGCAATAATATTTCTCTTTGTTCATTTAAATTTTTAATAAAGTTTAAAAAACTTTTAAAACTGCGTAATAAACAGTTTATATAGTCAACTGTCTTGTTAATTGACTGAGGCGCTTCAAAAACAGTTGACAATCTACTTATCTAGTTAACTTATTGATTAAGTTAATAACGTTTTATACATCTGACCCTAAAATTTATTTGGAATTATAAAAGTCAATGAAAAGATTATAATGTCAACATATTAAAAAAATCTTACACAACTGATTATATTAAAATGAAAAGGCTTTAGGATATAGTTCTGTATTGCAGCTTTTTACCACTTTAACTATCAATTATTTTTTACTTGACTATCTCACATTATCTCACACTATCTGATAACAAAAATAATTAGGTTAGAAATATAAAATTTGTCGTCAGAGTATTATCGTACCCTGCTATTTTATATGGTACAAAGAGTATGCTCCTAGAGCTTACTCTCAGAATATTGAAACAGATTAGAGTTTATACAGGAGTACTACTCAAAATATTTTGAACGAATTAGAGTATACTCTGTACATTACAGTATGGTTTTGGAATGCACCCCCAAAGTCAATGAAACATTTCTTTAAATGAAATTTGAAATTACTTTCAAATTTTATGCTGCTAATATGCTTTGGTAAATTCAGTGAAATAATTGAATTAAAAAATTGTATTGAAACTAATTAAAATATTTTGCAATCGATTATTAATAAAAATAAATATTAATAGAGAACTTAAACCTAAAGCCGTTTTATTTTAATATAATAAGTTCCGAAAGATTTTTTACTACATTATTAATTATAAATTTTTTTTTCAATATTTATGTACACATATAAAAAATAAATAAAATTTAAAAACACAAACTCAATGATAAAACAGAGCATTGTTAACATACTATAAGTAAATTGTAAAAAGAATTTACCGGATAAAGCTGGATCATATGGGTTTGTCAGCTAAGTGCTAAGAAAACGCAGAGAATTTTTACGTAGGTATGTGTTATACAATTAAGTACATTTATTCTTGCATAATGCCATATTCTCGTGGCTTAGAATAGAGTAATTTATAATCTAAGAAAATCGGCATATTTTGTTCTGAATTTCCAAACATAAAAATATTTGCAAAATTTTCACGATAAACTGCATTATTCATTATGATAAGTAAATAATAGCTACTCGGTATTTTGTTTCAAAACATATTTTATTTCGGTGACTAGTTTCGCAATGCAATAGCTTCGTCAGACCAACATTAACTTAAACTAGATATTTACAATATTTATATATTATTTCAGATATTTGTTGTTGGGTGGGGTGGTTGTTTACAAATTTTCTAAAAAGGTAAAGAGGGGTGAGGTATATAGGTTGGTTTGGTTATTTAGTGTCTGCAATAAAAACCAGCAGACACTAAATGACCAAACCTACCTATATACCTCACCCCTCTTAACCTTCTTAGAAAATTTGTAAACACCCACTCCAACCAACAACAAATACATCATATATATATATATATATATATATATATATATATATATATTTGCATTTTTTTTGGGTTAAATATCTACAAATTATTCAAATTAATAAAATATATTAATTTAAAATTATATTAAAATAAAACTGCTTTAGGATAAAATTTCGTATAAAAATTTATTTTTAATTAATGGTAGCCAAATTTTATTTAACTAAGTGCTTTTACAGTGATTGATTTCATTTTTTTTTAAATTCCTGTTGCTTTTCTTATCAATTTGCTCTTAATATTAATTGGTCTTGCAATTATTATAGTATCTTTGAATTTTACATCATGAAGATATTCTAACGCGCATGTTGAGCAATTTATTCAGATATGTCTGCTATTGCTCAACATGCGTTAGAATATCTTCATTATGCCAAATTCCGAAATACTGTAATTATTGCAAAACCAATCAATATTAACAACAGATCTGTACCAACTAGGTACTGATTTAAATAAAATTTGGCTTCTATTAGTTAAATATTTATAAATTTTATGATCTAGTTACTGTTGTATTTTGTTACCTAGTAGCTGGTTTCTATATGTTCCGTTTATTTACTATAAACGTTATTTGTATCATTTTTCCTGATGAAGACTTACGTTAAGTTTCATCGAAGCGTTAATTTTAAATAAATACTAATATAAAACTTTAACCTAAAGCAGTTGTATTGAAAATTTGTTTACAATATAACTGCACAATACGTATATGTACTTGGGTGGATTATAGTTGAAGAATAGCTGCGATCACCGGACAGCCGAATAAATGCCAAAATACACGTTGTTTTGTTAGAAATCTAAACATAGGCATAACTGGCTAAGCTAGAATTTAATAATGTATTTTCTGATCCTTTAAGTATATAATTGAAAAAAAATATGCATCATATGGAAAAAATTTAAATATGTGTTAATTAAAAATTATTATCGCGTTTGAGTATATACAATGCTATTTTGATACCTATATGGTACCCAGTAAATATTGGGTTTGGCTGCAAAATCACGAAAGAAAATTGACTGATGCGCAAATTAGATTTTTGCATGTGATATGTTTTGTGATTTGGTTGAATCGAATACGAAATATGATGAGTGTCAAATTGAAAAAGTTATGTTAATTAAAAAATTAATTAATTAATATTGGGTGTTTGTTTAAAAATTAAAAATTCAGTAGCCGGAAGTTAATGCCATTTCTAGTACTTATAGGTCAAATTAAAGAATTATAAAAATTAATTTTGTAAAAATTTAAAAAAATTCAAACGTATTTTTGGATTCAACACAAATTTTAGGTTAAAATTTTTTAAAATATTTTTTTAAATATAATTTCTAATTTCTTTGAGAAATGTATGTTTTTATACAATACGATTAAAATTCTGTATTAATATTTATTAATAATTGACGTACTCAACCTAAGTTTTCATGAGGAAAATGGATGCAAATGATATTTACAGTATATGTTAAGATTTAAACACTCGGTGACGACGTTATAAAGATTTAATAAATTAAATATTTACAGTAATTAAAAAGAATACAAAAACAAGGTACTAGATAACAAAATAAATAACTATATTATAAAAATTTATAAATTCGTTTAATAAAAGAAAGCCAAATTTTATTTAAATCAGTTTCTTTATAAATTTCTATTGTTTCTCTTATCAATCTACTGTTTGTATTGATCGATCTTGCAATTATTACAGTATCTTCGAGTTTTACATCATGAATATATTGTAACACACGTTGTGCAATAGCAAATTTATCTGGATGGATTCAACGTGGTGATTTCTTATATTATTAATTTGTTTATTAATTTATAAAGAAAAAGATAACATCAATAAGTGACAATTATGCATGGACTGAAATAAAATTTGGCTTCTATTAATTAAAAATTTATAAATATTATCTAGTTACATATTTTGTTAACCTAATAACTTTTTCTCTGATCTGTTTATTTACTGTAAATATCAATTGTATCTGTTTTCTTAATGAAGATGTACGTTGAATACGTAGAGTATGTCAATTATTAATAAATATTAATACAAAACTTAAACCTAAAGCCGTTCCTATTTAATAAAATAAATTATTACTATTTTTGTTGATCACATAACCATTTTTGGACTAGATATATTTATCCTAAAAATTTCATTAAAATTGGTTGCATCGTCTAGGAGGAGTTGCGATCACAAAATTTTGACTGACGACCGAGCGAGCTGACGACTCACATACATACACCCACATAAACTAAGTTCGGATTTGTCATCTAGGAATTATATGAATGATTTCTATATAATTTTTTTTTAATGTTACAGGTATTGAACCAAACACTATACCACTTTTCCAGTCAAAGTGGTTAAAAACATATTTTATTAAATTTTTTTTAGATACATTGCATACATTTAATTCTTAAAAAAACACATTGTATAGAATAATTTTTTAAAACACATTGCACATAATTTTCTTTGACACATCGTATATAATTGCTTCGTATACTCCGTAAAATAATACGTAAAAATATGTTACTTGAATATAAATAGATTGCCGAAAATTATCTCATTAAATAAAGATATAAATAGTAATAAATAAATAAATAATGTTTTTTCGCCAAAATATTAGATTCTGTCTTCTGAAAAATGCAATATCAATAAATGATGAAAATACGCCACTCTATATCAAATGCCCGCAGTAAAATCGATTTATCCAATAGGTAGTGATTAGGAGTGGGGGAGATACGTTAAGCTACAGTTTAGTGATACGCCAATATAATTTATTTGCCATTTTCTACCTTAAGAAATACTGCCTAATTCAATTTTGAATGGCAAAAGGTCGTAACGACAGAAGACAAATATCGGCACAGCCAATAATTAAAAAAATTCTTAAAAAGAAACACTTAATATTTACAAGAAATTAACTTTCCCCCGCAGATTTTTAATTGCACAGATATTGTTAATTTAAAATTGGAGATTTCGGACTTAGGCATAATGCAATATGCTCAAACTCGAATAATTATGCTCAAACTCGAAAATTAATTTTATTATCGGAAACATATTAAATTATAATATTATAATAATTGTGTTCCATTTTTATTACACATTATTAAATTAGTATTAGATTATGCAGACGGGCAACTTTTATTTCATCCATATTTATGCTACCTCTCATACACATTTATTTATTTTTACAGTTTTGAAACATTCGCTCACAAAAAATACTATTAATAATATCTATCACTCTAAAACAATTATATAATTTTACCTAGTAACCATGAGACACTATGTGTGATGCCCAATATTTCTAGGTATATAATTACTCAACTGTTGTTAATTTTAAACATAATTGATTAAAAATACAATAACATTAGAACTATATGACAAACATTATGTATTATAATATAAACAACAAGATGAAAAAAGCACATATGTAATATTAGAGGGTTTTAGTAAAGTTTCTCTTAATAAATTTACAAAACTTCAATAACTTTATTGTCAGGAATTTTCCATAAATAGATAAAATTTGTTTAGATATATAATACTGTTGTTAGTATAATTACATACATTTCCAAATTTACATAAAGGATGTGTTTTGAAATAAATAAATTACATTTAAAATATTTTACTAGTATTATTATACAAAATATGTACTTATCGTTAGTCTTATTATTTTTAACAAATTATTGCAGATATTAATATGCGAGCTGCAATTTTAGATAATTTAAGAAGTCATACCAACAATATGTAATTTTTCATTAAGTATATATGTCATGCAATTTTCAGAAAGTAATCAATTTTATATACTTATTAATTCATTTTTATTTTCTTTATATTGAATTTATTATGAATTATTTAAAAATTACAGAATTTTGAAGTAAAAATAAAAAATATTTATAGTAAAATAAAATTATAGAATATTTATAGTAAAATTTTACTATTATATTTCGGTAATTTCGCTATTTGTTTTACAGTTCTTCATCCATCAAATTGACTTGCATCTGATCCCATCTAGTTACTAGTGATGAGGGCATAATCGAATGATTTTATTAATTGAATGATCGCTATTCGAATGATGATATCCTAATCGAATAATCATTCAAATGACACGCTAGGAATGAATATATGTAGTAGTACAATTAGAACGAATGATTGTACTTATCTGTCACGTGATATTTGATTTGTAATCGCTCGATATTATATCACAATATGCAAAATATTTTTATGCATTTTTTTATAAATAACAAAAATATTTTAAATTTCTGTTTTATGTTAAATAAATAATTTCATTGTATTTATTACATAAAATAAAATGTATTAATATAACTGGGCTACAACAAAAAATAACCTTACTAAAAATTACAGGTATTTAACACTAAATACACATTTACTTTTACTATTACTTCTCAAATTATATAAGAAATTAAAATTAAATCTAATTAAAATATTATTAATAAGTTAGATATGCTGGAGCATTTTTTCTTCTGTCCCCCACTTTAAGTGCATCTGTCAGAGTCAAACTTGATTAGGTTGACTGACACTGATTCCGAGTAATTAAAAAAATTTTAACCATAAAGTTGTTTTTCAATTTTATAATCTATTAATTTTCGTATATTTTTATATAACTCTACCACTTTTCTGTTTCTTCATCAATCGAGTGATTTCAATTTTAATTCGAATGATTTGTAATTTAAATTAGATGTGTATCTCGAATGATTTTCATAATCAAATAATCGATTATTTTTTATTGGAATTATTTTATCGCTAATTCAGACATTCTAGCTTTTATGCATCTGTTCCGGAGAGAAAATGATATTTTGGTATGAGAAAACAAGGAAAAAACCCATATAACATTTTCTAATCAATATTTACTGATGCCTCAAGAACATTTTCATTATTTTTCCAAAATAGGCAGAAAACAACAAAAAATTACGTTTTTTAAAAACTTTATTGCGTTTGAGTCACCAGTAAATAGTGATTAAAAATTGTCATATGTGTTTGTTTCTCTTATTTTCTCATACCAAAAAATCATATTCTGCCCGGTAATACATATATACTGGGTGTCCCATTTTAATCCGCCACTTGCAATAACTTTAAAATCGTGCATTGGACAAAAAAATATTCCGAATAAAAAGTAAATGGTTTTGAGGGGGACATCTGATGCAGAGACCCTTGCTCCTTTTGGACTCCCTGGAGGACGGGAACGGGGGGCAACTTTGAAATCTTAAATGGAATTCCCTATTATTTATTGCAGATTCGGATAGACCATTAAAAAGTATGTAAATTTTTTTTGGGATTTTTTTTATCTTTGATAAATGGCGCTGCAAACAGCATTTTTTTTCTCAGTTTATCTGTCTTCAATATGAAAAAAAAGTGTAACTAAGTACGATATTCAAATTTTTTTTAGTTTTGTGGATGGAGGGGGGAGGGCAAGGGTCACTGCATCAGATATTTCTCTCGAAACCATTAACTTTAAGTTAATGGTTTTGAGGGGGATAACTTTAAGTTAATGGTTTCGAGGAGATATTTGATTCAGTAACCTTTGCCCCCCCCCCTTTTTCCAAAGAACTAAAAAGAACTTGAATATCGTACTTAGTTACAACTTTTTTTTCAAATTGAAGACTGATAAACTGAGAAAAAAAATGCTGTTTGCAGCGCCATCTATCAAAAATAAAAAAAGTCTCAAAATAAAATTTACATACTTTTTAATGGTCTATCCGAACCTGCAATAAAAAATAGGGGGTTCCGTTTAAGATTTCAAAGTTGCCCCCCGTTCCCGCCCTCCAGGGGGTCCAAAAGGAGCAAGCGTCTCTGCATCAGATGTCCCCCTCGAAACCATTTACTTTTTATCTGGAACATTTTTTGTCCGATGCACGATTTTAAAGTTATTGCAAGAGGCGGATTAAAATGGGACACCCAGTATATATATATACACATTGTCACCTTGAATTTCGTATATTATTTAATAAAATTTACCTGTCGACTATTTTCTAAATTTATGAAAATATTTAATTTTAATAATTTATTATTTTCCTTAAAAAAAAAGTAATTGCCATTTGTAAAAAATAACCTTGAATAGCAGTTCTCCTTCTATGCGTAAAAAATAATAATCAAAAAATATAATAATTTATTCTCGAATTTTCACAGTTAGTTTAAAACTTCTTCTCTGTGCAGAACGTAGTACGTATAGTTGTTTCTACATTTTATTTGTTTATTATTAAAGTTATTGTGTAAATATGGCAAATTTATCAAATTAGTAAGTACATATTTTTACTCATATATATATATATATATATATATATATATATATATATATATATATATATATATATACCGGGTGTTCGTTCGTCAAGTTCGTATGGGCGTTTAACATGTAATTTCGATAAATTGCGATATACTACTTTCTCGAGTAAAATTCGAAGAAATACTTAGAATACTTTTCGATAGGACATAAAAGGTTCTATTAGTTGGTTTTAGTTTTAATTTGCTAGCATGTGCCGTTTGGGCGCTAGAATTTTTTTTAGATTTTTTGGTTTTTATTTTTTTCTCAAAAACTATGAGGTGTAGGAAAATAAGCATGACATGGAAAAATGCGAAATATTGGTTACGATAATTGAGTGAAAAAAATATTATTTTACGATGCAACGTTTAGTAGAAAAAAAATTAAAAACTGAATTTTTGAAAATTTGAAAATTTGGATTTATTCAAAATAAGTTTTTTTTTCAAAATTTGCTCAAAAAAATCTGAAAAAATTTAGTAAAATAGAGAAAAAAATTAGCTACATAATAGCTAAGTAACTTTCTTCTCTAGCTCATTCTGGTTTGGCAGGAAAAATTATTGAATATTCTAAAATGTTTTTTTAAAATTTTCAATAATTTTTCCTGCAAAATCAGTATGAATTAGAGAAAAAAGTTACTTAGCTATTATGTAGCTAATTTTTTTCTCTATTTTATTGAATTTTTTCAGATTTTTTGAGAAAATTTTGAAAAAGTCTTATTTTGAGAAAATTCCGTCAAATTTTCAAAAATTCAGTTTTTATTTTTTTTTCTACTAAACGATGTTATTGAGTGATGTTATTCTTTTTTTACAAATATTTATTGCTTGTCTTATCAATCTGCTGCTAATATTGATTGGTCTAACAATTATTAAAATATTCTATTTTTCAAATAATTGTTTTGCTACTGTAATAGTTTCTTGAACAATAAATATTAGCAGTAGATTGATATAAAAAAAGCAATAAATAATAAGAAGTGAGTTTGTGCCACATCATTTTAGGTTCATGGCGTAATTATGTATGTAGGTATATATGTATGATTATAAAAGTGTACATCTGCCGACAATATTATAGTAAACCTGGTATAAGTGGTATTAAGCTAATGTGTTAAATTATTCTTATAAAAAATTCGATAAATGACGTTTTTTTGTGCGCCACGAGTTTTGCTTGCTGTGACTGACGTCATGTTGTTTTTCGAACAGTGTGGTAGTGATATGTGTTTTTGTGCCGTCAATAACAATAGTAAATTTATCGACGTATGCAACGTTGCCGTATGTTATGTTTACATTTTGATATTGAATTGAATCGGAAATTTCGAAACGAATTTATCTGTGAAAAATATATTAATGAAGGAAATGCAAAACAAAAACTGATTCTAAACCATTGTATAGTAAAAATTATTTTCCTTAGACTATAATTGGTTGTCACAATAGTCAGTAAGACATAAAACTAACAAGATTTGAAGTTTATGGGTAAAACCATATACAGGGTGTAACAGAATAACTATTCCTAATTTTTACTGGAGTATCCTGGGCTCAGAATATGAAGATTTAATGCAAATCACTGAGATAAAATGTGGCTCTTTACTGAGCTACAGGGTGTTTTATATAAAAATTTAAAAACGATTTTTGCCCAGTACTTTAAAACTATTTGACGTATCCTTATCATACTTGGCAGGAAATGTAGGTACCGTACACCATACTAAATTATGTTAAATAAAAGTTTCTGGCTACTGCCAGTGGCGTACAACAGGGGCAAGTGAGAGGTTGATCCTTCCTAAATTCTACGCCACTGGCGGAATTGTCATTTTAGCACAATTTTTCGATTCTCCAATACTTGCTGTGTAAAAAACATACTCTTCCTTTGTAACGATAAAGTCACTGTTTTTCGAGATATTTAAAGTTAAACATAAGCTGCACCCTTGGGATTTTTTCAAAATTTGCTCAAAAAAATCTGAAAAAATTCAGTAAAATAGAGAAAAAAATTAGCTACATAATAACTAAGTAACTTTTTCTTTAACTCATTCTGGTTTGGCTGAAAAAATTATTGAAAATTAATATTTTTTGCATTTTATTTTTTTTATTTTCAATAATTTTTACAGCCAAATCAGAATGAGTTAGAGAAAAAAGTTACTTAGTTATTATGTAGCTAATTTTTTTTTCTATTTTACTGAATTTTTTCAGATTTTTTTGAGCAAATTTTGAAAAAATCCCAAGGGTGCAGCTTATGTTTAACTTTAAATATCTCGAAAAACAGTGACTTTATCGTTACAAAGGAAGAGTATGTTTTTTACACAGCAAGTATTGGAGAATCGAAAAATTGTGCTAAAATGACAATTCCGCCAGTGGCGTAGAATTTAGGAAGAATCAACCTCTCACTTGCCCTTGTTGTACGCCACTGGCAGTAACCAGAAACTTTTATTTAACATAATTTAGTATGGTGTACGGTACCTACATTTCCTGCCAAGTATGATAAGGATACGTCAAATAGTTTTAAAGTACTGGGCAAAAATCGTTTTTAAATTTTTATATAAAACACCCTGTAGCTCAGTAAGGAGCCACATTTTATCTCAGTGATTTGCATTATATCTTCATATTCTGAGCCCAGGATACTCCAGTTAAAATTAGGAATAGTTATTCTGTTACACCCTGTATAGACCACTTTGACATTTTTCAGAAAGTTGGGAACACTGTATTTTAATAAAATTATAATTTATATGGGCACCAGGAAAAACTTTTCTGAAAATTTGATCAAAATCGAATAAATAATGTAGCCACAAAAAATTTCAAAAAAATGTTGTCATTTGTTTCTTAAAAAGTTGGCAACACTGTATTTTGTTAAAATTACATAATGGATGTAGGCACTAAAAGAATCTTCTATGAAAATTTTATTAAAATCGGTTTAATAACATGGTTATAATAAATTTTTAAAAATTTTAGTAATTTTTTTCTCGGAAAGTCGGCAACACTGAATTTTGTTACAATTATGTAAATTATATGAATACTAGGAGAATCTTTTGTAAAAATTTGAGTAAAATCGGTTGAACAACATGGACATATACTCGTATAATAAATTTTTAAAAATTTTAGTCATTTTTTCTCGGAAAATTGGCAACACTGGATATTAGTAAAATTATATAATTAATGGGAGCATTAGGGAAATATTTTTTGAAAATTTGATCAAAATCGGAGAGAACTATAAAAAAAAATTAAAAAAAAGGTTAACCGGGGGCTAAATAATAAGAATAAATAATATAAATTACATTACAGTAAATAACAGATCATAGAAACAAGTTACTAGATAACAAATAAGTAACTAAATCATAAAATTTATAGATTTTTAATTAATGGAAGCTAAATTTCATTTAAGTCAGTTCCCCTTTGCAGTGATTTATGTTATCTTTTTCTTTATAAATTTCTATTGCTTTTTTATATTAATCTGCTGCTCATATTTATTGTTCTAGAAATTATTACAGTAGCAAAAAAATTATTTGAAAAATTGAATATTTTAATAATTGTTAGACCAATCAATATTAGCAGCAGATTGATAAGACAAGCAACGAATATTTGTAAAAAAAGAATAACATCAATCATTGAGTGAAGGTACTGATTTAAATAAAATTTGGCTTCCATTAATTAAATATCTATAAATCGCATGATCTAGTTACTTGTTTATTGTTACCTAGTAACTTGTTTCTATGTTTTGTTTATTTACTGTAATGTCGTTTTGTATCATTTATCCTGATGAAGACGAACGTTGAGTTTTATCGAAACGTCAATTTTAAATGAATATTAACACAGATAAATATTTATTTAACCAATAGCAATTTATTTTACCACATTACATTGTTCAATATATTTGTAACAATGCAATGTAATAGATTTTATATCTCTGGATTGTTGTGTAACTAGAGTTAGATACAGCAACAGACGTATGAACAAATTATATTTACTTAAGTTAATTTCTTTAGTTAAAAATATATTTATATTTGCATTATTCTATTTTTATTACAACTTATTCATCATTAACACATATTATAATTACAATTTTACGTATGTACTGCATGTATATATATATACTTTCGTTTTTGATTTTGAATTTTTATAACTTTCATAATATTTTAAAGTATCTAAAGAGATATACACAATTTGTCCGGAGGCGAAAATAATATTTTACGAAATAAAATTGCAATTCTTCTTTAATATTATAATCAGTATGACACCAAGTTTATATTTTTATAAAGAGTAAACAACCTTGATTCAGCATCTTTTTTGTAATATTAAAATTATTACTTTAGAATAGAAAATAAATGAAGAGGGAAAAGAGAAACCTGTTAATAATTTATGCATAACAACTAAACATTTTACCATCAGTTTAGAATTTGAGTTTGACTAACTTGTGAATTGATTATTTTACTCGTGTAATAACTAATTTATTTTATCAACATGGATTTTTCTAATTTTCTAGTAAGGTAAGAATGTAACATACATACTTACTTACTTTAAGATCTTTAAACATAAGTGATGATATTTATTAGTCAAAATTATTGCATAGAAAAATTACAAATAGAATAAAATATTATATTTACTAGATTCAATAAATATATAGAAATATATAGATCACTTTGAGATTATTACATAAATGCTAAGAAATAGGAATTAAATTTTTACGTTTTTTCACAATTTCAAAAATTTGTTTTAAATCATATAAACAGTATGCTTAAAATAAATATAGAATATTTTTCTTGGAAAATCGACAACATTATGTAATAATTAAATTGTTAATTTTTTCAAGCATATATATATATATATATATATATATATTTAAAACTGTAACAATAGTAAACGCTTTGGGTATCTTTCGTGCAAATTTGATTAAAATCAGATAAATAATGTAGCCAAGCAATAATGAATTTTATTCTTGAAAAGTTGGCAACACTGTATTTTAATAAAATTATAATTTATGTGGGCACTAGGAGAAACTTTATAAATTTGATCAAACGCGGATAAATAATGTAGCCTCAAAATTTTTTAAAACTATTACTAATTTTTTTCTCGGAAATTTGGCAACACTGTATTTTGTTAAATCGCATAATTTTTGTAGGCACTAGACAAATTTATCCTAAAAATGTCATTAAAAGCAGTTGACCTGTCTAGGAAGAGTTGCGATTACAAAATTTTGATTGACGACCGAGCGAGCGCGCTGCGGACGCACATCCATACGCCCACATAAACTAAGTTTAGTTTCGTCTGAACTAGAGTTCTAAAATATCGGTTATTAATTAATATTAATACAGAAACACAAACTAAAGTCCTTTTGTTTTAATATAACAAGTTTTAAAAGATTTTTTATTATGTTAACATTAGTATAAAAATACGAATTTGCGCAATAATTGCACGTTTACATTGTATTGTTCTGCAAAATAAAACGTAATAAATTTTAAATTATTTAGCTAATGGAAAGGTGATACAGTCATTCCTAAGTCTAATATTAATTACGAAAATAAAACGACTTTAGGTTGCAGTTCTGTATTAATATTTATTAATAGTCGACGTATTTTACGTACTCAGCGTACGTCTTCATTCTGAAAAAAACAACATATAAACAACATTTACAGTAAATAAACAGAATATAAGAACAACTTACTATTTAACAAAATAAATAACTAGATAGTGTAATAATTGCAAGACCCATCAATATTAACAGCAAATTGATAAAAGAAGCACTAAAAATTTATAAAGAAAAGATAACATCAACCAGTGTCAACGTACGTCGAGATTTTTTACTATTTTATTAATTATTAAATTTATTTCTAAATATTTATGGCTAATAAATACGATTTAAAAACATAAACTCAATGATAAAATAGAGCAATTTAAATATATGCTATGAGTAAATTGTAAAACGAATTTACCGGATAAAACTGGAACATACTTCATATGAAAGTTTGTCAGCTGAGTGTTACAAAAAAAAAGTCAGAGAATAGTTACGTATGTGTTATACAAATAATTAATAACACTTACTTCTCTGCATAATGCCATATTCTAGTGGAGTAGACTGTAGTAATATATAATTTAAGAAATTCAGCATATTTTATTCTTTATTTCCAAGAATGAAAATATATGTGCAGAATTTCAACGATAAACTACACAGTATAAGTTATAGTACCATATGAACGAACACGGTCTTATTTTTGATTACCTATATCTATATGTATATAAAATGTATACTCAATTATATTATTTTATATTAAATTCGTATCGTATTAAAATTGTAATAATTATATTTTATTGTATTAATTGTGAAATTGTGTGTAAGTGAACATATGATTAATCAACTAATACATAGCTCTGACGCATCTTTATGGTTTTGTCATTACCAAACATTACAAACTATAGATTATATATTCTAAAACAATTGAGATTCATAAGTAAATATTCATAAGCTATCATCAGATACGATCTTTTGTATATCAACTAAGTAATTCTGTGTATTTTTTGAAATAAAGTTATTTTTTTTTATAAAGTTGATAATTACGTGTAATTAAATTTACATAATAACATGTACTTACTAACTAACACAAGACAACGAGACAAATAATATATTATTGAAGATAT
Source organism: Clivina fossor (assembly GCA_963966155.1). Classification (NCBI taxonomy): domain Eukaryota; kingdom Metazoa; phylum Arthropoda; class Insecta; order Coleoptera; family Carabidae; genus Clivina; species Clivina fossor. The sequence goes on from CAWYQG010000030.1 coordinate 1,305,720, forward strand.
TACAATAGTGAAAACAATTGTACCGAGTATTAGATATATTTCCATTTTTTTAGGTTAAATATCTGCAAATTATACAAATTGATAATTAGTATAATAAACAACTGAAAATAAAGCTGATTTAGGTTAAAGTCCTGTATTAATATTTATTTATAATCAACATACTCAACGTCCGTCGCATGTTGTGCAATAGCAGATTTATCCGAATGGATTCTACGTGTTGACCTCTTATATTATTAATTTATAAAGAAAAAGATAACATCAACCTGTGTCAATTATGCACGGATTGAAATAAAAAATTTATAAATTTCTTTATCTAGTAACATATTTTGTTAACCTAGTAGCTTTTTTCTATGTTTTGTTTATTTACTGTAAATGTCATTTGTATCTTTTTTTCTGAAGAAGATACGTTGAGTACGTAGAGTATGTGATTATTAATAAATATTAATATACACCTACAACTTGAAGCTGTTTCATTTTATTAAATTAATTTTTTACTTTTTTATTGATTACAATTTTCAGTTATTTTACAAATTAATAAAAGATTATTGAAAATAAAATATAAACAATATTATACTTGGAAAAAAAAATATTAATAATTAATTTAAATTATAATTTATAAATAATTGTAAAAAAATAACGGTGTAATATTAAATTTAAGAAATGACTTGACTTGACCAGTTAACCCTCCTGACGATTCAATCGAATTTAATGAAATTTTCAGAACAGGTTAACATGCGGCTTAATTTATTTTTCAGTTCTGTATAATAACTAAATAATTTTCTTATGTTCAAGCTTTATCGCCATAGATTATTATATATCCACAGAGCTACCCTACCCTGTTGATAATCTTAAATATTTTAACTGAATATTATTTAGAACTATTTCGTTAATAGTACCTATATGTTTCAGAGAAAGTATCATCTTCAATATAATAAATTTCATTGTAACTGAGGTTTTAATACATTCTAGAAAAAAATTATGTAATTTTACCTACAAATCCTAAGACACTGTGATGTGATATCATAGATGTCCAGTATTTGTAGGTTATAATTATAATTGTAATTAACTGCTGTAAATAGATTTACATAATTATTTAAAAATTATTTATTAGAACTATTACAAACATTATACGTAATAATGATATTACCAACGGAATGGAAAAATACATACGTATGTAATATTGCAGCATTTTTTTAGTAAAGTTTCTTTTAGTAACAGAACTTCAGTAAATAAAAATAATATTATAAAAAATCCCAAAACCAAACTTAAATTAAATATTATAATATTATTTTTATTTAAATTTTGTCACAGTAGATCATTTTCTAATCTTTTAGAACTTCAGTAGATTTGTTGTCGGGCATTTTCCATAAATTTATAAAAAGGATACATTTTGAAATAAAAAAAACTACACTTAAAATATTTCATTAGTATTATTACACAAAATATATACCAAGTCTCATAATTTTAATGAATTATTATAGATATTATTATACAAGCTGAAATTTTACGTAATTTAAGAAGTTATACCAACAATGTGAAATGCAGTATGTGATGCAATTTGCAAAAAGTAAACAATTTTACATACTTATTAAGAAATTTTTGACTTATTTTATGTGATTATTATGAATTACGTAAAAACAACAGAATTATTCTAAGTAAATTATTGTTAAGATGCAACCTATCTATTTTTGTAATTTTATCAATTTATCAATAATATTATATATCTCAAATACAATTCTCCTAATTCAGTTAGATTAAAAAATATTTTTTTTTGCGTATTTCAGTAAATCTTCAAGTTTTAATTAATAGTACATTTTGAAATATATATTTTTATTTAAATAGTCAATATAGTTAGTACTGAGAGATAACCGATATAACTTATATCATTATTATTAAATATTTCAGAATCCAAATTCTATAATATTCTGCTGCCCGCAGTTAGTTCAATTTGTTCAAGACACGAAATTTTTTTAAATACGTTCTTGTTAACAGCCTAAGTTTTACAATTATATAATGGTATTCTTGATGTTATTGCAGAGACATCATAAATCACTAAAATAAATCACTGTTTAAAGTTATTTTTTCAGAGTTCTTTTTTTTTAGGATAATTTATAATATCGAGTATATTTATTTCTAAGACATATTGTATATTCATATATAGAAAATAGACAATATAGAAATTTAAAATAATATTGAATGCGCACCCCATAGAATGCGGCACGTAAATGTAAAATAATAGATTAAATATTTTTTAGATGTTTTATATATAATTTTTTTAGACACATTGTATATATGATTTGTAAATACATTTGTATATATATATATATATATATATATATATATATATATACAGGGTGTTTGCAATCAAGGTATTTTATTTTTAAGAGGTGATACTACAGGTCAAAACAAGGCGATTAACGCCAAAACACCTTAGTAAAAGTTTTCTAATAAACGAGATATTCATTTTTTTTTAAGTAAAATGGTAGCATATGGTATAATTTTTATTATCCAGCTCACAAAAAAAATTATTCTTCATAATAGTTTTGGATTTGCTTGAAACGAATAAAAATGTAAAAATATTCCAGGTTTTAAATACAGGGTGACTCGGATTTGCTGATTTGTGTTTCAACTTTTAGGTAAAATACCCTTATTTAAAAAATTTGAATAATTTTATTTGAATATTATGTTTAGAATTACAATTTAAGTTTACATACAAAAATTTGTGCCGATCGTCGATTGTTAAAACACCTTAGCAAAAGTTTTCAAATAAACGAGATATTAGATACTTTATTTAAATATTTTTATTAATGACACAAATCAAGATAAGTATTTTATTTTTAATGTAAGCTTAAATTGTAATTTTAAACATAATATAATCCTATTAATCAAATAAGGGTATTTTACCTAAAAGTTGAAACACAAATCAGCAAATCCGAGTCACCCTGTATTTAAAACCTGGAATATTTTTACATTTTTATTCGTTTCAAGCAAATCCAAAACTATTATGAAGAATAATTTTTTTTGTGAGCTGGATAATAAAAATTATACCATATGCTACCATTTTACTTAAAAAAAAATGAATATCTCGTTTATTAGAAAACTTTTACTAAGGTGTTTTGGCGTTAATCGCCTTGTTTTGACCTGTAGTATCACCCCTTAAAAATAAAATACCTTGATTGCAAACACCCTGTATATATATATATATATACAGTGTGTCCCAGGATTGATGTTACAAGAGGTGTAATGGACTAAAATTTTTTGAATTTCATTTCAAGATTCTGGAATTAAGCCCTGCTTGGCGTGAAACAAATTTTAAGAATTTTTTCGTTTTTTGAAAAACAAAATGGCCGTGACGGTGAAGCAAGAACTATTTTCTTTTCAGGTAAAGTACCCTTTTTGTTTAGGATACGACAAAATTTTATTAAGAAAAGTTGTTTATAATGACAAATCATGGCCGTATACCAAACTTCAGGACGATCTACCTACTTTCATTAAACTGTCTGTTTTAGATTGAACAAAATAAATTGTAGGTATCTATTAATTTATTAAAATTTTTATTTGTAGACCAATACTATTTGTTTCGTTCAATGGTCTACAAATAAAAAATTTAATAAATTAATAGATACCTACAATTTATTTTGTTCAATCTAAAACAGACAGTTTAATGAAAGTAGGTAGATCGTCCTGAAGTTTGGTATACGGCCATGATTTGTCATTATAAGCAACTTTTCTTAATAAAATTTTGTCGTATCCTAAACAAAAAGGGTACTTTACCTGAAAAGAAAATAGTTCTTGCTTCACCGTCACGGCCATTTTGTTTTTCAAAAAACGAAAAAATTCTTAAAATTCGTTTCACGCCAAGCAGGGCTTAATTCCAGAATCTTGAAATGAAATTCAAAAAATTTTAGTCCATTACACCTCTTGTAACATCAATCCTGGGACACACTGTATATATGTGAGATTTTGATACATATTGCATATATGATTTCGAGACACATTGCATATTCGTAAATAAAAAAAATATTCTATATAAAATTCTTAAGATACATTGCATATATATATATATATATATATATATATATATATATATATATATATACCGGGTGTCTACTTTTTTTTTGTTACATAGGGAATACAATGCTAAAATTTTCATTTGGTGATAAATTTTCCCCTAATTATTATAGAACAAAAGTACAAATACAAAAGTTGTTTAGAATTCAAAAATGCATCAAATGATGCCAAATTTATCAATATAGGATGTTCCGATCAAGAATTAGAAGCAAATTAAAATTTCCATTTTTGCGCTCTTTACATCAAAGTGCCATGGAAATTAAACAAATAATTTCATTTCTTCTGGAGTTTGAGTTTGACAGATCGTATTTATTTTATTGTTACGTTCTGTATTATTATCATTATTATTGAAAATAATGAATAAACTTAAGGTAAATGAAAAAGTTCAGTGCGTAAAATGGTATTTTACTGGAAATTCGATACGACGAGTAAGAGATTTATTCAGCGCTTTCTTTGAAAACCGTCCCATACCTTCCGCTATGACTATTCGTAGGATAATTAAACAATTCGAAGAAACTGGAAGTGTGTTAAAACGTTGTAAAAATTGTAGAAAAATCAACGCAGAAGATCAGGAGGAGAATTTAAATCAAAATGCAATTAAAGAAAATACATTGAATATACTTTTGTGTGTAACGGAAAACCCAAATGTTAGTGTGCGTCAACTTGGTGCTGAATTAAATTTGCATCCTTCAACAATACATAAGGTACTAAAAAATGAAAAATATCATTCTTATAAATATTCCACGCACCAAGAGATATTTGAAGCGGATAAAATGGCTAGAAGCGAATTTAGTAACATTATTATGGAAAAATCCAATTTAGACAGAAACTTCTTGAAATCTATTTGTTTTACTGACGAGTCTACGTTTACTTTACACGGCGAACCTAATACACAAAACTTTAGAATATGGAGCCAAACAAATCCTCATTTAATGGTAGCAACACGTACCCAATATCCAGAAAAAGTTAATGTATGGGCTGGAATTTTTGGCAGGTGTATAATTGGGCCATTTTTTATTGAAAATAATTTAAACAACGAAAAATATTTGGATATGTTGCAAAATCATATTGGTCCGCAGTTAGAAGAGTGTGCAACTCAAGATAATGTTGTCTGGTATCAACAAGACGGATGTCCGGCACATTACAGCTGCAACATTAAATTATATTTGGATCAATGTTTTCCAAATTCATGGATTGGTAGAGGTGGTCCAATTAATTGGCCAGCTAGATCGCCCGATTTAGCACCGTGCGATTTCTTTTTATGGCCATATTTGAAGGAGAAAATTTATAAACGACATATCAAAAATCTTGTTGATTTGAAAAATGCCATTGTTGAAGAGTGCAATAATATAACACAAACACAATTAAGCTCTGTACGTCACGAATTTTATAACAGATTAGGTTATTGTTTGGCAGTTAATGGCGATTTATTTGAACATTTAATTTAAATTGTTAGTTTCGTTTTTGTTCTCCTATATCTTGTATTCATGAATTTTTCTGTTTTATAGGTATATTGAATATTGTAATAAATAAAGAAAGTTTTACGGAGTTCAGCTATTTACTATTTATTAAACTCTTATCCGACGTTTCACTGCACAACTTACAGCATCCTCAGGGATAAGTTTAAATTATTATAATAAATATATTAGGCATAATGCCAGTCATCTAATTCAAATGTATTGTTTTTATAACTTGAAGTTAATAAATAAATTAAACAATTACTTAAAATTATAATGGAGACATTCACAATTTAAAACCACAGCTAGTACGTAGTGTACAGCCGAGTAAAATACCCTTTCATTGTAATAAATAATAAATACTTAATACTTTTTATACTTAATAGCTTTTCATTTACATTAAGTTTATTCATAAATACGATCTGTCAAACTCAAACTCCAGAAGAAATGAAATTATTTGTTTAATTTCCATGGCACTTTGATGTAAAGAGCGCAAAAATGGAAATTTTAATTTGCTTCTAATTCTTGATCGGAACATCCTATATTGATAAATTTGGCATCATTTGATGCATTTTTGAATTCTAAACAACTTTTGTATTTGTACTTTTGTTCTATAATAATTAGGGGAAAATTTATCACCAAATGAAAATTTTAGCATTGTATTCCCTATGTAACAAAAAAAAAGTAGACACCCGGTATATATATATACAGTGTGTCCCAGGATTGATGTTACAAGAGGTGTAATGGACTAAAATTTTTTGAATTTCATTTCAAGATTCTGGAATTAAGCCCTGCTTGGCGTGAAACGAATTTTAAGAATTTTTTCGTTTTTTGAAAAACAAAATGGCCGTGACGGTGAAGCAAGAACTATTTTCTTTTCAGGTAAAGTACCCTTTTTGTTTAGGATACGACAAAATTTTATTAAGAAAAGTTGTTTATAATGACAAATCATGGCCGTATACCAAACTTCAGGACGATCTACCTACTTTCATTAAACTGTCTGTTTTAGATTGAACAAAATAAATTGTAGGTATCTATTAATTTATTAAAATTTTTATTTGTAGACCATTGAACGAAACAAATAGTATTTACAACAAATTTAACTTACGAAGCTTAATAATATCATTGATGTGCAATAAATTTATTAAAAATTACTCAGCGTTATCTGCGAATTCGGAATTTACACCAAACGGCGTGAAATAAAGAAAATAACAATGGGAGGCCATGAAAAAACAATCGTTGAGTATAATCTCAAGTACTGTCAGATTGCAATTTGTAGTAACTGCCTTTAGTTCAAAGTATAATTACTGCTAGATTATGTTATCGTTACAACAGAGAATTTACGTTGTTCAGTGTTACGGGCTTGGACAAACTGCCCTAAGAGTAGTGGTGCAGCGGTTTAACGAGAAATTTCCCAACACCAATCTTACACGTATGACTGCCATGCGAATAGTTAAAAAATTTCTTGCAACTGGCAGCGTTGGTAACGTTAAGAAAGAAAGAAAGAAATATGACGAAAATGATACCGCAACTGTTCTTGCCCTTGATTCGGTGGATGAACATCCCAGACTATCATTAAGGGAACGTTCGCGTAATCTCGATATTAGTAAATCAGAACTGCAAAGAATTTATAAGTCGACCAATGTAAAGGCATTCAAACCAAAATTTGTGCACACTCTCGAAGAAGGTGATGAAGGCCGTAGATTATTATTTTGTCTTACCATCGGGGAGCAATGTCTTCAAGAACGAAATTTTTATAAAAACATTGTATTCTCAGACGAAGCAACTTTTACTGCCAATGGCGTTGTTTCCTCTCAAAATTGTCGCTACTGGTCTACAGAAAATCCAAACTTTCGGATCAACTGTAGAAGACAGTATTACCAAAAAGTGAATGTGTGGTGTGCTGTTTCATATCGTTTTGGAATAATTGGACCTTTCTTCATAGAAGGACGGTTAAATCAAAATGTTTATCTACAGCTACTTGAAAAGTTCAGGGAAGACTACTTAGACGACTTGCCGCTAACAGAAAGACAAGCAATGTATTTCCAGCAAGACGGATGCCCTGCACATTCGACAGCACGCGTAGCTGAGTGGCTAAATTCTTTGTTCTCAGAAAAGTGGATAGCTAGAAATGGTTCAATTGAGTGGCCTCCAAGGTCGCCCGACCTCACCATATTAGATTTCTTTTTATGGGGTCGCCTCAAACAACTGGTTTACTCTCAACCAATACAGTAGAGAAATCCTAAAAGAAAGGATAAGAAACGCAGTAACACAAATACACATAGAGGAAATTCGGAACAGTTTCATAGGATTCAGACGTCGCATAGAAAGATGTGCAGAAAATGATGGAGGTTGCTTTGAATAGTAATTTATTGCAGTACAATCTTGTGTTACGTTTTGTAAGTTAAATTTGTTGTAAATACTATTTGTTTCGTTCAATGGTCTACAAATAAAAATTTTAATAAATTAATAGATACCTACAATTTATTTTGTTCAATCTAAAACAGACAGTTTAATGAAAGTAGGTAGATCGTCCTGAAGTTTGGTATACGGCCATGATTTGTCATTATAAACAAATTTTCTTAATAAAATTTTGTCGTATCCTAAACAAAAAGGGTACTTTACCTGAAAAGAAAATAGTTCTTGCTTCACCGTCACGGCCATTTTGTTTTTCAAAAAACGAAAAAATTCTTAAAATTCGTTTCACGCCAAGCAGGGCTTAATTCCAGAATCTTGAAATGAAATTCAAAAAATTTTAGTCCATTACACCTCTTGTAACATCAATCCTGGGACACACTGTATATACATAATTTAAAAAAAATACATTGTATAGAATAGTTTTTAAAACATATTTCGCATATAATTGCTTCGTACATTCTGTAAAATAATACGTAAAAATACGTTACATGTATATAGAATGAGTAAAAAATAACATTAAAAAATATATAAATAGCAGTTAGCTTTGAAAAAAATGAATAATGCTTTTACCTGCGAAATATTGGATTTTGTTTTTTGAACAAAATCAAAATCAAATGAAAATGATGAAAGTACGCCTCTCTACATCATAATCCCGCAGCAAAATCTATTTATCCAATAGCGATTAGTGAAGGGATACGGTTAGCTATGTATAGTTTAGTGATTCGCAATACATAATATTATATTTGCTACTTTCTACCTTAAAACAAATACTGCCTAATTCAATTTCAAATGACGAAGGTTTGTAACGAAAAAATACAAATACCGGCACAACTAATAATTAAGAAATTTCAAAAAAAAAAAATACGCTTAATATTTACAAGGAAATTCGTTCTTTGCCAGAACAGATTTTTAATTGCACTGATATTGTTAATTTAAAATTAAAGATTTCGGACTTAGGCATAATGCAAACTTAAATATGACACATTTTCAAATAGTTTTTCTAATTAATTTTATTATCACAAACATGTTAAATTATAATTCTAACAATTATGTTCTATTTCTATTACACATTTTTTTAATTAATATTAGATCTTTGCGAATTTATTTTAACAAAAAAAATTAACTCTATAATAATATTAATTTGATTTGTTTTATAATTACAAGAATACTTTTCTTACTTAATACTGCAAATAAATTATAAATATAAATAACCTATATGCCAATTATAAATTTTTGATATAACAATTTAAAATTTAATGACAATATTTAATGTATTTTGATGAAAATAATGTTAAAATAAAACTGCTTGAGGCTAAAGTTCTGTAATATTTATTTATAATCGCCGTTTCGACAAAACTCAAAGTCTGTCTTCAACATAATGTAAAATTAGAAGATACTGTAATAATTGCTAGACCAATCAATATTAACAAAGCAGATTGATAAGACGAAGCAATAGAAATTTATAAAGAAACAAAGAACATCAATCACTGTGAAGTGGCACTGATTTATATAAAATGTGGTTCCCTTTAATTAAACAAATTTATAAATTTTTATGATCTATTTTTTTACCTAGTAACTAGTAACTTGACGTTGAGTTTGTCGAAACGTTTATTATAAATAAATATTAATATAGAAATTTATCATAAAGCAGTTTTAGTTTCTACTGTTTCAAATATATCATATACGTTTGTTTTTTCTCGTAGACTATTTTATATCAATATCGAATAACGCATTACGTGTGCACACTTGCGATAGAAATAATAGATATTTAGTTGCGCATATAATAATAAAGTCTCTAAAATAAAAATAGACTAAATAATTTTATTTAAAATTTTACATTTTCTAAATTATACATAAGATTGTGGCGCAAACTCTTTTCATTTAAATAGAATTTAGTTTTCGGTTAACATTTCTATGCAGATGGGCAACTGTAATTTCATCCATATTTATACTACCTTTCATATACATTTATTAATTTTTACAATCTGGAAACATTCGCTCACGCAAAATACTCTCAATCGTATTTATCACTCTAAAAAATATATCTAATTTTACCTAGAAACAATGAGACATTATGATGCCTAGCATTTCTAGGTATAAAATTAATCAAATGCTGTTAATTTTAAACATAATTGATAAAACATACAATAACATTAGAACTATATTACAAAAAATATATAATATGATATTAACAACAAGATGAAAAAGTACATATGTAATATTACAAGTTTTTAGTAAAGTTTCTTTTAGTAAATTTACAGTAAATACGTCAATAAATTTGTTGTTAAGAATTTTTCATAAATAGAAAAAATTTGTTTAAATATATAATATTGTTGTTGGTATAATTTTGAAATAAATAAAGTACATTTAAAATATTTTATTAGTATTATTATACAAAATATGTACTTATCGTCAGTCTTAATATTTTTAATAAATTATTGTAGATATTAATATGTAGGCTGTAATTTTACATAATTTAAGAAGTCATACCAACCATATGAAATTTTACATTAAGTATGTGATGCAATTTGGAGAAAATAAGCAATTTTAACAGTACAATAGGCCACTAGGCCGCAGTACTCTGGGACTCAATGACACCAACCTTTCGAATAGAATCAATTTTACATATTTATTATTTCATTTTTATTTACTTTATATTATATTATTATATTGTATATATATATATATATATATATATATATATATATATATATATATATATATATATATAATTATTATTATATATTATTATGAATTTTGAGTTGAAATTAAAAAATATTTATAGTAAAATAAAATTACAGAATATTTTGAGTAAAATTTTCCTATTATTTTTCTGTAATTTCGCTATTATTATTTTTTACAGTGCACTACTTCTTTATACATCAAAATAATTTGCATCCGATTTTAATAATTGAATGATCGGTATTTGAATAATGATATAATAAGCGAAAGACACGATAGGAATGAATATAATGTTACTTCTAAAACGAACTATTTTATTAATCTGCCATGTGATATTATTTCGGTAATTGCTCGATGGTATATCACAATATACAAAATATTCTAATGCATTTTTTTTAATTTATATTATATGTTAAATAAATTAATATTTTAATTATATTTATTAAATAAAATAAAAAGTATTAATGTAACTCGGCTACAACAAAATAATCTTACTGAAAATTACAGATATTTAACATTAAATATATATATTATATTAAATATAAATTAATTATTAATTATTAATTAAATTAATATATTATATTAAATATATATATATATATATATATATATATATATATATATATATATATATATTTTTACTACTTTGACTGCAAGGAAAAAGTAGTATAGCGTTTGGTACGGTGTGTGTAACATTTTCAAAAAAAAAAAAAATTGTATAGAAATCCTTCATATAGCCTGTAGATGACGAATCTGAACTTAGTTTATGTGGGTGTATGGATGTGCGTCGTCAGCTCGCTCGCTCGGTCCTCAGACAAAATTTTGTGGCCGCAACTCCTCCTAGACGGTTCAACCGATTTTAATGAAATTTTTAGGATAAATTTGTCTAGTGCCCAGGATGGTCATGTGGTTTCGGTTTTTTCCAGTGATGCCAACTTTCCGAGAAAAAAATTACTAAAGTTTTTAAAAATTCATATTGGCTACATTATTTATCCGATTTTGATCAAATTTTCAGAAAAGATTTCCCTAATGCTCCCATTAATTACATAATTTTATTAATATTCAGTGTTGCCAACTTTCCGAGAAAAAAATTACTAAAGTTTATTATGGCCATGTTATTCAACCGATTTCACTCAAATTTTCACAAAAGATTTTCCTAGTATTCATATAATTTATGTAATTTTAACAAAATACAGAGTTGCCAACTTTCCGAGAAAAAAAATAGTAAAATTTTTAAAAATTTATTATGACCATATTATTTAACCGATTTTAATCAAATTTTCATAAAAGTTTTTTCTAGTGCCTAAATAAATTATGCAATTTTAACAAAATACAGTGTTGCCAACTTATCTAGAAAAAAATCACAAAATTTTTAAAAAATTTATTGTGGCTACATTATTTATTCGATTTTGATCAAATTTTCAGAAAAGTATCTCCTAGTGCCCACATAAATTATAATATGATTAAAATACAGTGTTGCCAACTTTCCGAGAAATGTCAAAGTAGTCTATATATGGGTTTACCCATATACTTCTAATCTTGTTATTATTACTTTTTTGTCGTACATAGGAAATTAAAGTTAAATCTAATTATTAATAAGTTAGCAATGTTGGGTCACCTTTTTTTTCTTCTCTCTCCCACTTTAAGTGCTTTTATCAAAGTCAAACATAGTTATTTGCTACTTGATTAGGTTGATTGGCTTTGATTTAGAGTAATTAAACAAATTTTAGCCATAAAGTTTGTCTTTCAATTTTATGATATATTTTCGTATATTTTTATGGAAATCTGCCACTTTTCTGTTTGTTCATCATTCTAATGATTTCAATTTTAATTCGAATGATTTGCAATTTATTTTGAGATATCTTGAATGATTTTCATAATCGATTGATCAATTGTTTTCTTTTCGAATTATCCCATCGCTTAATTCAGACATTCTAGTTCTTATGCATCATTTTAGAGCAGAAAATGAGTTTTTGGTATGACAAAACAAGAAAAAATCGCATATAACATTTTTTGATCAATATTTACTGGTACCTCAAAAATATTGTCATTATTTTTCCAAAATAGACAAAAAGTAGCAAAAAATTACGTGTTTTAAAAAATTTATTGCGTTTGAGGCACCAGTAAATAGTGAATAAAATATGTCATATGTGTTTTTTCTTATTTTCTTATACCAAAAGATTATTTTTTTCCACCTTGAATTCCGTCTATTATTTATTAAATTTTACCAATCGACTATTTTCTAAATTTACGAAAATATTTTTTTTAATAATTTATTATTTTCCTTAAACAAAATGTAGTTAACATTTGAAAAAATAGCCTTGAATAGCAGTTTTCCATCTATGCGTAAAAAATGATAATCAAAAAATATAATAATTTATTCTCGAAATTTCACAGTTAGTTTAAAACTTCTTCTCAGTGCAGAACGTAGTATGTAAAGTTGTTTCTACATTTTATTTGTTTATTATTAAAGTTATTGTGTGAAAATGGCAATTTTATTAAACAAGTAAGTACATATTTTTACTCATATATATATATATATATATATATATATATATATATATATATATATATATGATCAAGTAAGTACATATTTTTACTCATATATATATATATATATATATATATATATATATATATATATATATATATATATATGCATATACCGGGTGATCGTTCGTTAAGTTCGTATGGGCGTTTAACATGCAATTTCGATAATTTGCGATATACTACTTTCTCGAGTTAAATTCGGAGAAATACTTAGAATACTTTTTGATAGACAATAAAAAGTTCTATAATTTGGTTTTACTTTTAATTTGCTAGCATGTGCTGTTTGGACGATAGAATTTTTTTTTTATTTTTGGTTTTTTTTTTTTCAAAAAGTATGTGGTGTAGGAAAATAAGCATGATATGGAAAAATGCGGAATAATGAGTACTATAATTTAGTGAATAAATCATTATTCTAGGATGCATAGTTTAATAAAAAAAAACTGAATTTTTGAAAATCTCTTGCGAATTTTTCAAAATAAGACTTTTTTCAAAATTTGCTGAAAAAATCTGAAAAAATTCAGTAAAATAGAGAAAAAAATTAGCTACATAATAGCTAGGTAATTTTTTTTTTCAAACTCATGCTCGTTTGGCAGGAAAAATTATTAAAAATTCTAAAAAACATTTTAGAATTTTCCCCTTTGAGAGATTTTCAAAAATTCTGTTTTTAATTTTTTTCTACTAAACGATGTTTCCTAGAATAATGGTTTATTTACTAGATTATAGTACTCATTATTTCGCATTTTTCCATACCATACCTATTTTCCTACACCTCATAGTTTTTGAGAAAAAAAATAAAAACTAAAAAATCAAAAAAAAATTCTAACTAAAACTAAATTATAGAACTTTTTTATGCCCTATTAAAAAGTATTCTAAGTATTTCTCCAAATTTAACTCGAGAAAGTAGTATATCGCAATTTATCGAAATTACATGTTAAACGCCCATACGAACTTGACGAACGAACACCGGCTATATATTTAGTCAGTCAATTTCCAGTTTGATCCATATCATAAAATCTCACTGATTGATATGGAAACAATTAGAATTTATATATTTCCGAAACAATTAAAATTATAACATCCATGACAATTATTAAAATAAATAGAAAACAAACACAAATATTGCCAAAATTTAGAAATAACTCAATTTGACCTAAAATGGTCTTATGAATCAAGCAACAAATCGACTTACGATTTGTCAATTATATTATGTAAGTATGTGATTCTTTTTTGTTTCAATAATAAAAATTAGTGATGGGGAATAATTCGTATGAAAAATAATTAATAATTCGATTATGAAAATTATTTGAGATATCTTTCAAATTAAATTGCGTATCATTTGATTTAAAATTGAAATTATTCGAGCTGATGAACAAATAGAATAATGGCAGAGTTTCATAAAAAAAAAAACGAAAATAGATGATAAAATTGAAAGACAATATTATGGCTATTTCTTTTTTAATTATTCGGCATCACAGTCAGTCAAGCAAATCAAGTAGGAAATAACCATGTTTGACTGATAGACGTACTTAAAGTAGGGAGAAAAAAAAACAAATGGCAACATATACCACATAAATAATTTGATTTCATTTTATTTTCCAATATAACTAAGAAAGTAATAACAAAAGTATATGTACATAGTTAAATACATGTAACTTTAGTAAAGTTATTTTTGTTGTTCCCCGGTATCATATCATGATATCATTTAGAAGTTTTTATGGTAATGTAACTGACATCTAGTCTGTATTTTGTATGATGCGACTTATGTCACAAACGGAACTGTATGAATCAAATCAAATTTTCTGCGGTTAAATTAGGCCCATCACTGAGCTTTGTCACAGCGATTGCGTTATAAAATATTTAATCGCAGAAAAAAACTAAGGCGGTACCTATAAATTTTCATTATGTGCTGTAGTAACTTTTGTATAAAATACATTTATTTTCAGTAATTTTTTTCGTGATTTTCTACAATTACGTATTTCAAAAATTAAAAACGTAAAAATAAATCATTTTTTGCAAAAATAAATATCATATGAATTCGAAATAATAAAAAACTCATAAAATTAGTTTTAAATCACAATATTTGGTTGATCAGTAAATAAATAAATATTTATAAAATAAGTGTATAAATAAAATATATAAAAAAATCTAGTTACTAATATTATTAATATATTGTCACATATTTAAATACTTATAACACTACATTTTAGTAGATATTAAATTATAACACTCATAAAAAAAATTATACGCGGAGCATTCAAGGAAGTAAAATGAATAAACAGGTTTATTAATACTATTTAAAAATTGACATCAATAATATATATTTATTTAATATTTCAATTAAAATATGCAAAACACTGCAAATAAAATATATTTTTATTTGTCGTCACTATCACTTTCATCATTTAAATTTATAATAATTTTTTGCCGATTTTCTCAATATCATATAATTAGTGATAGAAATATTATGATGAAAATATATGTGATATTTAATATATGTATATAGGTATGTATATATGTCATTATAAAAAAAAATCCAGTAAAGCTAAAATCGAATTTTTTTTATTGAAAAAACATCAGAAATAATGTTTTTAGAATGTGTTTAAGGAATAACATGTTCTTTGTTAAAACATGCTATAAACATTATTTCTGATGTTTTTTCCATGTAAAATTATAGATTTTATTCGTCTGGAAATTTTTTCCATAAGGCCACCCTAATATATATATATATATATATATATATATATATATATATATATATATATATATATATATATATATATATATTGTGCCGGAGAAAATCGGATGTTAAATATTTCAAAGTACTTACCGTACACACCTGAAACAAATTGGGGGTGCCTCGGCCCGCGATGGGGTTGTGGGAGAGCTGGGATGGGTAGGTTCGTTCTTAAAGATTGTTGGAAATCGAATTCAAGTTAAATTTTAACAATTATGTTGTAAAAGAAAAAAATAAATTATGGTGGGCGCCAGCTAGATTGAATCAAAGGGGTGGAAGCGAATCTAACAACTACTTCTAAAAAGGAAGGAAGGAATCTTAGAAAATTTACATAAATCTAATTAATGAAATTTAATGTAACTAATTATGCAACACAAATAATTATGAATTATAAAAATTATAACAAAATAAATAATTAAAGATTTTTCTAATTAATAAAATTTAATGTAACTTATTATGCAACACAAATAATTATGACTTATAAAAATTATAACAAAATAAATAATTAAAGATTATTGAAGCTAACGTACAATAAAATACTAAAGGCATCAAATAGCAGACATACAAAATTAATGATGCTAATTTACAATTATAAATACGGAAAATACTGTTAACAAAATGACTAGTTACTCTTCTTACGACTCGATGGCTGGACGAAGGAGAGAATACCTGTGAACGACCCTGGATTCCTGTTCGGATCAATCGACGTGGCGCTCGACTCAATTTCATGCAACCTGAAGTTTCAAATTTGCCTGCGACCTCGTAAACTCAAGAAAAACCAAAAATTAAACGGTCGCTTATGACACAGTAAAAACTCACGGGTGAACCAGTATCAAAGCGGAAATAATCCAACTGAAAACATAAAATCTCGAATATCCACTCAGGAACATGCAAGGAAAATTACACGAAGTAGCCTTGCCTTATAATAAAATACAACACGGTACCAACATCAAAAATAATTACACAGCCTTGGCGGGGCATCCGCGAAACTTAAATTTATCCAAATAAATTATTAGGGCTTGCTTTGGCACCCAGAAAACCCAAATTACTTTAAAATATTACACAAACATGCGTAAATGAAAATTTGACAGACACGTGGTCCGTTTGCCAAATCAAACCTTAATAAATCACATTAAATGATTCTTAAATGCTCAAAAATATAGCTTACCAAGAAATGCGATATTTAAATCTTCGAATAAAATTCAAATAATATTCAAATAATCAAAAACGATAAAAAAACTAATAAAAATTATCTCACAAAAAAATACGTCATTTCACGTTGAAACGCCACCACCAAGAGAGAGAGAACCTGTCTCTTCCCCCTCGACCAGCCCGCTTTCACTACTTGATCCAAAAACTTTCAATTAATTTCTAACTCGCAATATTAAATAAATTTAAAAATACTGAACTTTAAATCAAATAAAATAAATAATTTTCGTAATTAACTAAACAATTTATTTTCTATATTTAAATTCTCCACAAAATATCTCATCAGCTGTCATACGTGGCCTTCGCAAGGTCACGCGCTGTTGACAGATGCATGTCAAATTTAATAACCTGATCACAAACAATTTATTTAATAATAAATACAATCAAAATAGCCAAATGGGTAAGTTCTATAATGATTTATATGATATTTACTGAACTAAAATAACTTATTTCATTTTCTTTTAGCAACACAAAATCTCAGCGAATTGTGGTTAGGATTGGAAATTCAAGCAGGAATACGGACAAAAGTTTCGGAATGACAAAAATCATATTCGCGTCACGTGAAACGTGACACTGCCTCCTCCCATCAATAAAATTAACGCAGTTAATTTTTCTGTTAAAAATTGAACTAATTTGTCTGATCGTCATGATCAGAATCATAATCCGGAGCCGATTTCAGATCTTTAATATGCCAAATGCCGAGGTCACCGTTATTCATGTCTTCGAGATGATACGTAAGTGGTGATATCTTGCGAATTACTCGACATTCCAAGTAGCGCGGTGCCAGCTTTGAAGCAAAGTGTTTAGCACCAGCAGACAGAATATAATGTTTCTTCCATACGATGTCTCCAACGTCGAATTCCAGCATACGGCGTTTTGAGTTGTAATAACGAGAATTTCGTACGTAAGCTTGATGAATACGTTCTTGTACTGATTTGAAAACATCCGAAAGCGACGACAAACGATTGGCATACTTTAACTGAGAACTGTTGCAAATATTGTCCGGAACATCATTATAAAACTCACCGGAAATCGGTATGTGACGACCAAAAGTCAAAAATGAAGGCGCAAAACCCGTCACTTCATGAACTGACGTACGAATTGCTTGTGCAATCTCACTCAAATGTACATCCCAAGTACGATGATTATTATCTAAGTATGATCTTATTGCGGTTTTCACAACGCGATTAGTGCGCTCAACGAAATTTACTTGAGGATGGAATTTTGCGTTATACCACAGTTTCGGAACGTGATATTTTTGTACTAACTTGGTGAATTCCTAACTCGTAAATTGAGTACCATTGTCAACCATGACAATCTGCGGTACTCCGAAGATTAGGAATACTTGTTGCTCTAATATTTCCGTGATTTTTGGAGCGGTGGCCTGGCGTAGAGGAAATAATAATGGACACTTGGAGAACCAGTCCGATACTGCTAAAATGTAGCAATGTCCGCGCGTAGACTTAGGTAAGGGGCCCATAAGGTCCACGGAGATTGCTTGCCACGGAAAACTAATCCTTTTCTCTTTTCCATAGCGTCCAGGAGGCGGAAGTTGTACAGCCTTCTGAGCGAGACAAATTTTACATTGAGCCACATAACGAGCGACGGAAAATTGCATTTTTGGCCAATAAAAATGTTAAGATATGCGGCGAAATGTTTTAAAAACACCCATATGGGCTGCAGTCGGCACATCATGATGCTGTTGTATTATTCTACGTCTTTCTTCACGAGGTACGACAATTTTCCACGCAGACAAATTAGCCGGTAATTCGTAAGCAGGATTTACTAATTTGTATATCACATTGGCTTCTACTCTCCAATCAGGATAACGATCTGAGTTTTCATTGATTTGTTCTCTCAAATTTCTATACCATGTATCGGAAGTGTCAGCAAACATTTCCAAAGCGGCAATCTCTAGTGGTGCTCGAGACAGCGCATCGGGAAACTCAAGTTGCTTTCCCGGACGATAAACGATCGAGAAATCGTGTTGCTGCAATTTCACGGCCCATCTGGCAAGTCTTCCAGTGGGATCTGACATCTTCATCAACCATCTGAGAGCGTAATGATCTGTGATTACAGAGAAATGTAATCCTTCGACATACTGACGAAATTTTTCGATGGCGAAAACAACGGCGAGGCATTCACGCTCCGTAACCGAATAATTGCGTTCGGCTTTAGTGAACGTACGACTAATGTATGCTACAGCTCGTTCGTCTCCATTCTCATCATCTTGAGTCAGCACCGCACCTAAACCGAAATTTGACGCATCGGTATAGATACGAAACGGCCGAATAGGGCGAGTGTAGTCCGGGCTGATCAATACAGGTGAACTGGTCAAAGCATCTTTGAGCTGAAGAAAAGATTTTTCTGCCTCTTCAGACCAGTCAATAGCATTCTTCTTACGCTTTCCATGAGTGAGTTTCGAAAGAGGGGCGGCAATTGACGCAAAGTTCGGAACAAATCGACGATACCAAGAAGCGGAGCCAAGGAAACGTTTGACCTCAGTTACGTTGGTCGGACGCGGAAACTCCGATATGGCGCGAACTTTTTCTGGATTGGTTTGCAGCCCAAAACGATCTACCACGAAACCAAGGTACTGTAGCGAATCTCGACAAAAATTACATTTGTCCGAGTTTACGGTCAAACCAGCATTCTTTAAACGATTCAAAACTTCTTTCAGAACCAGTACGTGCTCTTCAAATGTTTTGGTAGCCACGATGCAATCATCTAAGTATACGAAAACCTTTGGCTCAAGTCCGGGACCTAAAATACGGTCCATGAGTCTCTGTAGCGTTTGTGGCGCATTGCAAAGACCGAACGCAGTGCGAACAAATTCGAACAATCCTCTACCTGGTACGGCAAATGATGTTTTTTCACATGAAGCTTCAGATAAAGGTATTTGCCAAAAAGCACTCTTCAAATCGATTGATGA
This sequence comes from Clivina fossor, assembly GCA_963966155.1. Lineage (NCBI taxonomy): Eukaryota > Metazoa > Arthropoda > Insecta > Coleoptera > Carabidae > Clivina > Clivina fossor. The sequence continues at coordinate 1,325,773 of CAWYQG010000030.1, forward strand.
TAAGTATCGAATACCACGCAGTTGATTCAAAATGTAGTCCACTCGAGGCAGCGGGTACGAATCTTTCTTCGTGACGGCATTTAACTGGCGGCCATCAAAACAGAAACGGTATTCACCCGAGGCTTTCTTCACCATTAAAATAGGCGAACTCCAAGGACTACAGGAAGGACGAACTATTCCTGTCTTCAACATCTTGTCTAATTCGGTATTCATGTGTTCTCTAACAATTTCCGACAACGGATACTGTCGTTGTTTAACTGGCAGGGCATCACCCGTGTCGATGATATGCTCTACTAAAGTGGTTTTTCCAAGACCACATAAGCCAACTTGTTTATATTCTTCAATAATTAGTTCCAAAGCTTGTCTTTGATCGTGATTCAATTCTTCGATTCCAGATACACCTTGACATGATGCAATCTCTGGAGACATGCTCCAATGTTGATTCGAAAAATCCATAGAAATGCCAAAAGCTCGACAAAAATCGATTCCCAAAATTACAGTATGTCGAATGGCTGGAACTACAGTAAACGTTAAAGTTTTTGTAACTTTATCAACAGTAACTGGTAACGAAACGGTACCCAAAGAGGAATGGCGCTGACCATCCGCCGTCGAAATATCTAAATTATCTTGTTTAGATAACTTCAAACTGCGCAATAAAGATATACCTCGATATCCTATAACTGAGATATTAGCACCAGAATCCAGTAATGCGGAGATACAATTATTATTTACAGAGACTAAAACAAACGGACGGTTATCATAAGTATGTTTATCAAAAATAGGCGATACTTCTGATGACGAACAAAAACGATACACAGTGTTTAGCCAAGCTGTCCACTTAGCTTTGTCAGCTCGTGAGGCGCCTAACTTTCGGTGACTGACGGATCCGAAACGGCACTCACGTTTTTTGTTTGCTTAATTTTCGTGCACTGGGGGCACTTCGACTTAACAACATTCTTCTTACCACATCCATAACAAAAAACAGTACGATGCTTGGTACATTGCATAGCGTGATGTCCTGGCATCTCACAATTCCAACAGACTCGTTTTCCTGTTGACGTTTGCGGCATAGTTACAGATGCTATCTGTGATCTAATGGGGCGACTAGCAGCTAGATCTGGTTCCAACATAGATGCATTCCGTGTAGGAGGATTAGAAAATTGAGATACGTTGGCTTCGGTATCTTCAATCTGTTTACATGTGGATATTAGTGCAGATATAGACGGAGTATCGCATAACGAACATTGTCGCTGTAACAACGGCTGCAAATTTTTTCGTATCATCGAAACGCGTGTTTTCTCATCCAGCGGAGACGATAGTCGAGAGAACAAATTCACCATGACAGTGATATAAATCTCGGCACGTTCATTCGCACCTTGCGTACGAAGTCTGATTTCATCTAAGAGAGCGAGATCATAATTGGATGGCAGGAAAGACTGTCGGAGTCGCTGTTTTAAATCTGACCACAAATTTATAGAACTACGAATCATACGGTACCAAATCAAGGCATCACCGGTAAATAACGCAATGGCTTGTCGAAATAAAACTTCATCCGAAACATTATAAATGAGTGCAGTTTCCTGTACTCGTTCTAAGAATTGATTTAATCCAGATCGGCCATCAAAGGTAATGTTCCATTTGCTAATTAATACGCGATTGTCATTCAAGTGAGCAGAAGAAACTTCGGATCGATAGATAGGATTTTCAGGTGGCGGTACAAAAGATACTCGTTGTGTTGAAGTAACGGGATAAGAAGCGGTAGGATTATTTACTGACTGAGTAAGATTTAAATTTTGTGTTGTAAATTCATTCTCATTATTAAATGTTAATCTTTGTAGCAAAGTAGTAAAACCAGCATCCAAAGGAGAAGACAAATGCGAAGCAGAATTACACGTTACGGAGCCATCTGAACGACTATCAACATTACTTGAATCAGAAAAATCAATCAAACTGACTGGATCTAAACGTTCAAGTGACGTCCGTACGCTATTAAATAATAGTTTACTAACCGACAACAGCTTAATAATTTCTACTCTGTACAACGGAGATAATCTTAAAATTCGCGTCTGCAAATAAGCTATTCTAGAAGCAATGATATCATTGAGCTGTCGTTGGCGTGTAGCAGGGTAAGTACAGAAATTTTCTAACATACCAGACAGTTCATGCAGTTTATTTTTACATGCGTTCACTTCCAGGTTGGATAAAGCATCAGCTACTTCGGCAATCAAGGAACCGCTTTCATTCTCAATTTGGAGTAACCCGCTCAATAATTTTTCCTTATCCAAACGTGTCTCATTGTCTGCAGCTTTACGTATCTCCAGTTCATGGTTCAGTTCGTCATCATACAAATGTTCCATACGGAAAATTCCATTATTGTTCGCCATAACATGAAAATTAAATTTTGCAAATCAAATAACCAAATACGAAAATCAATACACAAAAATATCATAAACAAAATAATACTTGATAAACCAAATAATAACCTAACAATACGTGAGTCGTAAGACAGTAGTAAGCAAATAGACTGTAAATTTTCTAAGAGGAACGATAGGATACTTTTTCTAAATTTACTTAATTTCTTTTTAAATCTCAAAGGTTCCAATTTCTTTATTATCTGGCCCCACGTACACGGTGTCAGTTTATTTGTTAGGTGTGACGGAGAAAATCGGATGTTAAATATTTCAAAGTACTTACCGTACACACCTGAAACAAATTGGGGGTGCCTCGGCCCGCGATGGGGTTGTGGGAGAGCTGGGATGGGTAGGTTCGTTCTTAAAGATTGTTGGAAATCGAATTCAAGTTAAATTTTAACAATTATGTTGTAAAAGAAAAAAATAAATTATGGTGGGCGCCAGCTAGATTGAATCAAAGGGGTGGAAGCGAATCTAACAACTACTTCTAAAAAGGAAGGAAGGAATCTTAGAAAATTTACATAAATCTAATTAATGAAATTTAATGTAACTAATTATGCAACACAAATAATTATGAATTATAAAAATTATAACAAAATAAATAATTAAAGATTTTTCTAATTAATAAAATTTAATGTAACTTATTATGCAACACAAATAATTATGACTTATAAAAATTATAACAAAATAAATAATTAAAGATTATTGAAGCTAACGTACAATAAAATACTAAAGGCATCAAATAGCAGACATACAAAATTAATGATGCTAATTTACAATTATAAATACGGAAAATACTGTTAACAAAATGACTAGTTACTCTTCTTACGACTCGATGGCTGGACGAAGGAGAGAATACCTGTGAACGACCCTGGATTCCTGTTCGGATCAATCGACGTGGCGCTCGACTCAATTTCATGCAACCTGAAGTTTCAAATTTGCCTGCGACCTCGTAAACTCAAGAAAAACCAAAAATTAAACGGTCGCTTATGACACAGTAAAAACTCACGGGTGAACCAGTATCAAAGCGGAAATAATCCAACTGAAAACATAAAATCTCGAATATCCACTCAGGAACATGCAAGGAAAATTACACGAAGTAGCCTTGCCTTATAATAAAATACAACACGGTACCAACATCAAAAATAATTACACAGCCTTGGCGGGGCATCCGCGAAACTTAAATTTATCCAAATAAATTATTAGGGCTTGCTTTGGCACCCAGAAAACCCAAATTACTTTAAAATATTACACAAACATGCGTAAATGAAAATTTGACAGACACGTGGTCCGTTTGCCAAATCAAACCTTAATAAATCACATTAAATGATTCTTAAATGCTCAAAAATATAGCTTACCAAGAAATGCGATATTTAAATCTTCGAATAAAATTCAAATAATATTCAAATAATCAAAAACGATAAAAAAACTAATAAAAATTATCTCACAAAAAAATACGTCATTTCACGTTGAAACGCCACCACCAAGAGAGAGAGAACCTGTCTCTTCCCCCTCGACCTGCCCGCTTTCACTACTTGATCCAAAAACTTTCAATTAATTTCTAACTCGCAATATTAAATAAATTTAAAAATACTGAACTTTAAATCAAATAAAATAAATAATTTTCGTAATTAACTAAACAATTTATTTTCTATATTTAAATTCTCCACAAAATATCTCATCAGCTGTCATACGTGGCCTTCGCAAGGTCACGCGCTGTTGACAGATGCATGTCAAATTTAATAACCTGATCACAAACAATTTATTTAATAATAAATACAATCAAAATAGCCAAATGGGTAAGTTCTATAATGATTTATATGATATTTACTGAACTAAAATCACTTATTTCATTTTCTTTTAGCAACACAAAATCTCAGCGAATTGTGGTTAGGATTGGAAATTCAAGCAGGAATACGGACAAAAGTTTCGGAATGACAAAAATCATATTCGCGTCACGTGAAACGTGACAATATATATATATATATATATATATATATATTTATTAGGGTGTATTTTAAAAAAATTGTTCACGTACTTGATAAAACGATCCTAAATTTGATAAAGCTAAAGAAAACCAAGGTGCCGTTGTTGCCGCAAGAGCTATAAAGGTCGAAAAATTTGACGCAAGGATAAAAAAATTCAATGTTTTATGATTTGTTTTACGCAAAGCTTTACGTTGATACGATGAGTTTAGCCAATGCAGGGCCGGATTATGGCCTAGACAAAAAAGACAAATGTCTAGGGCCCGCATAAAAAGGGCCCGGCCTGCAGTCGGTCAAATTTCATTTTTATGTATTTTTACGCAATAAAGTCCTATTATTTTTGCCCGGAGAAAAAAAATGTCTAGGGCCCCACAAAAGGTTAATCCGGCCCTGAGCCAATGTTATGGCTATTTGAAAAAAAAAATAAGTTTTTCGGCATTTTCATATTTTATGACTACAGTATTGCGCAAACTTTAAAAGTAAATGATATTTCGACATCTCCCAAACCTCTGTACGCATCTGACACTCGGCCTAAGTACCTTCACTACTTGGACTTGAGCCGACCCTTATTTGTACGCAAGTGATACTAAATAATGTTTGTACGCATCTGACACGTACGCAAGTGACACGATACCGATAAAACGATTCTAAATTTGCTAAAATTAAAAAAAACAACCTCATTTCACAATTAATAAGCGGTGCCGCAAGTGAAATAAAGGTCGCAAAATGGCATTTTACAAGTATTTTTTCGAGTTTCACACTTTTTGGCTTAAAATAACACGTTTCTTATGCAAAAATATAAAAATTTATTGGTTTCTTTTGAATGGGGTTTTAGAAATCAACAGAGAGTGATTCAATAGAAAACATATCTCTGTTTATAAGATTTGTCTTCATCACAAGATGAAGTAGAAGTTAATAAGTTTATATTAAATAGGTTAATATATGCAATATCAATTAAAGAAATTCCAAATTAAAATGCCTTTAACATGTTAAAGTCATAACAATAGCGATTTTATTTAAAAAATAAAACTATAAGCGAAAGCTACTTTAAAAATAATTATGCAATATTATATTTTCAATTTTAAAGTGACTTTAAATTTATTACAAATACGATCCATTTTTACCAAAATGTATCAAAATGTTACGACTGATCAAATTAAAAATTTTCTTTTTTCAAATATTAACTATAAACCTATTTTACTTTAGTTAGTGCTTAATTAACAAAATTATAATTAAGATAATTATGTATAACTTTTTTAATATTAGAACATAATTATAAAATTTATTAAAAAATATAGTAGCAATTTTTAATAATAAAATATTACTTGTTTTTAGTTTAAGTAAATAAACAATTTGGTAGCTAATGCTTAATAATGAAATAACTTTTAATATTAACATTGGTTAACTAAAATTGTATTTTTCAATAGAAAATATAATTATGTGAGGATTATTAATTTTCCTTAATTTTTTATGATTATTAATAATATGAAAACATGTAGATTCTAGTTTTGTTAACTTTTTGAGATATATTAATTGTTGTATTGTTCTCTTCAATTGATTCAATGTTTTTCGAGTAATACGAAAAAACTAAAAAAATTAAACTATTTTATTTGATTTATTCGATATTTTTTCGTATTAAGCAAGTGATATGGCAATTATTACTCTCATTGCTAGATAAACATATTATATTAAAATAGGCTTCAGGTTAAAGTTCTGTATTAATATTTATTTAAAATCGACGTTTCGACCAAATTCAACGTCTGTCTTCATTAGGATAAATGACATTAAATGATATTATTTATTCTGATGAAGACGTACGTTGAGTTTGGACGAGACGTCGATTTTAAATAAATATTAATACAGAACTTTAACCTAAAACAGTTTTATTTCGTCATATTACATTGTTCAATAAATTTATAATAAAAATATAATAAATATTACATCTCTGGATTGTTTTATACAATATAACTACAGTTAGATATACAGCAACAGAAAAATCACGAAGTAAAAACTAACCAAATTATATTTAGGTAAGTTAATTTTTTTAATCAGAAATATTTTTAAATTTGCATTTTACTATTTTCATTATAACTTATTGACCATTAATAAACATTATGATTACAATTTTACATATATATATATCAATATATATATATATATATATTGATTTTTCGTTATTCAAAACAAACAGATTAAATTAATTATTTATATATATATATATATATATATATATATATATATATATATATACATAAATATATACTGCAAATATATATATATATATATATATATATATATACTGCATATATATACTGTATATATATATATATATATATATATATATATACTGTATATATATATATATATATATATATATATATATATATATATATACCGGGTGTTCGTTCGTCAAGTTCGTATGGGCGTTTAACATGTAATTTCGATAAATTGGGATATACTACTTTCTCGAGTTAAATTCGAAGAAATACTTAGAATACTTTTCGATAGGGCATAACTTTAACCTAAAACAGTTTTATTTCGTCATATTACATTGTTCAATAAATTTATAATAAAAATATAATAAATATTACATCTCTGGATTGTTGTATACAATATAACTACAGTTAGATATACAGCAACAGAAAAATCACGAAGTAAAAACTAACCAAATTATATTTAGGTAAGTTAATTTTTTTAATCAGAAATATTTTTAAATTTGCATTTTACTATTTTCATTATAACTTATTGACCATTAATAAACATTATGATTACAATTTTACATATATATATATATATATATATATATATATATATATATATTGATTTTTCGTTATTCAAAACAAACAGATTAAATTAATTATTTATATATATATATATATATATATATATATATATATATACATAAATATATACTGCAAATATATATATATATATATACTGCATATATATACTGTATATATATATATATATATATATATATATATATATATATATATATACCGGGTGTTCGTTCGTCAAGTTCGTATGGGCGTTTAACATGTAATTTCGATAAATTGGGATATACTACTTTCTCGAGTTAAATTCGAAGAAATACTTAGAATACTTTTCGATAGGGCATAAAAAGTTCTATAATTTGGTTTTCATTCTAATTTGCCAGCATGTGCCGTTTGGGCGCTAGAATTTTTTTTTTTGAATTTTTGGTTTATATTTTTTTTTCTCAAAAACTATAAGTTGTAGGAAAATAAGCATGATATGGAAAAATGCGAAATAATGAGTATTATAATTTAGTAAATAAACCATTATTCTAGGATGCATCGTTTAGTAGAAAAAAATTAAAAACTGAATTTTATTAAATCTCTCAATATTATTGAAAATTATTGAAAATGGTTTTTAGAATTTTCAACAATTTTTCTTGCAAAATCAGTATAAGTTAGAGAAAAAAGATACTTAGCTATTATGTAACTACTTTTTTTCTCTATTTTACTGAATTTTTTCAAATTTTTTTGAACAAATTTTGAAAAAAATATTATTTTGAAAAAGTCTCTAATTTTCTTCTACTAAACGATACATTCTAAAATAATCGTTTTTTTACTCAATTATAGTAATTATTATTCCGTTTTTTTTCCATATTATGCTTATTTTCCTAGACTTCATAGTTTTTGAAAAAAAAAAAAAATAAAAACCAAAAAATCAAAAAAAAAATTCTAACGTCCAAACGGCACATGCTAGCAAATTAAAACTAAAACCAAATTATAGAACTTTTTATTTTCTATCAAAGAGTATTCTAAGTATTTCTCCGAATTTAACTCGAGAAAGTAGTATATCGCAAATTATCGAAATTGCATGTTAAACGCCCATACGAACTTAACGAACGAACACCCGGTATATATATATATATATATATATAAAAAAAAATCTTTTGAAATTGACAAAATCTTTTTTGTTCTTGATTTTTAATTTTTATGCTTTTCAAAATTTTCTAAAGGTAACTTAAGTTATATGTACACATTTTTCTGGAGACCAAAATAATTTTCAAAGAAATAAAATTGGAATTCTTTTTTTTTTAATATTCTAATTAGTATGACACCAAGTTTATATTTACATAAACAGTAAACAACCTTGATTAAAAATTTATCATCTTCTTTGTAATATTTTAATGATTACTATAGAATAGAAGAAGAATAGAAAAAAAAACCTGTTAATAATTTATGCATAACAACAAAACATTTTGTAATCAGTTTAGAATTTGTGTTTGACGAAGAACTTGTGATTTAATTTTTTTTTACTCGTGTAATAAAATTTATTTTATAAATATGGATAATTTTCTAGTAAGTTAAGAATATATATACATACTTAATTACGTTAACATCTATAGACACCAGTGATAAAATTTATTAATTTATAATTATTGCATAGACAAATAGAATAAAATATCATATTTACTAAATTAAACAAGATTAGAAATATATGGGTAAACCCATATATGGACCACTTTGACATTATCACATAAATGCTAAGATATAGAAATAAAATTTAATATTTTTTTACCGACATTTTTATTATCATTATGTATAAAAAAGAATCTATCCTGAAAATTTGTTTTAAATCACACAAAGAGAATGCTTCTTAAAATAGAACTAGAATTATTTTTTTTGAAAAATTGACAACAGTGCATAATAATTAAATTGTTTAACTCTTTCAAGCAATATATATATATATATATATATATATATATATATATTGTGACAATTAGATGAATTGAAAATTTATGTTGTTAGTTAAATTTTATCAAAGTGTTCAAATTTTGAAATATGTTATTCATCTGATTTTAACCTACCTGCCACACCAATTTGTCCCGGGCTCTTGAGGTTTGGGGGAGAAGCATGGGTCGTAGGTTCAAGGTGATAGGAACCTTTGATTAATATATGATGTTAGTTAATTGAATGGGCACCAGACAAAGCGGATTTTTGAAGCAAAATGAGACGCTTTGCCAAATCTCAAAAGGGAACTTAACGGGATGGGGATTGATTTCGTTTTTCGAGAATTTGTTTCGGAAATGAAATTACTTAATTAAATAAAAATATACCTGATGATGAAGGTGTAATACAAGTCGTTATATTGAATGATTTTATTCACTACAGAGCTACGTGTTCTTTTTCAATACAAAGTAATGTATGTCATTCGTGATAATGTATCTGGACAGATTGTTTGACGTCTGCTGGTTAGCGGGTGGTCTAGCTAATGAAGATCTTCTTCTGAGCTTTCGTAGACGCCGAGGGGATGCCAGTACGCATTACGCAGTAGCGGTGTGGTAGTTGATGAAGACCGCCAGAGAATGGTCGCCCTCGAGATCTGAATATGCCCAGTTGGCGTTAGCACGTTTAGAATAAATCGTTCAGTCACTACTTCGTGCTCGATTTGTATTATGGTAGATCTCATTCAGCGGCTGATCCAAAATTCGGCTTCCAAGATAGACTGAGGATGCTAATACAACTGAATCCCACTCGGACGCCTTTGAAAGTCACAGACTGATCCCTAAACATAAGAGGGCACAGCAGAATAATCCGAACTAACAAATGTGATATAATCAAACAAATCGAACTTGAAACAAAAGTTGATACACTTGAAATTACAGAGGTATTTGATACAAACATACAATATCATCAATATAACAGAATGGTACAAAGAATCAGAGATTGTTACACAACTCAATAGAAGGACTTAAGTAAACTTAACGTATTAAATTAGGAACGTAATTGCAGAATGCAACAAAAATCCGACAGTACGAAACTAAATATAAAACACACGATTCCAAATAAAATAAGTTAACTTTACCTAGTTAAATGTCCTGATTAATCATAAATTAACGGTTCAATATAAAATCATAATTACAAAATAACATATTGGCTTTACAAATCACAATTGGCTTTGCTTTAGTAATGACATGTGCGGCGAAAGTCCTTCGTTGCTAATGGTCGAGACTACAAGTCGAAACTACGCGAGCAATGTCTCCGAAAGAAAACGGTGGTACGTTCCAAACTCAAAACTAATAAAACAGGCTTCTTGCCTCAAACATAAGAGAACGTTATCCACAATATCACAAAAACTTTATCTTTACGAAGACGGCCGACTATCAAAATGGACTTTAATCCGAGCCGAATTACGCACGCAGAATAATGACGCCACGCTTCAATCAACTCACGCACACAGGCTCACTAAATCATCCACAGCAGCCCAATGACGTCACAATTACGACATGCAAGTTACCATGATAGGATTGCACTTGGAATATTTGACAACACAACACATAAACTACAATACATGGAAGTATGTAGGAAAACAGAGTTACTAATATATGGATAAAAAAAAAGACAAAATATGAATGGCACAGCGGCCCAGGGAAACTGGATTCGACAGGGTTCGTCGAATCGGGACAGTCGCGAAATTGTTTTCAAAACAATAAATCTTAATTGATTATAAATCAAAATCTTAGAAAATTTTCTCATATAAAACGAATTTAAAATCTTAATCGATTATAAATCAAAGCATTAGAAAATTTCTTATCTGAAAATAATTCGAAATACAAATTATTTTCTCATCAAATATCTTATTAAAAGAATTCAATAATATTGTTCATTAATCCAATGAATAATGACACAATAATAACTAAACAGATTTGAACAACATGACTGAATAAATCGTAAGTCATTGATCAAGGTCACGTGAATTAAAAATTAATCAAAAGAAAAACAATTTGATCTAGATTTAGATTCGAATTTTCACAATTATCGCTTACCTACTTCCATTCAGCCATGCCAAATTCCAATCGTTGCCAATCACGTGGACGATATTACAACGCAATTACCAGCGTTCAAATAAAATATGCTCTCCAACCAAAAAAATAGAATAGTTCGCCGGTATCGTAAATTTTCTAACGTTATAATTACTAAAAACTTGAATATTCTAAATATTCACACAATAAAATTTCACGTTCGCATTGAAACAATTTCACCACCGCTCCGGCGACAGGTATCGAGAGGCAAAAGGAAGAGAGAACGCTACCTAGCGCTGGTGGCTGCCCAAGAGAGAGAGGCCAAGCTCAGCGCTTGTATTTATGAGATCTCCCCACTCTACAGGTATGAGGCGGATATGACGACTACTAACGAATTTTATTTCGCTTATTTCGATGTTACTAATAATATTGTTCATTGATATAATAATTAAATATTTTAAAACAATTACTGAACTTAGAAAATACAATATAATTCGCTGACATAAAATATTCAGCAATTCTACAGTAACGCCATCTCTTGTGGTCAAAAGGAATCTCATGACAGTTGTCAAAATATTTATAAGTTCTAAATTAATGATATTGAAACCATAAATCTGTTCGATTCAATTATTAAAGGCGCCGAAATAATATAAAAGTAATAAGGATCCAATAATTGCGATATTTATCAGTTCCATATTGAGGTTAGGTCGTGGTAATCGTTCGTAAGCGGTATTATTTCAAATTTCAAACAAGTGACAATGTCAAATTGTCACAATATATATATATATATATATATATATATATATATATATATAATATATATATATATAATATATATTTAAATATATATATATATATATATATATATATATATATATATATATATATATATATAATATATATAGGTATAATACATATTTAAATATATATATATATATATATATATATATATATAATATATATATATAAATATATATATATATTGTGACATTTAGATGAAGCAAAATATTAGATGTTAAATTTTAAATTTTATCAAAGTGTTCAAAATTTGAAATATTTTATTCATCTCATTTTTATCCTACCTGTCACCCATAATGGGCACGGCGTCAGTTGATTGGAGGAGAGCTAGGTCGTAGGTGGGGTTGGTAGGAACTTTATTTTGTGATGTTGGTAAATTAGGTGGGCGCCAGTCAAAGCGGAATGTTGACGCAAAATTGAGAAGCTTTGACAAATCTCAAAAAGGAACTTAACAGGATAGGGATTTATTTCATTTTTCGAGAATTTGTTTCGGAAATGCGATAAATAATTAAATAAAGAAATTACTTACAATTTTGTAATACCAGGTAGTTATATTGTATGATATTTAGTACAGCATAATATACGTCATTTGTTTGATGTCTGCTGGTTAGCGGGTGGTCTAGCTAAAGAAGATCTTCTTCTGCGTTTTCGTCAGCGCCGAGGAGATGCAGAATGTACAGCGCAACAAAGCGGCGTGATCATGGAAGGAGACATCATGAAAATGATCGCCCTCGAAATCGGAATACGCCCCTCGGGCTTTAGTACGTCATAAAAATCATCCAGTCAATAATTCCTGCTCGATTTAGAGTATGGTCGATATCTTTCATTTGTTGATCCAAATTCGGTTTCCACAATTAACTGGTGCCGCTATACATCTGAATCTCGCTCGGACACCGTTGAAAACGACAGCCTGTTCATCTAAACATGAGGGGGCACAGCAGATTTATCCAACATAATAAACATGATAAAATCAAACAAATCGAACTTGAAATAAAAGTCGATACAATCGAAATGACAAGATAGGTAATAGTTTCATACAATATCATCAATATAACAAATAAATGCAAAATCATAATAATTTACCAGCTACAATTTAAATTACACAAATCATAAATCAGCTCAAGCAACGTTAATAAATTTAGCAAACAAAATAAATATCAGATTACAAAATTTAAGCAATAATAACATGATTCAATTAGCAAACAAAATAGATATCATAGTACAAAATTTAAGCGATAGTAACAAAATTCAATCAGCAAACAAAATAGATAATAACAGCATAATCTCATAATACAAAATTTAAACGATATCGGCATAGTTCAAAAAATGATACAAGCAAAATTAAAATATTCAACTAGAACTGAAAATCACATAACTCAAAGAAAATAGAATTCAACGGTACTACAATAAAATTACTTAACAACATTCTCTAGTTAAATAAGTCAAAATTACTTGCTCACGACAAAATCTTCAATACAAAAATAATACAAATAAAGCGATGATTTGCTACTTACGATTTACTACACGTCATTCATACAACAAAGAAAAGGGGTCACGAAGAGGGAACATAGAACATGGAACAGAGGGGGGGTCGCGTGCGCAGGAGAGACTAAACACGAAAGTACTTTAGCCGATCTAGACCGAATGTCTTTCCCGTAATTTGTAAATCTGGAAGCCAATGAACGCATTCTGATCTTATAGGAGTAGCCCACGAAAGCAAAAAGGATTCAACGAGAATCAAACCGTGGCCACAAAAAATATACTACAAACAAAATATCATCACAGCCGATATAGCTTCTTCAGCCTAAAATTTAAGCGCTGTGATAATAGCAAAATAATACGATACGATAAATCAAAAAATCATCGCAATACGAACAATGGCACGGGGGCCTCAAAATAACTCGTATTGCAACAATCCCGAACTCTACAAAAGTTCGAACATTAAAACGCCGATCGTTTTAAACGCGAATAAAATTATCAACTCAGTGCTCGCAGCACTGCACAAAAATCTGAAGATCATAACGCGCTCTAGCGAGGGCTCGAAACTTACAAATACAGACAATGATACGCACTAAAGAACTTTCACAAACGGAAAACGGGAAAGAAATCTACTAGTATTTACAAAGAAAGAAATGAGGATTGGAACTGGAATCTGTGCTGCTTCAAGGTTAATTTTTCATCTCAAAATTACTAATCTTCAAATAAACTATAACGATACAAACTCTAATAAATTGAACTCTACAAATTATAACTCAAAATAAAATAACTAACAAAATTATTCAAGAAAGAAATTGGCTTTACAAAAAATACAAAACGAAATCAAATGTAAGTTGACCATCATTGAATTCATGAGAGCAAAATTACGTTACTAAAATAATCCAAACATCAAAAAATCTCATGAATAACAATTCAAACATAATACAAAATAAATAAATTGTCAACTTACATCATTTCAAATCCAAACGAACAATTTCTGCCTTGAATATATTACTTTTCAATACCGCATGGTAATTAACCTTCAAATATTACAACAGACATAGCGAGACGGACCAGTAGTGGATTGCTCAGAGCGGCTGCTCACGGGAGAGAGCGAGGTGCTCACACCAGAGCGGCTCACTGGAGAGAGAGAGGTGCTCACACCAGAGCGGCTCACTGGAGAGAGAGAGAATTCACCCGTACAAGCAGTATTTATGTGCCTGCTAATTTTACACAATTTAACTCAATGTTGCCATTTTACTAAAAAATAAATACTCTATAAAAATATCATTTTTTATACAAAATTTGACTCGTGACAAAAAGTGTTTTTGTCACACAGCCCTTCCACCAAAAAAAATTTTTTTTCTCATTTACAAAAAAAATTTTTAAACTTTCCAACAAGGAAATATTCGTAACTCAATAAAATACTCAAATCAAAGAAAAACTAATCAATCAAAAACGGTGAAATCTATCTCACTCAGTGCACTAAACAAAATATAAATCATTACTCAATCAGATACAAAATAATATAGCACAACATAATAAATCAAAAGAGTAAGTAGCAAATATAACATAATACAAATAATATCATCATAACTAAACATGAAATGTAAGTAGCAATTACAAAAAATAATCAGAACTACATAAATTTTCGAACTCAAATTCTCGGAAAAGTGAAAGGAAGGAATGGACTAATTCGAAGACAAAAAATCAATCAAAGCCCCACGTTGGCGAGCCATAATTATGTGTGACATTTAGATGAAGCAAAATATTAGATGTTAAATTTTAAATTTTATCAAAGTGTTCAAAATTTGAAATATTTTATTCATCTCATTTTTATCCTACCTGTCACCCATAATGGGCACGGCGTCAGTTGATTGGAGGAGAGCTAGGTCGTAGGTGGGGTTGGTAGGAACTTTATTTTGTGATGTTGGTAAATTAGGTGGGCGCCAGTCAAAGCGGAATGTTGACGCAAAATTGAGAAGCTTTGACAAATCTCAAAAAGGAACTTAACAGGATAGGGATTTATTTCATTTTTCGAGAATTTGTTTCGGAAATGCGATAAATAATTAAATAAAGAAATTACTTACAATTTTGTAATACCAGGTAGTTATATTGTATGATATTTAGTACAGCATAATATACGTCATTTGTTTGATGTCTGCTGGTTAGCGGGTGGTCTAGCTAAAGAAGATCTTCTTCTGCGTTTTCGTCAGCGCCGAGGAGATGCAGAATGTACAGCGCAACAAAGCGGCGTGATCATGGAAGGAGACATCATGAAAATGATCGCCCTCGAAATCGGAATACGCCCCTCGGGCTTTAGTACGTCATAAAAATCATCCAGTCAATAATTCCTGCTCGATTTAGAGTATGGTCGATATCTTTCATTTGTTGATCCAAATTCGGTTTCCACAATTAACTGGTGCCGCTATACATCTGAATCTCGCTCGGACACCGTTGAAAACGACAGCCTGTTCATCTAAACATGAGGGGGCACAGCAGATTTATCCAACATAATAAACATGATAAAATCAAACAAATCGAACTTGAAATAAAAGTCGATACAATCGAAATGACAAGATAGGTAATAGTTTCATACAATATCATCAATATAACAAATAAATGCAAAATCATAATAATTTACCAGCTACAATTTAAATTACACAAATCATAAATCAGCTCAAGCAACGTTAATAAATTTAGCAAACAAAATAAATATCAGATTACAAAATTTAAGCAATAATAACATGATTCAATTAGCAAACAAAATAGATATCATAGTACAAAATTTAAGCGATAGTAACAAAATTCAATCAGCAAACAAAATAGATAATAACAGCATAATCTCATAATACAAAATTTAAACGATATCGGCATAGTTCAAAAAATGATACAAGCAAAATTAAAATATTCAACTAGAACTGAAAATCACATAACTCAAAGAAAATAGAATTCAACGGTACTACAATAAAATTACTTAACAACATTCTCTAGTTAAATAAGTCAAAATTACTTGCTCACGACAAAATCTTCAATACAAAAATAATACAAATAAAGCGATGATTTGCTACTTACGATTTACTACACGTCATTCATACAACAAAGAAAAGGGGTCACGAAGAGGGAACATAGAACATGGAACAGAGGGGGGGTCGCGTGCGCAGGAGAGACTAAACACGAAAGTACTTTAGCCGATCTAGACCGAATGTCTTTCCCGTAATTTGTAAATCTGGAAGCCAATGAACGCATTCTGATCTTATAGGAGTAGCCCACGAAAGCAAAAAGGATTCAACGAGAATCAAACCGTGGCCACAAAAAATATACTACAAACAAAATATCATCACAGCCGATATAGCTTCTTCAGCCTAAAATTTAAGCGCTGTGATAATAGCAAAATAATACGATACGATAAATCAAAAAATCATCGCAATACGAACAATGGCACGGGGGCCTCAAAATAACTCGTATTGCAACAATCCCGAACTCTACAAAAGTTCGAACATTAAAACGCCGATCGTTTTAAACGCGAATAAAATTATCAACTCAGTGCTCGCAGCACTGCACAAAAATCTGAAGATCATAACGCGCTCTAGCGAGGGCTCGAAACTTACAAATACAGACAATGATACGCACTAAAGAACTTTCACAAACGGAAAACGGGAAAGAAATCTACTAGTATTTACAAAGAAAGAAATGAGGATTGGAACTGGAATCTGTGCTGCTTCAAGGTTAATTTTTCATCTCAAAATTACTAATCTTCAAATAAACTATAACGATACAAACTCTAATAAATTGAACTCTACAAATTATAACTCAAAATAAAATAACTAACAAAATTATTCAAGAAAGAAATTGGCTTTACAAAAAATACAAAACGAAATCAAATGTAAGTTGACCATCATTGAATTCATGAGAGCAAAATTACGTTACTAAAATAATCCAAACATCAAAAAATCTCATGAATAACAATTCAAACATAATACAAAATAAATAAATTGTCAACTTACATCATTTCAAATCCAAACGAACAATTTCTGCCTTGAATATATTACTTTTCAATACCGCATGGTAATTAACCTTCAAATATTACAACAGACATAGCGAGACGGACCAGTAGTGGATTGCTCAGAGCGGCTGCTCACGGGAGAGAGCGAGGTGCTCACACCAGAGCGGCTCACTGGAGAGAGAGAGGTGCTCACACCAGAGCGGCTCACTGGAGAGAGAGAGAATTCACCCGTACAAGCAGTATTTATGTGCCTGCTAATTTTACACAATTTAACTCAATGTTGCCATTTTACTAAAAAATAAATACTCTATAAAAATATCATTTTTTATACAAAATTTGACTCGTGACAAAAAGTGTTTTTGTCACAATATATATATATATATATATATATACCGGGTGTTCGTTCGTTAAGTTCGTATGGGCGTTTAACATGCAATTTCGATAATTTGCGATATACTACTTTCTCGAGTTAAATTCGGAGAAATACTTAGAATACGCTTTGATAGAAAATAAAAAGTTCTATAATTTGGTTTTAGTTTTAATTTGATAGCATGTGCCGTTTGAACGTTAGAAGTTTTTTTAATTTTTTGGTTTTTATTTTTTTTTTTTTCAAAAACTATGAAGTCTAGGAAAATAAGCATAATATGGAAAAAAACGGAATAATGATTACTATAATTGAGTAAAAAACGATTATTTTAGAATGTATCGTTTAGTAGAAGAAAATTAAAAACTGAATTTTTGAAAATCTCTAAAAGCGGTACCTTTGAGATTTTTTCAAAATAATATTTTTTTCAAAATTTGTTCAAAAAAATCTGCAAAAATTCTGTAAAATAGAGAAAAAAAGTAGCTACATAACAGCGAAGTAACTTTTTTCTCTAACTTATACTGATTTTGCAAGAAAAATTATTGAAAATTCTAAAAAACATTTTAGAATTTTCAATAATTTTGAGAGATTTAAAAAAATTCAGTTTTTAATTTTTTTCTACTAAACGATGCATCATTATTCCGCATTTTTCATATCATGCTTATTTTCCTACAACTTATAGTTTTTGAGAAAAAAAATAAAAACCAAAAATTCAAAAAAAAAAATTCTAGCGCCCAAACGGCACATGCTGGCAAATTAGAATGAAAACCAAATTATAGAACTTTTTATGCCCTATCGAAAAGTATTCTAAGTATTTCTTCGAATTTAATTCGAGAAAGTAGTATACTTATATTTATATATACTGTTCGTTCGCTTGGTTGATATAGGGCAATAACATGGGATTTCGATAACTACTTTCTGAAGTAAAATTCGTAGAAATACTACGAATACTTTTCGATAGGGTATAAAAATTTCTATAATTTGGTTTTAGTTTTAATTTGCTAGCATGTGCCGTTTGGGCGCTAGAATTTTTTTTAAAATGTTTTTGAGAATTTTCCAAAATTTTTCCTGCTAAAACAGTATGAATTATAGAAAAAAGTTACTTAGCTATTACGTAGCTAATTTTTTTTTTCTATTTCACTGAATTTTTTCAGATTTTTGTTGAATAAGTTTTGAAAAAAGTTATATTTTAAAAAAATTTGAAATATAACTTTTTTCAAAATTTGCTCAAACAAATCTGAAAAATTCAGTAAAATAGAAAAAAAAATTAGCTACATAATAGCTAAGTAACTTTTTTCTATAATTCATACTGATTTAGCAGGAAAAATTTTTAAAAATTCTCAAAAACATTTTAAAAAAATTCTAGCGCCCAAACGGCACATGCTAGCAAATTAAAACTAAAACCAAATTATAGAAATTTTTATACCCTATCGAAAAGTGTTCGTAGTATTTCTCCGAATTTTACTTCAGAAAGTAGTATTTTGCATATTATCGAAATCCCATGTTATTGCCCTATATCAACCAAGCGAACGAACACCCTGTATATAAGTTTATATATTTTTATATATATATATATATATATATATATATATATATATATAAGTATATATATTTATATATATATATATATATATATAATGAATTTTACGGGATAATGGTATATGGTATAAATTAGTAAAATGCGAACATAATCATTCGATCAATTTATTGTTGCGACCATAATATTTCGCCAAGAGTTTTTTGGCTTCTTCAAGGTTGACACTGAACATAAGAAAAATATACAAGAAATTTAAAATAATACAAAATAAAAATTCACATTATATATTTTACATCAGATAAATTAATGTACATGAATGTAATGACATGAATGTATGTTTCTGTTGATGTAAAAATATAATATTTGGTTGTTTAATACTCATGACAATTTGTCTGTAAATAAAAACTTTAGAATTCAAAGACGTTTTTCTGTAAATTATTATTATTATTTTACAAGGAAAGGATTTCTATACAAAAAAAAAATTGAAAAAGTTACAGACACCGTACCAAGCACCATACCACTTTTTCCTTACAGTCAAAGTGATAAAAGCTAATGAGAAATATATATATATATATATATATATATATATATATATATATATATATATATACAGGGTGTAACAGAATAACTATTCCTAATTTTAACTGGAGTATCCTGGGCTCAGAATATGAAGATTTAATGCAAATCACTGAGATAAAATGTGGCTCCTTACTGAGCTACAGGGTGTTTTATATAAAAATTTAAAAACGATTTTTGCCCAGTACTTTAAAACTATTTGACGTATCCTTATCATACTTGGCAGGAAATGTAAATACCGTACACCA
The DNA here is from genome assembly GCA_963966155.1 of Clivina fossor. Lineage (NCBI taxonomy): Eukaryota > Metazoa > Arthropoda > Insecta > Coleoptera > Carabidae > Clivina > Clivina fossor. The sequence continues at coordinate 1,345,946 of CAWYQG010000030.1, forward strand.
TACTAAATTATGTTAAATAAAAGTTTCTGGCTACTGCCAGTGGCGTACAACAGGGGCAAGTGAGAGGTTGATCCTTTCTAAATTCTACGCCACTGGCGGAATTGTCATTTTAGCACAATTTTTCGATTCTCCAATACTTGCTGTGTAAAAAACATACTCTTTCTTTATAACGATAAAGTCACTGTTTTTCGAGATATTTAAAGTTAAACATAAGCTGCACTTTTGGGATTTTTTCTAAATTTGCTCAAAAAAATCTGAAAAAATTCAGTAAAATACAGAAAAAAATTTGCTACATAATAACTAAGTAACTTTTTTCTCTAACTCATTCTGATTTGGCTGTTAAAATTATTGAAAATAAAAAAAATAAAATGCAAAAAATATTAATTTTCAATAATTTTTCCAGCCAAACCAGAATGAGTTAGAGAAAAAGTTACTTAGATATTATGTAGCTAATTTTTTTCTCTATTTTACTGAATTTTTTCAGATTTTTTTGAGCAAATTTTGAAAAAATCCTAAGGGTGCAGCTTATGTTTAACTTTAAATATTTCGAAAAACAGTGATTTTATCGTTACAAAGGAAGAGTATGTTTTTTACACAGCAAGTATTGGAAAATTGAAAAATTGTGCTAAAATGACAATTCCGCCAGTGGCGTAGAATTTAGGAAGGATCAACCTCTCACTTGCCCCTGTTGTACGCCACTGGCAGTAGCCAGAAACTTTTATTTAACATAATTTAGTATGGTGTACGGTACCTACATTTCCTGCCAAGTATGATAAAGATACGTCAAATAGTTTTAAAGTACTGGGCAAAAATCGTTTTTAAATTTTTATATAAAACACCCTGTAGCTCAGTAAGGAGCCACATTTTATCTCAGTGATTTGCATTAAATCTTCATATTCTGAGCCCAAGATACTCCAGTTAAAATTAGGAATAGTTATTCTGTTACACCCTGTATATACATATATACATATATATTTATCTCGCTTGTAATATCAATTTTTATTTTTTTTGACAAAAAAACAATTTAAATTTGATTACTCCGTCAAAGAAACCAAATTTATTATCTTATTTTTGTATAAATAAATTACTTCCATAAATTAATACACAAAAAAATATGAATAATTTTGAAAGTAAACGTTTGCGTAGACGTCCGTTGAGTAGGTGGTTTGCATGAGAAAAAGTTTCTAAGTACATACACACATACATACACAACCACGCCATGTACCCAAAAGGGTGTGGCACAAACTCTTTTCAACATCCCGAAATCAGTCGCCTCCAAACATTCCTATCCAAACAAGCAACTTTCGCTTCATCCACATTCATAATTCCTCTCATACATGCTCTTTTATTCCTACTACTTGGAAACTTTCGCTCACGCAAAACACTCTCAATCATACCATTCCAACTACTCATCGGACGTCCACGCAAACGTATACCATCAAAATCATTCAAATAAATCTTTTTAACCAAACGTTCATTAGACATTCGCTCAACATGTCCGAACCATCTTAACTGACTAACACCAACTTTTGCTACAACATTCTTTTCAATTTCACACTCATCATACACTAATCTATTTCGTACCCGATCTAAGTTTCTAAGTAATAGGAATAAAAAAGCATTTATGCGAAATATTATGAATAATTATAATGTTATTAAATTCCCTATCAGGTTCGTTATTGTTTTTAACAATGACGCGTTTCGACTTTGCAGTCATCTTCAGATTATTCTGATCTTGGTCCGTGTTATGGTTCAAGTGAACGGTTTGTGTGAAGTGTGTTGCGGTTTTTATATTGTTCCAAAGGAACGTGGTTGCTTTTGATTGGTTGTTACTGTATTAGTTTGCATGTTCTTTCTTATTGGCTATTGGTTTGAATATTGTGTCGGATTGACTATTGATTTGGACATTTATAATTTTATTTTTTAATTTAGCTTTGTAAATTTCTAAATTTTCTAAAATATTTAATTTTAGTCCTTTATCATTTATTTTTATTACTTTCATTATGTCTTCAATATTTCCGGCAGTTTTCATCAGTGTGAGATCAAGAAAAACAACCAAATTAATTTTCTTGATCTCACACTGATGAAAACAACAGAAAAAATAACTTATAAAATTTTCCGTAAAGAAACAACGACGGATACCATCATACACGCTAACTCAAACCATCCTACACAACACAAAATGGCAGCATTCAGAAGCATGCTATACAGACTTGAAACAACACCATTAAATAAAAATGACTACAAATCCGAATATAACACAATTAAACAAATAGCAACAAACAACGGATACAATTTAAAAACCATACAAAAGATACACAACAAAATCAAACATAACTTAAGCAATTCCATCAATCACCAAAAATCGCAAAATAATAATGAAAAATGGGCAGTCTTTAATTATACAGGAAAACATACTTACACCATAGCAAAAATTTTCAAAAAACTTAACATTAAAATAGCTTACAAAACAATAAACACAACCAAGAACATAATCCGAAATAATATTGAAAAACATGATATATACAACAACAGCGGAATTTACCAACTATCTTGTCGTACATGTAACATGAAATACTACGGTCAGACAGGTAGAAAATTCTCAGACAGATACAAAGAACACATTCATTCCTTCAAATATAAAAAATCAGATTCTAATTATGCTAACCATCTTTTTGAAAACCAACACGCTGCCGGAAATATTGAAGACATAATGAAAGTAATAAAAATAAATGATAAAGGACTAAAATTAAATATTTTAGAAAATTTAGAAATTTACAAAGCCAAATTAAAAAATAAAATTATAAATGTCCAAATCAATAGTCAATCCGACACAATATTCAAACCAATAGCCAATAAGAAACAACATGCAAACTAATACAGTAACAACCAATCAGAAGCAACCACGTTCCTTTGGAACAATATAAAAACCGCAACACACTTCACACAAACCGTTCACTTGAACCATAACACGGACCAAGATCAGAATAATCTGAAGATGACTGCAAAGTCGAAACGCGTCATTGTTAAAAACAATAACGAACCTGATAGGGAATTTAATAACATTATAATTAATCATAACGCAGGTTCAGGACCAAAGAACAAAAGTTTATCTTTTGACATTAATATTAAACTTATTTTCACGACACTTCACAAACTGTGAGAAATTATCAAAAAGAAATGAACGATATAACTAATTAAAATATATATATATATATATATATATATATATATATATATATATATATATATATATTGGGTATTCCATTTTAGTCCGCAACTTGCAATAACTTTAAAATAGTGCATCGGGCAAAAAATGTACCGAATAAAAATTAAATGGTTTTGAAGGGGACATCTGATGCAAAAACCCTTGCTCCCCTCGGACCCCCTGAGATGCGAAAATGGGGGGCAACTTTGAAATCTTAAATGAAACCCCCTATTTTTGATTGCAGATTCGGATAGACCATTAAAAAGTATGTAAACTTTATTTTGAGACTTCTTTTATCTCTGATAGATGGCGCTGCAAACAACATTTTTTTTCTCAGTTTATCAATCTTCAATTTGAAAAAAAAAAGTGTAACTAAGTACGATATTTAAGTTCTTTTCAGTTCTGTGGGAGGAGGAAGGGCAAGGGTCACTGCATCAGATATCCCCCTCGAAACCATTAACTTTAAGTTAATGGTTTCGAGGGGATATCTGATTCAGTAACCCTTGCCCCCCTCTCATCCCACAAAACTAAAAAAATGCTGTTTGCAGCGCCATCTATCAAAAATAAAAAAAGTTTCAAAATAAAATTGACATACTTTTTTAATGATCTATCCGAATCTGCATTAAAAAATAGCGGGTTCCATTTAAGATTTCAAAGTTGCCCCCCCGTTACCGCCCACCAGGGGGTCCGGGGTGGGCAAGAGTCCCTGCATCAGATGTCTCCCACAAAACCATTTACTTTTCATTTTTTTGTCAATTTTTTGTCCGATGCACGATTTTAAAGTTATTGCAAGTGGCGGATTAAAATGGGACACCCAATATATATATATATATATATATATATATATATATATATATATATATATATATATAACGTTACGTAAATAATGTTAGTTAACCTGTTTACCATTACAAAACTAGTTTTTGAATTTTTCATTCTGAAATTCTATTTCGGATTTGTAAAATATGTTAAATTTTGTGTTCAAATAGTTGAAATACAAATAAAATCTACCTTTTTTTAAAATTTTTCTTTTATAGAAAATAACTTTTTATGAAACATTAAAATATTGTTACGTATTTGAAAATATAGTTTGTAATTGTTTTGTTACATTTTTTTATTCATGATTCGTGTTTATTTCATAAATACGGATGAAAATGAAGATGAATTCTCTTTACATTTCTTCTTTCATCATTTTGTTTTCTGTTGTATTTATTCAAGTTTTTACATGATGCCTTAATTTTATTCATATTCTAGCCTACTGTAGAAGCATTTTTCCTTGTATATTCACCATCGAAAACATTAAATAAAAATCATTTCGAGAACGAGGAACAATCCGAAGCACAAGAAAACTCGTTAAGTCAATTAAATCAAGCTACAACAAATATCGATAAAACAACAACAACAACAACAACAACAATAAGTAATCAATTTATTGCGTATATACCAGCCGATCAACAAAACTTCAAAAACAATTTGCCGGTAAATATTTGATTTGTGTTGTCAAGGAATGGATTATTAAATTTTTTCTTTTTTTTTCTCCGTTCCAGAAAAACATCGAACTGTTTTGAATCAAATCTTGCGACAAACCTCAGCTCATTTAGCCGACGGGCCTTTCTCTGTAATGGTTGATCATACACGAATTTTAGATTTCGATGTAAAACAAAAATATTTCCGAACGGAATTGGAACGACTCGATAGCGGTATACGGCGAGAGGAAACGGCTGTTCACGTTCGACAAAGTCATATATTCAAAGGTTCATTTAGAGAATTATATCGACGTACACCCGAAGAATGGAAAAATCGATTCTATATCGTTTTCGATGGTATTTGGAGATTTTTTTTGTGTTTTTGGTTTTTAACACTGCGAGGAAAATGTGGTATAGTGCAAGGGTGGGCAACCTTTTTTATAACATGCGCTAGAATAAATTTTACGTTTTTTCCGCGGGCCGTAGTAGTTAAATGACACCTTCTTGTGACCAGTAATTTTTTGGTGTACAAATATTAAATAAATGAAAAAAAAAAGAAGTTAATTACTACATTTACTTCTCTTATTGTCTTCGAAAAATTACAAAGAATTAGAAAAAATAACTATTAATCATAAAACAATAAATATATACATGTATAAGTGAAAAAAATATTTATTTAATGTGACAACTGCTTCTGCAAATATTTTGTTAGCATAAACTAAACGAATCACATCAAAAAAATATTTATTTATAATTTCTTCTGAAAATCTCGCGGGCCGGATAGAAACTTTTAGCGGGCCGTAGTTGGCCCGCGGGCCGGGGGTTGCCCACCGTTGGTATAGTGAACGGGTATCAGATTTTTATAGAAGATAGCGCACACATAAATTATATAATTTTAGTAAAATACATTGTTGTCAACTTTCCGAGAGCAACATTACTAAAAAAATTAAAAATTTATTATGACCACATTATTTAACCGGGTTCCGGACCATTCACCGCAAAGCAGTGAAAGAATTGAACAATTTAATTATTATAGAATGTTGTCAATTTTCCGGAAAAACTACTCAAAATTTATTTTAAGCATACTGTTTGTGTAGAATTTAAAATAAATTTTCGAGATAGATTCTTTTACCCATATACTTGTAATCGAAATTGGATTTAATTTGATTTGGATGAATGTTGTAGATGAAGAGGGTCAAGATGCCGGGGGATTATTGCGTGAATGGTAGGTATATGATAATATCTAAAGATATTTTTAATCCGATGTATGCCTTATTTACTGTATCACCTGGTGACCGGGTTACATATATGATAAATTCTTCAAGTCATTGTAATCCCAATCATCTATGTTATTATAAATTTGTGGGTCGAGTCATAGGTAAGTGGTGTTAAGTCGCGAGTTAGTTGGTAGGATCGAATATTGATTTGTTTTGTTTTGTTTTTAGCAAAACCTATCTACGACAATAAATTACTGGAATGTTACTTTACGCGTTCGTTTTATAAGCATATTCTCGGTATACAAGTGAAATATACTGATATGGAAAGTGAAGATTATAGTTTATATAAAGGTCTAGTGTATTTAACAAAACATAATGTTGAGGAAATCGGTTACGATTTAACATTTAACATTCAGCGCTGAGGTGAATGAATTTGGTTCGACACAAATACGCGATTTAATTCCCAAATGCCAAAATATACCTGTTCAAGAAGAAAATAAAATGGAATATATTCGATTATTTGGTCAAATGAAGATGACTGGTGCCATTAAGCAACAGTAAGTTTCTGATTATTTAAGGTTTTATATATTTATTTATATTATTTGTTAATAACGCACATCAAAAACTTAAAAAAAAAGGTTAAAGGCATTTTTGGAAGGTTTCTACGATATTATCCCAAAAAGACTTATTTCTATATTCAATGAACAAGAATTGGAACTTTTAATATCAGGTTTACCTAATGTTGATATTGAAGATTTGAAAGTGAACACGGAATACTATAAATACCAGAGTAATTCTTTACAAGTAAGTTCTGCACGGTTTTTTTTTATCTCCGTAATCAAATTACTATTGTGATGGTACTAATTGAATATTTCATTTTTTAGATACAATGGTTTTGGCGTGCATTACGCTCCTGTGATCAAGCGGATCGAGCCAAGTTTTTGCAGTTTGTAACAGGAACATCGAAAGTACCTCTCCAAGGTTTTGCTGCTCTCGAAGGTATGGACGAAATCCAAAAGTTCCAGATTCATCGTGATGATCGATCGACTGATCGATTACCTTCTTCTCATACTTGGTATGTGTACATATTGGGAGGAAGAGGAGATGTTGTTGGTCATTAAGTTTCACTTAAATCATCAAATTTAAAGGAACTTTCAGTAAATTTTAATTCTGGTCACTACATAAATATACAATTTAAATGGCTATTTAACAAGCTAAATTTCAAGTTAGATTCGTTAAGTTAATAGAAATGGTGTAAAAAATATTTGCGTGAATAATATAGAAATGTTTGTAATTTAGATGATTTTGGAAGATAAGAAATTAAATTATATACATTGCTAATAGAGAAATAAAGTCCTTTAAAGATGAATGTTAAGAATTACTTTATCTAAAATGTGATGACACAGAGTAGCGGCATTTATTTTATCTATAATATATTTATCTGTTTTTTTTTTTGCAATCTCAATCTATAGTTTTAATCAACTGGATCTACCCGTTTATGAAACATACGATAAACTTCGATCGTACCTGCTGAAGGCGATCCGCGAATGTTCGGAGGGCTTTGGCTTCGCTTAAAAAAAGGCACACACACACACACACACATATATACTTGTTCGGTTTAGATTATTAGAATTTAAGTTTGTTGAGACTGATGAAAAAAAAAATTAAGGACTGTCACATCATAGACAAACCGTTTCGCGGGAGACCAGAATTCAATTAATTCACAATGGTTTTTTTTTCAAATTTTAAATTCAATACCTACGTACCTATTCCAAAAAAAAAAGAAACCAGATGAATTTTATTTTCTTTATCAAAGTGATGTATTATTTTTACTTTTGTAAAAGAAGGAAAGCATTCGTTTCTCTAAAGAGATATGCTAGTTTCTTGAATTTGCATGTCTCTATAACAAATGAAATTTTTTTTAAAGAAAAATAAAATTTTTGGTAAAACTGTCGCTGTGTACTATTTCACATCCAATTTCGATGAAACTTTCGTCCAAAAATTCCTCTAAAACTTACAATAGTGGGAAAAATAATAATAAGTGGCGGTCAGGTTAGGTTAGTTATTGAATAATTTACACTAACCTAACCTGACCGCCATTTATTATTATTTTTATCGAAGTCGGAGGTGAAGTAGTTGAAAGCGACAGTTTTAGCAAATTTTTTCCCCAATAATACAATACGTACGTATCTATTTCACTAATAAATAAAATGAAATCAATTACAAATAGATACGTGAAATTTTTGTAATGTAATTACAAACTAATGTTCTAGGTATGTCGATTTTTTCTTGATTGATAATTGTTTTCACACAGCCGAAATGGTACAGTTTTTTTTGTAATATGCTCTATTTGATTCAGAATATTTAAATAATTTGTAATTAATTAATGGCTAATATATATATTATATATAATTGCTTTAAACCATTAACAAGGCAAAATTAAATAAAATTAAAATATTTAGATGCATTTGTTATTGTTATTGTTAATGTTTTGTAACATTACATTTTCTTGTGTAATAGTTATTTATTTATAATATATTTATATATATATATATATATATATATATATATATATATATATATATATATATATATATAAGTTACAGAACGCGTTCCCACGTAAAACTGCTGAGTTGCTGATAACCTGACTCCTGTCTTTACGTAACGCGCTTGGCGCTACATAGAACTTTAATGTTTTTTTATAAATTAGTCAGATGTTAATCTTCGAACAATAAATACGTAATTATAACTATTGTTATAAAATATAATTTTGAATAAAATATAATAAATATCATTAATAAAACAAATCTATAAATATAATTAAAGTTTAAATATTCTGTATTAAAATATTGTGTAATTTCAAATAAAAATCTCTTGATAATTGTAATTTTAAAAAATAAACATTTTTTAAAAACACTATTTATAAATAACGAAATTTAACTGGCGCAGTTGACTGTAGGATTCACAAACGAAGAAAAATCGGTTTCCTTTCAACGATTTATTGTGAATTACGAATCTGTTAAACAAAACAGAGTTGTGAAAAAACAATAACTTAGACGCGTTCTCAACGTCCCAACGAGTGTATATCGTGAAGCCAAGAGAACACCAGGCCCTGCTGAACACAGAGTCCCAGCCGAAGTTATTCTGATTGATTTCTCCATCGCGGAAGAACCAATGAACACGCTGAACGTTTTCCTGTAAGTAGCACTTATGTCATCTAGAGATTATCGAGCGCAAATCGATTCAGAAATAGACAGTACAGATACAGAATCAAACTCATCTGACTCATTAAGTAATATTGATATCACTAATAATACCGATCAAAATACTGATCAAAATCTTATTTTATCAATTAATAGTTTAAATTTAAATTCAAATTTAATCAACATGCCACCACCACCCGTTCTCAAACGCGAATATTTGGACATGATTCCTGAATTTCGGGGCGATAATAAATTATTAACACGGTTTATAGAAACTTGTGAAAAATTAGTAAATAAATTTTATAACAATGAAGACCCCACTGATTTCCAAAACGACTATTTAATGTCTAGCATTGTAGCTAAAATTAAAGACGATGCAGCAGTAAATATAGCAAGTTGCCCTATTACATGCTGGGCAGTAATAGGGCAGCTTTGTTGAATACGTATTCTGATAAACGCGATTGTTATACTTTGAATATAGAGTTAACTGAATTGAAACAAAATCAAAACGAAACACCATTTGAATTTTATCACAGAGTTGTAGATCTTTTAAATCTTCAAATATCGTACTTAACTACACACATTAAAATCGAACACTCTGCAATTTTAATTGCATATTTTAGAACGTACGCTCTTAGAATTTTGTTGAGAGGTCTTAAAGAACCTTTAGGCACACTTATGCGCACCAAAAATCCATCTGATTTAAATTCTGCATTAAATATGATGACAAACGATTTCCAATTAGATTCAGTTATGAAACAACCAAAATCTAACAATACACATACCAGCAATACATATAACAACAAACCTCGTCAAATCATAAATACAAATACGAACACAAACGCTTACAGAGTAACACAACCCAAAAATTTTCCACAATTAACACGTTACCCAAATCCACAAAATACTAGTAACAATTATCCTAGAACTACAAAACCATTCACTTAAAACACACCAAATGTTTTTAGACCCGATCCTAATAAAAAATTCCCTCAACCGACACCCATGAGCATTAGCACCCGGCAAACATTTACACCCAGACCCGGACCTAGTAATTACCGTCCTCAGAATTATTTCCAATCACAACGCAAACCCGATATAATATCGGAAGAACTGTTTAACACTGAGACAAATGAAATATTCACAGACGAAGCTGAAGAACAAATAATTACTGACGAAAACACAGACAATGACATAGTAGATATTACAAACACAGAATACGAAAATTATGACGGCAATGATTTTTTATAAATAATAGCCTCGGAACAAATGTTGAATTTATGAATCTAACTCACAATAACAGCGAGTTACCATTTATAATATATCCCGAATTTAACCTTAAAGTTTTGATAGACACCGGCAGCACACGATCATTTATAAGTCCAAAAATTGCGGAAAAATATTTTAAAAATAAAATTCAAAAAGATCCATTTCAGATAACAACTGCACATGGAACTTCAATTGAAAACTTTAGTATTATTTTACCTGCTTCAAAATTATTCAACAAAAATAATATTTTATTAAAATATCACATTTTCGAATTTCATAAAAATTTCGATATTTTATTTGGATTAGACAATTTGAAAATTTTGGAAACAAATATTGATTTTATTAATGACAAAATTATAACACCCACTCAAAAAATCAAAATTCATTATCAAAAAACACTGCCAAAATCTTATTTTGTCAAAATTCCTCCGAAATCTGAAAAAGTTACTAAATTATTTATTAATAATATAGAAAACGGCGAAATATTAATACCCGAAACTATCATAGGTAAATTAACTATTCCCGAAGGTTTAGCTAAAGTCGAAAATCGCGAAATGTTTTATCCTGTAATTAATTCAAGCGAAAAAGAACAAATTTTAAATTCAGTAAATTGTGTAAAAGGCCAAACTTTAAATAATTTTGAAATAAATACTTTAAATTTTAATAACGATGTTTCACATTCAAAATTTAATTTAAACAATGTCAGAACAGAACACATGAATAAAGAGGAAAAATTCGAAATAACAAAATTATTAAATAATTATTCAGAAATTTTACACGCAGACGATAAACCGTTAACATTTACTAACAAAGTAAAACATTTTATTCGCACTAACGATGAAATCCCAGTATATTCAAAAATTTATAGGTACCCTGAAATACATAGAAATGAGGTTAAAAGTCAAATAAAAAAAATGCTTGACCAAAACATCATACGTCCATCTCACTCTCCCTGGTCCTCTCCTTTATGGGTCGTACCAAAGAAAATTGACGCATCCGGCAAAAGAAAATGGCGACTAGTCATTGACTATCGCAAATTAAACGAAAAAACGATTGATGATAAGTATCCGATACCCAACATCAATGCGTTATTAGACAAACTCGGTAGATGCCAATATTTTTCTACTTTAGATCTTGCGTCTGGATTTCATCAAATCGAGATGAATGAAACAGACATACAAAAGACCGCGTTTAATACTGAAAATGGTCATTATGAATTTTTACGAATGCCATTTGGTTTAAAAAATGCGCCTGCAACCTTTCAAAGGGTTATGGACAATGTTCTTCGAAATTTAGTTAACGAAATTTGTTTAGTATATTTAGATGATGTAATAATATTTAGCACGTCTCTTCAAGAACACATACAAAATTTAAAAACTGTTTTTGACCGATTAAAGAAAGCCAACCTAAAAATACAACTCGATAAATCAGAGTTTTTACACAAAGAAGTCGCGTTTCTCGGACACATTGTAACAACTGACGGAGTTAAACCAAATCCTGATAAGATCCAGGCAATAAAAAATTATCCTATCCCCAAAACGACGAAACAAATTAAAGCATTTTTAGGCCTGTTAGGATATTACAGAAAATTTATAAAAAATTTTGCTCATTTAACAAAACCCCTCACTAAATGTCTTAAGAAAAACGCCGAAATAAAAATTACAAATCCAGAATATATCAACTGTTTTAACACTTGCAAAAATTTATTAATGAACGATCCCATTCTCCAATATCCGGATTTTACCAAACCATTTAATTTAACCACAGATGCTAGTAACTATGCCATTGGCGCTGTTCTATCACAAGGTCCTATTGGCTCCGATCTCCCAATTGCATACGCGAGTCGCACGTTAAATGACACCGAACAGAATTATAGCACAATAGAAAAAGAATTATTGGCTGTAGTTTGGGCTACTAAATATTTTAGACCATATTTGTTTGGCAGAAAATTTAAAATTATTACTGACCATCAACCCTTAAAATATTTAAATTCACTTAAAGAACCAAATTCGAAATTAATGCGCTGGCGGCTTAAAATAGGCGAATACGATTACGAAGTTATTCACAAGAAAGGAACACTAAATAAAAACGCCGATGCTCTTTCTCGTATAGAATTAAATGTAAATAGTACAAATTCCGGTACACAAAATCTTTTTGATTATATCGAAAAATTTAATGAAACATTTAACCCTGACGACGACACGCAATCCATTGCTGTTGAACCCGATGACGACGATCTAATCGATCCTGAAACTGATCAGACAATACATTCCAATCCAGACAATCCTATTGTAGGTATAACAATAAGTGAATCACCTGTTAATTTTGGGAAAAATCAAATTTTTATATCTCAAGTTAAACATTCTTCATGCAAACCAAAAATAAGAAAACTTCACTCTGACAAAATTAGAATCTTAGTTCAACTTTCTGAAATAAATTTTGAAAACGAAATAATTAACTTTATAAAAGAATTTATTGTACCTAACGTGAAATATTATTTGTACTTTGAACACGAAATTTATGAACAATTTAGTAATGTACTACAAAAACATTTTAGAAATTCAAATATTAAATTTATTAAATGTAAGACTAAATTAATTGACGTAGAAGATCAAGACGAAATCTTACAAGTTATAACAAATTATCATGAAGGTAAAACAAATCACCGCGGAATTAACGAAGTCTATACTCAAATAAAAAAGAGATATTATTGGCCAAATCAACTAAAAGCTATCACTGATTTCATAAATAAATGTGAAATTTGCTTGGCAGCTAAATACGAACGAAACCCAATAAAACCAAAACTAAATCTCACCCCCACTCCTAATAAACCTTTCGATGTTATTCATATTGATTCACTCAGTTTAGAAAATTCTAAATTTTTAACTGTAATCGATGCATTTTCTAAGTACGCTCAAGCTTATAAAGTAATTTCAAATAATGCAATCGAAGTTACAAATAAGTTAATACAATTTTTCTCCCATCATGGTATACCTAGACTAATTATATCTGATAATGGGCTAGAATTTAAAAAAGAATTACTAACATTACATAAGATTAACATTCATTTTACAAGCTAGCAAAATCCAAATTCAAACGGTTTAGTTGAACGATTTCATTCAACTTTAGTCGAACACATTCGGTTATTTAATCAACAAGAAAACTTTAAAAATAAAATTATAGAAAATAAAGTTAACTACGCAACTTTGGCATATAACAATACAAATCACAGTACAACAAATTTAAAACCAATAGAAATTATTAATGGACACCTTGAAACCGATTCCCCTTTTGATATAGAACTTAATAAACAAATAACACAAGATTATATACAAAAACACAAAGAAAAAACAAAATTAATGTACCAAAATATAAATAATAAATTAAATAATAACAAATCAAAATTAATTGAAAAAATTAACGGAACACGCGAAGAACTTCCCGAAATCCCTGAAACTATCTTTGTTCATAATAAACAAAAAGTCAATAAAACACGACAAGCAAAATTTAAGAAAGAAAAAATAAAAAAGTTAAATAAAACCCTAAAAATTGCCGAAATTACGACCGAACCGAACGATAGAAAACAACCAAAAATTCACCTCTCCAATATAAAAAGACCTAGAAAATTAATTAATAAAGATTTGGCAATTCCAGGTTCCTCTACCTCTCATCCTCCTATGGACTAAAAATAAAAGACATTACAAGTAACCCAGGACTGATGACGATAAATCTTGGACCTGCAAAATTGCAAAAAACTGTACACACATTTGTACACTATTACGACTTGCAGCCACTCTGGACACAATATAACAATTTAAATAAACAATTTGACACTTTAAAACAAACACTCACATTAGACGAAACAATCCCCCCTGATTTTGAAAATAATAACAAAATTGTCGAATACATTCAAAATTCAATTAATGAAAAAATTAATTATTTAACGATTCACTCAAATAATCATAAAACTAAAAGAGGTCTAATAAACGGATTAGGCACAGTAATAAAATCTATCACTGGAAATTTAGATTCAAGCGACGAGAGACGATATACTAATATTTTAAATCACCTAAAAGAAAATCAATTCAAGTTCAATAACCAGTTGAAAAATCAGTACTCTATTAGTCACCAAATAATAGAATACTTCAACAAAACTGTTGACACTATTCAGCAAAATGAAAAAATTTTAAAATTAAAAATCGAACAAATTATGCATAGTGTAATTGGCGGAATTACAGAAATAAATAAACTACAAATAAAAGATTTTTACAATCAATTAAACATTCTATATACTTTAACATTTAATACACTGCAAGACATTGAAAATTCGTTATTCTTTTGTAAACTGCATACAATGCACCCAAGTATTATTAAATCACATGACCTTTTTGTGGAATTAAATAAAATTTCAAAATTTTATAATAATAAATTACCATTCGAACCGAATTTAGAAAATATGTCCAAATTAGAAAAAGTAATTTCTATAAATTGCAAATTATCACAAGATAAAATCACTTATTTCATAGAAATACCAATTAACTATGAAACTCAGTTTGAATTATTTCATATTATTTCGCTACCTACCAAACATGAGGCTGACTTTGTAACTGTACTTCCTAATCACGAATACTTTTTAAAATCTAAAGATAATCAAATTAAGTCTCTATATGGTATATGTGTGAATACTTACGACAAGGAAAATAGCTATCAGTGTCCCAACAAAGTAAACGAAATAAACGAAGATTCATGCGAAACAAATTTAATACTAGAAAACAAAATCAAAAACTGTCATTTTATTAAATTAAACATCAAGAAGAACCATATCGAACACATAGAAGATATCAATCAATACCTACTCGTCTTTCCAAGTCCAGAAACAATACACGCAAAATGTAAACAAGGTGACGTCATAAAATCTCTCCAAGGAATATTTTTAGTGAACGAAAACGAATGCGAACTAGAATTCCGAAATCAAAAATTAACATTCAAACACGGAACATTCGGTAAACCAACTATTATAGAAAACTTTGCAATAAATTTAAATAAAACACAAGTTCCTAAAATAACAATCAAACTAAATAATTTCAACGATCTGAAACCAATCAACAAATTCGACAAGATAATCGATGACGAAGAAATCAACGAATTTGATGACAACTTCAAGATAAACTACCCGACACTGGCGCTTTACATAATAATCGCCATTGTTGCCATTATTTTTCTTACGTTATACCTGAAGAAGATGTTCAAAAAGTCTGCACAAACACCAAATTCAAAATCCAAAGAAGACATTGAACTTCAATCGAAAAGTTCAACCCCTAGGTCGGTGCTGAATCTTCCCGATGAAGCCCAAATCTAGCAAGGGAGGAGTTACAGAACGAGTTCCCACGTAAAACTGCTGAGTTACCGATAACATGACTCCTGTAGTTACGTAACGCGCTTGGCGCTAGATAGAACTTTAATGTTTTTTATCAATTCAGTCAGCTGTTAATCTTCGAACAATAAATACTTAATTATAAATATTGTTATAAAACATATAATAACATATAAAATAAACAAATAATATTATTAAAACAAGTTAATAAAGATAATTATAAAATAAATATTATGTATTAAAATATTGTGTTATTTCAAATAAAAAATCTCTTGATTATTGTATTTTAAAAAATAAATATTTTTTAAAAACACTAATTATAAACAACGAAATTTAACTTATATATATATATATATATATATATATATATATATATATATATATATATATTAAATGATTTTTGTTGACACTAAAAGAATTTTTCTGAAAACTAGATCAATCTCAAATAAATAATGAAATATGAATAAAATCTTAAAAATTTTAGAATATCTTTCTCGGAATATTTGGTAATCCTGTGCGGTAATAATATGGGGAAGTTTGGCGTGATTAAAGTTGCGTGTAAAATTATTTTTTCTCAAATATATATATATATATATATATATATATATATTAATTATAATGTTATTAAATTCCCTATCAGGTTCGTTATTGTTTTAAACAATGACGCGTTTCGACTTTGCAGTCATCTTCAGATTATTCTGATGACTACAAATCCGAATATAACACAATTAAACAAATAGCAACAAACAACGGATACAATTTAAAAACCATACAAAAGATACACAACAAAATCAAACATAACTTAAGCAATTCCATCAATCACCAAAAATCGCAAAATAATAATGAAAAATGGGCAGTCTTTAATTATACAGGAAAACATACTTACACCATAACAAAAATTTTCAAAAAACTTAACATTAAAATAGCTTATAAAACAATAAACACAACCAAGAACACAATCCGAAATAATATTGAAAAACATGATATATACAACAATAGCGGAATTTACCAACTATCTTGTCGTACATGTAACATGAAATACTACGGTCAGACAGGTAGAAAATTCTCAGACAGATACAAAGAACACATTCATTCCTTCAAATATAAAAAATCAGATTCTAATTATGCTAACCATCTTTTTGAAAACCAACACGCTGCCGGAAATATTGAAGACATAATGAAAGTAATAAAAATAAATGATAAAGGACTAAAATTAAATATTTTAGAAAATTTAGAAATTTACAAAGCTAAATTAAAAAATAAAATTATAAATGTCCAAATCAATAGTCAATCCGACACAATATTCAAACCAATTGCCAATAAGAAAGAACATGCAAACTAATACAGTAACAACCAATCAAAAGCAACCACGTTCCTTTGGAACAATATAAAAACCGCAACACACTTCACACAAACCGTTCACTTGAACCATAACACGGACCAAGATCAGAATAATCTGAAGATGACTGCAAAGTCGAAACGCGTCATTGTTAAAAACAATAACGAACCTGATAGGGAATTTAATAACATTATAATTAATCATAACGCAGGTTCAGGACCAAAGAATAAAAGTTTATCTTTTGACATTAATATATATATATATATATATATATATATATATATATATATAAAATAATAACAGAAACTGTCATTAAAATTTTTAATAATTGTTTCATTTATTTGTTATTAGCAATTTTTATTAGGGCATTACTGACGTCACAAAGCTATTGTGCGCAAGCGCAGAAAAGTTGGTGAGATATTATTTTAAAAACGTATGACGTAGCAAATGTTGATTTTTGATGATTCAGTTACCCCCAGCCAGTAGCTTGTATCGGTAACCATGGCAATATATGTGCGTCTGAGTCAGAAGTCGACATAAGTTTTGCGAAGACATTACTGACGTCATCACGACATGTTTTTGCATTTTTTAGGAAATCTGGGCATCTTTGAAAAAAATGATAAATTAAATATAACTTTTTAAGCCACTTCCAAACAAATAAAGAAACAAAAAAATACGGTAAACTTCCCCATTATATAGCTTTTGTGAGCAATATGAAAATATCAGTAAAATCTTTTGGAAAAATTTGGTTAATTTCGGATAAATAGTAATGCCAAAATTAAATTTAGAAAATTTTAGTAATAGTTTTCTCAAAAAGTTGGCAACACTGCACAGCAGTAAAAATTATATAATATTTGTGGGCACTAGCAGGAACTTTACTTGTGAAAATTTGATAGTTAGAGTAGCCCCAATAAATTTTAAAAAAATTTAGTAGTTTTTTTTCTCGGAAAGTTGGTGACACTAAAAAGAATAAGCTCACATGTTCATTTTGGATACAAACTGAACCAATCCTGTGAATTTGATGCAAATCAAAAGAACAGTCTCGAAGAAGTTGCGGCCATAAAATTTGAACGTCTGAACGAGCGAGCGAATGAGATCCACACAGGCATACACCTTCATATATAGATTTGTCATCTAGAAGCTGCATAAACGACCTTAATATAATTTTTTTTAATTTTCAAAATGTCACAGATACCAAAACCGATTTAGTATTTTTTTTTAAAAGTTAGCAATTCCGTATGATAGTAAAATTATATAATTTATGTGAACACTAAAAGAATATTATTTGAAAATTTGTTAAAAATTGGATCAACAATGTAGCCATAATAAATTTTTAAAATGTTTATTAATTTTTTTCTCGAAAAGTTGGCGCCTGAAAAAATAAAACATGGCCATTTTAGTCACTAAGTGAACCTATCCTGCATGGACTAGCTACCGAGCGAGCGAGCGAGATAGCTGACAACACACACAAACACATACGTACACCCTCATATAAACTGCAATTGAATTTGTTATATAGAGGCTATATAAAGAATATAGGTACATGTTTAATTTTAAAAAATGTTACAGATACCATTACCAAACACTATATCAACAAGATTAGAAGTATATGGGTAAACCCATATAGAGACTACTTTGACATTTCTCGGAAAGTTGGCAACACTGTATTTTAATAATATTATAATTTATGTGGGCACTAGGAAAAACTTTTTTGAAAATTTGATCAAAATCGAATAAATGATGTAGCTACAATAAATTTTAGTAATTTTTTTCTCGGAAAGTTGGCAACACTGTATTTTGTTAAAATTACATAAATTATATGAATACTAGGAGAATCTTTTGTGAAAATTTGAGTAAAATCGGTTAAATAACATAGCCATAATAAATTTTTTAAAACTTTAGTAATTTTTTTCTCGGAAAGTTGGCAACACTGGATATTAATAATTAATGGGAGCATTAGGGATATCTTTTCTGAAAATTTGATCAAAATCGGATAAGTAACGTAGCCAATATGAATTTTTAAAAACTTTAGTAATTTTTTTCTCGGAAAGTTGGCATTACTGGAAAAAAATAAAACCACATGACCATCTTGGGTACTAGACAAATTTATCCTGAAAATTTCATTAAAATCGGTTGAACCGTCTAGGAGGAGTTGCGGCCACAAAATTTTGACTTACGACCGAGCGAGCGAGCTGACGACGCACACACATACACCCACATAAACTAAGTTCAGATTCGTCATCTAGAGGCTATATGAAGGATTTCTATACAATTTTTTTTTTTTTTGAAAATGTTACAGACACCGTACCAAACGCTATACTACTTTTCCTTGCAGTCAAAGTAGTAATAATATTTCTTGCTGTATTTAATGATTAGTGACCACAAGTAATTTTGCTTTAATTTTGTAGTTTTATTTAAAATTTAGAACAATTTTAGGATTAAAAAAATTAATATCCTAATAAGAATTATTTTTTCAAAATTCATCGAAAACAAATTTTGACAAATTGAATTATAGTTAAGTTTCTGTAAATTTTTCATTATTTTTATTAATCGGGTTAGTCATATTCTTTTTTTCAAAAGCTATTTTAAATATAAAAACTTTTTTAAAACTCCCAAAAACAATCAAGTATCAACAAAGCATAACATAAGTGAACAGCCAATATAAATTATAAAAAATTTATTAAATAAATATATAAAAAACTTTCTATTGTTTTTGGTTTAGTGTAAATTTGTATAACTTGCCTCTGATGGCTTCTGGACAAACTTTTCCATTTTTTGATATATCAGATGTTGAAAATATTTGTGAGATTTAATATTATTTTACGCCTAAAATGGTGTTTTTTACGTTTAGGTGTAAATAAAAAAACAACGTAAAAATGTAAAATATGTAATGCGTGTATAATTTTTGTTTTTTTATTATGTCACTAGCATGATTTTTTTTTGAATTTGTCAAACTTGTTATGAAAAGGGATTCAAATAACGTGTTTTTATAAGTATAAAAAATAACTTAAAATGACGAGGTGTCCAAGATCAGTATGTTTTTTAAAACTTCATTATAAATTAGTCAAATAAATTAAAATTTTTCCGCTTTATTCAAGTTGCATAATAACTACTACAAATTTACTAATCATATATTTCTTTTATATTACAAATATGTTTCTTTTGTTCAATAATTGAATCTATTTTTATAATATTTTTTTTATAATTTTTTCAAACTAGATATGTTGCTTTAATAACTTTTTTCTTTTATTTTTGTTACGCAGACGTTTTACGTAGAAATTTGATTAATATTGTTCATTTATTTTATAAGTTCCGAAAAATTTGTGTAGGTACAAATTAAAGTAATTTAATGCAAATAACTCTGATTGAAACATAAATAATGTTTTTTTTACATATTATACATTTTTTACTTATAGAATTTGTAAATTTGTTCAATGTAAAAAATAGTTTTTTTACACGTAAAGAACGATGTATAATACATGAAGTGTTATAATTATGTACCCATCGCTGATCTGTTTTAAATATTGAAAAACTACTTACTACGTTTATATGAATATGTTAATAAATTTTACATGTAAATATACTTGTAACTTTCATTAGTAGATATATTAATAAAATTATGGTACTTATAAATGTAACAATTATTACTTGAAATAGTGTGTTTTTAATAAAAAAATAACTTTTACTTTTTTGATAATTTATTATATAGAATACATTACTTAGCTTAGAGTATATAGTTATAACAATTGTGTATATTAAAAAAATAATATTTACTAATAACTAAAGAAAAACCTTTTACCATATTGGTTAAATTATTAGATACAAATGGAATATATCTACGTTAAATGAAAATATATTTCTGAATAAAAATGCCGCAAACGTCAGATAAACATTCGCTTCGGGATATTTTAAAAATAAATCATGTAATAAATATAATACTTGGAATATACGTCTATGTTCCAAAAAATTATAAAAATATTGTTTTATTTTTATACATTTTACGAAACATATTTTCTGTGTGTATAAGTGCAGCAGCACTGTATCTTCAAATTGTTCATTTGCATGAATTATTAGATCCAGTTCGCTCATTTGTTTTCACATTTGATTTGATACAATGTATAATAATATTTTGGATGTTATCATGGAAAGGATATATTTATTATAAAAGAATACAAAAAATTATTTTCGAATTTGAACGTATTGATGAGATTTTCATAACATTTGACTATCAAATCAATTACAAATACACAAGAATATTGTTCGGATTTTGCAGTTTTCTTACAAATTCTACAGCTTTACTTATTCATATTTGGTTTTTGCAATATTTTATCAACACTCTTCCCATATGGATTCTTCATGTTCTAGTTACTGCTATGATAATAAACTTAAAATTAGAATTTGCTATTATAATGTTTACCGTGTTAAATAAGTTCACAATACTAAATAGAATTTTAGTGAAATTCACACAAAACAAAATTCAACATATACGACATGCATTGCAAGTGTATAATCATTTATTTAACATCAAATCTGAATTAAATTCGGCATTTTCATTATTTTTCCTCACTGATACTATATACCTTTTTACTAAATTTGTTCGCGGTGCATATAATACAATTAAATATATAATAGACGATGAAACCTCGAATATTGATGTTTCCGTTAATATTTTGGGGATGATTTGCTTACTATTTGTTTTCAATGTAAATACAATAATGTGTAACTTATTTCAGAGAAAGGTAATTTTATGTTTAACATACACATACAGCGTGACACATATCTCTTGTTGATGTAGCTAATAAATATTGCGCAGAGAAAAAAGTATAGCAAAAGAAAGATATAAAAATATACAATTGAAATAATACAATTTATGTTTAAAGTATTTTTAATATTAACTCAAATCGCAATTCTTAGGCAAAATATTCTAATTTTGTTGAAGTGATTAAGACAAATTATTTTCAACGGCACGAGATGCGTGTCAGACTGTAAATTACAATGCTTCACATTAACAACCAATTTTAATTTCATCAATTTTAAATTTATTATTTCAAGAAAATAGCTTTTTATTGAGCATATACTATATTCTTCGGCAATTATAATACTCATTTTTATTTAAATAATATTTTTCTAAGCAAATAAACTTGTTGGGCGAAAGCTATTTGTTTTTTAAAAATTAAAAAAGAAACATTAGTAACTTTTTTTGATTAATTTTTACCGAATTTCTCAAACTTCCAAAAACAAATAATAATCATAATAAACTTCAATAGCTAAATAGTTAAATTGTAATAAAAACTATTGTAGGCATTGTTTATTTTTGTGAAACTCTTCTAACGATCCGGCACTAAGTTTTACCGAAGTCTGTAAATTCTAGAAAATAAATAAATAAAATAAAGAAAATTTGATAAAAACATTTTTTTATATTAAAATTGGTTGCAAATACATCATTACAAAATTTAATATATGCACAAATGAACAAATAACTTTATGAAACTTAAATATTTTTTTTTATATAAAATGTAACTTAAAATTAATAAATAAGATAGTATTTCTACAATGTTTTAACGTAAAACGTTTCTTAAGCAAAACTATTAGTTAGGCAAATTACATTCATTCATTGTTCTTAAAATTTAAATAATGTTCAGTCAATTTTAGGGTAAAATATTATTTTTAACATTAAAAGATATTTAAGTTTTTAAAAACATAAAAGTTAGGGAGTTATAAAACAATATAATAAAAGTAAAATCAAGATTCTTTTAGAAACGGCATTTGTTTTGATAGTCGTGTCACTAATACCTCTAAATAATCTTCTAAATAATATATTTTTTAAATATATCACTATATGTGACCTGGTCTACGAAAAGGGGGCTTATGTGCGAAATTTAGTTTTCGATAAAACCGCTATTACAGATAAACAACTCGTTTCGTCAGGTTTTCGTTAGTTGTTGTCGTTGTCGGTGTAACGCCCGCGGTGTTGCATTATGTTCAATGTTCAAGTATGTTCAGGTTTTGTTCCTGCTCAAAATATTAGAGTAGTTAATCGCGTAACTTGCTAGGTTCGAATTTCCTTATTCTAGATTTTCACAAAAATTCTGTGTTTTTGTATTTGTACTCTTCTTTCTCTTCATTTATATTAAACTTCTGAACAAGTTATAGCTTTTTGGTTTTCACCATGTGAAAGAGCGTCTCATACTTAATCGGAATTGGCAAAAAAGTGGAAAACGATATTTTGCAACCTAAGCCCCCTTTTCGTAGACCAGGTCATATATATATATATATATATATATATATATATATATATATATACAGTAGAACCTCGATTATCCGGGCCAGCCGGGACCGAGTCTTTGCCGGATAATCAAAAACACGGATAATCCAAAAACCTCATTTTTATTTTTTTTTAATAATTTATTCAGACAAATACATGTGTCAAACGAATGTCTGTTTACGTTTAACTAACGAGTCGGTCGGCAGTTGGCGAAAATAATAAGTAAACACATAAACGGAGGATTTCTCGAGCCGAACTCGGGTATTCCCCGAGGCGAACGTCTGCACGGTGCATTCAGCATTCATGCGTCAACCTCTGGCCGTCAGCCACGGATAATCCGCGCACGGATGACATTTTAAAAATGCCGCACGAAGAATCCGCCGCCCGGATAATGCGCGCACGGATAATCGGGGTTCTACTGTATATATATATATATATATATATATATATATATATATATAATGTGAATTTGAGAAAATAAAATAACTTTGCATCAAGTGGTAATATCTATTTATGAAAAATTACAAAAATTTTCAATAGCATTCAACTGCTACAAATTTTAACTAGTAACACATTTCTACGAATGATACTATTGTCACTTAATGATTAAATTGAGAAAAAATATATATTTTTCAAATAAGTTAAAAATTACGATTATAAAACATTTAAAAATACTAGTTTCGTATTTTTATATCAAGATATCTATAGAATCCTAAAATGGTATTCTGAAACTTTTAAATGACTTTTCTCAAAATTTTTACAAATAAAATAAGTTTACTTGAATTTTTTTATTATTACGTATTTTAATATTACTATAACGGAAGTGATGTCAGTATATCCGGCAAACGCATTTTTAGTTTTTAGATAAGCACCAACAAGTCCTGTAGCAATAATTTTTTTAAAACAAATAATAATTTATTTTTTTTATGTTGCCGACTTTTTGGCGGAAATTGCATATATTTATATTATTATATTAATCATATTTTTTTTAAAAATAATGTTAAAATTTGAAATAATTTTTACAGAGAAAGCAAATATTTTTATATTAAAAACTATCCCATGATGTAAATATTTTATAACAATAAAAACGAAACAAAAAAAAGCAAACTAATAAACAAGAGTGTATTTACAGTTAAAACATAAAATCTGAAAATAGTATTTATATTGTGAGAAACATAGACTAATTAAAAACTATTACTGTGGAGTTATAAAAATAGACTAAAAACAAACGACTAAATAAAAAAGGTTTTTTCTCACTCGTGCGCAACACAGCAGAGACTGTCCCACACGATAAAGCAATTACATCATGTGGAAAGGACAATTTATTTTATTTCTATTTACGCCTACAAATTTTATATTATTAAGTTCATCATTTCATTATAATTTTATTACGTATAAGTAATTATGTTCGACCTTCTGAAAACAATTAATTGCTTGATATTGTAATGACACGATTTAAGAAATTCTATTTTATTCTAATTTTAATTTATTTATTTTTTTAAAATGTATCTAGAGAACTTAAATTCACATAAACTTGTTGTGTAGCAGTATTGAAAAGAACTCTTACAAAACTATTATTTTTTTTAAATGAATTTCTACCTAAAATATTTTGGGTACGGTATAATATTTAAAAACATTTTCACTCCGGACACTATACATAAACAACATACAATATTTATTATTAGTATTACCTAAATCTAGTATTTGTAGTAAAATTATAAAATTTTTGTGGACGCTAGGAAAATCTTTAGTAAAAATTTAATTAATTTCTGATAAATAATAAAGCCAAACTTAAACTTTTTAAATTTTCCTAATTTTTTTTTCGTTAAGTTGGCAATGTTCTACGATAGTAAAATTATATAATTATATTATTTTTACTTACTTTTATATATATATATATATATATATATATATATATATATATATATATATATATAGAAAGGCTTTCAGCTAGCAAGAAAGTTTATTAATTTTATTATGTAGTTTAAACTGAATATTTCTGATTTTATCGTCAGATTTAAGGAAAAATATTTATAAATTAACGAACTAATAAAAATAATTTTTATAAACAAATTTATTTATTTAAAAGTAAAAAAACTACAATGCAAAAAATATATTTATTTAAAATAAATAATTGAAATTAATTAGAGGCGCTTCCCCACCAATTGTAGTACAGATCTCAAATCCCGATTTGTTCATTGGTATTGGTTTGTTGGAGTCATGAAGTACATAGGTAGATATTTATGATTCTGAATGATTCCGAATTCTTCGCAGACATTGTCTTACATATAGGTGTTGCCTGCGATAGATAGACAGTGCAATACAATACAATAGCAAATGTTGGCAGTAATAAGGCACCGCAAAAACGACGTGCGGCTACCACTGGATCGGAATACGGGGGCACATCACTTTCCAAATTTGTTCTCGATAATGAATTAATATCAATTCGAAGAGGTAAAATGTATCTAATTAATGGAACATTAACCAAATAACGTCTAATATAAGTTATAACGGTGTCTTCCCAACGAAACATTTTTCCAACAATTAAAGCAAATGGTATCGCTGGTAAACCAATTATTAATATCAATAGACGTGTTCGTTTCAATACAGCAAAACCTTCTTTAATTCCTACTATTTGCAAGAAAATAAGACCTCCGTAACTCATAGCTGACCAGTAAAATGCTCCAATTATAATGCCATAAGAGAGAAACAAACAACTTTTATTAATAATATCATCAAATGTGTCCAATATGTCAACCAACGTTCCCATATCAGAATATAAAATTATATATTCTGTTTTACATTGCGGACACAACGCTCTTCCTCTAGCTTGGCCACGTTGTTGTTCATTTACCCAACGTTGTAAACAAGTTTGATGAACCCATTTCGAAGTCCCTTTACATTTACAAGGTTGCAACCACTGAGCTTCTCTATCTTCAGCTTCTGTTTCAAAACAGATCCAACAATTTTTTTCGAATTCTCGAGTTTCTAACGATATATTGTTGCTTTCATTCTCCATTCTCTTCTATATTATCTTGTTTTGTGAATGAATGCGTTTAGTTATCAATAAGACGTACGGTACAGTTATTTTGCTATTTCTGCTGTCAATTATCAATCACATTTAATAATTTTAACAAAATTTTATTAACACAAAAGTCTAATATTAGTAATATATAAATTTAGAAAATATGGTTATTTTAATAAATACAATTTTAGAAAAAACTTGTTTATTTATCATAATATTTATGTAAATATTTTCAAACAATTGATATAGCAACAAGCTAATTAAAAATATCTTTAAATGTTTTAGTATGTACTTACCTCCTATGTTAGTCCAAACTACCAAACATGAAATTTGGGGAATATATTTCTTATATAACCTACTAAGAAAGGATTTTTAGAAATTCGAATTTTAAGGTGGTGAAAAAAGCAAAAATACTGTGACAGTAACGGTAGATAGACTTAGTTGGCCATGTTGCACTGTTTTTCAAAAAAACAAAAAAATTATAAAATGACATTTTATTTTTCGATTGGTTTTTTTAGGGAATAAATTAAACACTATATTAAAAAAAACGAAGACTATATATTGAAAAATGTCGTTGCTCTAATAAAAATACAAGCGCTATAAATAAGCAACAAACGCTATATATAAATAACAAATGCTATATTAAGTAACACACGCTATATATAAATGACATGTGCTATACAGAATTAACAAACGATATATATAAGTAACATATGCTATACAGAATTAACAAACGCTATATATAAGTAACATATGCTATATTTAAATTACAAATGCTACATTAAATATTACTTAGATTTGCAAAATAACCTCAACATCAATAAAAAAGTTTAAAAAGACGGATTTAAAATTATAGGGGAAATGGACAATAATCAAACGGATACAAATAAATAAACATTCTGTATTTTAACTTTATAACCAAATATGAATAAGATAAAACAATAATCAAACGGATACAAATAAATAAACATTCTGTATTTTAACTTTATAACCAAATATGAATAAGATAAAACAATAATCAAACGGATACAAATAAATAAACATTCTGTATTTTAACTTTATAACCAATTATGAATAAGATAAAACAATAATAAGATAAAATAATAAGATAAAGTTCATTGAACAATTAAAGCCTTCTTCGCCTTGGATGGGCGACCCACATTCCTTTTTTTTCCTATTGGAATATTTTTAGCCTCAACTGGAGGAACAATTAATTTCAACCTGATTGCCAGACCCAAAATATGCTTGCACATATAGTTTTTAAGAAATGCTGGACAATCACAAGTACTTTTTAAATAATTTTCTGTATTTAATACAACTTCATATTGATCGCAACACAAATTTTTGTATTGATCGAATGTTGAGATATCCGTCATACATTTATCTTCCGATAGATGTTTCAATTTTTTACCGGGTACAAGATAATTAGTTGCATTTAATAATTTTACAATTTTAATATCCTTATTTTCACGAGCCCAGTTATATGATGCCGTCCATATATTCAATGTCAAAGTAGGATTTTCTTTAAAACTTTTAACACCGTTTTCATATTCTTGAGACCAGTCACAAACATATTTTAAAAGCAAAATAAAAAATCTAGAAATTGGTAGACGTTCTCTTAAAGTCTTTTCATCCTTGATGACTCGATTGAAGCTCTCTAATGCATTGTTTGTGCTTGGGACCAATTGTTTAGCACCTTCATACCAAAATCTATTTTTATTTAACCATTGTTTGTCAAAATATGCAATAAATGTATTAGCGTATTCATTCCATTTATCTTTAAATAATAATGTAGCTTTATCAAATATTTCGTCATTTTTACATAATTGCAATATTTCTATATCTGAAATGATTTCAGATTTTTTTGATTTGTCTGTAATTAATTGGTCAATTGTTTTAATGATATTTTTTTTCATATGGAACCAGCACATTAATATTGAACATTCATCCCCAAAAACATTTTTAAATGCATTTTGTATCGCTGGTGCGCCATCTGCGATTAATATGGAAGGGTGAAAGTCAAAAATGTGAACATCTTTAATGGCACGCCGCAAAGCATTGAACGAAAACTCGTAATCGATAGTAGTTTCACCAGAACAAATTGACATACCAAAGCAATGAAATGAACGATCCATATCTGTTGATCCTAAAACTATAACAGGAAACCCCTGCCAAATCAATTTGTAAGTGGCATCTGCATGTAAATGCTTAACTTTCATTGCATTGCTTAGTAGTTTTTTACTTGTCACAAAAAATCTGAATTGGTTATTTTCGCTTTCGTGTAGTATCTCATATGAAGAAACAAATGACTGTAAGTCATCTTGAGGTATAATACTATTATCAATTAACATTTTTTCCAATTCACCTAAAGATATTGTAGTAGGCCCAAATTCTTCGTTGCGAATCTTGCTTAATGTGTTTTGGACTTGTCTTCTAGTAGGCAATTGTACTTTATTTTTTGCCAGCAATTCTATTACTTTTTTGGGTTTAACATTGTAATCTTCTTCAACAAATTGTTTAATTGCCATTCGTGCCTCATAATTTATAGTCTGTTTTGCTTTATTTTCACTTAATGCGTGTGAGTGTTCAGAACTTGATCTGTACAATAGTACTTCATTGCTTGATGAAACGTAAAACAAGCGAACTCTGCCAGCACACTGCTCTCCTTTAAATTTCACCTTATTGCATCTATATATTACTATTATATTTCCATCACTGTCTTTATAATTTGTCCATCGGCTCCAACATTTTTCTTGGTCAATTGCACTTATTGCGGAAACACTGTCCGGGAAAGAGCATTCCTTGTTCCATATTATGGGTGTTCTCTTCTTCCTTTTCTTGGGAACTTTGTTTTCCACTTCTTCATCGGACATATATTCCGTAACATATTCTTCCATCTAGTAGAGGATTAGATGTAAAATTATTTTATTACAGCAATTTAAATTAAATTTACAAAAATAATTAAATTAAACATACCTGTGAATATATTCTATCCTGCAATTGAAGACAAATATTTCAGACGCAGGTGCTTCGATGTTTTGATTTAGTTTGTGAGGTTAGGACGCGGGACATTTCACTAGACATGAATATAGCAGAAATCTATAAGTTTAATAAAATTGTATATATAGCAGAATTGTTTTACATATATAGTAATATGTATTTCAATTTATTATTAAAGATTTATAGCAAATTGTTTTAATTTTTATAGTGTTTATCATTTCATAATATAGTATTTGTAAATTTCTTATATAGCGATTTTATATATTATATATAACGTTTGTAATTCTTATTATAGCGTTTGGTATTTGAATATATAGCGGTTTATTGGTACCCGTTTTTTTACTTGATTATATCATTATTGTAATATTTTGATAATTATGAAATATTCATCCAACTATCTTTAATTACGCTTTTATCATTTTATAGATAGCAAACGTACCCAAACAATTTGTTGTAAATCGGATAAATGGTTTAGGAAGAGATGCGATCACAAAAAACTAACGAGCGAGCAAGCGAACGACGCACAGACATATATCTTCATAAACTTTGTTCAGATTCATTATCTAAAAGCTATATGACAGATTTATTTTTGAATATATTACGGACTTAGTACCAAATATTATACCACTTTTTCCTTGCAGTCAAAATTGTAATAACCATGAACACTGTTGACAAATTTCAAATAATTATCTTATTTTAATATAATTTTCATTAATAAATTATCTGCACTTAAAAATAATATAGAATTATTCATCTTATTTTAATAATGCATTTGATCTGATTTCAACAGCATCATTGAAATTTTAACGCTGGTTACTTTACGCATCGCATTATAATAATGTTTGGTACGTCAATTACCAATTTTTCAGTGTTTATAGTGTGTAGTGTTAACTTTGGATGCGGTAGCAGATAAAATTAAACAGAATTTCAACCTAAAGCTTTTTAATTTTTATTATTATTAGTAATTTTTAGTTAGTGTGTCAAGAATGATATTTTATAAAATAATTAACTAGTATCTAGTAACTATTTATTGGGGCTATTATTGTATTATTAAAATATACATTGTGAAAAACGTTCGCATTGTGTAAGAAAAAATATTTACGGCATATAACAAGAAAAAAATGTTTCATTGAACTTCCGACATTCAAATAAATATATACAAATTTGCATGACGGAACTAAAACTGGTTAGAAGTTGAATAAATTTGACTTGTGAGTATGAAGCGAAGTTGATAAAACCAAATGTAACAATGCTGACGTATAAGTATAAATTGCATACTGTCAGACAGAGTTACGACTTCTTGCAGTTGAACGTGAATGGAAAATCGAGTATAATTAATTAATCCGCCAAAAGTTTTCGTTCAGGTCTGTCATAGTCGAAATTCGTATAGCAGGCACTCCATTTAAATCTTACCGGAGATTTTGAATTAATTAGATATGACCATATCATTGCCCGATGATAATAAGTGCTTCACTCTCATTTTCAACTAATCCATTATTTTTATAGTTGTTCACTTTTCTCATGGATTTGTTTCATAAATAACCATCAATGAGATGCGAATAATTTTTAATAATAAATTTAAAATATATTTACTTAAACTTATAACTTTAATTTAAGACGCTGTTAGTAGGTACTCGGTGAAACTTTTTTATAATGTATAAACAAATAAAAATAATAAAAACACTCGGTTTTTGTGAAACATTACAAACACTATTTAAACAGAATCCTCGTGTTGTACGGAAAAATGATCTAGATTAGAGCGAAAAGTAAGACACAATAATTTATTGACATACTTGTACGTAGTCTTCTAAATTTTTGTAGTCATAATTTTTATTTTAATTTACGATAATAAAGTTATGTTTGATAACTTTTTACTATATAATAGCTGCTTAAGGGGAGGTAACACTTTGAAGACTAAAAAAAAATGGGTATTTTCACGAATTAATTTTGGGCACATGAATGCAAATAAATCACTACCTTTTTTTACATGGTATTTGGCACATATTCCTCTATATTTTCAAATAATTCGAAACCTTTTTGTAACCAATTGCGACCGCTACATCCTCCGAACCAAGACCATGTACCAAAAAAACTGCTGCTGCGTTGACAGGCTGGAGCGCTCAATTCCCATTTGAAATCAATTTTGTTGTTTTTAAAATGTAAAGTAGATTGTAACGTAGGGATCAACTGGCCGGATTTCAAAAAAATACATTTTTCGCCAAGTTATACTCATTTGAAAAAAAAGTTTGAAAATCGTAAAAAAAATTCGTTTTTTTTGGGTCGCTAACATCAAAAAAAAACTACATATCAAAAAAGTTGAAGTTTTGGCAACATTTTCCCCAAATTCCAAGTTAATCGGACAAAAATTGCGACTTGCATGCTGTCAACGCAGTTTGAAAACATGGTTTTTAGAAAAACGCGTTTAAAGTTTCAAGTTTCAAGCAGAGCGCTCCTGAGCATGTAGTCATAGTTTTGTATTTGTCATAATCAAAAGTTTTTTTTTGCGTTCATAAGTTTTGTTGTTTGTTCTTGGTTAGTCATATACGTTTTGGGAATCACATTTGATTTTTAATAAAATTATACATACTAACAAAAATTTTATTCTATTATGTTTTAACATAACTTTGAGCATAACTGGATTTCCCCTCACAAAAATATAAATTTTTATTGAATTTATAGAATTGTCTGGGCTGGTGAAACGTCTGCGATAAGGATAGGGTCAACCATGGCATACCATCCTAGAAAATTCTATAAATTCAAGTTGTTATAAGTATAAATATGTTATTTTTTTTTCAATTTTCAATTGGATACAATAAAATTAATTTAAATGATAAGTTTTTCTCGGCTCAGCTACATTGCAGAAGTATATTGATTTAAGTGACAAATATTTTATTAATATTAAATAAAAAAACAATTTTCTACAATGTGACTGAAGCCGAGAAAAATTAAAAATTTAAATTTCTTGTTGAAGTCCTTAATTTTTATTTTTTTTTGTAAATTAGATTATTTGAGCTTGAAACACTCTGTATACCATTAAAAAATAAATTGTAACGTGATGGATGAAATTGTAGTTGTTCAGTAAACGGAAATTGTTTTAATCCTATTGATTCTATGAGCCAGTGAACATTATCTTGCTTGAAATGTTCATTTATTTTATTGACCAATTTATTTTTTGCGTCGTCTTCTATTGTTTCGAAATCCTGCCTATTAGTATCGTCATTATCAAGGTCCAAACTTTCATCGCAATTACGTACTTTTTAACAGATATTATCTTTAGAGTTTATTAAAACAGTTTCAATTAACTTTAGAATTCTATATTTTATTTATTAAATAATATGGCTAATAAATTTAAAGATTTTTTTAGATAAACGCAAACAAGTTTTAGCCATTATTAAAAAAACTAAAAAAACAACTCAATATTTAGTTTATACCAAAATGTTTGTTTCATACATCATTTTTGGTCAAATTGAGTTATTGCTTATTTTAGCAATATTTGTTTGTTTTCTATCTATTTTCACAATCGTTGATGTTACAGTTTTAATGGTTTCGAAAATATAAATTCAAATTGGTTCTATATCCTTACTATAAACAATTTTCAAACATTTTCTCGAAAATAAGGTTTTGTGATACGGAACAAACAAAAAATCGATTAACGATATCTATCTCTTGCTTTTCACAGAATTTGTTTTTACTACTTTGACTGCAAGGAAAAGTAGTATAGCGTTTGGTACGGTGTCTGTAACATTTTCAAAAAAAAAAAAAAATTGCACAGAAATCCTTTATATAGCCTGTAGATGACGAATCTGAACTTAGTTTATGTGGGTGTATGGATGTGCGTCGTCAGCTCGCTCGCTCACTCGCTCGCTCGCTCGGTCGTAAGTCAAAATTTTGTGGCCGCAACTCCTCCTAGACGGTTCAACCGATTTTAATGAAATTTTCAGGATAAATTTGTCTAGTGCCCAAGATGGTCATGTGGTTTTGGTTTCTTCCAGTAATGCCAACTTTCCGAGAAAAAAATTACTAAAGTTTTTAAAAATTCATTGTGGCTATATTATTTATCCGATTTTGATCAAATTTTCAGAAAAGATTTCCCTAATGCTCCCATTAATTACATAATTTTATTAATATTCAGTGTTGCCAACTTTCCGAGAAAAAAATTACTAAAATTTTAAAAATTTTATTATGGCCATGTTATTCAACCGATTTTACTCAAATTTTCACAAAAGATTCTCCTAGTATTCATATAATTTATGTAATTTTAACAAAATACAGTGTTGCCAACTTTCCGAGAAAAAAATTAGTAAAATTTTTAAAAATTTATTATGACCATTTTATTCAACCAATTTTAATCAAATTTTTATAAAAGTTTTTCCTAGTGCCTAAATAAATTATGCAATTTCAACAAAATACAGTGTTGCCAACTTATCGAGAAAAAAATCACAAAAATTTTTAAAAATTCATTGTGGCTACATTATTTATTCGATTTTGATCAAATTTTCAGAAAAGTATCTCCTAGTGCCCACATAAAAATACACATAAAAATACACATATTAAAATACAGTGTTGCCAATTTTCCGAGAAATGTCAAAGTAGTCTATATATGGGTTTCCCCATATACTTCTAATCTTGTTTTTTTTAATATTTTGCGTTTAGTTTGGTATTAGATCAAGAAGGGCCAGTTTTCTTCATTTGGTTGAAATTCGATAAAATTCTTGGCACATTTGTCATCTTGTAACATCTATCCAGGAACACACTATATAATATGCTGATATATAATGAATTGTATTTTATAATTTTTAACTTTTGTTTCGTGAACATATAATTGTTATTGAAATAAGTTTAAAAAAAAGAATTACGAATATATTATTGTTATGCTCCGTTTTATTTTTTTGTTTATAACAATATTAATTTATTTCTCAAACTTTTTTTAATATTTTTGATATTTAGTCTGTTTCAAATTAATTTCAATATTAAACATCAATTCTGGAATGTTTATTTTTTAATATTTTCTTCTAACAAAGAATATCGAGAAAAATTTCTCTCCAAAAATTTTATTGTGAAAATTCTCTTTGATTTTATTATCAGTTTTTTTCAAAAACATTTCATTTTCATAGTGAAAGGTAGATGTTCGAAAGTAAAAGTTTACCGTGGATATTAATAAATTTAGTTGCAAACAAATACTAAATATTTACGTGTTAGTTATATTTTATAGTATCTAGCTAATATTATAAAATTGAATGGAAAATTATTTTCACATTTTATATATTTAATATTTCGGAAAATTATTAAAAAAATCGAAGTTTTAACTATTTCGGTTAATCTACAGAGATTGTCGCGAAAAGTTAATAAAATAAAATAACATCCCTTAAACCACAAACAATAATTCAAAAAAGCTATATACGTATTTTGAAAGTTAAGCTTTTATCATCAGTAGCAAAAGATAAAGCTAAAGTCCCAATCAGTAATCTAAGATTACACAAATACTCAACGTACCCAGTGGTCACTAATTTTAATATTATTTAAAAGCATATTTTAGTAATCTACCTGTTTAAATATCTGGTATCTTATTTTATCTTTACAATAATGAGAAACCATTCATATAATGAAAAATTTCTTTTATTAGTGAAATTATTCAAAGCACGCATCGGTTGATGATTTTAAAATGATGGCTTTGTAAACTTTTTTTTTTTTAATTTGGAAGGAAGTCGCATGATAGTAAATTACGTAGCGCAACCAGATTTTCGGAATTAGGTTACGGACCATTTGGCAACTTGACCGATCTAGTACCCACATTTATACGTCCTACTTTATCTAGTGTAACACACTACAGTATCCTGAAAAATGTGAAGCTAGAATACGTTTCCTCAGTGAGCAAAAAAAAAATATGTTTTTTTTTTAGTATACGATAGGAAAGAAAAATGTTTACTTAGATTTACTTTTGAAAATTAAGGTTGGAAATTGATTTTTTTGTATTATAGATACGTACTTACAAAATACTTAGGGTAAGATAATTTTTCTGTAAGTGATTTATATTAAAACATTAAAAGAAACAAAATAATATATATATATATATATATATATATATATATATATATATATATATATATATATATATATATATGTATAATATTAATTACTGAAAGAGAATTGGGACAAATTTTTATATATGTATCGTTTTTACTAACGAGAAATATGAAATTATATTTTTAAATTTCAAGCACTAATTCAACAAAATACTGTGACAGTCTGTAACAGCGCACAATATCAGCGAGCTAGGAATATAAATTAACTATTTAATTAGCTACTGATTGCGTTTGCATTTCCCAAGTGCGCACTCACTCTTGTTCTATGTATATGTATACGCTTATATGTCATATATGTCATATGTGTATATGTGCGTAGATATGTGTGTGTGACACATTTAAGGCCTCGCTATATCAGTAAAAAATATAAAAATTTTAATAATTGTGTTCTATAGAGTCTACAGTAACCAGCTAGGTCTATATAGAAAAATGTATGAGTTAGAACACGTTTGATTTTTCATGCAAATTCGACGCTAGTCTGAATGCGCATCGATATTAGAAACGTCAAACTGCCTAGTATTCATAAAAGTGTTATTCAGTTGAAGCAGAAACAATATTTTGAAGAAATTAAATTTTCAAATTAGGTAAAAACAAATTATGAAAATGTTAACTATTATTTTACATGCGTTTGTACATTTTATTCTACATCGTGTAAACGTATTAATTTTGTATATTTTCTATATATAATTTTGTTTAAAAAATTGTATAGAAAAATGTATCGTATATAGCCCAGCATTACGTATTTTAAAGAAAAATAGAGAAAATTAAATTTTTGTAAAAATTATCAGTCCAATTTTTTTTTATGAAATATCAATTTTTTCGAAAAAAGCTTCGCGCTTATAAGAAGAAAAAAAATAAATAATGTGTTACATTATGTATGTATTACTCAAAAAATAATAAACTGAATAAAAATAGGAAATAGATTAAATTGTCTATTATGAAATGCTCTATAAAATGAATTTTTAACGCAAATTGAAAATAAAAGAGTAATTTCATTCAAAAGTTTTTTACGCCCAAATGTTTCCGCTCATATCTGTTTTTATTATTTATGTTATGCCAAAAAATGTGTCAATAAATGTTGTAGAAAATTGCATTATTTACAAGAATGATTTATAAAAATATTTTAATAGACTCACAGTTACGGAGATATATAAAAAAATAATAATTTCATTTTTATTTTAGATGGCAGTCAAATGATAACACTCACAGGTACCAAAACTCAGTTTTACACTCACGACCGACCCTCCTCTATGAATTGGAGTACATTTTTACAACAGTTATTGTTTAATGGTGAAATTCTAAACTAAATAAATAAATTATATTAATAATATAAGTTAACAATTGACAAAAAGTGTTTAACTCTTCTTTAGTCACAAGGAATATGGAATTCGACAATCTTTCAAAAAATTGGTGAAAGCAAAAATTACAAAGATTAATTTTAATTTAGTTTCTATTTGGTTTATAATAAAAATGGTTTGTTGTGCTTTTCTTAAGTTGTGAAATTTATTATGTTTATGTAATTTTCTGCTAATTTTTCTAGAGGATCTCGAAATTTGTCGGTCTTGTATAAAAGATACGTTTAGAATGAAAATATTGTTTAATTAAAATAAAAATGTAGATATAGGCAAAATATGTATCTCCACTTACCTTGTCATCTTGTCGTAACCGGCGTTCGAGTTTACTACTGATTTCTCGATTTAACTTGCGGATATCGAACTGTACGAAACAAATAGTAATAAATTGTTATTCACATCGATACAGAAGAAGAAATTTTTAACTACCTATATATAAAATTGTAATGAAATAGATTGTTAAAAAAATTTGATGTACTATGTGGTCACAATTGTACACTAATTTTATGTTATCAATACGTTATAAGTATTTTTTTCATTAAAATATTATTTTATGAATTTTTATAAAATTATTATTGTTACAATTTAAAAAAGAAAACCAGAAAACAATGAGTTATTTATCTATAGTCTATACACTTAAATTATTCTTTAAAATGAGCCACATGACTTATACTACTTTACTTGAACCAGTTTGTATAATAAAATAAAAATTTATAAAATGCATATAATAAATATGAATTTTTGCGTTATCAATTTTCGGTATCCGAAGGTACAGTTCTGAAAGCGCCGAAAGAAATTTCGAAAACTAACCTGAAATTTAAGATTGTTTATTTTATTTATTGTTTATGAAACCGGGCCTTAATGTTAACAATAAAATGTAATTTACAGATAATAAAGAAAAGCGTAAGTTTACATAGTAAATTCATCAGTACATAAAGTTTAATCCAAAAAATATTAATACATTAAAAACATAAACAGATTGGTATGTTTGAAACAAAATCAAAATGAATAATTAAATTTGAACACGTAATAATAAAAAAAAATCAAATAATTCTTAATTTATGTGATATAACCTTGTGTCGAATAAAATTCTTGATAAAAATAAAAAATTAAAACGATATAATCAGAGAATAACGTAATGATGGATAAGTGTGCAAGGTTATAACGCATTTGATTTGACATTTTGTGAAGTTATTTTTATACTGTACAATAAAAATACGGTGCGTGCATATTGGCATACGACGCGACGCGACGCCTCTTCTGGTATCGGAAAGTTAATAGTGCCTGTCGAGTTTAACAAGGAAAATGTGTTCCGCAACAATTACGGATCGAATCTTATGTCCTGTCCGTATTCCGAACCCCATGCGTTTTACAACGCTCCACTGAAAATAAATTTATTTCATTATTCATAAAATTCATTATATTTTATTATAATAAATATCAATTTACAGAAGCTGTATTCTTTTTATCAAAAATTGACTCATCTCAGTTGGAAAGTGAAGTGAGGTGAAACGAAGTGAAGTGAATTGAGTTGCTTTATAAAAGAACAAAATATTCAAACTCTAGCAAGAGAACACGAATAAGTGACAAAGATCGAAATACTTTGACACCTTTTTTTTTGACGTTTGTTTTTATAATCAACCATAAATTTGTGAATCAAGAAATACATTTTTGATAAATTGTGCATTAAAATTAAAAATAAAATTTAAATATCATTCAATCATTCAATTTCGTATGACTTTTTTGTCGCTAACCTTAAAAACAGCAAGATTGACACAAACTTAACCTCTACTACTTAACTGAGTATCTCACTTCATTTTGAAATTATTTTGCGGGTGCAGCAGAATCGGTAAGGGGAGAAGGTATCCAACTCAATTTGTCGTAGCTCAGTTAAGATAAAAAGAATAAGAAATATCTGAGTCGATCTGAGTTTATCTTAAGTGAGATGAGATCTCAGTAAATTTTAGGTAAAAAGAATACAGCTATAGTAAAATATTTTTTAGAACTCATTGTATTAAAATCAAAACTGTTTTAGGATAAAATTCTGTTAATTATTTATATAAAAATAACGTTTCGACGAAAGCTAAACGCTCGTCTTCATCAGGTCAAAAATTTATCAATGACATTAAAGTAAATAACAATACATAGCAACCAGTTACTAGGCAACACATAAGTAACCAAGATCATAAACTATTATTGATTTTTAATTAATGGAAGCAAAATTTTAGTTAACTCACTGCCTTCTTAGTGATTTTTCACAGTTATTCTTTTCTTTATTAATTTCTATTGCTTCTCTTATGAATCTGCTACTAATATTCTTCAAATTTTACATCATGAAAATATATTCTAAATAGAGATAAATAGAAATTTATAAAGAAAAGAATAACATTAATCACTGTGATGACACTGATTTAAATAAAATTTGGCTTTCTTTAATTAAAAATTTATAAATTGTATGATCTAATTGCTTATTTGTTACCTAGTAATTTATTTCTATGTATTGTTATTATACTTGAATATCACTGATAAATTTTGACCTGATGAAGGTGAGAAGCGTTCAGCTTCGTTGAAACGTTGTTTTTATATAAATAATTAACAGAATTTTACTCTAAAACAGTTTTTATATTAAATATCAATTAATTTTTCACATTTCGAATATTTATCATGAAACTACAAAAAAAATTAAGTAATATTTACTATATTCCAAAATAAAACACATTAGTTTAATTGAGGTCAGTATTTTTTAACACGTTGACTGCCACAATAATCACTAAAATTTCACCCATTCTGGCCGGAGCAATTTTATGATTAAATAGGCTAGCAATAAAATGGTAAATGTCAAATTATGATTTTTTTAAAATCAAAACCCATGTTTACTACTTTGACTGCAAGGAAAAAGTAGTATAGTGTTTGGTACGGTGTCTGTAACATTTTCAAAAAAAAAAAAAAATTGTATAGAAATCCTTCATATAGCCTCTAGATGACGAATCTGAACTTAGTTTATGTGGGTGTATGGATGTGCGTCGTCAGCTCGCTCGCTCACTCGCTCGCTCGCTCGCTCGCTCGGTCCTCAGACAAAATTTTGTGATCGCAACTCCTCCTAGAAGGTTCAACCGATTATAATGAAATTTTCAAGATAAATTTGCCTAGTACCCAAGATGATCATGTGGTTTTGGTTTTTTCCAGTGATGCCAACTTTCCGAGAAAAAAATTACTAAAGTTTTAAAAAATTCATTGTGGCTACATTATTTATCCGATTTTGATCAAATTTTCAGAAAAGATTTTCCTAATGCTCCTATTAATTACATAATTTTATTAATATTCAGTGTTGCCAACTTTCCGAGAAAAAAATTACTAAAGTTTTAAAATTTTTATTATGGCCATGTTATTCAACCGATTTTACTCAAATTTTCACAAAAGATTCTCCTAGTATTCATATAAATTATGTAATTTTAACAAAATACAGTGTTGCCAACTTTCCGAGAAAAAAATTAGTAAAATTTTTAAAAATTTATTATGACCATTTTATTTAACCGATTTTAATCAAATTTTCATAAGTCTTTTTTAGTGCCCAAATAAATTATGCAATTTTAACAAAATACAGTGTTGCCAACTTATCGAAAAAAAAATCACAAATTTTTTTAAAAAAATTCATTGTGGCTACATTATTTATTCGATTTTGATCAAATTTTCAGAAAAGTATCTCCTAGTGCTCACATAAATTATAATATTATTAAAATACAGTGTTGCCAACTTTCCGAGAAATGTCAAAGTAGTCTATATATGGGTTTATCCATATACTTCTAATCTTGTTTTTATTGTTTTCAGTTGAGAAGTTTCATATGATTCACGCGGCTACCATAGATGAAAATTGCCTTACTGGCCAGGCCATGTGAATCATACGTTTTAGAAGACGTAGGGTCTAAAAACCGTCGCAGATGTGTTGTATATTATGAGAAATTTGCAGAAACCGATCGAAAAAACGCGCAACACAAAACTCCTCAATCAAGATATCCGTGTATAGAATGCTTGTTTGAGTTACTTTTTTCAAGTTCATACATGTACCAAATAACATTTTTTTGTTTGCCAATTTCATTTTTTTTTTACAAAAATTTAATGTATTTATTTTAATTTTGTATTAAGTTTATAAATAATATATCTTGTGGAGTATATATCTGGTGGAGTTTTTATGTCTTTGAGTGGAAATTCAATTTCTAATATTTCAGACAATGAGAATCAGCTGTTGATTGATTCACTTAGATGCAGGCCAATATCAGTTTCTAGTTCTTACAGCCATGTATTTTGGACTGCCTAAACATTATATTAACCTGTGAAGCAAACGCTGATTTATTTGGCTTTTGAAACTAAACCAGCTTGACAATTAACTCTTGCTGCTCATGGCTGTTGTGGAAATTTTAACGTGCATCACACGTAATGCTTCTCATGGCAGTCAATGTGTCAAGATGGCCAACATGAAATCACTACCAATATAAAAACTCAAGCATAAAATGGCAAACTGCTACCACAAATAAAATGCACTAGGCGCCTGACTAACCTAACCTAATCAATCTGTTTGGTTTTATTGTATTTTGATCAAATTCTCGTAAGTGTTTGTCATTTACCAATCCACACTGTCACTAAAAACGAAAAAGCATATATTTTCGTTTTTATTTTGCCCATCCTCTTTGCTAGTTCCATGAATATAAAAATATTAATAAAATAATACTATATATATATATATATATATAACCTTACTTAAAATTAACTCTTGAGAAATTATCAAAGATATAGTATAGGTCAATAAAATTTTTAAAATTCCGGTTGCTTCATATGCGAAAAAACTAGCTTTTTTTTTAATTTTATTTTATTGACCTATATCTCCTGTCTCAAAGTTTATATATATATATACATATATATATATAAATATCTAAATAAATAAATAAATTTCGTATAAGATATTTCGATACTTAACTAGTTAATACTGCGACATTTATTTCTTTAACCATTTTCAGCCTGTGCAACATCTTCTCTAGTGCTTCTCTACCTAAAGCCATAGTTGAATACCATACCGGACTATCTGGAATGCAAGAACGTTCTGGCAGTAAGTAGAACATATCATTTCGTGTTTTTACGCTTTTCGGACTGAAAAATAAACAAGTATACAATTAATATCTGTTAGTATTTAGGTTATTACAATATTAAACATGTGTAATTTTTAAACAAAAAATAATGCTAACGTATTTTTCCCCACTACCAACTACATACATACTAACTGAATATATAAAAAAAAAGTGTCACGTTACTATTGCGATTTTAACTAGTTTAGTTATGTATAAACATTACCAACTAATGTATTATTTTAATCTTTTGAGGAATATATATATATATATATATATATATATATATATATATATATATATATATAGTAGCTTCGCTGGTAATATCTTATCTCATTTACATGAAATAGTAAAAAAAAAAACGAAAAACGTACCACTTTGAAAGATAAAATTCATACAACTTAACAGGACATTTCAATGGATTTTCTTCATTTTCCTGTTGTTCATAAACTTTCTTTTTCCGAGAATTAGCATCTGACAAATAATAAATGTTACATTAATATTGAATTGAAATTATACTATTAAAATAAAGATTATCAACAAACCTAAGGTAGTTTGCGGCGGATAAAACCGTAATGATACATTTCTAGATCCGGGTAGTTTCGCAGCACCAGGTTGTTTCGGATTACGTTTCCATTGTTTCATTATATGGGAGAAGGATAATTGCATATGCTCATCCACTGTCTAAATATATATATACATAGTTTTAAATATATTATACATTTAATGATATGAATTATAAATAACAAAGAACGTACTGTTAAATTAAAATGTTTCGTATTAAAGAACATTAAAGTGCTTAAAAGTACATGCGGTGAACGAGCACCAAGTTGTTTGCTCTCCCATAAATGTTCTTCTTCAACACGGGATACAATATAATCTATTCAAAAACACGTTGTTATTTCAAATTTAATCTTTCAAATTTATCCAAGTCAGTTATTGTACTTACGAGAATCGTTGTATAGTACAGAGAATTTTCGAGCTACCTCATCTAAACAATCAGTAAATTTCTCATAATAGGCATCAGTAAAGATATTGTCTATTCTACCATTTTCAAATAAATACTGTTGTATACCTGCAATTTAAAATGTACCTTTTTCAATAATTTTATTCATTTAATAAAATTTCATCGAACATACCCAAACATAAATAATAAATCGTATCAGGAGCACATTCAGTTCCATTTGGTTTTCGAAATTTTTTTTGCAAATAAACATAGAGAATAATTTAATTCATCAGCCGTTAATTGTAAGATTTCATTCCTAAATAATTTACACCTTCGAGAAGACTTTTCTAATTCGGCATTTTTAGTTGTAACGCATTGTTTCCAAGCGTTTACGCCAAATGAGTACTAAATAAAAAAAATATTTTTTCATTTTTTATCGAGGGAAGTGGTATTGTAATCATACTAATTTTGACTTTTTTAGATTTTACAAATAAGCACGAATTAGGTTTCTTGTAATATGATCAACAATTTTTAGTCAGTCAGTTAGTCAATCTGTGGACACATGTAAAGCTAATTTTTGATTACCTTTCGGTATAAATTCGTCCACCGTAAGTACTGATATTACCTTTTTTTGCGAATTTCATTTGAAACATTTTTTGATAAGACAATAAACTTTTAAAATATTTCATTTAAGTAGCTACGTTTTCATGGTTACTGCAAATTATAAATAGTCAACATACTATATGTTATTATCTATCTTTTGCAATAATAATTTTTCTGTTAAACAGTTTTTGTTTAAGTTCTTTATGGTGACGGTCGATTCTGTGATAGTTAGAACAATTTTTTTTTCTTTTAAAAAACCATAAATCAACTAATTTCAAATGACGAATGAAATATATCTTAATATACCTTAAAACACATATTAGCATCCGGCTTTTCAATAGGTTCTGGTGGAGGTGCCGGTTGTGGCGGTGGAAGTAAAGGCATTTCCACATGTGTACTCATGCGACGACCTCTTTTTGATGGATTTATATTACGAGGCTGACGATTTTGTCGTTTACGTCCTCGTATTGCTTGTCTGTCCATTAACGGATGCATTGGTTGAGGATCGTCCACTGCTTCTTCAGGTGCTAAATTCAAATTAAATTCTCAATCAA
Organism: Clivina fossor; assembly: GCA_963966155.1. Taxonomy (NCBI): domain Eukaryota; kingdom Metazoa; phylum Arthropoda; class Insecta; order Coleoptera; family Carabidae; genus Clivina; species Clivina fossor. Next base: position 1,389,967 of record CAWYQG010000030.1, read on the forward strand.
TATTTTACACCTTGTCATTTTGGTATTTTAACTTGAATCTTTTTAATTTCTTTCATAATTCCAGCGGCAGAGTTTCGGGTAGTTGGTATAAATATTGGCACTGGAATTGGCAAAGGAAATGGTATTGGAATTGGAACAGGAGCGCTGTACATATGCATTGGAGATGGCACGTAAATTGGTACGGGTACGGGAATTAATATTGTTTTTTCATCTGTGAGCAAATTATAGAAATTAGATATATTATTGTATATTATTATAATATTATAATACTAATATATAATTTAAAATTAAATTAGGCATTTCTGCGGTATTAAGTAGCGAATATGATGTTGGCGCACATTAAACTGTAGCTACGTGTACAGTCTAACCGCTGAATAAATAGGTTTTACTCGGGAATACTGTACGAAAGGTATTTTCATATCATTTTCACATTTTTCAAAAGACAAAATTTAATATTTCAGGGAAAAAAATATTATTCATTTTTTCAAAGCTATCTACTATTTGTGTTTTTTTTTAATGCGATATTTTTACGACATTATAGTATACCAGCAACGTATTTTATTTTTACATATTATTTCACGGAGTTGCAGTGTACAAAGAAATTATATACGATGTATCCAAAGAATATATACTATAGTAGAAGTTCCATGCCTATGTTATTTTTTGTAACCATTATTTTTCCTCCGAATCCAGTGGGCAGCACCGTCGAATTCAGCACGCTCCATAGATGGCATAGTTTTTCAAGAAAGTTTCATCGCAGAACTAGCGCATCTATTGTGCATTAGCATGTATTAATAAAATTTCAACAGTTTTTTAAACCATATGAATGTTGCCAAATTTACTGTTCTTGTCATAATGCAAAATTAACTTACTACTTACTGTTATGCTCGACGTTGCTGTCTGTACTATAAATAGAATTAGTATTAGTCGAAGTTAATAAATGCATACAGCTAATATAAAAAAACAGTGTTTAAATATGTAATAAGATTTTTTTTTGCTGCCCTAGTAATAAAAAAAAACTGTTTTTTATGAACTAAAAAATATAAATGATATGAGTACAATTAAATAAAATCGTAATAAAATCTAATTCGTGAAATAGCTATAAAGTTATTTATTGGAATGGCTTTATTGAATTTTTCTAGATTGTTCTTTTAATTATTTGGCACACGTTATTTGATTTTTAGATTCGAATTTTGTTTTTCGATTTTTGCATGTACCTATATTAGTATTAAGGCGATCTCCGCTTATTATAGCGCCTGTATATTTCTTTATAAAATAAGTTTTGAATGTTTTCTGTTTTCATTTGTATTTATTTTAACATGTTGTGTTATCTTAAGTTTTTTTTTTTACATTATTTATATTCTTATTAGCTTTTTCAAATTGAATTTTTGATAATTCATAATATTTTTATGTTTATCAATGTGTGTTTATGTCGTGAATTGTTTTAGTTTTGTCGTGCTATATTTGTCGTTTGATATGCAATAGTGCATTTCCCAGTCAAAATACAACAAATAGTTTTTTAACAAATGTGAATATTTATTTTATTAGTTTAATTAAAAGATACAATTTCGGTTAAAGAAAACGAAATTCTTCAAATTATTCAAACAAGGGTCATTACACATTTTTACCACTTTGACTGCATAAGGAAAAAATGGTATAGCGATAGGTACGGTGTCTGTACCATTTTCAAAAAAATATTTTTTGTATAGAAATCCTTCATATAACCTCTAGATGACGAATCTGAACTTAGTTTATGTGGATGTATGGATGTGCGTCGTCAGCTCGCTCGCTCGGTAGTTCAACCGATATTAATAAAATTTTCAGAATAAATTTATCTAGTGCCCAAGATGGTCATGTAGTTTAGGTTTTTTCCAGTATGCCGACTTTTCGCGAAAAAAATTACTAAAGTTTTTATAAATTCATTGAGGCTATATTATATATCCGATTTTGATCAAATTTTCAGTAAAGATTTCCCAAGTGCCCACATAAATTTCGTAATTTTAATAAAATACAGTATTGCCAACTTTCCGAGAAAAAAAATACTAAAATTTTTAAAAATTTATTACGGCCATGTTGTTTAACCGATTTTGTTCAAATTTTCAGAAAAGATTCTCTTAGTATTCATATAAATTAGATAATTTCAACAAAGTACTGTGTTGCCAACTTTCTGAGAAAAAATTACAATATTTTTTAAAAATTTATTATGACCACGTTATTTAACCGATTTTAATTAAATTTTCACTAAATATTCTCCTAGTACCCGCATAAATTATGTAATTTTAACAAAATACAGTGTTGCCAACTTATCGAGAAAAAAATTACTAAAATTTTAAAAAAATATTGTGGCTACATTATTTATCCGATTTTGATCAAATTTTCAGAAAAGTTATGTTTAATACGTACTTTTCGATTTTATTTTTTCTGTTACGGTATCCCACATTTTATTGAAAATATATCGATTTTGATGTTGTAGATCTGCTTGGTCCCAAAGAGCATTTTTTTTTGTAAAAACATTACTTATTAATTCGTCAATATTTATTATAATATTTTGTAGTTACCTCTAGTATAGTAAAATAACTAATGAAATATAATAATAAAGTTAGTGAACGAGCAAAGAGCAAATAAACAAAATATTTTGAAATCATTGCTTTGCTCTTTCATCGCAATTCCGACGCCGCCTTGCTTTGAATTCATCGCTTTGCTCTCTGCGTTGCTCACCGCTCTACTATGTTTTCGGCCTTATTCATAAACAAACTTAAATCACGTAGAAAAAAATTCAGCATAATGTTCTTGAGAAACGTTTTTCAGAATATGAAATTAGGGCTCTATGCAAAATTTCAAAAAAATTAGTTAAAAAAATGTGTCTGAACATAATGCCGACTGAACAAAACGCCGACCGTTCATTCGCATTTGCGATAGATATTTTGCATGAGATTGATGTATTGATAGATTTTACTCAACCCCGACCTTTTGGCTTGTGTAAGCGTTAACCTTTTGTTTATTTAGCTTACGCAAACGCAAATGAACGGTTGGAGTAGTGTCCCCGGTCGGCGTTTTGTCCAGTCGGCGTTATGCCCAGACAATTTTTTTAAACTGATCTTCTTAAAATTTTGCACAGTGCCATAATTTCATATTCTGAACAACTTTTCTCAAGAACATTATGCCGTATTATTGACCAAAAAGGTCGTTTACCTAAATATAAAATAGTTTTTTATATTTTTCATATCCGCCTTAATTTTCAAAAAAATAAAAATATGCTTAAAATTGTTTTTAGATATAGCAGGTCGGAATCAAAAAACATAAAAATAAAATTCCTAATTTTTTTGTCGATTACACCTATAGTGAACACAATCCGGGGACACCCTGTATAAGTGTAACTAGAAGTAAAAAAAATTAATCTGAGAAATGCATTTAGTGTATATTAATATGTACAGTTCGACAATGCCAATGTTTGGCGAAACTGCAGTCACGATTCAATAATAAAAAGTGAAATTATCAAAGTATAAAATAGTGTCTTATTAATTTACTTCAATATGAAATTTCACAAAGTAACGGCCGAGAGAATTAATTTTTTAAATAAATACAACCTTAGTAATAATAAATTGTTCCTTATATATGTATATAAAATAAGTGTATGAAATATCTTTCCTGTTTTTGTAAAAAAACCTTAATCTAATATTAACTTATAAATAAAAATTATAAAATTGAGTTTTACAAACAGATTTTTTTAAGTAATTTGTTAATTTTTTCTATCAAATTTTATAATTATTTATAAAAATTGTGGTATAGTTTATTATATAAAATTTAGTTTTTGCATATAGTAAATGCTTTTTACAACTTTGACTGCAAGGAAAAACTGGTATAGCGTTTGGTACGGTGTCTGTAACATTTTCAAAAAAAAAAAAAAAAAATTGTGTATAGAAATCCTTCATATAGCTTCTAGATGACGAATCTGAACTTAGTTTATGTGGGTGTATGAATGTGCGTCTTCAGCTCGCTCGCTCACTCGCTCGGTCGTGAGTCAAAATTTTGTGGCCGCAACTCCTCCTAGACGGTACAACCGATTTTAATGAAATTTTGATGATAAATTTGTCTAGTGCCCAAGATGGTCATGTGGTTTTGGTTTTTCCCAGTAATACCAACTTTTTATTATATAATTTTATTAATATCCAGTGTTGCCAACTTTCCGAAAAAAAAATTACTAAAGTTTTTAAAAATATATTATGGCCATGTTATTTAACCGATTTTACTCAAATTTTCACAAAAGCTTCTCCTAGTAATCATATAATTTATGTAATTTTAACAAAATACAATGTTGCCAACTTTCTGAGAAAAAAATTTACTAAAATTTTTAAAAATTTATTATGATCACTTTATTTAAGCGATTTTAATCAAATTTTCATAAAAGTTTTTGCTAGTGCCTAAATAAATTATGCAATTTTAACAAAATACAGTGTTGCAAATTTATTGTGGCTACATTATTTATTCGATTTTGATTAAATTTTCAAAAAAGTTTCTCCTAGTGCCCACATAAATTATAATATTATTAAAATACAGTGTTGCCAACTTTCCGAGAAATGTCAGTGGTCTATATATGGGTTTACCCATATACTTCTAATCTTGTTTATTCTGTACGTGCGTGACTGGTACCTACTGTTTCCAGATAACAAAGTTTGAGCTCAGTAAAAAAAATCACAGTCCAACAAAAATATATATATATTCTGTATTTAATAAAATTAAAATTTAATATTGCGTTCGTAAATAGATTTTAATAACGATATTTTACGGAATCAAACCATTTTTAAATATGCCGGTTTATACAACAAGTCGCTTGTATAACAAGTTCTACTGTATATTGATTCAGTGTTGTTTTTTTTCTACACTTAAATAAATAAAAAAAATTACAAATGACTATCTAAAGTTATTTATTTAAAAACTGTGATTCGTTTCGTTGTAAACTCTGAATTATTTAACAATATTTACGTTCACTATATGATGAAAGTTTATACAACTAATAAATAATATTATCTTGTTTGCACAAAACAGAACTAGTAATTATTAAACACAAACAAAATACTTTATATAGTTTCATATAGGTATTGTAAAATGCAACCGTTAATATATTATACATATGCGTGTATCAAAATCAAAGTATAAGCATGTAATTTTTTCAATTGCTATTTTTAACTTTTAACCAGTAATATATTTAATATTTATTAGTAATAATTTGTCTGATGGACCGATATAAAATACTGTAATATTTTATCAAAAATACGTTTATTTAAAAAATATATGAAGTTTTAATTCTCAAACACATATGTAGGTTAAAAGTTAAAATATTATTCATACAGAAACTAAATTAATTAAACTGTGCACTAGAATAACAATATATAACAAATAATAAAATAAAGGAATACTTACAGTTTAATATGATAATTAACAAGTACCACAAGAACGTAACCATGAAAAATCAATTTTGACAAACGTGAACCGTCATAAACTGCACACAACTGAAGTTAAAAAATTTTGACCATGTTTTTGTTCGTAAGGGACCGAACAGGTTTGGCTTCAGAAATATTAGAAAAACTATAATATTAAACTAAAAGGTTTTTTGCAAATTACATTTTTTTTAAAAAAAAACATACAATTGTATGTGGTAATATACATACTGAGGTCACTATATTTTATTTTATTTTTTAACCTGCAATTAACAACAACAATTAACAACAACAATAATATTAAAATTTATTTATAGAAACAGCTATGTTTCAACTTGAAACGGCTAAACTAAAAAAAAATATCATGTAGACAATATCATGTAATAAATATCGATTAGATATTTTTCTTTTTGTTTTTCCTATATATAAATTGTTTTTACAATTTTTATCAGAGCATCTAATTGAATAAATTCCTGAATTAGCTAATTTGTTTTTTTTTTAGAAATGTTTTTATTATTTAACATGTTCCTAAGTTTAAATTTAATTGAGAAAGCTAATTGTATGTCAAATTTTTTAAATAAGTTATTTAATTTATTGTGAGTGTTTCTATTGTAAGAAAATTTAAAAGTTTTTACATCATTTTTTCTATTAGAAGGGGTGAAACTAAGTGATTTAAAGAACACAATTTAGAAAACTTATTAGAAAACGTAAAATGTGAAAAAATTTGTAATGGCATGAATTCCAGTAGATTAAATACTTTTGAATCAATATATTTATGTATAAAAATAAAGATAAATTGATGAACACAGATCTGACCCCCCTACAAAACAATTTGCTACGATTGGTCAAAAACACACCTACTACAAACCAATAATAACAAGATTTCAAAATTTTTTAAAAATAAATAAAACTATGCATTGTTTGTAAATCAACTTGTATTAATGTGTAGTTTACTTGTACCGATGAGGACAGCATTGCTGTTGAAATACGTATTTACGTTGTTAAATATATTTTTGTGAATACTGACTAAGGCCCGTATTCTCACCTCATTTATAAAAGTGATTTTTGCTAAAAGTACTTTTGACGTTTACTTAAAATTATTTATTAAGCACTTTATAATAGTTTATTTAAATTTTATAATATCAAATATAATAAAAAGTATCAAAAATAGTAAAATTATTTGTATTTGATCAAAAGCAGAAGCAAAAAGTTATTTTTAAATTAATAATAAAAGCACTTTTTCCCGAAAAAGTGACGTGAGAATACAGGCCTATTATGTGTTTACAATTACATTTTATTTTATAAATTAACAATTCACAATTACGTATTAAATGAATTTCAAACTTATTGGTATTAATTTATTAATTATTACTAATTTATTCGAGCGAAAATCAATTAAAAATTTATTATTAGTTTTATTTCGAATGAATATAAATTGTCTCGAAATGTTTTGGCGTTGTTCGGCTATTATAAGTTTAAATTTCTTTACAAAGGATTTTAATTTAGAGTAGTATCTTGTATCTAGTACATCACCATTTTATTTTTGTTTCCTACTTTCGTATTTATCAAAAATTATAAAATTATAAAACACACAATAAAAGTTATTACTTAACATATGATTTTTTATAATAAAAAGAAACATGTTTTAAAGACAAATTTAATCATATAAAATTAGTTGACGAATATTAAATATTAAATTATTTTATTTCGAATTTAATGATGGATAAAAAAAAAACGATGAATTTTGATTTATTAATAAAAGAAATTTGATAACTTGATAAAATATATTTTATTTTTTATTTAAATTTGAAATTTTTAGATTGATTATTGTAATAAAACAAGATTAGAAGTATATGGGTAAACCCATATATAGACTACTTTGACATTTCTCGGAAAATTGGCAACACTGTATTTTAATAATATTATAATTTATGTGGGCAATACGAGATACTTTTCTGAAAATTTGATCAAAATCGAATAAATAATGTAGCCACAACGAATTTTTTTAAAATTTTGTGATTTTTTTCTCGATAAGTTGGCAACACTGTATTTTGTTAAAATTGCATAATTTATTTAGGCACTAGGAAAAACTTTTATAAATATTTGATTAAAATCGGTTAAATAAAATGGTCAAAATAAATTTTTAAAAATTTTACTAATTTTTTTCTCGGAAAGTTGGCAACACTGTATTTTGTTAAAATTACATAAATTATATGAATACTAGGAGAATCTTTTGTGAAAATTTGAGTAAAATCGGTTGAATAACATGGCCATAATAAAATTTTTAAAACTTTAGTAATTTTTTTCTCGGAAAGTTGGCAACACTGAAAATTAATAAAATTATGTAATTAATGGGAGCATAGGGAAATCTTTTCTGAAAATTTGATCAAAATCGGATAAATAACGTAGCCAATATGAATTTTTAAAAACTTTAGTAATTTTTTTCTCGGAAAGTTGGCATCACTGGAAAAAAATAAAATCACATGACCATCTTGGGTACTAGACAAATTTATCCTGAAAATTTCATTAACATCGGTTGAACCGTCTAGGAGGAGTTGCGGCCACAAAATTTTGACTTACGACCGAGCGAGCGAGCGAGCTGACGACGCACACACATACACCCACATAAACTAAGTTCAGATTCGTCATCTACAGGCTATATGAAGGATTTCTATACTATTTTTTTTTTTTTTTTGAAAATGTTACAGACACCGTACCAAACGCTTTACTACTTTTCCTTGCAGTCAAAGTGGTAAAAAGTTACTTCTAATCGCCTAAAACTATTATTTATTGATTCATCTATCCCAAAAAAGTAATAATGTTATGTAATAAAGTTATAATGTTAATGTTAATAATGTTAAAAATTAAAAAAAGTGAAAATTTATTGTAAAAAATGCAGAAAAAAGTGTACGTATAAATAAATTCCAGGAATATTATGATCCATTACTTGTGTCATCCATTATTTGTGTTTTGATATTCAATTTTGTATTACATTTCACTATTAATTACTTTTAATTGCTTTAAAATAAAGTACATAATTTTATAACTTTATAGCTTTACAAAAGTTATTTTTATTGACTTGTATTGAGGATTTGGAAACTCTCCGAATTCCTAGTGATTTTGTCCGTTTGTTAAAACAAAAATCTTTTGCTACTTTTTGATACTTTTTATCTATTTTTTTATTAACTGTTTTTTCTTTTAAAATCAAATGTGAATTAATGAAAAATTGTATTGAACAAAATTCGAACAAAAACGTAAACTAAATACATAGAACACTTCAAAATGTAATTCCAAATCTGATAATACCAAATTTGTTCGGTTTTATATTGTAAAGTTTCTAAAATAAAAGTCTCCGAAAAGTTGCTATGAGACCAGACCCATTTTTAATGATATGATGAAAAAATCATTGTTATAAAATCAAAATCACTTTTAGGAGCCCAAAAAACATAACATTTTACAGAATTTTTCATTTTATATAAGTATATCATCTGAAATTTTATTCACCTAGATTCAGGATTCATACCACTATAAGCTGCTTTAAAACAAAACTTTTAATTCAATAATATAAATTCGTTAAATATATTTATTAACAAACTTGTCGTCTACCATTGGCAAAATTCATTTATTTAAATTTTAGACTTAGTTTAAACCTAGACTATAGTTAAACCACATCAATAAATAAACTATTTAAATGATATATAATATATATATATATATATATATATATATACATATATATATATATATATATATATATATATATATATATATATATATATTAGATTGAATAATTGTAATAATTGTAAATAAATATACCCTGCGGACATGCAATTAATATACTCTATATATATATATATATATATATATATATATATATATATATATATATATATATATATATATATATTCAACTAAATATGTTTTAAACTAACTTGGCTCTTTGTTCTTCGGCAATAATCCGTTCTTGTTCAATTTTGGCCCGTTTTTTTTCGCAAGCACGTTTCTTGCGCTCCTGTTGCTCGTGCTTCTCACGCCAATAATTGCCATTGAGTAATTCTTCCAAAGGAACAAGACCTGGTATTTTGGCTTCTTTTCGTTTACGTTTCTCTTTTTTCTCGTGGCTGGCTTGTTCCTCTTGTAAACGCGTACAACGTGGAGGCGATATTAATCGGCCATTTTTTAAGAATGGATTCGATTTTGCAACTTTTCTACGAGGTGGCAAATTTTTCAAACGTAATATGTTTGCTGATGGTGTATAAGCTGAACCTATATGTATAGTATTGAGAAATATTATATTAATTAAAACAAAATTTCCTTGTAAAAAGTAAATTATAGCAGAGTGCATAATTTTTAAAATTTTATCAATTATATATAAAATAATACAAATCACAAAAACCATAGAAATCGAACAAACTACAAAATTAAAAAAAAATAATATTTTCTTATGTAAATATATATAAGTATATATATATATATATATATATATATATATATATATATATATATAAATATTTATATAAAAATAGCTGAAAATTTTAAGAAACAATGGAACGTCGGTATACGGCCTTAATTCGCTCCTGATGCTTGGATTCATACCGAATAGAACGTATACCAAACCAATCTTTTCCATAAGAATAATGTAAAAACGATTAATCCGCTCTTATTTTTTTTAAAAAAACTCCACTTGATATGGTATATTAATAAAGTTGTAATATATTTTTTTAGTTTTCTGTTGTTTCTCATTTGCCTTTTTGCAATTCATGATTAATAAAAATAATAAAATTCTACTTAATAATTAAAATCAAAAAAAAATTAACAAAGTTATAGACCATGGTACCGCGAAGGTCACACAACAACTGACTCTTTCCACCAGAAATTATGTACATAGTTTCAAACCAAATGAAGTCACTATAAGTTCATGAACAGTGTAGATGTCATAGTGCTACTTGTTCGTAGATGGCTCGCATAATTGAATTAAGTCGTATAAAATTTGTTTCGCCCAAACAGGAAGTATTCCGAATTGGACGTATTCTAAAGCAGACGTATACCAAGGTTCCACTCTATATATTTTTTGTTTTTTAAATTAAAAAAGGTATAATTAGTCACCCTACACTTTAGTTAATTTTTTTTTAAAATTATGTAAATTAATGACTAGCAAAACAAGATTAAAAGTATATGGGTAAACCCATATATAGACTACTTTGACATTATTACATAAATGATAAGAAATAGAAATAAAAAAAAATTTTATTGAAAGTTGGCAACATTGTATTTTGCTAATATATAATATTATAGGCGCTTAGGGTATCTTCTGTAAAAATTTCATTAAACTCGGATAAATAATGCGAGCATAACAAATTTTTAGAAAATTATTAATTTTTTTTTTGGAAAGTTGGCAACACCGTATATTAATATAATTATAATTTATGTGGGCACTAGGAGAAACTTTTCTGAAAATTTGATCAAAATCGGATGAATAATGTAGCCACAATGAATTTTTTTAAATTTTAGTAATTTTTTTCTCGGTAAGATGGCAACACTGTATTTTGTTAAAATTGCATAACTTATCCGGGCACCAGTAGAATCTTCAGTGAAAATTTGATCAAAATCCGTTAAATAAAGTGGTCATAACAAATTTTTAAAAATTTTAGTAATTTTTTTCTCAGAAAATTGGCAACACTGTACTTTGTTGAAATTATCTAATTTATATGAATACCAGAAGAATCTTTTGTAAAAATTTGAACAAAATCGGTTAAACAACATGGCCGTCATAAATTTTTTAAAATTTTAGTAATTTTTTTCTCAGAAAGTTGGCAACACTGTATTTTATAAAAATTACGAAATTTATGTGGGCACTAGGGGAATCTTTCCTGAAAATTTGATCAAAATAGGATAAATAATGTAGCCACAATGAATTTTTAAAAATTTTAGTAATTTTTTTCTCGGAAAGTTGGCATCACTGGAAAAAACCAAAACCACATGACCATCTTGGGCACTAGACAAATTTATCCTGAAAATTTCATTAAAATCGGTTAAACCGTCTAGGAGGAGTTGCGATCACAAAATTTTGTCTGAGGACCGAGCGAGCGAGCGAGCGGCGAGCTGACGACGCACATCCATACACCCACATAAACTAAGTTCAGATTCGTCATCTAGAGGCTATATGAAGGATTTCTATACACAAATTTTTTTTTTTTGAAAATGTTACAGACACCGTACCAAACGCTATACTACTTTTTCCTTGCAGTCAAAGTAGTAACAAGGATAGATTTATATTAAAAATTAGGGTTTTGTATTATTTGCAATTACGTATATATTATTTTAAAACGACGAAATAATATTTTTTATTTTATTCATAAATGGAAAATACTTACACTATTAAAAATACAAAATAATGTATAGTATAAGAATTATGATTAAGAACGTATTTCGGTAAATTCGAATTAAAAAATTACAAATTTTTTTTTGGTTTTTTGCAATCTTTGAAGGGTCTAGAATATGCTCCTGAAATAGTTTTTTGATATTCAAATTAGCTTTGAGTGGAATCGCATTTTGAGGGTACAGCCGCAGCGGCCATATGAGACGCATATAATAATAATATATATTATAATAATATATAATAAAATATATAATATATAAAATATTAATATATAATAATATAGAATAATAATATATAATTAGCTGTAAGTTAGAAAAAAGACATTTATCAACAAAATAACACTGACAAAACTTTTAAAGCGATTTTCTGGAAGGCATGTTTTTCAAACTGACGTGCACGATTGCGGTCGATCTAATTAACATACAGTATTGCGGTTTAAACATATTGTAAAGAACCTTTTTTTCTGGGAGCTTGATGTAGGAAAATTTCTAAAAAGTTTATTTTAAGTATTTTTTACAGCGCTTCAAACCTAAAAAAACATGGGAAAAATGACTTTTTTTTACAGGCCGCTATTTTAACCACAAAATCTACTTTTTCTACTTTTTTCTACGTCAAGCTCCCAAAAATTTAGTCTATTTATGGAATATCATCCCATTTTTAATTGAAGATGAACCGTTCGGGCTGGACTGTGTACACCAATAGAGCGTTCCAGTCGCGCGTGCGCTATTGACGCATGCTATGGGAAAGAATTTTTGACTAAAAAAATTCGTATATGTAGTCCAAGATATGTACTATCTGACAACTCTTTTGTATTTTTAATAAAAAAAAATTAGGAAAATAAGCTTATTTTCAGCTACATTTACCCTTAAAGTACTTATAAATAATTATGCAACCAGTATTACACAAGTGTATTGCCTATATTTATTATTTAAAAAGACAGATTTTTAATAAATGCCCCATAAATATATTGGCATAGTGTGGCTTGTTGCACTCAGTAAAATTTACTATATTAAGGCAAAATATTGAAAGATTTTATTAAAACAATATCATAACACTCATAACAGATTTTATTCAATACCTATTAAAAATAATAAACTGTCGTTTAAAAATAAATTTTAATAAAAGGAAAATGAATAAATACAGGTTATTAATTTTTAAATTATTAAATTTAACATGCTACTTGTCAAAATATTAATTACAAAAACTTTTTTTGTTGATAAAAATATGTCAAACCATGTATTTTTTTATTTTTTTCGTAAAAGTACAAATAATACTCAATTCTTTAATAACATATTTAGAAATAAATAACAAATTTGCACTTAAATTGCATGTGTATATTTCAAGATAAATTTTCCAAACATAATTGTTTAAATTTATCATCATTAAACTGTTCAGCGATTATAGCATTTTTCGTATTATTTTTCAACTTATCACTATAATTGAGCATTAATGCACCACGGCCATTTCCTTGATATAAAGCTTGCACATAATGCTGTGACGCTTGCACAACAATACTCGGTGGGTTCTAATGTTACTGACATTGCTTTTGCATCGCATAGATTTCAACGTTTTGCTTTCGATAACAAAACTGCTTCGACAGCATTTAGAAAATGAACGATAGGACTGTTAACTTTTGCTAAAACATCATGTCGCCATTTTTTACTATTTACTGCATTTTCGATACAAGTTTCCCATGGAAATGTTACAACTGGCGCGGCGGTCCGTCTCTACTGAGTAAGATGTAATTTGATGCGGGATCAAAAAATGCGTTAAATTTTTTACCGGGACGAATGTTGTCTACGCATAAAAGAATTAATTAAAAGCATTTAAGAACATCTTCTAAAAGTACCTATTAAATCGTCAATCTCGAAAAAAATTTAGCTCTGTAAAACAATGTTTTTAAATTTTTTAAAAAAATTAATGAATATGTGTATAATATAGATAATTTTATCGCAAAAACTATATAATGCAATAAATTTATATAATATATTCTTTAGATTATAAAATAGTGTATGATGTATACAATTTTAAAATTGTATTTATTTTTTACAATTAAAAAAAGCAACGTAATAATGTAAGCTCATAGTTTCATTTTAATTGTATAAACGCTTTTGTCAAAATTATTTTTAATAAATACATAATTAGTAATAGACGAAATTCAGTTTTTTATATATTTTTATTAACTACTAAACCAACGTTTCGGAAATCAATATTGCCTTCTTCAGGGCTATCAGAATATTTTAATTGATTATTTTATTATTATTTTAATAATAAATGACATTTATTATTAAAATGATTTTTTGGCATGTTCTTTATATAACAATGATAATTTGTATTTTTAAATTTACTAATCAAATATGTATATTTGCGTTACATGTACCATCAAATAAAATATTCTGCTAGCCCTGAAGAAAGCAATAGTTATTGCCGAAACGTTGGTTTAGTAACTAATAAAAATATATAAAAGACTGAATTCCCTCTATTACTATTTATTTATTAAATATTAACAGTCGACTGTTTTTCTAATTTATTACTTTTAATGTTGTTTAATTTAAAGTTATTAACTACAAATACCAAATAACCTAAAGGAAGCACACGATACAAAAACACAACAAATATCATAAGTTTTCTGACAGAAATAAAAATAATACATCAGATATAAACAATATCACAAAAGCAAACTAACAGGCATTAAATAGACAAAGATTAAAATTTTAAAAATAAAGAAAAAAGTTTTTGAAAAAATATCACGTAAAGGCATAATTTAAATAAACAATATATAAAAGTGAAATTTGGTTACAAACTCCGTATTTTTTTTTTTTTTTTAATAATAATTTTATTATACAAGACAATTAGAACAGTTTTTTTTTTTTAAAATATATATAATATATATATATATATATATATATATATACAGTGTGTCCCCGAATTGAGTTCACTGTAGGTGTACTCGGCAAAAAATTTAGGAATTTAATTTTTATATTTTGAGATTCCGCTCTGCTTTGTCTGAAAACAATTTTAAGCATATTTTTTAGTTTTTTAAAGATCAAGGTGGCCATGAAAAATGTAAAAAATTATTTTATTTTCAGATAAAGTGGCTTTTTGGTCAATAATACGGCATAATGTTCTTGAGAAGAGTTGTTCAGTATATGAAATCATGGCTTTGTGAAAAATTTTAAAAAAATCAATTTAAAAAAAATTGTCTGGACATAACGCCGACTGAACAAAACGCCGAGTGAGGACACTATGCTGACCGTTCATTCGCGTTTGCGCAAGCTAAATAAACAAAAGGTTGACGCTTGCACAAACCAAAACTTTGGGGGTTGAGTAAAATCTATCAATACATCAATCTCATGCAAAATATCTATCAATAACAACGATTAGCTTGCGCAAATGCAAATGAACGGTCGGCGTAATGTCCTTAGTCGGCGTTTTGTTCAGTCGGCGTTATGTCTAGACACATTTTTTTTAAAACTAATCTTTTTAAAATTTTGCACAGATCCATAATTTCATATTCTGAACAACTTTTCTCAAGAACATTATGCCGTATTATTGACCCAAAAGGCACTTTACCTGAATACAAAATAGTTTTTAACATTTTTCATGGCCGCCGATTTTAAAAAAAACTAAACATATGCTTAAAATTGTTTTCAGGCAAAGCGGGGCGGAAACCCAAAATATAAAAATAAAATTCTTAAATTTTTTGCCGATTACACCTATAGTGAACTCAATCCGGGGACACACTGTATAAATGTTTGCATAAACCTAACAGAATAAAATAATTTATAAATAAAATGTGAAGGTAACTTATTGTTTAATACAACACTACAATACACAAATATAAATGTTTCATAAGGTGTCCGTAAAATACAAAATTCTAAATTTTATTTTCAAAAATACTTCAAATTCCGTCTTTATTTTTTCAAAGCAAGTAACTTAGTAATATGTTTAAGATGGACACCGTTTTAAAAACTTAAAAGGAACAAATATTATCTAATGAATAAAATGTTAAAAAATAAATATTTTGTTGTTACCAGCGAGGATTACTACAAGGTCGTAGATCTCAAAGCATTGAAGAAGAGTGGTTACTGAGAATAAAATTATTAGCGTTTAGGAACTATCATCAGTGTGTACCATAATAAACAAAAAAATAATAAAATCATCGACTAACATTTTAGAAACGAATACAGGACATTATTTTACCAGGCGACCATAAACTTGCCAAACAATGTCTTGTACCAATCAAAACTTATTCATTTTAAACGAAAAAAGTTATCTGTTATTGTTGTTACATACATAGCTCAAGAGTAAATATTTAGTCATCGTATTTATATTTTGTAATAAAAAAAACTACTGTTATTTACTTTGAACATAATTATAGTAAAATTTTTGTTCAAATGGGATTCCAAAGCCAATTATGAATTTTTAATAATTTAATCTCTAATATATTAATCTCTACGTACTAACTGCTTTTAATCCGTTCCGTTGAACGATGAAAGCAAATTACGTGTTTCGTGGTTTGCTTCAACCGAACTAGCTTGTTGTTTTCAACGTGCTACGTTTATGCTTAGTTTTCCAACGTTTCAAACATTATAACTGTCAATCAATATAAATGATAAGTGTGCTTTTATTTTTTTTCCACTGAAATATAGTAATAACTGGAACGCGCACTGGCCGCTCAAATGCGAGCCGAAAGAGATAGTAGATACGTGGTATTCGCGTCTTTGTCTTTCTAATGGCGTAGCATTGCTACTACATGATAACTTAGATAGCTATGAAAAAAAAGAATCTAGCTGTCAAATGTCAAATTAATATATCAAAAATGATAAAAATACCTTTTATAGAGGAATTCCCCAATAAAATCTCATTACGTATCATTTAGTCGATGCATTTAGCTACAATTTAATATGCAACAACATAAGATTGTCGCATTTTTAACGCAAGAAATCGCATTTGAATTTCAAATGCGCAGAAGTGTAAGACAGTGATAGAGATACCACGTATCTCCTATCTCTTTCGGCTCGCATTGCCACTACTAGAACACATAGGCAGTGCACATTCCAGTTATTACTATATTTCAGTGTTTTTTTCCCATATCTGACAATCCTAAACTCAAATCCTAGCAACGAAACAAAAAATAAATAATGTTTGGTTTTTTTCTAAACGTCAAAGCCATCAAAATTTAGAGATTTTGTGCGATTTTGTGAGGTGAAAATTTTTACAGGGTATCATGACACCGTAGTAAATGACTCATAGCTTTGGAATCCTATTTGAATAAAACTTTTACTATAGTTTATTCAATTAATAAGTTTAAGTACAGTTTTTTCTACATTAAATATTGTTATAGTTACAAATGTTTTGTACTATTAAGAATATTATAGAAATATTTATTTAAATACAAAATATTGAAAACAAAAAAAAAAACAAATTATATGTTATTTAACATTAGGTAATTATAAGAAATAAATAAGATTAAAGAAAAATTATATTTTCGTAAGTAATTTAACCAAATCGTCCCTGTGTGTCTCCAACTCCATAATTGAACTGTCCAACGCGGTCAAATATTGATTTTGTATACAAATAAAACCGAGTATAGTATTAATTTCGCCCTGTAATTTCGCATATCCATTCAATGATTCCTAATCGAAATTATCGTGATTGCAATTATCGATTGTTTCGTGTTGATTCGGACAAATCATAATATCGTTATCGAATGCCTTGCCTTCCTTCCAAACTGCTTGCTGAAGCTCGTCAAGTACAGCTTTTTCTTTTTCGATCAATAGACTTCGATTAGTCAATAATTCTTTGGTGCAATTAACTTGATTATCCAAAATTATCAAATCAGTTTCCATATTCTGGCGTTCGTTTTCGAATTTCGCTAGTTGTTTATCTTGCTCAGGGATTTTTTCGTTAATTTTTTTAATATTATAAGCGCAGATTTTCTGTTTCTGTTCGTATTCCATTATCAGTGATTCTAATGAAGACATTGAGGAAATAGTGGAAAAATCTTCGTTTAAATTTATCTTCGATCTTTCAATTTTTTATCGATTCTAATTACGCAATTTTTAATGTTTACAGAAAATTTTATTGTTTTGTTTTCATAGCCGGCTATTTTATTATTTTCTAAATATTAAATTAAATAACAGTCGGCAATGTAGTATGATTAAAATAAAAGTGATATTTAAATTTTAAAAATAAATATTAAAACAAAGTAATATTGGACATATTTAATAGTCTATAAATTCTAATTTATTGAAATATAATTAATATTTTAAACAATAAAACTATTTTTTTCTATATTAATTAAATAACATTCGGTAATGCAGTTTTGATTAAAATTAAGGCAATATTTAAATTTTAAAAATTAAATAAATATTAAAACAAAGTAATATTGAATATATTCAACAGTCGATAAATTTTTAATTCATTGAAATGCAAATAATATTACAAAATTTTAAGCAATAAAATTTAAAAATAATTATTGTACGTATTGAAATATAAATTAAATCCATAAATATTTTGTGTGTAATATCTACATTTGCGATTATGGTAAGTTATTTTATTTTTGATCGTAGAATATTAGAAAGTAAATATATTTGGTATACATAAACGTCAAAAACTATAGTTCAGCCTATGCTAATAAAAATTTGATATTTTGTTGGAAAATAATTTAAAATATTAAATTATCATTAAAAAAAATAATATTAAATAAAATAATTAATAATAATATAAATTATAATTAGTGCTGCTATCTATTAAATTACAATGTAACTATTTTGTGGTCGGTCGATAAAGTAGTTTTTTAAAATTTAACCTGTAATTTTTGACAGCAGTTCAACACGTATTTGTAAATGAATGTAATTTATTTTTACGAAACATTTACTATAATATTGTGATTATAGTTAATTAGTTACTATTGTATATAGAAATGTAAGTATTATTACATTAACCTTACTTAATTTTGTTTTAAGCATAGATCATATATATAAATTTGAATAATATATATATATATATATATATATATATATATATATATATATATATATATATATATATATACTGGGTGTCCAATTTTAATCCGCCACTTGCAATAACTTTAAAATCATGCATCGGACAAAAAAATGTTCCGGATGAAAAGTAAATGGTTTTGAGGGGAACATCTGATGCAGGGACTTTTGCCCACCCCGGACTTTCTGGAGGGCGAGAACGGGGGTCAACTTTGAAATCTTAAATGGAACCCCTTATTTTTTATTGCAGATTCGGATAGACCATTAAAAAGTATGTAAATTTTATTTTGAGATTTTTTTTATCTTTGATAGATAGCGCTGCAAACAGCATTTTTTTCCTCAGTTTATGTCTTTAATTTGAAAAAAAAGGTGTAACTAAGTACGATATTTAAGTTTTTTTTTTAGTTCTTTTGGAGAAGGGGGGGGGCAAGGGTCAATGAATCAGATATCCCCTCGAAACCATTAACTTAGAGTTATCCCCCTCGAAATATCTGATGCAGTGATCCTTGCCCCCCCCCCACCTCCCAAAGAACTGAAAAGAACTTGAATATCGTACTTAGTTACACCTTTTTTTTTCAAATTGAAGACTGATAAACTGAGAAGAAAAATGCTGTTTGCAGCGCCATCTATCAAAGATAAAAAAAAAGTCTTAAAATAAAATTTACATACTTTTTAATGGTCTATCCGAATCTTTAATAAAAAATAGGGGTTTCATTTAAGATTTTAAAGTTGCCCCTCGTTTCCGCCCCCCAGGGGGTTCGGAGAGGGAAAGAGTCTTTGCATCAGATGTCCCCCTCGAAGCCATTTACTTTTTATTCGAAATATTTTTTTGTCCGTTGCACGATTTTAAAGTTATTGCAAGTGGCGGATTAAAATGGGACACCCAGTATATAATTTGGATAAGTTTTTGAAACGTTACCTGTGAAACGATGTATCCACAGTACTTTTAGATGAGCACCCACATACAATACACTTTTTAACCATTGTTTTTATTTATCTAACACGAAAGAAACAATACGAACAGCTGACAAAAATCACAATTCTAATGAAATAAATAAGATATAAAGCAAAATGCCGTCATACAACTGTCATATTAGTTATCTACGCTCTACGTAACATATATTCATTGCTTAAATTGCGCAAGCGCAGAAGCAAGAACTTAAAGAGAGATAGCTATATTAGGTTTTTACAAAATGAAAAGAGAAGAAAAGAAAAAATATTATCGTTGATTTACAAAAATGTTGTAAACACTCTTGGCTATGTGATATATATGGTATAGCTGTATCCATTTTATATTATATGATCTATGATCATATTACATTTTAATATTTTTGATTTCTGTATGTGCTTCTTGTCCTCTTATTAGGCTTTAGCATGTCGGACACTGTATTATTAAATATATATTAAAATTTATGAAACAGTATAATATATTGTTGTAAATTATATTATTAAATCGCTTTACATTTAAATTAATTTTTAGTATCTATTTTATGTAACAATTAAAATAACGTTTTTATTTTATATGTAAATGAATATACTATTAATATAATTTTAATACTTGACAATATCAGTGACTATAAAAGTTACTAGCATCAAATAAAAACAAGAATGCACAAAAATTACTTTGGTGTCACCTTTTCTGATAATGTTACTCGATGCGATCCACATTCTCTTAGTGACGCCACTGGATTTGTTTATAATAAATAAATAATTCAGAATTATTATCTTAGTTTCAGATAGACAGACGATAGACAGAGAATAGTATTCAAAATGGGAAACAAAAATAAATGTTGCTTGTGCTATACTTTTGACGATGACAAATTACATTTAGGAGAATTGAAATCATGTGGAAATGTCCATGTACATTACTATTGTCTAGTAAGTTATTGTATTTAAACTAAAATAATAATATTACTACAATATGTATTTACTTTTAGCTACTTGCAGCCACCATTACACAAACCGGACGGGATCACGAAGGTATTTTAGGATTTTTACTTTCTGATATCAACAGTGAATTGCAGCGTTCGCGACAAAGAGTAAGTGATTTTCTAATTTTTATTTTAATTCTTTTTTTTTTTTAATAAACTAATTTGTTTGTCAGACTTGTTATTATTGTAAGGAACAAGGGGCGTCCGTATTATGCTTCAAACGTACTTGTAAAATAGTATTTCATCTTCCTTGTGGAATTCGAAATAATTCAGGACATCAGTTCTTTGGAGGGTTTCAGTAAGTTTTAAGTTCTTTTACACATTTTTTTTAAACAATAGCTGGTTTAGGGCGGCCAAAGCCGGGAAAAATCAGAGAATTTTGTTGATCCTGGGAAAGTCAGCGAATTTTATTTGTAATCAGGAAAAAAATTTGACAAACAAAAAAAAATGTCAAACACTAGTTTTGTGCTTTGTATTATTATAATATCAGCAAAAATTAATAAATTTTGTTTAATAATAAAATTCAGGGAAAAATTTAAAAAAAAAATCTGGAAAACCGGGAAAAGTCAAGGAAACTGGTTTTCACAAAGTTTTGGCCACCTGTTCATAAACTTGGTTTTTGGATTGTACTAATTCAATTGTTACATTGTTTAAGAAGTGGTGTTAATTTATTGTAATTATTTTGATAACTTGTATTAATTATATAAATTTTGTGAATTTCAGCTCATTTTGTTTTAATCATCGACCTAAACAGAACTTACCGAGGCTTAAAGACAAGCAAATTTTTTGTCCAATATGTTACGAAGAAATTGCTGTAGAAAAGAAGACTGAAATATTGTGGGCACCTTGTTGCAAGAAAAATTCGTACTTTCATAAAGCCTGTATACAAATAATGGCGTTAAGCGCTGGCTATTTTTTTAAGTGCCCAATATGCAATAATGATGAAATATTTCAAGAGACCATGAAGAAGTATGGTGTGTTCGTTCCACAACGAGATGCTTCGTGGGAACTTGAACCGAATGCATATCGAGACTTACTTCACAGACATAAAGAATGTAATGCTGATAACTGTGTTTGTACACGAGGACGCAACTACAATGCTGTTGGATCGTAAGTAAATTTGAATTTGAAATTTATCATTCATTCTTCTTACCAGGCTTGCTTGGCTTGTTTTGATTTTTTTACGATTTGACAAATTTATTCATTATTATTTAACTAAATTTTTTTTTCTATTTTCAAATATCACTAAGTTTAATGTGAAATGACAATATAATATTTTTTTATGTTTATAATTTACTAAATATTAAAAATAAAAACTAGAAATATACTTATATCGACAATTTTTATTTGTAATACTTTTTGCATAACTATCATTATTGATTGCATTTCGTTAAATATTATTTAATATATTTTTAATATTTATTTTGTGCTAGATGTATCTAGATATTTTAATTAATCAGTTGTTAAAATGAAATTTAATTGCGATTTCTTGCGGTGAAACGGCGCGAATCTGATGCTGTTGCATATCAAATTGTAGCAAAATGCACCGTCTAAACGATGCGCGTTGAGATTTTATTGGGGAATTACTCTAAAATAATTATTATTAAAATTGTGATTTAAATCAAATGATTAAAATCAGGCCAACCCTGCTTCTTACTTATTTGTCTAAAAGAAAATCTACACTGTTTTGTTTTTGTTTTTTGTTAATTGGTGAAGTCAGCTTACGTAAGTATTTTATTTTTCTAGATGGACAATAGTATTGTGTTATACATGCGGTTCACAAGGAACGCATCTTTCCTGCAATAAATTAAAGAAAAACGAAAAATGGTTTTGCGCGGTATGCGTGCCACGGATGAAAAACGATCAGTCTGATCAAAATTGTGAAGCCGCTTTGGCTGAGACATCTATCCCACCTCCATCTACAACACCAATTCCAGCCCCGTCATCATCTCCATTACCATCCACATCTTCGGCCTGGCCATCTACATTTCAACCATCTACCTCAGCCTTATTCAATTCCAATTCGCCGGCGGCGGAACGTACTACTGACCGAAAGGGTAAAAAACGGAAACGTAGTCAAGTCAGTTCAGTTTCATCAGATGATGAAATTATCGATGTCGTTTTAACTGAACCCATTACTACCGAATCCAACAAAACGAATTCCTCCTATATTGAAACAGAATCAGACAGTGATGTCGTGGTAAGTGTACCATTTCGGCACAGATTTTTTCACTTACGTATTAAAATATCATTTTTTATACGTCATTATTTAAAAACAAAAAATCGTACATAGTGTTCGTTCGCCAGGTTGATATTGGGCAATAACATGGCATACCCCGATAATATGCAGAATACTACTTTCTGAAGTAAAATTCGGAGAAATACTTAGAATACTTTTCGATAGGGAATAAAAAGCTATATAATTTGGTTTAAGTTTTAATTTAATTTTGTAATGTTTTTTTAGAATTTTCAATAATTTTTCCTGCTACATCAGTATGAGTTAGAAAAAAAAGTGACTTAGCTATTTTGTAGCTAATTTTTTTTTTTCTATTTTACTGAATTTTTTCAGATTTTTTTGAGCAAATTTTGAAAAAAGTTTTATTTTGAATTTTTTCAAAATAAAACTTTTTAACTTGGCGAATGAACACCCTGTATATATATATATATATATATATATATATATATATATATATATATATATATTAGAGTGTCCGTAAAAAACAAATTTTCCAGTAAGACTAAAATCGATAATTTTACATCGAAACAATATCAGAAATAATATTTTTTGCTTGTTTTTATGAAAGTGACAGGTTCTTCTACACAATCGAAATTTTCGAAAAACGCGTGTTAATACATATATCGTATATAATCGCGTATATATTAACACGCGTTTGTCGAAAATTTCAATTGTGTAGAGGAACCTGTTACTTTCGTAAAAACAAGCAAAAAATATTATTTCTTATGTTTTCTCGATGTAAAATTATCGTTTTTAGCCACGACTGGAAATTTTTTTGTTTTTACGGACACACATTATATATATATATACTGTGTGTTTCAAATTCAGGTTTGGGATCTCGAGAACGATAATTAATAGCTACAACATCGGTTAAATGGGACTTTTTGTGCACATTTCTATGGCCATTTTAGATGTACCTTAACTTACCAAAAAATTTCCATATGTTACTAGATAATGGAGTAGTATCGTTTTTTTTTCCTGTTTAAGTCGCCGTTTTTATTCTATAAAACGAAGGCACAGACGTAGACATTTATATTAAGGGGTTATACCTACTTGTAGAGTGAAAATATCACTATTATAGTTCTCGTGATCGTGAAATGGTTGGCACCGAAATTTGGAACGCACAATAATAGCACACCGTGATAATGTGCCAGTGATAGTGTGTGTCGTCGGCTACATGGAGGAAATGAAATTTTTTTTTTATTAATGAATTTGTAAAAATTATTTTCAGAATAATTGTGGTGCTTGGAACGGTGTTGGAACGGTTTATTTTGAGAAAAAGAAAATAAATGATAGTACCTATTTAGAACCTAACCTCAAACATATTTTGATTTAAACTTTGCGTCAGAAATTTGTGTATAGGTGTAAAATTGTATAATAAACAACTTCTTTTTATAATAACAAATAAAGCTAAAATAAATTAATTAAAAAAAATACATTGAGTTTTTCATATACCGGAAAGTACTATCATTTATTTTCTTTATATCAAAATAAACCGTTCAACAAGCACCAACAATTACCCTGAAAACTAAATTCTCATAAATGCATTAATAATTTGTTCCCCATATGTAGAGGCCTTTTTACTTCACACTATAAAATTCGATTGTAGAGTAATTTTTTCCTGATTTGAAAAAACCGTTATTTGAAAATTTTATTTTTGTTTATGAGAACATGCGTATTTGTAGAAAAATATGCAGTAGTTAACATTGTAGATATTCTATCAGGTTTGTTATTGTTTTTAGCAATGACGCGTTTCGATTTTTCAGTCATCTTCAGATCAATCAATTGTTTCGCAGTCAATTGTTTGGCAATCATCATCACCATTATTACCATTGGCATAATTCTATTTGAAAATTTTGTATATAGTTGTCATTCGAGCCTCAACATAGACCAAACTCAGAAAATCTGAAGATGACTGAAAAGTCGAAACGCGTCATTGCTAAAAACAATAACGAACCTGATAGGGAATTTAATAACATTATAATTAATCATAACGCAGGTTTAGGACCCAAGAACAAAAGTTATATTTTGACATTAATATTGCAGATATCTTCTGTATTAACTGATAAGTTCAAATAGTAAAGGTCTTTTTAGTTGTTTACAAGATTCATGCCCGGTTTCATAAATGTTTTAACATAAAAGCTAACATTTCTAAAACTGGTGTTAAGTATGTATGTAACATTTTTCTTTTTTGACATCCGCATTAAAATTTAACATTCTTTTATGAAACTGAGCATTAATACCGAAAATGTAACTATATAAGATAAGCCATAAAATGTTACATTTTTGTAAATCTTGTGAAAAATTGAAGAGATTTATTATATTAAGTTTTATTTAATTATTTTCGGCAGTCATATTGTAGTTTGTTAGTACAAAATGTCTTAAATTTTTTAAAAGATTCCAATTATAATTTGTATTGCATGCAAAAATCAAAAATCATTTATTAAATCAAATTAATTTGTTTATGATTAATTTAGTAATATCCTTATCCTGATAAATAAATAAATTATTGTACATTTTTTCTTTTTTTTTTTTTCTCCTTTTTTTTTAAGGGAAAAATAGTTCGATGATATAACTAAAAAATATAATAAAAG
The DNA here is from genome assembly GCA_963966155.1 of Clivina fossor. Lineage (NCBI taxonomy): Eukaryota > Metazoa > Arthropoda > Insecta > Coleoptera > Carabidae > Clivina > Clivina fossor. The sequence continues at coordinate 1,415,552 of CAWYQG010000030.1, forward strand.
CAGATAAGTAATAATTATATCATTTCATTACAATAAAATGCCGTAAATAATTATATAAAAATAATGATAGATATTTTCTTTTCAAACTACAACACTATAAAAATTTATAAATGTGTCAGGTAATAGTTGATGAAGACGAAGATGAAGACGATTATAAGAGTTTATTGGCCAAAGATGGTTCGATAATTAAAGTTAAAAAAATACATGATTTCGATGAAAAAATAAAAATGTCTGTACAAGGTGATCTTGCAATCGAGAAAGAAAATATAAAATATATACAAAAAAATTGTTTTGAATTTCTTATTTCGGATGTTCGCACTATACTGGATACTGGAGCAGATGCTACAGCACATGCGGTATGAAACTTAAGTTTTCGTAGAAATCATTCTTTTCAAAAGGTTTTACATTATTTCAGATTATTTAGAAACATTTTGTCCAGTATTAATTACAAAGTCAGTTTAAACTAATATGAGTTTTAAGTTAATGCAACTGTCCCAAAACCGGGACCAAACAATTTAACTAAAACATCCGAAAACTGCGCTTGCAATACGACTTGACTAGTTTTTGATTTTAATTCTTTTCTTTTCTATTTTTCATACTTTCGATCATAGTCTAGATTAAAATATCAATTTTTTTTTGTTGTTCTTAAAAATATGTAACCTGTTTGATTATTTCCTTATATATACAAAATTTTCAAATAGGATGATGCCAATGATAATGATGGTGGTGATGATTGCCAAACAATTGACAGCGAAACAATTGAGTGCGATGCAGACAGTGGATCCGATTGCGAAATAATAGATTCGTAGTATAATGAGACCCTTAACTCAGGGAATGATGCCAAAGTATGTTTATTAATATTATCTTTGTTCATGTTCGAGATATATATATATATATATATATATATATATATATATATATATACCGGGTGTTCGTTCGTTAAGTTCGTATGGGCGTTTAACACGCAAATTCGATAATTTGCGATATACTTCTTTCTCGAGTTAAATTCGGAGAAATACTTAGAATACTTTTTGATAGACAATAAAAAGTTCTATAATCTGGTTTTAGTTTTAATTGCTAGCCAGCATGTGCCGTTTTTAAAAATTCAGTCATGTTCATTTTCCTAGACCTCATAGTTTTTGAGAAAAAAAATAAAAACCAAAAAATCAAAAAAAAAAAAAAATCCAACGCCCAAACGGCACATGCTAGCAAATTAAAACTATCTATCAAAAAGTATTGTAAGTATTTCTCCGAATTTAACTCGAGAAAGAAGTATGTCGCAAATTATCGAATTTGCATGTTAAACGCCCATACGAACTTAACGAACGAACACCCGGTATATATATATATATATATATATATATATAAATTATTAGTTTCGTGGGATTTTCAGTCAAAAATAAAAACAACTCAATTCAAAGTGCAAGCTTTCGGAAAAAATTTATTTCCTTCATCAGGCAAATGGCAGAGTTACAATTATAAAAATAAATACATGACATAAATATATGACAAGTGCATAGAAATAATAAAATGCTATGGTTACATATTAAGATGTTGACAGTAAATATAAACAGATATGCCTTGGAAACAACCCAACAACAAAAAATAAACATAAAGATGATAAACCAATGTATAAGTCTGTACTTAGGTAATACCCGTTGGCGTTATATTATTTAATGAAATTAAGTAATCATATATTATACTTAAATTATGTATATCAGAACGCTTATTAATACACTTGCTTTGTTTTTTGATATAAATCATTTCTAATAATGATCTTTTCAAATCATTTGCCTGATGAAGGAAATAAATTTTTTCCGAAAGCTTGCACTTTGAATTGAGTTGTTTTTATTTTTGACTGAAAATCCCACGAAACTAATAATTTAAATATTTACAGTCACTAAAACTAATATATATATATATATATATATATATATATATATATATATATACCGGGTGATTCATTTAACCTGGAATTTGTTATATTTCGAAAAATACGCATCGGACAGAAAAATTTGCCGAATCCAAACTTTAATATCTCAAAGGGGGGCATCCGTTAGCAGTAAATTCCCGCCAACCTCCCGCCCCCTGTGGGCGGGGCGGAGGGCAACTTTGAAATCTTAAATAGGAACCCTTATCTTTTATCACAGATTCGGATTCTACGATAAAAACTACGTACATTTTGTTAAAAAAAATTTTTTTGATTCTCGACAGATGGCGCTGTAATCGCACAAAATAGATTTAACCTAAAATTTGTTATATTTCGAAAAATACGCATCGGACAAAAAAATTTGTTGAATCCAAACTTTAATATCTTAAAAGGTGGCATTCGTTAGTGCTGAATTCCAACCACCCTCCCACCCCCTGTGGGCGGGGCGGGAAGCAACTTTGAATTTTTAAATAGGGATCCCTATTTTTTATTACAGATTCGGATTTTGCGATAAAAACTACGTACATTTTGTCCAAAAAAATTTTTTGATTCTCGACAGATGGAGCTGTAATTGCAAGAAATTTTTAAGATTTCAAAGTTGCCCCCCGACCCGCCCACAGGGGTTGGAGGTGGCAAAAATTTAGTACTAATGGATGCCCCCCTTTAAGATATTAAAGTTTGGATTCGGCAAAATTTTCTGTCCGATGCGTATTTTTCAAAATATAACAAATTCCAGATTAAATGAATCACCCGGTATATATATATATATATATATTACTTATCAACAATTTTTGTTTTAGTATGGTAAACCAAATACGTCCAAGTAATCGTAAGTTACAACCGAAAATTTGTAAAATAAATAAATTCTTATTGTTTTTCTATTTTTGCAGTTTACGAAGAGATTGTTGTGATAGATTAAAACTTCAGTTACAAAAATAACTAGTCATTGAATGGTCATATTTATTTTATTTTGTTTATTTTGAGTTCAGTTTATTTTTTTTATTTTGAGTTCCGTTTATTTTTTTGATGTTTTGATGTTATCTTTTTTTTACACTATAAGATTTCTTAACGCGTTGATTTAGTTTTTGACGCGTAAGCTGTTTATTTCTATTACATAATAATATAAAGTTATTTGCAAAAATGTTGATTTATTGTATTCAAAAATGTTTATAAAATATATTATTAATGAATACTTTATTTTTCGACATTTTCTGGTATTTCTTCTTCCTCGTTTTCGTAGTATTCTTCAGTATCGGCGGCCTGTAAATTAATGACTTATTTAAAAAAAAAAAAAGAAACTTATATATGACTTTTTGAAGGTAAGGTAAGATAATTGTCAAAGTACGATGAGGAGGACCTTTAAAAAAATAACTATAAAGTATATTTGATTTCAGATCGATCCACGCATTTAACGGAATACGGAATGAATAAATGTCGTACCTGATACTGTTGATACTCGGCTATTAAGTCATTCATATTGGATTCAGCTTCAATAAACTCCATTTCGTCCATTCCTTCTCCTGTATATCAGTGTAAGAAGGCTTTGCGTCTAAACATAGCCGTAAACTGCTCACTAACCCGTTTAAATATCTCCAGAATAGCCGTAGTGTTTCCAATAAAAGTAGCGGACATTTTTAAACCGGGCGGAGGAATATCGCCAACAGCGACCTTAATATTATTCGGAATCCATTCAACAAAATAAGATGAATTTTTATTTTGTATAGCCAGTATCTGTTCGTCAATTTGCTTCATGGATATGTTTCCTCTGAAGATGGTGGCCACGGTCTAATCTATTTAATTTATTAATAGTATTATTATTATTAATTAATTAAATATGTTAGTGGCTTACAGAAACTAAATGGTTTAAGTCAAAGTAACTAGGCGTTGTCATCCTGAGTGTTCGGAAACAAATGTCATAGAGTGCTTCATTGTCAATGCAATGCGTTTGGTCGCTACATTCAATCAGCTGGTGTACGGAAAGCGTTGCATTGTATGGTTCTAGTACAACTTCTGACACCTGTAAATCATTTTACATTTCATTTATAATTAATATGATTGATTCTGTTCTTATAAGTTGACAAAGAAATATGCCTGATTCTTACTGATTATTACTTAGTCTTTTTGACTAGTACATCTAATTGTGATACATAAATTTAAGAATTACATTTAAGATTGTTTGTTGTAGTTTAGTAAAAAATCGTTAAGAACTTATATTACAATAAAAAAAAAAAAGTTTTACATTAAGTTCTGTTTATTTTTTTGATTGATGTTATCTTTTTTTTTACACTATGAATATTTTCTAACGCGTTGTTTTACTTTTTGACGCGTAAGCTGTTTATTCTTAATTAAATTTTTATTACATAATAATATAAAGTTATTTGTAAAACAATTACCTGTAACAAACGTAAATGTTTGTTAAGCATTATTGTGCATCGAACTTTGAGCTAGTGTCAGCAATTTCAACATATATTGAAATAACGTTCAAAGTTCGATTGCACGGTGAACTAGTTAATTTATGCTTACGTTTCCTCCCCGCAGAATCCAGTTCGATGGCCAAAATGTAACTTAAAAAGGGATTAGCTTCAAGACTGAGTGAGTTACGGTCAACGGAGAGTTACGGTCAACGGGGAGTTACGGTCAGAGTGACGGTCAGAGTCGAGTTACGATTCACGGTAAGAATGACTCCGTTTAAGTTACATTTTGGATTCATATTTTGTCGCTAAATTTTATAAGTAATTATTCGGTAATTGTTTCTATTATATTTGTTTATTAAAGTTTATATATTTGATTATATTTGTCTATCGTAATTATTTAATAACCAAGATCCAAGTGCAACTTTATCTAACCAGATAAAGGATATACTCAGAAGTATAATTTGTCATCTTAAGTTGCACTAAGATAGCAAATTGTTACATACCTTAGGAGTAGAACTTTTTATTTTTTGATGCTTCAACTGTTTGTTTCTTAATTAAAAACGTTGTTTATTGTATTCAAAAATGTTTATAAAATATATATCTATATACTCGTATATATATATATATATATATATATATATATATATATATATATATATATATATATATATATACAGAAAAAAGAATTTTTATTACATAATAATAATATAAAATATTTTGCGAATTACAGTTAATTTATTTGTAAAACAATTAATTACCTTAGGAGAAGGAACAACACTAAAAGTATTCATAATTCTATCTGGAAATTCCTCTCTAATTTTAGACATTAATAAAGTGCCCATTCCAGAACCAGTACCTCCTCCTAAAGAATGAGTAACTTGAAATCCTTGCATACAATCCCATCTTTCAGCTTCTTTACGTATAACATCAAGAACATATTTAACAAATTCGGCACCTTCAGTGTAGTGGCCCTTAGCCCAATTATTTCCAGCACCGCTTTGTCCGAAAACAAAATTGTCGGGCCGGAACATCATTCCGTAAGGACCTGACCGGACTGCGTCCATTGTACCCGGTTCTAAGTCTACCAAAACAGCTCTAGGCATATATTGTCCGCTGGAGGCTTGGTTATAATATACATATATTTATTCTTTCCAATTGTAAATCATTGTCTCCGACATATTTTCCACTCCTATCCACACCATGTTCACTTGAAATCACTTCCCAAAACTAATAAGTAGGTAAAAGACGTATTTATATTTCCAAATTGAAAGTCCAGAACACATTTTTCATAAACCAATATCATTTTTTTTTATATTTGATAATAAATCAGAAACATACGTAACACAACTTGAAAATTTTATCAGTTTATAATTTTTTATCATTTAAATTTCTTAATAGAAATATTATTAATAAAAAAAAAAACGGAAATAACATAAAAATAATCATTGATAATTTGTGTACGTGTCGAAATTAAAATTTACAGAATATGATTGTATTCGTTAAATAATTATAATAAATTATAAATAATTTACCTTTGAGCCAATTTGATTTCCGCATTGTCCTACTTGTATGTGTATTATTTCTCTCATTTTAATGAGTATAGAATAAAGACCCACTCACATCCAAAATGTAATAGGAAAATAGATAATACTTTTCAATTATGTCCAATATTTTTTATCTTTCATTTTATTTATCCAAGATAAATATTACTATTAAATATCATTTTTAAAATTTCTATATCAGATATAAATGTAAACAGGTTATCTTTCATGAATATGAGTTGTGAAAGGTATAAAAAAAAACATATATATATATATATATATATATATATATATATATATATATATATATATTTCAAAGATTTCTTTATTAATTAATACCAAATATACACATTTTTTTTTTTAAAAAGAAACATTCTTAAACCAATATATTACTATTTTACATACAATAACTTTTTTAAAAAGATTTAGACAAACAAATTAAAAGAAAAAGTTAAGATTTGAAGATAGTATTTTCTGATTACTAGTAGTATAAATACTTATAAAATTGATTATTGCTGTCATAATTGTAGGAATAAGAGTTAAATTCACATCCAATATAAAATTGCTATATCCTTTTGAAATAATAATAATACGAACTTGATTGATAAGTAAATTATTCTTAAAATTTGAATAATTACTGTTCAATGTGTATTATACATACATATCGGTCTACGACCGAACTGCCCATGGCATTTAATTTGTTGGAATATTTTGTGATTGAATTTAATATTATTTTTTAATGAAATACTTATTTATTAATATCATTGTATAAGTATTGTGTTGTATAAGTAAAGTGTTTGTTTGCTCAAGTGATGAACTCTTTCCCATTTTAATGTATTATCATATAAATTATTAAAACGGTACTAATTACGTAAAATTTTAATTAGTGCACATAATTAGTGCAGATAAAAATGAAGTAGTAGTAGTAGTTAAAATTGAAATGTTGTCACACAAGATTTTATAACCAAAAAGCTTTGAAAAAATGTTGCTGTCACCTAAAAATAACTTAAAATTAAATTGTAATATTAGTACGTTATTTACATTTAATAAAAATTGTTGTTTATTTATAATTATTAGTCATAAAGTCAAAAAATAAAATTTAGGGATATTTGACTTTCTCAAATTTTTTTTAACCAGCATTGACGTGAAATCATCATGAAGCGAAATAACAAACACGAAACGAGTACCTTTTCTTCTTAAACGTCATCAAACGTTGTGTCGTTTCACTGTTGGTTTAGGGTAAGAATTGTTTCCCAATATATCTGTGTTTTTCTTTGCAATCCTTGTGTTATAAACTATTTTAATATAATATTATTAATTTTTACGAAGCGACTAAATTTAATAAGTATAATTTTATTTTCTGAAAATATTTATTTTTGCTCATTCACAAAATTTGTAGAGGTTAGAACCGTGTGATCGCAAACTAATGAAAACTTTAAAATATGTACTTCGTTACATGTAATTCTAGTTCTGAAATTTAAGCATTTGTAATTTTTTATAAATTAAATATTGTGATATTTCTTAAAGCTAAATATTGTGATTTCATTTAGTACATAAATATCTTTTAATATGTTGTGACATAAGGACTGCTACCGGGATACTATAGTTTATTTTGCATTAGTATAAAGTGTTTACAGAACAATTTTTAAACAAGTTTTTTTTACGTTTAGTGAATATCCGTCACGATGGCACCCAAAAGGAATAATTTGATTCCAAATGGTCACTTCCATAAAGATTGGCAAAGATTTGTGAAGACCTGGTTTAATCAACCAGCAAGAAACTTCAGACGCAGACAGAACAGAATCAAGAAAGCAAAGGAAATTGCTCCTCGTCCAGTCCAAGGACCACTACGTCCAGTTGTCAGGTGCCCCACATTCAGATACCACACTAAAGTTCGGGCTGGACGTGGTTTCACACTCCAGGAGTTCAAAGTTAGTTCAATACTTTGATTATATAGAACTGGATGTCACGAAGTATGTACCGTGTATGAAGAACAGGGATAGAGAATAAATTGTAAAAACGAATTGCGCAAGCGCAACTGTATATGACAACTGTATATGATGGAATTTGCGCAGTACAGTTTTACATTTTATATTTTCTGTCACTTTTACACTATTTGATTTTATATATGTCTTCGTCTGGCGTACAAGTACAAAACCTTGTACATTATATTATAGGCTCCAGCGTATCCAGTTCTATATAATCAAAGGTTCAATATTTTATTTATTCCAACTCTCTCTCTCTCTCTCTCTATATATATATATATATATATATATATATATATATATATATATATACTGGGTGTCCGAAAAGTTTGGACTGGGTCAAATATCTCGAGAACGAAAGGTTGGATTAACACGATTGCAAGGGAACTTGTTTTTGACACAATTATCTACCGAATTCTGTTGTAAAAAACCACCCCCACCCCTCCTAAGGTGGTGAGCGTAAGGGTAGTTTTAAAATTTTAAATGGAAACCCCCAATTTTTTTTTCATTATTGGATTCCTTGACAAATTCTGTGTATGGCCCCAAAATTTCACACCCAACCCTCGCCGCCCCTCCACAGGGGATGAAAAAAATGATTGAAATAAAAATGATACTGAACAGTTTAAATGCTCAACTAAATCCACAACGAAAATAAACATGTCAAAAAAAACATGTAACCCCACCCAAAATTTCACCCCCAACCCCCGCCACCTCTACACAGGGGAGGAAAAAAATGAAGAAAATGATTGAAATAAAAATGAAGAGGTGGTGGGGGTTGGGGGTGAAATTTTGGGTGAGGTTACATGTTTTTTTTTTGACGTGTTTATTTTCGTTGTGGATTTAGTTGAGCATTTAAACTGTTCAGTATCATTTTTATTTCAATCATTTTTTTCATCCCCTGTGAAGGGGTGGCGAGGGTTGGGTGTGAAATTTTGGGGCCATACACAGAATTTGTCAAGGAATCCAAAAATAAAAAAAAATTGGGGGTTTCCATTTAAAATTTTAAAACTACCCTTACGCTCACCCCCTTAGGAGGGGTGGGGGTGGTTTTTTACAACAGAATTCGGTAGATAATTGTGTCAAAAACAACGTTCCTTTCCAATCGTGTTAATCCAACCTTTCGTTCTCGATATATTTGACCCAGTCCAAACTTTTCGGACACCCAGTATATATATATATATATATATATATATATATATATATATATACAGTGCGATATTTTTATCTCTGAACATATGAACTGAACTACATACAAATTCCCTATGTTCAATTTTTAAAAAACATATCAGACGCATAGAGACATCCCTGACAGTTATGCAACCAATCATACGTAATATAATGTTTATTTGAATAAAAAATAAAATATTTAACAGAATATGGTCATTTATTGTAAATTGCTGAACACTTAAATTTATAAATAATAATAATAATAAATAATACTATACATTTTTAAACAGATTTCTTGAAATAATGCGAATAGTTTAATGCTTTCTAAATATTTTGTTGAAAGTAATTCATTTTTTTTCAAATAACTGTCACATTATGTAAGATTGGTTGCATAACTATCAGGGATGTCTCTATGCGTCTGATGTGTTTTTTTTTAAATTGAACATAGGAAATTTACATGTAATTCAGTTCATATGTTCAGAGATAAAAATATCGCACTGTATATATACATATATGTATTTATATACGAGTATCTGGTGATTTTTACTAACTTTGAAGTTAATTACTTTTTACAAATTAGTTTCATTTATGAAAATTGTAGTCTTTGGATGTGATATGATATGATAGTACTAAATTTCAACCTTTGGCAGTTGTTAATGTGATAATCTGTAATTTTATACTTAAGGCCATTTCAAGGCAAACAAAAGGCTATATTCAGACATGTGGTGGGAATACAAAAAAAGAATAATTTTACATTTGATTTATTCGTTTAATACTACATATTTATTATAACTAATTATTAGAAAAATTAGCTAATTTATGTATAATTAATAATTTAATAACAATGTTTATATATTTACCGAATTAACATATTAAAAAAATTAATCAAATATTTAATTGTCAATATTTTCATTGTTTATTATTATTTTGATTTCCAAAAAATATATATGTTGTTAATTGTAATAAAGATTAATCATATTTTTTTTCAAATAAAAAAAAAGTGTGAAATAAGAGAAAATCGCATTTTTCAAGGAAAATGATGAAAATTATTTTTTTACAAATAAACTGCATTTTTTAAAATTCTGAAATTAATACATAAGTACTATAATAACATAAAACGTCTCCTTGATTTTTTTCTTTGATTAATAATAAGTGGAATTTGATAAATATAATAAAAATCATTTTCAATGCAAAAATTTAAAAAAAACTGTCTATGCACTTCTGCCCTCTTGACGAAATTTGCAAACTAACGTATTGTCGATAAGATAAATTTGTAGAACCTGTATTACACAAAACATTAATTTTATTATTTTTTTTGTTTAATTATAAAAATGATTTTATTTATTTTAATAATTATTTTTATTATAATTAGAACAAAAGTAAAATATTACAGTTATATAGTATTTGTAAAATACATGTAATAGAAGAAAATTATTTGGTGTGCGTATGCACAGATACTAGTATATCAAATTTACGTGTGTGTGTGTGTGTATATATATATATATTGCGTATAAAGCACGCGAAGGGTCTGGTTATCGCCTATGGCAAACAGCGTATGATGCTGAGGAGAGAGGAAAGGAGAATTGAACATTTTTTGCTAATGAGTCAGATATAGACGAAATAATACAAGCGGTATTCCTTGATACAACCCATATACAACCCCATACAGAACAAGCACTTACGGATATGCATTATTTATTTACGATTTTTATGAGCTCTGTTTAGCTCAAACATAAGGTTAAAATTAAAAAAAAAAAACAAATGCCTATATTTATATATATATATATATATATATATATATATATATATATGCATTATTATTATTTTGTACATATAGTGAAAAAAAAAAAAAAATACTTTCTAATAAAATATAATCGAAAACTGTCCAAATGAATATTTAAAATATAAAAACTTTGGAACAAAAACATTTTTTTAATAAATAGATTTGAAAATTTTAGACATTATTCTGTAACACAAATAATAATACCTAAACTGTAAAATCATTTTAAGAGCCTATGTACTTATAATGGCATAAGTCCATTTCAAATTTTTATTTTGGCAGTAATCGATTATATGAAAAAATAAAAACAAATATGAGTACATCAAAAATAGAATTAATTAGATTTTACATATTTTTATCTTTATCATTCGAATCGGGATATCGTAATTTAAATAGTTCTTTCATTGTTTGTTTGTGCTGCAATAAAATTTATATATTTTAATTTAAAAATATAATTCATTATTATATAATACTCCTATTTACAAAACACGCGTCACGTTTTCTACAGATTTTTTTAATTTTACTGGAAATGAAAAATATGGTTGTTCTCCAAAACTTGTTTTGAGTCCATTCTCTCTAAAAATTATTTATATATATATATATATATATATATATATATATATATATATATATATATATCTGCCACAGGATTGCAAATTACGAAGGAATGTACAATATTCCCACCATCAAAATTACAAGTTGTCCTACACTGCAAAAAAGGGTAATTTTTATAGGCAAGATATGGAACACCAATGTTGTTTATAGTTATTATGTAATTTTAAAAATAACACAAATTCTGTATTACTAATTTCTAAAATACATATTTTTTAATAAACATTGAAATTACATGAAATAAGTAATATTATATATGCGTTTGTGTAATTTATTATTACTTTACAGTGTAGTTCAGACTAGTACAAATATAATTTATATATATATATATATATGTATATTAGCAATAGGTACTTATTCCATGCGGATAGATACATGCATTTCAAACCAACAACAGCTGATTATTATTTTTCTTTATCTCGAAAAGTCATTTAGCTTTTTTATTTTACATATTTTGCGCAAACAGTTTAATTGGTTCGGTTGTATTATTTATTATATATATTTTCTTTTTCACATTTTTGTTTTGCGTTCAAGCTTCACGTTAGAGGTACAGTAAACACATAATTTATTTTAATTGATTTATTGAATGATTAATTTATTTGTTTATTTTAGTCATGAACAACCGTAAAAGAAAAAGTAAATATTTAAAAAGATCTGGCGAACATTTTGCTAAACCTGAAACAGTAGAAAAGAAGAAAAAATTTGTTCAAAGTCGTTTCTACAATCCGATACCGAATGTGAACACAGTTGAACCTTGTCATAGTTCGAAGTATGTATATATAGTATATCTATTATCTAAAAGAAGTAAAATTAATTTTTTGTTCCAATTTAGAAATGAATATATGTTTTCCGAAAAACAAGATTTATGTGATAATTATGAGCATGATTATTCAATGCAAATTGAAGAACATACTGAAATTACAAAAGAGTATGAGAGTGTACAAGATTTTGCAGAAATAGAATTAGGAGCAGAAACAACAGCTATGAATGAAGAATATGGTGAGAGTATTCAGGAATATTTTGAAGTTGATTTTGTCCGTTCTGTAGGTACCGACGCCAATATAAAAAATTTAGAAGGTAGACGTGTTGTTCATCTTTCACATGTAATAAGTGAAACGAGAAAGTTGGAGAATCATATTTGCCCTGCAAATGGAAAAGGATATTTGTCATTTGAAAGGGAAGTAAGAAAAGGCTTTCAAAGTCTATTAATATTTAAGTGTACATCTTGTGATGAACGTAGAACAATTGATACTAATCCGGTACTAGATGATGAACAAAATATAAATTTATCATGTGTTTCAGGATCTCTAAATAGTGGTAAAGGTTTATCAGGAATACAAGACATAATAGGGATAATGAATGTACCTACAATGGGATACGAATTGTATAAAAAATATCATGATGAACTTGAAACTGTAAGTACTTTTTTAGTATATAAAATTCATAATTTACATTAAATTATGTTTGTTACATCGGAGGCAGTCGGTAATGTAATGACAAGAACAGTTGGATATTATTTTGATTTTGTATAATTTTTCTTATACCTTATGTCATTAGGAATTAATGTTCTATTACAAATTTATTGTGTTATTTACATCAAACATTGGAAACCCTCACATCAATGTATATATAGTCAGTTTTGCTAACATCCGAAAATATGGTTTTGATTTGAGAATTTAATTTTTGTTTTGAATGAAAAATTATAATCTGAAAATTAAAACCGAGAAATAATTTAGCAGTTGATTTAAATTATTAAGTAATTTATATCTTTCTCAATTTTTTTTTCACTAAATTACACTAAATATTAGCAAAGTTTATTTAATTTATGGCTACATTTAGTGATATTTTCTGTATTTAGAAATGGTTTGATGAACTTACGAAAACAATGGAACAAACCGCTCAAGAAGAATGGAATCATGCAATAGAAAATAATTATAGAGATGGAAATATTGGGTTTTGTTCAGTGATAGTTGATGGTGGATGGAGTCACCGAAGCTACGGGCATAGCTATTCTGCAAAATCTGGTGTAGCAGTAATAATTGGATGTTTCACGAAGAAGATTTTATTTGTTGCTGTTAGAAATAAATATTGTAGTATTTGTGCTATTGCACAGAGAAAAAATATATCTATACCGGATCACAAGTGTTACGCTAACTGGTCAGGTTCTTCACCTGCAATGGAGGCAGATATAATAGTTGAAGGATTCAATAACAGTGAAAGTACCCATAAATTACGATATATAAAATTTGTAGGAGATGGTGATTCGAGTGTGTATAAAAAGATTCAAGATAATGTACCATATGGATTGCAAGTTGAAAAAATAGAATGTTCGAATCATTTAGTGAAAAGAGTAAAGAAGAGATTATATGCTTATGCCAGTAATAGACCTCAGATACGAAGATTGTTAACAGCAACAAAAATAACGGGAATTTGTAAATACTGTAATAAAATCATAAGTTTAAATAGTAAGAAAAATAATCCGTCCGAAGAAAATATGAAAAAAGATTTAAAAACTGTAATACGACATTGTTTTGGCGATCACACTATGTGTAGAAACGAAATATGTAATTGTATTCAAGAAGATAATGATGTGGATAATGGTTATTCAGGACTAACCACAGAAATAAAAGTATATTTACATAATATAATTTCGTTACTAATAAATAATGCACAATCTTTGGTATATAATGAAACTAGTAACAGAGCGGAGCAGTTTATGCATCAAGTTGCAAAATTTACAGGTGGTAAACAAGTGTTTTATGGTAAACGAAATTCATACAATGTACGATGTTTTGGAGCGGGTTTATCCTATCAGTACGGTCCTAAATGGATTTGTAGATCTGTTAAAGGAAGGTACGTTCAATCGATCTACGGGCGTCGAGAAATGATCATTAAACGAAATAGAAAGAATGCCACAAAATATAAAAGGAAATCGAATATAGTTTGTGGAGTAAAGGACAAGAATGTTGATTACGGCGAACATTGTCAACAGCCTGATATGAAAGAAGATGAATTGAAGAGTAGTGTTATGAGACATATAGCAGAATTAAACGTTACTCCAGAAAGATGCCACGAAATAGAAAAACAAACAATCGGACAAAGAGATAATGAAAAATGGTTCAGTGAAAGAAAGTATCGTTTGACAGCGTCAAATTTTGGAATAGTATGTAAGCGTAGAAGCCGACCTGGTGTTTTAGTGAAAAATATTTTGTACGACAAGGTACCATATGGAAACGCTGTTGAATGGGGCATTAGCAATGAAGAGAATGCTATTGCAGAATATGAAAATGAAACAGGAGAGAAAGTACAACGCTGTGGTTTATTTGTATGTAGTCAACCAGATCTAGGATTTTTAGCAGCAAGTCCAGACGGACTTGTTGGCTGTGACAAAATTGTTGAAGTTAAATGCCCTTATAGTATAAGAGATGTACATCCACGAGATGGTCGAAGTAAAGTGAAAAACTTTTATGCCGAATTAGATTCCTGTGGTCGACTAGTTTTGAACCGAAGACATAACTACTATTATCAGATACAAGGTCAAATGTATGTAGCACAGAGAGAACGATGTGATTTTGTTATATGGACACCAAAAGGTATTTCTGTAGAATGTATATATTTAGATAAAAAATTTGTAGAACAGCAAATGTTACCGAAATTACGTAAATTTTATATGGAAGAAATGGTATTAGAAATTGTTGATTCACGTAAAAGTAGAAATTTGCCTATAAGGAATTTATAATATGTGTTTTTTTGTTTTTTGTAGATGAATTCGCTACATAAACTGTCGATTCTCGTAAAAATAGAAATTTACTTGGTAAGAAATTCATAAGTTTATTTTTGTTGTTTAATCGAATTTTGTAAGTATGTTAACAGTTAATCTATGTTTATATCTGATTAAGTCAGAATTAAGCTACTTTCCAATTGTTGTTGGAGTAGTGTGTTTCTGTTAATATGTTATATGTATGAATGATAATATTTCATTCAATTTATAAAAAGGTTAAAAATTACAGTGGAAATAGGCCTGCAGGGGAAACCATCCACTTAAAAGATTTGGTTAACGCGCCATGCCGTATTACCTCATTAGGTGGTGTGGAAATATACGGGCTAATTGTTATTATTATTATTATTTCAGAAAACTTTTTTATTTTGCACAATTTTTATTTTAATATATTAAGTAAATGCCCACTATACTAGTGCATCAGTCATCGTTTTAAATTGGACGAATCTACCATGAAGTTTGAAAAAAAAAATTAGCTGGAATCGTAACCGTTCCTTGATGCGTACCTGGTCATAATCCACATTTAATTTTAACTTTAAAATGTATTAAAAATCTTTTGTTCATGATTTTTATATTTATGAAATTAATTATATTTTTGTTTATCTCATATTTTATGTAATTTACATAACATTGTATGTTTGTATTTGTAAATAAAAAAATCTAAAACTATTTTCGTTTTATATATTTTCTTAAAATATTGTAGTGTTGGATCACGAATATAATATAAAAATAATTTAACTAAGAGAGTAATAGAAATTTTTTCACTATTCTAATAATAATATAATAAAAGTGGTAATGTGATACATTATGCTAATGTACGCACATTGTATATAAGGAAATTTGCAAAAATATATGTTTATACTATAATATTTAGTTTTATTTTTATAACAAGTTGCACTATAAAAAATATATGTAATTTATTCATGAAATATTTCTATACTTACTGTACATTTGTCATTGTTATCCTTTTCCATGCGGGTTTCATAAATTAACATTTAGGTCATAAACACAAAAGTTTTATTTATATTTCACAAAAATATAATGTGAAAGTTGTATATGTATTTTATATATAATTTAATAAACTTCAATTACTAAACATATTTTTTGCTTATACCTAAATTTATATTACATATACCAGAGGTTCCCAATCTTTTTCGGTTTGCGGCACCCTAGATAATCGGATTTTTTCCGCGGCGCCCTTAATACATCAGATTTTTTTCTAAATTTTTGATTTTTTTGAAAACTTGGAAAACTTTCCTTTTTAAAAGCGATTACCCATTTAACAGCGAAAAATTTAAAAACACACTTACTATTTTTCTTGG
Source organism: Clivina fossor (assembly GCA_963966155.1). NCBI lineage: Eukaryota > Metazoa > Arthropoda > Insecta > Coleoptera > Carabidae > Clivina > Clivina fossor. The sequence continues at coordinate 1,432,081 of CAWYQG010000030.1, forward strand.
GATAATATAAAATATCTAATTTCAACTGTTTCGGTAATATCCATTAGTTGAAAAATAAATTAAGCACGAATTTTAAATTCACAAACAATTTATTGAACGTCCATTGATGATTAACAGTAAGCTTTAGTGACTAGAGCATGGGTGGGGAAGCCGTGCTTGCGCACTAGCCGTTTAAAAAGATGCGGATTGGAAAGAAAACAATGAAAGACTCGAAAGTTGCTAAATTTTTGTAATTTTGTCAGCATACACGATTGTTAGCGCAAAAATTCGAGAATTGGAAATTCCAAGAAAATTGCCGAATTGTTTAATTGAATATTTCGCGGCGCCCTTATGACGGCACCGCGGCGCCCCGGGGAGCCGCGGCGCACACTTTGGGAATCACTGACATATACGATAGAAAAATACATATTGTTAAAAATAATGAGTTAAATTACGCGCCAGGAAAAATTCATCGCAAAAATTACATCGTGTGAATCTTGTTTTGTTGAAATAATTCAAACTAACGCTACTATTTTTTTGGTTCGTAGCTAAGATACTGATTACAGAGTCCCCTGTGCGGTTTTGATTCACACTATAGGAGCCCTTGAAATCATGTTAAGTTGCTGGTATCAGACATTGTGTGTGCTGCCAACTTCAAGTCAGTGTTGTTGAGTTTGAGCATGAGTGTACACGCACGTGTGACGCTAACAGTCGTTAACATAAAACAGTGTTTATATTACAAATAATTCAAAATAAAACTATACAGTCCATTGCTATTCAACAGCAGTATTATCATTTTATAAATATTAATACTTATAGAATTCACGCTTGAAATAGATACATTTGTAATAATAACTATTATTTATTGGAACACGTGTATCTTAAAATGTTGTAATCTAGTTACTTGTAATTTATGACTTAGTAATTTAATATAAAATATTTCACAATTATCTTAAAAGAATTAATTTTAAACCTAGAAACTTATTGCTATGTTTTATTTGTTTATTATTTGTCATTTGTATATATTTTTTCCGGACGATGAAATACATACAGGTATATCAATACGCCGAATTTACATATAAAATTAAACAGAACTTTATCTACAGATCTACAGATTATGTTGTTTTAATAGAAAATGTTAAGGTTTTATGTTTATTTTTACACAGGAAACAATCTTTAGTTAATTTACTAATGTTTTAGTTGTTTTATCTAAATAAAATTTTTAGTCTTCTAATCATATTAAATGAAACATTTAACTTAAAAATTATTTATCTAAACTTTATTGGAAATATCATCTAATTAAATAGGCAAATTATCGAAAATGTAGCCATCTAATTCGAATGAGATGGAAATAGTATCTTTGTCATATTTTTGAAACAGAAACTAATGTCAGTAGTGCAGTAAATGTATAAAAAAAAATGTCAAAATGTGGCTAGTGTTTAAAAACTAAATGATTTTCTAGGCTGCCGGTTTGAATGCTCCGTTTGCCCGTTCTGTTGGTGTATCCGTAGATTATAAACGAAGAAATAAATCCGTAGAATCTTTGCAATTAAACGCACAAAGATTAAAAGAATACCGCAGCAAATTGATCTTGTTCCCGCGTCACGAGAAGAAGAAGCTGCGTAAGGGAGAGGCTGCCGCGGAAGAACGTAAATTGGCCACTCAACTGAAACACAAAGTTATGCCAATTCGTCAATCAGTTGCCAAAACAAAGGCTCGTGTTATCACAGAAGACGAAAAGAAATTCAACGCGTTCTGCTTCATCACAAAGGTAACGTCACGTTATTATTTAAAAAAAAAAACAACTAACTATTCAAAATGGCTCCATGCTCCTGAGGATGGAATGTATGAGCTCGAAATATTAAATTGTTTTTAAGATTTGATTGGTATAAAAATTATTGATTGAGGTCCGAGTAGTTGTTTTTCCTGTTAATGAATTTTGACAGTCAAGAAAATTGTCAAATAATTGTTTGTTTTTCAGGCACGCGCTGATGCTAGATTAGTTGGAATTCGCGCCAAGAGAGCAAAGGACGCGACTGAAAACCCAGAAGACTTCACAAAAGTAGTAAAGGAAAAGAAGCCTAAAAAATGATTTCTATAAAATTTAACCTAAATATCAACAGGTAGATGTAAAATATGTATTTTGTGTGAAAATATAGACCAATATCTACTTGTTTGTAATTGTGTTTTTTAATACATGTAAATTATTTATGTAATTATGTATGTATTGATTTTTGATTGATATTATTTCGATTAAATTCTTGATAAAATCAATTCAAATTGAATTTTTCATAAACGATTATTTTTGAAAATTATTTTAATTTTGTATTAATTAACTAAATTACGCAATTGCTGATAATTACATAGTAAATTTTTATTTATGTTTTTTTGTTTTACTTCGTATAATTCGTTCATTTGTATGGCTCCTCATCTTATATCAAAATTCTTTTCGAAAATGTTTCAAAATTTCACTAATTACTACACTGAAATATATGTATATATGATATTTACGTAGTATTATCTACCATTTTTGATTAGTGATAATATATAGAAAAATATTGATAATAATTTTCTATAATTCGATTTTTGAGCATATTTATATTTTTGATTGATAAAATTTGGACAATGACAGTTTATATTGTTTTATATAGTAATTTTAGTTGGTAAAATTTTTGATATTATTTATATTTTCTATTCTAATGGCGATTTTGATTTTCTTGCGTCGTCGGTTACTATTGCTCTCTCATTTTAATATACATACATACATACACAATTACGCCATATATACTGTTTATCTTGGCTGTTGAGACTTACGTCACAATCGATCGTATGAGAAATCACAAACTTGTTTAATACGTTCTCTTTCTTTCTTAAAGCAGCTCTTATAGCGATTGCTTTGTAGGTAATGTCTGCAAAATTTTGTCCTTTATTATTCAGTAAGTAGAACAAAGATAGAAACAGTCAATCTATCCATTTCGTTTTTTAACTCCGCACCAACTACGATGAAATTCAAAAGTTGCAAAATACAACTTTGTAGTATATAATTTTTGAAAACAACATTTTATAGGAAATTTTCTGCCCGATCTGATGATGGGTAGATGCACTTTTTTCTTTTTTTGCATAATTTCAGAAATTAAATTTTTCCAAAAAAATTTAAAAATTGAAATGTAATTATTTTTTAACTTTAACCGATCATATCTCGGTTACTATACAAATTATTAGCATAGTTCTTTTTTTATTTTATTTACTAACTATTTTTGTGTACGTTTCTTTAAAAAAATATATTAATATAATTATTATTTAACATAAAAAATTAATAAACGTATTAGCGAGCAGGTTTTTTTTCAATTTGAAGGTGAATTTTTTGCACAGTTATAAACTTTTCGGCCTTAAGAAATAAGTGCTTATAATATTCGACAAAGTTTTAGAGCAATGTTTAAATAAGTTTTTTTATTTGAAATTTTTTTTAATATTGTACCATTTTTGAGTTATGTGCTTGTAAACTTAACATACACCGTATCACTATAAGTATGAGTTTATGATTTTATATTTATGTCAACTAAAATATATGATACATTAATACATATTTTTAATTTGTCTATTTCATTGTTGTTAAATTATTTCTTTTTATATTATTTATTTAAATATGAAAATGCATTTACTATAAAGTAACGCTATAATACTAATTTATTTATAAGTTTGTAAGCATTTTTTGGTTATTATAATTCGTTTATAATATATTTATTTATCTGGATACGAAGATATATTTAAGAATGCCACTGTAGTACAAACAAAAATAACATAAACAAATTTTACAATATTATATACCCTAAATATATTCCGCATTTGTATGTATATAAATTTTTGATTTAATATTAATTTTATGCTAAATATAGCTAAAGATTTTAATTAAATAATTATTAGAAACCAAATTAGTTAAAACGAGTAATTAATTAAAATTGATTTAAATTATTGATTAATATTAAAGAAATCGAAATGATTAAAATTGTGATTTAAATCAAATAATCAAAATCTGCCCAATCCTGGTAGCGCTATCGCCAATCTATTAGTTTGTTGTGCATTTTCATAACGCGAGGGTGTGGCTAGCGGCATTGATGGGCGTAATTTACCCCCCAAAAATTTTACTTGATTCATACAGTCTTGTTTGTGACGTATGTCTCAACAGAAATAAAAAATACTATACCTAAAAGTGTGTGGGTGACACAAACTCCTTTCCATTATCCTGAAATCAGCCTCCTCCTATATCCAGAGACAAGCAACTTTAGCTTTATCCACATTCATAATTCATCTCTCATAGCATGTTCTCTTCTATTCCCACTAATTGGAAACTTCCGCTGCACGCAAAAAAGAATGAACTACTGCAGTTACTGCTGCTGAATAATAAAATTTTTAACATTTGTAATAATATATTTGTGGCTATCAAATTTGCGTTGGCTTTGTTAAATATTTAAACAAAGTAATTTTATTTTAGTAACATATATTTAGATGAAGTGAATCTACTAATAAAATGAATAAGTCATAGAATTTTGTTAAAATCATTGTTATGCGGCGATGATAAACGATCACAGCGTCATATATAGTATATATAGTAGAGAAAAAAAAAAAGAAGAAAAAACGAGAAATAAAACGATATTTTATTTATTAAACAATATACAGTGACGTGTCTGTTTAATTAATAATGTTATATCCCTTAATGCGCATCAAAAATATGTATTAAGGCAACTACATTGTATATGTTACATTGGTATAATTTGTATTATTAGATTAGCATGTTTCGGATAAATTAATAACGGTGAAGTTCGAATGAAAATTTTAATGATGATTGCGTGCTCGTTCTTGCATATTACTAAAACGTGCCAACTGTTCCATGAAGCCGTCATTCGGTTGAACGATACGCTTTTGAAATACGTATTTGAGGGCTTGCGAAGCTCGGATTTTCTTCGTGTATATTAAATATGCCATAACAGCAGCCGCTGAACGGGATACTCCCATTACACAGTGTACCTGAATTTTTTCTAAAAAATTACCCATCAAATTTTTCATACAGTGAAGCAGTAAAATAAATACATGATCAGTGTATAGCACAAATCGAAATGACGCAAATCGGAATGCTGTTTAGTTGAAAATTTCTTCGGACTGAGTGAAATCTGTTGCTGACCGATTTTTAACTGCGCAGTTGTATGTGTGAGTGTGTGTATTTGTGTGTGTGTGTGTGTGTAGCCGTTGCGGTTCATCTAACATTTGTATCGATACAAAATCATTAATTTGTGGTTAATATATAATTATACAGTAAGATCTGTCGTGAACTAGAAGAATATTTTCTAGCTTTTATTGAAATATATCATTTATTAGAATCAGCACTTTGGGCAGTCCAAATTTTTAACTGCTCTGCTCCGATATTTATACACTTGGGCCTCGATTTTATAACTATAATTTCTACAAGATTTCAAAATCTACTAGAATTTAGTTTTCCCCCTCCATTTCTTTAGATGTCATGGGGAAGCTTGTTCACTAAAGCGATTTTGTAAATTCTATAAGAAATTTCAAATTTTGTGCGCGAAAATATTAAAACCCATCTATTTATCAATAATTTAATAAATAAAACAAATAATATACATCTAAAAATAAATTACATACCTATTTAATTATTTATAATAATTATGAAATATTCTAACCACACTTTTTACGAAAGTACAAAACGTCAAACTAGTAAACAGATAGAAATTCAAGGTCACCAGTTCTACTGCCTCTGACCAGTTGATTTCAAAATCCACACCTCGACAAGAGTGGGGAAAAACTGAATTCTTGTAGATTTTAAAATCTTGTAGAATTTAACTTATAAAATCGAGGCCCTGCTGCTCGGGCTTTGGTTCGCGCTCCGATTTAAATTATTAAAAAAAAAATTATGTTGAAGTATTTTTTGTGAGAAAATAAAATTTGCAAAATAAAAAAAAATGTAATATTTTAATAAAATAGTTAATTTTTAAAAATGCATGGCAAATTGAAAAAATATATATATTTTTTCAATGACATATCGTTCGTTTAGAATTACAATGGCGTAAGCGACATTTTTGAATAATTTTGCATAACTGTTGTAACAAGTTACTTAGTGTATGAGGAACGTGTAAGTATTATTATTAATTTAATTTTGTTAGTATTTCATTATTAAATATTAGAAATTACAAGGTTGTATGTTTTTAATTTTATATTTGTTGGGTTGACAAAGTCGTATCGGCTTTTATAATGAGACAACCGTATTTCACTATTACAATTTATATCGGTGCGCGCTAAGAATTTATCCACAGCTAGCTGAAAGTAATCCTAAGTATGAAGATTATATTCCACTTGCCAATCTTATGAGAATAAAAATGTAGGTATTGTTTAACTGTGTTACCGATATTTCAATTGAATTGTGTTTTAATTTTAGACATGAGAGTAATCAGGGCCGGATTAACCTTTTGTGGGGCCCTAGACATTTTTTTTTACCGGGCAAAAATAATAGGACTTTATTGCGTAAAAATACATAAAAATGAAATTTGACCGACTGCAGACCGGGCCCTTTGTATGCGGGCCCTAGACATTTGTCTTTTTTGTCTAGGCCATAATCCGGCCCTGAGAGTAATAGTAATTCAAATTCGTCTCAATTATCAGAAACTATTTGTTTTCGTAAAAGAAAAGTCAATACTCAAAATTGGAAATCTGTAGCTAGAAAAAAGGCCCATGATGCCGGTTTGGAATATATTTCTGTCAGAAATAAAATCGTTCCTTCAAAGAAAATTAAAACGTGAAAAAATTGTTTGAACTGCGTTTTCAAGTGCCAAATATTAATTAGTATTGTTGAATAAAAAACTATTTTTCAAAATTTTTACACTTTGCAAGAACATGAAAAAAAATTGTTTATAATTTCAACCACGGAAAAAGTGCCAGTAAAAAGGCTTCGACAAGAAAATGAGTTGAGCCGCCGTCAACCATTTACTGCAGAGATGAGAAAGCTTAGGGTTTCGGACCCTATTAAATAATATTTAAACATATTCTTATTGTATACTTTACATTTTTGTTTTTATTAATTTCTGAATTACAAAGTCGTATCCGCCAAAAATAAAGTAAATAACAAATATCACAGTAACAAAGTCGTACGTGTTTTTTGATTTAGTTATTTTTATCGGATAAGACCAGCAAATGGATGGATTCTTGGATAAACCTAGATAATGGTTTTCGGTAAGTACTGTAGCAAAATCTCAATTTCATTAAGTGGATCAATTAAAAATAATGCCCAGACAATTTTTAAACTTAAAATTCTCGCAATAGTAAACAATGTACATACGACATTGTAATTCTAATCGAACGACATGTATTTGTTTGAATAAATTATTAAAAAAAATAAAAATGAGGTCTTTCGATTATCCGTGTTTTTGGTTTTCCGGCAAAGGTTCGGTCTTGGCTGACCCGGATAATCGAGGTTTTACTGTAATAAAATTTTTTTTTATTAAATTGTCGAGTTTATAAAATATAATTTACATATAATATACAAAACAACTGAACAAAAAACATACAACAAAAAATAATTAGCTGATGTTACATGTGTGAAAACATAATTAGTGTTAATTTTATGTAAATGCAATATATATGTTACTTGGTCAGAAAAAAATTTAAATTGTATTTTGTATTTTGACAGAGTGCAATACTAGAATATGAAAAAAAAAACATTAAAAAAAAAAAAATTTGGAAATGTTACATATTAACAATAAAAAAAGCATTATAACTTTTAGTAATAATATTGATGATTTAAGCTGCGTGTAAAATAATATCTTGTAATTATACGAAACATAGCTGTCAGTACCACAAAATATTAAAAAAAAAATCTTATACGACATTGACATTATGTTTTTCAGACATTGTTATTATAGATTGACTTTATCTTCGTACGTTATAATTTATTATTAAAATGATAATTTGCCATGTATTTAATGTAACAACAATAATTTAATTTTTTTACTTTTTGACCAAGTAATTTATATATATATCTATCGCGTTACATAATATTAAACACTAATTATGTTCCACACATATATAATATCAGCTAAATATATTCTGTTGTAAATGTGTTTTTGTTAAGTCGTTCTGTATATTATTTTATATGTATGCATTTCGTTCGTTTAGAATTACAATGTCGTATGTACATTGTTCACTATTGCGAGAATTTTAAGTTTAAAAATTGTCTGGGCATTATTTTTTAATTGGTCCACTTAATGAAATTGAGATTTTGCTACAGTACTTACCGAAAACCATTAACTAGGTTTATCCAAGAATCCATCCATTTGCTGGTCTTATCCGAGAAAAATAACTAAATCAAAAAACACGTACGACTTTGTTACTGTGATATTTGTTATTTACTTTATTTTTGGCGGATACGACTTAGTAATTCAGAAATTAATAAAAACAAAAATGTAAAGTATACAATAAGAATATGTTTAAATATTATTTAATAGGGTCCGAAACCCTAAGCTTTCTCATCTCTGCAGTAAATGGTTGACGGCGGCTCAACTCATTTTCTTGTCGAAGCCTTTTTACTGGCACTTTTTCCGTGGTTGAAATTATAAACAAATTTTTTTTCATGTTCTTGCAAAGTGTAAAAATTTTGAAAAATAGTTTTTATTCAACAATACTAATTAATATTTGGCACTTGAAAACGCAGTTCAAACAATTTTTTTACGTTATAATTTTCTTTGAAGGAACGATTTTATTTCTGACAAAAATATATTCCAAACCGGCATCATGGGCCTTTTTTCTAGCTACAGATTTAAAAATTTTGAGTATTGACTTTTCTTTTACGAAAACAAATAGTTTCTGATAATTGAGACGGATTTGAATTACTATTACTCTCAGGTCTAAAATTAAAACACATTCAATTGAAATATCGGTAACAGAGTTAAACAATACCTACGTTTTTATTCTCATAAGATTGGCAAGTGAAATATTATCTTCATACTCAGGATCACTTTCAGCTAGCTGTGGATAAATTCTTAGCGCGCACCGATATAAATTGTAATAGTGAAATACGGTTGTCTCATTATAAAAGCCGATACGACTTTGTTAACCCAACAAATATAAAATTAAAAACATACGACCTTGTAATTTCTAATTTTTAATAATGAAATACTGACAAAATTAAATTAATAATAATACTTACACGTTCCTCATACACTAAGTAACTTGTTACAACAGTTATGCAAAATTATTCAAAAATGTCGCTTACGCCATTGTAATTCTAAACGAATGATTTTATGTATACATAATTGTATTTATTGTGGACCATTAAAGAAAGCAATAGTAATTGCTGAAACTTTGGCATAGAAAATAATAAAAATATTTAACTGACTGAATTCCGTCTATTACTTATTATTTTTCATGTTATTATTTAACAAAATTAGTCAAACACACCCTTTCGGGTATATGATGTGATTGGGTATGTATATGTGTAAAATTAATCTTCAGACTGTAGTAAATTTAACATTAAATAAGAAAATACTAACTTTAAATTTAAATTCAAATAATAAATTAGTTTGTATTTAGTTCAAATGTAATTGTAATATAATATGTCATGTATTGTATATTATAATTTTTATCAAGCATAACATAATATTAATATTGCTTTACCATATTGCTTATGTAGAAAGAGGTCATTATGTTATTAGTACAATACCAACATTATTGTACAGCAGTTAGTTACTATATAGATTACTGGTGGAAGTACCGAACATAACTATAATTTAAAGTGTATTTAATCTGACATCTTCGAGTTCTTAAGGTGATTGAAAACTGCACTGCACTGAAAACACAAGTGCTAGAAATGTAATGTGCACCGTTTAGGGTGGTCAGAAAATGCATATTCGACCAAAGAAAGACGGTTAAATGCATTTAATTTGACATCTCCGACAACTACATTAAGAATTATTAAGTCAAATCAAGTTAATTGAAAATTGTATTATTATTTTTGCTTATAATTAAATTTGATTAATAAAGATATTTGAAAAAGTGCACAGTATTCAATATGCACCGCCAAATTTGTCGGAAATTTTATATTCGATCAAAGAAACATTAATTCTCACAAATCACGTAACAAATATAAATAATACAATTCTTAAAAGAAAAATGTAAAATCGCAAAACTTACTTTTACTTTTTGTTCGAAAAATAAAATAATTTGTTTTTATTTGTTTATTTTTAGTTGCTACTTTATAAGTATTTTACGCTTGAGGCACTAGTTTTTCATTGTATATAGAATCCAAAAAAATAAATCAATTCTAATTGGTATTTTTTTACAACCAGCATTAATTTTTCTTTCAATCTCATGGTCACAGCGATTATTCCTAGAAAATAAACTATCCAAATACACAAATTTATCTACTATCTCTCATCAATAGATACATTATATGAGGAGCAGACTTTCAAAATGCATTTTGTCCAAAATGTAATTTTTTTAGTTAGTGATGGTATTACGTTCTATGAGCAAACACGCATCTTTTAAAACAAATTCGACATTTAAAACGCATATTGTCCCGTCTGAAATAAATATTAAAAGTTACTTGGACATTCAAAACGCGTTTTGTCCAATGGGCACGTAATGTACTTTCAGATTTAACCAAAAACATTTTGCCTCTTTCTGAAAATTATGGAATTTGGACAAAACGCATTTTGAAAGTCTGCACCTCATATTCAATCGTCGAGTCAACCTTCTCAAAAACTAAAAAATGTATATAGTAAATCAAATCTTTTAAAATCCATTGTATTAAAATAAATTAGTTTTAAGTTATAGTTCTCTATTAATATTAATTAATAATTGACATTTCAATGAACACGACGTATGTCTTTATCAGGAGAAAAGTTACATTTGAAATTTAGGGTAAATAAACAGAACATAGAAACAAGTTACTAGGCAAGAAAATAAGTAACTAGATCATAATACTATATAAATTTTTAATTAAACAATATTAGAAGTAAACCCATATATAGACCACTTTGACATTATCACATAAATGATAAGAAATAGAAATAAACAAAATTTTCACCGAAAGTTGGCAACATTGTATTTTGCTAATATATAATATTATAGGAGCATAACAAATTTTTAGAAAATTAATAATTAATAATACAATTATAATTTATGTGGGTGTTACAGAACGGCTGATATTTTTAATATCTTACCGCTATGTAAACAAATATGTTACAAAACGGCTGATATGTTAAATATCTCACCGCTTTGCCGCCATATATGTTACAGAACGGCGGTAAAATTTATAATTACTAATAGAAAAATTATTAATTTTAAACACTAAAAATTATTAATTGCCACCGTTTTGACATTTATAATATTAAACAAGTTATAGTTATTAGTAGTGCTAATATTGATTTATTTACTACTAATAGCTCTATTTTCTATACGTATATTGCTGCCACCAGCCACATTAAGGGAAGTTTAATGCGACAAAATTTAATTAAATACACTATTTAAATTGTACGTAACACCAAATCTGAAAAGGTCGAACTATGGGTTTGATAATAATCGCTGTTTAGTTTTAAAAAGAAGTTTTTTATTAACAAAAAATTATAATTAAAAACTATTGATAAAATACAAAAGAAAATACGGATTTGCAAAATTAAAAATAATAAATATTAAAAAAAATATACAATAAAATACATAAAATGAATCTGTGAAAAATGCTTTAAATTGCTTCGTTGCATATATATATATATATATATATATATATATATATATATATATATATATATATATATAAAAAAATTACAAAAATTACTCACTAAAAAGTATTTTCTTTAGATCACACATTTTTGTGATTTTAACGATCAACTATCAGAACAATGACTTAAGATCTGAACCTTCCGCACTGATTTTAAGTTTTTGTTTACGATAATTTTAAAATTGACTTTGAACTTCTCAAACTCTGAACCTTCCAAACTGATTTTAAGATATAATTCTGATCAATTTTGACTTTAAACTTTTTCAACAACGCTTTTTCTAACTCACTTAAATGCACTCTAATTGATTCGCTGACTAGACTCTGATTTCTTTCTGACTTCTTCTAACTTCTAGCTAACTGAACTATTTTTCTGTCTTCAGCCCTTTTTGGAAGAAAAATCCTAAAATTTTTGTATCAGAGTGGGAGTTCCAATTTTTGTAACCAATACTCTAATTGGTCACCTCTTCCGTGAAAGGGTGGTTACCATTCTGATTAGTTCCGAATTTAACAATAAAATTTCTACGAAGAGCAGGTGTCATCTTAAAGTTAGTTCATTTAAGTTACTTTCTAATTTTTATTATAGAGCAGTGAGACCTGATGCAACACAAAAGCGAGTCAGTCCTTTGTTAGAATTTTTACAAGGTTTTTACCCTTTTGGTAAAAAATAGAGAAAAAAACTAAAATTTCTAATATTTTAAAAATTAGTTCCACTAAATAAAAAAAACGAATAAATTTTGAATTTTTGACACGAACTTGCAATTGAGTTGACTTTGAAATATTATGTGTGATTTTAGGAAAATACTCTTTACAAAGTCTTTGACATTTTTTGAACTATTTCTAAAATATAGTTTTATGGCCTAAAACTAACTAAAAAGAAACTATTTTTAAAATATAGTTTTATGGCCATAAACTAACTTAAAAGAAACTATGTGCTAAGCCCGATGTTACATGGGTACTAGGAAAAACTTTTCTAAAAATTTGATCAAAATCGGATAAATTATGTAGCCACAATAAATTTTTTTAAATTTTAGTAATTTTATAAATAAGTTGATTAAAATTTGATTAAAATTAGTTAAATAACGTAGTCATAATAAATTTTTAAAAATTTTAGTAATTATTTTCTCGGAAAGTTAGCAACACTGTACTTTGTTGAAATTATCTAATTTATACGGATACCAGAACAATCTTTTGTGAAAATTTGAACAAAATCGGTTAAACAACATGGCCGTTATAAATTTTTAAAAATTTTAGAAATTTTTTCTCGGAAAGTTAGCAACACTGTATTTTATTAAAATTACAAAATTTATGTGAGCACTCGGGAAATCTTTTCTGAAATTTTGATCAAAATCGGATAAATATAATATATAATGTAGCCACAATGAATTTTTAAAACTTAAGTAATGTTTTTGTCGGAAAGATGGCATCACTGGAAAATACCAAAACCACATGACCATCTTGGAAACTAGACAAATTTATCCTAAAATTTTTATTAAAATCGGTTGAACCGTCTAGGAGGAGTTGCGGCCACAAAATTTTGGCTTACGACCGAGCGAGCGAACGAGCTGACGACGCACATCCATTCACCCACATAGACTAAGTTCAGATTCGTCATCTAAACAATACAATCTAATACTTTTTTTTTTTTGAAAATGTTTCAGACATCGTACCGAACGCCATACCACTTTTTCCTTGCAGTCAAAGTGGTAAAAAGTGAAATTTTATATACAGGATGTAACAGGATTTTTTATTAATAAACTAGTGTCCGGAAATTTTTTTTTTTTTTATCAGTCGATTGTAAAAAACACAACTTTATGTTATAACCCGAGAATTAACGGAGATATAATATCCGTTAAGACCATTTCATTCTACGCAAAAAGTGCCTTAAGAATGTGAAAATTATTTTCATCTAATTTAAAAAACCATCGAGATATCGCCTTTTATCAAAATACGAAAAAAGCGAACTTTTCGCCATAACTCGAAAACAAAAGACGATAGCTAATTTTTGTTTTCATAATTGTGTATCGAAAATGGTGGTCGTAACTTCGAACAATTTTTATAAAGTTTAATTCACTATTATTTCTAATAAAATGTTCCTTAACTTAACTACTCTTTGACGTTGTAATAATTAAAATTGTTTTTAACGATATCTAGTGTATCTTGACACCGAGAAATTTTCGGACACTAGTTTATTAATAAAAAGTGTTTCTCTAAGTGCACTCTATCATTTCTGAAAATTAGGAATAGTTATTCTGTTACACCCTGTATATAGTAATAGATAAAAATTCGAAGATACTGTAATAACTGACACATTAATATTAACAGCAGTTTGATAAGAGTAGCAATAGAAATTTATAAAAAAAAAGATAACATCAACCACTGTGAAGGCACTGATTTAAATAAAGTAATTTGACAGTTCAAGTGCAAATGCTATCCGTTCAAATTCTGTTTTGAAGTTAACTTTGTATTTTATATTGTAAGTTTAAATTTTACTTTATGGAGTTGTTGATAGAATTTGCTTATAATAATTTTGTGATTGTATTTTGCTTATGTAAAAATACATGTTTTATTAAAATTGAATAATCAATCAGTTTCCGTAAATTTTAGGTGGAATATACATGTATGGGCTGTGTGCTCAAAAAGCTGAAACCTATAGAATCTTAACAATTTTTAGTGAAACTGTCAATGATGGACCTAAGCTCCAAAATGGATAAAACTTTCCCAAAGAATTTTCAAAAAATATGAGAAATATGGTAAAAATAATAACAGGTGGCGGTTAGATTAGATTAGTTTACAATTTTTCTCATATTTTTTGGAATTTTTCGGCAAAATTTTATTCATTTTGGAGATGATGCCAATCATCGATAGTTTGACCCAACTTCTACTTGCATTGTCAATGGTGCGGGTCGTCCGCCTAAAGCCAAGCAAGGAACCTCGTGTTTATAGTGGGTTCCGAACCACACTCAGACCCCAGCCGATATCAGTTTCAGTGGTACAAGGTTTTAATTTAATTTCTAGTGCAAACGCTGCACCAACCAGGGACGTTTGCGGTCCGAGTCTCACACGCTACCACTGGCGTACGGCTGCTTGAATATTACTTATTAATAAATTTTAACTAGTGATGCGCATAAACAAATGATTTTAATAATCGAATGATATCAATCGAATGACGATAGGAACGAATATAGCACAACTAACGATTATATCTATCTGTCTATTATATAAAACCGCTAGAGGCTAGATAGTATCACAATCGCAACGTTTTACAATAGCAAATATTTGAATGCATTTTTTAATAACTGAATATTATAATAATAAAAATATTCTAAATTTCTTTTATGTTAAATATATTATTTTAATTATTTATTAAATAAAGTAAAAAGTATTGATATAACTGGGGTAGAACAATATAATCTTAATAAAATTACAGTACTTAAGTAAATACACACTTTTAATATTACATTTTGGTTATAGTTATGTTATTTGTTACTTGGTCAGGTTGACTAGCACTGATTTCGAATAATTAAAAAAATAATAATCTTAAGATTGGCTTCCAATGTTATAATCTATTTTCCATATATTTTTATGGAAATCTGTCAGTTTTGGTTTATTTTCGGTTAAATATTTAATCAGAATAACAATAATAATAAACTGTATAATAATTTCAATTTAATTACATATATTTGCTTTTAACAAATTTATTGTTAGGAACAGAAATTGATTGCTTTTTTTTGTGTGTATGCACATAAATTATCTAAGAGATAAATTACTATAAATTATTTTCAATTGTAATTCTGAATTGATAAAAGATACATATTACATGTAAAATTGTAAACGTATCATCATTCGAATGATTTTTGTTTTAATTCGAATGATTTCAATTTAATTCTAGATATTTCGAATGATTTTTATAATTGAATGATCGATTATTTTTCATTCGTATTGTCCCATCACTGCATTCTAAAAAAATATATGTAATTTTATATACAAACAATTAGACATTATGAAGCCCAGTATTTCTAGGTATAATAATTCAACTGCTGTAGTTTTACAAAATTGTTTAAAAATACATAATATCAGAACTATTACAAACATTATGTAATATGATATTACCAACGGGATGAAAAAGTACATATGTGTGTAATACTACAATTTTTTTAATAAAGTCTCTTTTCGTAAATTTACAGAATTTCAGTAAATTTGCTGTCAGGAATTTTTCATATATAGATGAAATTTATTTAGTTCTATAACATTATTGTTGGTATAATTACATACATATCTAAATTTATATAAAAGATATAATTTGAAATAAATAAATTACACTTAAATTAATTTACTAATATTATTACACAAAATATATACTATGTCTAATTATTTTGAGGAATTTTTATAGATTTTAATATGCAAGCTGTAATTTTACATAATTTAAGATGTTATACCAACAATATGTAATTCTACATAAAACATGTGACGCAGTTTGCAGAAAGTAAGCAATTTTACATACTTATTAGTTTATTTTTACTTACTGCAGAATTTTGAGGTATAAATACAGAATATTTATGGTAAAATAAAATTACAGAGTTTTTATTGTAAAATTTTACTAATATTTTTCTGTAATTTTGCTATTACATTTAAAGTGTAGTAACGATATAATTTCAATGTACTCACCCATTGTTTAAGTCTTATAATTAAACACGGTTTTGTAAGTATTAATAACTAACTAATGAGGCGTAGGTGAAATATATTACGCAACACAGAATATATTTATTTATATTTATTTATATCATTTATTTATCAGTGTTCTTTTACTGCTGAATGCGTTTAATTTTAACTCTTGCTACTGATGATGAACGCTTAGTTTTAGAAATACGTATTTAGCGTTTATAAATAATTTTGTGGTTTAAAAAAAATTATTTTATTTTATTTAAATTTTCGCCGCAGTAAGATCATATTTTAATTTAATCTTTATTCATATTCAATAAATGGGGACATAGTGACAAAAATTTTCCAGACGAGAAACTGTAGCGTAAAAATTGTTCGGGATATAATGTTTCTCATAAAAATAACAAGAAATAAAAGATATACATACTGTATTATATTAAATATAAGATAAAAATACAGCAAATTTTGCGACAAAATTTTTTTTATTAATATTATATAGTTATTATTTTATTATTTATTTTAATATGTGATTACAGTTTTTGATATATTGATTCTTACTGTATTTGTTTCTGAATTTTCTAGAAAGAACATGTCGTGAGAAGGTGGAAAATGCCACAGAAAGCTTGATTCAAACATCTAAACTTTTGACTATCTCTCCATTAAAATTTGATTCTTTATATATATATATATATATATATATATATATATATATATATATATATATATATATATATGCTGTGGCTGCTGTGGCTTTCACTGAACTGACCGTCTTCGTACTAGATTTTATTGATACGAAAAATTTGTATAACAACAATAACTGTAGTCATCAAGTCATCCTAGACTAGGTATAGTAGTTAAGGTTCAAATTTGCTTGCTTCGATCAGCTGTTTTTTTGGGCATCAACCAGCAAACTTATGTTCTTTATAGTCAATCAAATATTTTTCTAATTTCTATGCATATTACAGAAAAGCAAATTGAACATTTTTTATTTAATTATATTAATTAATTTTTATCGTAAAAACGGCCTGTACATAACCCACGGTTTATATTTATTGTTGGCCGCTTAAAATATAATTAGTCATTTCTTAAGGTAGAAAATGGCGAATATTATGTGTGATGCATATTAAACTATGTATCTAAGCGGACATTTGTTTTAATCTTAGACTTAACCATACCGCTTAGTTACATTTAGACAAAATACGTATTACATATATTTAGTTATGATGCAATATATATTTTTAAATGCAAATATACGTAATTGTGTCTAAATATTATGACTAATAACTAATAAGTGTATTTCACTACATTAGAACATAGATGTTACAATGAGTAACATTTTTGTTTTAGATCCGAAATTTTCACTTTTACCGCAAAAGTAAACGTGTTTTTGAACTCTATGCTTATGTTTATATAATAAAAATATAAAATTTAATAGAAAAAAATAATAATAAATAACAGTATAACTATATTCAAAGCTTTGTATGAAATTAGTTAATATTTAGTTTAAAAATAAAACTACATTTAAACTGAAAATTATTAATAATTTTTCATGATTTATTACATTTATTCCAGAAAAACTCTATAGTCCGTATTCTCATCTCACTTTTAAAAGTGATTTTTCTCAAAAATAATTTTGATGTTTACTTAAAATTACTTAATTTTAATTAGTTTATTTGAATTTTTTCAATATTAGACATAAAAAATATATCAAAAATAGAAATACTGTTCATATTTAATAAGAGGTAGAAGTAAAAATTTATGTTAAAGTAAAAAATAAAAGCACTTTTTCATAAACAAACGAGGTGAGAATACGAGCCTATATTTCTAAATAATTTTGTATAAATTTTTAAAAATAGTTATACTCACTTACTTAAGACATAAATTTACATAAACATAAGTTTACAGTTTTAAAACACTTTTACACGTTAAAAGTAAAAATCCTGAATGCTAAAATCTGGCACGACCAAAATATTATGAAAATTTGATAATAAATTCTTATTTGGTTATTCTTACTAGTATTTTTTTAAATAATTATATCAGAATTTGATAAATTTAGATTTGATAATAGTTAATCAAATTGTATAGTAATATGTAATGTTATCGTAATGTAAAGCAAATGCTATATTTAAATGTACTTATAAAAAATAAAAATAAACACACGACTCTTGGTTTTTTGTTTCAAAATATATTTTGAAACAAAAAACCAAGAGTCGTGTGTTTATTTTTATTTTTATTTTTTAATAATGTTTCAACAAGTGCCTACAACCGTGCCCATCCAAATTAAATGTACTTATATTTTATTTATTGCAGAAGAACAACAATTTTTTGAAATAAATTCAAATTTACTTTTTTTATAATTATTTTGGAAGCTTTTTTATTTTGTCTGTAAATTCTTGAATTTGAACAAAATAATAAATTAAACAACAAGTAAATAAAATAATATTTTTACTAATAAGAGATACATACATTATGCATGAGTTCCATGCAACTAGAATTACATATCTTACATAAACATTAAAACACAAATAAAAATTTGATGTTTTTAACGTCAAAATTGCAAGACAACTTTGTTTTCAATACACAAGTTCGGTATAAGTATTTATATAATGCTAGAGTGAAATAATGATGCTACAGCCATTTTCTTCAACTGTTTTTTTCACTTTTTTTCACTATTATCATAAACAGATATTTTGTGCACAAAAATGCTGAAATAACAGAATTTTTTAAGTCGTAGAAAAAAAATTGTTTCTCTTTAATTAATTATACAATTTTTAGTATCAGACAATTTTACAAACATTCAAAAATTCTAAAAGAGGATCAAAAAAAAAATCATGGGGTTGTCACTTGTATCTATTCCGTCTCTGGACGATGACTTTGTACAGGTTTCGTGACCGTGTTTTACCTCTCCCCTTTACATCACATCCTGTCCCCTGTGCTAGATGACTTATTTCATCCGAAAAGTTTGCGCGCAAAAAATGCCGAAACTTAGGCCTCAAGTTCGGCTGGCATTCGAGTCTTACCGCTGACTGGTAACTTAACTTTTAGATGCGGAAGAACATTACACAGAAACCAAGAAAATTTACACCCAACGTATGAAAAGCACTCCGAGTAGTTTTCTGAGGAAAATTATGATCTTGCAGTCGGGGAGCGTAGAAGACAATATACAACTGACATCTTAAACTAGAAAGCGCTGAGCTGTAATGTAGCTAGCGATACTAAAATCTGTCGTAAAATTTTGCTTCTTTTTTCCTGGGAAATTTAGAAACTTTTAATAGTTTAAAATAAAAATATATTTAGTAGTTTTCCATAAATAGGACTTAAGACCTGTTAAATTTTATAATACTGCTTTTAGTTTTTTTAATAATAAATTATAGATTATTTAAAATAAAACAGCTTTAGGTTGTAGTTCTGTATTAATATTTATTAATAATCGACGTTTAGACGAACTCAACGTACGTCTTCATTAGGAATAATAATACAAATGACATATATATTTATAGTAAATATACAGAACATAGAAACATTTTATTTTAGTATAATGAGTTCTAAAAGATTTTTTTACTACGTTATAGATTATTTATCTAAAATTAATTTAAATTAAATTACTAATTATGTGTAATTTTTCATAAAAAACATAAAAATTTTATTTGTTACAGAAAATTTAATTTATTTTTATTTATATTATTTTTGCATGCCACATAATATTACGTAATGTCTATGTAATTTTCTAAATTTTTGTCAAAATTTACAGTAAGTAATATTACATGCTTAGTAATATAACTTGTATTTACATAGAATATTACTTATTGTTTTGTAATTTTACAGTAATTTACAGTAATTTTTATAATTATTCAGTAATATAACTAATATTTATATGCTTCAATATTAATATTTTTAATATGCAAAATATGCAACTGACATAAATAATAAATAAATAAACATAATAAGTTCCGAAAATTTTTTTACTATATTAAATATTTTACACAAAATGTAAATTGATTTTACATCATTTTTATTAAATATTACATGCTATATAAAATTATTTTTTATGTAAAATTGCATAATATTCCACAGTATATATGTTACCCATAACTTTTATTGTAAAATTACAATGTATACACAATAAACATGTGCTTCTATAAAATAAAAAATACATCAGTTCAACATATATTTCAATTAGAAAAACGAATATTTTCAGTAAATATCTATTACATTTTTTTTTAAATTATTTTTCCTACCGAACCAATAACATCCGATTTAAACTCGCAATTTCATTACAAAACAAATAAACAATATTTACTCGCGGAAAAAAAATTGAAATAAGCAACTTTCTATAATACCGTACCATTACGTAATAACATGACCAATACTTTTAACCGGACAAAAAAATAAATACGCATTTACGTGTCCAAATTCATTCGTTGCATCTCTTTTCATCGCTACATCTTCCCATCACCGCTGTCTCACTCTTTACTGAAACAGTTGAGGACACGTACGGACATTGTCACAGCACGAAAACTTCGGGACGCCACCAGCTCGTGATTTGACCGCAAATCCAATAATCACCGAGACTTTTACGCCTTTCATGTAATAAAGTCGGCAGTTGCCTTTTTCGCGTTCCTGCAAAACTCTATGAATGTGGACTTATATGTACTGCTTGCTTACTGCCTATTCCTGCTGGGCACTGTTATGAGATACTTTTGTTTTATAATTTTCTGTTTCATTACTTTGGTTTTACTAACCCAAATTATTGATGTTATTTTTTATTTGTTAAATATTTTATAATTTCGAATTGGATAAATAAAAAAAATATTTTATAAAATAATGCAGAATTATTTTATTTTTTGTTTCGAATATATAATGTTTTGAACTTCGTTATTTTTGCAGATAGGAAAAAATATTCCGGGGTATTTATATGTCATTTTTTAAAGACAAGTCAAATAATGTAACAAATCATTAAGTAATTCATTAAAACTGCAAAAATAGCTTAATTTTATTTAAGATTACAACTTTGTTATTGATAAAGTTAGAAGAATAGTTCGTTTAGATATTTTAACGAAAATTAATTATATCTCTATATAAAATTAGCATTTATTGACGGTAAATTTTAATTTATGATTTTTGGGGATATAACACAAATTTGATTTTTTTTAAATAGAACCTATAATTAAAATTGATTTTTTGAACTCATAATATTTGTATATAAAATATAATAAGTATAATATAATTAATAATAATAAAATGTATAGCTAAAAATATATATGTAGTTTATTAACATTATTAAACACAGAACAAAAATTAGATTATTTTTCGTTTGTTTAGATGTTTCATCTAAAATAAATAGATAATTTTACTTTTACTTTCTAATCATATTAGATGAAATATTTACTTCAAAAGTAGATGATTACATTGATCATCTACTATATCGGTTATATACCGCTTGATGACGGTATATAACCGAAATTAGTCGCCAGAATTTAATTATAAATTGAATAATAAATATTTTAACACCTTTACTTCATTCCTAATTGTTAAGATTGATTAAATATTTTTTAAATAATATAAACACAAAATGTTCCTAAATCAACAAACTTAAAATATAAATAAACAAATCCGGTTCCATCTGATTTCAAACACAACATACATTCTCGTCGATATATCAACTTATTGACATCCACCATAAACATCCCTGAACGGTCTAGCGGGAGGGTTAAAGATTGGCACGTGGTACGCATAAAAAAAAGGACACAAACTATCCCGTCCCCTGTCCAAAGGATTCAGTCCGACTTCGTTTCGAAATGTTTTGGCGAAACTCTGCCTGCACTTTGACCCAATGCCTCGTATGTTTTTCCATCCGTAACGTATTTCTGCACCCGGAGATTTCTTTTTTTTTTTCGTCCCCCCGTCTCTTTTGCTGCAAGGGACTTTGATCCTAACCGAAAGACCCGTGTCTCGTGCAAAAAAATCGTCTCGGAATTTGTTTACTGAATCGTTTTCAACGACGAGTTTGTTACGAATTTATTGAGTTGTTTTCCTAGGAAAAGAATTGATATTTTTCTTCGGGATCACGAAGTTTTGCGCGAAAAGAATCTATATTATTTTAAGGCAACGGTTTTGAATAAGAATTGTTTTGTCTCTAGATAGATTTGTGCTTCGCTTTATTGAAATAGAGAGAGTAAAGATAAATTTTTGTATAAAGAATTTCGTTTATTGTTTTTGAAAACATTCGTATGAAAATATTTCTTCAGTTTATGATATTACAAGTATATTTTATGAATCACATATGAAATTTTGCGGTATTGTTATAATACAATAATAATACAAATAATTTAATAATATACGTACATACATATATAAATAATCACGCCATATACCTATAAGGGTATACACTGTAAAAACAAACTTGGTAATTTTATATAAAAACTCGAGGCAACTGATTTACATCAGTTTAGTATGTAAATTTACAGAAGTAATTTTTTATATTATAAAATACGTATATTTTATTTAAGTTTTAATTATTTCCCAAAAAATATAAATTGGCAACTTTTTTACAGTGTAGCACAAACTTTTTTGCTTCTAGAAGAAATTAATTTATGATGAATGGAAATATCCGAAATTTCACGGTAAAACATTTTAACAAATATATAGAGAAAATACTCGAATTTAGTAATTTTCAGGATTTCATGGCCGGTATCCATTGAGTTTATAGAATTTTCTAGGCTAGCATGTCGTGGTCGATTTATCCTTATCGCAGACTTTTTGCCATACATCGTAGATGGCATCCTCAATGCTTGGTGACTGAAGCAATCAGTCATCGAGAAATGCAGAAAAATGTATTATTTGTATAGAATTAAATTTGAAACTAACAAATTAAATAAATAAACTGAGTGAATAGTAAATGAAAATTGATATGTCAAAATATTATTTTACATATATGTATTAAAATGCTCTGACAATGGACCTCTGCAGCCAGTGCTGTCTTAACACTTGGGCCGACTGGGCACTTTTCCGTGGGTCCCACAAGCATAGGGGCTCTATCCTAATCTGTGTATTTGCATTGACTTGTCATTAATATAAATATATTTGACATTTAAATTAATTCTATGTCTCGTATAAAGCCATTTACATTTGATTTCTCTGATTAGTTATCGTAGGGGCCCCAGCACACTGGTTTGCCCAGGAGCCTATAATGGGCCCAAAAGACGTTTTCAATATCTTCTATTAAAAATAATTGTTCCCATCATATTTTTTAGATTATTCTTTGCCATTATTATTATTACCTTATTATTTCTTTCATCTTTTGTGTCCAATTCTCACAATTTATTTTCCTCTCAACAGTTCTTCAAGAGAAATCTTTTAATTAATTTCAGTTCATGTTTAACGTCATACACACCATGCGTAGCACTAAATTTAAAAACAATAATTTTTCTTTTTTCCCTCTTACCTCTGCCAACGTTTCCACGTTTTCTCCTTGCGTTATTCTTTTGTTAAAATTCCAACGAGTGCGTATACGGAAAAGGTCTTTCAGCCATTTGACGTATTTTATCTGGAACGCCGGCGTCTCTATTCGGCGTCGCATTGGAGGCGCCCTCGAATGTTAATTATGAGTTGCGCGTCATTCCTGCTAATGAATGTTTTTGATTAGTTCGTAATTGGTGGCGGTCCGCGAGTTTTGCTAGCTTTTGATTTGTGACGTCTGACTAATGGAATGAGTACCAAGTACTGCTCCAATACGCAACGGTTTATATATATATATATATATATATATATATATATATATATATTTCTTGATGAAAGAACTTCATTTCAGCGCGTTGTTGTGATATTTTATTGGGTTTTTTTTTACAAATAAGTATTAAATGAAATAGGAAGTTATTTATGGGATTTAAAAATATGATAATTTGTACATTTTTATTTTTGTGTTATGAAAAAGTGTGTGTTAACTTTTTGACAAAAATCACATGATTCTCACCACTCAATTTATTACTATATTATAAATTAATAATGATATATATTAAAAAAAAATTAAGATAAATGTAAGTGAAAAATGTTGTTACAATTTTATAATTTTGACACATAATTATTGTTATAATTTTTTGACATATATGTAAACATTTCAGTCTCCAGAAGAAGTGCTCTCGTAGCACAAAACGTTGAGATTTTATAAAAATCAAAAAATAACTTCCGTAAAATTGAGACTATTTCCAAACTAAGATAACAGTCGACAAAAATACCTACAACATACAAAATTATAAATTATGTATGATAATCGGTATAGTTTTTTTAAATCAAATATATTTATTCTAAATTTTAAAAAACTTAATACATTAGATTTTGACTTATAAGATAATAGTATGTATATTATATACATACAAAGTACATACTTATAATTTTAAATTTAAATCTCACTGATATTAAAATGAACTTGATATAGTCATTTATAATTTCCAACAGAATATTCCATCGCACATGTTCATAAAGTGAACGTAGAAAATGATATCATATTTTGAGTCCCTTAAAATCTTCTTAAAAAGAAACTTCTTCATGTAATTTATCTAAAGATATTATTACGAACTTTACTCGCGAAACTAAATAACAGATTTACGATATTCTCATCTCTCTCTCTCTCTCTCTCTCTCTCTCTTTCTCTCTCTTACTCAACATCATATAACTTGAGCGTTCGAGTCAAGAGTCGAACCAGGTCGTCTCTCGAAGTATATATAAAATATAGTTACCTTAGCTGAAAGCTGTCTGAAGATAACTTTACGTTATTAGCCGAATAAATCATGTAAATAAATAAATAAATTACGTTTAACTTGTTCTTATTTCGTTGCTGCTCTGTCTGTCTGTCAGTTCTCATTCTGGTGTGTTCTCTACGGATTGCTTGCTTTCTAATTGGAATCTGAAATTGAGAACTTAATTTATATCTTTTCCACCAACTACTTTTACAAATACATTATACTTGATTCGTGTTATTGCAATCATAAAACAGATAACTGTGTGACATCCAATTTAAATTATAAATAAAGTTTTTAAAGTAATATTTCTATTATATCTAATAAACGTTTGGTTAAAATGAATATATGTGAATGATTTTGAAGGTATATGTTTGCGTAGAATAGCATATATGAGAGGTATTATGATTATGGATGAAGCTAAAGTTACTTATCTGGATAGGAATGTTTGGAAAAAATTAATTTTGGGAAAGTGGAAAGAGTTTGTGTCAGACCCTTTTGGGTACATGACATGATTGTATATCTTTCGACTTATCAAATTTTTGTAATTTTGTTATTCTATATAGCTTATCATCAGTTATATAATCGCATTTTAATTATTTCTGAGATACAGTGCAATTGTTAAATTATAATTATTTTGAAATGTCATTTATATCACACTAAAAAATTTATGAGAGATGTTATGGATAAAGCTAGAGTTGCTTGTCTGGATAGGAATGTTTAGAGAAAATAAATCCTTAGTGCTCATACTCAGTCACCAAGCACTGAGTGTGCTATCTACGATGTATGATGAAACTTTTGCGACAAGGATAAATAAACCACGGTGTACCAGTCCAGAAAATTCTATAAATTCATTTAATAATGCATAACGTTAAATTCTGAAAAAAAATGAGCTTTTTAAAATAACTATATAAAAATTTACACAGTGACCATATGACAATTAATATTTGATACGCTATTAGAATTTATGTAAAAATAAAAGAAGTTACACAGAACAACTAAATTTTACAAAATTTATTTTTATGCTTATATCTAATTACCTATGAATTTTTTTAAACAAATAAAGCATAGTTATAAATTTTGAATAATAAAGAATTTTTTTTATATTTTTAATTATACATTTCGAATTATATATCAGGTTATAGTATTTTGTTTTTGCATAAATCGCCATTAATTTAATTAGTTTATCAAAATAAATTAATGGCGATTTAAGCAAAAACAAAATACTATAACCTAAAGAAAAGTTTTGTTTAATTCAACTAGAAGCTTAAATTAAAAACTAGGTAGAAAAAGTAATATATAAATTATAAAACAATATTTTTATTTTTCTCTCATCCATCAAATTAAAAATTAACGAAATTGATTTATTTGAAATTAAGTTTGAAAGCAAATGTAAGTGCAGCTCCATTAAAGTTTAACACGAAAAAGTTTAACCGTTCTTACACTATTCTATAAAATATAAAAGGCAAACTTTCGTCCATTTATTATTGCAAAACTACATCGTCTATTCCCCTGCATTCGAGAAACGAAAAATAGCCAACGAATAAAATAAAAATATCGTAGCCCCAACCATCTGTCGTAATAATACAGTAAATAAAATTCGATTTGAATAGTTCGTAACGGAAACGGAAAAACTACGAAAAAGAAACTTTGCGCAAACCGAGCATGCCAAATAACTACAACAAACTTAGGCTGCAGAAAATTTCGAATGCAATTCGGTACGAAGGCTAACTAGCCTCAGGCTATAGAAAAGGATCTTTTCCTAGTTGTAAATTCTAATTATTTCGTACAACAAAAGGATAAACTTTAAATTAGTTTTATGCTTATTTAACAAGCAACGCAAAACTCGCAAAAGCTACTTGAAATTTCACGCTGTTTTTGCCTTTTCGAACGTAATTTGAACTGCGAAATTCTGTTTTCGATGGAGGAAAAAAATTCAGAAAATCTATTCAGCCTGAAATAACAATGAAGTTAAATAATTCGGGTGTTTGCTGAGCCGAATTCGACTGATTTTCGTTATTATGATTTGTTTTTAGGCAGTTATGAGTTTGAGTGCAAACAAATTTTGAACAAACTTCAATTAGGGAATACTATTTGTTGCCAAAACATTGTTTTTAAATAATAGTGTGGAAAAACTGATAGTAAAATAATAAAAAAAATATTGATCTGCATTGTTATTAAAATAAAACTACAGTGGAACGTCGGTATACGACCTTAATCCGTTCCTGATGTTTAGTTTTATACCGAATAGGACGTATACCAAACCAATCTTTTCTTTTGGAAATAATGTAAAAATGATTAATCTGTTCTCATGTAAAATAAAAACTTCTTTTGATATGGTATATTGATGGGGTTGTAAAATATATTTTTAGTTTTCTGTTGCTTTTCATTTGCCTTTTTGCAATTCATGATTAATAAAAATAATAAAATTTTAGGTACTTAAAAATTAAAATCAGAAGAAATTTAACAAAGTTATAGATCGTAGCACCGCGAAGATCTAGTCTGGTCTAGTACATCGAAAGAGCAGTACACACACCAACCAATGATTCTCCCCACCAGAACCATTACATAGTTTCAAACCAAATAGTCAATATAAATTCGTGAATAGTGTAGATATCATAGTGCTACTTGTTCATAGATAATTAAATTAAGTCGTATACCGAACAAAAATTATATACCGAGCAAAATTTGTTTCGCCCAAATAGGACGTATTCCGAATTGGACGTATTTTAAAGCAGACGTATACCGAGGTTCCACTGTATATCTATTTGTAAGTAAGATAAATAAGATTAATAAAGTAACTTTAATCTGATTTTATTTTCGAGTTAGTAGTTAACTGTTTATTATTACCAAGACTATTGTTACATTTACATGAAATTAACTTTGAGATCAAACAAAGCAAACGAATAATTCAAAAAAACTTACTAACATTTTTGTTCTTGTGAAAATTTACAAAAATTGTAAAATTTATGTATACTTTTATGAATACAAATTTATTTGAATATTTTAATATAAAATTTTCAAGACTAAAACTAAATCCAAAATAATTAGTAAAGGCATATGAAAAGAAATTTTAATTAGAATTTTGATGTTGAGCGCCACTTAATTAGTAAGTGACCTTGCTTCATTTATTAGCTAAGAAAAGTGCTTAAAGTGGTAGTAGCTATTAATTGAAAAAAATTAGAATTAGCCATGTATTAACATAATTACATTTTAAGTTACATTTTAAATTACATTTAATTACATAGTAAGAAATTAAACACAGTTGCATTGTTTTTGAAAGGATCGCAATTTTTTTATTAATAAATACGAAAAATTAAATATGCAGATAAATATGAATAGTGTGTTATTCAACGAATCTGTAATAATGATTATTACTCATGAGGCACGAGCGTAAATAATATATTAAAATAAGTAGTAAGTATTAAATTTTTACGGAATCATGTTCATGATTTAACCAAATTTCATATTTTTCAACATATTATTATTTACATAAATTATTTAATAAATAAACATGAATTTATTATTAATAAATTATGTCTATATTTATTTAGAAACTTTATTCATAATGTTCATTTTAGATTTAACCCAAGAAAAACCAAAATGCCGGTTGCGTAAATAAATGCGTGAAGCAAAAATATTCTCTTATTACATTTTTGCATCATACACAATGTTGCGGTAAAACGAGGGAATTTAAATAAAATATATTTCCTCAACATTTGCAGTAAATAAAGCACGTCTGTTATATATGTATATATATATATATATATACAACCAAACTCACTCAGCTTGCGAACGGGTTGCCTGCACCTTAGGGTTTACCATTACAAATATTTGCTTTTCTAGGTAAAAGCCGATATAAATATGTCACTTTTATGGCCGTTTTAACATTTGCTATATCATGACTTTATCGACTAACCGATCACCCATAACGATCAAAACTTATTGCTTGCTGTTCTCTTTTTTTTGTGCGCTTAATAGGTACTAGATATAAATAAATTGGAATGACGGGATGGGGGTTGTAAGGAATGCTCACTAGCTTTTACGCAGATACAGCTACTGGATAAGCATGTAAAAAAAGTTGATATATTTAAATGTGTTTACATTAAATATAGTATCCGACATATACCTACCTATGTGTAGTTGTATAAAAAGAAAATTGTGATATTTTTAAAAGAATTACGCTCGTTTTCATGTTAAACACTTTAACTAAAGTTGACTTTAAGACGGCAAGAAAGCTTCGACTATCAATACTGGCATAATATTATTGCTGTTAGTAAAACAAGGCTTTTTAAACTGCTAATGGCAAAATTATTTGTTGTTGCCATTAAATCAAAGTTTTTTTATCATCTTAAAGTCGATTTTATTAAAGTATTTATTAGAAAATCAGCCATTAGTTTATTTAAATTTACATATTACACTTTTGAAATTTTGGAGTTAATTTAACATAGAAAATTCTATGTATGTCCATATTTTCAAATAATTAACATTTTTAATACTTTCAGACTTAATAATGTAATAATATAATGTATTTTATTAAAAATTATTTTTAAATAGTTTACAATATTTATCAAACAACATAAAATGAACGTTTGATTAAAAGAAAATATATGAGTGATTTTGCATGGATGTCCGATAAATAGATGAGTAGGTATAATTGAGAGTGTTTTACGTGAGCCAATGTTTTTAAGTGGTAAGAATATGTAATGTGGATGAGGCAAAAGTTGCTTGTCTCTATAGGAATGTTTAGCGGAAACTAATTTCTCCATAATGGAAAGAGTTTGTTCCACCACACTCTTATGGGTACATGGCGTGATTGTGTATTATGTATGTATTATATTACATTAACATAAATATTGTATTATTTTTATCTAACATTTTTTACATATATCCAAATGTATCTGTTTCTGCCTCACTCAAGATAATCATATCTCTTTTTCGCACGTAACGATTCATACTGAACATATTTATTTACAAACTATATCTGTCTAAAACGGACTTACTACAATCTATTTTATAAATAACTAATTGCTTCAAAATAATGAACAATATTATTATCAACAAAAAAATCTATCTAATTCCTTTTCAACTATTCCACCGATTTTAACTTAGACACTAAACTAACGCCATCTGTGTTTTGGGTGTGTTTTCGCAGGCGAAGTGCAACAGAGTGCGTATCCTGGTCGCGTGATCGTGACCGAACCGAAGGGCAGCGTACAGCCGCGCGTGACCGTCGAAAAACACGCGGTACGCCGTGTAACGCTCGGCGATGACGTTACACTGCCCTGCGTCGCTCAGGGACATCCGGTACCGATGTACCACTGGTTTCGGGATCGGGACAGGGACGGACCCGCCAATGTTGTACTCGGTGAAAGGTTTACGATGCCTGCGGCTGGACTGTTACGAATCGCTAAGGTAAGATTCTGTTTTCTTTTCTTTCATGTTTAATTATATGATGAAGATAGTTACAGCTCCCTTTAAAATTGGTATTCCACAACAGAAATATCAACAGTTTTTTTCTTGTACACACAATTTTACTTATAATTTAGCAAACTTTTAGTAAGCAAAATCTCTCAATTTACAAGCAATTTTATAACTAAAATTTCAAATCTAAGTTTTTGTTATTTTTATCGTGAAGGCAGTATTCCTTTTAAAAATAATTTCAGTTAAAAGCATTTGGCATTTGTTTTAAGTTGCGTTTTTGTTTTTTATGTTTTCAAATGTAATTAGTATTTTTGTATTAGATATTTTCTCGGAAAATTGGGAACCCTGTACGGTAGTAAAATTATAAAATTTTGATGGGCACTAGGAAAAATATTTTGTGAAAATTTGGTTAATTTCGGATAAATAGTAAAGCCAAAATTAAATTTTTTAAATTTATCTAATTTCTTCTCAGAAAATTTGCAGCACTGTACGGTAGTAAAATTATACAATCTTTGTGGGCAGTAGAAGAAATTTTGGTCAAAATTTCGTTAATCACGGATAACTACATTTTTTAAAACTTTGGTAATTTTTTCTCGAAAAGTTGGCAATTAGTAATAACATTATTTTTTGTGTAAACGTTTCTGTGTAAAAAAAATTATACTAATTTTAAGTAGAAATTTCACTTAACAATAGTGTCAAGAATATTTGACATTTTCTTGTCAAAAAAGGCTTGTGGCAGAGTTTATTTTTGTGTGCAGCTTTGACTTTTTTACACAGCTCTAAAATTCAAATATGAAGTTTTAGAAGTTTCTTTTTACAGTACTTTAAAGAAAAAAATTATTTTTGCATTATTTGTTATATTGTTTTTCTATAAATTATTATTATTAAGTATTATTTTTGTGTTGAATTTTTTAAAAATTATGTACAAAAAATTTCCAATAAATATTCTGTTTCGGAAAAGCATTTTAATTTTTACATTCAAGAAATCGCGCAAGTTGCATACATACATGATTACTTTTATTGTGCAGCTTTAAAATGTCATTGAAATAACTCGTAGACACCAAATAGTGTTAAATATTTTTTGACAGTTAATGTAAAAGAGTGTTTTAAAGTAAAAGAAACCATAAATACGGGCCAATGATTTTTTACATTTGATTTTCACACAGTATTTTCAAAAATGTTGAAGGACAAATCATACGTATTCATAGTTAACCCATTTTCGTAAACACGTCAAATATATTTTAAAAATATTATTTTGGAGTTACATAATTATCGTTCAAATATTAAATAGAATAGATCCATACATTCCATATCAGTTAAATTATTTTTATTTTCAGATTTTAAATTAATTTCAAATATTTATAGAAAATTTTTTCTTTTAAGCTAACATAATACACATAAATTTCTTATTGCATTTTAATAAGATCAAACACAATATAAAATTAACTTCGTACGCAATATTTTCATAATACAAAACCCAGCATCCAAGAAAAAAATCTAATAAAATTTTAAGTACATTCTTTTTTCTCTCATATACATTTAATAAAACTTGTTAAAAGCCGCGAAGAATAGCTTAGTTATGTCGTCATAAAAATTTTACGATGCAAAAGAAGTATCCATTATTATTTAAATAATAATACACAATCTTTTAAAATTCCCTTGCCGCATATTTTTCATCCCCATTATTTGAAAATTCATGACTCCACTTCTTTTTTTAATACAACCCCCGTTAAAAATCTGATGGCCGTGTCATCTGGCCGGGTATAGTGTTTGTTAACATAATTATCATTGACATTTTAGACGCCATATTGTCAACGACTACGGTCGGGTGTTTTCGTAATACTTTCGAGAAACTTCGGTTGAAATGTTGATCATAGACAAGGATAATATTATGTCTGGATGACGCAAAGATAAAAATTATAATAAATAGTTATTTGATTAATAAGGACTTTTCTCAATTTCAATTTTTTCATATATATTATTTTATATAAATTGTTGAGAGGACAATTATATACGATGTATGAGTCAAATTGGCGCCAACACTAGGCTGGCAGCACTGTAAAATAACTAAAGTCTCTACTATGTTCACTGTGTAACCAAATGTCAAATTGCTAATATTGTTATTCAGTTTTGTCTTAAATAAAATACTTTCAAATACTAATCGTGTGTTTTTGTCATTCACCACGCTAATAAAGTCAACATAAATAAATTTAAAACATTTGATTTTACTACATAAAATGCACTATCTATTATATCGTCGCTGTTGTAGCACATCTACAGTATTTGACTCGTAAGAGAGAAAACGGTGGGTAAAGCTGTTATCCGTTAGCCAAACGGTATACCCGGTTTAACGGAAGCAATTAAACGGGTAAATATTGACGATTCGTACCCGTCTACATGCTGAGCGAATAATTGAATATGGGAAGGTGCGATTTCTCCGATTTGTGATCTCGATTGGAAAGTCATATAATGTAACAGCGGCGAATTGGAGGATTTTCGTTTTTGTTTTTTATTTAATTAAATGTCCGAATGTGTAAATTCTTTGAAAATGTTATACGCGAAAAAATGAAAATTTGAATTACCAGTTTTATGTTTTGATTTTATTTTTTCGGTGTTTCGTTATTAAGCTGGTTTTATTTTACACATTTTTTTTTTATATATTTTTGTAAACAAACACGAGAAAAACCTTTGAATTGTGAATGTGTTCTAAAAGTTAAATATTTGGATTTCTAAAATATTAATAATAGATTAAAGTATATCATATCAAAAATTGTTTAGATTAAAAATTATTTGTAATAAATATAATTATTAAAATAATACGGTTTTGGGTTATAATTCTATATTAATGTTTATTAATAAAGGACGTTTCGACGAAGTTAACATACATCCCATTTAGCATTTAGCACTTTTAGTTAAAGCAAGTGAAGATTTCAATATTAATTTTTGCTTTTATTGTGTTACAAATATAAACTGTTTTTATAAATTAAATACTTTTGATTATACTTAACATTTTAAAATATAAATAATGATAGAAACAGTTATAGTATTGTTTAAATAAATACTTTAAAATATATGCACTTTTATCTAAAAGTACTTTAAAATGGGCTATGAATACGAGCCATAGTATTTACAAAAATAGTTTTTTTCACTGTAAAACAAAAATAGCGAAAGTACAGGAAAATATTTTACTACAAAAAGTCAGTAATTTAATTTTATTTTACCATAAATATTCTGTATTTCTACTTCAAAATTCTGTAATTTTTGTATAATTCATAATAATTGCATACTTAATGTAGAATTACATATTGTTGGTATAACTTCTTAAATTATATAAAACTACAGCTTGCATATTAATATCTGTAATAATTCATCAAAATAATAAGACTTAGTACATATTTTGTGTAATGATACTAATAAAATATTTTAAGTGTAATTCATTCATTTCAAAATACATCCTTTATGTAAATTTAGAAATGTATGTAATTATACCAACAGCCAGTGCCGCAGCCAAAATTTTGTCTTGGGGGGCCCAAGGATTTTATCTTGGAGAAGCAAAAAACAAAGCAAATACTAACCAGATTTCCACTTTATCTTACATGAATCGAATAATTAATAGTTTAAAATAATGAATGTTGGCTCAATATTTTGGGGTAAATAATTGTTGCGTTAGAAGTGACTGCTGAATATATGACTAAACGAATAAAAATTGTGCTAATTCTGCTAGCCTTGGTTGCGCCACTGCCAACAGTAATATTACAGAACTAAACTAATTTTAGCTATTTTCTAAATTTCTGCAAATTTATTAAAAGAAACTTTAACTAAAAAAACTGTAATATTACATACATATGTACTTTTCCATTCCGTTGGTAATATTATATTAGATAATGTTTGTAATAGTTCTGATATTATGTATTTTTAAACAATTATGTTAAAATTACAGCAGTTGAGTAATTATACCTAAAAATACTGGGTATCATACTGTTTAATCAAAACGTAATCGGCACATGTTGCAGTTAATTATTATTAAATTTCGATTTTCTTTTTTTGAATTGATTGGACAGGTGAGGCTGGAAGACAGCGGCAAATACATTTGTTGGGCGAATAATTCAGCTGGCGAGGAAAGCGTCAGGATAACGTTGGAAGTGACCGCACCATTATCAGCCCATATTCAGCCGCACGTTCAAGTCGTTGATGTCGGTAAACAGGCCGCGTTCCAATGCATCATTGGCGGACATCCGGTGGGACGTGTACATTGGCTACACAACGGGAAACCGATTGCCAAAGATGGAAGGGTGGATATTAGTAATGAACCGGCGCCTAGATTACAGGTTTGGTTTGCTCTTTACATATGTATATAGTAGTAGTATGTTCAGTCTAATGACAAATTATTTGCTTTTATTATGTATGTAGCTTACAAAATGAGATACGAGAAAGCATATAGCGTCGCCGTCGGTTTAAAGATATCATTTTCATTTGGAAGAAAACAATAATTTACTTTTAAAGAATATTGTACAGAATTTTACTGTAAACAAAAATACTACTTTTTATTAAGAATTGTTTCTAAGTAATAATCGAAAAATATCGATAGAACATCAAAAAAATTTCGCTTAGTTACTCAATTTTCAGAAAAACTCTACTTAATGACTTTTACGTTTAAACCGACGATATAACAATTAAGTGTCATTCGCACTTCCATACTTATCTTAAAATTAGTATTATATTTTATTCGTAATGCTATTGGTTATACGCTATCTACTAGCTTTTAAAAACATAATAAAAATTTGCTAAAACATATTAATAATCTCAATTTTTGGTTGCAATAAAACGAACAGCAACTGATACACTTAAAATCTTAGTTTGGTTTATAACCACTAGTTCTTTGCAAAACATAACACTAATTTCGTGATAAATAGGTTAGTCTGAACGAGTCTAGCGTTTCTTGTTTTGAAAGCTTTTTTGTTTTATATTGACTACAAGACAAGAAATGTAATAGAAAGACAAAGAGTAGATTGAATCCTTCTTTTGAGTTAAAATATCTTAATATTTGCATTGTGTTTATTTTAATGTTTACACTTAAAATTTACAAAATACTAATAACTTAATAAATTTTGTTTTTAAGTTTTCTTCTTATAACCCGCAAGTTTATTTTGTATAAGAACAAAAAATTAAAAAGTGAATTAAAGAGCGTTTGTTTTTTTATATCTCTGTTGCGAAATATTTGTAAAACACAAAAATAACATTAGTAAATTACCACTTTCGGTTAGGCAGATTTTTACTAAAAGTTGATCAAATTGAGATAAATAAATAAAATAAATTTTATAACAATCCGTTCAGCCGAATTTGCTCTACACGTGTCCACAGGCCTACAGCCTAATTCGTGCTTATCTGTAAAAATCTGGATATGTCAAATTGGTATGATTACAATACCACCCTTATCATATGTGATATGACAGTCGATATAAAATGGCTTACAACTCTCGATTGAAATAAGTTAATTTCCCTATAAAAAATATAAAACATATTTTTTTCTTTAAAAAAATAATTCAGATTCGTCAACTATCAAAAGACGATCGTGGCATGTATCAGTGCATCGTTGGCAACGAATGGGACGAAGCTGAAGCCGTCGCCGAACTGAATATGGGCGATGCCGGCCCTGAACTCGCATACTGGTTCAGCGAGCAGACGCTTCAGCCCGGACCCACTGTTTCCTTAAAATGCGTTGCCACCGGAAATCCGCCGCCGCAGTTCACGTGGACTTTAGATGGTTTTCCGGGTAAAGAAAATTTTACACAGTATTTTCGTGTGCAGTCAAGTGCGGCGTTAAATTTTTTTTTTTTTTATATTTTTATCTAAATTCGGATTTTTGCTTTTCTTTTGCAGTGGATAGTGGAATTGGTTTTACTTTTAAAGAATATGTATTTTAAAAGTAACAATACTTCGATTATAAAATAATGACATACTTATATTTCTTTTTTTTTTTTTGAGAATTTATTAGAGACGAAAAAGTACATTTTCAAATTTACTGCTCATTGAAGTTCTTGAATTTACTAAAAAAAGAACCTGTATTTAAAAAATAATGGAATACACTGTAAAAATAAAATAGGTACTTTTACATAAAAACCTGGGGTAACAACTAGTTTAATATATAAATTTACAGATGTCAGTATTTTTATAAAATGTGTGTAATATTATTTTAAAATATTTTAAGGAAAATTTTTATATTATATAAATATAAAATACGTATATTTTATGTAAGTAATTACTTACTTTTTAGGCAAAAAATATATATAATGTAGTAAATTAATTATTTTACTTAAAATTACAAAATTATAATATTTTTACAGTAAATTTATATAAACCATTGTTTTGCTGAAATAATCTTAATTTTTTTAATTATGGTTTTTATGTAATATGGCAACTTTTTTATAGTGTACTTTCAAATTAATTGATCTGAATTAATTTTTGAATTGAATTCAACAACAAAAACAAAGAATAGTAACTAATATACAACTAATATACAACTACTTAAAAAATAATTTACTGAAACATTTTCAGAAAAATTTAATTCTTAATTTCGCAAAACATAATCATGTATGTATTGAATTAATACTTTAGATTCAAGTTCTGTATAAAATATTATATAATAATTAATATATTTATACAGAACTTGAACTTAGAGTTTTAATTCAATAAAGTATGAATTCTGAAAGGTTTTTTGTTTCATAAACATATGTAATTCTAGTTCCAGACAACCAACGTTTTCTAGTAGGCCAATACGTGACAATTCACGACGATGTAATTAGTCACGTGAATATCACGAACGTGAAAGCGGAAGACGGTGGTGAATACGCTTGCATAGCCCATAATTCCGTTGGTTCTGTTACTCATAGTGCTCGCGTGAATGTCTATGGGCTTCCGTTCATTAGGGAAATGCCAAAAATTACTGGAGTCGCTGGTACAGATCTTATCATCAAGGTAAAATATACCCTTTGATATATTTATAATTTTTTTAATTAATTAATTATCATATATAGTATATTGCATAATTTGGAAACTTAAAATAAATTGGATTTTTGTTCATATTTCCGAAAATAATTTTTTGCTTGCAAAAGAAAATATATAAAAATTAAAATAATAATTATCACGTTTAATTACATTTTTCTCTGATAAAAAAAATATTTGCGGTATAAAACGTATCTCGTTTTAATTAATATCATTTAATATATAATACATAGTACAATAATGGCAACCTAATACAAAATATCGTTAGGTGATTTTAAACAAATATTTATTGCAGTATTTATCGGAAAAAACGTATTTGATCTTGTAATATGAAACTAAATAACGATCGTTATAGTTTTAGCATTTGCTGAAAATATAATCATACATAATTACGTATAGTAATGTAACTATTAGAGCGTATGCTTCGTCGACTATCTAATCATTTCCTCTTTTCTCAATTTCCCCAACTACATAGTTTAAATCGGATAAGATCTATTTGGTACTTAGTAGAACGGTACGTACAAACTACTATACTGTTATGGCGTTGTTCCAAATCAATAGTGTGTTTACCCAACTACTAATTGGAGAATTAAAATACACTAAATACATGTTCATAATGTTCGATTTTGAATATATTGCAACGTTGAACAAGTATTATGTAAGGTATTTCAATGTATTGTTATTTCGAAATAAATATTTAATACTTATTTAACTAAGGGCCAATAAAGAGAAGTAAAATAAATCGCATGTAATTGGTTAAAAATTTATCCTTAGAAGAAATAACAATATTTCATTGGCTAATTTTATAATTATTCCAACTATAAATTTATTCCAAAGTTTGGAACCTGGACCTTATACAATAAAATTGTTATTACTTTATATTTTCAATAAGGAAGTATTTTATTATAATTCTAACTACCAGTAACTTCAAATTTTCGGCTTTATTGCAAAATCGTGTCTTCAAAATGTTTTAATGAGTATTTAAATTTTGAAAAATAACTGAAGATATTTTGCATATATAATCAATTAATATAATATTAATAAAAAAAAAAAAATTAGAAGCCTATATAATAATACTATTTAAATTTGATTTTGTGCATTATGTGTTTGCAAAGTTCGTAATTCATTTTTTTTTATGCATAGTTGGAGATACTTTAGCTTCTATTAATAATTGAAAGAAAGAACTAGTAATAAATTTTTACACAAATAAATTTACCAATTTGACTGAGATAAAGTAATCCATTAGTACTGTCTCCAAACAATTTTGCTTACATAACAAATTGCAAACTTGCATTTGTAATTGATAAAAATAAACTTTAATGTTCTTAAAGTTGAAAGTTTCAGCTGTAGGCACTTGGTGAAACATTTTAATAAAAATAAACAATAAAACACTTGGTGTAAGTTTCACTATATTTATTTGACTTAATCGATTTCGGCTTTCTAGGCCCTCATCAGAAGTTTATACAGAATGAAATATTAAGATTATTTGTAGTTCTTATATACTAAAATTACAGACATATTACAATATTATAACGGTACAAGGATACAGACATTTAACAATAATATAACAGTACAAGAAATATTAAAATCGGGTAAAACCTTTTATAAGTACTTCTAATGAATTTGAGTTGAACAAATCTGTTTGGTCATTAAGTACATTTAAACCCATAGCTATTGCTTTTTGGATTTCATATGCTTCTAAGAAGTTCATTTTCGAACCTTTGTTGATTGTATGTAAAATATCCAAGTCTTTGATGTCACAAGTGTGACCTGCCTCTATTAAATGTAGTGCTAAATGAGAATCATGTTTTTTTATATTTGAAGGAACGCATATGTTCATAAAATCTAATTCTAAAGGATCTACCTGTTTGGCCAATGTAGACCGCATCACAATTATTGCAATTTATTTTATAAATACCACATTTACTATATTTTAAATGTAGTAATGTAGTAAATGTGTTTAAAAATATAGTAAATGTGGTATTTATAAAATAAATTGCAATAATTGTGATGCGGTCTACATTGGCCAAACAGGTAGATCCTTTAGAATTAGATTTTATGAACATATGCGTTCCTTCAAATATAAAAAACATGATTCTCATTTAGCACTACATTTAATAGAGGCAGGTCACACTTGTGACATCAAAGACTTGGATATTTTACATACAATCAACAAAGGTTCGAAAATGAACTTCTTAGAAGCATATGAAATCCAAAAAGCAATAGCTATGGGTTTAAATGTACTTAATGACCAAACAGATTTGTTCAACTCAAATTCATTAGAAGTACTTATAAAAGGTTTTACCCGATTTTAATATTTCTTGTACTGTTATATTATTGTTAAATGTCTGTATCCTTGTACCGTTATAATATTGTAATATGTCTGTAATTTTAGTATATAAGAACTACAAATAATCTTAATATTTCATTCTGTATAAACTTCTGATGAGGGCCTAGAAAGCCGAAATCGATTAAGTCAAATAAATATAGTGAAACTTACACCAAGTGTTTTATTGTTTATTTTTAATGTTCTTGTCCCTTTAAATCACGGAACACGTTTAATAAAAAATTATGAATTAATTGTTGAACTGTGTAGGATTTTCAAACACAATTTAAACTGAAATTAGATAAGATCTAATTTACAAAGAGTACCATTAAAGAATATTCGTTTGTAACAATTAATGTTAATTAAAAATAATTTTCTTATAAGTTTCTGTTTGAGTTTTATGTTCCAAAACATCTTACTCCAACAATAAAACAGACAACAAAATTAACTTTTGCATTCGAAAATTGAGCTTCAAATATAAGTTTATGAAATCGCCATCTTTATTTAATCCCTTAACATCTCTATACTATTATCGCAAACAAATAACAACACATGCTTAATCCTTAATCCAAACTTCGGAACCAACTTTATGTTAGTTAAAAACAAACAACAAACCAACCTAACCTTTACCGACCTCACCTAGAAATCGTATGTCAGTCAAACTGCAGATCAGAAGGTGTTTTTTAGTGTCCCGTAGCGGGTTATCCAATCGAGTCGATCACCTGGGAACGCGATGGGCAGACATTGCCGATAAATCGTCGTCAACGAGTCTACACCAATGGGACGCTGCTTGTTGAACAAACGCAACGGCTAGAAGATGCCGGCACCTATACGTGTCAGGCACAGAATCGACAAAGGAATTCGGCCAGAAGAGATGTTGAGGTGCAGATACTTGGTAAGAAAGAATTGTTTTGAATATTTGCAATTTGTTCACATCAATAGTTTCTTTTCTTTCAATCTTGCATGAATATGTGTGTGTATATGTTACAGTGTAATTGAATGGCTAGTGAAAGTAAACTATTTGTACATCTTTATTAACCCTAGAACATCACAATTCAAAATTTTGCGATCACCATATTTTCTTGGATTATTATTTCATATTAATTTTTAAATGTAGACGTATCAGATTAATTTTTATATTAATAAAATATTACGAGACAAAAGTCTCTGTTATTTCTAAAAGTTGTCAAATATAGGATTGTTTATTTATTAGCATTAAAAAAAGTCTGGTGCTCCGAAGTTATTGGTGAATGTGTACTACCTAAATGAAATAGCTAATAAAACAAGTTCTACCTGTTCTTGCATTTCACTGAATACTTCAAGTAAAGTGTATATTTACTATAAAAATTCATCAAAATTAGAAAACAAATGAATTTAAAAAAATATGTATAATTTTATTTATACAGGTACAATGTACAAACAGTAATATATTTTAATTTCTGGAATATTTTACAAATTTTTTAGCATAGTGAAAATTCTTTCAAAACTCATTACATTAAAATAAAAAAGCTTTAGGTTGAAGTTTTGTTTTATTGTATATTAAAATTTGACGTTTCGATATAGTAAACTTTTATTAAACTATTTATTTATAACAATTCGTTTTATCTGTATTTTTATGCGCCTACATCTTATACAAACCCGCAAAACAATTAAGTTTTGTTGGTGGTTTAACGATGAAAAATGACATTTTTTTTTCTGCAAAACATATTAAAAAATGACAATAAATGTTATTAATAAATAAAATATTTGTAAAAGCAAACCAATATTTAAGAGAATAATGAGAAAAAATATATATGTCGAACTACAAAGAATGAAACAGATTAAAATTTTATAAAAAATATTTGTTCATAATACCTATTTTTACACCTGTGCCGGTATCTTATACAAACCCTGAAAATAGCTACGTTTTCTTGGTTGTATAACGCTAAAAATTTGTCTAATTTTGTGCATTAAATCTCTCGTCTCCTAAAATTAATCGAAAATGACACCTCATCGTCAAAGTTCGTATCCGTATCGTATGGTATAAAGATTAGAGCTTAAATTAGAGCGTTTAATTAAAGTTAGCGATGCTCTTATTGTTAATTAGCCGTCCTAGTAGTATGACTAGATTGTACTCCCGCCGTGTACGGCCCGTCTAAATCGATCTGCATTAAGTATTAGGAGTACGTCTTAATTGTCATTTAAGCATACGGTAAGTGGTAGCAAGGCGCTACACGATAGTTGGATTGTTCTTACATTAATTATAGTACCGATTATGTTTTTGTTGTATGTAGTAGTAGATGAATAAATGCATATATTTTCAACGATTTATTGTCAAATTTTAACGACAATTATTGATTATATGTCATATTCTAATTGCAAACATCTTTTATTTTAAAGTATATTTATGCCTATTTCAGTTTAGAAGATAGAAACTTTTATTTTTAATTTTGTTGATTTTAACAGAAAATGTTATAAATATAAAAGTAAATGTATTAGAATAATTTATAATACTGAACATATAAACTTAATTATATTTTAGATTTCTTGACTTCTGGATCCGAAATGGTAATATTAAAGAAAACAATTTTTCAGGCATCAGTTATCGTATAAAAATTAAAGTTATATTTATTATTCAATCATGAACTATGATTCACGTATTCTAAAACAAGATAATAGAATCTTTATTCACAATGTGGTCAAGATTTGACTTAAAGATTTCTCTTTGCGTGATTTCTATTGCTTCCGAAATGACGCTCGGTTTGAAACCTACCGAAACTGATTTATAACGGAGTCGTTAGGGCATTAAAGTACCCGCCTCTACCATTTTGGTATAGCGATGGATGCCTATATTTCCCTTCAGCATAAATATGAAAAAGTAAAAGTGATAACAGTTTTGAGTCGTTTTGAAGGCCGGAAAAATGGAACGAAAGAAAGATTTTTCTGACATTTTGCAAAGCAACGTTTATACATTTCATCTGCTGATAAAAATTTAAAGCATTAATATTTCAAATTTCCTGTGACGTATCTGCCTCTCCAACAATGGCGCGAATTTTTTTTCTTACACACAGTTTTCCGCAGACATCTTTTCTCTTATCACTGCTCTTTTATTTCTTTTCTTTTCGTTTCTTTGCTTACTTTATTTTACTTGTACTTTTTTGCTTTTTATGATGTGGCCTTATTGGTAATTGCAGTGGCGGCACAGAATTTTTTAATTAACAATTTGAAATTTTTTAACTAATAATACTTATGTCAAAAATGATGATATTATGTTGGAATTTTCAATAAAGCATGTTACCCGCAAACGGATATAAAAGCAAATATATATTTTTTTACTTGATTGTTTTGTAATCTAATTTTTTATTGATTATTTGTTAAAAATATATCTTGTTATGATACATTTTATTTAATTTTTTTATTTGATTATGTTATTATCCATGAACTAAAAATATACATAACAAATAAAAATGTATTTACATATACTTGTTTTGTTTTTTAACCAATCACAAGCTACAAAAATTAATTTAATTACAAGACTAGTAATTCATTCGACATTTAATATAATAATAATTTCAGTTCAAATATTTGTTCATTTACTATCACCATTATCACTGTTATATACTAAAACTTTATTACAAAATCGATATCATAATGCACATAAAAAGACAATCAAAGAAAGCAAAATAGAAAAAAATTATTAGCATATTTTTATCTGCGCTGCGCCACTGTCTGTTCCCATCTTTATTTTCCACTTTTCCAGGCCAATCAGGTCGCACGAGGCCTAATGCGTTTTTTTTTTCTTTTAATGCCCATTTTCATGTTAATGCCTCGTCGCATTTCAACGATGCTTCATCATTTACGCGTAATTTGTATTTTAAAATGAAACTTTTGTGTGCGGAGAGTGTCTATTTGCTTTCAACTCAGTGCGACAGTTCTAGTTATCATTTGCGGAAAAGTTGTGCAACAGGCGATTTGAAGATACGCTTTCGCCGAACTTGCTTGCGCGAAATTTACAGCAGAAATTTTTATTTTTTTTATCTGCACACCGGGGCAACAGCAAAATAACTGTTTCACAGAATAAAATATAATGATTAAAGAAAGAAACATTGGTCAGGTTTTTTTTTATTTGTTTTACAGCTACTTTGTTCGTTGTTTTCACGGTTGCGCAACAATATAAAGTATTGTTGTTTATTGTCATAAAAACATTGTTGAAACTTCTTTAATCAACTGCTGTAACTACTTTTCAAGTTTGAAATAAGAATGATGGAAATTAAGTACTTACTGCAGAATTGTAAATAAGATGGAGATAAATGAGATCATTTCTTAGACGTCACAAAGACTCTGCATATAATTTATTTTATTTATAATTATTTTCAGATTATTTTTATAAAATATATCTTCTAATTTATATATCAGCTAATATTACTGATTACGTTTGAAATTAAATTCCTGCATTTTTTGCCTTATAAGACTTGGTGTTTTTGTATCTTAAATTTATTTGAAAATTAAAATGCATCCTGTAAAAATTTCTTCTTTTTCTATAAAATCGGCATAAAATATTTGTTGCGACTAATACAATAAGATGAAAGATACGATAGTATGTGATCGTTAAAATTCTTTGCCAGGTTTTTAAGTAATCACTGTAGATAAAAAACTAAATTAAAGAGCTATTTTGAAATTTCTGATAAAAGCTAAATTTATATTTGTAGAAATTCAGATGGTTTGTGAATGTATTTTTTAGCAAAGCCGTTGATTTATAAAATATATTATTTTATCAATTGTGTGTGACACGATGCATCAAAATACAGAAAATCAACTAAAGTGCCCAGTAGTTCAATCTTTTATGGTTTTTACGAAAATTAAACTATTGCACACTTTAACGCTTTGATTGTTTGCATTTTAATGCATCGTATAAAAGTATAAAAAGTTTGATTAATGTAAATATAGCAAAAGTTATATTTATTTATGAAAAATAGTGTACGTTTATGTATATTTGTTTTACAAAGAATTTGTAATTATAATTAATTCAATAATGAAATAAATGTTTTAAAGATAAAAGAAAGATATATACGCTATATTTTTAATATTTTGTACTAGTGCCCCCAAAAA
Organism: Clivina fossor; assembly: GCA_963966155.1. Lineage (NCBI taxonomy): Eukaryota > Metazoa > Arthropoda > Insecta > Coleoptera > Carabidae > Clivina > Clivina fossor. The sequence goes on from CAWYQG010000030.1 coordinate 1,477,073, forward strand.
TTGTCCCCATGCAAGCAATGACGAATCTCCTGCGTGAGGGCATGCGTGCTGCGCTCCCGTGTCAAATTCTCGAAGGCGATTTACCCATAACTTTCAAATGGGAACGAAATGGCCGTCCAATTGTGGGTAATGTGGCGAAAGGCACAATTACGCGACGAATTGACGAATATTCTGCGTCCCTTATCATCGAACAAGTTAGCTCAACGCATAGTGGAAATTATACTTGTGTGGCGACCAATGTTGCCGGCTCCGAAAGTTTTACCGTACCGCTAACTGTTAACGGTAAGTCAAAAACATTTCTTCTCTTTTTAATCAAACTTAATGTCAAACAAAAATTAAAGTTTTCATATTAACGTTTACATTGCTTTATCTAGCAAATATACTTGTTCTTATTTGTATTTTTTTATTGGAAAAAAATATAATTTAATAATTTCTAATAATTTAATATAAGCAGCTAATTTAGTATACGGTTTTTTAAAGTTAACTTATTACGCATACGTATTTTATATATCTTTGATAATAAATAACGTTAACTTAATATTACGGAAGACTTGGAAAAACTTCGCGTAAATAGATAGATACTTCAGTTAATTAACTTTGTACCTAACTTCAAATTAAATTACATACGAAATCGAGCTCATTTAATTCAAAAGTGCATAAGTTAAAAATTTTATGATCATAAGTTGACCATAAGTTAGTAACAAATCATACATGTACGATGAAAATTTTTCGGTGTTTTATTTACTTTCAATCTAGTTTAAAAACCATCCCCAAACATTCTCATTTACTGATATAACTCACGATGAGAAATCTTAAAAAATGTGAAAGTTATCATGAGAAGTTTCCACAAACTTTATGACAGTTTGATTAAATGTTCCCGTTCAACCAACAAGCACCATGAAATTAACTCGCGAACTTTTTACGGATATCTTTATCTAAAACAGATGAAGCTAGAAGGCAGACAACTTTTTTCTGTGTGGGATTTACAACAGCCGGAAAAAAAAACTTAATCCCGAATAAATGAATGCAAACGGGGATTTTTATAGAAGTATTTCAAATGTATATTTAAAAGGCAGATAAAGTTAACAAGTAGATTTTTATCGGAAAAATATGTTTGTTTTTCTGGGGTAGTGCCTCCACGATGGACTGTAGAACCTACTGATTCCAGTGTAGCTGCTGGACAAGATGTTATTTTACACTGCCAAGCCGATGGATATCCAACGCCTGTTATCACTTGGCGAAAAGCTGTTGGTAATGTAACGAGATCTTGATTCAGTTGGTTTAAGATTACGTACAAACCCTTCGTAGCTCTTTTAATCCAGATTATTCGGGCGCCACGGTACCTGAAAAGAAGACGACGAAGGGGGCAGATTGCCTCTAGATAGCTCAGAAGAACTGGGCCAGAAATAAACAGACAGGTGTTTTAAATCGTTTATTAAAAATGACGTTGATGCTTTAAAATACAAACAGTTCAACAAAAAGGAAAAATCTAGATTGGTAAAGTTGTTATCTGTAATTAATTATTAGTTTGATGTTTCAGTCTAATTCTAGTCTCGTTCACGAAGCCCCGGGGCGGAAGCCGAACCCGTGACTGCGTCTGTTAAAGTCTAGTTCCGTAAACGAAGTCTGGGGCGGAGGCCGAACCCACGACAACGTCTGTCAAAGTTAGTCCCGTGAACAAAGTCTGGGGCGGAAGCCGAACCCACGACTTTGTCAGTTAAAGTCTACTTACGTATTCAAAATCCGGGGCGGAAGCCGAACCCGCGATTTTGACAGTCAGTTCTCGTTTTCAAAGCTAGAGCCGGTAGCCGATCTCACAACTTTGTCTGCGAGCTCAAGTGTTAGGGTACGTACACACCGAGCGCGCTTCGCATGGCGCTTAGCGTCTTTCTCTATGCTAGGCTTAAAGCAATATAAAACCAACACGTCATTTTATAGTATGCCTGTTCAGACCGGTCGCATGGCGCTTTGCTGTTCGCTATTCATTATGCTCTGCTAAGCGCTAGGTTACGGGCAGTGTTGGTTAATCACGCAGTACTGCTAGGCGTTTTACTACAAATATGGAAGAAACGCTGATAGCTGACGTATTTAATCGGGAAGAATTCTCATATAAGATACAAATTTTTCGTTAAATTTTCTGGCATCACTGTACAATGTAACAAATTTGTCAATTGTATTCCGATCATTGTTAAATGCATGTGTCCATATTCTTTTTTTAGGTCTTTTGCTTAATTTTAATCTAATATTCTCTGCCAACAATATTTTTCTTAAAAATTTAAAAAGAGGCATAACGTAACCGTTAAATTCAACATCAAACTAATGACTAAGCTTCGCGTTAAGTCATGTCGATGTGAACAGTTTGTAAGCTATGCACTAAGCAATGCGATACAGCAACACGCTAAACACCATGCGAAGCGCGCTCGGTGTGAACTTAGCCTTAGTCTTTCAGATCTACGAGGGAGCCTCTGTGTCACCGAAAGAATAACTGATTAATTTCAGCCCTGAATGCTGCTTTTATACCCGAAAAACCCCACTCCAAAACGAAGGGTTTTGTTTTACACAGAAAATACTAGAAATAATGCACAGCCAACGTTTTCCTAAAACAAGGTATATTTGAAAATGGCGCGCTACCGAAATTAAATTATCACAACAACTTTACCAAAATTTACAATTATTTATACATTAAAAATAGAATATAATTTTGTATTTAAAAATATAATTTTGTATTTTTACAATAAAAATTATAATAAATTATAAAATCGTAAATTCAATTATTCAATCCAGATGTCGCTATTGAAAGTTTGACAGATCAAGAACCCTTCATAGAACTTAGTCAAAAATATTCAAGATTATTATTATTATTCTCGTTATTATTAATCAATTAATAACTGAAACGACACATTACTCTATTAAGATGAGTAAAACAACAATGTGAGTATTAATTTAACTAATAAACATTCTGAGGAAATATTTGCAACATGAATTGACTTTTACAGGTTATAATTCATAATACAGGCTAAGCTTTACGACTGAAACCTTTCATGAAATTGAATATAAAAACTGAATGGAACAAGTAACATGCAGGTAAGAAATCGTATCATTACAGTAAGTATATTTTTTGTTACAGGTTTGGCCGAAATTTAGACTATATTAACATTTTTTATTTAACAAACCATAGAAGATTCATGTAAATTTATAAATACAATTTTCTGTCTGAATTTTTATTTTTAATTTTGGTATGCAACTAACATAACAGTCTTGTTATAAAAAAAGTATAAGTAGTAGACGATTTCTGAATTTATCACTTTAATAATTTTGATGCACTGATGCATTAAAAATAGTAACAAATTTGACAATAATTATTAGGCTATGCCCATATTTTAATTTTATTAACTAAAATTAAAGTTTGCTGAAATTTTATTTAGTTTTATAACCCAACGTTTTTGGCATTTGCCAAACATTATTTTATCTCTATTATTTATCGATCTATTAGTCCGATGCAATTGTTGAATAACTTGGGACTTTCAACGTTTGAAAAAAGAAATATGTTTTTGATATATTTAGAGATGACGTAATTACATCTCCAATTAAGTATTCATCGAATGAATTTAAAGAAAAAAAAGAAAATTATGACATTATCATTATATATGATGCATTTTTTATTGTTATTTTCTTGTTAAGTATAATAGACAAAATTATTAAATATGTAGGAAAACAGCCAGGAGAGTACAAAGACTTTTTATTCGAACCAAATGTACATCAGTATCAAAATGGTTCATTATCATTCACTCATATCGTTAAAGATAGCGAGGGTCATTATCTTTGCGAAGCGAAGAATAATATTGGATCGGGGGTCAGCAAAGTTATTTTTCTCAAAGTTAATGGTAAGAATTTTATTATTTAACAAATAAAAAATATTATTCATCTTTTTTGACATATGAAAAAAATATTGTTTAAATACTTTAATATCTTTACATCTTTTATAATTTGAATGTAGTTTTATAACTTATTGAAAAATTTAGTCAAATTTACTAAATTCTAATATTTAAACAAATATTAATATGTGAGTTGTTTATTAATTTTCAATCGGTCATATGCCGCCTGTCAGATTACTTCAATTATGGTAAATTCAATACGAGCCTGCTCTGAAATCTACGATTTTATTTTGTCCTTGTTAGTAAATAAAATTTATAAAGGTTTAAATTTACTTTATGTGAACTTTTGTGAAGTTTTTTTTCTTCACGATATTTAAAAGTTCCAGTCTCACAGATGGCACATCATCGTTTGTACACAACAAAAAAATCATTAAACGATATTATTTATTTGTATTGTAAAATTCGTAACAGCTCCAGCATATTTCCCCCAAAAATCCAAACAAATGCAAGTTGTCAAAGGTGAACAAGCTCATCTTCAGTGTACCGCAATGGGTGATACACCTATTGAAATAATGTGGAAAATGGGTGGTCAACATATATCAGACACTGGGGATCAACGCTATACAATACGCGAGCAAATTCTAGCTGATCACACGGTGTCTGAATTGGGAATAGCGCGTACAGTACGACAAGATACCGGCGTATTTTCTTGTGTAGCATCGAATGCGTACGGTCATGATAGTATGAATATTCAATTGATTGTACAAGAGATTCCCGAGCCACCGAGGAATATCAGAATTAATGAACAACAGTCCAGATCTCGATTGGATTGTCGTGGACGCAGCCGTATGCAGGGAATAGTGCTATTACTAATTATATCGTACAGTATAAAGCTGGACCAGGTAAGATTATAAATCTGAAAAAATATTTTTCTCTTTCTTAACTTTTATTTTATTTACATTTATAATACTTCTCATCAGGGATGGAAAACGTAACATAATGATACCCGATATTGTTATAATAACGATTAAAATATAATTTCTAATACAATAACGTAATGATATTTCAGTAATGTTATACAACGTTATAATGTTTCATAAAAAAATATTTTATTCTCTATGGCCCGTATTATGAGCAGAATTTTAAAATTGTTTTTAACTAATAGAGATTTCAAAACAATGGAACTGCTATAAAGGCAGGACTAAACAAATGAACTAAAACACCCAAAAATCGAGTTCGTAATACCAGCCTATGAGTTTTCTTTTGAGAGAAATATATATTTTGTTTGTATTTCAAACATAAAAATTAATTTGGTAATATTTTTCTTTATTTTACACTTATTACGAATAATTTCAAAGTTACAAATAAAAACTATTTTATAACATTATATAACATTTTTTAAATGTTATGTAATGAAAACAAATAATAAAGAACGTTATACGATAATCCAACGATTTGAAATGTTATCTCATCTCTGCTTCTCATATAAACTCTATTATTCTTAATCTAACTTTCACTTCATCCACATTTATGACACTTCTCACACAAACTCTATTTTTCTTTGCATTGGCAAACATTCGCTCGCTCAATTATGATCAATGTATTTAACTATTAATACGTAATAACAAAAATAATATATTAATGAATATGTATATAAATATTGTTTCGCTAGAAAATAGTTGGCCAACACAACCGTCAAAAGTAACCGTTTCCGGTTCACAAGTTTCCGCAACAATACCAAACTTAAAACCAGCTCAAATCTATCATGTTCGGATTCTTGCCGAAAATCGACTAGGCCTAAGTGAACCCAGTGAAATTGTTCAAGTCAGCACATTAGAAGAAGGTACTCGACAATTTCCGTTCACTATTTTTCAAAACTCAAAATTCTTTATGTCTTAAATGATTGAGGATTAGATTGTTCTAATGAGTCACAATTTTGTATTTAAAATTTTCAATCATTTTTTTTGTGATCTTCTTCAGCAAATAAAATTAGAAGTTAGAAACAAAGAATTAAATAAAAAACAACACTATCGATTCTTTTTTCTAGTTCCTAGCGATGCACCCGTTGACATTAGGGCCGAAGCAAAAAGTTCCACCGAATTGGTCGTAACATGGGAACCACCGCCAATGGATTCATGGAATGGTAATTTACTTGGTTATCACGTTGGTTATCAGAAAGTTGATGATAATGGCAATAATAAGAGTCAAGGTTATACGTTTAAGAGTGTCGAAGTACGGGCGCATTTTGGTGGAGAAGCTACACTTCAAGGTGAGATTTTATTACTAGCTATAACCTAATAAGATTGCCAGGCAAAAAAAATAATGTAAATATCGATTTTATTTGAAATTACGTAAGCTTTTATTGAACGATAAAATACTTTTTATCTAAATATTTTTGGGCAATTTATTTCATTACATCATTATTTTTTTATTGTTTTTTCTGATTTTATTCTAGTTAAAAAAGATAAGCATTTAAAAATTACAATAACTAACTTGCAACGTAATACGGTCACTTGATGTTACCGTTATCACTTTAAACTGACAAATAAATGTATATTTTTTGAATATTTCTTTTAGATTTAGCAAAGTTCACGACATATAGTGTAATAGTTCAAGCATATAATAGTCGTGGTTCTGGACCAGCTTCAACTTCTGTAACCGCTCGTACGTTAGAAGATGCTCCTACATCTCCACCAGAAAATGTACAATGTTCTGTACAAAGTGCTCAGAGTCTACTTGTGTCGTGGGATTCACCTGCTTCCGAAGGACGAAATGGTATCATTAAAGGATACAAAGTTACTCATCATAGCGTTAGCGAGTGGATAGGTAAGTTTTTTATTTAGTAATTCATTGAATCTTTATTCAGTATATTGTATAGTTTGCATTTTTTTAAATTATCTACTATAATTTCAATTATAATTCTAGATAAGGATGATCAGCAGACCAAAGTAACAGCAATGCAGCGTACAACAGTTGGTGGATTACATAAATATACAAATTATAGTATAACTGTTTTGGCGTTTACAAGTCGAGGTGATGGTGTTCGTTCCGAGCCGATATATTGCCACACTGATGAAGATGGTGCGTATAATAAATATACAAAAGAACAAATTTTGTTCTTTTGTTTTGCCTCTGTCATATTTTTATACGTTCTTAGTTCATTGAGAAATTATTTGAGATTTTTTTTTAATTTTAAATCAGAACTATGCTATTTAAGTTTACAATAACATTAAGATATATTTATTACTTTAAAAAAAATAAACTTATAACAAATACTATTATATGAAAAATATATATTAATGTACAAATATTTTAATTTTAAATGTAATATACAATAAATATTTTCATTTATATCTATGTTAAAATTATACAAAATATTAGATTTCACTTATCTAAAACAAAACATATTTGAATTTCTTAAATGAAAAATGGGCTTTATTAGATCATTAATATTAAAATGAAAAATACACATGTTTTTTTGTAAATATTTAAACATTATATTTAAATTTGACGTTTTGACAAAATTATTTTTTGAAATATTGACACTAATGATCCAAGAATGCTTATTTTTCATTAAAATTAATACATTTCAGATCCTACTTCAACCCAAATACTTAAATTTTAGTAACATAAATTTAACCTACATTTCATGTTACACTGCTATTTCTAATTATTTTTATAGTAATATACAGTTGAAACACGAATACAAATATAGATGATATTTTATTAAAGTATTTCAATACTTGAAAAGAAATAAGTATAAATTTGTTTCGCATTTTTATCAAAACATTTTATAACAAATTCATCTTCGTTTTCTTCATGTACACAATAAACTACGTTTTTGTTTATTGCGATTTCTGGACATTTTTCACTTAGATCACAGTTGTAAATTGTTTTTATAGAAATCACTTGTGAAATAATTATCAAAAAAACTATTATTGTCGAATTTTTTTTATTCATTTTAAACACTGGATTTAAAATAAGCGTCTAATTTTGTTGATGTTATTTAATTAAATATCTGTTTTGGTTGAATGTTATTCATTTTATTTATAGACGTAATTAGTTATCAAAAATTATCTTTTTTTTTTGGTTATTAATTAATTTTGTTTATTTACATTCGTTATTTATTTCCTAGTATGAAAGTTTGCAAATACATGTTTTGTATAATTAAGGTTAATATTTTAATCATATATTTTTGTTTTTAAATAAACAGAATTGTTTCTTATACATTTTGTGTGATATGTATATGTTTTTCATCTGAACATTGCATATGTGTATTTTATAAAATTCCTGCAAGCCTATAAATACTCATATATTTATAAAATTATATTTTCATAATATAAAGTATGTAATTTTTTTCTAATATTTTTGTTATTTTAAATTTTAGTACCGTCAGCGCCTGCCGACATCAAAGCATTAATAAGCGCACCGAATAAAATTTTAGTATCATGGCTACCGCCAAAATTTAGTAACGGTCCTCTGATTGCTTACACATTTTACATGAGTGTTCTGGAAGATGGTCGTGAAGAAGGTACGCATAAAAGAGTACTGAGTCCGAAAACAGAAATGCAGGAAACGACACGATTGCAAGAGAGTGCCACCTATCAATTTTGGATAACAGCTTCAACACGAATTGGAGAGGGTGAAAGTACCAGAATTGTTACTGTTACTCCGTCCAATAATATTCCTGCGAAAATCGCATCGTTCGGAAGGGAAGTTATCAGCGCTTGGAAACAGGATGTTAATTTACCATGTAAACGAGTTGGTAAGTATTTTTTATTTAATTTCAAAATATCGTAACATAATTGGGAGAGTCATTTAAATTGCTATATCTGGGAATATTAAAAACTAAAATAAAATGCTGTTTTGAATATATTAAACAATTTTACTATCCATTCATAGACGTTTAAATGGGACACCTGATTATATATTGTAAGATAATACAATTTTACATTTTCACCAGGAGTTCCTCTACCCAAGTTCGTCTGGCGCCAAAATTCCCAATCACTCGAAACATCAGGCCGCAGGCAAATAACATCCGACGCGACACTACAAATTCGAGATGTTCAAAATGGGGATCAAGCGAACTACACATGCAGCGTAGAAAACCAACATGGTCGCGATGAAATCACCTATATTTTAAAAGTGCTAGTTCCACCAGAACCACCCGTTTTATCCGTTCTCGAGTCGTTTACGGATAGCTTGCATTTGCATTGGTCTGATAAAACTAACGGTGGCAGTCCTATTTTAGGTATAGAATTACGGACTGTGTTGTAAAATTATTATTATTATAAAGATGAATGTTTAATTGTTAGGATATGTAATAAATTACAAAAGAGATGGAGGCGATTGGGAAGAATTGCAAATTGCTGCTAGAACAGATTCGCATATGTTGAGAAATTTGTGGTGTGGAACAAGATATCAACTTTATATAACGGCTTTCAATAGGATTGGAACAGGCCTGCCGTGTGATATTGTTAATGCATTTACTAAAGGAACAGGTAAAATTAACTTTTTTTAATAAGGAAATTAAATAATTTTTGAAAATACATACTACATTGTTCAGCATTTATAAAATATTTCAATAATATATACAATTTTTAATTTATATATATATATACAGTCGATTCCGCTTAATTGGGACACCGCTTAATTGGGACAGCCGCTTATTTGGGCCAAATCTTAAAGAACAGAAACCAAACCAAGGAACCAACAGTAAATTTACATGTTTAATTGGGACAACATTCCGCTTAATTGGGACAGTAAATTTAAGATCACAGTATATATTATGTTACAAATATGTATTCAAAAGAAAAAATATTTACAAAAAATTTAATATGATACGCTTCATATCTTTTTGATTCACAACTTGGAAAATTATATTTAAAAAACTAGCAAATATGTATCAATTAATTACATTAGTATCGAGCGCTGTGAACTTTTTTCCCAACACATTCATTCACGTATGAAATACGGATCCACGCGCGCTCAAAGGTTAATGTTTACCCTCGCGTCGGCGTGGCGCGGCACCGGTCATTAAAGCTGTGAGAGTCTACCCTGCTGTCTCAATCGTTACGTATTCAGTTATGATTCAGTTACCACTACACCTCGCGCGTGGAAGGTTTGTTATTTATTATTTTATTTTGGAATTTATTATTATTTTTTCTTAAAAGTTTATATTTTTTTGGTTATATGTAGTTTAAAGTTTTTTCCAAGAATTTATAAAATAAAATTATTAAAAGAAAAATATGGATTGCTTAATTTTATGTAAAATTCGGTTAATTGGGACAGCCGCTTAATTGGGACAAAATGCCCTAGTCCCGATGTGTCCCAATTAAGCGGAATCGACTGTATATATATATATGTATGTATGTATATATATATATATATATGTATATGTATATTTATATATATATATATATATATATATATATATATATATATGTATATATATATATTTATATATATATATGCATATGTATATATATATATATATATATATATATATATATATATATATATATATATATGTATCAAATCAACGATTTAAAATCTAAACCATGCACAACACTTTTATTATAATATATCAAATATAATAAAATAATCATAAAATAAAAAAGCATTAGTTTTTATTCTGTATAATTTTTAATTAAATCTCAAAGTTTCGGTATACTGCATGTATAACATCATCAAGAAAATAATTGCAATGAATAGTGAAAGATTCTTTACTATATTGAAAGTAATATTATTAACAAAAATTAATTAGACATTAAAAATTATATAATGCTCATGTACTTTGAAAAAAATGTTTCACACAATGTAAATATTAAATTATATGTTTAAATACATCTGGCTTGACAGTTCCAGTGAAACCAAAACAATCACAGATGCTAACTTTAAATGCAACAACGGCGACAATCTGGACAGATTCCTGGGGCGATGGAGGCTGTGGTATTTTATATTTTGTCGTTGAATATCGAGCGGGCCGTTATGCCCAATGGACAGTCGTATCGAATCATGTTAAACCAACCGAACGAACTTTTACTGTATCGGAATTATGGCCATCGACCGAATATCAATTAAAAATCACTGCCCTAAATAATGCCGGATCAACGATTGCAATTTATAATTTTACTACTTTAACTATTAATGGAGGTTAGGAAAATGAGTTTTACTAAAATGAACGTTTATGGGTTATTGGCAATGATTTTGTTTCCAGTGGTACCTGAATTGACACCACCTGTGTCACATTCAAGCGATCAACCATTTTATGCCAATGCAAGAGTTTTGGTGCCAATTGCATTGTCCATTTTTATTTTGTGTGGTTTGGTTGTTGCCGTTTTTCTTGTGCGCAGACGAAGTAAGTTCAATGTTTTTGTTTATTATAAAATGAATCATAAATATAGGCATACATTTTAACATGATTTATTTTAAAATATGTTAATTTTATATATTATTATTATTTTTTTTACTTTATTAATCCGAATTTAAATTTGTATTGAGGATATAATATTTATTTCATTGTAGCGCTTGGAAGAAGGCAATAATGATTGCCAAAACGTTGGCTTAGTAGTTAATAAAAATATATAAATTCTGAATTCCGTCTATTACTAATTATTTATTAAATATTAACAGTTGATTATTTTCCAATTTAATTAAAATTGCTTTTGATAATAAATCAGAAAATATTTTATTATTTAAATAAATAAGTTCTATTTTTCCTATGTATTTAAATTTATTTCTAAGTTGTTTATCAAATTTTTATGCTTCTTATATATTTGCAATTACTAACTGAAGATATAAAAGCATTAAAAAATATTCTTATAAACTTCTGAAGATTTGTATTTATTAAACATATTAATTTATTAATTCATGTTTTCAATTCATCCGATCTGTTAGTCTATTTTTTTATTATACATTTATGGTATATTTATTTCAGTAATCTTACCTCATCCATAACCCACCTCCTTCTATAAACAACCAACTAATAAATACTAACTTTCCAAAATAAACAAACAGAACTTCAACACGAACGTGACGGCCACGATCGTCCGATGGGCGAATCCCCATCAATGGCGCAGATCCAAAACAAGCAGAATCGCGATCAACAGTATTTGGCAGTGCGCGTGAATCGTGCCCAACATCCGCTCACCATCGACACCGATACCTACAAGACCGAATCGGCCGATTACATCGAAGACATCTGCCCGTATGCAACGTTTCAACTCAGCAAACCGACAGCGTACAGCGAGAGTTCGTACAGCGGCAACGTCTACAGCGGGCCATACCATTCGGTACGCGGCTCGTTTGTATACCATGACGTTAAACCCCCACCCGTTGATAAATTTACTATGGGACATGTGAGTAGTTTTGCACCCCCTCCGATTTTCTTTGCCAATTGAAAATTGCATTTTTGGCGTTTTAATTGAAAGATGCGATGGGATTATGAACGGACGTGAGTTTTGTGTCATTTACTTTACTTCTCTCTCTATATATATATTTATACTTTTTTTCTCTAACCGTTACACCAAGATCAAAATGATTTTGCGATAGATTTAAATTATTGTCAAGAAACAACTAAATATTTACTACTTTTCTTCTTCTTTAGAATTTGGCCAACTAGGGGCCACGTAAAATAACTCTTCATGATTTCCTCTTCTCCCCTCCAGCAATCTTTCATCCTTTCACTGTGTTGCCTTCGTCTTTCTTCTGTCCATAATCCCCCCTGGTCTTCTTTTTCAGCTTAGCTTGAAAACCAACGAAATTCTTAACCTTTGATCTGAATATCTCTCTATTCTCTAAATCTTCCAATGTTATCCTCATTTCCTCCAACTCAGACTTGACCTCCTTGAACCAAGGTATGATGTAATTTTGGGTTTCTACCGAAGTTAGTTGTTTAGTCAGTCTATCATCATTCATTCTACTCAAGTGTCCGTAAAATAGTAATAAAAAAAGTATATTTTGTAGGAGAGAAAAAAATTTGCTTTCTTAACAACTCCTTTTAACAATAATTTAAAATTATTGCAAGATAATTTTGACAATAAAATGACGGTTATTCGTTAATTGTTCTTGTAAAAAATAAATTTAATGATTTTTTTTTAAATAAAACTTAAATGTATTTCTCAACAAAGTAATATTTACTTTAAAGTTACAATAACTTTATTTTTTATTATTAATTTACATCTAATATTTTAATTATTATAATAAACAAACATAATTGATGTACTAAAAATTTAATTGTAATAATTCTTTTTTTTTTATAGTAATTTATATTTTGTTTAATTAAATGTATTTAATTTGAAATAGTTTTATACAAATAATACAGTACTGACATTTTAAAAATAATAAAACTTTTAAATATTTCAAAACACACAAAATACACAAAACACAAACGACGTTCAACTGCTTTTAAATAGGACCAGTTTTGTTTTTTTTTTAATTTGTATAACAATATTTTCTGTAAAAGTTCAAATAAGTTTTTTAAAAAAATACAGGATCAGTTAATTGCATAAAACGTAGTTAACTTAATTGACGGTAAAATATTGTTTTTAAAACTCGCTATTTATTAATCACGTTATTAACTGACAATGTAACTAACAAAGTTTTATGTAACTAATCCTAATAGACCGAGAGCCCGTGACTGCCAGACCTTCCTTATTTTATAAAAGCTGAAAGTTTCTCAGCGCATGCTCCCAACACAGGTAGGAACGATAAGCTACTTACGAAGTTTGGATCATCGTGGCTTTGGCAGGTAACAGGTTGCAAAGGTGTATAAAATGCCAACTTAAATTTGTCAAATAATAAAGCGTAATTTTCATTTATTTTCTTCAGAATAATATTAGAAATTACGTCATCCATTGCCAGACACTTAATATCGCGGCAACCCCTTGCCAGACATCCTTAAACTTCAATTTTATTGAAAATTTTAAAAAACATTTTACAATTTTCAATAATTTTTCCTGCCAAACCAGAATGAGGTAGAGAAAAAAGTTACTTAGCTATTATGTAGCTAAATTTTTTATCTATATTACTAAATTTTTTCAGATTTTTTTGAGCAAATTTTGAAAAAAATCTTATTTTGAAAAAATCGCAAGGGTACCTGCCCTCTTGATAAATTTTAAAAAATTTAGTTTTTTATTTTTTTCTACTAAACAATGCATCCTAGAATAATGGTTTCTTCACTCAATTATCGTATTCATTATTCCGCATTTTTCCATAACATGCTTATTTTCCTACACCTCATAGTTTTTGAGAAAAAAAATAAAAACCAAAAAATCAAAAAAAAAAATTCTAGTGCCCAAACGGCACATGCTAGCAAATTAAAACTAAAACCAAATTATAGAACTTTTTATTGTCTATCAAAAAATATTCTAAGTATTTCTCCGAATTTAACTCGAGAAAGGAGTATCTCGCAAAAATTTAAGCTGGCATTTTATACACCTTTGCAACAGCTGTTACCTGCCAAAGCCACGATGATCCAAACTTCGTAAGTAGCTTATCGTTCCTACCTGTGTTGGGAGCATGCGCTGAGAAACTTTCAGCTTTTATAAAATAAGGAAGGTCTGGCAGTCACGGGCTCTCGGTCTATAAAGAATGACGTAATAATAGAATAATCTAAATTTATTAGAATTTTTATTATGTATTTGATACAAAATTATGAGAAACTGGTCCGTACGTAAATTTAATCATATTTTATTTCTAATATATGTATATACGTTTTTCTTTATAGAATAAAGAACCCGAATACACAAAAGTCAGAAGAAAAGGTGGTAGATTAAGAGATCCGCATTCTGAGAGTCAAGGTACAGATAATATTTTAATTATAGTAAGGTATGATATAAAAATTAGTTGTACAAAAATAGTATAAAATATAATACGGTATTTACCTAACTTTCGTCTTTGCGCCCAGGTCCGAGGTAAATTCTTTGTTATAAAATCAGGTATAACAGTCAAAATTAAACTATTTCGGCCTATACGTATTGATATATAAATGTTTCTAAAATAAGAAACCAAATTTCAGGAACATTTTTCATTAAATTTATTCATCGAACATAAAAACAAATATAAAACGAGTGTAAAAAGAAAAAAAAAACTTCAACTTGTTGGGGAATGCATTTTCAGAATTACAAAAGATTAAAATTTTGTCAGTGTAATAGCAAATGCATTAGTTTAATATCTAGTCACCATACAAAAAAAAAGAAAAAATCTGTCAAGCACTTGAAATCAGTGTTAATCTATTTGGAAAATAAAGTAACTGCCAGAGAAGATTAAAAGCTACATACTTATCACCTTTCTCCTAGCTAAATAAGGTAAAATATATCACATTTCAGTTTGCGGAATAGTATTACATAAACATACAATTATTGCGCAATGTTCTATACTCGTGGCATAGACTATATGAATAAGTTTTATTTTTGCTTAAAAAATTCTAACAAGCACAAAAGTGACTGTACTAGTTGAAAAACTTAAATTTATTTCCATTAGAAATATTTTGATTTAAATTAGAAACGAATTAATTCGAAAGATTAATTTTTTTTTTTAGTAAAATTAATGAGTGTGATAAGTTCCTGAAATTTTGGTTTCTCTATTTAAGAACACTTTGGCATTAAATTCTAAATGCAACAATAATAATAATATGAATGAATGAAATTTACAATGTGTGGCACCATTTATGCGTTTTTCAGAATCGGACAATCTGGGCAGCACAGACTCAGAGGTAAAGAAGATTTTAACCCTGCATCTGCCTATTTCAGAATACGATACGCTCGGCAGTGATTCGGAAGGCGATGGAAACGGCCATGCAAGTCAGGAACTGGTCTCATTTAGACATCGAATGCATCGAGGTATGTCTGTCATTAGTCCGCCCGCCAATATCAAATTTGTGTAAAGTATTTAGCAATTATTTATTATTTTTCCTGTGGTACTAATAGTATTCTCTCTCTCCATTTATGATAAGTTCCTAAATGTTACACAATTTACAAATTATGAAATCCGTCAGATCTGTTTAGAACTTTAAGATTAATCCGTAGACGTTATCTAGTAAATTATATTTACGATAAATGTTTATATAATGTCGTTGAAACATATTTTCATATTTTACGAAATATTTTGCCTCAAAACAAAGTTCTCGATAAGCTATTTTATGATGTAGAGTTTAATGATAAATATATCGTTTTTAAATTATATACATATTTAGTGATTACAACCTATTTAAGAACCAGAATTCTTTTCAGTAACGTCATAAAAAAGTGAAAAACTATAAAATTAATTTCTACAAGTAAATTAATATAATTATAAAATTTTAACAAAATATGTATTTATAGTTTCTTTTATAAGTGCTTTTGGTAAAAACATTTCTGTCTTTAAATAGCTATTTATATTTAAAACATTTTTGCTACATTTGACATTTTTAAATTTAAACAAAGCTAAATATAAGTCAAAATAAAACGGCTTAGGTTCTACTTTTGTATTAATATTTATTAATAATCGACAAAGTAAACGTACAACTATATCATGAAATTTATAAATTTTTAATTAAAGGAAGCCAAATTTTATTTAAATTAGTGTCTTCACACTGATTCATGGTATATTTTTCTTTATATATTTCTATTGCTTCTCTTATCAATCTACTGTTAATATGAATGGATCTTGTGCTTATTACAGTATCTTCAAATTTTACATCATGAAGATTTTTTAACGCATGTAAAATTTGAAGATACTGTAATAATCGCAAGACCACTCAATATTAACAGCAGATTGATAAGAGAAGCAATATGGATTTATAAAGAAAAAGATAACATCAATGAGTGTAAAGGCACGAATTTAAATAAAATTTGACTTCCTTTAATTAAAAATTTATAAATTTCTTGATCTAGTAACTTGTTTCCATCTTCTGTTTATTTACTACAAATGTCATTTCTATCTTTTTTCCTGATGAGTTGAGTTCGTGTCGAAACATCGATTATAAATAAATATTAATACAAAACTAGAACCTAAAGCCGTTTTATTTTAATATAATAAGTTCTGAAAGGTTTTTTACTATGTTAAATATGTCTTAAAGTGACTGAACATTAAGAGGATTTTTAACAAAAACACTTTTGTAAGTAACTAACTATATATATATATATATATATATATATATATATATATATATATATATATATAAAAATACAATCATTGTCATTATTATTACTATTTAATTCTAATTGTGATTGCACATTATTAAATTGTTAGCTCTGTTAAGTATTAAAAAAATTTCGTACAAATATTTTCCAAATTAAAATTACGTAACATATTTGTTTATTTTTAAAATTAAAACTTAAAAATATTTAGCTGTTTAATCGGCATAGTTCCGGAGTTATTATTCAAATACATTGAATCTTTAGGAAATAATAATGACGTAACTGAAAAGACGAATAAATAATCTGTAAATTTACATAATATTGTAGAGCAAGCACTCACTCACACACATAAATAAATGATATTGTGAAATGACAAAAACCAAAAACAAACCAAAAAAAAAAAATTATAACATTTCGGTTTTTGTGAAACCGTTGTGTTGTGTAAAACATTTGCGTTTCCATGGTGACACCCTCCGACAACAACAGACGTATCTAAGAACGGTGGTGGTGGCAATGATGAGTCGAGTACCTCATCGGAGACGTCGCCCACAACGGGCAGCCGCAGTAAGCCGTACCTATCGCGGAAGGGCAAAGCGAAAGCGGCACCGCTCGCCAAACGTCACGTACGCAGCAGCAGCGGTTATTCGAGTCACAACGACGAGACAACGTTTAGTATATCGCATGCGCCGAGCTTTAA
The DNA here is from genome assembly GCA_963966155.1 of Clivina fossor. Lineage (NCBI taxonomy): Eukaryota > Metazoa > Arthropoda > Insecta > Coleoptera > Carabidae > Clivina > Clivina fossor. The sequence continues at coordinate 1,494,766 of CAWYQG010000030.1, forward strand.
CGATCGCATTCATCCGCCATCGCGGTTCTCCGATCTACCGATGAGCGACATTGATCTGGATAAAGCGCATAAACTGAGCAGAAACACCACGGCTGGCCTCTCCAAATTGAGTCGCGAAGCCTTTCAGATTAATGTTTAAATTTTGCTGTCGCATTGTGTCGCTATAAATAACAAATACGAAAAAAAAACAAACTCTTATTTTCATCGATTCGTATGATTGATGTTGAAGCAAAATTATATTTGTAATTTATTACAAAAAAAACTCAACACAATCAATCTATTATAAATAAATTTCACAGATTTTTCTCCAATTTACATCCAAAGATTAGTAGTTTTGTTTATTAATAAAACATCAAAATTATTATAAATATTAGTAAAAATTTCAAGTTTGAGATGAAATCTAAATTTTGATAGTATAAGAAGTCAATAAGTATTATAAGTAGGAAACATAACAATATTTTTAAATGTATTGCAATTTTTTTCTATTTTTTTATAATAATAAGAACATGCAAATAGCAATTTTCTAATAATAATAATAATTATTATTATTATTATTACCTTTTCATTTTATCATTGAATATTATAAATTTTACCATGTGTAATGACTTAATTATTATCAAGATTTTGTTTCTTCTGCAGATAAATTATTATAATAGTATACAAATATGATTTTATTGATATTCTAAATTAAAATATTGAAATATCTTTCAGAACTCATAATAAATAATTTAAACAACTTTTGGTTTAACGTTCTGTCTAGTTTATTTTTGGAAAACAATTATAAATTATGCAATATATGAAATCATACTTTATTTATTTCCAAACCTTTATTGCATAATTTATCTTTTTTTAAGGCACATTTAATTTACGTTTTTAATCGTTTATACTTCATTTTTAATGACAGTTAAAACAGAATTATAACTACAAATATAGTTAATAAATAAATTACAGATGTAATTTTCGATATTCAACATCAATATAATTTATTAAAAGAATTTTCTAAATTTTGTTACGTTTTCTACTATTGGACTGTTTGTTTTCAATTTTAGTGAAAAATGAAATTAAGTAATCTAAATTGACTAACTGGTCGCATTCTAATAAATTAACATAATTTTTAAATAAACTGATATGTCGGCCAGTGTGCCTTGTGTGAGAGACTGCAGTTAGGTACTGTTGTCCTTCCAAAAAAAAAAAAAGAAATCTTAAAGTCTTCATCAACAGACACTTTATATAAAGGTGTTGACATATGTGCCAAACTCTTAAATAACATTATGAGCTTGATAAAATATTGGACAGAAACAAATATGGATGAAAATTACAAGTGTTTAGAAGAGCCGCTGGTGTATGTTATAGATTTTATAGATTTGTTATCTATTTGTTATAATAAATTGACTGATATCAGTGAAAATATTCTCAGGACAATAGATCCATGTGAAATATGTAACTAGATCTGAAGTTTAAACAAATAAAATTGTTTAATTTTTACTTTTAATAATATGTAATTACAAATTTATTTACTAAATTCATTCATGGTGTTTAACACAGTCTCTATTTTTATTACTTGTTCTAGTAAACAATCTTTACTTTTATTTAATATGCATAAAAATTGTGAAGTAAGTTAAAAATACTATAAATAGCAGCTCTGGTAATGCTAAAATAAAAGTTTGGATTTTGTAAATACAAAAAAAAAACTATGATTATGTTAAGCAGTATGAATGATATATAATATTATAAAAAATTTGTATTTTAAACAGCAGATCTCGCTACGAATCTAATAATTAATTTACAACACACAAAAAATGTATAGGTAAAGTAACATTGTACGTATATGAGAAAACAGTTTAACACATTTCACTGCATAATATTGCTGTCACGATGTAACCATGTCAAAACAAAAAAAAAATATGAAACAAGTCTCTCCTTTCCTCTCATTCAAAATTATTCAAAAAGAAACAAATAAATAAAACAATTATCAACGTTTTGGAATCACCTTTTTACTGTAATACTATTGTCAGATGTAATAACGTAATAAAAAATATAAAAAATGTTGTGTTAAATTACATATATGTTTTTTTTATTATTATTAGAAATATTATTCCAATGTAAAATCATACGGTTCAGTCTTTTCGAATCCTTTGCACGAGATTATCTTCTTCACTACGTGGTAAAATACAGTCTTTCCATTCCACACGATCGGGCATATTTAATACAGGACCTGTTGCTAAAACTTCCCGCCCAAATTGGAGGGGAAATCCTTGCCGACAACGAGTGTATAATGTTGTTTCCGGTAACTCAACACAAAAATATGGCCAACCACTTTGAATTACCTGATCTAATCGATTGTGTGATTGAAGTTCATCTAATTGTATTCCATTTCCTTCTGCTTCATCCTAAAATTTTAAAAAAATATTACTATAAAGTTGTACTTCTTCAATATAGCGGCGCCGGTGGCGCCATCTAAGAAGAAAGACGAGGTTAGTTTAGGAGGGAATAAACGAATACATTGTAATAGTAATTATTTGATCTATGGCATTGCATTCATCAATTCAGTTAAGTGTGCTGTGCTAATTAATGTGTTTGTATATTATTGTATGGTGTAGTCTTGTTTAATAATTTACTGTGTTAAAACTTGTAGTGCGACTTACTTTAAAAATATCTGACAATTCTCGCAATGCAGGCCTGGATACGGGAACAACTTGTATTTGTAAGTGAGATGTTTTATAATTTCTTTCAAAAAATATCGGTACTTTATCGTTGGCGTCGAAATATTGTCGCAAAGCATGTTTAAACTTATTAATTTCTTGTAAAATTGATTCGGGTAAACCTAACGATGACTGATGGTGTTCAACGGGCAATATTAATAAGTGCTCGTCAACTAATCCGCCTTTTGCTAATGCAAGATAAGCTTCGTCACCAACACTTATAACTAAATGTTTTTCAACATCGGGACTCGCTAAACAGAACCAGCATTTTGCCTGATCAAATTCGGGTCTCTGTTTTTTCCTAGTATAATCTTTTTTATCGCGTTTACGTTTATTGTCATCCATCGAAGCGTCCATATTGTAAAAATATTGTACGGGTTTCGATTGCTGTTTGCCACATGCTTTCGACAATAATTCGCCATCGTACGGACAAGGTGTTTCATCTGTAGTTTGTTGATACAAGTCGGTCAATTTGATTCGATCAACGGGCGTTAAACTCAAAGCGTAAATCCATTTTTCTTTCTTCGGATTAGCAACGCGCGCCATTGCAATAAATCGTGTAGCAATTTCGCCTTTTAATTCACCTTCCGTGCCATCATTTCTGTAGGGAGGACGTTCGTAGAAAATACCTTCGAGACCAGATACGTGATATCGTGGTTTTATTTCAGTTGCTAGCCAAGGAATTTGTTCGGAACCATCTATATTTGCACTAACCTATACAATAAAATAATGTCTATTATATTCTTTCGCCGACGATTGTTAAAATTTACAAATATCTAATTAAATGTTTGTCATTATATTATTAATATTAAATTCGACATAACAAAAGCCAGTATTAGTAACATTTTATTTTTTTGTCAATGTCATTTTAAAAGCTTTTTTTTCTAATTCAATATATACATTGAGTTTTTATTATTACATACTTTTGAGTTATTATCAAAATTCGAAATATTTTGTGGCCATGTTGATGTAAGTAAAATATCAACCCCTCTATAATTTGGTTGACCTTTTACAAAGGAATCACGAAGAGAAACAACATCATTTTTATCAAATTCGAAAGAATTTTTATTTGCTTTTGTTATATTTGGGTAGAGTAAAGAAACAATATCATTGATATAATGTTTATTATATAACTTGTTCAAAATGTTAATATGTATATAGTATAAATATATATTGTATATAGATATAACCTTATATGCTAACCACGCTATCGTACGTTGCATTACAATAATAATACTTATCAATATGAATACAGACATATATGGTTCGTTTCGTCATAACCCAAGTTGTATATAATCGTGTACATTCATATAACATCTCCCTGTCTTTACAAAATAATACAATTATTTATTTAAAATAAAATTTTCATATTTCTTCGGTAATTGTTTGTTTCTTTTGGGGCGTAGTGCAGGTTCTTTATCTTGAACTGTTTGTTGTTCATTAGTCTTCAATACCTTCGGGCTCTTTAATAGTTTAGTTTCCTTAATAGCGTTTGTTTTGCTCGGTGTACGATCTTCATTCGGATTATTTTCTTGAACGGATTTTTCATTTTCTTTATTTTCTTCTGTGTCTCTTTTTTCATTTTCCAGTTGGATTTCTTGAGATTTCATTATATTGTTCTGTAAATCTATGTTGCTTGGCTTTACATTAATTATATCTCTTCTATATGTTTTTCCATTAATATCAACCAAATATGATCTATCTGTTAATTTTTGTTGTATTTTTCCTTCTGTCCATAATTTATCTTGGTCTGGCCTCAATTGAATAAATGCGTTTTGACCTATTTCTAATTCAGGTAACTTTCGTGCTGTTTTATCATAATAATATTTAGCATATCTTCTTTGTGTTTCTAATTTATCCGGAATTTTTTCTAGAATCTTTGGTGTAAGTTGAGTAGGAACTGATGGAATACTAGTTCTAGTTTTTCTGCATAGCATTCTTTCTACTGGACTAGAACCTATTTTATTTGGTGTATTTCTAGCATGTAATAGACTAAACCAAAAATCTTCACCTGATTCTTCTGATTTCATTAGTAATTTTTAATTGGTACACCACTAATATAAGCAATTTTAAGTCCTCCAGTACTATGAAATAGGCCCCGTTTACCTAGGAAAGGTTATGTTTTTCATATTGTAATAATCAATTTGTAACAATTTTAGAATATTATTAATACCTAAATAATGAACATTTGGACAAAAATCTGTCACATCTTCCGGATATAAATCTAAGTGATCTTCTTTATTTGGCCCCAAAATATATGTAGGTATTGGTACTGGAAATAAAATTGTTATTTACGTGAATAGATATTAATAAATAATAAAGTACCTTGTTTTAAACATTTTTTATACTCTTCGAATTCTATATTATTTACTCCAAAAAAATTTCCAACACATAATAACATATCAAACGGTCCAGATTTTTTGTTAATATTCTCAATTTTGGTAAACAAAGTTTTAAATTTGCCTTCCACATCGCCGCAAATTAATCTAAAATATTTTAAAATAATTATAAAATTTTATTAAAATATAAGATGCATACATTTTCTGCTTTTCATTCATTTTATGTATTATTATAAATATTTTGGTTATAATTTGAATATTTTAAAATGTCAAAACTAGTTCGGCATTTTGCTGCTGGAGGTAGATTTGCCAGTGGCGGAGTTTTAAATTTTGACATCTGATGTAACATGTGAGCTTGTTAATAATTTAAAAATGTTTAAATACTTCGTTAATAATCATATTTATCCCGAGTTATTAAAGTTATCATCAAAAAAATATTATTCAACATTTATGTCTACAGTATCATGGCAGAATAATATTAATTATAGGAGACAAAGTGAATTTTTGAAATATAACCTCTTTTTTAAATACGCAAAATTCAGTAATAGTAAACATTTTTCTATATTTACTAATCATGATCGACAAAATATAGCGAAATATTATAGAAATAATCAATTATGTAAAACGCAGGTTTTATATTTTTCACAGAGAAATGCGAATCATGTACTACATAACGAAGATAAACATTTGGCGAAAGAATTAGAAATTATACAGTTACGATATCCAGCGCCTACAAGTCTTTTACACAATTTTTTCGCTGTAGTTTCAAAAGAATTAGAGCAACCTTCATATGTAGTACGACCTCAATATAAGATGAATGATCATAAAAAAACCGATTTTCTTCGATTAAGTTGGACATGTACGTACAGTTTAAAATGGCCGGAAGAAATAAAATTGCAAGGAATTGGCTCGAAGAAACGTGAAGCTTCATATAGAGCAGCGTATAGAACAATTTTATATCTGCAAAAATGTGGCAAAATGTTAGATAATGGATTACCGCTTGTACATAATAAATCCGAAATTAAAAAATTGGTCAGTGAAAGTAATTCATGGTATATTTTTCTTTATATATTTCTATTGCTTCTCTTATCAATCTACTGTTAATATGAATGGATCTTGTGCTTATTACAGTATCTTCAAATTTTACATCATGAAGATTTTTTAACGCATGTAAAATTTGAAGATACTGTAATAATCGCAAGACCACTCAATATTAACAGCAGATTGATAAGAGAAGCAATATGGATTTATAAAGAAAAAGATAACATCAATGAGTGTAAAGGCACGAATTTAAATAAAATTTGACTTCCTTTAATTAAAAATTTATAAATTTCTTGATCTAGTAACTTGTTTCCATCTTCTGTTTATTTACTACAAATGTCATTTCTATCTTTTTTCCTGATGAGTTGAGTTCGTGTCGAAACATCGATTATAAATAAATATTAATACAAAACTAGAACCTAAAGCCGTTTTATTTTAATATAATAAGTTCTGAAATTTTTTTTACTATGTTAAATATGTCTTAAAGTGACTGAACATTAAGAGGATTTTTAACAAAAACACTTTTGTAAGTAACTAACTATATATATATATATATATATATATATATATATATATATATATATATATATATATATATATAAAAATACAATCATTGTCATTATTATTACTATTTAATTCTAATTGTGATTGCACATTATTAAATTGTTAGCTCTGTTAAGTATTAAAAAAATTTCGTACAAATATTTTCCAAATTAAAATTACGTAACATATTTGTTTATTTTTAAAATTAAAACTTAAAAATATTTAGCTGTTTAATCGGCATAGTTCCGGAGTTATTATTCAAATACATTGAATCTTTAGGAAATAATAATGACGTAACTGAAAAGACGAATAAATAATCTGTAATTCAGTAATAGTAAACATTTTTCTATATTTACTAATCATGATCGACAAAATATAGCGAAATATTATAGAAATAATCAATTATGTAAAACGCAGGTTTTATATTTTTCACAGAGAAATGCGAATCATGTACTACATAACGAAGATAAACATTTGGCGAAAGAATTAGAAATTATACAGTTACGATATCCAGCGCCTACAAGTCTTTTACACAATTTTTTCGCTGTAGTTTCAAAAGAATTAGAGCAACCTTCATATGTAGTACGACCTCAATATAAGATGAATGATCATAAAAAAACCGATTTTCTTCGATTAAGTTGGACATGTACGTACAGTTTAAAATGGCCGGAAGAAATAAAATTGCAAGGAATTGGCTCGAAGAAACGTGAAGCTTCATATAGAGCAGCGTATAGAACAATTTTATATCTGCAAAAATGTGGCAAAATGTTAGATAATGGATTACCGCTTGTACATAATAAATCCGAAATTAAAAAATTGGTCAGTGAAAGTAATTCTTCGTTAAAGTTAGACGAATTATTTGTAGAAAGTTTGGAGAAGATTAATAAGATTTTCGTGAAGAAGTTATTGCCGCGTATCGAAGAATGCGCTATAGAAAAATCATATGCTTTTGATGATAATGATTCTGCGAATATTCCAGTTGATGATATTTTATCGAATTGGTCTGGTAACCAACGAATAAATAATCAAAGAATTTTAGAAAAATACTCGGCTAAAGAAATGGTTAAATTACCAATACAAAATCATAGGTTTGTCATTTTTTATTACTTACATTAAATCGTTTTGATAAACTAACAAATCTATTACGCTCTTTATTATATTATGTAATTTTATTATTGTTTTGATATTTTATTTTCATTTTGTTTAACCGAAATATTTTTTTTTACTTATTTTTGTTTGGTATTTCGTCTTAAGATTGATTCGTATTGACTAGAAATTTTATTTAATAAATGATTTTATTAATTCTAGAGCCGAATTTGACGAGCTACTTGACAATAATCGTGTAATTATAGTGCGTGGTGAACCTGGTTGTGGAAAAAGTACTAGAATACCGCAATACGTTTTAGAGCATTGGGTGAAAAATATGGGTTCGGAACCAGCTAGAATTATTGTTACCCAACCAAGAAAAGTTGCTGCTATTTCATTAGCCGAAAGAGTTGCTCAAGAACGAAGAGAAAGGGTATTTTTAAATTAAATAATTAAAGTTTGAATTTAAAATTAATGTTTTATCGTTTTATCTTATAATTTACGCATTTTTGTATTTTATTACAAAAATTTTAATGAAATTATTCGTATTACTAAAATATTTAAATGTTCCACTTAACAAATATAAAATTTTGAGCTACAATGGTCAAAGAACACTATGTTCTTTAATCACTGAGTACATTAAGTATCTGTCTAACCTTAGATCACAGATTAGTACTTTAGCTTTAACTTTTGCTACTGATTACAAAAGCTTAGCTTTCGAAATACGTATATAGTTATTTTTTTAAATTATTGTTAGTGGTTTAAGGGAAATGATTTTATTTTATAAACTTTTCGGCACAGTTAGATCATATTTTAATTTATTATATATAAGTATGATTATTTTAATATATTTTGTATAATAAATCACCGATATTTTTAATTATTAGGTGGGAGATGTAGTTGGATATCAAGTTCGATTAAAACAAGCATTTAATCCAAAAAGTGGCCGCATTCTTTATTGTACAACCGGAATTCTGTTACGACAAATTCAAGCAGATATGAACCTAAGACGGTGCACTCACATTATCTTAGATGAAGCACACGAACGTGATGTGAACACCGATTTAGTAATGAATCTCCTTCGTCACGCTATAAATATTAATCAAAAACTTAAAGTAATAATAATGAGCGCCACAATCGACGTAAAACTATTTCAAGATTATTTTAACAATCCACCAGTTATAAATATTCCCGGTTTTACTCATCCGGTTAAACAATATTTTCTCGATGATATCAATCTGAATTTGAATCGTTCGATGGAAAAATGGAGCTCGGATAAACCCAGTATTTCGTATAAAGACGTCGCGAGAACTATACAATGGATTGATAAGAATAAACGGGAAGGCGCCATTTTATGTTTCCTACCGGGATGGGAAGAAATTATCAACGTTAAACAATTGCTGATGCATTTGTTAAATCCTAGAACTAGCGTTATTGTTGCGATTCATTCGAAATTATTACATGATGAACAGAAGAAGATTTTTAAACGACCGCCTCCTGGAGTAAGGAAGGTTATTTTAGCTACGAATATTGCGGAGACTAGTATTACTGTAGACGATGTTGTTTATGTTGTTGATACTGGTGTTCACAAAGAAACAAGATTTGATTCCAAAACAGGAGTTATTTGCATTGATAATCATAAGATATCTCAGTCTAGCGTTAATCAAAGAAAAGGTAGGCTTTATATTTATACAATGTTAAAGAATTCAGTGACACTAGCTCAAATTCTCAACTAATTTTTAAATAAATAATTATTTTTTTTAATGTAATATAAATAATTTTTATATAATATCTATTACAAAAGTTGTTAGTTCACACGGTTCTAATTGGTATGTTCAGACACGTAGCTCAAATAGAAAACATGTTGAAGTTAATATTGAATTTATTCGTTTAATACAACTTATTTATTGTAAGTGACTGTTCTGAAAATTACATAATCAATGTTCAATTAATAATTCAATAATAAATTTAAAATTATTAATTGATTTATATAAAATAAAAAATAGTATAACTTTTAACTGGCTCTATTTTTTGGCCAAATTATAAATATGAAAAAATTCAAAAAAATATATATTATTCTACGTAGGATATTATATCTCAGGTATTTTTTCGGTAAAATAATGATCGTTTTTTTTTTCGGTTTTCGGTTCAGATCTGAGTGATTAATTTTTAAATTAATAAAATTAAATTAAAAACTTATTTTTTGCTATAATTTAGAACATTTTATTCCTACTTTTATAATAAGCATACTATATAAATTGATAATATAATATAATATGAATAATACTAATTATTAATTAATTAAAGGTATAATAATTAGAAGTATATAATATATGATAATAATATAATTTATTATTCGAAATAAGGTTATGTTATGTTAACGTAACAAATTCTTGTATACTGGATTTTCATTTATTTATAATTAGAGAGAATTAAAATTATAAAATTGTATATAATTAATTCAATTGTTTTATTTTATATATACTAAAAAAAAAGGTAGAGCTGGTCGAGTTCAACCCGGCGAAAGCTATCATCTTTATCCACGAAAATCTTATGAAGATATGTTTCGATTTTCCCTTCCGGAAGTTTTACGAACCTCCTTGACAAAAATTGTTTTGGATGCAAAAGTTTACAGTCACAATATGGCGTCATTAGATTTTTTCAAAAACTTAATAAGTCCGCCACACGATTCAGCCGTACGTAAAGCTGTTGAAGAACTACAAGATTTAGAAATGCTAGACGAAAATCAAAATCTAACCTATTTAGGTCGTGTCGTTTCCGATTTTCAATTGCATCCGAAATTATCTAAATCAATGATATTATCGGTTATCTATAAATGTGTGATACCGCTTGTTGATATAGCGACATTGTTTAGTTCCGATCCCAATATCTTTACGAATACTTTGACGGATAAAAATGATATAAGACAAACGAAGAAGAATATATGCAAAGATAGCGATCATATTGCGTTAATGGTACTATTTGAACAGTGGGTTAATATGATGGACAATAATGAACTGCATGAGGCTGCTATTTACTGTACGAAATATAATTTAGTTCCGCAGAAATTGAACACCCTTAAACGTAAGTAAAAAACGATCAATATTTAAATAATTTATTATTTACGTAAAAAATATTTGCCAGTTTATTTTATTATGCGTAGTAAAAAGTAGAATAATTTTTTTTTTTCAGAATTAAGAGATATTCATTTTGAGTATCTTGCAAAATATTTAAGAGATGCCATGGAACTATCTAATGATTTTTCGACAAATCAAGAATTTATCAAGGGTGTTCTATTATCAGGAGTTGGAACAGTATTGCTTCATCGTAACTGGGATTTTGTTAGAGGACGATGGAAACAGAAAAAAGTTTTTATCACCAAGTAAATATAGCGTTCGAATTATTATTTGAATATAATAAATAAAATATAATTTTATTTCAGCAATAAACAAAAAGCTACAGTTACTACAGAGAGTGTTAATTTCAAACAAGACAAATACGAATCACAATTTTTAGTTTATATAAATGAAACTAGATCGGAAATACGATATTCTACAGTTATTCGTGAAACTAGTGTAATACAGCCATTAACTTATATTTTATTTAAAAATTCCGAACTTGTTTTCAAAGAGGTAATTTTAATTTATATATTTTTAAATTGACATGTGAATTAATAGAATTTTGTTTAGGTACAAGAAAAAAATAATAATGCTGATATAAATGACCCCATTGTTATGCAATTATTGGGAACAAATTTCCGAATACTATGCAACAGAGAGTAAGTTTATTATTCATTTATTTTCAAATAATTTGATTGTTAATATAATATTTATTTTTAGACAAGCTCTGCTAATACAAAATTGTAAAAATGGAATGAAACAAATGGAAAATTATTTTGTTTATCAGTTGACAAAAGGGGGAAAACAAGATCCCGATGTAGATAAATATTGGTTCAGAATATTATATCTATTAAATGAATTATTACGTGTAAAAATATTATGTAAATAATTTACAATATTATAGTGGTTTATTACTTATTGTTTATTTATAAATAATAGTATTTTGTTATTTTTGTTTTTATCAATAGAATTTTGTATTATTTGAATTACCGCGCTTATTTTATTAAACCGTCATTTGACTCATTTTTTCCTGTGTTGTCACTGTGGCGCTATCTCAGTCTTTTGCAGCTCTTTTTAGTGTACAAGATGGCAGACCAAGTAAGTATCGTATTTTTGTGTATAAAATATGTGATATTTAATATAATTATTGTATTTCATTTTATTTGAAATGTATATAAATAATATTAGTTTAGTGCTACGCGTATATTTACATCAGGAATTAGTTTAATTATCCTAAAAGTTGGAAAAACTTTAGACATTTGGCGGTGTACTCCACGTGGTTATGTTCATAATAAATTCTTCATTATATGATTGTGTTTTATAAATGAATCAATATGAAGTATTATAGGGAATGGTTGCTTAAAATTTGTGCTGTTGCAGAACGAAAGAGCGTTCCAGAAACAACCCACTGTATTTTTAAATCGCAAAAAGGGGTTAGGTGGCAAGAGACGTAAGTCTCTGCGTTACCACCGGGAAGTGGGCCTTGGTTTTAAGACACCACGAGAGGTATGTACAAGTCCATAACATTCTAAAGTTTTTGTTTTCTTTTGTGTGTAGACGGAAAAAGCGTTCCAGAGACAACACACCGTTAACTTAAATCGTAAGGGCACTTTGAAGAAAAAGGCACTGCGTTTGCATCGTAATGTTGGTCTAGGTTTTAAAACACCACGAGAGGTTTGTTACAGGTTATATTTAAAAAAAAAAATGAGCCTAAATGCGGCATCAGTGGGTTTTTAATTGGATCTATCGCTTCTGACATAAATGTGACGGGGAAATATTTCAACTTGGGTTATTTATTTTGCTTTACAGGATAATAAATGGTGTCTTCATCTTGTCTACGGGGATATTGTAACATTTGCATGCTTGCTTTACTCATTTTTTTTTTATTATTTTCATTCACATTTTTGCTTTAACAATTTCATGTTTTACATGGCTTATGGCCGTTTGCACAGATGAAATTTTTTGCTTAACTATAAGTTATGTACTGGTTAGTCATTTTAGATGTTGCATCGATTACTAACTAATAGTTAAACTGTCAAACTGAAAGTCAAATTTAACTGCTACTCATTCTGTGGTTTAGCTCAGTAACTTAAAGTTAACCAAAAAACTTTTTATTTTTTTATATGATTTTGTCGAGAAATAAAATATTCTTTTTTGTTTTTCAATTTGTAAGTTAATAATAAAGAAAGCATATAATATATTATTGCGTTTAATAATGAATTTCAATCCATTTGATGACGACGATGACAATGATGAAATGATGGAAATTGATATAATTTTTGGTGTACCAAACAAAAATTATGTTAGAACTAATCCATTGTATGACTTGGATAATTCGGAATTTTTTAAAAGATTTCGCTTAAGTAAAGAAACTATTCTTCAGTTTTTACCTGAAATTCAGCATCAAATAGAATTTCCATATGACATGTAAGTTTAAAAATCAAATGTACATATTAATATAGGTAGCTTACCTATATGATATTTATTTTAGAAATAATTGTGTATCTCCGATTAATCAGTTGTTGATCTGTCTACGTACTTTTGCAACTGGAGGCCACTTACTTAGTTCAGCAGACTTTGGAGGAGTTCATGTGTCAACTGTATCAAGAATTGTTCGTAGAGTTGCAGAAGCTATTGCCAGATTAGCGCCACAATATATTAAATTCCCATCAACACAAAACGAAATTATACAGACGCAAAATAGTTTCTATGATATCGCTTCCTTCCCGAGAGTAATAGGTGTAGTTGGTAAAAATTAAAAAATTATTAAAATTAATAATTTTTTATTAAGATTCTGTGTGTTTTAGATGGAACTCATATTAAAATTCAATCACCGGGAGGAGAAGACGCTGAAATTTTTCGTAACAGAAAATCTTATTTTTCAATTAATGTACAAATTATTTGCAATGCAAATTATGAAATTACAAATATAGTAGCTCGTTGGCCGGGGTCGACGCACGACTCGACAATATTTAATAATTCTTTAATAAGACGAAATTTTGAAAGAAATATGTATCCGAACTCTTTACTGCTAGGTAAGATATTTTTAATTTAATGCTTACATACCGTGATTAATAAAGTAATTTCTTTAAAAAATAACAACATTTTGGAATCCTAACAAAAATATATCATATATAATAAAAAATTACACATACTTTTGAATCGTCTCGAAAATTTACGAATTTGTGTTTGTAGGTGACAGCGGTTACAATGTAAGAAATTATTTGTTTACACCACTATTAAATCCAGTGACAGATGCTGAACGATTATATAATGAATCCTTCATAAGAACACGTGCAAGAGTGGAAAATGTGATAGGAATTTGGAAAAGAAGATTCCCCATATTGGCATATGGATGTCGTTTAAAACTAGAAACAGTATAAACGGTGATAGTCGCAACAGCTGTACTTCATAATCTTGCTAGGAAAAACCAGGAAATTCAACCACCAAATGAAGATAATGAACATATTTTACAAATGTTGATAGAACAAGGCCAAATTCCTGATCTACTTGGTCCACGAATAAATCGAGGAATTGGATTTGAAGCTAGGCGCAACATAATCAATCACTATTTTGGTCGCATTAATTGAAATTTATTACTCAATAAATAAATGTATAACATATAAATAAAACAGAATACACTTCATTTTTACAAACTTTAATTGAAAGCATATTTGATTCCTTGTTATGTTTGTAGTATGTTATGATGTTCGTTCGCTTGGTTGATATAAGGCAATAACATGGGATTTCGATAATATGCTGAATACTACTTTCTGAAGTAAAATTCGGAGAAATACTTAGAATACTTTTCGATAGGGTATAAAAAGTTCTATAATTTGGTTTAAGTTTGAATTTGCTAGCATGTGCCGTTTGGGCGCTAGAATATTTTTTTAAATGTTTTTGAGAATTTTCAAAAATTTTTCCTGCTAAATCAGTATGAATTAGAGAAAAAAGTTACTTAAATATTATGTAGCTAATTTTTTTCTCTATTTTACTGAATTTTTTCAGATTTTTTTGAGCAAATTTTGAAAAAAGTTATATTTCAAATTTTTTTAAAATATAACTTTTTTCAAAACTTGTTCAAAAAAAATCTGAAAAAATTCAGTAAAATAGAGAAAAAATTAGCTACATAATAGCTAAGTAACTTTTTTCTCTAATTCATACTGATTTAGCAGGAAAAATTTTTGAAAATTCTCAAAAACATTTAAAAAAATATTCTAGCGCCCAAACGGCACATGCTAGCAAATTCAAACTTAAACCAAATTATAGAACTTTTTATACCCTATCGAAAAGTATTCTAAGTATTTCTCCGAATTTTACTTCAGAAAGTAGTATTCTGCATATTATCGAAATCCCATGTTATTGCCCTATATCAACCAAGCGAACGAACACCCTGTATATATATATATATATATATATATATATATATATATATATATATATATATATATATATAAGTAATTCGTAACAAAAACATTGATTATATAAAAACTAGAAAAAGGTAATTCGTAACATAAGCATTGGTTATATACAAACTAAAAATAAATCACATATTGGTACTTAAAAAATAAATTCGGATACAAAATTTTAAATCCCTTCAAAAATTTAGTAGTAGTAACTAGTTTGAAGGAATTTAATAAACGTTTATTATCAAAAAAATCACAGATTATAATAAATCTCTTGTGGTATCGAAATTCGAAACAAATTGAATTAACTTTAATAAATATTTTCAGGCATAAAATTTCGATTTCTATATTCCAGAATATTCAGCTGTTTTTCTTTTAATTGTATATCTAATAACAAAATTTTTTTCTTTAGTTCATGTTCTTCGTTATCTTGTTTCATTTTGTTTTCATGAAACTCAAGATTCCATTTTTGTTTTTGCCGTAATTCTTCGTTCATCATTTTATAATACTGTATTTTTTCTTCGGCTAATACAGCGTATTGATCCGCTAAATTAGACTTTTGTTCGGTAAATGTAGGTGTTCTTCTTGACGTTGTTTTTGGTGCAAGACGCTTATTTTTTCTACTTTTAAGTAAACTAGGTTTACATTTTGACCAGTTAGGTTGAGATGAAGTAGATGGTTCATTGTATAAGGAATGATTGTTTTCCATGTCACCATCCTGTATTGAAACATCTTCTTCATTTTCTTCTAAATTTTCTACATTTAATTCCAAATATTCTTCTTCAACAGGATTTTCTTCTTCAAAAACAAATATATTAGTATCAGAATCAAATTTATTTTCCAATCCATAGACTGTTTTCTTATTTAGAAGTGCCAATGTCATATCAAATGTTGGATCAGTTATTTTAATATCTGGATCACCAGATCCTGTTTTAGAAATAGACAATCTTTCATTTGCTGCATCTTTTCGTGTTATTTTCTTTAAATTTTGAAAATAACTTTTTAACTGTAGTGCTGACCGATGTATACCTAAAATAAATATAAATTTTAGTACATCGTTAAATACTGGTCAATAATTAATTTTTTATTTGAATACAAATTCTATGTGACATTAAAATTAATATAAATATATTTTACCTGCCGGCAATATTGAATTAAAATCTGTTGCAACTCTATCCCATGTACTTTCTTTCTCTTTCCACGATGTTTGATTAGATTTTTTATCTAGAATAATATTCTTATATTTTTCAACAATGTTTAGGAGAGTAATTTTTTCTTCTGGTGTATAATTTGGGTTTCGTATACGTTTTTCGGACATCTAGAATATGAAATAATATTTTCTTAGTAAAATATAAATACTTATCTAATATTAAAGTGTTTAATTGATTTGTATATAAGAAATAAATAATCGCTACATTCAAATTATAATATTATTTAACAATAAATGTATAATTTGCGATAATTTACGAAAAATTAATAGATATACTTACTGTATTATTTACGAATCAAACCTCTGTCAAAATTGTCAAACACGTGAATTAAAAACTATGAACATAGTTAGTAACAAATGTCACCAAATATCCCTAAGCATTCTCGTTAAGTTGTATATTAGTTAACTGCAGCATAAATTTGATCTGTGCAACATATAGTATTAATAACCTGTAGTTATCATTAACTAGTAGTTACTTAAGAAACAGATTAAAGTTGTACCTGTGCAAACGGCCATTAACAGTTTACAGGGTATATTTTAAGGTTTATAGATTATTCATTGAATCGGTTTATCAAAGTAAAAACTTCATATTATTGTTTTGTAGAAAACAAAATATATTTAAATTATTGGTTAGTTTAAATAACTTAATATATTTAGCTATTTAATCTCGAAAATACACAAGTTTTGGAAATTATATGTATTTACAATTTTAACTATAACGTAAATATAAGTAATATGATATAAAATGAATAAACTTGATTTAATGAATAATCTATTAATTTTAAGATTGGGTGTGCTAAAATATATGTTATATAAAATTTGGTGCAAAGGGGAATAAATATAGTAGACTTTCGATTATCCAGGATTACATTCGATATTTTAAAAGAATTTTTTGAAGTATTAAGTATGTAAAATGTGAAAAGGATTTTTTTAAGTACTAAGTAAACCTGACGAAATTATAAATATGTAGTTTTTATTTGGTTTTGTATTTTCCGGATCTATTTTTTTTTTATTTACTGCTGTTAATCGAGAATCTACTGCATTATCTGGTGCATGTAGCTAATTGAATTCTGCATTGCATAAATAGTAATGATTTTGTTTTTGATGAATTTAGGCCATCGAAGGTTCATACATTGATAAGAAATGTCCCTTCACCGGAAATGTATCAATTCGTGGTCGTATTTTGACTGGCGTTGTACAAAAAATGAAGATGCAACGTACAATTGTAATCCGACGTGATTATTTACATTATATTAGAAAATATAATCGTTTCGAGAAGGGTCATCGTAACATGTCCGTGCATTTGTCACCATGTTTCCGGTAAGCAAATGATTTTTGACGAACAGTTCAGTATCTTCAAAACAAAGCAAGCAAAGTATAAAATTAGTATTTTATGCGAAATATTTCATATTTATTTATTGACAATTTTAGAGCAGGAACAAAAATTAATAAGATTCATATTAAATCGAAAAAATTGCAGTATAAAATTAGCAAATTATTGAAATATTTTCGGCTATTTTATGTAATATAAGGAATTATTAATTGGTTAAGTTTAATAACTTACACAAGATTTCTAAGAGATAAGATTTTATCAAATACTGATTTGTTTTAGTTGTTATTACTTTGTTTTGAAAAACATTTCCAAATGACCAAAAATTACATTCTCATCTGTCAATTAAATACATTTCAAATACATTTTTATGAAATGAACTGCCATCAGAAAAGTGTGGGTGAAAATTTGTTTGGGAAATTTAACGATAAGATCTTAAAAATTTAACAATAAAAAGTATTGCTTTGTTTTCATTGTCGACCGTATATACTAAACTGTTGTCTTATTTTTATATTATTTTGTAAATGTTTAACATTTTTTTTTAATGTTTGGTTTAGTGATGTGGAAATTGGAGACGTAGTAACGATTGGTGAATGCCGCCCGTTATCCAAAACTGTCCGATTCAATGTATTGAAAGTGACAAAGGGAACCGGCTCCAAAAAGAGTTTCAAGAAATTTTAACTCATTGTATATGTAATTTCATAAAAAAGAAAATAACAAATGTAGTAAGTGATGGCCAAGAAATAAAACACTAGACATAAGATATTAGTTGATTTATTGTTGTAGTGAAATTTAACATGTCGCGCCATTAAACGCACACCTCGCCAGCTTGCTTCACTCTGACACACACACTGTATTACCGACCAGGAACCACCATCATGCCACCTAGCACGCAACTATAACATCGCGGTAAATTCAAATTTAAATGTTTAGCACTATAGTTCGGCCTTCCTGACACAATGATTGCCCCTAATCATCTGTAGGTTAACAGCAAAATTCGTATATCATTGGAACACTTAACATAAATGGTTCACACATAACTAATACATGAATTCGGTTGTTAAGACATAAGTACATAAATAATCTAAGTATACATAAATACATAAATTTGTTGATAAAGACATAAGTTCATAAATGATTCATAAAATCTTAAAATACATAAGGTTGGTCATAATTTTTTTTTTTTTTTTTTTTTTTTTAACCATAAGTTATACATAAGATTGGTTGACATAATTTTCTTAACCATAAGTTATACATAAGATAATAAGTAACATAACTAAAGTAAAATATATTCATAACAATTTGAATTCGATTAAATATGTTCCTTCCAAAGTTTCATGTTTTCCGGAGAACATATTCCTTCGAATGGTTTTTGAGTCAACTGATGTTCTTCAGGATCCGTAATTACATAACGATCATTGTCTAGAACTTTTCTAATTACATAAGGACCACGGTATTTCGGCAATAATTTTTTATTCACTCCTGGAGTAACATCGACATTTTTGATCATAACATAATCTCCAATTTTATATTCATACGGCTGTTTGTGATGTTGATCATAATAATTTTTATTACGATTAGCAGTATATTGTATTTGTTTAGAAGCATCATCCCGCATTTGAATTAAATCACGATCAACGTCTTGTTGGTCTAATAAAGCTTGGCTTAAATCATCTTTAATTTTACCGATCTGGTTTATTCCGAATAAGAGTTGTGCGGGGGTTGTTCCAATCGAACGGTTTATAGTGTTATTTAACGCGTACTCTATATCGCTTAAAGTGGTATTCCATGTGGATAAACTGTTAGATAATTTACTTAACATTGGCGTCAGACTTCGATTTATTCTTTCGATTTGACCATTAGCATGTGGGGTTGCACTAGCAATAGCAATATGCTGAATATTTTCATTGTTTAAGAATTCTTTAAATTTGTCGGACATAAACGAACTACCTCTATCCGAAATAATTTTCCTCGGTTTACTATAATGGTTAAAATAACTTTTTAAATGCGTAATTACTTCATCGACTTTAGTACTAGTTGTGGCATAAAGTTTAACAAATTTAGTAAAAGAATCTATAACCTCAAAAATGTATTTATAACGATGATTCGTTTTTTCTAAGGGACCATAATGATCTACATGAAGACAATAAAATGGTTGTTTTCCTTTATCATGACAATGTAATCTACCTTCACCTTTATTAGCTATTGTAGAATAAGTAATGCATTTCAAACATTGAGAAATATAATTTTGCACTTTTCTCTTAATATCAGGGAACCAATAAACACGCATGAGATATTCTACGGTTTTATTTGTTCCTTGATGAGCGATCTCGTCATGGGCAACATTAATAACATTATTTATCATTGATTTCGGTACATAAAATAATAATTTGTTTTTTGTTTTCCGATAAACTAATCCGTTTTGCAATTCAAAATTTTTATCTTCTCGATGTTCTAAATCGTTCTTAATTTTGACAATATCAAGATCTAAATTTTGTAAGATAGCTAAATTTCGCTCAAAGCTATTTTCCGTAATAACAAGTACTGCAAATTGTCTACTTAACGCATCCGCATGCTGCATACGTTCCGCCGATCTATGTTCCAAAGTATAATTGTAATTCCTCAAAACTAACGACCAACGTAAAATTCGCGGATTGATTTCCTTGCGTTCTAACGTTAGTTTAAGGCTATTACAATCAGTTACGATTTTAAATGGAATTCCTTGTAGATAAATTCTAAAACGTTCTAAAGAATAAATTATTGCTAAAGTTTCTAGCTCAAAACTATGATAGTTTGCTTCAGCTTTTGAAGTACGTTTACTGAAATAACAAACAGGATGAAATTTACCATCGGTTTGTTTTTGCATCAGAACAGATCCATAACCGTGCTTACTCGCGTCACAATGTAACTCGGTATCGGTCGTATGAGAATAAACAGCTAAAACTGGCTCATTAATCAAAATGCGTTTTAGATATTCAAAGCAATTTGAACATTCATTATTCCACTGAAAGTCGGTTTTAGAGTTTAATAAATCATATAACGGTTTGGCTAAAGTTGCGAAATTTTTTATAAATTTACGGAAATACGATATTAATCCTAAAAAACTATGCAATTCGCGAAAACTTCTAGGAATTGAATACTGTGTCACGGCTTCAATGTTTTCTGGATTTGGACGAATTCCGCTGGCATCAATACGATACCCCAAATAATCAACTTGCGTTAACAGAAATGCACATTTAACCCATTTTAGTTCTAAATGATTTCGCGTCAAAGTTAATAATACTTCTTTTAAAATGTTTAAATTATCATCTATAGTTTCAGTCGCTATTAAAATGTCATCTAAATAAATTAATATTTTTTCTTCGTCTAATAATTTACGAAATGCAGCATAAATATAGCGAGTGAAGAATGAAGGACCGTTAGACAATCCGAAAGGTAATCTTACGTATTCATATTGTCCTAAATGCGTGGAGAAAGAAGTAAAAGGTATTGAATTCTCTTTTATTCGAACGTGATAAAACGCGTCTTTTAAATCTAAACGAGTGTAGTATATTTTATCTTTTAATCTATCTATATGATCATCGATTCTTGGCAACGGAAATATGTCGCGTTGTGTCATTTTATTTAGTTCTCGGTAATCGACTGCCATTCTATATTCACCTGATTTCTTAGAAACCAACACAATCGGACTAGCAAACTGTGATTTACTCGGTCGAATTATTTTCCTAGCTAAAAGATCATTTATAATTTCTTTAAGAGCTTCCTTTTCTTGATATGACAAGCGTCTAGGATTGAAATAAAAAGGTTTGAAGTTATTTTTTAAAATTAATTCCATTTCTAAACTCGTTTGTGGTTCGTTTGGTCTTTCAACATCAAAATAATATTTTTTAACTATCTCACAAACTTTACCACCTGATTGAACATCAATTTTCTCATTAATGTTTAAATTTACTGTGTTATTATTCTCTGTCGCAATATGTAGAATCTCATTATCCCACGAATTATCAATAATGTTAACAACAGGTTTTTTGATTATTTCAACAGTATTACTAAAATTTATTTGAATGTCGTTTCGGATAATAAAATCTCTACCTAATAGACAGGAACAACTCATAGTACAATCTGGTACAACATAGAAATTTACTAATAATTCTATATCATTAATCATTACAGTTAACTTTAATTGACCTAATATAATAATTTTGCTACTGTTGACACCTTCAAAATTATGAGATTTTACATTTGTATTCAAATTCACATTTTTGGGCACCTTACTTTCTAATAAAAGGGATATGGGGCTACCTGTATCTAGCGTTGCACATATCTCACTTTGTTCCAGTTGAAGTAACACCGTATAACTCGGAACTGGTAACACAACAGTTGGAGCAGATTCTATAAGATGGAAGGCATTACTTGTTTCACCGGTTTGACGACCATCATTGTCAGCAGGTGCGGAGCCACGTGCTTCTCTGCCATTTTGTTTACAGTCTCTTTTCAAATGTGCGGTGGATCCACAACCATAACAGGATCCTCTGGGCCTTCGTGGTCGGGGACAAGAAGCTGCAACATGACCTAAATTATTACAGTTAAAACATCTTACATGGTTAGTGTCGGTCTTCGATTTTTCTTCGGCAGGCATCTGCTTCTTACTTGTTTCATTTCGATCAATTCCTTGCGATCGACTAATGCTTGGAACGGACGAAGTTCGTTTCCATGAAGAATGGAATGATGCGCGAATCTTTGTATAGATTTCTAACTTGTCCTTAAATTCTCTGAAGTTACGTGCACCATACAAAATACTTTTTCGATTCGGGTCGTCGGTTATACCGTCAATAACATATTGTATAACAGCATCCGTTTCAATACTTCCCCTTGAAGCTAATTCTCGCATATGTAAGAAATATTCTTGCACCGACTCATCGCGTTTCATTTTTCTATCTTGTAACATTTTATGTAATTGTGCGCTAGTTGTTTTTGACGAGAATTCTTCAATAAGTTTTAGTTGTAAGAGTTTCCACGATCGGATGTCCCGTTCACTCTGAATAAATAGTTTAGCTAATCCACTTAGGCGTTTCTTTGCAAAAATAAATTTCTGTAGCTCATTCCAGCCCATCAAAATTGCATTATCCTCAAATTCGGTCACCCATAATTTAACAGGATAGTTATTACCATCGAACAATCGAATTGTGTCTTCAATATCTCTAAAACTTATAGTGGCATTAGTATTGACAAGTTGTTGACTTACGGAACTTCGTATTTCATCTTGATCCTCGTCGATTTCGCCATCGGGGTCTTCAGTGTCGACGTCTTCGTCACTGGGGCGACCTTGTAATAAATCTAAATTGGTCAGATGTTCACACAATCTTTGCGCGATTTCCTTAGGAGTACCCGTATAGTCTATTCGTAAAAGATTACAACTGGCTGTTAAATCACCGACAGAGCAATTTTGAACTGTCCACTCAACCTTCTGTGTGAATTCTTCAGAATCCGAAGCGAATTCAAATCCCGAAAACTTACGTAACCGGCTTCGATTTAAACGATCGCCAGTCACTCCGAATATAAACTTATGTAATGCTTTAATTACCGATGCTGGAGAAGTTTTAATATTATTCGCGATCTCGGGTATATCGATCAATGTTACTGTATTCTGTTCATCCCCCATAATAAATAATCAGAAATAAAACTTATAAAATCGTTGGCAAAACAGCGCGTCACTATCGTGCTCTCTCGCACTCACTAGTATTTATATCTCACTATCCTTTTCTACCACGTGTTTAATCCACAGTTCTAAGGTTCGAGTTAATTTCACTATTTCCCCTAATACACACAAATAAACGTGGTGATTGAATTCTTATAATCCCACTTCTGAAGCTGTAGTAAGTGATGGCCAAGAAATAAAACACTAGACATAAGATATTAGTTGATTTATTGTTGTAGTGAAATTTAACATGTCGCGCCATTAAACGCACACCTCGCCAGCTTGCTTCACTCTGACACACACACTGTATTACCGACCAGGAACCACCATCATGCCACCTAGCACGCAACTATAACATCGCGGTAAATTCAAATTTAAATGTTTAGCACTATACAAAAAAAAATTTATATGTTTTTATTTTTATTTACAATAATATAATATTCCTCTACATATTTTAAAAAAAACATTTGTGTTTTTTGGTTTATTTGTTAAAATAGTAAATGAATTTGATGTGTATGTAAAATATTAATAATTACGGTAAGTAATTTGAAACTTAAAAATTTTATTATTTGAAATGTGCGCTTATGTTTATATAACCCATTTTTTAGTAGTATTTATTTTATTTATACATTTATATTAATTACGATTTTACTGTATTATTTGTAAATGAATAACAGCGATAATGAATGTCGGATGCTTTCGGCGTTGTTCGTATTTTGTCGTTTGGTGGGGGTGGTAAAAGTTAAAAAAGTATGTTGTAGAGGGCAGTAGCAGCGCAAAAACTTGTTTGATCTGTTATTGCGAGCTTAGCGCTGTAGTTGTGCGTAACTACGCGGTGTTTAAAGTAGTTTGATGATAAGGCGCCTTCGTGTTTCTTGTGTTTTCTGTGATATATTTGTGTTTTTTTAACAGTGATGTTCGGCCAGAAAACTTCTAAATAAAGTTTTAGATTTGTTATTGACATGAAAATATGTGTGCTGTGTGACCAGTATTTGGATTAGTCAGTTTCTGATACATATTAAAGGTAAGTGTTTATAAACAAACAAAACTTTTTGATTAACTGACACGAAGGGTTGCATACGGTTAAATTTAAGTGTCAAAGTATTGTAATTTATTTTACGACCAATACTATATGCCGTGTTTATGTTTTTAACAAAAACTTTTGAATCACGGAACACTGTTTTCTTGATTATAATGAAAGTTCGTTATGGTTTTTATAGTACGTTAGTGTGTCAATTACCTCAAATTCATTTGTCATGTTAATTACTAAGGTAGTGTTTTGTTTACGGTTGATTGATTACGTTTACTGTTTCAAAATCTTGAACAAGTTTTGAGCTTGTATTTTAATTTAACCGGCCGGATTGCATATGTGTGGGGACGTGGGAGTTGGAGTTACACGCGTTAAACAATAATTTCGATTCGGCTTTTTTTGTTCGCGTTTACAATTGTTTTATTTAGAATTTAGGTGATTTTTTTACGATCGAACGAATAAAATATTGTTGCCGGGTGAAAGTATATGGAAGTGTTTGTTTGTTTGGAAAGGGTATATGGATGTCTCAAATGCTTCGGTTTGCCGTGCAATATTCACCTTTTGACATTCTCCGAGAGCAATTTGTTAAGAGTCAGCTGTAAGACCTAGCGGGTATATTCTTCTCCATGCACCAGCGACTAGGTTTGATCAACTTTATATATTTTTAAATCTTTCGAATTTCTCTATGCTTATCACATTATATCCATCTTATAAACTTTATTGTAAGATTTTATTTAAAAATGTTCGTTTAATACTTTTAAATGTTTTCGATCTAATATGAATCTTATTAGATTTTGTTCCTGTTCTAAAATTGTAAATAAGTAAATATGAAATATTTCGCATAAAATACTATTAATTAAATTGAAAACATATTCAAGCAGATGTGGTTTTGCAAGAATTTGACAGTTGTATTTTACAAACTATATTCTCAGTTTCTGATCATTTTCTTTTAACATCAAACTTTTTTTAGGTTACTTGTTTTCAAAATAAAAAGGTATTTTATTATAAATAAATAATTTTGATTGCGTTATTATTTGTTTGTTTTTATTAAAAAAAAATAATATATTTTATTGTAGATAAACATTATAAATATGTTAAACATTCTATTTAAGTATATTAAAATATAAATATAATAATAAAAATATACGGTCTTTGTTTACTTTACTAATTAAATTAATTAAGTAATCTGAAGTATTTTAATTGTATTCTTTTAGTTGTAAATTAAAGTTAGACTATTATTTCCTACATTTTTGCAATATATGTACATTTTTTTGGAATTACTTTTTAATGAGGATACATTTACTTAGTACTATATAAATATAGTTAATAAAACTGAAAAATTTATTTATGTTTATATCATTTATTTTTGTAAGTTTATAAATAAAAAAATGTTAGAAATATTTTATTATTATTTTTTAATTATTTCATGTCACTTGCATTTTTATATTTGTGGTAAATCAATAGATTATAACTTGTAATGAAATAAAACTCAGCAAAACTTTATATGTGTAAACTTAATTCGCTATTTGAGTCAATCATAAACTTTACTTTTTTAACCATGGTTAAAGACAAAAAAAAACTTTTTCAATAAATAGAAACTTAACTTTTGTAATAATTTTTTTAAACTACTGTAAAATTAATTTTTTTTCGAAATTATTCTTAAATTTAATAATATTGATACATGATTGATTGATTGATTATACTGGTAATAACTCGAAAATGAATATAATTAATGTTGGAGTACAATTATTGCTAAATTTAAAATTTTCGATAAATTAGTTGTTTATTATTTCTTACATACTCTTGTTAATTATTATCACTCACAACAGTTTTTGCAGTATTACTCAACATATTTTAATTAATCAAAATGTAGTAGATTTATTACTCAACAGTTTGTAACTAATAAAAAAATTGATTCGATATATCTGACGAGTTGTCGCTGTTGCTATGATACAAAGCAATTATTATATTATAATTATTTATAATATATATTCGTAGAAAAAGTAAAGTATTCTACTCGCAAGTAATGATTATTATTTCATTCTCATTTCATATATTTTTTTTGTTGAATAATATTTTAGTTTGTAAAATTAAATTTATAAATGGACATTTTTCTAAAAAAAAACAAAAGTTTGCATGTATTTTTTGAATCAGCTAATATCAAGCCACAATATAATTTTATTTCAATATAAAAATTATGATTTTATATCAAAATTTTACAGAAAAAATAAATAGGTATTAATATATTAGGTTTGTTCTAGACTACCTGCAAATATGTTTGGAATAATTTTGCAACTAGGATTTTGGAGCTGAAGCGGAATAGTGGAGCAGCATGATTTTGCTCGGAGCAGGAGTGGAGTCAGAGCTGTGCAAATATTGGATGCTCCACTGCTCCATTCCTAGTAAAATATGTCATTGGAAAAATCAATTTTAACATTTGGTTTTTTGCAACGTATATTTTTAAAATTAAGTATTTTATTGAAATATAATAATAGTAATTTTTTTCACAAAAAATGTCTCGTTATTTTTTTTTTTACAATTTAAATCAGAGCACGGAGCTGAACTGGAGTAATTTTATAAATATTGGAGCAGTTAAAAATTTGGACTACTCCAAAACCATGTTTGCAACTATACGAAACATGCGCAAATGATAAATTTCGCATTACACATGCCTCAGACAATTGCAAACTTATCCCAAACTTAGTTGATCGTAGCCTGGAATAAACCTCTTTATGTTATAGTTTGAATTTCATGAATAAATAACAATTTAAATATTTATTTTTTTTAATGTACTTACAATATGCTGGTATTATCGTATATGAAAATTTGTCTGTTATTATATTACTACAAGAATTTCAAAGTGTCTACATTAGAAAATAAAATAATAATTTGAAAAGTGGTTAATTCGTCTTAAGAGTTGATCTTAAAAAATGCTCTATTAGAAAGCAATTTATAATTTTACAATTACGTTCAATAATTGTGACATCATTGTTAGCCTATGTCGTTAGTATAAGTCCCATCGACAATTCATACCGTGCGGCACAAATAAAACAAGAGCAAATAATATTACCCGGGGGACGAGTTTGGGTCGTTCAACAACCGCCTGCAACCCAAAAAGATAACTCTTTCAACCTTGAATCCACGTTTCTCTCTATTCATCTTCCTTCAACTGCTGCCAATCCTACCATAACACCATCCTGCTCTCGCCAAGATTTACCTGAGCCTGTATTCGTTTGATCATTTTCGAAATACAGTCGATTCCGCTTAATTGGGACACATCGGGACTAGGGCATTTTGTCCCAATTAAGCGGCTGTCCCAATTAACCGAATTTTACATAAAATTAAGCAATCCATATTTTTCTTTCAATAATTTTATTTTATAAATTCTTGGAAAAAACTATAAACTACATATAATCAAAAAAATATAAACTTTTAAGAAAAAATAATAATAAATTCCAAAATAAAATAATAAATAAATACATACATTTTTAATTCAATTTAAAAATGTGTCAAGTGTAGTCTGTCTTTTGTTTTTGAAACATTTCGCTTCTACACTTATCCAGCAAAGCAATTTTACTAAAAACTGTCATATCACTTCTTGGCATCTTGGCAAGAATCAATTTTTTTTAAATAAAATCGACAAAATGTAAGTTTAACGAACCTTCCACGCGCGAGGTGTAGTGGTAATTGAATCATAACTGAATACGTAACGATTGAGACAGCAGGGTAGACTCTCACAGCTTTAATGACCGGTGCCGCGCCACGCCGACGCAAGGGTAAACATTAACCTTTGAGCGCGCGTGGGTCCGTACTTCATACGTAAATGAATGTGTTGGAAAAAAAGTTCACAGCGCGCGAAACTAATGTAATTAATTGATACATATTTGCTAGTTTTTTAAATATAATTTTCCATGTTGTGAATCAAAAAGATATGAAGCGTATCATATTAAATTTTTTGTAAATATTTTTTCTTGTGAATATGTATTTGTAACATAATATATACTGTAATCTTAAATTTACTGTCCCAATTAAGCGGAATGTTGTCCCAATTAAACATGTAAATTTACTGTTGGTTCCTTGGTTTGGTTTCTGTTCTTTGAGATTTGGCCCAAATAAGCGGCTGTCCCAATTAAGCGGTGTCCCAATTAAGCGGAATCGACTGTATTTGTAATTATCCTCCATTGGGCTTGTTTTTACGATAAGTGGATTATTGTTGGATGGATCTGTTTGGTCGGGTAGATGATGAGGATGCGGTTCTGCATTTTAACATAAGTATTTTATATTATAGTGTGTGTGTGTGTGCAAGTCTAGTCTTTAGTGTGTGTGTTTTAGGCGAGTGTGTGTGTGTGTGTGTGTGTGTGTGTGGTTTTTTTCGCGCGCGTAAAGTTAGGTTTGAATGTTTTTAGTGTTTTGCCACACTGTTATTAAATGTTTTGAAATAGCGCTTTTGAAATGGGTTTATATCGGTTTGGATTTTTGGAAAAATTGCCCGCAATTATTGCAGTTTATGTTCGTGGCGTTATTTTTTGCCGATATAGTACTTTTTCGAAAATGTTTTGACGCTTTTACCCGGCAGGTTTGCGTATGTATATGTATATGTAATCATGTGCATATTATCCTTATTATAATAAAATATTGCCGGAGTATTTTGAAATAAGAATATTGTTTTTAGAATGTAACTGAAAATGATGACTTGTTTTTTTTAATTGAAAATTAAAATTATTATATCAGAACTACATTATTAATATTAAAATAAAAACGGCTTTAGGTTGTAGTTCTGTATTAATATTTATTTAAAATCGACGTTTCAACATACTCTACGTATATCATCATCAGGAAAAATGATACAAATGATATTTACAGTAAATAAATAGAACATAGAAACAAGTAACTAGGTAACAAAATGAGTAACTAGATCATAAATTTGATAAATTATTAATTAAAGGAAGCCAAATTCTATTTAAATCAATGCTTTTACAATGATTGATGTTATCTTTTTCATTATAAATATCTATTGCATTTGAAATTGCATACGAGAGGTATTTTTATCAAAAATGCAAAAATAATAAGATAAAATATAATAACTTTTTTAAGTAACTTATAATTTTCTATAGTTTAATCACTTGCGGAAGTAATGTTAAAAAAAATTAGTAAATTAAATGCCAAAATTTCTTAAATATATCTATTAACTAAGTTAGTTATAGAGTTATTATAAGTAACCTTTGAAAACGAACATTTTTCTTCGGATATTTTAAAAATAAATTCACGTACAAATTTATTTCCGGTATAGGAATATAATAATTATAATGAACAACGAATTTATTAATTAAAAATGTATATATTTTGATTTTAAATTACATTTAATTGGAAATTTAGCTGGAGACTTCAACTGTACGTCAAGCGCGAAAAACTATTTATTCTATTTTTAACATTTAATTTATTCTTATTTAATCTGTCATTTGCTTATTTAACAATGTTTTAAACTTTGTTATCTGTGTAAATAAGTTTTTTTTTTTGTGTGTGTACTTATTTACACATCGTTAAATGCAAATTTTAAGTATTTTTTTTATCGTGAATTAATAAGCTAAATAAAATGTTTAATACATAATGTAACAGAAAGAATTACCGTTATAGAATTTATAAATATAATTATGTTTTTATAAATAAATATATTTCAAATAGTTCACATATCTCGAGAAAAATATTTATTCATATATTTATTTAATTTAAAATTCAAAGTAATTTTTAATATTTGATATGCGAATTTTTAAGTGTATTTAGATTAACGAAAGAAGTCGCTTGCTCAAATCTGGTTCTAGTTAAGAATTTACAAGCTTCTATTGAGTTTAGAATCATTAAAACATAGTCGAATCAGTTTAACTCGAGGGGGAAGTCACTTCTTCAAATTTTGTACACCAGATTTTACAAATTTCACGTATGATTGTTGGAGATTGTAGTCATTCTTCATTGATTTTACGGATTTTATACGAAGTTTCCAGGATTTATAGGATTTTTAAGCATATTTAATAGATTTTACCATGATCTTACGGATTTTATTATAGTTTTACTAGGATTTTAAGGGATTTTACTAAATTTGTACACCAGATTTTACAAGTGGTTTCCGTATTAAACTATTTAACTATTCAACTAGTAAAATGATATTTGAATTTAAGTTCTGGTATAAGCCCAATTTGATCTGACAACATTTTGGGTGGCAATCAAACACACTACCACTGAACTCCAGCAGCATCTATATGGCTTGATTGCACAAAGCATTATTAACTTAATCAGTGAGTTAACTAGACAACTAGATTGTCAACTGTCTTTAATGTATATCTCATTAATTGATCATTTGGCAAGTGTACTTACAAAGTGTTGAACAATGATTTATGCAACCGACTTAACTTAATGATCATTAAGCTACACAAAGCATTGTAAACTTAATCAATGGGTTAACTAGACAATTAGATTGTGAACTGGCCTGGAATTGTTTCATTGATTGGTCAGTTCGCACGTTAACTAATTGGTTAACTTATAAAGCGTTTAACAATGTTTTATGCAACCGGGTCTATGTGTGTTAATTAAGACTTAGTCCTAAGAATATAGTCGAAGAGACTTCTTTCCAATCGTGCATTACCATTGAAATAGACAATTGAGGACGTTTGCATTACCTTCTTCTATTTCGTTTCGATTTTAATTAAATATCTCCTATAAGATATAATGAATATGAATACGGAAATCATTATGTCATAAGCGGTAAATTGTGCATATGTAGTTGGAAATTTTATACTGTACCATATTAGGAATGAATGTAAATGTATTTATTTCTATCATATAGGTATGTTATATATAAATAGAAAGTTTTAATTTAATACACATGAATACTTATTTAGTAAATGTCATGTTTATGATAGGTGATCTTGGATATATTATTGAAGTATATAAGTATTTATATTATTTTGTATTTTGGTATTATAGAAATTTAAATAATTATTACGAAAAATATAAGATTATAATTTGATTTAGGAAGTATAATAAACTCAAAAATAAATTAATGCAAATATTTTTAAAATCAATCAATTAGATAAGAATAAAATTATGCATCTCTATGTGTATTTGACATAAAATGTATAATATTTTAAATGTAGTACAAAAAAGTTTAATTTATAAACGAGAGTTTTGGAGTTGAAGCTGGATTCGGAGATCGGAACAGTGGAGCAGCATGATTTTGTTTGGAGCAGAAGTGGAGTCAAAGCTGTAAAAATTTTTACTGCTGCAAACATTTATGTTATTGGAAAAATCGATGTATCATATATTTTTAAAAAAATTTTAATGCATTTTTAAAAATGAAGGTCCGTATTTCTATCTCACTTTTGAAAGTGATTTTTGTCAAAAGTACTTTTGCCGTTTAATTAAAATTACTTATTAAGTAATTTTTATTAGTTTATTTGAATTATATAATATTAGACATACAAAAATATATCAAAAATACAAATACAATTCATATTTGATAATAGGTAGAAGTAAAAATTTATTTTAAAGTAAAAAATAAAAGCACTTTTTCATAAACAAAAGAGGTGGTAATACGGGTGGAAATATAATAATTTTTAAAAAAAAAATTTGTAAGATTAATAATTTTTAGTAAAAAAAAAGATTTTTCTATAATTTAAATCGAATAATGGAGCTTCAAAGTTTTGTTATAAACCATAAATATCAAAGAATTTTTAATGAAATCAAAAAATAATTTATCTTTATAAATATCACGCTATATAACAATCTTAAAAATCTGTCAAAATAAATTTTAAAAAAATTTCTTGAATATCTTTTTAATAACCATCCTATAATTTCTGTATAGCATCATTTCGTTTTCTTTGAAATCAAAACAAATCAAAAACAAAATTCATTCCACATGTCTGTTATTACCAACCTCAAAAACAAAACAAAAAAAAACTTAGGGGTATTTCGCCGAAAAACTACGTGGGCTGTTTTAGCAAAAATGCACAGTGCATCAGATGTAAGGAATTCGTTTCTGTGTTGCATTGCTATGATTGCGTTAGTCAACTGTTTTATTTATTTTCCTTACCTGCAATTTAAGGAGTTCACTCAACCAAATTTCTGATTCATACTCTACGTAATTTATAATACAGTTAGCGGTTTTTTTCTTTTGCACGCGTCATGGTCGCAGAAATGAAAATTTATATTCCAAAATAAAATCAGATGGCGTTGTTTTTTTTGTGCAATTCTTGTGATGAATGTTTTGTGCTGTTCAAATTAATGTTACTTTTACTGGTTCTATGAAATGTCTTTTATGATTGTTAATAAAGAAGATGGTTAATTAATATTTATTTACAATCATTGTAAAGAAATTAAAATTGTTTTAATATTAAACGAAATGATTTTATAAAATTTTTATGCTGGTAATTATGGATTTTATTATTGGCAGTAGTAAAATATGTGTATTTATAGTTGTAAAATAAATAAATAACTCGGATAAAAATTTAATTTATGGTATTTGTTTTATAAAATTTATTAGATTTTTTACAATATTATTATAATACGATTTTATTTAATTTATAATTAATTATTTTCAATTTTTATTTATTTTTAAGATCAATAAAAAATTATATGTAATTGGCTTAATGCGTATCTTCAGAATAAATGATGATTTTCACTACACTGTAAAATTTTTTTATGTAATTTTACCTACAAAGTATGAGACACTATGATGCCCAGCATTTGTAGGTATTATTACCGAACAGCTGTAATTTTACATAATTGTTTAAAAATACATAATGTCGGTACTTTTACAAACGTTGTGTAATATGATATTACCAACGGTATGTAAAAATACATATGTATGTAATATTACAGTTTTTTAGTAAAATCTCTTTTAGTAAATTTACAGAACTTCAGTAAATTTGCTGTCGGGAATTTTCCATAAATAGGTAATATTTATTTAGTTCTGTAATATTATTGTTGGTAAAATTACATACATTTGTAAATTTACATAAAGGATGTATTTTCAAATGAAGCAGGAATTAATAAACATTGAATAATAATAATATATATAGTTTATTAGCAAAAAAAAATGCTATATACAAAAAACAAAAAATATACGTATAGTTTACAAAATTTGTATAGTAATATATGTGTTATATAATATGAATTATTTATCGTAACATTATAAAAAAAAATATATAAAATGAATTAAAAAAAAAAACATTCAGTCATTTAAATCTCTGAACAAAAATATTGTTATTCTTACGAATAATTATTCAGCTTTCTAATTAAGGTTAGTACTCGTACCCTATTCAAGACAGACATCGTTTTCATTCCTGACGAAGATTTCGATCCTTCTTCTGGGTAAAGTTATCTACAAATAAAAAACGCTACGTTAATTATTTTAATATAAATAAACTGTTATGTATCTTTCTAAAAATATTTAATTATTAAATTATAAACAATTTACTTACATTTTCTTGGTAAATGATACAGACGCCTGGAATTTGCAATAACCTACACAAAAACACAAATATATTATTAGTATTCATTAGTAAAAATCATAAACCTTATATAAATATAAATATTATACGTACTTTATGTGAACTGATATATTAATTATACCGGTGATTTCAACTATAATATGCATGCGTACATCTATACTTCTTCACTGCTACAAATAAACTAACATTAAACTAAAGTAATGCACATTCTGGGTGGGCTAAACAGACAGGATTCAACTAGTAGCTTATCACTATTCCGATTGGCTAGCGTCATATTAAAGGAATGTTTTTACCAAATTATTCTGTAAAATTTCGGAACCCTTTTAAAAGTTGCATGTAAATTTAAAATTGCGTTTTTAAACTGCCTGTTTTACATTGTAATACAGAAAAATTATAAACTTTTATATTTAAAATTTTATATTTTATAAAAACCTTATAGGTACGTTTATATGCAATATAAATTATAATACAAAATATGCATAATGTTTATATTGTAAAAAAATATTCTATAGAATAATCGATAATCGATAATTAAAATAATAACTTCAATATTGCACCCATACAATGGAGATTAATCTCAGAAGAATTAATAAGAACATTAATAATTACACTTAAAATATTTTATTAGCATTATTACATAAAATATGTACTAACAATAAGTCTCATTATACTGATGTATTATTACAGATATTAATATGCAAACTGTAATTTTACATAATATAGGAAGTTTTACCAACAATATGTAATTCTACATTAAGTATGTGATGCAATTTGCAGAAAGTAAGTAATTTTACATACATATTAAGTCATTTTTACTTACTTTATGTAATTATTATGAATTTTTTAAATATTACAGAATTTTGAGGTAGAAATACAGAATAATGTAAGAATTACAGAATTTTGAGGTGAAAATACAGAATAATTATAGTAAAATGAAATTACCGAATTTTTTTAGTAAAATTTTACTAGTATTTTTCTGTAATTTTACTTTTTTTTTTACAGTGTAGTAAATTTTAAAATTATTCTAAAGACAAATTTATTGCAAAATTTGGAAATAGTGGGCCTTAAATAATTATCATCAAATATTACATTCTGCTTAAAGAAATCTTTCAGAACTCATTATATTAAAATAAAACGGCTTTAGGTTGTAGTTCTTTATTAATAATAATAACAT
Organism: Clivina fossor; assembly: GCA_963966155.1. NCBI lineage: Eukaryota > Metazoa > Arthropoda > Insecta > Coleoptera > Carabidae > Clivina > Clivina fossor. The sequence continues at coordinate 1,529,947 of CAWYQG010000030.1, forward strand.
TGAACAAAAGTTCATAAGTGTATCGTGAAATTAATATAAAATAGTATTCAAATATAGGGATTTTTTTTCTTAAAAATTTCACAAGTTACTCTATCATTGTATCGGCTAATAAACTATACATCAACGACTGTCCAGTTAATCATAGACACGTGTTTTACTCTTAATGAGCTGATCAGTATGGTGATTTGATCAATGTCAACATTTGTATATTATCTTATATTAATTACACAGATACACTTATGAACTTATGTTTAATTATTATTATTATAATAAATGCTTGGTCCTTAATTAATCTCTCTAATTGTCAAATGTTTGTATGTATGTATGTATGTATGTATGTATGTATATATGTTTCTCCAGCATCTCCTCCTAAATCTCTGAACCGATTTTGATGGGAGTGCTGTCATTTTAATTGGTTCATTCTCTATTTGAGAATAGGCAAGTTTCATCTTTCTACGATTTCATCTTAGTTCTCAAAAATTTGAAAAATTATAATGCAAATGTCAAATGACAGCTGTGTGAAGTTATGAACACTACTGATAGAAGTGTTGCTTTGGAGTAATATATAATAGTGCAATTGATATTTTATTATTATTATTATTTGTTTATTTATTTATTTTTATTATGTTTATATGTTTAATTACTATTTTCGACTCGAAACGTGACCCTATAAGGGTCACGGGTTTCCTAGTCAATAATGTAAAAAATCAAATAAATTTTATAAAACAAATTGGCGTTTGTTCTGATGATACATTTCTAGCCATTTTTTACTTATCTCAAGAATGAATAGAATTGGAAATGCTGACTAACAAATTTTCCGAATCTTGCGTTTTCTGTTTCATTAGAGAGACAAAAACAAATTAAAACCTATTTAGTATATTTCGTATGGGGCGATCGCATATCCCATTCTCGCTGCAACATCCGACACTTTCCTCTGGTGTGCGGTGCGGGGTACGGGGTTAGGGGAACGGAGGAACAGCGCTACCGGCATCAGAGAGTATATTTCAATGTGAGCGCAGGGCCACGGTCATCCGCCACAAGAGAGGAGAATATCTTGTAGATCTCGTTGTCTGTATACACACACACACACATATACATTTTTGTATGCGTGTACTAACACTACTACATCCACGCTACGGTCATCAGTGGTTCTTAATCTTTTTCCACCTATGTAAATTTAATATCAATTGCGTAATTCTCATTAACATAGTTATTTATGTATTTATTTTTGATTAAAAGACTTAGTTTGACTCGTAAATGATATGTTTTGGGGAATTTCATGTTTTCGATGATATGTTATCGGCTTCTTCAGAATAAAAAGCTTTTCAAAGATTAAAAACAATATATATATATAGGAATGTTTGGAGGCGACTGATTTCTGGATGATGAAAAGAGTTTGTGCCACACTCTTTTGGGTACCTGGCGTGATTGTGTATGTATATATATATATATATATGAAAATGTGTAACTACCGTATGGAATATTGAAATTTTTAGGATAACGGATATCGGTAAGAATTAATAAAAGTTACAATAACGTTAATATGTATCAAAATTGCAAAGTTGCCAATATTTCGCTTATACTTAGAAGCTTCTTCAGGGCAAACACACTAATTAATTCTTAAATTGTTATTTTAGTGTGTTTGCTCTGAAGTAGCTTATAACTATAAGCGAAATATTGGCAACATTACAATAAATATTTCCAATTTTATTTATTCTTAGAGAAAGTAAAAAAATCATTTGTGATTGACTGAAAATGTATCCTCAGAATAAATGTTAATATTTTATTGGCTAATTTTAAAATTATTCCAAGAATGATGTCAACATTTGGAAATAGTGTTTCTAAATAATTGTTTTTATTTGATTTTTTATTGTCAGGTCATTGGGAGGACTTATTAATAAATTAGTGCTCAAAAACGATTTTATATCAAAATTGAAAATTCTATCGACCGAACTTCTAAGTTGGGAATCGCTGCTCTACACGCATTCTATGCCTGTGTGCGTATTGTATGTACCTTGGGTACATATATGCGTATCCGTGTGTCTGTGTGTATAGGTAAGAATGACCTATTGCCACCTGTCCACACACACACACAACGAACATGGAGATCGGATAGCCATGCAGATAGACAACCGATGCACACACACACATCAGGTTTTAATTTTAGTTTTATGGTTAGTTTTAGTTAGGTTAGGATCGTAGTGGAAATGTGACGAATACGACGTCTTTAGCTTTAAGATAATGATTAGATTAGCAATATTCAGTGACAAATAGATGTCTAATGTTTTCAAATGGGATTAGTTAGGTATAATATTTGACAATTATCAAAGTGGACTATAATATTTTATTGGTCATTCTTTTCTACCAGGGTATTAAACCGGTAAAATAAAACGGTTAACCGATAATTTGTGTGGGGTCTATGTTAGTTGGATCTCGACTTTGCGGTTAAATTTCGGATCTACACTATCAAGGAAAAGTTGCCATTTTACATAATACCATTATAAAAAAATACATATTATTTCAACAAAACGATGGTTTATATAAATTTTCTGTAAAAATAATATAATTTTGTAATTTTAAGTAAAATAATTTAATAATAATTTATCATATTATATATGTTTTTTTTTTACCGAAAAAGCTAGTAATTAGGTAAATAAAATACGTATTTTATATTTATATAAAGTAAATAGTTTTCGGTGAAGTTTGTAAATTTATATATTAAATTGGTGTAAATCAGTTGTCTCAGGTTTTTATGTAAAATTACCGAATTTTTTACAGTGCACATTAATTGCATATTAAGACATTTGTTAGTTGCATCCCAGGCCAAATTATTAATTAGCACCCGATAAAAGGTAACGATTGTTATTGGTCCCAACTGATGCAATAACGCCTAACCCTTAATATTAATACAAATTTTTCACATTTTTCACTAGGCACAATTTGAAAATCAATTTTAAATGGTCACAGTAAGTAATGTTTCGGGAATTATAGAAAAGTCATAAACAATCTATCTGCTTTGACCTAACTACCTTAGCAACCCTTAATATACCTATTTCGACCTAAAAAAAAAACGACTAACTTCTTGAATTTTTTTCTGCGAAACTATAAAAGATATCAAACCGCGGTTTTCTGGGAATGACAGAATAGATTTTGAATTTTTTTCGGAAATTTTTATTTTTACTTTTGTTGGAAATTGTCCAAGTTCTAATCTTTTCTCCGAAGCTCTGTTCATCTAAACAAAAATCAAAACCACCCTTGAAGTGTGATATATTATCTGACTTTTGACCGATTTTTTTCGATAAATATTCATTCGGGACAAAATGGCGACTTTTGGACTTTTTTGTTGTTTTGGAAAAAAATTGAATTAATAAAATTTGTTGATTGACATGCCGATTTTTTGAACGTTTACCGGAATATTAACCGATATTTTATAATTTTAAAAACTAGTAACTTTTTACCGTAAAAATAGTAGTCTTTTTTGGAACAAAACCGAAATACGAGATTATTTTTATGTAACGTATATTTTTTTAAGCAAAACTCATGAATTTTAAACTATCTTACCAATAACACGTCTGCACACATTTATAGTAGACAATTTTAAATCAGGTAAACAAGCTAGATCTTTATTTCTAAATATAAAGAAGAATATTTTGTAACCTATAATTAAATTTTGATTCTCTAAAAAGAAATCATAATAATTGTTAATAATTTTACTGTTTGGTCATGTAAAAAATACAGAAATAAACTTACAGTATGACAAAAATATATACATTATTTACATAGTCTTATATTATAAAATAACCAAAAAAATTAATCGGTTAAAACCGGTTTAGAATATAAAAAACCGATTAAAGAACAAAAACCGATACTAAAATATAGTTCTCGATATTGGTTAACCGTTAATCAATATTTATATCGGTTACGTGTCCTGCATTCTGTACTAATGAAAAACAGAAAAATCTTAATTTCGGTCAAGGTGTCGTGTTCGTCACTCTTCCACTGCGGTCCTCATTTGATTTGATGGATTTTTAATGGTGATTGTACACAATTTGATTGGCTGATTGACGGCTAAAACGGAGAAAGGGATTTTGATGCTGTGTAATAGGTTATTTATGATTTGTGTGTGTTGATTATATCTGTTTAGATTTGTATCATCTGCGGTGTTCGAATTGGAGATTTTGGTGTATTTTATTTAGGTTTGCTTTTGGAAATGTATTTTTAGTATGTTTGAGTGGCATTTTCTAGCGAAAAGGTATTATGAGAGTAATAATTTATTATTTGTATTTTGCTTGAAATGTCAATTATGGTTTGTAGAATTTATGTATAATTTATAAGTTGAGTTTGAGTTAAATGCGAGTTTATATTTGCAAAAATGACAGTAGTATTAAAAATGTAATTGCTGTACGATATGTACATAATATATTTTTTAAATTATGTTAAATGTACTGCAATATTAATCTAAATGGTATATTATGTTACGCGGAGCAGAATGTGATTTTTATTGTGTTGAGTCTAGATACTTGCGGTTGGGGCAGACACGATGCCAGGCAATCTTGGCGAAACATAAAAAGATCATTCTGCTGGTTCTAAAATGCATCCATCATCTATTAACTATTAGCTTGTGAAAATGCAATAAAAATTTGTGAAATGATATTAATAATCTGAATTTTTGGCAGTGATAAAATGAACAGAAACTTATATAACTAAAATTGTGCATTTGCGTTTTTTTTACCACTTTGAGTAAGTGTAGCTTAGTGATCATTAAAATTTGTTGTGTGTCAGGTATTAGTTATAATAACATACACTGTAAAAAAGTTGTCATTTTACATAAAAACTATAGTAAAAAATTAAATATTATTTCAGTAAAACGAGGGTTTACATACATTTTCTGTAAAAAAATAATATAATTTTGTAATTTATTTATATAAATATAAAATACGTATATCTTTTGTAAGTGTATTTACTTTTTCGTTAAAAAAAAAACATATAATATGGTAAATTAATTATATTATTTAAAATTACAAAATTATATTAACTGATTTACATCAGTTACAGACGTTACAGGATAATTTTTACATTGTTCTAAAAATTATCCGGTGACGTCTGTAAATTTACATACTAAACTGGTGTAAATCAGTTGTCCCAGGTTTTTATGTAAAATTACCGATTTTTTTTACAGTGTGTATAACACATATTGGTTTATATTTACTTAAAAATTATTACAAAATACAGTTATGCAAGTAAAGCAGATGCTTGTAAGCGATTAGTAAGGTTAGGTTAGGTTAAAAATGGTACTTTTACTCTTGAACAAAAATGATATTTTTTGACACAACTCGTATACGACTAATATAATTTAATATCTGATGGTTGAATTTTGGGTTTGAGAACATGCAGAACTTTTTATGAGGAATATTTTTTTTTCATAAAATCAATAATAACAAAGTTTTCCATATGTAGCCAACTTACGCGGACACACTGTATATCTTTACAACATTAATATATTTAAAATGAATTTAAACTCTGGTATAATTAATTATCAAGATATTATCAAAAAATTTTAAACCTAATTCTCCAATTAATTTAATATGTCCTATGAAAACACAGAACTTGCATTCATACCAATAAAACACAAAAACGGGGCCCATTATAATACGGCATAAGTTTCACGTAGCTTTTTACGAGTTTAAAAAGCACTGAATGTCAAAAGACTCAAAGGAAATAGCTTGTATTTTTTTCAAGATAGTGACACAAATGGACAATAAATGTTTGTTAGGAGCTCCCCCTTACAGTGTTTAGATAATATTCTTTTTATTTATATCGACTTCCTACCGGATAATAGTTGTATCCTACAGTTTAAAATGCTTGTTTTTTTTTTAGTGTGTTGTTCGTTTGTTGTTTGGTTGGTTGGTTTATCTTGATGTCTAAACACTTGGGTAATCATTTTTATCTATTATACCTGCTTTTAAGTTAAGTGTCAAGTTTGTGGGTTAGGGGGAGGGGGTAAAGTGTTTTAACTAATTTGCTTTTTATTGTTCAGTTATCTCGACTGAAATGCTTTTATATCATTTTTAGATAAATAGTTCAAATTTTTACATACTGTCCATGTCCATTGACATTAATTGAAAAATAAAAAAAAAAAAAATTTAATGAAATTTGCAATTTTTAATACATTCAATGAGTTAATGTTTGGTGTAAAATATACAATGTTGAGTATAAGTTAGTACATAGTAAAAATATTTGATATTTTTCGGTATCTCATTTAGAACGTACCAAAAATAATGTGAAAATTATACTAGGAGAAAATGACAAGAAATACACATATTGGCGATAATAAAAGGATACTTTATGTCAAGACAGTTTTGTTTTTAGTTACCATGAATACAAATAGTTGTTGTTATACAGACATAACAATTATTAATATTATTGTCAAGTTTAATTTATACACAAAATTAGTGTAATTTCTTACTCACGCGTTTACACTAAGAATAGATTTATTTGTAACACCAAATTCTACAGATTTTATACTGTAGTTATATAAATTAATTAAATTTAATTAAGATATGCTAACAAGACAAATGAAATATATTTTTACACAAAAATTAAAAAAAATTTTTTTGTTACCAAAAATATGTATGGTGTTATATTTAACACAGTGCAGATTTTATGTCCGCAAACTTCTTAGATTACAAGATTATTAGTACTAGATCTAGTTTTAAAGGAATTGTATCCATTTTTCAGAAAATAAATATCAAATAATCAAAGAATTACAGATACTCGAAATAAATGCAAAAATTTTACTAAATTATTGTATATCTGTTTACAAAAACAATAAGTATATACCTATATTTTATTAATCAAATATTTGAAATTTGTTTTACTAATGGATCTTACCGTGTAGATAAATATTTATCGATACGCTATTTTAGTTAGCTAATAATCAATTTATAGTGAACATTGAGAAATACTTAAAAATAAAAATACATATTTATTCTAGTTTAGAATTCATGAAAATTTGATATAAGTTCAACTATACACTACTTAAATGTTTTACGATTATATAAAAGTACAATTCTAAAATGTAACACATTTTGATGTTACTTGTGCTATTGCAAATTTACATAAATACATATAATATATAAGTACATTTTCTAAAGTACATAATTGTTACTTTTGTTGATATCCATAAAAAATCTGTCTTTTCGGAAAACTAAGTGTATGATTTTGTTAGACATACGTAGCGATTATCTTCTTTTGTCTAATTACATAAAATGAAGATTTAAATATAAAAATACATAAAAATTGTAAAATTATTTTAAATTTTTTGTAATATTTATAGAGATTAGTTGAATTACAAGAAAATTTAAAATTACATATAATTAAATACATTGGCCCGTATAACTGTCATAAGAGCTGTACTAAACAAATGAACAAAAACAGTTAAAAATCGAGCTTGTAATATCAGCCATTATGATTGTTATTGTAAATTAACATCGATTTTTTACAGTGTTCTATAATGTTATTGCTTTTGGCAAAAAAAGTCAGCGCAAAATATCAATCACAATAATAAATATTCAAAAAGATAACCGAATATTTTTCCGTCCGAAAAAAATTCTGATTATAATAACTGTCAGTTAACGGCATTTCATCAAAAATAAACAGGTATGATGCAACTTTCGCTGTGTGTAATATTTCTCGAATTTCGATTAGTTTTCGTGACGTGTCCAGTAAAACTAGCATTTGTAAATCAGAAAACTAAGAAAGAAAAAATATCCTACGACCAGAAATTGATTTGTAACGAGCGGGCGCATTTTTTTCATTTTTTTTTGGTCCGATTGCGTTGCAAATTAACAAAAGATATCTAACGGCATCACCGTGGCCGCTCGAATGAAATGGAAACAGTTTTCAAGCACCGCATGGTGCACGGTTCAAAACCCGGCTACACGAACACTTTGTCTGGCCGAGGAAGATAAGTATGATAAATTGTACGCTTTTTTTCCTCGTAGCTGTTTCGCTATTTAGATTGGAGGAAAGATTTCAGTAATAGATGTTTGCTATCGACTGGAGATGGCAAAATAAGTCGAATTTTTTTTTTAATTTGTTTTTGTTGGTGTTGTGAGAAATGTAGATGAAAAAAATTGTATATTTTTTGATTTTGTTTTATGTATATAGTTAGGTTTAGTTTCCGTAATTCCTAGGTGGAATATATGCACTCTAAAAAAATTATGTAATTTTATCTACAAATTATGAGACACTATGATGCCAAGTATTTCTAGGTATGGTTACTCAACTGCTGTAATTTCACATAATTATTTAAAAATACATAAATATCAGAACTATTACGAACATTATGTAATATGATATTACCAACGGGATGGAAAAGTACATATATATATATATATATATATATATATATATATATATATATATGTAATATTGCTGTTTTTTTTAGTAAATTTACAGAACTTTGGTAAATTTGCTGTTAGGAATTTTCCATAAATAGGTAAAATTTGTTTAGTTCTATAATATTATTGTTGGTATAATTACATACATTTGGAAATTTACATAAAGGATGATTTTACAATTATTAGAGATATTAATATGCAAACAGTAATTTTACAAAATTTAAGAAGTTAAACCAACAATTATGCGACGAAACTTGCAGAAAGTAAGCAATTTTACGTACTTATTAGGTCATTTTTACTTACTTTATGTGATTATTATGAATTATGTAAAAATTACAGAATTTTGAGATAGAAATACAGAATATTTATAGAAAAATGAAATTAAAATTTTACTCTTATTTTTTTGTAATTTTGCTATTATTTTTTTACAGTGTGGGCTATATGCTCGAGAACCTGATCATATAGTTTCTTAACATTTTTTACTTGCATTGTCAATGGTGTGGGTGCCAAGCAAGAGTGCTATAGCTTATAGTGTGTTCCGAACCCATTTAGACCTAGTCAATATCAGTTTATTGGTACAAAGTTATAATACTAGAGACAATATTTAATTTAATTTCTGTTGTGAGCGCGGCGCGAACCAGAGACCTTTGAGGTCCGACTCCAACAGTGATTTACGGCTGTCTGTAGGGCAGGCTGTAGGCTTTTATACATGTTAATAGGTAGATTTGAATACATAAACTACAATAAATAATAATAGCCTAATGCTTAAGATGTAATGTATGTACGTAAAAAGATCGTTGACTTGAGTGCATTGGTCATCAATAAACAAATAATATTGAATTAACATGCAAGACCTAACACAATGACTATATTACTTACTGTCTATGGTGTGCAGTCAATAAACTCATTGAATTTCAATCATAATTAATCATTGTCTTTTTATATTGGAACTTCAGATGGAAGTACCTACTATACGATTCGTATTTGCATTTTATTACTCTACTTATTGTGTGAGCAATTTTTTTTTTTACAAACAGACGTATTTGTTGAGACGTACGTTTTAAATTGTTTATTAATATTTTTAAAACGATATGCAATTTACAATCAGAGCTGGATAGTACTTAAGTACTTTTTAGATACTTTTTTGTGCTGAATATTTATTACTTAAGTATTTTTAATATTTGAATGTCAAGTATTTATAAAAATACTTATACGGTGGAACTTCGCATAGTGATCATAATTCGTTCCGGAGTTTTACTCGTAATGCGAAACACTCGGTAAGCGAAACAATTTTTACCATATAAATTAATGTAAAATACGATAATGCGTTCCATGCCGAAAAAATACTCAAAAAAATTAAATTAAAAAAAATAATACTCAAAAAAACATTATATGTATGTAACGTTTATTCAAAGAAAATTACATATGAATTGTTAAGGAACGTGATTCATCTTCATCTTTTCTTCTATCGCGGAATGAACCAACCTGAAATGAGAATTCGATTTACAGAAAACAAAAAAAAAACGAAATAATTAGTAACATATCTAATTCCTTTTTAATAGAAAGCTGTCTAGAGACATTTGTTTTTGCTACATTTTGTTCTAAAGACAGGCTGATATACCAATGGTACGGAAAGTTCCATCGCACAATTCGAGGATTCCCCTATCCACCTCACTCGTTATGCAAAACTTTTTTACAATTTATTTTGCTCGTTATGCGAATTACTCGTTAAGTGGGGGTCCACTGTACTTTAATACTTAAAATTTGTATTTAAGTACTATTAAAAATATTTAATTATTTGTTAAATTACTTAAGTATTTAATATTTGCTAATTTAATTTAAAAAAAGTTAATAAACTATAATTGATAATATAATCATCATCAGCAAGGGATCTACATCTTATAGTAGGTTCCGAACCACTCAGATCCTACTGATATCAGTTCAGTGGTACCAAGGTTTTAATACCAGAAATAATATTTAATTTAATTTCTAGTCTGAGTATGGCGCGAATCAGTTGGACTTGTGATGAAAGCTTAGCTTTTGAAATACGTATATAGCATTTTAATATTGTTGTTTGTAGTTTGAGGGAAATTATTTTATTTTAATAATTTTTTGCTACAGTAAGATTATTTCTTAATTTATAGTAGTTAATACATAAATTCTTTTTACCAGTTTCGCTCACAAAAAAAATGTAATATAAACAAAATAACATATAAATTTGTAACACAGTCTAATTTTTAATTAACTTTTTCTGACCTTCATACACTTGTAAAACAAACTACAACAATTAATAAAATTAATTAAACACATCCGAAATTATGTTCAGCACAAGCGCAGACAATAATTCATGTAAATTTAAAATCGCCCAATTAAAAATCGATTTAATTTCAATATATGAAACTGATTATCTATCTGTCAAAAAAAAAAAAAAATCGCAAAAGGATATTGTGTAAAGGCTATTGAAAAAAGGGGTACATATGAATTGCACACGGGTGTTGGGTTTTAATCCTTTACCGAAATTTTGCATAGCGAAATTGCACACCGGTCATAAACAGATTAAGGGATTAAGATTTCAATTTAAAACCAGGTAGAATCGAAAATAGTTCGTCTCTAGAACGTAAATTTTCCAATAGCCAACAGACTGGCGTAAAAATATGCTATAGAATAAACGAACGTTTACTGTAAAAAGTACCTGCGTAAGGGTTCAAGACTCTAATAAACCGACGGTTGACCGGTGTGCAATTTTGTTATTCAAATTTGGGTTATATGACAGTGGTGTGCAATTTAAGTGCTCCGGAAAAAAGAATGCCATAAATATATTGCATAATAAATTAATTAGAGATATTTTTCAACATTAACACTGACTGTATTTTATATATACAAGCTGATATAGAACTTGAGAGTGAAGACAAAAGCATGGCCTACTTATTATAATCATTGCCAATTTGATGACAGCGATTGGGGGCCATTGTCATTAATATGCGTATAATAACATCCTGTCATCGCGGAGCGGTGCGATTTTTATATGAGCGATGAAGAAAAAAAAATTAGATCATAATCGTTATGAAACTAGGTTAGATTAGGTTTGCGCGCTTAGGTGATTTACCGATAATGATGTGTATGCTGTTAAGAAATGTATACAAAATATTAGATTGAATATGCTAATGTACGCGTTGAAAGGAGTTTAGTTGAAATTTACCGTATTAGTAGGTTAAAATGTTTTGTAGCTTTATTTGTAGATTATATTTGTTGTAGAATTAGGCGCAGAGATATTTATGTATAGTTTGTCTAGATTTCATAATATACTCATTTTGTTACAATAACATTGAACAAAAGTGTATCGTGAAATTAATATAAAATAATTATTTTAATATACCACGTTTTTAACACGAATTAAAAATTATAAAATAATTTCCCCTAGCTTCATACAGAAAAACGTGGAGCAACGACACATATTTGGATACACATAATATTCAAAAATATTTTGATTTAAACTATGCCGGGATTTAAACTATGTACCCCCCCCCCTTCTTTCACACGCACATTAACATGATTCTAACATATTTTCTGATAATAATAAACAGAGGTTAACTAGTAACTCGAGGATAATAGGATTGTTCTTACACTGTTCGAAAAAACATACCCTTATTAGTGCCTATATAAGTCTGTTCTCTAAATAGGGTATATATGAATACCCTAAATAGGTAAATTCAAAAAGAGCACTTTATTATCCCAGAAAAGGGTAAAAAATATATACTCTTTTTAAGGCAATTAAATAAATTTTTTTGTATACCACACGCATGTTGGACCAAGAAAATTTAAAAAATAGTCAAAAAAGGGTAAATTTTAATGTTTTACTTAAAAACAAAATGAGTGAGCAGTTATTTACTTTTATTTTTCGTATTTGTTGCCCTTTCATGAAGGTAAAAAGTCAAATATTTTAAAATACGCAGAAGCAGGGCAATTTTTTTGCACTAATAATGCTACAAATTCAATTATCCTCGAAAATTTTTACTCTTTTACCCTAGTATTTTGAACAGTGTAGAATAACTAATCGGAGAATAAAAAATATCTATTATTAAGAGGAATTACGTTCTCATCGAAGATCGAATATCTCATAATAGAATCGCATCATTAAATCAGAAAATCTCCAACTTTTTTTCATTATAAAAATACGATATTACGCGTTAACTATTAAAACTAACTGAAATAGCAAATCTGTAGATCTAGTCAGCGATTCGGTACCAAATGCGGAACAAAATTATAATATAATGCGTCATTTATTTGTTCGCGGCGCGATCGCCTACTCGCGCGCGGAAAAATTACAATAATATAAAGAAAGAAATGAGTCTGGCGCGGATAGCGAATATGTCACGTGATAATCTAGGTGATGTCGGACATCATAACGTGTGTGTGTGTGTGTGTGTGCAACAACCACGCACATTTTTTCTCTCTCCATCTTTCTCCGTCTTCGACTTTTGAGTGTTGGTCCGCAACGCGCTTCGCATATTTTTATTCCAGTGGGCACAGATGCCGTTAGCGCGCTAAAAATAACTGGGACGCTCCCGGACTCTCGACGGATTGGATTCGATTCGATTGTGTCTATCGCAAAAGTGATTTGATCATCTCTCATTTGACTAATCATGATGGGTGATGGTTATTATACTTTGTTTAGAGTTAAAAGAGATGTACGGATTTATATTTGAAATTCAATAAAGAAATGAAAATACAGTGTAAAATTTTCAGAACTCATTATATTGATACAGTATCAGTTTTCCTGATGGACGAGCGTTAGTTTCGTCGAAACGTTGATTATAAATAAATTTCAATACAGAACTTGAACCTAAAGCAGTTTTATTTTATAGAATGAGTTCTGAAAGATTTTATTACTATGTTAATACGTATGACGTTTGTAAATTTGCATATTAAACCGGGTTTTTATGTAAAATTATCGATTTTTTTATTATTAATAATTGACGTTTCCATGTACCAAACGCACATCTTTATCATACAAAAAAAGTTGAGTACGACGAAACGTCAATTATTAATAAAAAAAAAATAATACAGAACTACAACCTGAAGCCGTTTTATTTCAAATGAAAACACTTAAGATGAGAATACGGTTTGTTAAGGCCTAGTGATGCAACAGATAGTGAGTTTTTAAAAAGCCGATTGAAAGAAAAATAAAATATTTTATAAACACATGCACAACTTGCGTTAGAAAATCTGGATCATGTAAAATTTGAGATACTGTAATAATTGCAAGATCCCAACAATATTAACAGGAGACTGATTAGAGAAGCAATAGTAATTTATAAAGAAAAAGATTACATCAATTAATGTGACAATTATGTTTTGACAATCTAATAAAAACAGTTTAAATGGAACAAATTGAACAAAAAATAAAAATAAGAAGATACTAAAATAATTGTAAGAATCCAATAATATAAACAGTAGATTCATAAGAGAAGCAATAGAAATTTATAAAGAAAAATGAAACATCAATCAATGTGAAGTGACACTGATTTAAATAAAATTTAGCTTTATTTAAATAATAATTTATAAGTTTTTATACTCTAGTTACTTATTTTGTTACCTAGTAACTTGTTTCTATGTTTTGTTTATTTACTGTAAATGTCATTTGTATCATTTTTTCTGATGATGATATACGTAGAGTATACAGAATTTAATCCTAGAGCCTTTTTATTTTAAACACATCATAATATTTAGAAACACTCAAGTGTTCAGCTTCATCTTTTGCTACTGATGATGAAAGTCTAGCTTCCGAAATACGTATATAGCTTTTTTTATATATTATTATTTGTGGTTTAAGGAAAATTATTTAATTTTATAAATTTTTCGCCACAGTATGATCATATTTTAATTAATTTATAAATAATCAATTCTAGAATTTATATAAATTTTCCAATCATCTATATTATTAATACAATAAAATTCTAATATACATCTGTCGCCGTTATTTTAATAGGCATATATAAATATAATGCAATCAAATATATTGAAAGCATTACTGGAATACTGTTACTAAACACTTCTCTTTCTTCGGCGAATACAGTATATAGTTGAATAAGGTTATAACAGATGTCACTCGAATGACATAGATTCCTAACTAATAACGAAAGTGGGATGATATTCCGTATATGAAACCGGAATATTAATTTTGTTAATTAATTATTTCTTTAATTGTATGTTTAGTAGGAGAATATTTAGGGTAAATTTTACTGAGCAAACTATTTTAATTATAATAATACTAAAAAATATTGAGATTTTCAATTTTTCCCAAAATTTCAAATGATGCATAGCTTAACAGCCGATTCAATGACTGATTATCATGTGAAATTTTGGGAAAAATTGAAAATCTCAATATTTTTGAGTATTATTATATTAAATTTCACAATGACAATACGAACATTTATTTGTTCAATGTCCTAGTATTTTAATTATACTTGGAAATTCATAAATACATATTTATTGATTTACATTTTCCAGTATAGTAAAATTTATTAGAAAAAAATAATTTTTCTTTGGAAATTTGAGAAAAGAAATACTAATTAAGGAAAGATAAATAAACATAAACAAAATTCCAACAATTTTCGTGCAAAAAAAAATAAATTAAAATATATTTTATTCTTTGTAAAAAATTATTTGCTGATTTTATAGGTTGCATAAAGTTATTTCATTTGCATATTTAAATAACTGTTAATTAATAAGGTTAATTACATTTTATGATGACATTTTTATTACTCAATTTATTTAAATTTGTTGTTTCCCTAATTTTTTATTGAAAGAAGACCAAATTTTAATTATTTTAAAGATGATTATTTTAATATTTATTTATAATCGACGTTTTGACAAACTCAACTTCGTCTTCATCAGAAAAATGATACAAATGACATTTACAGTTACAGAAAATAAGTAACTTTTTTTCTCTAACTCATACTGATTTAGCAGGAAAAATTATTGAAAATTCTAAAAAACATTTTAAAAAAAATTCTAGCGCCCAAACGGCACATGCTAGCAAATTAAAACTAAAACCAAATTATATATCATATTTATCCAGTTATGGGAGATTTAGTATTCGTTTGTGAGATATTATTAGCGGTTACTTTAAGATTCCATGCGACTGGGAGAAGCATTCAGACTGTCAGTCTTCCCTCCACTTTCCGTGATTGAAGCTCGAATTTTAAAATATTTGGAAATTCGTCAATCCATTCATCAGTTTATCAGTCTTGACCTTACTTACACCTTTAATTGAAATGACAATCTTCGGTCTGAATGTCATTCCGAATGATCTTGTAAGGTCCGCTATAAAATTCAAGCAACAACTATTTAGCTAATATTAATATATAATTATGATATTAATATTATAAAACACAAAACATTTCACATTAACAACCGCATACACCATTTTTTTGTTGCATGCATTGTAAACTTTCAAGGCCATCCGAAATAGCCCTCTTGCACGAAATTTCGCTGGGGCCAGGAACCCGGGTACAATTACCTTACCTCTAGAGAGCACTGAACCCTTCCTTTATCCATAATAATCATAACGCGTGCTCACATATATAGTAATCATTGCCAACACAGCCGCAGCCGCCGAGCCGAAAAATCTCCAGACCCGCCCCTTCTTTTGTACCAAAAAAATAAAATAGAAATATCGGCAGATTCATTCTACAACATGCGAATGTATTTTTAACAATTTTCGACCCTTCTCGGGTAGATTGCATGTTACCCATTGTAAGTCAATGGTTTTTTGGCTTGGCCGATTGTCATCTTTTTATTGTAGGTACGTTAGGCTTTTGTTTTTCATTGGAATATAATGGTTTAGGATGGGCCCGTAGTGTGGTTTGGTTTATTATATCGATGTAAAATGCATGCAGATTTATTTTATATGATTACATGTATATTTTGTTAATATATTTTAGTTTTTTTTTTTTTAGTTTGTTTTTGAGTGAAACATGTACTGTGCTGGTTGAAATTTTAATGATATTGGTTATTTAAAAGTATGATTAATGATTTTTAGTGGTTAGTTTTGTAATAAAATTTTAAAGGTTCTTTATTTAAATAAAATCTTGTTTCCTTTGATTAATAATTTATTATAATTTTTTGTTACCGAAAAATATTAAAAATATTATTTGTCACATTACATTGTTATTTGTATATACTGTTGGACAAATTAATTATTATTATATTATATTATTGCAAATACTATTATATATAACAAATTGAAGAATTGAATTTATTAAAGTTCCAATATTTGAATCAAAATTAAAAATTCCTAAATTTAAATTCGGTTCTAGTAAATTAAACTTTTATAATTAAATTTTGCGATTTACCGTTTTTGTTTTAACTTAATTTTTAATTATTTGTTTAATTGTCCGTAGATTACTAGATAGTTGAAGACAATCACATTATTTTTCCTTTTTTTTTTTTTGAAATGTAATAAATATTTATAGAACATTATTGTTATTTAATCATATACTGACAAGTATGTTAGAAAAATATTTTTAATAATGATGAATAGGTATATTATGTATGTGGTATTATAATATATTTTTTCGCGGTACTCAACGTGTGAGATTTTGGGATAATTATTGAAATTATATCAGAATTACATTGATCTGATATTAAAATAACAATAATAACTTATAAATAAAGTTTTATTTTTAAAATTACAAGCTTTACAATTTATTTCGTATTAAATTTTTATCTTCATTTAAGATTATAACTAAATATAATAACTATATGAACCAAATAATCAGTAAATAAAAGACAAAATTCAGTTTTTTATATTCAACTATATTAAAATATTCTTATAAAAAAGTTACTACTAATCTAATACAGTATAATGAAGAATAAATTATACTAAAATATATGAAAAATAAGCAACGTAAACACAACATTATAAGATAATTTACTTTAATCAAGTTAATACCCAATTACTTTACATAAATAATTGTACAAAATCCAAGTTTAATGTCTTAATTTAATTTACAGAATAAACCGGCAATTATATCTAAATTATTTCCTGTAATGAATGAATTTTGACTAATTTTTATCCACATACAAAAAAAAAAACAACCTATTATTCCGTAAATTATCTACAATTCCCATGAACACAAAAAAAAGTTAATTTCTTTAATTTACACTCAGATTTCATGAAATTATCAACAGCAAGCAAAACAACAAAAAAACAATCGACAAACTACATATTTGTCACTCGTTAATTCATTATTCCGCGAATTGAAAAATACTTGAAATTTTTTCTGTTGTTTCATTGCCAATAACACACACGTGAAACAATCAGTGCCACGGTGGCGCGGCGGTGCGATTATGCTTTGTTTTTCCTCACCTTACAATCCCCCCCCTCTAGTCGCGAGAAGGTGGCCTCACCGAGTGACTAGGATGAGTTTTCTTCGGACGCCCTCTACCTCGTTTTTTGTAGATGGGTGTTGATTCAGCATCGCTAGAACCTATAAATGGGGTCAATTCAGATACATGATGCTTACCTAGTCCAATTTCCGGATTGTTGACATCAGCAATTTCATAGGTAGTAGGCGACACTTCTTTCTTGATTCGACCTAATGTTCTTTCAATTCCATCATGGCAAGCAGTAGGCGAGTCATGATACTCTCTGAGAATTTCAGGTATTTCATCTTTGGGTATTAGTTTCGCAGAAAGACCTTGGACCGCATTACTTAACAGGTGAGTCTTAACTAGGACTTTATCACCTTTTTTGTACAGGGGAGCTGGTCGGCGATTTTCGTCTGCTTGAACAAGTATAGGAGCACTTGTAAGAGCAATTTTCAAACTATCGTATGCCTCTTGCTGTGACTCTTCCCATTTCCAAGTAGCATTTTTCTTTGTGAGATCAGTCAATGGTTTGGCTATTTTAGAGAAACCATCTATAAATTTTCTGTACCAAGAGCAGGTTTGTAGGAAGGTCTTCAAATGTTTGATATTTGTTGGTATCGGCATATCTCGAATTGTAGCTACTTTTTTAGAATTGATTTGCAACCCTGAACGCGTTAGTACGTGTCCCAAATATTCAACTTCTGGTCGTACAAATACACATTTCTTTCGATTTGCCTTCAATTTAAATTGCTTGAATCGATCAAATACTTTCTGTAGATCACCTAAATGATCTTCAAATGTTTCTGAGATTATTATCAAATCGTCAAGATAAGCCAAAATAGTGACGTCTAATCCAGTTCTAAACCGGTCTATCATCCGTTGGAAGGTTGCTGGAGCATTCTTGAGTCCGAAGGGCATTCTATTATATCGGAAAGTTCCGAACGGCGTGGTAAACGTAGTCTTATCTCGGTCGTCGGGATGAAGATTGATTTGATGGTAGCCTACGCGTAAATCTATCGTTGTCATAAAATTACTTTGTTTCGCAGCGTGAAGCAATTCGTCAATCCGTGGCATTGGATACGAATCCGTGATTGTGATTTCGTTCAACCGTCTATAGTCAATGCATAACCTATATGATCCCTCCTTTTTTGGTACTAAAACCACTGGAGCAGCCCAGACAGATTCACATTCTTCTATTATCCCGTTATCAAGAAGTTCATTGATCTCTTTCTGAAGGTATTCCTTTTTTGGTTTTGCCATTCTGAACGGTGGTACGGAGATTGGTGACTGACCATCTTTGATATTTATTCGATGTTCGGCAAAAGGAGTTGGCTCTCCCCCTTGTGTGAAAATGCTCATGTTACTCGTAAGTAGAACATTAACACGTTCTCGTTGTTCTAATGTTAGATCTTCTCCTTCATTTCCCCGCAGTTTTATATCTTCATATAAATTTCTTTGGCATTCAACTTGATTTATTTCTGATACAGCCGGTGAAAATGAGTATTTTCTTTCTGGTTCCTTTCTAAAATACCATTCTCCTTTAGCGGTATCAAGCACTATTTCAGCTTGTGTTAAGAAGTCCATACCTAACAGAGTTCTGTTATCGTGTGGCGTTGGAAGAGATAACAATTTTGTTGGTACTATTTTCCCATTTAAGTCCACATTCACTTCTATGCATGGAAGCTTTAACTGTTGCTCATTCCCATCTGCAAGAGTAACTTTCACATCTTCGATTTCAATTGGGTGTGAATGTTTAATATTTTCGAAAAGTTTCTTGCCAGCAATACTTCTTGTTGCACCAGTATCAGCCAGAACTATGCCTTGAAGACCATCAATTTTGACTGATAGGTTTGGTCTATGAAATTGAGTTCCAATTTGTGCTTCATAGAAAGTTATGTTTCCAATGTTTGCTTCTACTTCACTCTTCTTAGTTTTGTTGCAATTTGAGCATTCTGTACGTATCACTCCGGGTGCTTTACAACCGTAACAATAAATGTTTGGGTTTGGTTTTGATACGGTTCGTTCTGGGGTGACCGTTTCTTTCTTCTTTTTATTATCAGATTTTTCTTTATTTCGACACTCTGAGATTAGGTGACCATATAGTTTACAATATGAGCATCTTATACGCTGAGCGTGTTTATCCGTATGTTTCTCTTCAGTTTTATTTACTTCTTTCGTAGAGATTTCTATATCCCGAACTCGTTGAATCAATTTATGGAAAGTGTCAAATTCGTTTCTCGTTACTCGCTGGCGAATATTTTTATGCAACTGACCATACAGCATATCTAATTGAACACGTTCTTCCAAACTATATGGCAATTGTGCTATCAACGCGCGTACGTGACAAATAAATAATTCGGTCGATTCGTTTCCGTTTTGTTCACGAGAAAAAATTTCTTTGTACACTAAGTGTGCCGGTAACTTTTTGGAATACACTTCTCGTAATGTTTTAACAGCATCATCCCAAGAAGAAATTGTTTGTTTAATACCCTTCCACCATGTGGCCGCGTAACCCTCAAGTAACATTGGTAAACCTTTATATGCGTTCTCATCGGTTATGTTTAAACACTCTTTATAAATTATTATTGCATCCAGGAAAGCGTCAACATCTGACGATGCACCTCCATCAAATCTAGACGTACATTTTGCAAAACTTCCGGAATTTTGAATAATCGGCACCGGACTATCGGTAGCATTATTTCTAAGATGTTCAACATTTGCACTTAAAGAACCCGTAACACGCGTGAGAAGTTGCTCGAATTGTTCATTTGTGAGAGTGATTGATTCTAGTTTTTTTGACATTTTGTTTAACTTTGTGTTAATTATTTTTATTTAAAAAAAAATAATCAAAAAATATAAAAATATACTCGAAAAAAGTTTGAGCGTCACTGGAATTATCTTGTACAACAGCGCACGACCACACACGGCGACGAATGACGCGGTATTTATGCACTGAAGTTAAAATATGTCCATGCAACGGTTCATATAATTTTACCGGACACAACGAATGTCTCAATAAATATATTTGTGTATATTTACCTTGTGTATTGGACACAAACAAATGTCTCAATAGATATATTTGTATGTATTGGACACAAAAAAATGTCTCAATAGATATATTTGTATGTATTGGACACAACCAAATGTCTCAATAATTGATTGATTTACACTTGCACCAAACAGTACTTATTCATTACTCATATTAACACACTTGAATTACAATAAACAGTTTTTAGTTGTATTTAATCGACACGGGTATTTCGTAGAACACCAGAAAATGTCTAATTAAAATTACACAAACTATTTAAACACTGGCTTCGGCCGCTAAGTTGGGACGCCAATATAGCATGCAGGTTAAAGTTGGTTATGTTTGCAGTCAATAAAACACATAAAATGCACTTTATAACTTAATAACGTTTATTAACACTACTTTAGATGCTACACAAATAAGAAATTATTAAATTTAAATAACCAAATACAGATAATGTGATTTTAATGTTTTATGAATAACAAAGAACTCGTGTTGGTTTCAAAGCGTTCTTTCTCATATCTCGTCAACGACTCTCTCTCTCGACTCCCTTCCTCACCGCTAGCATGCTTGCATTTTTAGCGTACTGAGGTTCTCAAACTTTGCTACAAAATGTCATTTTACTTGTAATAAGATTATAATATGTATACAGATTGTTACAAATAACGGGTATACGTATTGGGTTTTAGAAGTCTATAAGAGCAGGGCCGCAGGAGCCCCAAAATTGTTTGTAGAGTATTAAAAAAAAATGTAATCAGGATAACTATTCTCCTTATCTGCTTGTGCTTGAATTACATTGAAGTTACCCTTTTTAAAAGCAAATAACTTTTCATGTTTGTTTTTCTTGCTTTACTTAATTTTATTATATATTACACATAATCGTACAATTTACTAATTGTATTATTATTTGTCATAGTTCTATATTTAATTCGTTTTGTTTTGTTCAATCTTATTATATTTTGTTCTGTTATTGGTGTACACTATTAGGCAAATATATTATTATTATTATAAATAATAATATTTTTTTTGAAGTTGGTAACACTGTTCAAAAAATGATCGATTAACTAAAATTTGGTATTTTGAACACCAAGAAAATCTACTCTCTAAATTTTGTACAAGTCGCATGTATAATAGAGGCACTAAGTTCTAGATCTTAGTGTTTAGGAGGAGTTTCGAGCATAAAATTTTAACTGACGTCTAAACATACTCATATACACTCTTTCAAAATAAGTTCAGATTCGTTAGTTATAGACTGTATGAAGGATATTATAATATATTTATTATTTGACGATATAATAGACTTATAAATTACTATACTACTACTCCTTGTAAAAATAAAAATAAAAATAAAAAATATTAATAGTTTTATAATTATAGTGAACCTCCTAACACAGTTTATTAAAAATGTACACAATAATATTACTACTATCAAAATATTTCAGTTAAAAAATAAACATATTATTATTTTGTTTAGAATAATTCCAAATCGAAAATAAGTTTGTATGTCAGTAGGTAACTAATATTAAAATACAATTTATTCAAATCGGATTAGCTAATTGTATTTTCACATCTGACGTTCTAATTTTATTTTGAATCCAAAATCAAATATGTATTTATTTATTAGTCAATAACAATTTATTTAAGATTAACGGATATATTTAACAAAAGATTCGCAAATAAATACATGCTCCAATTTTAAAAAAAATTATACATTACAATAATAAATGGAATAAATATTTTATATTATACAATGCACTATATAATAAATAACAACAAAAAAAAAAGAATCTAGCTAATTAAAGTAAATAAAATGTTATTATGTTGTATGAAAAGCGTATTATATTTTTTTTGCAGAATGTATTTCACTTATGTTCTATATGTAAGTGCATAGCGCAAGTACATAATTTTCCACAAACCATACAGAACGGTATAGAAATTTCAATTACAATTATATAACAACATTTCAAACCGGCATAACAACCTACAACATCGAAAAACCTAACCTAACCTAAAATCAAACGCACGCAAAATGGTCACGCTTCGGTACGCATGCGCAGACAACCATATCTTGGGACTTTTCGTATGCGAACATTGGTATTATGTGTATTATTATTATTATACAGTACGATTGATTTAAAAAGTACTTTTATGAATACATGTAATCTGTTTTTCAACTACAAATATTAATAATAAGCCCAGCCCCCCTATGTAATTTTTATTAGCCCTGTTAGATTTGCATATTTGCATCTATTGTTTACTGCTGCGCTAATGTTAATGTTTGTTGTTCTATTCGTTTTGCAGTTACATGTTACACTGTTAATTTTTACTACTTTGACTGCAAGGAAAAAGTAGTATAGCGTTTGGTACGGTGTCTGTAACATTTTCAAAAAAAAAAAAAAATTGTATAGAAATCCTTCATATAGCCTCTAGATGACGAATCTGAACTTAGTCTATGTGGGTGTATGGATGTGCGTCGTCAGCTCGCTCGCTCGCTCGCTCGGTCGTCAGACCAAATTTTGTGATCGCAACTCCTCCTAGACGGTTCAACCGATTATAATGAAATTTTCAGGATAAATTTGCCTAGTGCCCAAGATGGTCATGTGGTTTTAGTTTTTTTCAGTGATGCCAACTTTCCGAGAAAAAAATTACTAAAGTTTTTAAAAATTTATTGTGGCTACATTATTTATCCGATTTTGATCAAATTTTCAGAAAAGATTTCCCTAATGCTCCCATTAATTACATAATTTTATTAATATTCAGTGTTGCCAACTTTCCGAGAAAAAAATTACTAAAGTTTTAAAATTTTTATTATGGCCATGTTATTCAACCGATTTTACTCAAATTTTCACAAAAGATTTTCCTAGTATTTATATAATTTATGTAATTTTAACAAAATACAGTGTTGCCAACTTTCCGAGAAAAAAATTAGTAAAATTTTTAAAAATTTATTATGACCATTTTATTTAACCGATTTTAATCAAATTTTCATAAAAGTTTTTTTTTTAATGCCTAAATAAATTATGCAATTTTAACAAAATACAGTGTTGCCAACTTATCGAGAAAAAATCACAAAATTTTAAAAAAATTCATTGTGGCTACATTATTTATTCGATTTTGATCAAATTTTCAGAAAAGTATCTCCTAATGCCCACATAAATTATAATATTATTAAAATACAGTGTTGCCAACTTTCCGAGAAATGTCAAAGTAGTCTATATATGGGTTTATCCATATACTTCTAATCTTGTTTTTATGTAATTTTACTATAAAAAGCCAAGGGTAACAAAAATGTCTTGTCATATTGTGTAATTTTACATAAAATATAATTCTACAGAATTAATTACTGAATATTATCTGTCATATTACTTAAATTATTCTGTAAAAATGCTATTATAATATAATTATAATTTTAGTGCTATGCAAGCAATATGGAAAAATACATAATATTATCTGATGCAGCACACATTTACATAAACTTTTGTGAAAATATGCAAAAAAAATATATAAATCTGCTATTTTATTTTATGTAATATTTTAATTCCATAATAGTTTTATAAAATTTGAGAATAAATGTAATAAATGTGCATTACGGAGAAAATTATATGATTTTTTACTATGAAAAAACATAAATTCGTAGACATTTTTTACAGTGTATGGAAATGGTAAACCGCTGTATCATATTCGGCGACGTTTTGCAGTAAAACGCAAGAGAATCAATCGAACAAATCTATTAATAATAATGCTTTTATTATTTTCCAGCTACGTAATTTTTTGACATAAGTATTTATTTCTCTTTTTTCCTATTGCATAAAATAAAGTATAGTAGAAGCGTTTTAGTATATGTTGAAACAGTGTGGTCTGGTAAGAAATTTTTTTTAAATATGTATATTAGTGTGAGTATTAATTTGTAATAATAATAATGTTTTATAGAAATAATTTAGTTTAAAAGAGTTTCAAGTTTGGTTCTATTTAGTAAACAAAAAAATCATGTTAGCTAAGGAATGTTGGCCGAGGTCTTCAGTGATAGCTATATAATAAACAGAGTGTCAAAATTCAAGTGGCCATAAATTTATTAGGGTCTATACGTGGGAAGTAAATCTGCGTTGCAGAGAATTAGTAAACAAATATATCTAAACATTCTAGTATGATAATATAATTAAATCAAAAGCAGAATAAATATAGTTGCATATATTGGAAAAAAAAACCTAAGAATAAATCAAGTACAAAATCTTAATAATGGTATTGAAAGTATCAATGTCAGAGATACATATTGAGCTAAACAGAAAAAAGCGACGAAAATCGTTTGTCTCTCTTACACCTACGGTAGACGAAGGGTGCCAAGCTCTCTGTCTTACCTATGGGGCTCGCAGTAGGGCAAATATTACACACAGCTGTTTGTATGGTCGGCACTTGGTAATAAGGAAACAAAGTAAAAATATTTTATATAAATATCACTAACAAATGAGATTCGAATCTCTCACAGCGGTTAAGACAAGTCCAATACTATGATTTTGAATTAATTAAGACAGTTGATAGTTATTAAAGTAAGATTAATTAGCATAAAATATTTTATTTAAACAAATTATAAAGAGTTTGGTACCAAAATGATGGGAAAAATATGTACGATTTGAATTTAATAATTACAATTGAATAAATTTATTAATTAATTAGAAAAATTAACGTTTATAAAAACCACTCATTTATATAAACACTGGCGATAATACACATAGATACAGACGAAAAGGGGGTACAAAAACTGCAGCCAAACCAATATAAGTTTTTCACTCGCACGCATACGATTTCTAAATCTAAACACTCTCTCTGTCTAACGCATGTTAGAAATAAAGCTCTTCTATTGCACTTTAGCGAATGCTATTAGATATGCACGTTCTTTATCTAAACAATAGTTCGAATCAATGCTACCCTTTCCGCTAATACTTTGGCTTCAACTCTACGAAAAATAATAAAATACGCGTGCGCATAAGTAAGTTTGAAAAGTGGGAGAAATACTAATAAGAATATTATTGGTTGAAGATAGTTCGCTGTAATCTCATTGGAAATTAAAATTGAAAATATAGTGTTCTGCTTGTTTTACTTATGATTTTGTATATTTCTATTTCAAAATAGGTAGGGAGAAAAGTTCGCTTATAAGCCCTGGCAGAAGCTGCAGAAGCACTCTGGTCTCGACTTGGGTCAACTCCTCTCTCCAACCCTTCCAACTGGTCTCTTTGAGCGCGTTTGTTATCAGTGCTGCTCACTAGGCTAGCTTCTTTCCTAATTTGTCTCTTTGAGCGCGTTTGTTATCAGTGCTGCTCACTAGGCTAGCTTCTTTCCTAATTTGTCTCTTTGAGCGCGTTTGTCATCAGTGCTGCTCACTAGGCGAGTTTCTTTCCTAATTTGTCTCTTTGAGCGCGTTTGTCATCAGTGCTGCTCACTAGACGAGTTTCTTTCCTAATTTGTCTCTTTGAGCGCGTTTGTTATCAGTGCGGCTCACTAGACGAGTTTCATTCCGAGCTCTTTGGAGATCCGGTTC
Source organism: Clivina fossor (assembly GCA_963966155.1). NCBI lineage: Eukaryota > Metazoa > Arthropoda > Insecta > Coleoptera > Carabidae > Clivina > Clivina fossor. The sequence goes on from CAWYQG010000030.1 coordinate 1,556,285, forward strand.
GAACCAGAGTCACCAACACGAGACACGAGAGTGACATTGCTATTCGAAACGACGCCAAAGTCAACCCGGTTTCCAACATCTACGGTGGGACAGACACCAGGGGGAGGTAGTCCCGGCCGAGTCCTAGGCGACATCCAAGGTCAAACCCGGCTTCCACTATATACCAAGGGCCATACGCCAGGGGGAGCCACCACGGTCGAGGCGTGTTTCAATCGGGTATACAGGCGACACCCAAGTCCACTCCGATTCCACCACGTATCGAGGGTAGAGTAGCAGAGGAAGGCACTACTAACAGTTGCGTTCCGACCCGATGCCACAGAGCTGAGTGTGACGTCAATCCAGTCGACGTCAATTCCGTGTTCGGGGTCCACACCAGTGAGAATCCTATGCAGGCAAACAGCAACACTCCCAAGTTACGACCGTGGTAGTACCGCCGGAAACAACCAAACAGTCCAAAAGAAGCGTGGTAATTCCGCCATTTAGTTATAAATATTTCAATAAATATCAACATATATATCTATAAATATCGACTTATGTTTATATATTGTTTTGTTTTACACACAGTTACACTCTTCTACATACATACACATTATACGTGACTAGAAATCTCTCGGTTCGCGAATAACTTCTAGAGTCAAGATGCCCAATCAAATGTTTCATTCTTGGATTACATACACCAACAAAATACAAGAGGTCAGGGGCCGCTAAGAAGCCCGACTCACCTCAGAGGTCAAGGGGCGTTAAGAAGCCTGTCTCACCTCAACGTCGTACAGACTTTATCCACACATTCACACATACACTAACTTGAATGAAATATCTTTCTTATTTATTCGAATCAATTATTGTAAGTTAACAATAAATAATCGAGAATAATCTGAAAACGTATAATGACACTTTACACTACATCACTGGTATATTTAAAGTAAATTTCAATTAAATAAATAAAGTTGTATTTGTATGTTTGATTTTGCTTAATATTGATAATAAATGCCCACACCAGTGAGCGTTGAAGGAAGCAATAAGTTTATTTTCTCAACCTGAACATCCCTCTATAATTCTCATGTCCAAGTCTAGTCTCCAACACTTTGTATGCACGAATTTGGTATTTGTTTAAATTAATTTCATTACACAACGTAAATGGGTCCAGTTTAAAGTAATTTGTTTAGTTAGTTGTTTGTTTTAAAAGATCACAGTCATTTAGTTTAACGTCAATCAAAATTTGTTTGATTAAATAAGTAACGTCAAATCGCCAAAGGTTACAATGTATATTTTTTAAAGATTTTAAAAATTGTGGGATGTCTAGAAATTTCTCATAATATTAAGGTTGTTATGTTCCAAAATTTTAAACCATAACAATAATTTTCGAAATCTAGGACAGTGATAGGCCATTAACAATTCCAAAAACACACTTAAGACTCGCTTTTTTTTTGTAAAATTTAAAGAATTGTAGTTTCTTAACATATTTAGTATAAAATTTAAAGTTAAAAGGTGGCTATGTATTATTTTACACATATTCATTACAAATACATTTTTGTCAATTTAATAATTTGGCAAATTGTAAGTTTATATACAATTGCCAAATTGACAAATGACAAGTAGGCAAAATAATGATAAGGACAAATGACAAGAAGATAAAAAACAATATGGACAAATGCCGTTTGGATATTTTAACGTTTGGTAAGTTTTTGGACATTTGGCAAGGAAGGTGATATGAAATTTGGGATAAATGACAACTTCCCGCTTTTTTGACACTTATCTTTTTTCAGAATATATTTCGAATTAATTTAACTAAAAATCTTCTAATACATTTTTTCTTTCCATAATATTTTACATAAATCTTCAAAATTTAGTTTATAATATGAATCTCAATTATTAATATACTCTTCTTTCAAATCAATCACACTGTATTTATTATACTCGTCAGCATCATACCGCCGTAACAAGAAGTCGACAATATTTGTTAGCAACATTAACAGGCCAACCTATTGCTGGTCAGGAGATACGCATTGTTGCCATGGAAACGCGACTGGACAATAAACAGGCAATTGTCAAGCAGAACGCGGTGGCGTTAAATAAAAGACTATTCCGTCGAACGAACAAATAAAAGTGTACACCGCGAGCGAGGTATACGATCGCGTTTTGTTTATTTCTGAGTGCGCGCTAGTTTGACGGTATTTGAGATACAGGAGGAGGGGGGAGGAGGTGGGAAGAATTTTATCACGTAGTAGAGAAAATTAGTTACGGCCTGTTTGCTGGAAGAACGCGAACACTACGGCTGCGGCTGGCTTACGGCATTTGACGAAAATGCAAGCGCTCTGCGCTGCTCATATAATCATAATCTACTTTATAAACTATTTAGTTTATTATTTACAATTAGATTATTTAGATTAAATTTAGATATGTAGTTAGAGAATTATTCTTACGTACTCTGGTTAGTTAGGTTCATAGCGAGAGAGAGTGGTAGAAATGTGAAGAGATTTTTGAGACAGGCCAAATTCTTGTGGTTTAAATTTATGTTTGATGCGTATATACTTTCTTTTACGTACAATTTTTGTATTTTATTTTATTTAATAAGATACTATGATACTTTTGATGTTATTAAAGTTCTCTACAAGTTAATAATTGGTTTACATTAATGAATAAAGTGACCACTTTTTACTTAAATTTAACCTGGAGATATATTAGCAAATCCAACTTAATCTGGAGATTACATTTACATTACATTATATATAACTAAAATTAAAATTTTAAACGATATATTTTATATCGTAAATTAAAATACTAGAATCTAAAAAAAATGGCAATATTAATTGTAATAATAATCATATTGGGTTGTAGCATGTACCAACTTAGACGTGCGACTAAGAGATGATTAGCGTCGTTAATCGTCTTTTAGTCGCGCGATTAACTGGGTACATGCTACGATTCATTATAATTAATGTCGTTAGCCAATTAGACAACCTGGAGTTATTTTAGCGAAATCTGGAGACAGGAGACTAATATTTAAAAACTGGAGACTTCAGATGAAAACTGTAGCGGTGGTCATTCTATTAATAAATATAAATATAAAATAAATATAATAAAAATAAATATAAAAATCACCATTATCTTTCAAAAAATGATACAATTCTTCTTATATAAATTATTTCTTTTTAAAATAATAACTTTTTTAATATTTTAATAATGTTTCAACAAGTGCCTACAGCCGTGTTTGTCCAACTTATTATTTCTTTTAATTAAAAGGTCTATCAATGGTCATTAAATATCTTGTTTTAGCCAAAATATAATCTTCTGTGATATTTATTCTTTTCTTTTTATAGAATTTTTTTTATCTCGTTTTTGTATTATCAGCGTTGGTAGTTTTAAGTGTAATTCGAGAAGAAAACCACTTCCTCAAATTTCGTACTCCCGATTATACAAATTCTAAATATGATTGTTGATTTTGCAGTGTGATTTTTTGGTGGATTTTAGGGATTTTATTGTAAATTTATAAAATTATAGGGATATTACATGATTTTAAGAAAATCTCTAATTCGTTTTACCATGACTGTAAAGGATTTTACTAAGATATTAAAGGATTTTAATTCATTTGTAAATCAGATTATGCAAGTGGTATATATATATATATATATATATATATATATATATATATATATATATAATTTTCTGTTGAATTAAAATAATAATAATAATCTGTGGCACAAAATCTTTGAAGTGTCTAGTCCTATCTTTCACAGTATTTACAGATTAAGAATTAAAAACTTCTTTAAAATATTAAAAAAAAATCTGAATTATTCTTTTTCATTTTTATAAACAACAGACTTATGTAATAATAAAAATCGGGCATAGGACACTTCGCCGACTGGACACAACGCCGACCGGGGACACTACGCCGACCGTGGACACTACGCCGACCGTGGACACTACGCCGACCAGGGACACTACGCCGACTAGAACACATTATACATGTTGCAATCTAGGACATACGTATTATTAGTCGAAGATCTAAAGCTTTGTATCGTGCAAATGTTTTGTAACTTTTTTATATATATTTTTTGAAAACATCACCTTATAAGCACAATAATTATACTTACATATAATAAATAATAAAAAAACACCTATTTAACACAGTAAATAATTTTTCAGAACTCATTATAAGTATTAGAATTGATAATATTTTTATAAATAATATTTTTCAGTGTAATTGTGTGTACAAAAATTCAAAAACCGACAACTTAGTTTACTATTGTTTAGACATATTTTAGTAAATTAATCAGCGAGTTTTATAAGTATTTATATGTTTCTGTTTTATTACCGCCCCCCATAAAGTTTGTAAGCATTTTTCGATTATTACAATTTGTTTATAATATATTTATTTATGTGTGTACAACAATTCAAGAACCAACAACTTGGTTTACTATTGTTTAGACATATTTTAGTAAATCAATTAGCGAATTTTACAAGTATTTATAAGTTTATGGTTTATTACCGCCCCCCCCCCCCCCATAAAATTTGTAAGCAATTTTTGGTTATTACAATTTGTTTATAATATATTCATTTATGTGTATGCAAAAAATTGAGAGTCGAAAAGTAAATTTGTAAGAGTTATTGCAATTTTACTGTTTCACATCGGTGTATAATACGTACCTACTACTACATGTTAAGAATTCACATCGTTCGCTATCAGAATTAAGTTTACAACTTCGTTACTCGAAAATTGTACAAAATATAAAAAAAAATTCAAATAAATAAACTTTTTTAGACATTGTTCTAAAACTTTGTCAAATATTATACCTACTTATTTCTTAAGGCCGAAAAGTTTCTAACTGTAAGAAAAATTTGCCTTTACATTGAAAAAATCTTGTTCATTAATTTGTTTATGTATTTTTTATTTTAATTAATAACTATATTATTAATTTTTTTTTATCAAGAAACATCCACAGAAATAGTTGGTAAATAAAATAAAGAAAGAATTATGCCAATAATTTATCTGGTAATCGAGACATGATCGTCTAAAGTTTTAAAATAATTAAATTTATAATTTTAATTTTTTTTGGAAAAAGTGAATTTTTGAAATTATGTAAAGAAATAAAAAGTGCATCTACCCCCCATCAGATCGGGCGAAAAATTTCTTATAAGGTGATGTTTTCAAAAAATATATATAAAAAAGTTACAAAACATTTGCACGATACAAAGCTTTAGATCTTCGACTAATAATACGTATGTCCTAGATTGCAACATGTATAATGTGTTCTAGTCGGCGTAGTGTCCCTGGTCGGCGTAGTGTCCACGGTCGGCGTAGTGTCCACGGTCGGCGTAGTGTCCACGGTCGGCGTAGTGTCCCCGGTCGGCGTTGTGACCAGTCGGCGAAGTGTCCAGACACCTAAAAATCGACCAATTTCTAATTTTCGTAAATTCTTGGAATACGATAGAAACAATTGAAGATCAGTTTGCATCATCAAATTTGTCTCAAAAAATAAAGACACTTGTTATTATTACTGATAAGTAATAAATATTTTGTTTATGAAGAGACAAGAAAATAATGAATCATGAATAATATTATTATTATAATAAATAATAATTATAACATATTCACAGCAAAATTTATAGTAGATATATGTTTAGAATAAATTTATATTGCTAAAAATAAAATATTTTTTCCAAGTAATATAGTTAATAAATATGCATGAAAAATAGGTGTAAGTATAAAAATTTCGCACCATCTATGCATATTTATAGGTTAGGTTGAAGCATCTAAAAGTAGTGTGGCGATAAAGTGTATAATTATGATGATTTAAAAGTAGTTTAAGTCGGTGTGCTGGGTGCTTCACTATCTACCTATATCTTCTTGACTTGACTAGCCAGATAACTAACTCATGTTTACACCAAATAACAATTGCTCATTTTCTTCTATTTCTTATAATTATGTTCGAGGTCTCATCTTTAGCACTAACTTATACTCCGTTCATACGGGGAATAGATCGTTATAATTCTTCTCTATTCAATCAAGTGTGAGTCTTCCTATAGAAAATGTCATATTCCATGTGCATGGCATTGGGCAAAAATATTTTTTAAATTTAATATTATGAGAAGATGATACGGTCAACATGATTTTAGGATTGTTTGAAATTGTTTTTCATAATCAGGCCCGGTTTCATAAACATCAAAGTAAGTTATAAAATAATTATTTTATATTTACACTATAAAAAAAATTAGCAAAATTTCAGAAAAATAGTAGTAAAATTTGACTATAGAAAATCTATAATTTTATTTTACCATAAATACACAATCATGCCATGTACTCGAAAGGTGTGTGTATTTCTACCTCAAAATTCTGTAATTTTTACATAATTCATAATAATCACATAAAGTAAGTAAAAATAACCTAATAAGTATGTAAAATTGCTTACTTTCTGCAAATTGCATCACATACTTAATGTAGAATTACATATTGTTGGTATAACTTCTTAAATTATGTAAAATAACAGCTTGCATATTAATATCTCTAATAGTTCATCAAAATAATGAGACTTAGTACGTATTTTGTATAATAATACTAATAAAATATTTTAAATGTAATTCATTCATTTCAATATACATTTTTATGTATATTTAGAAATGTATGTGATTATAACAACAAATTTTACCTATTTGTGGAAAATTCCTGACAACAAATTTACTGAAGTTCTGTAAATTTAATAAAAGGAACTTTACTAAAAAACTGTAATATTACATACATATGTTCAGGTTACAGATTACAGCAGTTGAGTAATTATACTTAGAAATACTGGGCATCATAGTGTTTCATGGTTTGTAGGTAAAACTCTATAATTTTTTTTGAGTGTATATCATTTTTAATTCAATACTAGAAATGCAAATTTGACTTTAATCAAATTTCCAGATATGTGGCGCAAGTGTCTTCATTGCGAATGAACAAAGTATGTTATAAACGGTGCAGTTGTTGCACTGCACTGTCTTACGTTATGGTGCAGCATGCAAGAAGAGCAGGCGCAGTTGCGTTTTTAATTTATGCAAACCACGCACACGTCTCAGTCAAACACAAATTACCCTTGACCTTTTACGGTTAAAGACACATTAAAAGTAAATTTGCCCCAACAACGAGTGCGCGCAGCAAGGCTGTGGCTTCGGCCTGCACTTGCTCGCGAATAACTCTTTCTTTTTTTTTAATGATTTATTTTCGTTTCGCTAACGTACCCAATGCTCTTGCCCAGTGCCCCATCATTTTGCTTCGGCTGTTGAGATGCTCAATATATGGTGGTAGGTGTGTTAGACGCATTAAAGCCACTTTGGCTCCGAAGGCGAGATTAAAAATCATTTTTCTACCGGAGGAAATGCATTTTTTGCATGTATGAAACACATTTTGTATGGCGCACTCGAAGACAGCAATTGATGGTGTGCGATTTTGGTTCTGATGGAAGAGAAACATTGATTAGAATCTGACTATATGAATATGTAGTGTTAACAATTATTTTGGAATTTGTAGGTTATTAAATTTTATGATGGAAAATAATAAAGTGACAGTATATTAAAAAATCGATAATTTTACATCGAAAACACATTAGAAATAATGTTTTTAACATGTTTTTAAGGAAGGAACACAACATAATTGAAATTTTCGGAAAACCATGTCAAAACACGCGTTTTTCAAAAATTTCAGTTATTTAGAGGAACCTATTACTTCTTTAAAAACATGCTAAAAATATTATTTCTGATGTTTTTCCGATGTAAAATGTAAAGGCTTTTATAAGGCGTGTGATAATATATTAATAATATTTATGTTGGATTTGGTAATTTCCATTAATTTTGTGTCTTCATTTATTCCATCTATATCTGTGAAATATATATCACTTATGTTAAATTAAATTAAGTATTATTTCCGATATTAAAATTTTGTACCATTGAACTGATATCGACTGGGTCATGAGTGGTTTAAAAACCACTACGATGTAACAATCTATAAGTTTTATTAAATACGATTTCAGCAAGTCTGAGCAGAAATATAGATTGCAACAAACATCATTGATTGCTGAAGTTTTAATGAAAACAATTTAATAAATAATTTTATTTAAATAATGAAATAAAATTAATTAACAAAATATATTACAAAACAACTAAAGTTAATGTTAATGTTGTGTTCTCTTGGATGTCTATTCGTAACTAAATTAAAATAATTTAGTTTTCCACTAAACTTGATTCATAAAAATGCAGCTTACACAAAAATCGAATGCAATCCTAACTTTGAACGACGATTTAAAATTCTGAAGAACTGACAATGTTCTCGATGCATTCGACAGTCGTAGAGATGTCAACGTACTAACTTCCGAACAATGCTAAGTATCAAATAACCACGACTGCTACGATTTCATCTTATTGCAGATTTGTGCGATTCCAGAAAATTTACAGAATCTCTGTAAAACTTTATAGAAACGTGATTGTTAAATGAAAGTTAGTTATAATGTAAGGTAATGCGAAGTGAGAATTTTGGTTAGCGTGACTGACGATCATCTAAGCTCTAGTGTACTAATCGTAATAATTTCTGAAATACTTTGAATACTTACTTTGGTGTGCTGTAGCACAAGGTAGTGGTGGTGTGTATATAGTGGCTAATGTCGCTAACCTTTTATATGAATCGCACGAAATTTCTACTTTTAATGGCTAAAGTTTCGTCGGGAGTTCATTTCAGCTAAGGAAACTAATTATATTACTGCCATATATACAGTCTCTACTATATTGTAGATTTGATTTTTTAGACTGATAGTTCTTGTTATATTAAATATATAGTGTTTTAGATTTGTATTGCTTTATCAAATTTATATTTAGTGGGTGGTGGTGTAAAAGGTTATTTATCGAAGCTGTTTATTCACGTCATTATTTTAAAGAGAATAGAAAACTAAAACATTTGAGTGATTGACAATTTGACTAACAGATTCACAGAAAAAAAAAACTGTAAATGATGATTATTCTAAAGTTTTATCTATAGAATCAATGGTAAAATATTTATTAATTTTTATATTACTAAAAAGACTAAAAGTAGTACTAATAATATACTTCACAATGGATTACTGGAATATAATAAATTGCCGAAATATATTATAGATTCAAAAAATTAAAAAAATTTAAAGTTTGAAATTAAAAATTTTTCACTTTAATAAAGTTAATGCAAGTTAATAATTTGGTTAATAATTTGATAATTTATAAATGTCACTAGTTGTGTAAATATTATGCTAAATTTTTATAATTTTGTAAATATGTGTTACAATTAGTCAAAAAACTAAATAAAGTTTGATTAATATTATTATTAATTCACATTTTGATTACGTTTCGTTGTATTTATTCATCTAAATTGTAATTAGATATTTTTCTATAGTTTGTTGCATATTTATTATTTTTTATTAGTTGATTTATCTTACAGTTTTAGATTAGGATTTCCAAATGTTGGAATAAATTTATCCTTGAAATAATTTTAAAATTAGCCAACGAAATTTTATCATTTATTCTCTGAATATATTTTCAACCAATTACAAATGCTTTTTTACTTATCATAAGAATAAATAAAATTGGAGATACTGGTTCTAAACTAATAATTGAAATAACATTTTGATTGCAATTAATTTGTAAGTACATATGTTATTAGAAATATCATCTAATTAAATTTCTAAATGATCTAAAATTTAAAAATAAAATAGCTATTAAAAATGACATTTACAGTAAATAGCAAAACATAGAAATAAGTTACTTAAGTAACTTGTTTCTATGTTTTGTTATTTACTGTAAATGTCATTTGTATTAGTTTTCCTGATGAAAAGACGGACGTTGAGTTCGTCGAAACGTCGATTATTAATAAATATTAATACAGAACTTAAACTTAAAGTCGTTTTATTGTATATAATGAGTTCTGAAAGATTTCTTATTATGTTGAAATAGCTATTTTATATATTTTTAGTAATTTATAATAATAAATGAAATAATGATGAATTCTAGATACAAGAACCAGTAGCTTATGATGACATTTTTAATGAGTGGAATAAACTATTTTTATAAATTTTTTATAAATAAAATATGTTGTGTAATATAAACAGTGTAACATAATATTAATCTAAATTTGATATAGTTGAATAAAGTGGTGAATCTATCATGAAAGACATTGTAAAGCAATTTTTTATTTAAAACGAAAACTTAAAAACACAATGTGCAAACTTTGAGCATGCACGCGAGCTTCTAATAATATAAAGTTTTCAGTTTGAAATTGTATCCGGAATCCGGAACACCGGAACCATTTCTTTCTACCAACTTCATGTCACAACTTTTCAAACTTCAAAAAATATACGCTTTTCTTTGTTACAGTAAATTAAAGTTTATTTTCTTATTTTTTCATTTTATTTATGATTTTCCATGATTTTTAAGTGCATGTTAAATCAATTTATAGATTTTTTTACTTTATTTATACGTATAAAATTAGAAAATTATGGTTTTCTTCAAGCGTATCATAATATTAATATTACGTTACCATATAGCCTCTGTAGAAAGAGGTCATTATTTTACTAGTACAATAATGACATTATTGATAAAAATTGAAATTCAAGCGAAAATAAACAATGCAATTGTCAATTAACTTGACGTAATAATTTTTAATATAACTATCGGAGATGTCAGATTAAATACACTTTACGTTGTAGTTATATTTGGTGCTACCATCAGTGATCAGGGTGGCCAAAATCTGGAAAACTGGAAAAAACCGGGAAAGTCAGGGAATTTTGTTCATCCTGGAAAAGTCAGGGAATTTCATTTGTAGTCAGGGAAAAAATTTGTTTGGCAAATTCACAAAATTACAAACACAAATTTTGTACAAATTTGTATTATTAAAATATCGGCAAAACTAATGAATTTCACTTTTAGTATATTAAAATTATTCTTATTTCAATTTTTTTTACACCTATACTTAAATTTTTTTATTTGTGTTATTCACATTACCTAGGAATTTAAATTTGTTTAAATATAAAAGTCAGAGAAAAATGAAAAATGAATCTGGAAAACCGGGAAAAGTCAGGGAAACTGGTTTTCACAAAGTTTTGGCCACCTTGAGTGATGTATATCTAGTAACTAACTAATCAGTTACAGTTTTTCGTTCTAGCTTTGTTCTTTAATAATATAAATAAAAAATTTCATTACAAACTATAATAAACTTAATCAATTGATATCTTACTAGAATACAGATTTTTAGAGAAATTACTTTTAGATCAATCAAAATATGTAAATATTTATTAGCGTTTATATTCTCAATTATAATTTCTGAAATATCCTAATAAAACAAATAATATAAAATACATGAACCACAGGTGATAAAACCACAAGTGATAAAAACAAAGTAATAAATTTTTCTTAATTATATCATATAACTCTGTATAACTGAAGCCATATTTACACTGACCAATCACCAACAAAACTTTATTGCAAACTTGCATGTTTCAGAAATTCCACTTACAATAATAATAATAAAAGCCTCGTTCAATAGCGCCAATAAATTGAATTTAACTAAATCAATTTCACTCGGGCTAACAACGTAATCCGCGCTGTACACACTGGTACCAATATCTCTCGATAGTCAATTATTTTCCATGCTATTAGCCCCATTATACCTATATACGCTTTAGAAACTATTAGTATACCGCACTGTACAATATTATAACCAAAGACTATATTAATTAGTTGGTAGGGTATTGGGAGTCATAGGCGTGCGCATTTATATTGGGGTGGGGGGTGGGGGGAGGAGGGTTGACTGACAGCAGGGTGCAATACTGTTACAAGCACGCAAACTTGTGTGCGAATGTGTTTTGTTTTCAGCGCATACTGTGATAGAATATGTTAGGGACAAACACGATATACAGTATGTGTGCATACTGCGTGTACACGCGATGGAAAAAGTTTGCGGAGTTATCTTCTAAGGTTCTATAATGCATGGGTATCTAGATGTTGACATGTTATTAATGTTACTGTTTTAGTTGACGATATAGATGAAAATTAACATAGTAACAATTTTAGAGAACTTATAATATTAAAATAAAATGGCTTTAGGATTTAGTTCTGTATTAATTTTAATTAAAAGTCGATGTTCTGTAATTTCAAAAAGTACTTAATATAAGTAGAAAAACAAAATATATTTTTATTTATTAAAATGAAAAGGTTTTAGGATTTAGTTCTGTATTAATTTTAATTAAAAAATTGACGTTTTGACCTACTATATGTACGTCATCATCAGGAAAAATGTTACAGATTACAATAAATAAACAGAATATAGAAACAATTACAGAAAAATTACTGTAAAAAGTCTCTAATTTTATTTTACCATATATATATTCTGTATTTTTACCTCAAAATTCTACAATTTTTACATAATTTATAGCAATCACATAAAGTAAGTAAAAATAAATTAATAAGTATGTAAAATTGCTTACATCTGCAAATTGCAGCACATACTTAATGTAGAATTACATATTGTTGGTATAACTTCTTAAATTATGTAAAATTACAGCTTGCGTATTAATATTTGTAATAATTCGTTAAAATAATGAGACATATTTTGTGTAATAATACTAATAAAATATTTTAAGTGTAATTCATTCATATCAAAATACATTCTATATGTAAATTTAGAAATGTTTGTAATTATAACAACAATAATATTACAGAACTAAACAAATTTTACTTATTTATGGAAAATTCCTGACAAGTTTACTAAAGTTCTATAAATTTACTAAAATAGATTTTACTAAAAAACTGTACTTTTCCATCCCGTTGGAAATATATTACATAATGTTTGTAATAGTTCTGTTATTATGTATTTTTAAAGAATTACTTATATAAAATTACATCAGTTGAGTAATTATACCTAGATATACTGGGCATCATAGTGTCATATATATATATATATATATATATATATATATATATATATTTCTTAACAATTTTTTAGATTATGCAATAATATATATATATATATATATAATTTTAATACGATCTGTGACAAAGTTTTTAAATTTTACCAAGTTTTCATAACCGTTACCTTTCAACAGCTAATTAATAAATAATAACTCATTGTCCAATTAATAATAAATTATCGATACAAAATTATAAAACTAATTAATTTCCATTATCGGCAATAAATCTTTCTAGTGAACTTTTGGCATTTTATTTACTATCGCACAGATATCTATTTATTTAACAGATATACAGACGATAGAACAAAAAACAATATATATATATATATATGATGTAGGCTTAATTCTATAAGGTCGTTAGACTCATTTAATCTGGATTAAAAGAAAATCAATCAAATTCTTGTATTTTAAATATCAATTAAAAGTAATTTCCTAGCTTAATGACAAACTCGGTATTTTTTCGATCTGTTTTATAATACGGAAACTGTACGATGGTCAGATGTCATAAATTAAATATTCATAGCCAATTTGATGGTCATTAGATGGCGAAGAAAAAAAAAGAGAGTATTAATTTTATTTTATTTTTAATTTTTATTGTGTTTATCGAAGTCCATAACCAACCAAATAGGTTTTAATGTGTAGATATTTATATCTAATTTTCTATATTATATCTAGAATAATTTTCTAGTTGATTATGCAAAGTTGTTTTATTTGTGTACTTTGAAATTAGGTACAAATATTTTGATTACTATTTTCATATTACAAAAAATCGTTTACTTAATATAAATATAATGAAATTTACGGATTCTTGGTAAATTATCATTTAATATTCATAGAATTTCATTATAACTTTTAGTTTTATTTTTGGAAATAATTTCTGGTTTGTAAAAAAAAATGTAATAAGTTTAAGTATCATTATATATTTCTTTTTGAATTTAATCGCTTTGCATTGGCGTAACTTAACTTACTAACGTGAATTTGTGGGATTTTATTCATTGGGTAGTAGATCTTGTTGGTGCTGGATGTAGGGAATTTTATTGTTTTATTTATTTTTGTTATTAATAAGAGATGAAGCAGCGAGTAAAAAAAAAATTATGAACTTTGCAAATGTTAAATGCAAAAAAAAAATGATTTCAAATTTTAAGAGATAATGGCCCGTATTACGAGCTGGGTTTTAAAATTGGTTTTAATTGTTACAGATTTTAAAACAATGCAACAACTAAACAAATAAACTAAAACATTCAAAAAAATTATGTAGGTAAAATATTAATTTATATTTATTTATTTTTTATAATAAATAAAAATATGATTTAGTGTGGCGAAAATTTAATAAAATAAAATAATATTTATCTAAAAAAATTTAATGATCATTAAGCTACATTCAGACTGGGGTTTAGCAGTAGCAGTAGACTGAGGCTGCATTAGTATTATTACATAAAATATATACTAAGTCTCATTATTTTGAAAAATTATTATAGATATTAATATGCAAGCTGTAATTTTAGATAATTTAAGAAGTTATACTAACAATATGTAATTCTACATTAAGTACCTATGTGATGCAATTTGCAGAAAGTAAGCAATTTCACATACTTATTAGGTCATTTTTTACTTAATTTATGTGATTATTATGACTTATTTAAAAATTACAGATTTTTTATAGTAAAATTTTACTATTTTTCTGAAATTTCGATATTTTTTTTACAGTGTATTTTTAAATTTAAATTAAATTTTTATATTTACCTAATATGTTCTTTGAAATAAATAAATAAAAACCTGTAGCTTAAATTTTGAATATTTTTATTAAGAAAATTTTCTGGAACATTCCCGTTACACTATAGGTGTATATATATATTCCATCATGTGCGTGATATAATTTACCGCATCGGTTATTACCGTTTCCGTTCGGGTTACCGGTTCGCCGTCATGTTAATAGACCGGTTAACTAGTTTTGGTTCTAATAGCCGAGTCCATTTGCTTAATTGATTGTAAACGATGCAAACGCAAACGCCGAGACGGTATGGTGTATTGTATTTATGCGAGAATGCCTAATCTCATTATAAAAGAATATTATTTACGTTTCTGTTCGTGTATTTATATTGTGTAGTAGAAAATAGGGTTAGGTTTCGACCTTGTATTTGTTATCTCTAATTGTGATTATATTTCTGTGATCCTAGGTGGCGGGCCAGTCGAGCAATATGGCCGACGCCGTCGAAGGTAAAACTGTAGATGTGCTTTTGTTCTTTCGATGTTTATATACGCTGTTTTATTTGCTAATAATTTAGCCAAATTAGATATAGTTTAGAATAAACTAGTTATAATATATAAAGCCTGGTTTACATTAGTAATGCTAGTGGTAGAGTACGTACTATCTCGTTATTGGCATAATTTAAACATTTTGGATTAATAAAAGGCGACTCTAAAAATGCGTCTTTTACTCAGTGGTGTTATAAAGCTGGAACGTCGTTTCAGTACTTTTTTTTTCAGGAACGGAACGTTATAGTTTATTTTTCGTAATATTGTAAACATTTATTTATATAAGTAAAATATGTAGGATAAGAAATTACCTTGTCTTAATATAGTAAAATATTTTTCAGAATTCATTGTATTAAATAAAAATTGTTTTAGGATTAGATTTTGTTTAATTATTTTATAAAAAATGACGTTTCGACGAAATTGATCGCTTTTCTTTATCAAGTCAAAATTTATCAATTACATCAAAGTAATTAACAGTACGTAGCAATAAGTTTCTAGGTACCATATAAGTAACTAAATCATAAAAATTATAGTTTTTTTAATTAATGAAAGCCAAATTTTACTTAAATCAGTGACTTCACAGTCATTTATGTTATTCCTTTCTTTATAAATCTCCATTGCTTTTTTTATCAATCTGCTGCTAATATTGATTATTCTAGCAATTATTACAGTAATTGCTAGACCAATAATTAGTAATAATTGCTAGTATTAATGTCAAAAGATAAACTTTTGTTCTTGGGTTCTGAACCTGCGTTATGATTAATTATAATGCTATTAAATACTTTATCAGGTTCGTTATTGTTTTTAGCAATGACGCGTTTCGACTTTTCAGTCATCTTCAGACCAAACTCAGAAAATCTGAAGATGACTGAAAAGTCGAAACGCGTCTTTGATAAAAATAATAACGAACCTGATACGGAATTTAATAACATTATAAATAATTGCTAGACCAATCAATATTAGCAACAGATTAATAAGAGAAACAACAGAGATTTATAAAGAAAAGAATAACATAAATCACTGTGTATAGGCACTGAGTTAAATAAAATTTGGCTTCCGTTAATTAAAAATTCATAAATTGTATGATCTAGTTACTTATTTTGTTACCTAGTAACTTGTTTCTATGTACTGTTATTTACTAAATAAATTTTGACTTGATAAAAACGAGCATTTAGTTTCGTCGAAACATCGTTTTATACAATAATTAAACATTATCTAATTCTAAAACAGATTTTTATTTACCTTGCCTTGATAATTGTCACGTAAATATGAAATAATGTACCTCATGTATATATTTATTTTTGCTTTTTTTTTCAATTAAGTAAATATTTTTCAAAATATGAAAATATGAATTTTCACGTAAAATCTCTAATAACTCAATATTTAATTGGGTAAGTTAATATTAACAATAATTGCGTTCTGGAACCTTTATATTTTACATGACCACTGCTGTCACTATTTAAAAATGTTTATATTATGCTAATAATGAAATAATACATACTCTACCACCGTACTCTACTACTAACTCTACCAGTGTAAACCAGGCTTTAGTTACATAAGTTCGAATGTTATATATTTTTAAGATTATTGAAAATTAAACGTAAGGTATTATTTTAAATTATATTTTGGAAATCTTACGTATTTTTCTTAAAAATATTATATATTTATTAAATAATATTTTATATGCTTGATAATATTATACGGAAACTTTTGTTTTTTTTTTTCACGTAGGGTAATTCAAGGAGAGATGCCATTTTTTAAATGAGTGACTAAAACTGTAGTGTAAATAAATTAAAGTTGTAGATTTTTCTAAAAAAGGTAAAATTATATATAAAAAAAAATAAATGTCATCCCACACGAATATACTGGATTAGATGTTACACTTTCAATTTTTTTTAGGAAATCAACTTTTAGTAAAATTGAAATTTTGTTCTTGATCAAAATTGAATAAAAATTTCAATACACAATACATGAAACAAAAAAGTTCTTATGAATAACAAATACGAGTACACATTAATGAATGCTAATATTTTGTTTGGTGCGGTTTAAAATCGATTGGTGTGATATAATGCAAGCGAGGTATTTCAGATAGCACCAAATCAAATGCTCTTGTGCAATTTCGTAGTGTATCGTTATTTATTTGTTTTGTTTGAGTATTGTATTTCTCTTTTCGATTTTAATTACGATTCAAATTTCGATTTTACTGTAAAATCCAGCCATTATACAACTTACAAATTTAATCTGTAAATTAATAAATTTCCGATTATTTTATAGCAAAATTAGCATTATACAACTTAAAAATTCACTGTGTAAATTAATAAACTTTTGTAACATTTCAATTATTTTATAGCAAAATTGGCTATTTTATCTGTTCAAAAATAATACTGCAATTCTGTTCGCATTTTGCAAGATTACGAAATATTCTGTCTATATCTATCAAAAGAAGACTTCTATTTATCAGAATAAGACAAAATATCTTGTAACGCTATGAGTCTTAAGGTAAAACCGTCAAACATTGACACATCTTTAGTTATTAATTTTTTTAAATTTTATTAAGATTTATAATTTATTTTTTCTTAGCAGAAAAATTAGCTTCATATATTAGTTTCTAAAATGTAAAGTAATTTATTGATTATCATAAACGGTATTGAAAATATTTAATATATATGTATATACCATAATTAGTCAATATTACCCTACATGTGGGTAACATTGACATGCCTTGTTTTTTCTTGCTTTATGCATTGAAATGGCAATGTTGCAATATAGGAATTTAATTTTGACATAGAACTTTCTTTTTATAATTTGACAATTTTAAATTTATTTAAAAAAATTGGTCAAAAGTGCATTTTTATGAAACCAATTATTTCGTTAGTGATAAATAATTCTTCTATTCTTATTATAAGTAAATACTAGGTAGTAAATAAAGGAATAATAACATAAGAGTGAACTTTATTGTAATTTTAAGAAAATTTATAATATACATGCAATTAATTAACAATTAAAGAATTTTACTCCGCATCGAAAAAATTTGTTTGAAAAAAATACATGTCACGACGAATTCGTGGTTGAGGCAGCACGCGTACTATATCTAAAGCAAGGACGTAACTTTTGTCTGTAATGTCCGGAAAAGTAAAATGACCTCCTCGCTTTCTTAAAAAAAACGAATTGTGCATGAAATGATACGCAAATTGCAGGTAAAAATCTCTTAGAATGGTCACCATATAAAAAACAACACGTCGGTATCCATACGCCATAAGCCCTAAGCTTCGAGCAACGAGCGATGGATGGTGATATTATCTACAGTAGTCATATACATTATTTTTAGAGCTAATCAACAGCGTTCTGTGACTTACTATGAAAATTTTAAAAGCCATTTTCAAAGATGTGTCAATGTTACCCTACTGTCAATGTTAGCCTCCTTTACCTTACAAGATACGAACAGAATTGCGGCATCGTTTTAAATGATGTATCTTATTACATAAGATAAAAATTGTTAAAAATTTGTCATTGATGCTCAATAACGGAACAATTGTTGCGCTGACATTTTAATGTCATGTAAATATTTTTAAATGTCATATACGAGCACATGGAAACTATCTAGTTTGTATATATTTTAAGATAATCTTTGCTTATCATCATTTGAAGTCGCTTGAAATTTCAATCCTAAAGCCTTTTTATTTTAATGTAATGAGGTTTGAAAAATATTTTACTATGTTCAATCTTAATTGTTTACCTCGAAGACCAAAACAGAATTTACTAATTTTAAGCGATTTCAAATGACGAGATAAACGTAGTATATGATATTTTTTAATTAAGTTTCTATACGGCTATACAGATTATAATAATAATACAGAACACTGTTATAAAATTTATTTGTTAAAAATTTATATTAATTATTCAGTAATTGGTGAATTAAATATATGCTATTAATAATTTTAATAAAATAAAACGGCTTTAGGTTGTAATTCTGTATTAATATTTATTAATAATCGATGTTTCGACGTACACAACGTATATATAAATGACATTTACAGTAAATAAACAGAACATAGAATCAAGTAAAAAAATTTCGGTAATTTTACATAAAAACCGGGCAACTGATTTACACCAGTTTAATATGTAAATTTACATATCTCACAGGAAGATTTTTACATAATATGAATGTAAAATACGTATTTTTATGTAAATTTAATTACTTTTTCGGTAAAAAAAAAACATATAATATGGTAAATTAATTATTTTACTTAAAGTTATGAAATTATATTATTTTTATAGAAAATTTAATATGTAATTTTTTTACTTGGTTATTTTGTAAAATGGCAATTTTTTTACAGTGTAGATAACAATATCCAAGTAAATAGATCATAAAATTTATAAATTTTTAAAGCCGTTTTATTTTAATATAATGAATTCTGAAAGATATTAATAATTTTAATATTTGTTTTAAAGTTTCAATTTTTATGTACAAGCACATCACCTTTTTAAAACCGCTATATTTAAAAAAGTGTAAAAAATGATTTTTTTTTATAGATATACGAGTATTAATATGTGTTTTTAATTTTATTTTTCAGGTACACATTTGAAGAAGAATCATTATTCTGAAACAAATGCTGAGCAACGTAAGGTCATTGACACAAGTATGTAAAAACAAAATCTAATCACACCATCTGTCAATATTTAAGATTATTTAATAACTAAAATTAATGACTATTTTTAATTATACTTTTTAATTTGTTATTACAATAATGTTTAGTCAAAGTAAATATGCATGATTTACATGTATTTTACAATGTAGTTGATTTAGTTTGCGCTGACTGGAATATTTTCAATAATTTTTTTTTTTAATCTCAGTATATGTATATAAAGAAATCAAAATTAAAATAGAAAGGTTTTAGGATAAAGTTCTGTATAAATTTTAATTAAAAATCGACGTTTTGACGTACTCTACGTACATCATCATCAGGAAAATTTTTTTGTAAATGATATTATACAGTAAATAAACAGAACAAAGAAACAAGTTACTAGGTAACAAAATAAGTATAACTAGATTATAAAATTGATAAATTATTAATTAAAGGAAGTCAAATTTTATTTAAATCAGTACATTCACACTGATTGATGTTATCTTTTTCTTTATAAATTTCTATTGTTTCTCTAATCGACCGGTAGATTGATATATGTCATTTGTATTATTTTCCTGTTGATGGTGTACGTAGAGTACGTCGAAACGTCGATTATTAATAAAAATTAATACAGAACTAAACTCTAAAGCTATTTTATTTTATTATAATTTGTATTTAAAAAATAATATTTTTTAAAATCTTAAATTAGTAATCCGAATAGCTGATTTAAATTATCTAATAAGACAAAAATATTGTTGTTGAAACATGTGTAAAGAGTTTCTTACTAATAATTTTTGTAATTTTTGCTAAAAGAATTTTAATTAATGCTTAATTGTAAACATTAAATTGTTAATTTGCCACCATATCAGAATGACAAAAGATAATAGATGATGTTTTCCTATAACTTTCAGAATAGTCATTAAAGTTGATTTTATTTCCTATTATTTGAAATAGCACTAATTTATTAGAAGCAAACAGTCATGTACTTAGACCAGTATACATAAAATCAAAGATATTGCGTTGCAAAAAATTGGTTTTCTATAGGATATAAATAGTAATGATTTTATAAAGAATTTTTTTGAAAATTCTTCAATCAAAAATATACATTAAAATATCTACGTAAAAATATGTTTCAAAGCAACATTGTTTATAATAAATAAAGAAAGAAATTTTATAGTTGAATGTCAAATTTGAATTTGCTCGTCGTGATGTATTAGTGTATCAGGAAGTATTCAACGCTTCTCGTGGTAAAAACAAAACAGTATTGCCTATATCTATTACGCCAAAATCAAAACCTTGTTTTTTATATGAAAATTTATGTTCGTCTTTGCATTGGAGATTTATTTTATTTATAACTGGGCAATAGCTCAAATAAGTTTGAGAATCTACGGTTTAAATCGACTCTGCTAAAAAATTTCGAATTTAATTCACATATTTTCCGTGGTTTTTGTTCGCTTACAAGTATGTTTGTTTATAAGAATTCAAAGCCATTTTTTGACGTTTTATTTTGCCCAAGTCGCGAACTTAAAAATTATTTTACTTAAAATGTTCTATATCAAATTATATATAAAAATAGCTTTTAAATTATATATAATATAAAAAAACAAGAGAAAAAAAAACAATATTTAAGCGTCCTTGGTTATCATAGAAAATAATAAATTAGAAACAATTATAAATAATTGCTAGTGTGTGCGATTTTTCGATTCAAAATTTTCGTTGTATTCGAATCCTGTAACGTTAAATTTTGATTGATATCCAACAGGTCGAAACTGTCATGTTTTTGTTCTAAGGCAATAATTTTTCATAATAAATATATAATTAGACGCGAAAGTAACGTATGCTTCAAATTATACAGTCAATTATATTAATTTAAATTAATTTTTTTATACACGTCATATTTTTTTTAATTCTCTTAAATTGTACTTCTATAATTTTTATATAACATTTTACCTGAAATATAAAAAGTAAATAATAACACAAATGTAATATTGAAAATGATTTTTTGACGGATAATGTATGATGAGTGTAAAATTGAAAAAAAATTTGTTGCAAAAGTTGGTGTTAGAGTCAGTTAAGATGGTTCAGTCATTTTAAGCGAATATCTGATGAACGTTTGGTTAAAAAAATATATGAGAATGATTTTGAAGATACCTATACGTTTGCGTGGATGTCCGATAAGTAGATGGAGTGGTATGATTTAGGGTGTTTTGCGTGTACGGTAGTTTCCAAGTAGTAGAAATAGAAAAGCATGTATGCGAGATATTATGAATGTGGATGAAGCTAAAATTGCTTGTTTGGATAGGGATGTTCGGAGGAAATTGATTTCGGGATAGGGGAAAGAGTTTGTGCCACACCTTTTTTGGGTACATAGCCTGATTATGTATGTATGTAAATCCAGAATTATATTTGGTAATACCTAACGCTTAAACACGCTCGGCTACCGCTATAGAACTTATAGAACAGTACAGAATTTTAGAATCTCATTCTAAGTATATTTATCTAATTAAGAGCTTTTATTAAAAGCTTAACAATTGACAATCACAGACTTCTTATGATAAGTCTAGTATATTTTGAAACAATTTCAACTGTCAACTATAGAAAGTGTAGTATATACATATATTTTAATATAATTTACTTGTTTTTATTGAAATTTCTTTGTCATAGTGAAATCTAAGATTACAAATAAATTATTTTTTCGTAGAAAAAAACCTCTAAAATGTTATGATAGTAAATTTTCTATTTCTTAGTAATTTTACTAGGTAATTATACTGTATTTTTTTTTTTACTAAGAAAATTGATTCGTAATGGATGAATAGATTGTAATATTATTATTGTATTTAAGCAGGTCATTTTTAATCAATAATCATACATTGCTCCAAAATATGTTGTTTTTTTTTCTCTGTGTGGGCAAATGTATGTCACTGGTCAATACTTATAAATTGATATTCATATCAAATAGGATTATAGATTAAGGGTTATAAAATTAATATTATATTGTATTACGAGGAGTAGAAAGCGATGATACTAAAAGAGCTTTCTATTCCGAGTGACGTATACGATTTTTTCTTCAAGCGTTCTAAATGAAACGAAACTAAAAACAAATAAAGATAAATGCTAAATACTCTTAACCTTACTAACAGTTATAGAATAGTATTTATATGTATATATTATTTATATTTGTTACGATACTTGTGAGAATTAATCTTTGTTTAGTCGAATTTCTGACCAATCTGACGGTACACAATGCATTTTTTGCACTTCTTCACACATTTTCAATAATAAAATTAAAATTCAAGCGAAAATAAAAAATGCAATTGTCAATTAACTTTGTAGTTATGTTTGGTGCTGCCACCAGTGGTGTATATAGTAGCTAATTGCTGTATAATAATGTCATTATTATACAGTAATTAATTAATAAAATTGTAAAACATTGCTGTATAATAATGTCATTATTATACAGTAATTAATTAACAAATTAATAAAATTTTAAAACTGCTTAACAAGTAATCAAATCTAATGTGTACTCTTTTCTATACATACATACATAATCACGCCATGTATCTAAAATATTGTAGCACAAACTCTTTTCACTATCCCGAAATTAATGTTCTCCCAACATTCCTATTTAGGTAAGCAACTCTAGCTTCATCCACATTCATGATATCTTTCATACATGCTCTGCTATTTCTACTACTTGGAAACTATCGCTCACGCAAGACACAGTCAATCATATCATAATTAGGTTTTTATTAATAGATAATATTTATTATTTAATATTCATTCAAAAATGGTTTCTGTTACAAACGACATTTAGCTTGTATTCCAAAATGAAACGATGATTATTGGTAACATCATTGTAACACCAAGGAAATATGAAAAAGGAATACTGCTAGCAATGCTACTTTATAAACATATAACCTAATAGAAATAAATAACTCTTTATTCTATTTCCTTAGTGTTATTTCGGAATACAAGCTTAAACTTTTTTTTCATGTACACTGTAAAAAAATTATGTAATTTTATATATTTTGTGAATGTACTTTTTTAAAAAAGATAAAATATTACGTAAATTATCACAGTAAAATTACAAAAATGTTGTTTTTTTTACTGTTAAAATCTATGTAAAATTACTTTAATTTAAGATATATTTTTTACAGTGTAACACTCATCATGTGTTTGGGAAACACTGTTTTACATTATATCTTAGAAATACGAAAAAAAAAACCTAACGTAATTAATTTTATTAGTTATCAGAGTAAAAAGTCTTCTCTGAAACAGGTTGAAAATCAATTAACATGTTTGTTTTAATTTCGCGTATTAATCGATACGCGCATATATAACATTTTATCTGTTAAAAGTTAAAAGTTGAGTAAGTATTTACATATTTGTGTAAATGCAGAAGCCGAGAAACATCACAGCGCTCAGCCAACGGTTGTAAATATTATACGAACAAAGTAAAGATAGCTTAGCTCAGCTCAGCTCGGCTCGGCATTAGCCATTAGACTGTGAGTATCGCGACCTGCTAACACAAAATAATACCATCAACAACGGAAGACATTTCACAGTAAATGTCATGACATTTTACTTCTCGAGACATACCAATACTTACAAATATTAGAATATTGTTGAGCATGAAGGTACCTATTTGCTTGCTTGATCAACTTATTCAGTGTTTATTTCAGACGTAAATCTCCAGAGGCGGGAAGGGGGGGGGGGGCGTAGAAATGTACGGGGGATAAAATAAATCTAATAATAAATGTAGTAATAGATACTATTAGTAAAACAGGTATAATTACGTATAAATATAAATTTTCATTTATAATTATAAAGTTTAATCTTTAATTGTACACACTGCAATGTCATTGCATACTCGTAGTTGCGCTTTGGCTTATTTTGCGGCAAATTCTAACAAATATTATGTAATTTTATCTACAAACCATGAGACACTATGATGCTCAGTATTTCTAGGTATAATCATTCAACTGCTACAATTTTATTCATAATTATTTAAAAATACATAATATCAGAACTATTACAAATATTATGTAATATGCTATTACAACTAGCGGTGGAAAAGTGCATATGTATGTAATTTTACAGTTTTTTAGTAAAATTTCTGTTAGTAAATTTACAGAACTTTAGTAAGTTTGCTGTCAGAAATTTTTCTTAAATAACTAAAATTTGTTTAGTTCTGTAATATTATTGTACATTGTACATACATTTCGAAATTTACATAAAGGATCTATTTTGAAATGAATGAATTACACTTAAAAAAAATTTATTAGTATTATTACACAAAATATGTACTAAGTCTCATTATTTTGATGAATTATTACAGATATTAATGTACAAGCATTAATTTTACATAATTTAAGAAGTTATACCATAACAATATGTAATTCTACATTAAGTATGTGATTCAATTTGCAGAAAGTAAGCAATTTCACATACTTATTGGGTTATTTTTACTTACTTTATGTGATTATTATGAAGTATGTAAAAATTACAGAATTTTGATATGGAAATGGTAAATAAAATTACAGATTTTTAATGGTAAAGTTTTACCATTATTTTTCTGTAATTTACAGTGTAATTACACAAGTACCACGAGCTCATTTTAAATAATAGGAGTATCAGTTTTAAAACAACAAGTGTCATAAGAACAGGACTAAACAAATGAACTAAAACACTCAAAAACCCAGCTTGTGGTAGTATCGACCATGTTGTTCTGTTCACATGTAATCTCTGAATATTAATATAAAAACAAAGCCTTACTTTTACTACATATTAAAAATAAATTATAGTTGAACAAATTATGATTAAATTATGATTTATTGTACTTGATTCAACAGAAGCTATAATTTTATTAGAAAATCGTCTTTATGCTTTGTTGTATTGTGTAATTCATGGTCAATAATAGTATTTTATTTCTATTTAGGACACTAAACTTAACCTCAATTTGTTTTTTTTTTTTGTTATTAAATTAAAATAATTTAACTATTACGGACTTACCAAAGTACAATATTTACTTATAAGTATGTATTCTATAACTCAATAATTATTATTATTATTTTTTAAATATATTGGAAGAGCATTATTTGTGCAAGTAATACTTATAATTGGAATATACACCAATTGTTTAATTGAGTCAACATTGTGTTTTGAAAGTATATGTATGTACTGTTAGGGAAATTAGAAATCAAGCATCGATAGGAGGTATAGTTGAATATCGATAAAACTACGTCATCTAGTCTCTTAATCCCATGTGACACGATGCATTAAAATGCAGAAAATCAACGTGTTAAAGTGCGCAGTAGTTTAACAAAAATGTTTATGCATACGGGCATATATACATACATACACAATCACGCCATGTACCCAACAGGGTGTGGCACAAACTCTTTTTATCATCCCGTAATCAGTCTCCTCCAAACATTGCTATCCAAACAAGCAACTTTCGCTTTATCCACATTCATAATTCCTCTCATACATGCTCTTTTATTCTTACTACTTGGAAACTTTCGCTTACGCAAAACACTCTCAATCATACCACTTCAACTACTCATCGGACGTCCACGCAAGCGTATACGTCAAAATCATTCAAATAAATCTTTTTAACCAAACGTTCATTAGACATTCGCTCAACATGTCCGAACCATTTTAACTGACTAACACCAACTTTTGCTACAACATTTTTTTCAATTTCACACTCATACATTAATCTATTTCGTACCCGATCTCTCCTATTTACACCAAATACCCCACGTAAAAAGTTTTATTTCTCCAAATATTCATAAAGTTAGTCGATTTTTTAGGTCGGAGTAAGGTATATACCCTCTTAATCCTAAAGCTTTTTTATTCTAGATATTTTAATTAAACACTGATTAAATACCAAATTTAGTTAAAAAAGTAATTACTTAAAATTGATTTAAATCATTGGACAGAGACCATTGGGACTGATGATCAATTGTCCACGTTTTAATTTTCTCCAAGTGTACTCTCGGTACACAATCATCGGTCGGTAACGTAATCTTTCGTTGACCTACATTATCGACACGTGGAGTCCGAGCTCTCTGCAACTGACAATGAAATTATTAAGATCAGTTTCTATTATGCTACCGCTTTGCGATCAATATTTTATTCTACATACATACATATTCTATCCAAAGAAGTATGTTACTGCTTACTTATCTTAACTTATTTGGATGTTCAACATCTAACAGAACTTCTTGTTTATTATTTCTCTTCGCTTTTGTCTTGTTCGGTAGGTTTGTTATGTTATGTTTGGCATTAGTTAACGAGATTTTTATCGTAACGAAGATTAAAGGAAATTTTTTATCTGATCTAAAAACAGATGCCTTTTTTCGTATGCCGACAATGTACAGAGAAAGAGTTTAAAAGAAATATGAAATGTACCGAAATTTTTTTACTTGTTCTTTGTCAGTGGATAATTACTATTATTAATTTTATTTATTAAGTATAAATATTACCGGTTATGTAATATTGATTTAGGTAATAATAAATTACTTGAGATGACAATACAAGAGACGGGGAAGAGGTACATTTGAACATTAACATATGGTTTTTTTTTAATATTGTAAAAATAGTTATGTAATATATATATAAAAAAAACAATATATAATTAGTAATAGACGGAATTCAGTCTTTTTTATGTTTTATTATCTACCAAGCCAACGTTTCAGCAATATCTATTGCCTTCTTCAGGGCTAGCAGAATATTTTAGTTGGTCTTGGTATTTTCACAGCACTTTTAAAAGCGATTTTTGTCAAAATTACTTTTGACGTTTATTTAAATTTGCTTATTTAGCTATTTTAATTTGTTTATTTGAATTTTATAATATTAGATATTAAAAAAAATATATCAAAACTAGAAATACAACTCATATTTGATATGAGGTAGTAGAAGTACAAATTTATTTTAAAGCAAAAAATAAACAAATAAATACGGACCAAAGATTTTGGTAGTCAATATTCTAACAGTATTAGATTTTATTAAATAATTAAAATTTTATCTATCTTAACACAAAAGTAATAACAATTACAGTCCTGCAAAATTGTGTTTTGTTAACCAGTAAAGTAAAAGTCTACAAAAACACGAAAATATATTTACTTAAAATATGTGTTTTCTATCAGATTTCGTTGTTGATTTTAGTTTGTGGAGATGGCAGCTTAAAAGTGTTTATTCTAGCGACAGTGTATCGTGATAGGATTTTTATATAGAAAAATATTTACCGAAGCACCGTCACGCCGTGCGTCGTAAATTGCGATTTTATTTTACTAGATATAGCGCGTCGCGGCGCGCCATACCATCAACCGTATAACAACCGAAAGTGACTGGAAAGTTAAAAATGGAACCGTGATAAAAGTGATATTTTATTGATCATGGAAAATCATTTTATATCTAATGCGTCATCATTTCAAATTTCTTTCTTCTATTTACCAAGAAAATAGGCGTTTTATATTTAAGCTTATTTATAGATATTGTATTATTTTGAAATAGTTTTGATTGAATATACAAAAATATACAGATACTTTAAATACACGCATACGGATAGTTGCATGAAACAATGATAATTATGTAGTTACATTGTTCTGTTTTCGAAATCACGGTGTTTAGCAACGTTTTATGCAGTTGGTCCATAGATTTGCTTTCTTAATAGTCAATTAAACTTTAAATTTATTATATTAAAAAGAAAACTAAACTAAAAATTATTTGTATCAATTTTTTACCGACTGTTATATCACATATGATAAAGGAGGTAATGTAATCATACTAAATTTGACATAACGAGATTTTTACAGATGAGCACGAATTAGGCTTTATAGTAACACGAATCAATTGTTTTTGGCGTGATGTTTGTCTGTCGGTCTGTGGAAATGTGTAGGGCAAATTCGGCTGAACGAATTGTTATAAAATTTCATATTTCAGTGACGGAGGTGTTAATTTACGAATTTTTCGCAACAGAGATATATTTGGAAAAAAAACTTATTTAACAACAAAATTTGCTAAGCAAATTATAATTAACAACTTTTATTTGGAACGTTTTTCAATACAGCTAAATAATTTTTTATATTGTTATGATATAGGTATATAATTCTGTAAATAGGTGGCATATTTATGTCAAGACAGTTTTGTTTTTAGTTACCATGACTACAGTAGTTGAAGTTATATAAATTTTTCTATTCTATAAATTTATTTAATACGATAACAGTCGGTTCTGTGGTGGCCACAGTAGATTATTTTTTTTTATAGATTTAGTTAAATTTCAGGTTCTGTTATTGTATTCATGGCTTTGATTTTTATATAATACATATGATAGCATATACTTATATAGTTTTAAATAAAACGTATGTTAAAGTAATTAATATAAAAAATTATGTGACGTATGCAAAGTTAGATATTAAAATAAAAGTATCAGTTATTCAATTTTCCAAAATATATATACACATAGAGAAAATGTCATGTTGACATTCGTATTGTTGATATATTACATAGTAAGTTACTCTTATTTATTCAATTTTATGTATAAAAAATATAAAATATCGTTAAAATAAAAGAAACAAATTTTTTTCCTGTTATCAAATTGATAAAGTCTATTCTTGTACGAAATTTCAGATACGATTAATTATATTTTTTTATATCATTCAAATCATTTATAATGATGCAAACAATATGACGAAATTAATTTTGATATTAAAATATTTAAAAATAACCTATATATTTTCTCTCCATTTTTATAAATGATAGGGCTACGAGTCTTATAGAAAATCGGCTAATTTTAGAATTTTACAAATTATTCAAAAACAGTTGCAATGATTGAAGATCGATTTTCATTATTCGAATGGGGTTGTTCCATTTTGTTTTTTAATATGAAATTTAACTGGACAAAAGATGACGAATTCGAACTTACATTTAGTTTATGAGGGTGTATGAGTATGTGTGTGCGTCGTCAGCTTGTTCACTAGATCGTCAGTCAAATTCTTGTGATTGTAACTCTTATACGGTCATCCGATTTTAATGTAATTTTCAGAATAAGTTTATTTAAAGCTAAGGCTGCGATGATTTAAATCAAGTGATTTAAATCATTGATTTAAATCGCGATTTAAATCAAATGATTTTTTTAAAAAAATCAATGATTTAAATCAACCAAAAAAATATTTCAGCAAATCATTCGCTCTGAGTTAATCAAGTGGTTTAATAGACACATTTTTTTATAATATATGTATTAAAACAAATAAATAGCTGAAGAGTAAGGTTTTAATAAAGTAAATGTTATTGTGAAGAAACAAATATTTTATTCTGTACACAGTGAAATAAAAAAGTATAATCTGATTTTGATAAAATATAATAACGCAATCTAACAAAATAAAATATCATTCTCATTTAACAATCAGTACAGATGTAGCGATGATGGCGCGAACGTCTAACTGCAAAATTCAAAACTGTTAATTACGGCGATACAGGGTATTGAGATGGAATTGTTTTATGAATTTTTAGTTCTACTTGTAATACAAGTAAGAATCAATTAATTATTTAATGAAGAGTGCACATAAAATTGAAAAAATCAAAAAAATCTGATTTAAATCAAAAAAATCCGATTTAAATAAAAAAAAATCCGATTAATTATTTAATGAACAGTGCACATAAAAATAAAAAATTAAAAAAAATCTGATTTAAATAAAAAAAAAACCGATTTAAATCAAAAAAATCCGATTATTTAATGAACAGTGCACATAAAATTGAAAAAATCAAAAAAATCTGATTTAAATAAAAAAAAATCCGATTTAAATCAAAAAAATCTGATTTTTTTGATTTTTTTTAAAAAATAATAATTTTTTTCAGCCCTATTTAAAGCTCAAACTGGTCATGTAGTCTTATTTTTTTCCAGTGATGCCAACTTTCCGAGTGAGAATTTATTCGATTTTAATCATATTTCCACAAAAAAAAAATTTCTGCTCACGTAAAATTATATAATTTTAGTGTCGTACAAAGCTGCAAACTTTATATGAAAAAAATTATAAAATTTTAAAAATTTTAGTTTGGTTTCACTGTTTATCCAAGATTTATAAAAATTTTACTATCCACAAAAATTATATAATTTTATTATTATACAGTAATGTCAAAGTGGTATGGGTTTACCAATATACTTTTAATGTAGTTAAAAATGTAGTATTGGGTTTGTTCTAGGCTACCATCAAATAAATTTGGAATAAGTTTGCAACTATCCGCAGGTGCATTGCGGAATTAGTTGTAATTTACCATACTGCGCATGCTTTGTGAAGCTGTAATCTTATCTCGAACATGTTTGATGATAGCCTAGAATGAACTTAATACATATTTATTAATTTTTTATTATTTATAAAGATACATAAAAATATTTTAATTCACAATTTATTAATAAACAGTTTATACAAAAACTTATATAGTATAAATTAAAGATCAAATTCGTCTAATAAATCTTTTCATCACAAACACTTTCTACAGCCATCATTTCTTTTCCATCTAGTTATCCATGATTTATTTCAAAAATTTCCAAATAACAGATGCTCAATTGTTATTGATTTATAACAGTAACCGCGATTAGTCAGTGTCTATTTTCGAAAATACTTTTGAACAAAGCAATGACGTAGGCTAGCAGAGAAATTAATAAGTTGAAATTTGATTCGCCTGCCACACAGTTCTAAAATTCATATCAATATATAAAATTAACTGTCAAAAACTTAACAAAAAACATTATAAGATCTTTAAATCTTATTTAAATATCACAGCCATATATATACAAAGCATGAGAATGTCAATAAATTATAGACTTTATACATTGTTTAATTCTAACCTTGGATATTAATGATCATGATTTTGTTTTTAAGGTATGTCTTAGTTTAATGCAATTGCATAATGATCGGTTTTTGAATTTAATTTAATGTATTGCAGTTCTGGGTTTTAATAATCGTGATTAATAGATTTGATAAAAGTTATAGACAAAATGTGGTATTAATTTTACTCTGTTACTTCCTGTTGTTATAGTTTTAATAACATTGAGTAGGCTGTCAAAATTATCATGTTTTTATTTTGTATTTAGAGCGATTTTTTTAACTTTTTGTTTTAAAAAAGAAAATTATTACAATTTTATAATACGATATATACGATATATACGATATATATATATATATATATATATATATATATATATATATATATATATATATATATATATATATATTATAATATATACGATGTATGGATACAAAATTTTTAATTAAGGTTGATAATATTATTAATATATTTTTTGTTTTTAATATTTTATTATTAATGGATTTTCAAATACACAAATTTGTTGTTTTTCTTTCTTTTTTTTTTATATTCAATGTTTTATCATTTATGATGTTTCATAAATAAGAGAATTTTAAGAAATATTAAAATAAAATTTAAACTACATAAATATAAGTTATTGTACGTCGTATAAACAAAATGATAAATACAATATATATATATATATATATATATATATATATATATATATATATATATATATACAGGTAGCCATAGGCCAGTGGTAGCGTGTTGGATTCGAACCCCAAAGGTCCCTGGTCCTAAATGTTTGTAGGAAACTGATTCCCGGATAGTGGAAAGAGTTTGTGCGACACTCTTTTGAGTACATTGCGTGATTGTGTATGTATCATTTCAAATTTCTTTCTTCTATTTACCAAGAAAATAGGCGTTTTATATTTAAGCTTATTTATAGATATCGTATTATTTTGAAATAGTTTTGATTGAAACGGTGCATGGAACGGTGATAATAATGTAGTTATTTTTGCATTTAATTGATTGGTCAATTGACAACCGTTGACTCGGATCCCAAAGGTCCCTGGTCCTAAATGTTTGTAGAAAATTTATTTCGGGATAGTGGAAAGAATTTGTGCGACACTCTTTTGGGTACATGGCGTGATTGTTTATGTATGTATATATGCAACTTTTACAAAAAATTAATAATAAAAAAAAAATAAAAATATTAATAATTTTGTTTTAATTCTAGAAAATTAAAATTTTAAATTTGCAAACAGAGTACAAGTAACTGCAAATTATGTATCTCGTTAAATCCAAGAAGAAAAGAAACATTTAAATATTGCTAAATAAGTTGCGGTAAGCCAACACCAATAAACTGACTGTAGCGTCAACAACCTACAATTTGAAACACTTCAGAGTTTAAATTTTAAATCATCTACTTTCATTTGTAATTCTAATTATATATTATGTATCTACATATGTATGTATACATAATGCATATAGACAGTTTATAATAAACCGTATGTATACTGTAATGTGTGTGTGTGTGTGTGCCATATAATGGGTGTACTTCCTGCGAAAAACAGTGGTTGCCTACTGCTTTGCTTGCAGCCCAGGTGAATGTATAACCAAGGTCGTTAGTTGGCGATTGTGTCGACTGAACTGTCGCGTTTGTGTGTTTTGTCATACAAAACACCAACAGAAACACAACCGCGCGCGCGGGACTCTCGTCTATGAGACACAACTGAAAATTTTGTGTCAAAACGTTGCGGGCGCACCCTTTTCTCTTAGCTCTGATTAAATTCTACCGCTAGGAGATACCAGGTCGGGATGCAAAGTTACCAGACTGATGGTTATTAATAATGGAGTCACATTTTTAATAAAATATTATGGCCCGTATTCTTATCTTAAAATTTTTGGCAAAATTTCTTTTGACGTTTACTTAAAATTACTTAAATTTTATAATATTAGATTTAAAAAAATAGAAATACTACTATTTGATAAGAGGAAGAAAATAAAATTTATTTTAAAGTGAAAAATAAAAGCACTTTTTCATAAACAAAAGACGTGGGATTGTTTCTACAGTGATTTCTAAATAGTTTGTGATAAGAAAAAATAATGAATTGAAAAACAAATTTTTAAGATAATTATTTGAATTATTTGGATATAAATTAAATGTTTAATAAGACTTCTGGTATGTAACTCAGATGCTTTGGAAATGAAATTTCTTATCATCAATTTGATTAAATATCAAAATAGTTAAATTTCCTTGTCAATATCACAAAACTACGCTTTATAAATAATTTCTATATGTAGTGCACTGCAAAGGTGGTCAGCTTGCACTATGTATATGGCCAGTAACTGAGAAGTATAACTTTTTTTTTTCTGTTTTTTCACTCTAGGCTTTTTGCTTATTCGGTCGAGTAATCTTCAGGCTTTTACGACCGATATCCATTGAATTTATAGAGTTTTAATGAACAGATTTAAATCATTAACAAAATAAAAGAAAATAAAATCTACATATACTAGAAAGAGAAACTATTCACAAGTACAAAAATTAAATAATGCATTTTCGTTAAAAATAATGGTTCTTTAAAATGAAAATTCTTGAATCTCGTAAGAAATTTCGTTGCAATATATAAAAAAAGATTTCTTACGGAATCCAAGAATTTTCATTTAAAAAAATTTATGTAATTTTACTTTCAAACCAAAAGACACTTTGATGCTCAGTATTTCTATAGGTATAATTATTCAACTGCTGTAATTTTACATAATTGTTTAAAAATACATAATATCAGAACTATTACAAACATTATGTAATTTGATATTGTCAACGGAATGGAAAAGTACATGTATTATTACAGTTTTTTTTTTTGCAGAAAGTAATCAAAATTTTACATACTTATTAGATTATTTTTACTTACTTTATGTGATTATTATGAATTTTGTAAAAATTACAGAATTTTGTGGTAGAAATACAGAATATTTATAGTAAAATAAAATTACAGATAGTAAAATTTTTTACTATTATTTTTCTGTAATTTTGTTGTTTTTTTACAGTGTAGTTGCAAATAGATTTTATGATAAATTGATATTTTTCAAATATAATATAAGAAAAAAAAACCTATAAATCCACAAACTTTATGGGTGGATCTTAAATGATTTTACGTCATAGAGTGGGTAGTTGTCGCCTCTTTGCCATCCCGATCCACGATCGCCCCTGTCACACAGCTGTCTGTCCCGTCTAACTGTAGTCCAACACGCGACGCACGCCCCTGAATGAATGGAAGCGAAAATTACTCGCTAGACTATTTTTGATATTATTAGCTCCGATGGCTGCTACAGCACACGCAAAAAATTATTATTACTATATATCTACGTCGTTGTTTTTGTTTTTGAATAAAATCTAATTAAAGATGTGATTGTTTCCAACCACCCACTATTTTTAATGCACTTCGGAAATTTCTCACAAATTAAAATTAATGTTAAGGACAAAGTGTGGCTTAATTACCTTCCTCCCTGTTTTACATTTACCGAACAAATTTAGACAAATTACTTTTATATATTATATTATTTATGTATGTTACCGGCAGATCTACGAATTTTAATTAAAATTTGGTAATAAAAGTTGAAGTTTTTTTTTTACACAAATGGATTTAGTAGCGAAGACCATCAGTCCAGTAGAAGCTTTAGATATCACTTTTTCAAAGTGTATTTGTACGATACGAAGACATTACAAACATCCATGCCCTAAGCGGGATTCAAACCCGGACCCGCACAGGTACGAACGGTGTCGGACACGTGTCCTAAACCGCTCGACCATGCCGGTCGACTACAGTTATTTGATGTGGTTTATATTTTGAATTTTTCTTAGTTAGTAATTTTTGTATATTTAATCAAATTTACAATAATAGTGTACGTCCGATGAGTGGTATGAGTAGTGAGGAGTATGAGGAGTGGTATGATTGAACGTGTTTTGCGTGAGCGAATGTTTCCAAGTAGTAGGAATAGAAAAGCATGTATGAGAGATAACATGTATGTAGATGAAGCTAGAGCTACTTGTCTGTCTAATTTGTCTAATTTCGGAATAGTGGAAACATCATTTTGGGTACATGGCGTGATTGTGATTGTATATATATATATATATATATATATATATATATATATATATATATGAAGTCTACTGCACGAGACGCAGGCGAGTATCGTAATGAGTAACACAATAACTACAAATATTTTTAACACTTCTAATACCTATATCTAATATACAGAGAAAATATCATTAGTTGATTTTTCTAATATTTTTAATTATTTCATCTAAAAATGAATGATTTTCAGCTTTATTCATATATGTATTAGATGAAAAACGTCTAATTTAATAGTAGATGATTATGTTCGGTTTATTCATCTAAATTAATTAGATTTTTTTCTAGTTTACAGTATATTTATCTATTCTTGTTCGTTGATGTATTTAAAGTTTTAGATTATTTATCCAAATAACATTTTTTCATTTAACTAATTTATTTGTAGATAAAATAACTAATGTTATTGGAAATATCTAAATAAATAGACAAGTTATTTAATGCCCGATATTATAAACGCTGGTTAAATTTACTGTATGAGTAAACGTATTTATTCTATAGAATTCTGTATTAAAAAGAGAGTAGTGGTATCTAAAAATTGTTATTGTTATTAATAATAAAAATCTGGTAATAATGTGTACAAATAATATTTGTAAAAATTAAAAACTGTTTTAGGACTAGATTTTGTTTAATTATTTTATAAAAACGACGTTTCGACGAAACTGAACGCTCGTCTTCATCAGGTCAAAATTTATCAAAAAAAAATAATTAAAAATTGACCTGATAAAGACAAGCGTTTAGTTTCATTGAAACGTCGTTTTTATAAAATAATTAAACAAAATCTAGGACTAAAACAGTTTTTATTTTTTACAAATATTATTTGTACACATTATTACCAGATTTTTATTATTAATAATAATAACGATTTTTAGATACCACCACTAGATTGAATTTATTTTCTCTTTTTAATACAGAATTCTATAGAATAAATACGTTTACTCCTACAGTAAATTTAACCAGCATTTATAATATCGGGCATTAAATAACTTGTCTATTTATTTAGATATTTCGTTTTTATAAAATAATTAAACAGAATCTAATCCTAAAACAGTATGTTAATATTTGTCAAGTTATTTGGAACGAAAGTAAAATTTATTTGTCAAGTAAATTTAATCAGCGTTTATAATATAAGGCCTAATTTTTTTTCTTTCTTATATTAAATTAAATATAATAACTATATTTTATTATTATACATATAATGTACAATGAGGCACAAATTCTTGGCAATTAGGCAAAAAATACATACATAATACTTCTCAGATATGCTGTTTTATTTTTCCACTTGGAAATATTCTCTGATACCTTCCATATTATTCACATAATATTATTTTAACCAAATTGTAGGATCAAAATCTAAGAGGAATATGATTTCTATAATTTTTAGCAAATAAAAATAATATCTTATAAGTTCAAATACAATACATATCTTATAGTTATGTAAATGTTGTTTGTACTGTATATATATATAGTAAATAGTAATCGTAAATTATCAGCCATTTATTTATTTAAACTTTGGTTTCTTGCATTTAATGCACCATTAGTTTTTAAGTTTGCACAAATAATGTTACGCTTTGTTAAGAAATTGTTAAAACAATGGAACCCTACAAGATTTGTGATCTTGTTTGATCGGTAAATAAAGAGAGTACTATTTTATCGACACGTTTTTATCGGGCAATTTACACTTTTAAGTGTAATTTCACCGGACGTAAAACAAATGAACCATTTTGTTCAAACAGTTTTTTTGTTTTGTATTTTTCCATTTCAGGAAATATGTTTATTACTTAATAAACCACACAATTACTTATTTTATTTGTTGTAATTTATATATTTTTTAAATTATTGATTGTCAAAAATTGTAAAATAAGGAAAGATATGTTTTTGAAATTTTTATTTAAATTATAGTTTTTACCGACCGGTATTATAATTATACCAAATTTGATATATCAAGATTGTTTCAGATAATCACGAATTAGGTAACACGAATCAACTGTTTTTATCGTGATGTTTGCCTGCCGGTTTGTGGACATATGTAGAATAAATTCGGCTGAACGGATTGTTATAAAATTTCATATTTAAGCTTCGGAGGTGAATATTTCAATTTGATCAACTTTTGATAAAAGTCTGCTAATCGGAAGTGATAATTTACTGATGCCACTTTTATGTGTTTTACGAATATTTCGCAACAGAGATATATTTCAACAAAAGTTGCTAAACAAAGTTATAACTAACAATTTTTATTTTGAACATTTTTCGATACGGCTAAATAATTTTTTTATAATATTTTTTATATTTTTTTGCTACATATATAATTCAGTACATAGGTGGCATATTTTTGTCAAGACAGTTATTTAATACGACAACGGTCGGTTCTGTGGTAGTCATAGCAGATTTTTGTCTCATTATTAGTAAGTTAAAAAATATTCTTGCAAATATAGCGTTATTTACTGTTTTTTTCTATGAAAAACGTAAGAAATAATTGCACTTGAAAAAAATTTTTTATTTTGTATTAAATACCTTTTATATATGTATATAGAAACATAGAAATAATTATTTTCATTACATGCATAGTTCCGTTATTGTACAAACTAATAATAATATTTATGGTTAAGTTAAAACTTTAAATAAAAAATCGTAATACATACATACATATCTTAGCTAATACTCAGTAAACAAATATTATTTTACTTGCCTTAAAAGAATCACACTATACGCAGTAATGCCACAACAAAAATTATGAAATTACTAACAATAAGGAAGATAGTATAATAAGTACTGTATGTGTCTATACATATACATACTAAAATATACAGTTGGATTCACTGAAGAAGTCTCTTATGCAAATATCTGTACGAGACGATAATAAATCACGTTTTTTAGCATTGAATTTCAAATTTTTAATATTCGTTTTATTTTTTTTTTTTCTGAAAGTTGATGTCTCAAGTATTTAAAATAAATAACATGTTTTTAAATTTTGTTTCATTGCAGATAGTTTTTACAGTGAGTGTTCGTTTATTCTATATCATATTTTTACGCCGGTCGTCCGCCAATGTTGGCTTAGGTTAGGTTAGGTTATAGGTTTTAGGAAAATTTGCGTGAAAAGATTCGCAGGCGTTTGTGGTACGTTCTAGAGACGAACTATTTTCGATTCTACCTGGTTTTAGATCGAAATATTAATTCCTTAATCTGTTTATGACCGGTGTGCAATTTGGTTATGCCCAATTTCGGTAAGGGATTAAAACCCAAACGCCGCGCCGTGTGCAATTGGTATGTAGCCTTATGGAAACGGGCCACAAAATAGTATAATTTTTAACACTAAATTCAATAGATATTTTACTGTGTATAGTTTTATCTATGTGTAGGTTTCATTACAACGGGTTTCGATACAAGTTTTAATAAACGTATTTATTGTTGTTTAATGAAACTGGGCAAATATAAGTTTGTTATTACTTTTGACAGCCAAGAGACTTTATTCAATAAGTCCAAGGTGTATTTGCAAATTCAATACCAACAATATACCGTAAGGTGCCAGGAAAAATGATTACTTAACTATTATTACAATATAATTTAGTTTGAGAAAGATGAAATTAAAAAAAAAAGTTTATTATTTTCTTAAGCATCGGGAACATTAATTTGTTGTATGGATTATTCGTTGTGTTATTGTGTGTGGTATCTTCTGTTAGATTAGACGTTCGACTAAAGTTGTGAATTTTTTTCCTCTCTTTTAATATTTCACTATGTTGTATTTACAGTTTGATGTATATAATAGAAAAGTTTTATGTGTATATGTGGTACTATGTACTATAGGAATATAGGTGCGTATAATACTAATACACGTACGCAGGGTTCACACCTTTATACAGGCCAGGATTTAATAGTTATTTTGATTGTTTAAGGAAATAATATATTACACAGAATAAATTTAAATACGAGTAACTATTTTTATTAAATCATTTTATTCATTTTATTCATTATTTAATTAGAAGATATTTCTAATATAAATTATTTGAATGAAAATTTTTAAATTATATATATATAAGTATTGAAAATTTATTATTGAATTGAACTATACAGTGAGAATAATTATAATGAATATATATATATGAAGAGGAAGTATTATTTTAAAAATTACTTTTTAAAATAAAATGGCTCTAGGATGTAGTTCTGTATTAATTTTTATTAATAATCAATGTTTCAACGTACTCCACTTACATCATTATATAAATAGAACCTTGTTTGTATATTATTTTTGTTTACTGTATGTGGCACTTGTATCTTTTTGCTTATGAGGATATACGTGAAATTAATACAGAACTACATTTTAAAGCCGTTTTATTTTCATGTAATGAGTTCTGAAACATTTTTTTACCATGTTAATGATTTTATTAATTAGATTGTTATATTTTTATTGGATTTTCAACGATTTCTTTCGAATGTTTGTTCTCTAGTCCACTATAATGCATTAAAATATTGTATTACATATAATTTTTTTAGAAAAATATTAAACTGTAATATGTAGCAAATATAATACAAATATAAATCATTATAAATATGACATAATTATTTTATATTTTGTTTTTTTAAATAAATTATTATATTTTAATAATTTTTGTTGTAATTTTTACTAAAATACATTATTTAAATATAATAATTAAAACTGAAAATCTTAGCAACGTAAAAATGAACAGTAAATAACGTTAGTTTTATATGTATTTCGACATTCATACATATGTAATTTGAATATGTTACTATTTTTTAATATTTTTTCTCTGCAATGAAACAGAATTTAAAAACATGTTATTTTAATTACTTCAGACATCAACTTTCAGAAAAAAAATAAAACGAATATTACTAGAAAAAAACGGGACAGCTACATTAATGTGATTTATTTCTTATATCAGTTAGTTTTTGTATTATTATTCAACAGTTTTGATCAATTAAAATTTTATTGCAGTTTAAATATCTAACAAATTATAGCTATTACTATCATTTGTCAGTTTGAAAAATACAATTTTCTGTTGTATAGCCATATTTTAAGAATATTGAAAGCTATACATATCTACGAATAATTATATAACTTCAATAAAATTTATAAACGTCAGATTGACGGTTCTATACGTACATTTTTATCTTTCATACAATTATGTATTTCTGTTAGTAGTAACTTAATTGAGGGAAGATTTAATTTAATCTTTGGTGTAAGTTCGGGCGTGCGACATCACAATATAGTGCGAAACTACCTAGCAATTTTTTGTTTTTTTTTTCTCGCTCTAATTTTTCCTATATCCATATATATCCATATATATATATATATATATATATATATATATATATATATATATATATATATATATATATATACAGACAATGCGAGCGATAGAGAAGGAAAATGCAGAATGTTTGTTGGGTATGAATTTTAGGAACTTTAACAAATTTTTTCTCTGTCTTTTTTTTTAAAACTTTAGTTTAACTTATAAATAATTCCAAATTTACTAAATGGGCCATGAATGTGATTTATTACTTACATTAGTGAGTTTTTTTAATAATTATTCAACATCTTTTGATCAATAGAAATTTTGCAATTCAACCCAACCGTTTATGATTAATCATACGTAAAATTGCAATTGAAATATCTGACGCATTACTTGATATATAACTACCGAATTATTTTTTTAACGTAGTAAAAAATCTTTCAGAACTCATTATATTAAAATAAAACTGCTTTAGGTTCAAGTATTGTATTAATATTTATTTAAAATCGACGTTTTGACGAAACTCAATGTCCGTCTTCATCAGGACAAATGATCATGATTATTTGTATCATTTATCCTGATAGAGACGGACGTTGAGTTTCGTCAAAACGTTAATTTTAAATAAATACTAATACAGAACTTTAGTCTATAGCAATTTTATTTTAATTATTTTTTATTTGTGTATTTATATATATATATATATATATATATATATATATATATATATATATATAGTATTCTATTTTCACAGATAAAGAGTGTTACTCTTTCATTTGAATAATTATATGCTTATTGAATAATATACTATTATTAAAATTTATGTATTATATGGATTAAAATAAAAATAAACACACAACTCTTGGTTTTTTGTTTCAAAATTATTATTTTATTAATACGATGTACATTTCGGCTTATTAGGCCATCATCAGGTGACGAAAATGTAATACAAAAAATTATACATTTCTAACTATATATACTAATACTTAAACTAAAACATAATTGTACTAGGGACCTAAAATGGTTTTAGCAGTGGGGATGAAAATAAGTCGGTTTGTTCATTTATTAAGATTTTATTATCAGCCAAGGCTGTTTGTATTTCCATCGCTTCTAAGAAATTCATTCTAAGACCCTTGTCGCAAATATGCAATACTTCCATATCCTCAATAAAACATTTGTGTCCTAGATCTAAACAATGTTTGGCTACATTTGAGTCGGTTTTTTCCAGCCTAACCGACCTAATGTGTTCGTTAAAACGTGTCTGAAAAGCTCTTCCTGTCTGACCGAGGTAAATAGCCGAGCAATTACTGCAATTTATTTTATAAATACCAGATTGGTTGAGAATATTTTTATTAGTTATTTTATTATTTACTATTGAATTTTTTAGTTTGTTTTTGTTATAAAATGCAGAAACAATATTTTTTGATTTTAATTGGTTTGCAATTTTTAAACTTGTACTACCGACATATGCTATTTTTCTATAATTTATTTCTTCTTTTGTTTCTGTTTTACCATTGTATAATGAGTGTACATTTTTATTTTTTAACTTTCGATTTAACATGTTATCTACTATAGATGTACTATACCCGTTATTTTTCGCAATTAATTTTATAATATTTAATTCATTTTTAAAATCTATTTTATCTAATGGAATATTTATTAATCTATGTATCAAACTATGGAACACTGACAATTTTATATTTAGAGGATGACTAGAATCAAATGGTATTACTGTATCTGTTTGTGTTGGTTTACGGTAGATTTTAAATTTTAAATTGTTATTTTCACGTCTGATATTTAAATCTAAAAAATTTATAGATGCATTATCTTCTTTTTCAATTGTAAAATTTATGTTATTATCTAAGGAATTAATAATTATTAAGAATTGATTGAGTTGTCTCTCTGTTCCAGTCCATAGACACAAAATATCATCTACGTATCTGAACCATTTTAAAACACATTTAGTTAGAGGTTGATTGGAGGCAAATAACAATTTTTCTAAATTGTCCATAAAAATATCCGCTAACAAAGGAGAAAGAGGAGAACCCATTGGGAGCCCATCATTTTGTTGATAAAAATTATCATTAAAATTAAAGTAATTTTGATTAAGACATAATTGTAATAAATTAATTAATTCTGTTTTATGTGCGCTATTTGATATATTATTGTTTAAAATCTGTTTTAATGAATTTAAAGGCACCGATGTAAATAAGCTTGTAACATCAAAAGACACTAATTTACAATTGTTAGGAACTGTAATATCTTTAATTTTACCAACTAATTCTAAGCTATTTTTTATTGTATATTGTGGTTTAAAATCTAAATACTCCGGTAATATAGAATTGAGCCATTTACATAATTTATATGTAGGTGCACCAATAAAACTAACGACTGGCCTAATGGGAATGTTATTTTTGTGTAATTTCGGCAAACCATAAAGTATGGGTGCAGACGGGTTCATTGTAATTAAACTATATTTTTTATTTTCATTAATCAATTCATTACTATTACTGATAGCTGTTTTTACTTGTTTTTGAAACATAGGTGTTGGATCCGAATTCAAGATTTTAAGATTATTATTATTGATAAAATCATTAACTTTTTTAATATAATCAAATTTATGTAAAATGGTAACTGTATTTCCTTTATCTGCTTTACAAATAATTAAGTTTTGGTCTTTGACTTTAGTTTTAAGTTTTTTAATAAATATTTGTTCTTTTGTTCGTTTTTTTATAATCCCTTTATTAAAATCATTTTTAATAATTTTTGAAAATTTATATTTTAAATCTATGGAATCAGTAACCTTGTATAAAGCGACTTCAGTATCTATTGCTAAGTTTTTAAAATCTAATTTTGTGAGTTTTTTAGGTGCTGCATACATTAAACCTTTTTTAAGAAGATATTCATCATTTGTTGTTAAAGTTGATGATGATAGGTTACAAATTCTTGGGTAGAAATTATGTGGTTGATCTTGTCTTGAATTATTGTTCTTTGATTTT
Organism: Clivina fossor; assembly: GCA_963966155.1. Taxonomy (NCBI): domain Eukaryota; kingdom Metazoa; phylum Arthropoda; class Insecta; order Coleoptera; family Carabidae; genus Clivina; species Clivina fossor. The sequence continues at coordinate 1,600,314 of CAWYQG010000030.1, forward strand.
TGATCTGTAATTAACTTGTTTAACTTTTTATTTAAATTAACATAATGGTTATGTGATAATTCTTGTATTTCTGATCTAATGTTATTGTCAATCATATCAAACACAACTGAATGAAATTTATAAGCTAGTTCACAATGGATAAGCTTTAAGCTTATCCATTGTGAACTAGCTTATAAATTTCATTCAGTTGTGTTTGATATGATTGACAATAACATTAGATCAGAAATACAAGAATTATCACATAACCATTATGTTAATTTAAATAAAAAGTTAAACAAGTTAATTACAGATCAAAAATCAAAGAACAATAATTCAAGACAAGATCAACCACATAATTTCTACCCAAGAATTTGTAACCTATCATCATCAACTTTAACAACAAATGATGAATATCTTCTTAAAAAAGGTTTAATGTATGCAGCACCTAAAAAACTCACAAAATTAGATTTTAAAAACTTAGCAATAGATACTGAAGTCGCTTTATACAAGGTTACTGATTCCATAGATTTAAAATATAAATTTTCAAAAATTATTAAAAATGATTTTAATAAAGGGATTATAAAAAAACGAACAAAAGAACAAATATTTATTAAAAAACTTAAAACTAAAGTCAAAGACCAAAACTTAATTATTTGTAAAGCAGATAAAGGAAATACAGTTACCATTTTACATAAATTTGATTATATTAAAAAAGTTAATGATTTTATCAATAATAATAATCTTAAAATCTTGAATTCGGATCCAACACCTATGTTTCAAAAACAAGTAAAAACAGCTATCAGTAATAGTAATGAATTGATTAATGAAAATAAAAAATATAGTTTAATTACAATGAACCCGTCTGCACCCATACTTTATGGTTTGCCGAAATTACACAAAAATAACATTCCCATTAGGCCAGTCGTTAGTTTTATTGGTGCACCTACATATAAATTATGTAAATGGCTCAATTCTATATTACCGGAGTATTTAGATTTTAAACCACAATATACAATAAAAAATAGCTTAGAATTAGTTGGTAAAATTAAAGATATTACAGTTCCTAACAATTGTAAATTAGTGTCTTTTGATGTTACAAGCTTATTTACATCGGTGCCTTTAAATTCATTAAAACAGATTTTAAACAATAATATATCAAATAGCGCACATAAAACAGAATTAATTAATTTATTACAATTATGTCTTAATCAAAATTACTTTAATTTTAATGATAATTTTTATCAACAAAATGATGGGCTCCCAATGGGTTCTCCTCTTTCTCCTTTGTTAGCGGATATTTTTATGGACAATTTAGAAAAATTGTTATTTGCCTCCAATCAACCTCTAACTAAATGTGTTTTAAAATGGTTCAGATACGTAGATGATATTTTGTGTCTATGGACTGGAACAGAGAGACAACTCAATCAATTCTTAATAATTATTAATTCCTTAGATAATAACATAAATTTTACAATTGAAAAAGAAGATAATGCATCTATAAATTTTTTAGATTTAAATATCAGACGTGAAAATAACAATTTAAAATTTAAAATCTACCGTAAACCAACACAAACAGATACAGTAATACCATTTGATTCTAGTCATCCTCTAAATATAAAATTGTCAGTGTTCCATAGTTTGATACATAGATTAATAAATATTCCATTAGATAAAATAGATTTTAAAAATGAATTAAATATTATAAAATTAATTGCGAAAAATAACGGGTATAGTACATCTATAGTAGATAACATGTTAAATCGAAAGTTAAAAAATAAAAATGTACACTCATTATACAATGGTAAAACAGAAACAAAAGAAGAAATAAATTATAGAAAAATAGCATATGTCGGTAGTACAAGTTTAAAAATTGCAAACCAATTAAAATCAAAAAATATTGTTTCTGCATTTTATAACAAAAACAAACTAAAAAATTCAATAGTAAATAATAAAATAACTAATAAAAATATTCTCAACCAATCTGGTATTTATAAAATAAATTGCAGTAATTGCTCGGCTATTTACCTCGGTCAGACAGGAAGAGCTTTTCAGACACGTTTTAACGAACACATTAGGTCGGTTAGGCTGGAAAAAACCGACTCAAATGTAGCCAAACATTGTTTAGATCTAGGACACAAATGTTTTATTGAGGATATGGAAGTATTGCATATTTGCGACAAGGGTCTTAGAATGAATTTCTTAGAAGCGATGGAAATACAAACAGCCTTGGCTGATAATAAAATCTTAATAAATGAACAAACCGACTTATTTTCATCCCCACTGCTAAAACCATTTTAGGTCCCTAGTACAATTATGTTTTAGTTTAAGTATTAGTATATATAGTTAGAAATGTATAATTTTTTGTATTACATTTTCGTCACCTGATGATGGCCTAATAAGCCGAAATGTACATCGTATTAATAAAATAATAATTTTGAAACAAAAAACCAAGAGTTGTGTGTTTATTTTTATTTTAATTTTAATTATGTTTCAACAAGTGCCTACAGCCGTGTCCATCCAAATTATTATATGGATATTTATTTTTTTCTCTTATTGCTATTTACATATTTTTGAATGTTAAATACATTGCTAGACCATTAATTACAAGAAGATTTCTTGAAATGTGTCTGTTACAGAACAGACATTTGATGGCCACATCAAATAACATATCCGTACAAAATTTTGTTACTCAAGCGATCATCAACAAAACGCAAATCTATTTTGTTTTTTTAGTCTATTTGCAAACAATACTAAATGTCAAAGTCACATAAAATTTGCATATCTTTTATTATTTGACTTAAAAAATACTCTCTTGAATAGAGAATAATTGTAAAATACAGTCCTGTTCTGTGTGTATGTATAAGAAAAGTCTTAAGCAAAGTTAAGGTAAAACGGCTTAGCTGTTGAAAACTTGCATTGTCCATATGTGGACATCAGAGGTCAGTGCGACCCCTGTGTTTATAGGCAACCATTCCAAAACATAATACTCTCTTCCTTTATTGCATACAAGCGGTTTTTTTTATTTACTTTTTTTCGAAAAATAATACTTATATTTATATATTTAAGTCTGCTTTACACGGGGATAAATTTATTAATATAGTTCTCGGTAGATTTAGAATAAAATAATGACCTTCACAAATTTCAATGTCATCTAGTTTATGGTGATGTTGATTTAGAAATTTATGTTTTTAATTTAAGAAATTAAAATTTGTATTTGTTAATATAATTTTTATATAACTTTTAAATTAACTTTTGTATGGTTTTACCGGAATATCGAACTATATGTTTAAAATACTTGAAGTTTTTGATTTTATTATCAATTTTTACTTGTCATTAGTGTAGTGTTTACTTCACAACTCTGTTTTAATATTTAATTTTTTTAATATATTTATTTTATTGTCATTTGTGTAATTTGTCCTGATGATGATGTACGTGAAGTACGTCGAAACGTCGATTTTTAATTAAAGTTTATACAGAATTTTATGCTAAAGCTTTTTTATTTTAATATAATAAGTTCTGAAAGAAATTTATAAAGAAAAAGATATCATTAATCAATGTGAAGACATTGATTTAAATAAAATTTGGCTTTCTTTATTTAAAAATTTATAAAAAGTATAAACGTTTCGACGAACTCAATGTACATACTCATCAGGAATTGAATTAAAGGCACCGATTTACATAAACATTGACTTCCTGTAATTAAAATTTTTATAATCTATAGTTACTTATTTTATTACCTAGTAACTTGTTTTTTGTTCTGTTTATTTACTATACAGAGCGAGTGTAATATCTGGAACTATCGCAATAAATCTTTTATTAAACGTTTTTGAAAAAAATCCTCGAACACGTCAATTTTTATCTTAAATTAGACATATTTTACTGTAATCGTCACTTAAAGATCGTTTTTTGTTTTTGAGTTATGACGTAAGCGATAATTTTTTTAAATGGAAACCTATATTTTTTATTATTGATTTTGGTAGTACTTTTTATTCCGTTTCCAACCATATAAAATTTTAAATATGTTACATTTGAAAAAAATTGAGAAAAATAATCTTAAAGTTTTAATATTAAAAACTAATTAAATTGGCAAAATGAATCTAGTTATTAGTGTATAAAACACAAAAAAATTAGCTGCAACTGTAAGAATTAGGCAATTTATAAATATCATAATAAAATAAGTGTTATTATTTTGCTTTTTCCAAATTTCAAAAACTATTTTATTAATAAAAATTGTGTAATTGATTTTTAATATTAAAACTTTAAGATTATTTTTCTCAATTTTTTTCAAATGTAACATATTTAAAATTTTATATGGTTGGAAACGGAATAAAAAGTACTACCAAAATCAATAATAAAAAATATAGGTTTCCATTTAAAAAAATTATCGCTTACGTCATAACTCAAAAAGAAAAGACGATCTTTAAGTGACGATTACAGTAAAATATGTCTAATTTAAGATAAAAATTGACGTGTTCGAGGATTTTTTTCAAAAACGTTTAATAAAAGATTTATTGCGATAGTTCCAAACTTTACACTCGCTCTGTATATATATCATTTGTATGATTTTTCCTGATGATGATGATTGAAACGTCGATTATTAATGAAAATTAATACAGAACTAAATTTTATTTACTATAACTCATAGTATTGTAAACAATTATATAAATGTATATATATTTTTCAGTTAATGGATTTATTCGGTTTCCATTTGTAGGATTTGTAGTGTTATGGACTGATTTGTTGTTTTCTAGTTCTAGTTCTATTGGAATTTTGTATTAATAGAAAAAGCCAAAATATTCAGTAATATTACAAGTTGTTACAGCTGTGAACCGAATATACCCATAAATTTACTAATAAAATTATAGGAAAACCTGCTGGTGTAAAGCAAGCTTTATAATTTTCTCACACACGCCTCACCAGTAATATCTTTAACATACAGTTAGATTAAAAGCAAACAAGAATTTATTGACTTTTTCCCGAAGATTATTAAACAATTTGTAGAATTTGTTACATGCGCCTTCGGGGCGTTTTCTCACATTTTTCTTTCGTCGTCAAGGTAACAATCCATAACGCAACAATAGACAGAGAGAGAGAGAGAGAGAAAGAGAGAGAAATGTCATCTGTAATTAATTTGATACGTAATTAGAGGCTGATTATCTTCTGCATGATTTAATCAGTTTCATCATTAATATGGTCTCTAGTATACATAGTATAGGTGAGGTCACCTTTATTATTTTTTTTTATTATTTTGATTTTTGTGATGTATTGCACCTATGTGTGGAATTGTGAAGACTAATTAGGTCTAAAAGGTTTTTCAGTTGATTAACTTAATGAAAGATATGTGCAGAAAAGAAATTAGAATTTACATATTTTGCCGGTTTTTTTTGATCAAGATAAATTTGAGTTATTATTTATTACTTAAGGTTTTTTTTTTTCTAATTAATTAATTTGACTGTATTTTTCTTTTGCGTTCTAAATAATACATTTGTATATTATTTTCTTGATGGTGTTATACGTGGAGTATATCGAAACGTCGAATTTTAATTGAAAATTATACAGAACTTAATCTTAAAACTTTTTTGTTGTAGTATTCTACTCGCATGTTATAGCTATACCTTACTCAGATGCTTCCTGAGTTGGGTACATATAAATTGCACGCGGCGGTTGGGTGTTAATCTCTTACCGAAATTTTGTATAGCGAAATTGCACGTCGGTTATTTCGAAAGAGATTAAGGTATTAAGATTTCAACCTAATACCAGGTAAGAATCGGACCACCTCGTGTCAATAATTTGTATATATTTATTATTATGTAAGTTACAGCTAACAATAAAACTATAGTTTTTTCTTATTTAATACACCATTGCTATAGAATCATATACCTAATCTAGCCAAACCTATTATCTATTTCCATAATAAATATTTAGTTATATTAATTTGTAATCTTATGATTATTGATAGGACAATACAATATTAATCTCAAGTTCACATTTAAAATTGCTGTGTCAAATAATTTTAAAAATATACTATAGAATAAACGAAAATATATTCCAAGACCCTTATAATCCGTTATAGCAATCATAAATATGTTTATTGAATAATGTATTATATTATTTTACTATTATTTGAAAGTTTTGCTACAATACCACGCTTGCACGGAACTCTTTATACATATAATTAAAAATTGTTTTATTTTGTATAAAACCTTTTGTTTGAAATGGTTTTCTTCACGTTATAATAACGTATATAATATAAATTTTATAATAAATATTAACTTACCAAACTGTAAAATAATAGCATTAAAAAAACATTAATTCATAAATATAACAATAATAATAATAATAACGGGTTAACGAAGTCTTATGACCTATGACCTAAAGTATAGTGTCATGTCAGTTAAATCGCATTACGGAACCGGAAATTGTAAATGGATGACCTTACTGAATTTCCCGTTAATTCGGACCTGTTTATTACAATTTTAAGGACATTGTATTATTATATTTTTATAATTGAATGTTCCGACAAAGTTAATAATATATACATATACATATATTTTATTCTCTATGAATTGTTACCTGATATGTATATTATTAAATTAAGTGGATTTAAATGAAAAATACAGTTATTATTATCAATAGAATACAAATTTTAATTAATAAATTATTTTTATTATTGTAAAATATACTAACATAGTAAAGAAATCTTTCAGAATTCATTATATTAAAATAAAACGGCTTTAGGTTGTAGTTCTTTTACAGTAAATAAATAAGTTACTAGGGAATGAAATAAGTAACTAGTTCATAAAAATTTTATATTTTTAATGAAAAGAAGTCAAATTTTATAGTAGTAGTTTTAATTTTTGTTAAATAAATAAATCTTTAAATATATCTCAAATATGGCAAAAAAAAATAATTTAGTGTTATGTTACCTAAATGGAACACGAGTTGAAAAATTTTGCTATGCAAGAACAATATTTGTTGTGTTGTCTAAATATGTAACGAAATTTCACCGCACTCTCCACGCCTTAATATTACGTTTTTGTAAATCTCTTTCTTCTTATATCCTGTATTTTTTGTATGTATGTATGTAAGCTTTATGTAAATATAATTGTCATTGTGTCCGGATCATGGGAGGCCAAGTGTGTGGGCGTTAACACACAAAAGCCAATGATTTATTACGAATTTGATTTCGATGTCTGCTAGCGGTATACTTACTCGTTGAACTTTACGAATTTTAGCTAAGGTAAGTACACGATATAAATAACAGAATTTTTTTTATACGGTATAAAATGATAATGAGTTTTTCCACTAATTTTTTATCGCACGTCATATCACATATGATAAGGAAGGTATTGTAATCATACCACATTTGACATATCGAAATTTTTACAGATAAGTACGAATTAGGCTTGTAGTAACACGAATCAACTGTTTTTAGCGTGATGTCCGTCTGATTGTCTGTGGACACTTGTAGAACAAATTTGATTGAACGGATTGTTATGAAATTTCGTATTTAAGCTTCGGAGGTGAATATTTCAATTTGTTCAACTTTTGTTAAAGATCTGCCTATCGGAAGTGGTAATTTACTGATGTCACTTTTATGATGTGTTTTACGAATATTTCGCAACAGAGATATATTTCGAAAAAAATTATTTAAGAAAGGTTGCTAAATAAGGGCGGGGGTTTAGGGACGGATAGCAGCGCCATAGGCATTTTTTTTTTTAATTTTTAAGGTCAAACGTACTCAAAAATAGCATATATGAGTAAAATATAATATAATATTTTATATGTACGGAATAGCAGTTTGTCGCTTTTATTTTATTATGTATTTATATGTGTGTGCAATTACTTACAATTAGATTTTTCCACAAAATTTGCAATAACTTTGGTGTTTCCATAGTTACTAGAGGTAGAGAAACACCAATTTCCAATTCCAATAATCAATTGCATTTTAGATCTTACAGTCTATAGTTCAGATGATTTGAAAAACAAAAGTAAATTAAGTACAAGAATAAATTACAAACTAAACTTGTTGATTATGAAATTAGTCCATTATAAAAATATAAAATTAAATGGTATACATACGATATTTTTTCAGTCACATATTAAAGTGTATATCAGTCAATAATAATTATTCAAAGGAAATTTTTAGAGTAAATTAATTTTAAAAAGTTAGTGTTTTATTGATTTTGATTTTTTTTTTTTCGAATTTTCGGTAGGAAATTTGTTTCCCTAATCCTCCCCGTGCGTACACCACTGGTGTTGAATATTGATTCAAAAACTTACTGGTGTGTGTAATGAATAACGTTATCAAAAAAGGCATAATATAAAAGGATTAAAAATGTACTATTTCTGATATCAATGGATCTATTCGGTTAACATCTGTAAGATCTGTAGCGTTACAGATTATTTTATCTTTTTCTATCAATAGAAGAATTCTATTTACTAGAAAAAGACACAACATTCTTGAACACTACAGTTGCTATTGATGTCAACTGAATAGACCAATAAATCTATTTGCATACACTGTAAAAAAATACATATTCTATGAATGTTATTTTTTTCATAAAAATGTAATATTACGTAAATGATCACAGTAAAAATTACAAAATGTTGCTCTTTTACTATTAAAAACTATGTAAAATTACATAAATTTCAATTATATTAAAATAAAAATTAATTTGATTTATTAATTAAAATTAATACAGAACTAAATCCTGAAGCTTTTTATTTTTAACATAATGAGTTCTGAAATATTTTTACTATGTTAAATTACATCTTTTACAGTGTAAATCAGTTTTATCTATTTGTTATTTCTGGTATAAATATCAGATTTCCTTTAACAAAACTTTCTGAAATTAACTAGAGAAAAATAGGTATTTACACATTCTTCTGTAACATACATGGCAAACTAGTAATGATTATCATAAGTATGTTTAATTAGTGGAAAATATGTAAAGTGAAACACACATCAAGTAATGTAATGTAACGTGTTTCTGTACTACTTTACTTTACTTTAAAACTGTTACTATTGAAATACGTACGCTTGTGGTGTTGTGGTGTTGTGGTATCATTACTTACATGCATTCATTTTCACATAGGTTTAACCTATATAGGTATCAGAATCAGCTGTTTATATTAATTCTAAGACTGAAATGAACTGAACTGACTGACTGACTTGTTTTCAACACATCATTTCATATAACTCGTTTTCAAAAACAGTTTCTATACTTAGGATCTTGTTATTATAGAAATTACACGCTTATTAATTCAAGCAACTAGTGAAAATTTGCGTTCGTTTAATTTATAGGCGAATGAAGTTTATGTTTTTATCATTTTAACTGTATTTTATGATGTTACAATATACTTTTCATGCTGTCAATGAAAGTTTACACAGTGACAACATTGGGACTCTGGATTTTTGATAACAGTATTTATTTATTGATAATAATATCTGAAAAAACATAAACACATCTATATATTGACTAAAAAATGTGTAAAAGCAAGAAGTAAATATGTTATACAATAATCTAAAAAAAATCAAAAAATAAATATAATATTAAAATAAGATTAATATTTTTTGTTATTTATTTACTTGTTTGATTTATTTATTACGTTTGTTATTTATATTTATTTACCTGCTGATGATTTACGTGTAGTTCATTGAAACGTTAAATTTTAATGAATTCATTACAGATCTTTTCAATTTTGATATGCAGTGATATTTTTTGAATTTATGTTTCTTCTGGCACTGATAAACATAGGTACCCATGCATGCATTTTACAACTTCAACTTAAATTTCTCTTAACTTTGAAGATAACTAACTTATATTTTACAGTTTAGGCGAAATTGACGCATACGCCTATTAAACCTTCTGACAGTTACAACAAACGTCAAAGAAAGAAATAATGTCTCAGTATATTGTATTTAATTTAATCAAAGTCGTATCTTTTACAGTTTTTCAGATCTTCATACGTAACAGGTAAAATATGTCTGACTGTCTAACTACAAGTTTTATTTTCACTTTTATAATATAATAAATGTATAAAAAGTGTTTGTACTTGAATCGCACACAATTCAGTCCATCGTTTTAGTAAAATGTCAAACAATGAACTTTGAATGTTAATAGCATTTAACATTTACCTATTTCAATCAATATTTTTACGATGCTATTTTAAAAACAATAAATTTTTACGAGTTCCCATAAATATCATTTTGTCATATGAATAACAAACATATTATTATTATTTGAAAATTTAATTTATTGTAAAAAATAAATTGTTTCGGCATGAAACAAAGTTATATATGTAAATCATTTGGCAACAAATTAGAATAAATTGAAAAAAACAATAGAGTAATTTTCGCGGTAATCCATTAGAAAAATTAGTGCTTATTTCAAGGTTAATTCTACGTTTTTATTAATGACTGGAGAACAAAAACCTTTTTTCATGCATGTATATTTTATCATATGCATATGTATTATTACAGTCTGATTAATTTACAATGGAATTAAATGGGGCGAAAATAGTTGTTAATAAGCAAATTTTATTTGATTGAGATTCGGTTGTTCCATTTACTAGATTATTATCTACCACTTACCTTGAATCTTAAAAATATAGCACAAATTTTTTTGTTATTTTTACAAAGAAGGAACAAAAAGTTTATTTCATTTAAATCGAAGTAGATGGACAAATTTTAAAGAATTTGTTATTTTTCACTAGTTGATATTTTCTGTAACATTTTTTTTCCATCTACATAAATAAAAAGTTTAAAATAAATAATTTGAAATTTTGAATAAATCAACAAACAAGAAAAATATCTAATTGTGTTAGATGATTAGATAAATAATAAACGTAATTATCTACCCTTGCATTAGATGTTTTAACGGATCTATGTTGGTTGAATTTAGACCTTGCGGTTAGATTTCAGACATACGTTAGTTGCATCCCAAGGCATATATTAATCCGATAACATCCGATAACATGTAAAGATTGTAATTGGTTTCAACTGATGCAATAACGACAAACTAAGCTAACCATTTAAAATGGATTTTCAAATTGTGCGTAGTGAGAAATGTGATAAACTTCTATTAATATAAAGGATTGGGTCAGGTTAGGTTAGGTTAGGTTAGGCTAACTAATGTTAATAGTTCTGAAAGATTTTTGACTATATTAGATAAATCATCTAAAGATTTTTTTCTGTGTATACTTAATCAATGAGAACTTACATAATCATTTGACACTGTATGTGATTAAAATGATATAAACATTCAAACTATTATATACTCACGTTTTCAAAACAATGTATCAGTTCAATAAAAAAACTGTATAAACATTTTGTGTATCATTATCATTATATATGGAATTTTTATGCTAATTATATTAAAGATTGATTTTTTTGTATATTTTTAATACATCGGGTTCCATTTGAATTAATCACACTGTATATCGATCTAGAGATAATCTTTGTTTCTGCATTATTAACATATTTACATATGTGAGTATTTTCGTGTGTTGCGTATAGATGTGTACGTGTGTGTGCGTGTGGTATAGTTTTAACGTAATCAGGTATAATGAACGTAATATGATGGATGACCTTTGTAACCTTGACAGATGTAAAACAACATTCTTTATGTGTATAGACATTGTTTTGTTTTGTTTGTTTTTCTATATCGTAGGAATCAAATATAGGTAGAATTAAGAAATTACATAAATTCTGGTTTTTTGCAATGCATGATTTCATTGTTTGTGGAAATGTCAAGAATTATGCAAAAATATTTTTGAAATTAAATTGATTTCTAGTCATGTTTAATGCTGGATTCATGTGGATTAAATTCAACTACACTTTCAATCATAGTTACAATTTAAATTTAAATTACTATTATTGCTAAAAGATACAAGATAAGTGTAATTGACGCATGTGCACCACATACTGCTCATATTATGTGAATGTTGTTGAATATGATGTAATAATTTTTATCGACCGTCGTATCACATATGATAAGGAAGGTATTGCAATCATACTAAATTTGATATATCGAGATTCTTACAAATAAAGAAAGAATTATTGTTATTAAATTTACTGATGTCACTTTTATATGTTTTACGAATATTTCGGCAACAGAGATATATTTCGAAAAAATGTATTTAAGAAAAGTTGCTAAACAAGTTATAACTAACAACTTTTATTTGAAATATTTTTTGATACGGCTAAATAATTTTTCATATTTTATATGATAAATATAATTCTGTAAATAGGTGGCATACTTATATCAAGACAGTTTTGATTTTAGTTACCATGAACAGTAGTTGTTGCTATACATATTTTTCTATTCAGATTTTTTCCCATAAGAAGCACAAAAATATGTTTAAATGTAAATATTTTTAATAATATCAAGTTTTAAACACACAACTATGCAAATACTGTTAGAGAGAAAAACGTTTATTTGGTGATAAGTAGGGTAGTCTGAATGAGTTATTAGACAATTAATTTTTTAATTAACAAGTTATAAAGTGAATGGTGAAAAGTTGTAATGAAAATCGTCTATATATATGAATCTATTTATAGATAATAAAGGAGCGTTTCTTCCTTTGAAACAATTGAGTGGGTATATAGACAGAGAGTCTATTATGATTATGAATACGTATAGGTTTCTAGGGTGTAGACCGGCGAAAAAGATTAATTCATGAGTCATGCGATTGGATCGTATATGTTTGCTTCCTAATTCAAACAATACGGAATTAATTTGTATTAATTATCACACAAATTGATCAATATATATACCTATATATACTACAGCCATATATTTATTACTTTCAACCTAGAAAGATATGTCTCTCTTTAGAAATCAATTCGTTTTATAAATGATTTCATTATTATCGTATTGTTCATATTTTCTTGTACTTACACCGGTGTAAGTATACGTGTTATTATTTTATTGTTAAGTTTAATTTAGTTATATTATGTAATTAAATATTATTTATCTGGATCAATGTTATTTACATACTATGAAATAATTATTTAAATAAAAAAACATTTTAATATGCCACGTTTTTAATACAGTCTAAGAAGTATGAAATAATTTCTCCTAGCTCCATACAGATTTATAATCCCATACAGAAAAACATGGGGCAACGACAGTTAATCCTTACACTTCTTAATATTATCCTTGTATGCGCCTCACGTATGTGGTTATAAATCTGTATGGGGCTAGGAGAAATTATTTTATACTTTTTAATCCGTGTTAAAAACTTGGTTTATAAAACATGTTTATTATTTATATAAATAAATATTTTCTGCTTTTTATGCCACTATTCTGATCATTAAATTTAGCTTAAATCTTTAAAAATTAAAGAACCTTCAGTAAATTCTAATTCTGTTCACTACTTAAATACTTTAAGTGTAAAACTCTAGCTTAAATTGCTTTAAATTTATATGGACAGTGGAGGTGCTTTGATTGCTAATTAGACTCATTAAGTTTTGCCAGAATTAGTGTGAGAAATATTTGCATGAATATGAATAATATAGGAATGTTTGCAATTTTTTATATTTAGATGATTTTTTAAAGATAACAAAATTAAATATACACACTACCAATATAGAAATAAAATCCTTTAAATGGTTAGGCTTAAAATGTATGTTTAGAATTGCTTAATTTATTTTTTTTTAAGTTAAAGTCTCATTTAAGCTGAAGCTTTTTAAATTTAAATGTGATGACCGGAATAGTAGCATTAGTCTTGTTTAACTTTAACTTTAACCTAATTAATTATAATTTAATAATTATAATTATAATTAATTAGTTAATATTATATTGTCATCCAGTTCTGAGGTATGTTTAAAGTTTCAAGTCTCTAGCTCATCGGGAAGTTAGTTTAAAATCGATTGCAAAATTTGTATCGAACAGACAAAAAACAGAGTTAATTAAAAGTGTTAATAAAATAACATTTTTTAATACAAATATTTATACTGAGTTTGATCTAAATGTTAGTGTAGATGCAGTCTCAGATGGTTTATTTTTCCACAATTTTTTATCTATCTCAAAAGCAAGACTCTATTCAAGTTATATCTGTATGTAATAAAAAATACAAATTTTTTTTCAATCCATTATATCCATACTGAATCAACTAATAAAAATTCAATACGCAATCATGTTGAATTAATACCATGTAAATGTTCCTAATTGTTAAACAGCATTCATACTGGAATAATTAAGCAACGAAATATCACTCCGGACAAAGTTCAAATGTACCTAATTGTAAATGTATATGAAAATAGTATTACAAACGATAACTCATTTACAATTACAAAACGAACAATGACAACAATTTGAAAAATGAAAAAACTCGACCTCGACAGCAAAGTAAATAGCATAACTTCAACGTCAAACTAGAAACCATACCAAACATTACCTACCAAACAATTCATAATAAATTAAATCATTCTATATATACCGGTACAACTACTTTGTAACGTTTTAAGATCTATTACCCCACATGCCAAATACCAGGAGATAAATTTACTGATACGGTACTGTGTCCGAAATCACTCTTTACCTTCCCTGTATATTAGTTGTCAATTGAGACCATAGATAACTAGGAATAGCTAGATGATGCATTTTTGTACTATAAATTTGACTTTTGTCAAATACATTTTTTTTTTCGAAATATTTCTCTGTTGCGATATAATCATAAAACACGTGCAGGTGATGTCAATAAACTATCACTTCCGGTGAACGGATTTGTACCAAAAGTTGATCAAATCAGCACAAGACAGGACATAAATTTCTATTAGAAAATGTAAAATGCCAAAGCATATGTAACGGTACGAATTTTACTAGATTAAATACTTTTGAATCTATTTACTACATGTATGTAAATAAAGGAAAATTAATGAGCACAGATTTGGCTCCCTTACAGAATAGTTTATTACTATTGGTCAGTATAAAATATGTGAATAACTAATAAAAACTTGATTTGAAAATAAACAGTGCATTACCTTAACTTGATTTAATTGACTTAACTTTACTTAATAATTTTTAATATAGCAGTCGGAGATGTCAAATTAAATACACTTGACTGTGCTTTTTCGGTCGAAAATGCAGTTTCTGACTACCCTGGACGCATGCGCATTACATTTCTTTGCACTTCTTCACACATTTTCAATAATTCAAGCGAAAATAAACAATACAATTTTCAATTAACTTAACTCAAGATGTCAAATTAAATACACTTGACGTTGTAGTTATGTTTGGTGCTGCCACCAGTAGTGTATATAGTAGCAAACTGCTATATAATAATGTCATTATTGCACTAGTAACATAATGACCTCTTTCTATATAGGCAGCATGGTAATGTAATATTAATATTATGACGCACTTGAAGAAAATAGTAATATTTTTTCCGTACACACATTTAGAATTTTCTTGCAGATTTTCCAAGAAGATTGTCAAAAGAATATACATCTACATTCTGTGATAACAAAACAATGGACAAAAGCAATGTTTATTAGAAATGAATCTTTAAATATTACTTGCGTTAATTGTTTTGTTGACATATATTATTTTACTACATTAATATATCTCTAGAGATTAACGAATTAATTTTGTATTTATAGTGATTGTTTTTTAACAATCTGGAAAAATTTGAAGAAATATGAATATGATAAAAATCTATGCAGCTACTGTGTATCGCCTAAGTCTAGGGTATTATTCTTGTCTATAATACAAACATACAGATACAAAATATATAAATACATATAGTTATAGACATCTGTTACATATGACTTTTTAAACCGCACCTATAATATTTTGCAATTGCTTATTTCTCGGCAAATATTATTCAACAAAATAGCAATGCAGGCGACAGACAGATATGTTGTGTTGAGGGTGAAACCAGTGGCGCGCCAGCGGGGCAAAGAGATGGAGAGATATTAGCCTTTTGCATAGCCGATATTGCACAGATACCAATGCTAATAAAGATTATTTTAGATAGAACTATGCAACTGAGTCATGATTGAATTCTTCTAATGCTTTTTTGATTACAGTCAATCTATTTTTTTTTTTGTTAATAATTATTATTATTATTACTTTTATTTAATTTTAACGTGTATCATATACAATAACGTTAATGTTTCTTTTAAATAAATTTAATTGAAGCCACTATTGGCACCCGATGAAACATTTATGAAATAAAATAAAATAAACTTGTATTTTTTATCCAGATATCTAAACCGAGTGTTTTATTTTAATTCTTTTTTTTTAATTTGTTTAAGATAGAAAAAAAGTTATTAGATTTTTCTAAAAATTTAGTTGGTTTATCTAAAGAAAATACTTGAATTTTCGAACTTTCTACACAGAAAAAATTGGTGGACATTATAATATATGGACTACAAGATATTATCGTTGCTTTTTTACAATATTTAATTTATTAATATCTACTGCTTATTAATTTTTTTACTACAATTGTTGTATAAAAACTAACTTTTTGCATTATTGTTGTAAGTTTTAAAATAAAATATCTTGTAATATTATTTACAAACTTTTTTCTCTATACTTTACAGTAAAAAAAATAATTAGCAGTAGATTAATAATTTTTTTGATATAATGTATTTAAATATTTTTATAGATTATTTTACTTTTACATATTCTTTTTTTTTTTTATTTATCTAAAGTTTTTGATTATTTATCTAAAATAAAACGGTTTTAGGTTGTAGTTTTGTATTAATATTTATTATTAATCAACGTTTAGAAGTAAGTGTTATTTGTATAATTTTTCTAATGAATTTTAATGAATTTTTCTACAACTTAAGGCCGTTTTATTTTTTACTAAATTATTTATCTAAATTTTATTTGAAATAACAATTTGATTTCATCTAATTTGTATCTAAATGAAAGAATTAATGTTTATAGGAAATATTATCTAATTACATAAACAAATTATCTAAAATTTAGGCATTTAAATTGAATTAAATGAAATAGCTAGTTTACTTTTTTTCTGTGCATAAACTATATTATTAAATTTTAATAAGCAATGACAGAAGATAAAATAAATTTCATTCTCGTAACAACCGGCATAGCGTTCGGACGTACATGCGAGAGCGTATTACATAATCTATTATATTTACTTATTAAATACTTAATTAGTTGGTGTTGTTTATAATATAACAATATTAAAAACTAGTGATAAGAAACAATAGAATTTATGCCAAATAAAGGCGGGGGGGCACCTCCCGCCGATCCTGGCGGGGGTAATACAAGCAGATTTGACGGCGTATTTACAAATGCAGCAAATATATTGTACAATAACGATACAATGGAAACGCAAACTATTAATTACGATGACATGGTTATTCCTGCACAGCGAGAAAACAGTAAACGATCATTGACCAATGATCCAGAAGATATTCCAATTCAATCACCTAATAAACTTCCTAATAGAAATCCAATTAAAGCTATATTACTAGATAAAGCTCAAACATCAGTAAATAATCAAGATATAAACACTTCAAGTTCTCAAACCAGTAACCAACCAACATCTACACAGGCAAGAAAAGTACTAGGAAACAGTAAAAACAACAGATTTTCTGCCGAAGACGTAGGTCCCTATATAGTTATCGTGGACAGTCAAAACAGCAGTGAAAATATAGGTAAACTACATCACATGGCACTTGGTAAGATTATTTTTAAAAATTTTCCTAAAGAAGCTGAAAGCATAGTTAACATTACAGCGACAGGTAAAAATCGAATTAAAATATTACTAAAATCTGGAGAAGCAGCAAATAATTTTCTTAAATCTAAATTATTTGAAAATAATGATATAGAAGCATATATTCCCGACTCACTTTTATACTGTAAAGGTGTTATCAGATATGTAGATAGTAGCTTAAGTAACGAAGAAATATTCTCAGAAATAAAATCAGGAATCAAAGTTACTGGAATAAAACGCATTACCAAAAAACAAATTAATACAGAAACAGTCATTTTAACATTCCGTGGACAATTTCTCCCAGATTCTGTGTCTATATACGGTGCAAACTGTCGCGTTTCCAAATATATTCCTCCTGTAATTATTTGTTTTAATTGTGGTCGGTATGGACACGTCAGTAATCAATGTAAAAGCTCACCACGATGTATTAATTGTTCCGACAACCACACTTCAAAAAATTGTCCTAATCCAGAGCAACAAAAATGCTTACATTGTGAGCTAAATCATTCCACTATTACCAAAAATTGTGAAGAATATAAAACACAATTTAAAATTAAAAAATATATGTCAATACACAACACTAATTTTAGAGAAGCAAAAAGAAAGTTCAAATCCTATTCTGAAGTAACTACCAATACAAATTACACGTCAAATTTTCCTGAAATAAATACCAAAAATCGCTTCCAAATATTACAAGGCTATAACTCAAACAATACGCAATCCACAGAAAACACTACTTTAAACATTCCACAATCCCAAAGAAAACAGTGGCATAATTATAGATCTAGGCAAAATAACAGTTCAAACAAAGACCTACAAATTCCAATACAATCTACTTCAGTAGATAAAAATCGAGCTAGCACTTCTGCTATTACAAATACTTATCCTCCTCAATATCACAATAAAGTTCAAAATACAGACAATTTGTTTAATATTATTTTACATGTAACAACTACAATAATTAATAGCTTAATTCCAAATATCCAAGAAGCACAATTAAATGAAAACAATATAAAAAATGTAATTAGTAACGTTCTTAAAAATAATAATATAGTCAGCAATATATAACGAAATGCAGAGCAATAACACAAACTGTATGAATTATACCAATTTGAATATATTACAATGGAATGCTAGATCGATCTCTGCAAACAAAAACCATTTAGAAATATTTTTGTATTTAAGAAATATATCAATAGCTCTAATATCTGAAACATGGTTAAATACATTTCAGAATTTTAGTATAAAAGGTTACAAACTAGTACGCTCAGACAGATTGGATGGTTATGGTGGTTCAGCCATACTAATAAAAAATAGTATCAATTATTCTGACATAAAGATTCAAAATCCACAACAATTTAATATTCAAATTAACGCTATTAAAATTAAAATCAATAATCAAAACATTGCTATTTTAACTATGTATTGTAAACCAAAACACAACACACTTTATAATGAGTGGAACTCTATAATCCAACAAATAGACTGCCCTATGATACTATCAGGTGATGTTAATGCACATCACGTAAGCTGGGGATGCACATTTTATAACAAAGAAGGAAAAGAACTTATAGAGGCAATTGAAGATCAGAACTTGATAATCCTTAACGACGGAACAGATACTCGCTTTAGAAAACCAAATGAGGCTAAAAATCCACCTGACATCACGTTATGTTCGCATAATTTGGTCCAGCAAATAGATTGGAAAGTTCTAGAAGAGCCAATCGGTACATCTGATCACCTGCCAATAATAATTAAAATCAATTCGACACAACAACCACTTTTTAAAATAATCCATCCTAAATCCGAATGGAACGTTAAAAAAGCTAATTGGTCATTGTATGAAAATATTACTGCAGAGCTAGCGGAAAAATTTGAAACAACTAATAATTTAAATAAAGATTACGACAAGTTTATCAATATAATAAAAACAGCAGCAAATACAGCAATTCCCAAAAAAACACCAAAAGTAATAAAAACTTTTAAAGCAAGACACTGGTGGGACAAAGAATGTGAAGAGGCAGAAAATAAGAAAAACTTAGCATACGAGGAATACAAAGTAAATACAAATCTTTCAAATTTCATAAAATGTAAGCACGAAATAGCTAAAACAAAAAAATTGTTTAAAAACAAACAAATAAATAATTGGCAAAACTATTGCAATAACTTCTCAAGAACTACACCTGCTAAAGAAATTTGGACACAAATTAAAAAAATTAATAACACAGTTTGCAAAAAAAATAATAGTGTAGCTACTCGCGAATCTTCAGAATTAATGGAAGAAGTGTTAACAGACATTACTCCAGATTATGTTTCAGAATCCTTACAAACATTAGAACCAAATTGTAATGAGAACGATAACTACTTTCTGAAACCATTTACGGAAACGGATCTAGAATTTGCATTAAAGAACAGTTCTAACAAAGCTCCAGGATACGATAATATTCACTATTCAATGTTATATAATTTACCAAACAACATGAAAACTATACTATTAAAAATATTCAATACAGTTCTAGCAACAGGTACGATAATTCCATCTTGGAAGATATATGTAATAATTCCTATATTAAAACCAAACAAGAATCCTGATTTATCAACATCATATAGACAAATATCTTTAGCGTCATGCGTAGTGAAAACGTTTGAAAGAATGACAAAATCAAGACTAGAATGGCATCTAGAACGAAATCAATTAATTCCAATCAATTTTCACGGCTTTCGAAAAGGTCATAACACTATGGATTGCATAGCAACACTGGTAACAGATATTCAATTAAGCTTCACCAATAATACTTATTTAACTGCAGTATTCTTAGACATCCAAGGAGCATTTAATAATGTAAACTTAAAAATTCTTCAAAACAAAATGAGAGCATGTAATATTCCAACTAAAATTATCAACATAATTTCATCTCTATATTACTCAAGAACAGTTATAATAAATTATAATAACAACATAACAAATCCAAGATTAGCTTTTCAAGGACTCCCACAAGGAAGTGCATTAAGCCCGCTTCTCTTCAACATATACATGTATGATTTGCCTAAATGTATGACAAACAATGTAAAAATGTTAAGTTTTGCTGATGATGTATGCATTTATGTCGAAGCTAGGAAACTAATAGACACAAGATATGAACTTAATTCTACTATGCACAACGTAACTGAATGGCTCAATGAAAACGGTTTAGCTATCTCACAAAGAAAAACCAAAATTTCAATTTTTACGCGACACAAAATTCCTAACAACACATCATCAATGACACTAGCAAATATTCAAATAAGAATCTCGGCCGTTATTAAATTTTTAGGCGTGTACCTAGATTGTAAACTAACGTGGAAAGCACATATCCAACACATTTTAAACTCTTGCGAACCATATGTCAATATAATCAGATATGTTACAAACAAAAAATGGGGTGCTGATCCTAATATCGCATTATTACTGTACAAATCTCTAATTCGATCTAGAATAGATTATGGATGTCAAGTGTATGGTACAGCTACAAAAAACGAACTAAACAAATTAGAAAAACTTCAATATCGAGTACTAAGAATTTGCATTAGCGCTTTAAAGTCTACTCCAACACAAGCTCTACTAGTTGAGTCAGCTGAACATCCTCTTCATATTAGAAGAAATATACTCTCGGACAAATTCTTGCACAATAGATTACTATGGTTTCATCCACTAACCATAATGGTTAATTCGTTAACAGTTCACGTTCTGACAGACAGATATTGGATAGTAAAACCTAATCCTCCTTTAGTACAAAGTTACATCGAAACCACACAACAGAGTTTAGATATTTCCTTTTCCTACCCTATACCATACTGTTATTTAGTCCCGCTTGAAATGTCACTTAAAAACGAATTTGTATTCACTGAAGTTCTACTGACGTCATGTAACCAACACTCCCCAACTACAAATATAGAACTAAATATAAACCTCGCATATGAGTTTCCAAGCAATAACTATTATATTTATACCGATGGATCTAAATCAGAAAACGGAGTAGGTTGCGCTGTTTACGATCCACAGACAGCAACCCATAAAAAATTTAAACTGCCAAAAATTTGCTCAAACTTTACAGCTGAATTAATAGCCATTTATGAAAGCATAATATACATCAAACAAAAAAGTATCAGAAATAGTCTAATACTTACTGATTGTAAAAGTGCCTTAAACAAATTAAAATTTCCAGATCTAAAAGTGAACAATCATCACATAATATATAAAATCTTATATGAACTTTTTAGACTTAATCAAGAAAACTACAACATAAAATTAACATGGATTAAAAGCCATTCCGGAATACCTCATAACGAAGTAGCAGACCTACTTGCCAAAGAAAGCATCAATGACGGCGCGAGCTATGAAATAAGAATTCCATCAATGGATATACAAGCTATGCTAAAAAGGAAAAAAATAGAAGAGTGGAATACTGAATTTACATTTAAATCAACCATAACAGGAAAATATTACTTTAATATTCAAAATAAAGTTACATCCAAACCGTGGTTTCATAAATATAAAGAATACAACAGAAAAACAATAACAAACATTTGTAGACTTAGACTAGGACATTATCTATGTCCAGAATATTTATATAGATTAAAATTAAATTCGACACCAACGTGTGAATGTAACAACATCGATATAGGAAACTCAGACCATGTATTTTTCGCATGTACAAAGTATTCTGCTCAACAAAAATATTTGATGGACAAACTACATAATATTCATATTGAATTTCCTACAAAAATATCACTTCTACTCCATAGTCAAAAAGATAATATATATGACCTTATAGCAGAATATTTAAATAAGTGTCATTTAAACATGTAAAATATTAAAATCATAACAAAGTAGCTGGCTAATGGACTTGCATCCAAAGCCAATAATCAAAAAAAAAAAAAAAAAAAAAAAAAATAAATTAGCTTTTAATTATTATTTAGAAAATGAAATTCTAAATAAATTATTGCTAGTATAATAAAATAAATCTTTGCTATTTTTTTTTTCTTATAAATCTACTAAAAAGTGAAATATTCATTTTCATGATTTCCTGAAGAAAGTGATATTCTTTTGAAAATAAAATAGAAATAATAGAATTTTATCTTTAATAAAACGTACAATTATTTGTAAGAGACAATAATATAAAACATATTTTTATTATACATAATTCACTTTGCAATAAATTTCTTTGATATTGTAATATCAATCTGCTGTGTTTTCTTTATATCTGGAATAACATATAAATGTTCCGGACTATATACCATGTCTTCAATATATAATAGTTAATTTTCGCGCGTTCTGCATAAAAGATGATGCACAACTATCATCATAAAATGCTTTCTATTCTTCATATAATCAAAGTGGCATCACCGTGGCGGGGGAGGACGGGGGATTTGCATCTCGATTGTCGATTGTTTCTTTCCGTTTCGTGTTTTGTTCATTTCGCTGATGCCAATAATAATTTCCTTTGTTTTTATGCGCAGACCAAATGTTTCTTTCTTCGAATTTGTCTTCCATTTTTTTTTTTTTATTTAGTCTATTTGTTACTTTTTTTTGTTTTAACGCGTTATTTTATTCGCCAGTTTTCGTTCACGTTTTGTTGTTTTTTTTTTAATCATGTTACGACAAGAGAAGGTGAAATTTGTATTATAGCAAACTGGTGAACTGCGAGTTTGTTATGTTAAATATTTTTGCTTATTTTTTTTATTATTATTTGTACTCGCTTTTAAGATGAGTTTTTACTTTTTCCTGCTGCCAGCGCGAGATGAAGGAACTGAAGTTGAGTTAAGTCATTATTTTTTGGTTCAACTAGAGAAGGTAATTTGAAAATGAGAGTTAAATTATAATTGTACCTAGTATATTAATATTATACTAAATTGTGTGTTTTAAGAGATACCTATATTTTTAATGAAATTATTAAATTTAATGAATATATTTATAATGGCTGTAAATAATAATAGAATAAAAATAAAAAAGTTTTAGGATTAAGTTTTGTATGTATTTTATTTAAATATCGACCGTTTCGATATACTTTACGTATATTTTCATAAGGATAAAATAATAAAAATGACATAAATAGTAAACAAGTAAAACATAGAAACAAGTTACTTGGTGACAAAGTAATTAGATTAAAAAATTTATAAATTGTTAATTAAAGGAAGCCAAATTTTATTTAAACATCAGTCAGTGTGAAGGCACTGATTTAAATAGAATTAAGGAAAAACAAAATTTGTTATATGATAGCTTTTGAAGTATAAGAAATATTCATTCCTTCATTCATAATCTATGTTCCTCTCAATAATATAGTTTATTTATTAGCATTAGCTAAATAGGTACATTAATCTTACAAACTATATTTCATGTAGGTATACAATCTAAAAACTATTTCTAACAATATATTTGGTCATTATTACTACTTTGGTAATTATAGGTAACTTTATTGTAATGTAATAGATATTAAAAAATAAACATTTAGCGAACAAGATAAAGAAGATTTAATATAAAATTTGAAATTATAACATTAAACATACAAAATATAAGTATACTTTTACTCTAAATTTTTACTAAATATTATATAGTTTACATTTAAATACTATCTTATCTTAGGTTTATTAATAATGATTAGGAACTATAGTTTCATAATACTGTTTTAATTTGATCTTAAATTGACACAGCGATTTTAATTCTTTAATCATATTCGGTAATTTATTATACCGAGAGGTGTCTAGGAATAACAAATATATCAACTTAAATTACTAATAAATAAAATCATATGCATATTTGTACAATTGTTTTGTACATGTACGAATGCATCGTAATTCGTAATAACATAATTGAAATTCACTTAGCATAAGTAAGGGTGCGTAAAATTTCACTTGTATTGTTGTTACTGTATGCGTCGTATTTAACAAGCATGTTTACGTGCAGTTTCCATGGCAACCAGCCACGAAACGATAACGGTTCTAGTTGTACATTAGCATTATACGAAACTCTATACATCAGCACACACATACACACATACATGTATTTAATTGTATTTTTCTGTTTTATACATATATAGGCACAAACACACATATACAATATCAGTATCTTCATGTCTTGTTTAGGTTCATATAGAAAAGCCACGATGGGTGTTCTTTTTTATTTCTTCCTGCGATGTGCAACCGATTGATCGCGGAAAATGCTTGTTACAATTGATACATACTTCCTGTTTCCGGTTGCCCATCGGTGCCTAATGCATACAGGATGAGTCAGATATTGTGGTTTGAAAAATTGATGAAAATTATCTAATAATTTTTTCATGTATTGTGCGTTTTATATATACTTATTTTATATATATATTTTCAGACATATTGTGGATTAGTATATATGGAAGTAATTTATATAAAAAGTTTATAAAAAATTATTTAAGATATAATTGTCAGTAACGTTGTAATTATCGCAGTATGAAACAGGATGTATTTTTTTTTCGTAGCAGACACTTGAGACAATTTTTTAATTAATTAATAGGGAGTAAATTAATTTAATGATATTTATTTTTGTCATATTTAATTAAGTTTGATATATTAATAAAAATGGAGGATGTTATTAAAAAAATCTTAGGAAGTTTTTTATTTTTTTTGTTTGTAATGAAGATGCAAGAATAGGGCCCGGTTGCACAAAGCATTGTTAAATGCTTTGTAAGTTAACTAGTTAGTTAACTTGACTGCTGTTGATAATCTAGTTGCCTAGTTAACTTATTGATTAAATTAACAATACTTTGTGCAATCGGGTCTTATTGAAATATAATTTTAGGTTTTAAAAGAAAAAAATATTGCATAAAAATGATATATTTACGAAAAATTGAAAATATTTGTATCCAAAATTTAATTATCAACATACATTCACTGTAAAAAAATTAATATATGTGTAAAAAAAAGGCCTTAGGATGTAGTTCTGTATTAATTTTTATTAATAATCGACGTTTCGACGTACTCCACGTACATCATCAAGAAAAAAGATTTATGTTCCATGTTCAAAATACTGTAATATAATTGGTTAGATATAAAATTTATGATTTAGAATATAAAATATGGTGATATTGTAAATCTAAATTTTAAATCATAAATTTCATTTACAATTTTAATAAAAATTTGTGAAGACGAGATTAAGTGTTATATTTTTTAATTTAAATTATAAATTTGTAAATTAAATCCATCATGCACTAAGCTTTAGGGTTATGAAATATGTAAATAAAAATGTTAAATTATGATTTTACTTTTAAGAACTAATATATTTTTTTTCTGTTACAGGTAATTTGGACGATATTCTACAACTTTTACAAATTTCTAGCTGCCAGTTAAACGGTAAATGTTTATTCTTAATTTTCAAATATAATCCATATACTTTCCGAAAATTGCCCATTTAAATATTTGGACTAATAATAATAATAATAATAAAAATAATGACTGTATTGCCCAACCAATTACAAGATGAGATATACAGTGTGTAAAGTGATGAGGTTTCCTATAGGGAAAAAAATTTTAATATAAGTTTTAGGAGAAAAACTTATTCTTTATAAAAAATTTTGCTTGTATCGAAACCCCTTCTAGTCAAAAAAATCCAGTAATCACTTAAGACAAGGTCAAAAACTTAATATTATGTCGAGTTGTTGATTTTAAATGAGATTAAGTCCGAATGTTACATCAGTATCGTGTAAAAATTTTTAAAAATATTTGTCATTCAAGAGACTTACGTTATTTACTTATTTATATATATATATAAAAATAACAAATCAGTATATATATATATATATATATATATATATATATATATATATAATATATATATGTATAGTAATATTACAAATATATTATTATAACATATGAGTTAATTATTTAAGCTATTAATTGGTAAATTTAAATTTTCAAGAAAAGTATCAAAATCAAATAAACAATTGTGAAAATTTCTGCACATTATGTTGATTGGTGTTATATAAAATATTTATTCTAGAAGAATTACAATAAAACGTTAGAGTAGAATGTATTCGGTGAAATTTTTATACCAAGCGTTTTGATTATTAAATCTTTACAGCAAAAATAGGCAATTTTTAAAAAATGTGTTATGTTTGGTATATTAATATATAAATTAAAACTAGTAGATTTAAAAAAAATACGTATATTTTACTAATTAATTACTTTATTTTGTGGAAATTATTATATGCAATTTATATTTACAAAATAATCTTTTAATTTATATGCTGAAGTTATTTTCATGATTTTTTTAACATATTGGCAGTCAACGTGTTAAATTTAACGGTTTTTAACATTTATTTATAAAAAAACAAACAAATATCAAATATGTTTTAATTAAAATCATTTTAAATTTAATTAATTAAAATTAAAGCGTTCGAGAACTAGCCACAAGTAATATTTTAAATTTAAAAAACGATTTATTAAAATTCAGTTATGTATTTCCTGTAAGCGTGGGCATTCGAAACTATCAAAATAGAGAAATAATTTCCATTTTTATTGATTTGGTCGTGACAATGACTCATATTTATAATTCGTTACTATACTTAACCTTAACACTAATAACAAACCATATATTAAAACGCACATATACACACGAACACAACTACACAAACGAATCAAGACTTAACTTATAATTCTAACTGTGAACGGATACAAAAAGTCGAACCACAATAATATCTCGAAATGCAGAGCATTCATTTTTGTTGTAACTAAAGCTATAATTCATCGACTAAGAAAGAATACAAATTTTCCTTTTTTAAAATTATGGTTTATGCTATCGATATGATATGCGAGACGTGGTATTTATATTGTGGAACAGTAAGAGAACAAAAATTATTATATCGCGAGTTTTATCAAGATTTCAATTATTTTGTTCGTAGACTATTGAAACAATAACAAGGTCACTGGGGCCCCCACTTAGCAATTCTCATGACCTCCGCCACTGGATAGTGTATGGTTATGTGTGCGTGCGTGTGTATGATCGTATTATTTGTAAATAATAACTGTTTTTTAGATCTGGTTTTTACTTTGGTATTTTTATGTAAAAGTCGTGGGGAATTGTTGAAGGAAATTTAAGTGAAATTTTTGATGAATTGAAAGTGTTAAAAGTACATGTACAAAATCACGTCATGTGTTTATAACCTAGTTTACATTGGTAGAGTTAGTAGTAGAGTACAATAGTAGAGAGCGTACTATTTAGAGTACATTCTACTCACCTTTTCCCTACCACAATACTTTGCTCTACTTTACCGGCATATTTTTGCTTTATTCAAATTTATGATACGTCTCATATATGATCTTGTATTTTTACCATATATATTTATTCTCGTAAAATACTTTCAATCATGTCAACCCTATCCATTCATCAGACGTCTACGTAGACGTATAATTGTCTTTTTCAACAGTGAGACAACTGGTAATGGCTCATATTTAATCTCTCTAATTGTCAAATGTTTGTATGTATGTATGTGTATATGTTTCTCCAGCATCTCCTCCTAAACCCCTGAACCGATTTTGATGGGAGTGGTGTCATTTTAATTGGTTCATTCCCTATTTGAGAATATGCAAGTTTCATCTTTCTACGATTTTATCTTGGTTTTCAAAAATTTGAAAAATTATTTTTATAATGCAAATGTTAAATGACAGCTATGTGAAGTTATGTACACTACTGATAGAAGTGTTGCTTTTGAGTAATATATAATAGTGCAATTGATATTTTATTATTATTATATTATTATTATTTGTTTATTTATTTATTTTTATTACGTTTATATGTTTAATTACTATTTTCGACTTCAAACGTGACCCTTTAAGGGTCACGGGTTTCCTAGTTTAGGTTTATCGATCATTAGATAATGCAAACTGTTAGTAGTAACATCGTGGTGCTATTTTTAGTTTTAAGAAAAGGGAATAAAATATCTTTTTGTTCACGTAGTTTTATATTTGTTAATTTTTTGCTTTAACAAGTCGGAGTCGACTCCGGCAAAATACTTCGACTCCACAACCCTGGTATTAACTATATTACGAGTAAATAAATTACACAATATTGCTCTATAAGTTTCTAAATGTATTCGAACACATAAATAAATGGTTAGCTGTTTAAAAATGCGTGCGTTAACATTAAGACAATTTTACGTAATTACCCATACATATGTATGTATATCGTATTCAAAACGGGTAAACACATAAAACACATATTAGAAAATCTCTTGCAACAAGTTATGCTCGCAGAGAACATAACTACATGTTCAGTATTTAATATGCTAATTCGTTAGTTTATTGCTCTTCAATCTTGCTCTTGAACACAAAACTTGTTCATTTATTTCACTCGTTTCTTCTTCCATGTACATACATATTACCATAGATAACCTACAATAACTAGACGAAGAATATTCTGTATTAGTAATGAGTAATTAGGATACAAATTTAGTTTAACGTGCAAAATATAAAATAAATATGTTATTGTGACGCACGTTTACTGGGTTTATTTATTGTCTGCTTTATAATCGACGCTTCGACGAAATTCAACGCTCGTCTTCATCAGTTTTTTCCTGATGAAGGCGAGCGTTGAGTTTCGTCGAAACGTCGATTATAAATAAAAAATTTAATACAAAACTTGAACATAAAGTAGTTTTATTTTGTATAATAAGTTCTGAAAGATTTTTTACTATGTTAAAAAAAAACCTATGAGAATGATGTTAATTTATATTGGACTAATGAATCAATTCTGTAGATACAGGTGAAGATTATACTGAAACTTGCTGAAATTCATTTTCAATTACATTAAAGACTGTAAACTATGCCCTTTAGCACTAGCATTAGCACTAATAGACAGATTTATGCATTTCTACGGCTTACCAATGAAAACAAGCCGGCTAAAGTAGTTTTCTATCAAACAGATATGTTACTGTCAAAATTTGAATTCGACATTTACTAAATAAGTGTTTATATTGTTCTACTAAATAAATTAGTTGAAATGCCATTTCTTACTTTTGCCATAAATTAAGGGGATTTTTCTGTACTAATCGACAAAATAATTTAATTACTCTAGTGTTTGCAATATTTGGTTGAAAGAGACTTATCGATATTTAAAGTATGTCAGTGAAACAATGTAGCTCCCGGAAAGTAGGTAATTATATATACCAAGTTTTTTGAAAGAAAAACTTTGAACGCGTTTTTTTTTGGAACAGCATTTTTCACAGTGCGTGGCGCTCTAGCGCTTTAACGGATGAACGGATTCAATTAATCTTTTTGCACTAAACAGGAAATTTAATTTCTGGAGCCCTAACAGGATTTTTTTTTCAGAAATCGATTTAACAATATTTTTTTATGGAAAAAAGAGCAAAAAATCGGATTTTTTTCAAATGGTTTAATAGGTTTTTTTTTTAAAAGAAAATGTAAGGAACACTTAAATTAATTTTAAAATACTAATTTTTAATGCTTTTTTGATTTAGACAGAAAAAAAAGCTGTGGAACGTCCCGCGCACAAAAAAAAGGGATAGTTGGTGTGGGCTGGAGCCGCCATTTTTTTTTTTAATTTTATTGTACATTAGCCAAAAAATAAATTTAGTTAAACCCCATTGTAAAAAAGCATGTCTTCTATGAGAAAATAAATTCCAAATTTCACTCAATTTTTATGCTAAATTACAGCAACCTCACATTAAACTCAAATGATAAATTTGAAATAAACAGAACTACGTACAACTGTCAAATCCTCAGTCGACGTGTCAACATGCATGAAACACGTCGATGTCAACCAAGCTTATACGAAGATTATACTCTTTCTTGATTGGTTGGCATTTAGCATTATGCTTTAGAAATTGAGAAGTTTCCAATTCGTTAAGTTTAGGGCAGAATGCTAAGGGATAAGTTTACAATCATATGCCTGCACTGGTACCGTAGTACGTATTTCTCTATAGTTCAGCTTTCAAGGTTATGGCTTAATGCTAGGATTAGGGATAAGGCATATGCACGCTATATACGTATGCTCTTAACCCTAACCCAAGCATTATGCCATAATCTTGAATGTTATATTATAGAAAAATATGTGCTAGGGTAATACGCTTGTCCTTTAACACTATGCTCTAAACTTAATGAATTGAAAACTTCTCAATTTATTAAGCATAATACTTAATGTTAACCAATAATGAAAGCGTATTATCTTCGTTTGTTCTTGATTGACATCGACGTATTTCGTGCATGTTGACTCGTCGACAGATGATTTGGCAGTTGCGTATGTATTTTTGTTTACTTCAGGTTCATCTTTTGTGCGTAACTCATGGCAAACTTAGAGAAAGTCATTTTAACTCATTCAGTTACTTGAATAACATAAATAATTGTTTGGTATATATCAATCTCAAATATTGATAGTAATATTTTTTTATAGAAACCTAATTTAGCAGCTTGTTCTTATTGGTCAGCCATAGAAATGCATAAAACAATATAAACCATAATGCTAATACTAGGGTTAGGGTTCATTTGTAAAACATGTTTTAATAATTGTTGTTAATTTATATAATGTAATTTATTTTTTTTAATCGTTGGCTAGAGAAGAAATAGTATATATGAGAGTTATTATTAATATGGATGAAGATAGCACTGTTGGTCTGGATAGGGATGTTTGTAGGAAACTTATATCAGGATAATGGAATGAATTTGTGGCACACTCTTGTGGATACATGGCGTGATTGTGTATATATGTATGCAAATCTAACAATATAGTTTATATAACATCAAGCAACTAGTAATATTTATGGTAAATTATTAATTATATTAATATATTATACTCTTACCAATTATTACAAACATAGGTTGGTACAGTTTTCGTGATTCCATTGTAACTACATCGGTTTGCAAATTTTTTTTAAATATAAACGCAAACAAAGCGAAAAGTGTATACATATGTCGAAAATCATATGACATATTTAACATATATAGAGGATAATACATTTTGCTTGTATATACTTCTACTACATGAAGGCTACTATAAAAAAAATGAAATAATTTTCTATATATATTTTTTTATTATATTAATCAGATGAAACACCTGTGATTACTTTTCAATATAGTAAATATAATATTATTTTATATGATATTACAATAATCAGTATTTAAAAGTATATCTTTTTGTAATAAAAATAAATCAATTTTTTTGTAATAATAGTTATTATATTCATTCCATTTAACAAACATTTAAAAATGTACTACTTATTTCTTTAAATGCATGATATTTTAAACAAAATATAGATCTTTCATAACCTCTTCGTACAGTTACTTCAATAATACAGTTTGCTTATATAGATACATTAAAAAACAAAAAACATGCATACATATTTGTATAATACGTGAAAAATCTATATCTATTCTATATAGTCAACTATGTGCATAAATTTTTTATGTGAAAAGATATTAATTTAGTATATTTTCCATATTTAATTTTTTTAAAGAATTCGCTAAGTCAAGTGAATTTAGAATAAAATATTTGGATTTGAACTTCATGTAGATTAAAAATAAAATTTTGAAATTGTATCTGTTGGAGTACTGACATTGTCAACGATAGGTCGAATTTGGGGCACAGTTACAATCTCAATAAAATATCAATCTTCAATTAATATTTTAACAATTGTCCTGCTCATGCATGTAAGTCTTGTGCGTAACTAACTAAAGGGGCCACTACATTATCGACAACGTTTATTGAAAATACACACACATATAAATATATTTTATATATACATACATACATACATACATACATACACAATCACGCCATGTACCCAAAAGGGTGTGGCATAAACTCTTTTCATCATTCCGAAATCAGTCGCCTCTAAACATTCCTATCCAAACAAGCAACTTTCGTATATATATATATATATATATATATATATATATATATATATATATATTGGAATTCCAATCGTCACAATATATATATATAAAATATATTTATATGTTTGTGTATTTTTAATAAATGTATATATATATATATATATATATATATATATATATATAAATGTATAATAAATATATATATATATATAAATGTATAGGTAATAAATATATATATATATATATATATATATATATATATATATATATATATATATATTAAATTTCTTATTGTCGAGATACCAGTCTGTGTTTCGAGAATAGGAATTGAAATAAATACATACTCTCGAATCTCGATTATAGGTTGTTCAGTTCTTTTATTATTTATAGATTATTTTATGTCTGTTGTTTGCAAAATAGATACGCCTCTACTGAAAATAATTATGTGTTTAAAAATTTGACGTTTTAGATTCAGAATATTATTAATTTATTAATACAAAGGTTGAAACATTCATAATCATCAACTAATTATGATATTTTAACATTTACAAACAGTTTTTTTTTTAATCATAATAGTTAAGAGAAATATAATTACCATTGCGCATAATTATAGAGTTGATGGATAATAACTTCCTATCGCTCTGTAACAAAGCAAAACATATTTACAATTTTAAAAAAATATGATGACAGTAATGACTGTGTACGTCAGAAAGTCTACATAATGTAGCAAAAAATTATTAATTTATTGTTTTATTTGAAAATTTTTATATAGGGTTTTTTTGGTTTTTGTCTAAAAACAAAAAATTGATTAGCCAGAAGTACAGATAACTCTTTCGGTTTTAGTAAAAATAAACAGTTATGAAAAATAGTACAGATTATCTCACTTCATTTGTAACATTGAAAAAAAATTATTTGACAAAAAATTTCAGAAAAAAATTGAAACCGACATAAATTTTGAAATAAAATATTTTTTAAAACATTTAAAACTTTTTTGACTTTTTTTCTAATTCTAATTTATTTGATTGTTTTTTGAAGAAAATGATACTTGTCTAAATGTATAATTACTTAAAGTTTATCATACAGTTAAATGTCACTGAAAATTGTTAAAATTTTTCATACACTTAGATGCAAAGTTTGCAAAATTTATGTAAAATACGAATAAAAAATTACTAATTTAAACAGTAATAATACACATTTATTCAAATTTTACTGAAATTTTTCATATATTAGTGTTACAAATTTAAAAAAATTCAGTTATTTCTATATATTTGACTACTGAAACAAACTACCTTATAAATATTTTTTAAATTTTATACAAATAAATTAACTTTACTTGAAACATTTTTATTATCTAGTACCGAAAATTTTAAAATAATTCTTATTAATCAATAAATAATAAAAAAAAAATTCGTATGATGAGAAATACTGAATATGTATTTTTTAATTTTAGCTTTTTATTATTTAATATACCAAATGTATTAAATTTTACACAGTTATAAAACTGAAAATTTTGGTAAATTGTTGTTAATAATATATTTTTTGGTAAACTACACATGCGATCGCATTTATTCTAAATTTTAAATTTTATACAATTAAATTGTATAAAATAATTTTTTTTAAAGTCGCCATTAATTTATTTAAATGAAATAATTAAATCATTAGTCAATTTTAAAATGTAAAAGAAAATGTATTGATTTTGCCAGGAACCGGGACCTTCAGCTTTCGCGGCTGACGCTAACCAACTGCGCCACTAGATCCAGCAACAAAGTAATGCGTTTTCTATATTTTGACTAGTCATGTTAAACTCATGAATTTAATCTAGTCGGGTATATCACATAATGTGTGTAGAAATCTAGCAATGTTAATACATTCTATTATATTATATTCTTAATTACACATATTAATATAATTAATATTTTGTTTAAAATATCTTTGAAAATGTAAATATTTGAAAATTATTCATCTCTTATAGTCACGCTGTCCTTGCAAAGATAAATATTTCACACTTAAAATCAGTTAAGGGACAATTTTCCGTCAAATTTATAAACGCTATATTTTCACATAAAAAAAAAAAAAAATTTTTACAAAACAAACGCCAAAACTTTTTTGTTTGATATTTATTTAAACGTTCCCGTATTCAAATATAACTGTTTTCATTTGTATCACTGATAGTTTTATAATAACTTTCTCCTTTGACGGTTTTTTAAAAAAAAAATTTTTGAATATCAAAATCCCAACAAAAAAAAAGTTATGGGCCATTTTATGGAAAAATTTTAATTTGATGAAACGCGTTTTTCTCGAGACAATATATTTGTTGCACTGCGGGATGAATTTCGGGCGCACTAATAGAGATATCGTTATGAAATATGGCTGAGTTACTTGTCCGGAGTAATAAGATTTTTTTTAAATTATAATATGTTCATTAGTTATTACAAAAAAAAGTAAAATAAAACACCGAAAAAATAAACTTGTTCTTTAAAAGTGCGCCATTTTGTTATTTTTTTGAATTTTAAAAAATTTTCTATAATACTCCGAACGCAATATTCTATTGATTAAGAAAATTGTCTGTTTTATATTTCAAATAAGATGTAAACTCCTGAGGATTCGCACAGAAGGGTGTTAATAGTTTTCGACAATATTAAAAAATTTACGAAACATAATTTATAAATTAATAAATATTATAAAAAAAAAGATTTACGTTGATTGCGTTGATTATTTTTCTCAAAAAAAATTCGTAAAAATCAGGCGTTTTTTACGCATTCGAAGGAGAATAGACCTACAACACATCTATCAATATTTTTACAATTGACCTGATTAGAAATAAAAAATAATAATTTGAATGCAGTAATGAAAGCTAGAGATGCATAAAATGTTATTGGTATAGAGACATACAAAATTTCCTAGATAATATAGTAATTTTGTTTAAATTCTTAACTGGAAAAAATACAACAAAAAAACTTTTACAGCGATTTACTCAGAATGTTACTTTGATTCTAACGCAGTCATTTGTGTATATAACAGTATTTATAAAATATATATTTTTCGCGGTACATCTATCACTACTGTAATATACTACTGTACATATAAACAGGTTTACAAAACAAAATTATTAGTAAATTTTTATATAATTCATTAAATACTTTTATCTGTAAACTTACGTTGTTTGAGTCCAGTAGCCCATAATTTGTGTATCACAAACTGCAGATAGAGTACATCGTTGTACTTTATAAGCTGATGGATTTGTTATTGAGTTAGCAAAGTATCGTACAGAACAATAATGACTGCAAACTAAAATATAAAACTTTATATAAGTTTGTTAAAAAATCAATTTTCTTGACAATGACAATTTAATATAATTCTATCAAGTTGGTCCAGTTCTTTTCTAGTATAGTACATTCTTTATAAAGGTTAAATAACATAATCTTTACGTATTCTTTTTATTTGTTTATTCATGGAAATGTATTGTTTCCATTACTTCCTCAACGTAAAAACGTTTTAACATAGTAAGAAATCTTTTCAAAGTTTATTATATTAAAATAAATAGTTTTAGAATTTACTAAAAAATGTTAGTCCTTTTCAATGTTCGGGAATATATAGAAATCCTAGCAAATGCGGTAAAGCTTATATTGGACAAACAAGTAAAACTGTTTGTACTAGATTGACAAAACATAAAATTCAATACGTGTAAACCCATCCAGATAAATTTGCTAATGCACAACATGCGTAAGAAAATCTTCATAATGTAAAATTCGAAGATATTATAATAATTAAAAGACCCATCACTTAATAGATAAAAGAAGCAGTAGAAATTTATAAAGAAAAACATAACACCAATCAGTGTAAAGGCACTGATTTGGTTTCTTTTAATTAATAATTTATAAATCTTATAAGCTAGATACTTATTTTGATATTTAGTAACTATATTCTGTTTATTTATTTTATGTCATTTCTATCATTTTTTCTATTAATGATGTACGTATAGTACGTCAAAACGTCGAATTTTAAATTATATTAATACAGCAATAAATCCTAAAACCTTTTTATTTTCCGAAATATTAAGTTTTCGTTTCAACTTTTTTTCTTTGTTAATATAATACATAATTCTTGACAGCAAAACTTATAGGACAGGAAGCAAAAGGTGCAACGTTGGCAAGCGATATCAGATTGCATAATCACAGCATGCTTTAAATCAAACTACCGAACAGTTAACATAATCCAATGTTATACCTCTATAGGTTATAGTTCTGTATAATATTTATTAATAATCGACTTTTCGACGAATTCAACATTTTCTTCATCAAGAAAATGGATACAAGTGAGATTCATAAATGTTAATATATAATTATAAACAAAAGCTGTTTTATTTTAAAAACTTAATATTTCGAAATTTAAAAAAGTATCCCTTAAACCAGTGCAATGCATTTTACAGGGTCGAAGTTAAAGATAACAAAAAGATAAAGTTATTAAATTTCTAGGATTGATCTACCTTATTTATTGCATGATGAAGTTGACGAAATCCTAACGTATTTACAATATGTTGTAATTAAAGTAATCATTAAATTAAATTAATAAAAGAGAATAAAATCTTTATCTTAATATTGCAGTAATTATTAAATAATAAATAAATATGAGTAAAATATACAAGAATGTATGTTGTATACACAAATATGATATTTATTTCATTTGATTGAAATCTAAATCTTATTTAATATTTTGTTTATAAAGAGATAAGTTACAATTAGTTTAGCGTCCTCTTCAGTGTGGCGCTCCGGGAGATTTACCTACTTGCTCGGTATTTTCGCCGGCTTTGTTTTTGGTAAACCAAACATAATAAATTTGGAATTTATTTATATATAAAAAAAACTTATTCTGCGGGCATCCGGTTAAATTAAAAATAATTAAAATTAGATTTTTTAAGGAAATGCTGTCTATTAAATATAATTTAACTGTAGTTTAAATTATATATCAATAATTTTTTGCCCGATTATTAAACTAATTCATAATTACCACCACCATTCGTAGAAGTTGCACAAGATGGTTGATTTCTAATTCCATTATTTGGCCAGAAATCGGTTGTACCACAAGCAAATGAAAAACCAAAACCACCAGCATCGGTGTGAATTATTTCCACTAAAGAAGCGTCAGTGGCTTGTAAATTTGGTCCAAGTTAAACCAATGGTCCAGCCGGATCGAGACCTATAGCATAAAACTAAATGTTAGTTCAAAAATTGAAAAAGAAATATAACTAGTAATTTGTTTCGTAATTTTAAGCAAAAAGAAATAGATTTACTGGCGAAATTTTAAAACATGCAGAGTTACTAAATTTCCTTTTTTCGACATCATAAATATATTTTTAACCATAAGATACTAAAAGTCTGACTTTACAGACAACTTGCTGTTTATAGTCACTTTTATTGCCATGGGAATATTTTTCAAAATTTTTTTACACTACAATAGTTCAATGATTATAAAAATGTTGCTATACAGACAACTAATACATACATACATACATATTCAATCACGCTATGTATCCAAAAGGGTGTGGCACAAACGCTTTCCATTATCTCGAATTCAGTTTCCTCCAAACATGCCTATTCAGACAATCAACTTTAGCTTCTTCTACATTCATAATTTCTCTCATATATGCTATTCCTACTACTTGAAAACATCCGTTTACGCAAAGCACTCTCAATTATATCACTCCAACTACTCATCGGACGTTCACACAATTGTGTAGCATCAAAATCATTCATACAAATTTTTTTAACTTAACACCAACTTCTGCTACAACTTTTTTTCAATTTCACACTCATCATACACTAATCTATTTCATACTCGATTCCTCCTAGCTACACCACGTACCCCACGTAAAAATCTCATTTCCACAACAATCATTTTTCTTTTTTGCTTTTGCAGCCAAACCCAACTTTCTCTACCCTTACATCAACTTAAGCATAAAAATAGTATTATATATTCAAACGGGTTTCTATGGAAACATTTAGATTTCTAGCAAAAATACCCAAAGCTCCAAAAGCACCTTACAATCAGCATTAACTCTTCTATCAATTTCACGATCAAAACGATCATTCTTAGATAATAAACTACAACTAATAATCTTTAAAATCACACTTTTTACATCACTCGACCAAAAGTAAATTGTAATTTTTTGTGGCTACCTATTCCAGTATGGAAAAATATTTTAACTATAAAAAAATTTTAATGTTGACCTTTATTTTCAATATTTATTACCTATATTTTTACATGTCATATATGATTTAATATATTTAAATTATTGTTAATTACCAACTATACGAGATAATCTTCCAGTAAGTCCCTTAGCAATCAATCCAGCAATTTGTGCTCCTAGACTAAATCCAATAAGATATGTGTTGCTGATGCAGTTACATTGACCAAAGAATTCATTAAAAATTGTTTGAAATGGAATTACTGTAATAAATAAAGTAAACTACTTTTAGATTGTTTTTTAAATACATAAATACATAATATAAACAAACACACCATGGTTGGATGTGACACATACGTTTTTATTTATTCATACACGCTTTATTACACTGTAAAAAATGTAACTTAAATTCATGTAATTTTACATAAGTTTTAACAGTAAAAATAACAATATTTTGTAATATTTTTTTTTAAATATACATAAATTTTTTACAGTGATTTAAATAAAACCTGGTATCTTTTAATAATTTATAAAATTTTGTAATCTAGTAAGTTGTATTTTGTTATCTATAGTAATTTGTCTCTATATTTTGTTTGTTTATTATTTATGTCATTTACATATTTTTTACTAATGATGATATAAATTTTGTATAAGTATCGAAACGTCAAATTTTAATATAAAATTTAACAAAACTGAAGCTTTTTTTTTCACAATATGCTTGGTCATAGATAACCTAAAAAAGATTTAAAAACTCAATAGAAGTAGATTTTTTTTATATATGTTACCATATTTTTGATGATTTGTGGCTACAAATATTGGATGTCCCATTAAAATAATTTAATGCCTTCTCAACATATTATCTTTTAAAAGTTTTCAAACAAAATAAAAATTTATTTATATATATATATATATATATATATATATATATATATATATATATATTGAAATAGTTGAATAAATACACATCGATACAAATTTGAAAATTAAATTAAAAATTGTCAAACTGCCTCGTCTGGGGATCGAACCCAGGACCTGCCGGTTGCTAGCCAGCTGCTCTGCCACTGAGCTAACGATGCCAGACAAGTAGTAAACAACTTTTAATCAATGTAAAGTATTCATACTGTTTTAATCTATGCCAAGTAAACATTTACAATTCGCAAACATGATTACTAAGTAGATTACATATGAAAGAATTTAATAATATTTATTCAGTTTTTATGTCCATTGACAATTCACTAGGAATAATTCACTAGCAACCGGCAGGTCCTGGGTTCGATCCCCAGACGAGGCAGTTTGACAATTTTTAATTTAATTTTCAAATTTGTATCGATGTGTATTTATTCAACTATTTCAATTTAATACTCTTGCTGACAAGCATCAAAAACTCACACTATTATATTTATATATACATATTCCTAGTATATATATTCCTAGTATATATATATATATATATATATATATATATATATATATATATATATATATATAGTCGATTCCGCTTAATTGGACACATCGGGACTAGGGCATTTTGGCCCAATTAAGCGGCTGTCCCAATTAACCGAATTCTACATAAAATTAAGCAATCCATATTTTTCTTTCAATAATTTTATTTTATAAATTCTTGGAAAAAACTATAAACTACATATAACCAAAAAAATATAAACTTTTAAGAAAAAATAATAATAAATTCCAAAATAAAATAATAAATACATACATTTTTAATTCAATTCAAAAATGTGTCAAGTGTAGTCTGTCTTTTGTTTTTGAAACATTTCACTTCTACAAAATCAGCACAAGTATTCAGTGCGGCTGTAGGGCTCCCTTCATTTCCTTCCTGCATAAAATAACGCTGTAAAAAGGCCATATATTTTTTTGCCTCCTGGTTAGTCACAGGCACAGGTGGATCATCATCATCGTCATCTTCGTCATCTTCGTCGTTGTGGCCCAGTTTTTTAGCTAACTCCTCTGACTTTGCTTTCAATATTGGACCGCTGATATTTATTCCTCGTCCACTAACAATAGAAAACCATTGATTTAGTGCTTCTTCGCTGGCTTTTTATTTTATCCAGCAAAGCAATTTTACTAGAAATTGTCATATCACTTTTTTTTTTAAATAAAATCGACAAAATGTAAGTTTAACGAACCTTCCACGCGCGAGGTGTAGTGGTAACTGAATCATAACTGAATACGTAACGATTGAGACAGCAGGGTAGACTCTCACAGCTTTAATGACCGGTGCCGCGCCACGCCGAAGCGAGGGTAAACATTAACCTTTGAGCGCGCGTGGGTCCGTACTTCATACGTGAATGAATGTGTTGGGAAAAAAGTTCACAGCGCGCGATACTAATATAATTAATTGATACATATTTGCTGGTTTTTTAAATATAATTTTCCATGTTGTGAATCAAAAAGATATGAAGCGTATCATATTAATTTTTTTGTAAATATTTTTTCTTGTGAATATTTGTAACATAATATATACTGTGATCTTAAATTTACTGTCTCAATTAAGCGGAATGATGTCCCAATTAAACATGTAAATTTACTGTTGGTTCCTTGGTTTGGTTTCTGTTCTTTAAGATTTGGCCCAAATAAGCGGCTGTCCCAATTAAGCGGTGGCCCAATTAAGCGGAATCGACTGTATATCACTTACTCATATAGCCAGTAACATTGGCAACATATAAACCATAAGAAACTGCCAAATTCAGCGGAAATGTAACAGTTTTATTCGACCATTTTTGCACTAAAGGTCCGTATGTAACAACAATTAAATTGATATTTTGTGTAAGCAGAGCTGTAATAATATCATTTCGTTATTAAAATAAAAAATTTCACTTTTTTTTTGTTGGGCGTAATCTATTAGCTTGACAAAATAAGGTAAAATAACGGAAAATTTAGTTGTTTACACGACAATTACTCAACAAATATGGCTAAAGAATTCTTTGTTTGATAAAAAAATAAATAGCACAAAAAATTACATTGCACGATAACAAAGTATATTATACAACAAAATATATTTCACGGCAAAAAGAAAAAAAAACAGACGATAAAATTGGTGTTTGCACTACAAATATCGCACAATCAAAAATACAAACAACCGAAAGATTTTTTTACATTTTGCCGGTTGGATACGTTTGGTGGTCTATTAAAATATGCTGTTTAAAATTAGATTAATTGCTGATACGAGTAAAATAACACATTGTAAAAGTATTGTGATTCTTTTCTTTAAACAAATAAAAGAAATAATTTTTTAATTTGACCTATTTAACCAAATTCTTCAAGATCTTTGCTAAAGAAATAAAAATATAACATTTTAACCTAACTTATCCAGCAATATGTGTTACAAAATTTTCAAGTTTTTTTGATTATCTCTAGAAAAAATTAATTAAACTGATCTGGTAATTACCTCTAAAAAATAAGTAATAAAAAAACTCTTTTTTAATTTATCAAGCAATGACCGCAGTGCAATGTACTTAGTAGTAGAGGTGTGCGGTTTCGTAAATAGTGCAATTGTACAATGTCCCATTCCATTCAATGTCACGAAGCAAAACTACCCGGCACACTTCGATATTGGCAAATCGGGTTAACATGAAGAGGATAACCGTGCTCCGCGTACCGTAATTAGTTCTAAGAAAAATTCTCGATATATCGATATAACATATTGATAATTGATATTAAAAATAAAAATTAATGAAATATCGAAATATTGATATATCGATATATCAATATATCTATAAATCGAAATATTGATATATCGATGTATCGATATTTAAGATTGATGATATCCTCTTTGTAAAGTACGAATATTTGATCTCGCGTACGGATGAGACATATAAAAATGACTGGTTTAATTGAAATATATATCGGTTTACAATAACGATATTTAATATACAAGATTAATCATTTTCATGTGCGCTTGATAATAAAGTGTTTTTAAAAACAAATAAAATCAAAATTATCTATCGATAAATTTTTGTTATAATTAGTTCACAAGTATGAGTATGAAATAACAAAGTAATTATGAAACGCTTTATTTATTTTTAAATTAAATACTCCAAGATGTTGATAATCATTTTTATTTTTAAATAAAATTTGCATTCATTCACTTTATTTAAAAATAAATAACAAAATATTTGGCGATCTTTTTATTTGATATCTATTGGGATCTAAAATATTCTGAATGGCATCTGGTGGCGAAATGAGAAACTAAAACACTGCGTGCACTTGTGTCAACGATCAAAAGTGGCAGCTTGCGGAAAAAACGCTATTTTCTAATAAATAATATAATAAATAAATAAATATAATAAATATTTAAATTCTAGATGTTACTGAATTGAATATGCGTTTGATTTAAAGTTCTGTTGTGCAAAGTGTCAACTAACCTATAACAATATAATAAGGTTGCGATGCAGTGTTTACACTTTTCACCTAAACCAGCTTTGCAGGAACACACTACAGACTTAATCGCACCGTTTCTGTCAATTGTCATTGAGATTTCATGTGGAACATCTTTTAAACTTGACGTTTTCAAACACAGAGATGTAACTGTCATCTTGCCATCACATCACGTTTCTAATGATTTTCCACATTGTATAATATGTCCAGCGTTTAAAATACACTCAGCTTGTGTAAAATTGTTCTGGGCCTCAATTTTATAACTATAATTTCTACAAGATTTCAAAATCTACTAGAATTCAGTTTTCCCCCTCCATTTCTTTAGATGTCATGGGGAAGTTTGTTCACTAAAGCGATTTTGTAAATTCTATAAGAAATTTCAAATTTTGTGCGCGAAAATATTAAAACTCATCTATTTATCAATATTTTAATAAATAAAACAAATAATATACATCTAAAAATAAATTACATACCTATTTAATTATTTATAATAATTATGAAATATTCTAACCACACTTTTTACGAAAGTACAAAACGTCAAACTAATAAA
Organism: Clivina fossor; assembly: GCA_963966155.1. Lineage (NCBI taxonomy): Eukaryota > Metazoa > Arthropoda > Insecta > Coleoptera > Carabidae > Clivina > Clivina fossor. The sequence continues at coordinate 1,643,975 of CAWYQG010000030.1, forward strand.
CAGATAGAAATTCAAGGTCACCAATTCTACTGCCTCTGACCAGTAGATTTCAAAATCCACACCTCGACAAGAGTGGGGGGAAACTGAATTCTTGTAGATTTGAAAATCTTGTAGAATTTAACTTATAAAATCGAGGCCCTGACAAGGGTTTAAGCCTGCGCATTTGCAAATTTTTTCAAGAGTTAATAATATTTTTTAATTAAAAAGAAACCATACACTTTCATTGAGTTTTGACAAGTGCACGCTTAGGTTCGCCATATTGAATAGGCCACGCCCCCATTTTAGATCCCAATACTGTTATTAACAAATTATAAATTAAAAAAATTTCTGTTCATGTTTCTATTTTAAAAATGAAAATATATTATTCATTAGCATATACCAACGGTGGGCAAATGCGGCTCCGAGAGCCGCATGCGGCTCTTTACTTAGTCAAGTGCGGCTCCCATTAAAGTTTTAGAGGATGGGTAACATATTTATATTGTGTTTTTATATTGTGACTTGTGAAAATATACAATTATATATTAAATAAAAAAATTTAATTTGTGTATGGCTCTTTATAGAATATTAAAAACCGGATTGCGGCTCCCTTAGACCTCATGTGTGCCCACCCCTGGCATATACGATATGGCAAATGTAATAATAAACTATAGTAGAGTTATTCTAGTTATTATAAATTTTAATTACACTATTAATGTAATGATACACTTTAAATATTTATTCTCAGCGGTCGCCGACGGCGACACGACGTAAATAAAGCACAGCGCTATCAATAAATATTGTCAGCGACTTATAAATTAAATACCCGGCTAGCGAAGAATAGATCAATATTATCGATATATCGATAATTTTTTTAAATATTAATTATTGATATACCGTTATATCGATATATTGATTTATCGATATATCAGTTTATCGATATATCGATTTTCGATATATCGATATTATCGATGTTTTTTGAATATCAAATATCGATATTGAAATTCCAATATCGCCCAGCCGAGCCGTAACCGTGATACATGTGTGATATAGTCGAATGGAAAAGGACCTAGTACCTACGCTTGAATCTTTTTTAAAACATACGTTTAGTGTCGATTCGCGCACCTCTCTTTAGCAATGTTCATTGTTGCGTTTTCGGTTCTACAAATAGGTAAGACTAACAATAAGATGTAAAAATATAACACAAAAATATTATAAATTTAATATGAATATATTAACTAATTTATGTAAGAACAAAATGTATATATTGAAACGTATTAATCAATTGTCGACTGTCGTGAACGAGTTCACTACACGGCTGATATTTCTCGAATAATTGCCTTGCATCGCCACCTAAACAGTTCTCTTTTTCAAAGATTTGCATCCAGCATAACCAACCACAAAACTGTCAAATGTGCTCACATGTGCTTATCGTTACGTTATATACTTTCTTTGCTATTACATATTTTTATTGTTTACTCAATCAATTCTGTTGTGCAACCATTTGTTTTGCAATAAACCTTTTTGTTGCGCGATTATTTATTCTATCGTGCAAAATACTTATGCAAAATACTTATTCCGTCGCGTCGTGCTAATAAATTTTCCCCTTTCTTGTTTGCTAATCTTCTTACATGGTACAATCATCGCTGTACTTTCAGCGGGCAGACTCGTACAAAATAAAGCATTTTCGGACCAACCATGAAAATAAAAAATTGTTAATCTAGATGGATCATATGTAGATTCTTGTAATATTGATAATCCATTTGATAATGAATAGATATTGAAATTGCTTAACGACGAACTGAAAAACAATTATTTTTCGTTACTTAAAAACTATCCATTCTGAATAATTTTTATTTTTAAAGATGTTTTTTTATAAAATTATTTGAAAAAGTTTTTAGTAAATTATTTTTTTATTATAAATAATAAAATAATAATATTCAAATGTTAAGATTTTTTCCCAAAATTTTTTTACAAGTTAATCAATCACTAAATCGGCTGTTAAGCCATGCATCAATAACTGGCTAGTTAATCATAGACACGTGTTTTGCTCTTTAGAAGCTCGTCAGTATGGTGATTTGATCAGTGTCCGAAGACAACTGATGACGATATTATTATCTGGCTGGCTTTTATGCCAAGTAAATTCAAACCGTGTTGAAGAGAGGTAATAAATACACCAACGTCATCTATACAATAATGCACTAAGCATTTATAATAATAATATAACATTGAACAAAAAAAATGTTCATAAATGTATTTGTGAAATTAACATAATAATATTTCAAATGTTGAGATTTTTTCCCAAAAAATTTTTACAAGTTACTCAATTATTGAATCGGCTGTTAGGCAATACACCAATGACTGGTCAGTTAACTATACAGGGTGTAACAAAATAACTATTCCTAATTTTCAGAAATGATAGAGGGCACATAAAGAAATATTTTTTATTAATAAACTAGTGTCCGGAAATTTTTTTTTTTTTTATTTCGGCAGTCGATTGTACATCGTTACAACTTGCGTATCGAAAATGGTGGTCGTAACTTCGAACAATTTTTATAAAGTTTAATGCGCTATTATTTCTAATAAAATGTTCCTTAACTTAACTACCCTTTGATGTTTTGATTAAGATTGTTTCTAACGATATCTAGTGTATTTTGGCACCGAAAAATTTCCGGACACTAGTTTATTAATAAAAAATGTTTCTCTAAGGTGCACTCTATCATTTCTGAAAATTAGGAATTATTACACTCTGTATACACGTGTTCTCTTTTTAGAAACTACATAGATACACTTATGAACAATTTTTGTTCGATTTTATTAATAAAATAATAATATTTTTAGAAACAAAAATTATAATTAATTAGGAAATGTATAAAAAAAATTTCGAAACTTTTAAAAATATAACACCGTAAAAAAATCATTCAGAGTTCATTATATTAAAATTAAAATGCTTTAAGTTCTTGTTTTGAATGATTTTTAATTAAATGTTGACGTTCGTAAATGCTAGATTTAATGCAGTTGACATTCGGTCGTAAGGGTACGTTTTTATTTTTTAATCTTGGAACAAACGGATCACTAAATGTCAACTTCTTTATTAACTTTTTATCTGAAATGGACTCTGTAAGTAATTTTTCTGTTTGATATTTGACAGAACTAGCAGTAGTCCTAGTAACTTTAACATATGCCAAATCAGCTCCGTGTGATTGCGGTAAAGTTTATGTAAGACAAATAGGTAGAATTGTTTCCACTAGATTGTCAGAACATAAGAAGTCAACAGATCTGAACCATTCAGATAAATTCACTATTGCGCAAAGCGCGTTAGAAAATCTTTATGATATAAAATTCGAAGATACAAAAATAATTGCAAGATATACCAATATTAGATTATTTTGATTAAAATCCAATTAATAAATATTAAATTTAAAATTTTTTAAATATTGTATAAACATTCAATAATGTAAACATTTCAGGTATTACAAAAGTCTATAAATAAAATCAAATATAATTGTGTGTGCATTTATAATTTCAATAAAACTAAGTCCGCTATATTTTCTTCAATAAAATGAAATTTCAAAAAATATTCTACTGCAATTGTGTATACATATAAAATTTTATTTTTTTATTTACTAAAATAATTAATAATTCACAAAGCAAGCAACAAAATAACTTACCCATTAAAATACATAAAATTAATATACTTTTTTGCATTATCAGGTACACATTGACAATTTACATTAACAATTAAAACTGCAAACATACACTGAAAAACTATTGGATGACTCATTTTTACAATTTTATAATATATATTACAGTTTTGAAATGTTTTACCAGTATTTATATAACAAATTAAACAAAACTACTAATATTAGTGAATAATATCAATTACTGTTATCACATATCAATAAAAATATAAAAAATACTTTTCATAACAAACATATTTACATAGATATTTTTGTATAGATAACATGTAGAGCACAACGTTTCTCAACAATTTTTTTGAATTTTATAAATTCTATTTTTTTTATATGAATACTTGTAAAAAATCCATTTTGATACAAATAAAAGAAATGATATGATAACCGGCATATAAATAATTAATATATATTTAATGCCTCATTTTAGAATTAAGTATTTATTTAAATATCAATAATAATGTTACTGACAGATTGTAGAAAAGTTTTAATTGTACAATAATTAATTGTATGAAAGTATATTTAAATCTATCTAAAAATCAAATATATCTTAAACATTTCATTTAAACTTATTGAGTATAATAAACAAATTTAAAAATTCATATAACTTATGATTACTTGGATAAATTTGTATGTATACATGCTCGTGCAGCATTACGGGTAGCAAGCATCTGACTTACAACAACAATAGATATGACGACGGTGAAAGATTGCAATATTCTTTTACAAATTAGCGCACTCTTAATTGATAAAAGTTAGAAATGTTAAGTTCCATTTTTCACTATACTATCTTTAGTTCCATTCTGTTATCAGTCCCAGTTTATAAGAAGCATATCAAGCGATAAATGAAAGAATTATCACAGAAGTTAGACACAATTTATTTAATATATATTTTTCCCAAAAAAGAATTAAGTTTTTAATAAGAAATAACATATCAATTTATATAATTAGATAAAATATAATTTAATTCAATAATATAATTCAATAAAAAATTGAAAATATAATGCGTTTTATTGGTAGTTTCTTAACAAGTTTATGGATAACTAACAGTATAGTTAATTCTGTAGACTTTTTAACTGGTAACTGTTTGGATGACCACCGTATAGACACTTTCAGACGGCTTTGTCACTACCTCCAAATCTTAGCTAAAAGTTTTGAATCCATGTTCAAGTTTTAGCAGAAGTTTTAATTGTTCATTAATAAGCTGTATGAAAGTAAATTTCAATCTATAACACTTAACGCTTTATTTAAATTTATTGAATATAATTAATGAAACTTATAAACAAACTTGGATAAATTTGTATGTATACTTGCTCGTGCACAGTTACAGATCGCAAAACATAACTTACTACATCGACAGATATAACAACGCAACGAAATGCCATCTGTTGTCTATTCGATTATATTATGACAGTTCTATGACAAATATTTTTACAAACAATTGGTACTAAAATATCAATATGGTGAAAAATAGAATAATTTTTGTTTTTTAATATACTTTTTATTATATTCAATTCGAACGCCGTTTGTTATTATTTGGCAAATATATAACGACTTGGGTATTTAAATATTTTTAATGATTATTTCGTTTGTATGGCAACTAATAGTATAGTCCTAAATTGAACCAAATGTATCGGTTAGTATATTTTAGAAAAACCAGTTGCAATTCAGTACACGGTTCCTGAAAGTTTAGTTTACCACTTCAACCATATCGAACCGGCAGTTTGCCTGGTATTATAACAAGCGAATTTAAATTTAACAATTAAACGTATTAGTTTTATGAGATTATAATTGATTACATATTTTAAGATTTAAATTTTTTAGCAAAATGAAATAATATTAATAAATAAATACATATTCTTACCAAAATCCATATTAGTTAATTCTATATAAAAAATATTTATTAATATTTCTAAAAGCTACTTAACAATTTCATAGAAATTCATATATTAGGGTAGATAGCTTTGTATATTATTATACAATTTATAAAATCTATAAATCAATAAATTTATATTTTTAATTTAACCATCAAGGTCAAAGTGTTTTCAAAACAAACCACATTTCAGTTTTACCAGTAGAAACCAGAGCCAAAAAATAGAATTAAATCGTAAACATTTTCGTGCAATTATTTTTCACAACTTTCAACTTTAATTAACTCAAGAACAGTGCATCAATGACATTATTTGGACTTTTGGCAATGAAACACTATCATGGATTAATTTTTATCGATGATTCAACGAATTCAATCGTGACAAATCAACGACAAATTTCGTGAAGGACGTCCAAAATCTACAATCTACGATCTACACATATAAAACAAAAAATAAACAACAGTCGACTGTGTGGGTTTTTGAAGATGAACCAAATCCAATAAAAAATGTTAGCGCACGAAGCACTTCGAAGCAAATAGTTGTTTTTTTTTTTGTACCATTGATGCAACGTAGAACAGTCAATTCTGAATGGTACACAACCATTTGTTTACCAGAAGTTTTCGGAGAAATAAGAAAAATCAGCAGCCGAAGATGAATCATACTCCACCACGACAGTGCGAATTCTCACATATTGGCTAGACAAGTGTATTTTTGAGCACAGAAAACGTAGATTTAATGGATCATCCATCACATAGTCCTAATTTGACGCCCAATGATTTTTTGTTTATTTTTGAACATCAAAAATAAATTGCAAAAACAACGTTTTTGGAAACTTAAAAAAAGCGCTTGATACTTTCAAATTGCATATTTTGGAAGTACCTCAATCGGAGTGAAAAAGTGCTTCGAAAATTGATTCAAATGCATGCAAAAGTATATTGATTGTCATGAAAAATATTTTCAAAAACAATAAAGCCATTTTTGATAATAAATATTTTATTTTGTTCCCTAATCTCAAAAAATAAACGACAATTCTCGAACACTATAAATGCTAAATTATTTAGGATTTATTAACTTTATGTACAGACAATAAAAAATTTATCAAAAAATTATAATTTAATAAAATTCGTATAGGCGACTATAAATTTCACAATTTTTTTTTTAAGAAAATCTTTAAATAAATTAATGTACCAACCTATATATTAAAAGAACTTTATTAAATTTTTATTATATTATTATTGTTATTATTCACTTAAATCGAAAATAAATTTGGTTAGTGTAAAATTGTTTATGTTAAAATTAATATTTTAATTAAACGAAATATAAATTTCACCTATTTAAATATATTAAATTAACAGATTTTTTAATATTTATCAAATTTATACAACTTTATGTAACAAAAAATTTTGAGAAATTTTCTTAAAATAAATATAATAATAACAACTATAAAAACTAAAACAATGAGTTTATTTATATATTTTTAATGTTACATTTGAATATTATTCAAGTATGTTTCATTTGCGTGACATTTATTATTAAATATGTGTTTTATTACACTATTGTAGCATATCATATATAATATAGTTACTTTGTTTTATAATATAATTTTGGAAATTGCTATAATTAAAGGGAGACATACATGTAGAAGGCCAAAAAATGGCCTATTTTTACAACTTTTTTGGGTAGAAAGGAATGAAGAACTTTTTACACAATATTTATCAAATACTGAAGTTTGTCGTAATTTTTTTTTTTATTGAAAAAAACTGAAAATTTCGGCGTTGGCTGTCGGAATGTGATTGGGGTGTCTCCCCACTGCGGAAAAGATCAAGTCTGAAAAAACGAGAATACAACATTGTTATTGATACAGGTCGATTGTGGACATTCAATTGTTCTATATGAACTAAACTTTGTTTCAAAATTCCAAAAAATTACAATTCAATTACGAGTTTGAAAAAAAGTGCTGTTTTTCACCAAAAAACTCCACTTTGAATGCAAAAATAAATTATTTATTACAATAGTTTTAACTATGATTTTAATTCATCGATAACAGATTTTAATTCTTGATTGAATGCCAAAAAATGAAGTTAATTGGTTGAATAATTTTTTAGTTATTTTCCCGCAATATTGAAAAACATAGTTGCCAGTAAAAAGCAATTAAAGTTTTCGGGTCAAAAAAGTAATTACTATTCGAACTTACAGATTTTCTAACTTAATCAGCCATGCCTGGTCCATACAGTAGTCCTTCCTCTAATATTCATTGATTCCATCTGCATTCCTAAAATCGTACATAGCGGCAAGATCGTGGCTAATCCGATCGGTAACCGGCCGGTCACCAAGCACCCCGAGCGCGCCCTGCTGATGCTATCATACATGCGCGCGGATGCTCTTGTTCTAACCCGCGTAACTTTAGAACTACTTCGAATTTCGACTTCAAATTTACTCTCACTTATAGTAAACAATTTAAACAATTGATTTCCGATGCAAAAAAATAGATTTTTTCTATCGGTCTACATGTATGTCCTCCCTTAATGCTTAATATTTAATATATAAAACCTTCAAAACAGATCAATAAAAAATATGATACCGATAGTCAATATACGTTGTTAGTAATAATAATTTTTAGTTAATTGTTGATTTAACTATTTTAATTTTATTTATTATATAAGAATGTTTGCGTTGTTAATAAAGCAGGTTATCAATTCGGAATAATGATATTAGTGATTATAGAAAGTTTTAAAATCTCTAAAGTAAAGTACAATAATGGAAATGGTATTTTAATGATTCAAATAATATTATTGATTTATTTTACAAGAGTAGTTTTAAATTTGATTTTAAATAACACTGATTTTAAAACAATGTCACAAAAATTTAAACTTTCTTTAATTAATAATTTATAAATTATATAATCTAGTTAGTTGTATTTTGTTACTTAGTAACTTGTTTCTATGTTCTGTTTATATGTTTGTATAATTTTTCCTGATGATAATGTACGTCAATTATTTTATAGATTGATACATTTTAATTTATGTAGGACATGAAATTCGTTTAAATTTTTTTCAATATAGTTTGAGTAAAATAAGAGAGACTATAATACAATAAAATCGTGCTTATGTATTTCAGTTTATTATTTTTATAAATTTTAGTTACATGCACATAGAAGTAAATGTATTAATAAAATTATTTCTTGGAATTCCTCTCGAAATGGTACATAAACCACGGCGTATTAAAATTGTATATTTTACTGGAGTCCTAGCAGGATCACTGGCTACTACTATTGTAGATCTGATTTGGCGGGTGCCAGTGGTGTAGTTTATTCTTTGATTACTACTCATATTGCGTTTGTTATCATAGTAAGTACTAGAAAAACATATTAGAAATAATATCCTATGTATATCTTTGACATACGATAAAATTTAATGATCCGACTCAACTGAAAAAATCTATATAATATTACATAAACTGATTGTGTGAAAATGAATAGATCAAATATTTTTCAGAACTCATTGTATTAAAATAAAATCTGTATTATCAATTGATAAAAAAAATTTTACTTGATGAAGACAAGCTCTCAGTCTTGCCGATACGTAATTTCTATAAAATAATTAAACAGAATCTAATCTTAAAATAGTGTTTATTTTATTGTATTACACAGATCGTTTGTGTAAAGCAAAGTTTTCCCAGAAAAAAAATTGATTTACACGAACGATGTATGTAATTTTTACAGATGGTTTATATGTAATATTAAATAGAATTTTTCAGTGTGAATATAAGCTTAAGGATTATTAAATTTTGTCGTGTATTAAAAATATTAAACAAGCACAAAATAATTGTATATTTAACACAGTAAAGTATTTTTCAAAACTCATTGTATTAGATAAAAACACTTTTAAGATAAGATTCTCGTCTTCGTCAGGTCAATATTTATCAATGGCATTAAAGTATATAGCAACGAGTTACTAGGTAACATATAAGTAACTAATAATATTAATACCTAGTTACCTATTAACTTCTTGCTATGTACTGTTACTTACTTTAATGTCATTAGTAAATTTTAACTTGATAAAGACAAGCGTCGAAACGTTGTTTTTATAAAATAATTAAAAAATTCTAAAACAATTTTTATTTAATTACCATATTTATTATCAATTGCACTTAACTGCAAAATTCCTTATTATTGCAATCAACAGTTTTATAATTTATCAAAAAAAAAAAAATTTCTAGAATTGGAAAAAAATGGCTCTGCCTTTTGTTCAATTTTTGTATTTTAAATAATAACGTCCGTAGATTTTGTAACAACAATGTATAATCGATATTACTTACAAGAAAATGATCATATTGGTTATTGATGAAAATGATGTTATTAACATCAATAATAATACCAGAGTTTGATATACAATAATATATTTAAATATTCAAAAGAAAGATTACAAGACAAGTCAACATAACAAAATATATATAAAAACATTAAACAACAGAACATAGTCTTTTGTTTCTAAGCCACGCCGATATATAACATACACTAGTCTACACTCTAACAAAATTGTGCACGTCGCCGACGTTATTATCTCCAACATACCCCCTCTCGACGTGCATGTCTTTTATTCCAATACCTTCTAAACATTTACGATGACTCGGTCCACATAAACTTTTTGTTAAAACATCAGCTAACATTTTATTTGTAGGAATATACTTGATGTCGATCATACGCTGTTCGAATATTTCTCTTACATAGTGATGTCTGATGTCAATATGCTTGGTGCGAGAATGAAAAACAGGATTTTTTGCCAATTTTTGTGCACCTTGACTATCACAGTACAAGATTGTAGGTTGCATTTCATTTTGATTCATAAAACCAATTTGTTGTAACAAATTTCTCAAATAAATAGCTTCTCTTGTTGCTTCCGTCAAAGCCATATATTCCGCTTCAACACTCGATAGTGCAACAGTTTTCTGTTTTCGTGATTCCCAAGTTATAGCTGTGTTAGATAACATGAACACAAAACCAGTTTGCGAGATTCTATCATCAATATTATTTCCCCAATCTGAATCAACATAACCGATGAGATCATCTGATTCGTTTTTGTAAATTAATCCATATGAGGATGTTCCAGCTAAATAGCGTAAAACTCTTTTTGCACAATTCCAATGTTCTTTTGTCGGATTATTATTAAATCGACTTAGCATGCTTACGCTGTATGATATATCTGCTCTGGTACCGATTGCTAAATACATTAGAGCTCCGATTAGAGATTGATACATTTTTGCATCGATTTTTTCTATTTCATCCCCATTATACTTTGTTAGTTTTATTTTAGGTTCTAAAGGAGTATTTGAAGTATTAGCTTCACTCATTTCAAAACGTTGTAGTATATCATTAATATATTTTTGTTGTGACATAGTTATTACTCCTTTTATTTTATCTCGATGAAATTCAATACCTAAACAATAATTTAACAGACCGAGGTCTTTTATTTTGAAATTTGAGGCAAGATTGTCTCTCAATTTATTGAATAAGCTTGATTCATTTGTTGCAATGATTAAATCATCTACATAAACAATTAAGAACAAAACTTCATCATAACTTTTAAAATAATATAAACATTTGTCGGCATCTATTGACTTTAAGCCTAAAACTTTTAATGTTTTATGAAGTTTTTCATACCATTGTCTACCTGATTGTTTTAATCCGTACAATGATTTATTAAGTTTGTAGACTAAATCTTCATTGCTTGACACTTCGAAACCTTCAGCTTGTTCCATATATATGTCTTCTTCTAAGTCTCCATTTATATATGCCATTACAACATCTAGTTGATAAAGAGTAAGGTTCCATTTCACGGCGATTGCCATTAGAACCCGTATAGTACTCAATCGAGTTACTGGTGCAAAAGTTTCTCCAAAATCTATTCCTGGTTGTTGGCTGTAACCTTTTGCAACTAGTCTAGTCTTCCTTTTCTGAATGACTCCATGTTCATTAAATTTTGTTCGTAAAACCCATTTGCATCCAATAACAGGTTTTTCTATTGGTCGCTTCACCAATTCCCATACACCATTTTGGCTAAGTTCTGTGAATTCCAATTTCATTGCTGCATACCAATTTTTTGAATTTGGTCCTTTAAGTGCTTCTTCTACTGTTGGACAAGTGATGTTTTCGTATGCAAGTTGAGCTTGTGAATTTCTTAAAATCATTGGATGAGTTTTCTTTAATGCTTCACGTTTTTCAGTGTTTAATTGCTTTGGTCTTCCCGAAATTCTTTTAATTGTTATTTCTTGATCACTTGGTATATTTTCCTGTTTTTGATTTGTGTTAAATTTATTTGGATCTTCATTTTCTAGTACATTATTTTGCTCATGTACAATATCTTCAAATTCTAAAATATTTTCCTCAATATTATTGTCCGGTAAATTTTCAATAAATTTAACTTCTCTGCTTTTTACAATCCTTTTTGATTCTTTATCCCAAAGTCTATATGCTTTTGATTCATTTGAATAACCCAAGAATATGCATTCTTTTGATTTTGCCTCAAATTTTCCTTTTCCAGGTATTTTATCAAGAGCAAAAGCTTTACAACCGAAAGTTTTAAAATAAGAAACATTTGCTTTCTTTTTATGCCAGACTTCATATGGTGTCGTATTCTGCAAACTTTTTGTTGGACATCGATTGCGTATATGTACAGCAGTTGATACAGCTTCAGCCCAAAAACTAATATTAAGCTTTGATTGAATGATCATGCATCTTGCCATGTCAACCAAAGTTCTGTTCAAGCGTTCAGCAACACCATTTTGTTGGGGTGTGTAAGCAACAGTACGTTGCCGCTTAATTCCACAGTTTTCTAAATGTTTATCAAAATTAGCAGAACAGTACTCTAAACCATTATCTGTTCTAAGTACCTTGATCTTTCTTTCGGTTTGATTTTCAATAAGAGCTTTATATTTTAAAAAAGTCTCTTTTACATCAGCTTTTGTCTTTAAAAAATAAATATGAACATACCTTGATTTATCATCTATAAAAGTAACAAAATAATTTGCTCCACCGACAGACTTGAAACGCATTGGTCCACATACATCAGAATGTATTAAATCCAATAAGTTGTCTGCTTTGTTGTTTGAAGATTGAAAAGGTGCAAGTGTCTGCTTTCCTTTAATGCAAATTTCACAGGTGGATATTTTGTTGTTTGGATTAAATGATAAACCTAAAACCAGATTCTTTTTTAATAAAGTTTTCATGTCTGCTTCATTCAGATGACCATATCGGCGATGCCAATTATCTAATTCCTTATCATCTTTAACTAATGTAGCAACTTCATTGAAAAACTTTAGAAAATACAAGTTTCCTTTTCTGTTTGCAGCAGCAATAATTTCATTTTGCTTATTAACAATTTCGGCCTTGTTTTCAGAAAAAATTACTTTTCTACCATTTGTAACTGTTTTTGAAACAGACAATAAATTTGTTTTTAATTCTGGGACACACAATACATTTTCTAGTTTTAATTTCTTGGTGTCACCATTTTGCCCTGCAACATTTAAATTCAATGTTCCAATGCCTTTAATTTTAGTAGTTTTATCTACGGCAAGTTTAATATTTTGATTTTCAACTGGCGTCAAAAATGTAAACTTTGTTTCATCTTTGCACATGTGTGATGTTGCACCACTATCAATGCACCACTCATGTTCATCGATTTCGCCTACATTAAACGTACTATTTATTGGTACGTTTATTTCGGCAAACGTTCCATTCAACGTTAAGTTTTCATTGGTGTAATCTTCACATACCATTAATACTTCTTCTTCTTCACCAATATAAGCTTTTTGACGATTATTTGCAGCCTTTTTCCAACAGTTAGCAGCTTTGTGACCAAGCTTGTGACAGTAGTTACACTTGTAAGGCTTTTTATTTACTTTGAAATTATTATATTCAGTACCTCCTTTTACATTTTTTTGGCTGTACTTTGAATTTTCTTGACTGGAATAGCTTTGTGGCTTCGTGTGATTTATTTTAGCTTGTACTAGGAACGCTTGTGATGTATCTTGACCTTTTTGAATCTCTTTTCTAGCTTCAGCTTCTTCCAAAAGTTTTACTTTCAATATTTCAGGTTTTGGTAGCGTGTCACGTGTTTCAATCGCGCAACGAAAGTTTTCATAACTTGGAGGAATACTGTACAGCAGTAAAATGGTCAGCAAATCATCTGCAACATCTATTTTAATTTCAAGCAGTTTGTCAACTGTAGTGAAAAATTTATTTAAATGATCTGACATGTCACCATCTTCAGTCATTTTATTAAACAATAGCTGTTTGAGCAGCGTAGCCTTTCGCGCAGGCCCTTTTGGTTGATACACTTCTTCCAGTTTTTTCCATACTTCATGAGCTGATTCACAGTGTCGCACATTACATAATTCCGAAGGACTCATAGCTAGTATTATATCAGCTTTTGCTTTTCTGTCACTTTTTTCCCAAGCTGATATTTGTGCTGAATTTGTGGGTGTAATATCAGGCTTGACAACCGTGCCCGCAGCATGATCCCATAAATCATTTTTCACTAATATAGCTTCCATGTGCATCCTCCACGTATCATAATTATCTTTGGTTAGTTTTTCTATGCGTACACTTAAACCACTTGACATTTTGTATAATTGTTAATCTTCTTTTATAATTCTAAAAATCTTACTTTTGCAACGTGCACCTGTCAGACGGGTAACACTACAACATGTATATCAAATAAATAATTTGCAGTTATGAGTATTCTGGGCCCATAACCTGATGAAAATGATGTTATTAACATCAATAATAATACCAGAGTTTGATATACAATAATATATTTAAATATTCAAAAGAAAGATTACAAGACAAGTCAACATAACAAAATATATATAAAAACATTAAACAACAGAACATAGTCTTTTGTTTCTAAGCCACGCCGATATATAACATACACTAGTCTACACTCTAACAAAATTGTGCACGTCGCCGACGTTATTATCTCCAACAGTTATGACGCTCATTTTGCTGGTTTCGCAGCTGGTCTACTTGTAGGAATTTTCGTTCTACGAAACTTGGAACGTAACAGTTGCGAAGATAGACTACTTTGGATATCGTTTGTTGTTTTTATGATATTCGGCGTGACTGCAGTTTTATTCCATATTTTTTATCCTAGTTATTTTCCCAAAGAACACTAATAAAGATTCATTTATTATTTAATTAAAAATAAATGATAAATCGTACATAATTTTTGGAACTACAACAGTTTAACATACACTCTAAAGAAAAACTTATGTAATTTTACCTACAAACCACGAGACACTATGACCAGTATTTCTATAGGAATAATAATTAAAAATTGTCAAGTTCCTATGCCTCACTTCCCTACACGAGGATGTAAACAGTAAAAATCAAAGAATAAAATCTAATAGTGTGCAGAGATATTTTTTTTAAAATAAAAATTATATATAACAAATTCTAAAAAAAAAAGATGAAATCAGTCAGTGAGACTAGAAAGTGATTTAAATAAAATTTGGCTTTCTTTAATTAATAAATTATAAATATTTTATAATCTAATTAGTTGTATTTTGTTAGCTATTAACTTATTTCTATGTTCTGTTTATTTACTGTAAATATCCTGATGATAATAAAAATAGAGCAGCTCGAAACGTATAGTTTTCATTAAAATTTATACAGAACTAAATCCTTTTTATTATAACAATTTCTAAATTATAGAAAAATATGGATCTAGTTATCTTCGTTTTCGTTTCGTTACTTAATATACAAATCGTTTATAATTTAAAATTAGTTATTCAGAATTTTTTTACAACGAAAAAAATAAAAACTCGAAACTGTATGTCTCAAAATTTCGAATATTATTTGAGTTTGTATGAGATGGGTATAACATATTTTTTATAGACGTTTTCTTCCCAGTCAATTGCTATGGCAACAAATTCAACTTTTATATTATTTTTTCCTAAGTTGAGTGCCATAGCAAAAATGTCAATTAAAAAATATTTTTTTATCATATCAGCATATATTCAAATTTAAATAAAATTTGGCTTTCATTAATTAGCAATTCATAACTTTTTCATGATCTAGTTACTTATTTTATTATCTAGTAACTTGCCTCTATGTTCCGTTTATTTACCGTAAATGAAATTTGTATAATTTGTCTTGATGAAGGCGTACGTTGAGTACGTGGAAAAGTTGCATATTTATAAATATTAATACAGAACTTAAGTCTAAAGCCATTTTATTTTAATATAATTAGTTCTAAAAAATTTCTAACTATGTTGAAATATCCTAGCTAATTAAAATAGAAGATATCGATTTTTTATCTATAGATAAATATCAACATTGTTTACTTATAATACATCGTTATATCAACATTAGTTTTCGTATTCGCAAGCAAGAAAACCAAATTTTATTTAAATCATTGTCCTCATATTGATCGATGTTAATTTCAATTTTTTTATAAATTTTTATTACTTCTCTTATCAAAACTTCCATCAATATTAACAGTAAATTGCATCTATATTTATATTTCATTAAAAATGGTGTGAAATTTATAATTAATTTTACTATTAAAAAAAAACATGACTTCAAGTTAGAAAATTTTATATTAAAAAAAATTATTTGAATAAAAGAGTTTATATCAATTTTGATGAAATTAAAAACGATATTTTCTTTGATTATTTTGTGTCTCTTGTAATTACGTTTTTTTTTAATTAAAAAAACTCCCTGTACTATTAAGAATTACGATGTTTTTATGTTGCTTTAAATAATTATGGCTGACAAATTAGTGTAGAAAACTAAATTATTAATAAATTAATTAATTTAAAATTATATATATCTATATCTATATATATATTTATTATATACCTATATAATTTCCTGATGTAAATCAATATATAGTAATTACCATTATAATATATTATTTACAAAATATTTTTTTTTTATTTCTATTTTATTTTTCTCGTATATCAGTCCTAATGAAAATGCAAAACACCTTAAACCTATATTTCAAATACATAAGATTGTATTTCAGACTATGGATACAAGGTCCTACAACTTTCTCGGAAATGGCTTATTGTTGCATTCCGATTTTAACTTTAACAGGATTTAATGTTATCCGATTTAAATTTCCGATACAGAAACCGAAAATATATTCAGAAGACAGAAAAATATTAAATTTTCTCTATATTACAAGTAAGAAATAAAACTATACTTTTTAAAATCTCTTACATATACATATATATACTTATAAAATTTATAGAATTTTCTGGGTGTGGCACGCCGTGGTAGATCTATGCTCGTCGCAGACGTATTGTCATATATCGTAGATAGCATCCACAATACTTGGTGACTCAGTCACCATTTGCAATCTTTGGTGAAACGTCTGCAACAAGGATAGATCGACCACGGCGCACCACCCCAGAAAACTCTATAAATTTATAGGATACCGGGATTGTGTGAAAGCCTAAAGATTACAATATGTATATATTATTCATTTAAATTTTCAAGATACCATTTTCGGTAACAGCAAAAACGTTAAAGATATTAACTTGTACATTTGTTTGCAGGTATTTTTGCTATAATATTATGGTTTCATTGGTTAAAATTTCGAGCAATACAAGTAACTGAACAATTTTCATACAATGCGTTGATTTTTACATATGGATCGAGTTGTTTTGCAACATTGTTAATATTAGCATTATACTCTCTGCATCGAAAACAAAACTTAGAATTTGTAAATCGTTTAGAAGAAGATGTAGACGGACCACTAAGAAAATACAAAATAAAAATTAGTTACCGGAAATGGAACAAAATTTTATAGATTCATACAATATTTATGTTATTAATAATAACCTTTTTATTCTACATGGACGAGAATAAATATAATGCAATATTGGATATTATGACAATATTATTCACAACATTGTTACAAATAATACCTACTACAGTTTTATTTATATTGGCTGGTGTTGTCCGTGATCGATATAAACAAATGTATAAAGTATTGAAAAATCTAGAAACTTACTATTGTCCAATTCGTACTATTAACGATATTAGTGATGCTCATTTTAATTTACACCGATGCACCGGAATTGTAATGCAAAATTTTAGCACTATTATGACCATTATCTTGTTGATAAACATATCACAATATATAACGTTTTTTACACATTTATTTATTAGTTCTATTGAAACATTTAATCCAGTTGTTTTCGGTATACTTGCGATATTTTATAATTATATATCGTTATATTTTTATTACTATACCTACAGAGGAGCCGAAGAGGTAAAAACTAACAGTTTCAATTATTTTTCTTTTTTTGTTAACTTAAGTAAAACATTTATTAAACTAACACATACATTTTGTAAATTTTCTTTTTTAATAAAAGCGGAGACTGGACGACCAGCCAGAAATTGCAATGTAAAATTCTACAGATTTGAAGTGGGATCTTGTTTACAAACTGAAATAATTTCATTATATTTATTATAAAAAAGTATTTTCATTAGAATATAATAATCAATCAGTGTAAAAAATCGAAATTTTAATTTTCGATTTAAAAATTAAATTCCTTAGTTCTTACTAAATTTATATAACTTTTTAATCAACAATTTATAATATTTTTACAAATAATAAATTTATTATTTTTTAAATGTAAAATTATCCGTCTACTTAATGTGTAGTAATAAGTTTTATTGCTTGCAAAATAAGTTTTAACACAAGCGAACACAACTGCTATCAAAACATTTTTTCATTAAATTCTGTTTATACTCTCTAGTTCGAAAAGTATAAACCTTAGAAACAGCCGTAAATAAATTAATTTATTTATATAATTTTTCAACCAAACTTACATTACACATTTGCACGATATCACCGAACCATCTTATCTGATAAAAACAAATGCATTTTATTTCAGGAACATAATTTGTTAGCAAAACTTGGACTTATAATAATTTTGTATGACAATAATCAACTAGCACAATTGGTAAAATTATTCTTTTTTTTATTAAAATATACCGTGCAATTAATTACTTTTTTTTATAGAAAAATTCATTATTACTTCAAAGCTATAGTCGTTGTTCTTTACCTAAATTATACGGGACAGTTCCAGCAACACCTCGCATTATCCTCCAAGTATTGCAGTATTCTATTTTAAATATTAATAATTCAATTTTTAATTATATTATTTTTCAGCAATTCGACATTTGTAAAACAGTTATATTGTTACTATTGCAATACTACAAAACATAATAAAATTGAAAAACTTAATATTGTATCATCAATATTTTAATAATGACACGGTCACTTTAATTTTATTCATATCTGAGTGCGTTAGCAATATTTATTGTATTATCAAATAACTGAATAACAGAATAATATTATTAATATTAATAATAATTAATAGCAAATATTATTTATATTATTATTATTATTATTATTATTTGAATGTAGTTTAGCAAATTTAGCTACTTGCGAATAGAATAGAAAGAATTTATATTTGTTGATTGAAAACTGCATATTACAAAGATTTACATGATTTCTACTTAAAATTTATCTAGTAAGTACCTATGTATCGAATCTACACGATTTTGTCCAATTCTAATTATACACAAATAAAATTGATACTAACAAACAAAAGAATCACCGAAGTTTGTTTTTAAAGTAGCAACACAAATTTTAGATATAGTTAGATTTGTGTGCAAAGAAAATAGACATAATTTGTTATAGACACTGTAAAAAATTGATGTAAAATTACATATTTTTAAATATACTTTTACAAAAAAAAAAGTAATATTACGTCAATTAGCACACTAAAAATTACGAAATACTGCTATTTTACTGTTAATAATTACGTAAAATTACAACAACGCATATTACATTTTTTACAGTGTAGAAAACAAACAAGTGCTTGTCTTCAATTAATTTTTCTTATATGTACTGATAATTAAATAAACAATATCACAAATAAATAAAAAAGTGAATAATTTATGCCTATCTCATATTTATTTGATTTGTTATAAATCAATTTTTTTTTTTAATTTACGGCGGCGACAAGTTTTTCTTCCATCGGCTCAGGATGACATAGATGAAAAAAAAAATACATTACTATTAAATAAAAAAAAAACACTTAAGATTCTGTTTTATTTAAAAAAATTGGCAGATTCCTATGCCTCACATCCCTATACGAAAATGTATACAGAAAAAAAAACAAAACATAAAATTTAATAGTATGTACAGATATTTTTTAAAATAAAAAATTATAAATATCAAATTCATATGAAAAAGATAAAATCAATCAGTGTGATTTAAATAAAATTTGGCTCTCTTTAATTAATAAATTATAAATATTTTATAATCTAATTAGTTGCATTTTGTTAGCTATTAACTTATTTCTATGTTCTGCTTATTTACTGTAAATATCATCATTTCTTGTTTTCTTTTTTTCTAAATTCATGTAAAATATTTCTATAGCATATTTTTTTTTCAAGTCGACTGCTATGGCAACAGTGTAAAATTTTATATAGAACCTAAAGCCGATTTATTTTAATATAATAATATATTTTAATTTAAGTTTTTTTTTTTTTTTCAAGTCGTAACTTGTCCGTTAACATAAAAAGTCACATTCTATACTTATCCTTTAATTATTTTTTATACATGTTTTTTGTGCCAAGTCGAGTACCATGGCAACAATGTCCAGCACGATGTTTCGGTTTATTATTTGGAAATTTAAATCGCTTAACATTAAATCCTGTTCAAGTTAGAATCGGAATGAAACGGTAAGACATTTCTGAGAAAGTTTCAGGACCTTGTATCCATAGTCAGATATAATATTGTATAGTTCAAATATCTATTTAATGTGTTTCGCATTTTGATTAAGACGAGAAAAATAGAACAGAAATAAAATAATTTAATAAATAATATAGTATAATGGTAATTATTATATATTGATTTACATCAGGTAATTATATATGATATATATATATATATATATATATATATATATATATATATATATATATATATATATATAAAATGACACGGTAAGTGTAATTTTATTCATATCTGACAGCATTAGCAATATTTATTGTATTTTCATTTGAATAACAGAATAATATTATTAATATTAATAGATCTTGAACAAATAAATGTGTGTAATGTCATTGTGAAATTTAATATAATAATACTCAAAAATATTGAGATTTTATATTTTTCCCAAAATTTCACAAGATACTCAGTTATTGAATCGGCTTGTTAGGCTATGCATCAATGACTGGCCAGTTTAACCGTAGACACGTGTTTTGGTCTTTAGGACCTCATCAGTACGGTGCTTTGATCAGTGTCGGGGAGACAAGTACTTTGAAACGATAACGAAGAGTAGCAATAAATACCACCAACGCCATCTATACAATAATGGAATAAACAATTACAGTAATAAACCAGGGACGACCGGGATGGCGCACTCAATGATAAACAGGCATGACCATGTGACGTCATCAAACAGATACTTTGTACCAATTCCGCTCTGCTTGCTTTCGTGTGGCGCTAGTGTACATTTTTGAATTTCGCGCATTTATTTAAATTTAAATTTAAAATTAATACAAAGTTTACATTTAATATATAAAACTTTATTAACATACAATGTTCAGTGTTACAGTACAAAAATACAAAAAATAATATAAATATAAACATAAAAATATAAAATATAATATAATGTAATAATATATATATATATATATATATATATATATATATATATATATATATAAAATATAAATTGCACATTTTACAAATAAATAAATAACAACTTGAAAATATTCATTATTAAAGTTAAGTTATGATACTTGATTTATGAAATAGTTGATGTATTCCGATCTCACTAAAAAATTGCTATTACTTTATTTATTTTTTTAAAATTAGAAATATATTTTATAATTTCTTATTATCTCACCAACCACTGGTTAAATAAATGGATGCAATTTTTTGGCTAAAAAATTCTGTTTCATAGAGTTAATAAAAACCTATATACACGTATGAATGTAAAATAAATAAGAGGAAAAAATTATATATGATCTTTTTAAAAATTATTTCTACAAGACACTCGGTCTCATAATAAAAATATGTTTCTTATAACGGATTTTTTAAATCTGAAAACTCGTATAGTTGAATGTGCATATCCATACAAAATAATATTGTATGTTAAAATTGAAAAAGATATTGTTAAATCAAATGTTTTCGCAATAGTAATATTTGATAGAATACCGAAACGTTTTATAGAATAGAATAATATAATTCAAGTAATTTATAGCAAACATAATTGACACGATTGTCTCAAACAAACATCATAATAAACAACTTTCTGAAAGATTTTTAATATTTTAAATATATCAAAATTTGCCACATCTCATCTTATGATAAGTTCCCTGTGTTTGTTGGGCGACTACAATTAATTTCATTCATTCAATTTATTTAACAAAATAATTGATATGAATATAAACGGTGTATATAATAACAAAATATTTTTTATGTTTATAGTAAATATAGAATTATTATTCGTTCTTTACTCATATGTTCAAATTTTATTTATGATTTTATGCATTATGCATTGTTCGATTAAAATGAAAATATAAAATATAGAGCAAAAAAATAGATAATTCATATTTTTCATTTAGTGGTTACAATATAACCTTACCATAAATAATATAAAAAAATTACGGATTTGGAAACCGACATTTCCTTTGATTCTGGTACTGGACGCAAGACGGTACGCAACAAGAATATTGGATCTATAAAAAAATATTATACATTACAAAATTGCCATAAGATACATACAGGGTATTAATTTCAATAGCTTTTTTATTCATATGCAGTAATAAAATGTTTAACTTACCTTCCTAAATATCAAATAATATTCATAAAAGAAAGCCGTGTACGAAAGCGCCCAATTATCGCCCGTAACCAAACATAAATCAGTTGAAAATCCAAATCAAGTACCAAAAACACAGCCAATGATAAACCAAATTATCCAGTATTCCAAATCCAATTTGATAATCGCAAATAGAGGCAGGGTCCAAATATTTTAAAAAAAGTATCACGATCGCAAAACTCAGTTCGCACAATAAAGACAAAATTAAGAATAAAATAATATTTCGTTTTCCAACATGTACATATATTTTCTACCAAGGTCGTCCCTGTTTCTACCTGATAAATTTTTGACATTTTTAAACAAAAATCGTGTTGAAATATAAATTTTCTTAATTAATTTAATTAATTAGTTTAATTAAGCTAGTGACATCTAACAAATACAAAATCATTTAAAAAACTTGGCGCGCCATCTGTCGGAATCGGTTCAAAGTTTTTCACGGTTTATGTTCTGCTATTCAAGTGAAAACTCCCGGTCCTCCCTGGGTATAAGTGAGATAGTACTCCTCGAGATGTTGCTGTGTTCACGTTAGTTGAAAAACCAGTCACTCTCAAATTGTATGACAAGACAAAATGGGATTTTAAATGTGTCGTAACGGTCTGTGGGTGTAGATGATGAGATGATGATGTTAGGGGTGTTCGTATCTCACCCACCTTTTTAATTAGTGATCAGAGTCTGAGTTTATAATGGTTTTATTGACATGGACATTTACATGGATGAATACAGACTATTACATACATACACAAATAACACAAGCATATACACAAACATACAATTACAGATAAGAATAATATACAGTCACTAATAGCTAATTATAAACTACACATACACTAAAACACAAAACACAACACGATGCCGGATACGCGAATCCCGGTCGCGGTGCACTGTCACTTGATTCGTGGGGGAGAGAGTGTGGTTGAGGGTCTTGGTGTCTTCAAGGGCCGTCGTCGTTAGGCGGTCGTGAAGACGCGCCGAGCGCCGTTGTCTGGAGGCGGGCATGTCTCTGTATGCGTCCGCTTGGTTAGCGGTGGAGAGAGCTGTGATTGATGAGAGCTGCGATCGATGAGAGCGTGCGATCGATGAGAGTGTGTCGACGAGAGTGTGGTGTCGGCGAGAGTGTTTTGCGTGCCACTCCGTTAGTGGCGAACTCTGCCGATGATGAGAGTTTTGCGTGCCACTTAGTTAGTGGGAAAACTCTCTGTTGGACTCTGATGTCGACGGGAGCATAGTGCTGGCTCCGTTTCTCACTTAGTCAGTGAGTGGTTTGTCATTATCGCTTGGTCAGCGATAATGAACTCTGCGCTTTCCACTTATTCAGTGGTTGGTGAGCTGGGCCACTTATTCAGTGGTTGGTGAGTTGGGCTTTGCACTTATTCAGTGCGAAGCTGAGAGCTGGTGTGAACTCTGGGCTTCGCACTTATTCAGTGCGAAGCTGTGAGAGCTGGGCCACTTATTCAGTGGTTGGTGAGTGCTCGTGAAGAACGCTGTCTTCTACTGCCGGGACAGCCCTTCTTATAGTCGTCCTGCTGGAGTGGGGGTACATCTTATTGGGGGTGAGGTTCGCTCCAATTGGGCCGCTCAAGGGTTGAACTACGTTTGGCTCGAGTAACGGTACATGCGTTAAAGCTGAGCCAGGCGCGTATATTGTCGTTTGGCTAGGGCGTTGTACCTCCTAATGGTATATGCGTAACGGCTTGAGGCACGAGCGTAAATTGGTGTGTGGCTTGACCGCCACAGGTCTATTAAACACAACTTCTACCTACCAAACCTACCCTAACCTAACTGACTTTTTAACATAACATAACATAAAGAACAACCACACTTCTTAACATGATATGTCTTAACGGACGAAATTGATAAAATTACTAATGAAACATTTTGAGGTTCACTGGTTTTTCCACATCTGGCATGCGTTTGCCGATGTTCACGCATGCGCAAATCTGGTTTTTTCAACATTTGTAAATACAGCAACTTCTCGGGGAGTAATATCTCACTTCAACCAAAATTTGATACATGATCAAACAATTGTAATTTTAAATATTGACATTGTAATGTTAGTAATTACAAATAACAGTAAATAACCAACTAACAAATATAATTTTACGTGAATTACGTGATATTTTTTTTACTTAAAATTAACAGAAAAAAATAATAGCGACAACAAAATGTCTAATATTATGTAGTTAACTGAGCAAATAAAAAATTCAAGACTTGTAAAGTACTCTGCCACTCAAACATACATATACATTGAGGTAGGATGACCACTTCTCCGGTTTTCACCCGGAGTTTCCGGTTTTTCAACTCCGGGCTATTTGTTGTAATCTCCGGATTAAACTACAATTTAGTTGTAGTCATATAGTTTTAAGGTAAAAAAATAAGTATGATCAGTAATAAATTTATAGTCAAATTAAAATATGTTTTAGTTTAAATGTATAAGCGGTGAAACAATCAATATTTTTATTATTCAAATTACAGTTTCGTTTTTCATCGGCAGCGCATTTAGATTTGTAAATGGTCCAAGTTTATTCGTAGAGATGGCACTAATGACGTGTGGACTATTTATGACAGTTCAGAAAATAAGTTATTTTCGTTTTAAACTTAATTAAGTTAATTAAACATTGATTAAATTAAACAAATGTTTGTTTTATTGCGTAATTACAGGTGTAAAATGTGTAGTAATACTGTTAAATTGAAATCGACTTTATTAATATACAAATATTCAGAGGTTATACTCATAATATATAAATTTTACTCAAAGTATAAAATGTACAGTTTTCTTGAATATATTTATAATAACTTGAATGTGTAGGAGAGTGTTTGGATCCTACCACGTGTCCGATAACTCCTGGAAGAGAAACAAACATTGAAATCTCAACTGACAATAAAAATTTCGGCGTAGCTTTTGTTGGTGGAGAAGATGCGCTGATTTCGGTATGATAAAATTTTGATAAAAATTCGTTTGTTATTGTTAATTTCCACTGAAAATAATTATCATATTTTGTTATTTCAGGGAGGTATTGTTATTCTGGAAATTTATCCAGACGGTGCAGCAAAACGTAATGGCCGTCTTCAGCCTGGAGATCAGCTGATTGAGGTCAATGGAACATCATTGTTAGATGTAACACAAACTAATGCAAGTGCTGCGATTAGACAAATACTGCCAAAGGTTAGATAAATAATTAATGTAAATTTACATATTCTATTCATGCAATTTTGACATAAAAGTGTAATATTAGGTAAATAATCACAGTAGAAATGAGAAAATACTGCCATTTTACTTACCATAATGAATTTAAAGTTTCAACAAGAGCAGAAATTATAGAAGAAATTATGTAATATTACATAAATTGAAATTACATTTTTTATAGTTTATTATTAATTAATGAATCAATAAATATAACATTAATTTAATATTTGATATGAATTATTACAATACATGAGAATTGTGTTTTAGGGCGCTGTCTATTTTCCCTTAAAACAGGAAACCAGAGACACGAAAACACAAAAAAGCAGGAAACACAACGTACAGTGTTGACGAACTTTACCTGCAAACCAAAAACGCGAAAATTGAAATTAAAACGAGAAAATAATATGGAAAAAAAAGAAACCTAAACCAACCTACTAACCTAACCTACCCTAAATAGCCAATTAAATAAAAATACTGTATGTATAAATAGCCTATTGCAGGTAAAATCGGCAACACTGTAAGTCGTGTTTCCTATTTTTTTGTGTTTTCGTGTTTCTGGTTTCCCGTTTTAAGGTGAAAATAGGCATTTCCTTAATTTAAGGGGGTTATATACCTTTCTTAACCTAAAAAAATTGACAAATTTTATGATTTTTTTCTGCGAAACTGTAAAAGATATCAAATCGCAGTTTTCTGGCAGTGAAAGTATAGACTTTGAACTTTTTTCACGAATTTTTATTACTACTTTTGTTGGAAATCGTGTCGAGTTCTAACCATTTCTTCGAAGCATCTGCAAAACCTGGACGGCTGTGCGGTAATAATAAAAATTCCTTCTTCTGTTTCATCTGAAACGAAAATCAAAAGACATTTTTGAAGTATGATATATTATCTAGCTTTTGACCGATTTTTTTCCAGAAATATTCATTTGGAAACAAAATGGCGAACTTTTGGAAAAAAGTTTTTTTTTCCAAAGCTAGCCATTTTGTCTCGAATGAATATTTGTGGAAAAAAATCGGTCAAAAGCTAGATAATATATCATACTTCAAAAATGTCTTTTGATTTTTGTTTCAGATGAAACAGGAGCAGGAGTTATCATTGCTATCACAGTCCGGTTTTGCAAAGCTTTGAAGAAAGGCTTAGAACTCGGACAATTTCCAACAAAAGTAGAAATAGAAATTCGTGAAGGACGTTTAAAGTCTATTCTTTCACCTCTAGAAAACTGGAGTTTGATATCTTTCGTAATTTCGCTGTAAAAAATTTGTCGATTTTTTAGGTCAAAAAAAGTCTATACCTCCTTAACTTTTAATTTAACCCCTTCAGCCCTGAATTTTTTATATTGAAAGTATTTTTTTGTTATTAATTATTGATTGGAAGCTTTACAACAACTTTACCGGCAGGACGGAAAGGATTAATATTGATATGAATTATTACAGTACACGAATACCTCACTTTGCGTCGTGGTTACGTTCCAAAAAAACACGACGCAAATTGAAACGAGGCAAAGTGAATTATGATTTTCTATAGCAAACCATGTAAAGATCGAAGATAGGTTCCAAGGTTACAAAAATACTACTTTTTAAAAAGAAAATTGAACTAAGTAAACATACAAAAAACAAAAATAATATAAAATTTTATTACATACATACAAAAAACAAAAAAAAAAACAAATTCAATTAAAACAAAATAAAATATTCAATTAATTTATAAAAACAAAATAAAAATTAATCACTGTCTGATGAGTCCATAGTGGCTGTTGTCGTAAGTCGTCAAAAATTAAAAAAAAAAATTAAAGACTCGAACCCAAAACAACGCAACTTCGAAAATATAACGACGCACAGTGAAAATTAGTACTAATTCAGCAGCGACGCAACATCGAAAAAACGCAAAACGAAACGACGCAAAGCGAGGTATTGGTGTACATTAGAATTTTTGTTTTAGTTAACAAATAATAATTATTATTTATTATATTACAGTTTCGAATTACTGTATTCCGACCAGAAAACATCAATATGATATCCGTTGAAGTTGATTTAGTGAAAAAACCTGGCAAAGGTTTGGGATTAAGTCTCTTGGCTAAAAAAGACGGCGAGGGACTCTATATTTCCGAAATTGTAAGTTCATTATTTTGCTTTATTATTTCAAATAATTCGATGCAATTTAATATAGAAGGAAAATTAATGAATGAATTTTACAGTTAAATAGTAGCAATGCAGATATAGACGGTCGTCTAATGCGTGGAGATTTAATAACAAATATAAACGATCAACAAGTCGCAACTATGACGTCTGAACAAGTTGCAACAATTTTGAAAACAGCTGTTGGTTAAAGTTACGATAAAATTACAAAGACATAAACCACTGATACGATAAATTAACTAAATAAAAACTCTATTTAGTAAATGGAGATTTATTAAAATACTAATTTATAAAATAAATTTAAGGTTATTAAATTTTCAATTTTTCTTATTATCTTAGATGAATTGGAAAATATTTTGTTCGTTATTTTCTTAGTTTTAAATTTTATCTTTGTTATTTATTAATTATCAATATATATTAGCGATTTTATTTTTAAAACATTTGACATTTCTTAGTAAATTTTTATTCTATTTGAAAAAAATTATCCGTCTTAAGAAAATATTAAATAAGGTCAAACTACAAAATTAAACACAAGCAAACCGATTAAATGGAAACTTAAAAAACGGATAATTTTATTTAAAACGTTGATTCTTAGAATGAGGTTGTTTTTATTTTTTTGGAAAAAAGTTGTCCGTCTATTTTAAGAGATTAAGAAAATATTAAATAAGTCAAACAACAAAATTAAACACAAGAAAATAGAGACGTCTTCTTCAAGCAAGAAAATATTCGGAAAAACGTTGTTGCTAGCAAAATCATTGTGTAATTAAAATATGTAATTATTATAAAATATTTTATAAAAAGTTTACATGAGTTACTAAATACTTGAAGAAAAAAGTTTAGAATTTAATTTCTTTATAAATATAAATAAATATCATGAGAGAAAAAATTTATACATTATTATACATATTATAAATAAAATTCACACACACAGTCTGTATACATAATTATTACCTAAGCTTAGAAAAAGATTTAAAAAAATAATAAGAAAACTTGTACTCTGTGATTCTTAAAACTAGTCAAATTGTAAATGAAAAAAAATTTTAAGCAATTAAAAAAAAAAAAACTTGCATTAAAAAGTTAGGTACCTGTATTCTGTATGTCAAATAAAGTGCCATAATTTTAAAAGTTGACAAGAAACTTTCAAATGAAAAGCGAAATTTTTGAGTAAAAAAGGACATTATTAAAGAGAGATCCAATAAATTATAAAGAATACTAGAATATTTAGATAGATATTATTTTTATCTACGCTAATTTAAATAAAATCTATTTCCTGCTCACAAAAGTATTGAAAGAGAGAATTTAAAAAATATTAATTATAATTTAGTCAGCTGCTTAGAGATGTGATACTGTTAGCTAATTAATTAATTTATTCAATCAATGATAATAAACTTTTAAGATGTTTATTCGAAGTAAATAAAAATTATTATTATTATTAATTTATTTGCGCAAAACAAAAGTACCGCATCACGCGCCAGCGCGTTACCGGCAGCGATCGTGTTAATGCACATTAGAAAAATTTGAAAATGTGCAGTATTGTTCACTTTTCTCAAGTATTATATATAAAATAATTGAAAATAAATTTACCCCTGGTATTTGATCCTTCTATTATAATTTTTTATTTTTATCTCCAAAGTTTTTTATTTATTTCCAACTAAATATTAGGAACATTTTATGATTTTTGCTGCCAAACAAAGACAATCAAAGAACTGGTTTTTATGGATGCTTAAAAAAGGTAAATTAACGCTAGAATAACAATCCTTATTTGATATGCACATTAAAATAGCATATGAAACATCAATTTATAAAATAAAAACTAACGCATCCTTTTACTAACCGTGTTTTTATTACATCTGGCATTAATTAAATTGCAATTTTTATTAACTAGCGTGCATTGATATAAAAAAAAACTTGCCTCATAAATTAGCTGTTGTTGTTTTCGTTACATAACTATCAATTAAATAAATAAATTAAATTAGAAATTGAATTTTTATTAAAGTTTTAGATTATTTGCATAATACATTGTAATTTTTTTATCAATAATTACAACACACAATGAGATAGATATTCAAATTATAAAATAATCAAAACAAATGATAATGTTATTATGAAAGAAAAACATTGAAAAATCAAGAGAAAAAGAAAATATTGAAAAGAAATTTAACCAATTTATTTGTTATCGCCCTCATCGGCTTCTTCCTCTTCATCAAACTCGCCCTCTTCTTCAGCGGTTGCATCCTGATACTCAGACACCAAATCATTCATATTGGATTCGGCTTCAGTAAATTCCATTTCGTCCATACCTTCACCAGTATACCAATGCAAGAAGGCCTTACGTCGAAACATCGCCGTGAATTGTTCGCTGATGCGTTTAAATAGTTCCTGGATACAAGTCGAATTGCCGATAAAAGTCGAGGACATTTTCAAGCCACGTGGTGGTATATCGCAGACGGCCACGAAAGATGGCCGCAACGGTTAAGTAGCGGCCATGACGTGGATCGCATGCGGCCATCATGTTCTTTGCGTCAAACATTTGCAGGACGAGTTCGGGTACGGTAAGTGCACGGTATTGTTGACTGCCGCGACTTGTCAGTGGGGCAAAGCCCGACATAAAGAAGTGTAATCTGCAACGTTCAATGTTTGGTTATAATTCAGGAGGCTTTGGAAGAATTGAAGTTTGGAGCTGTGAGCTTGCTCAATTTTTAGTAATGTCATTGGATTTTTTAAATTTAATTTTGTATTTTTTATTTATTAAAGTTTCATAATTATTTTCACACACACAAAACTTTCGTTGAAAAATAATAGATTTTTTTGTTCAATTTAAATTGTTTATATCTTTGTTGACCTAAAAAAATCGAACTAACTTTATGAATTTTTTACTGCGAAACTATAAAAGATTTCAAACCGCGGTTTTCTGGACGAGAAAGAATATACTTTGAACTTCTTTCAAGAATTTTTATTTCTACTTTTGTTTGGAAATTGTTCGAGTTATAACCCTTTCTTCGAAGCATCTGCAAAACCGGATGGTTGTGCAGATGCATAATGCATAACAATGATAATTTCTTCCCTGTTTCATATGAAACTAAAGTCAAAAAGCACCCTTTTAGGTATGATATATTTTCAACAAATATTAATTCGGGATAAAATTGGTCAAAAACCAGATAATATATCATACTTCAATAGTGCCTTTTGATTTTTTTTTTTCAGATGAAACAGAGCAGGAATTGTTACCGCACAGACGCCCAGTTTTGCAGAGCTTTGAAGAAAGGGTTAGAACTCGGGACGATTTCCAACAAAAGTAAAAAAATCCTGAAATAAGTTCAAAGTCTATTCTTTTATCCCCAGAAAACCATGGTTTGATATCATTTATAGTTTCACAGAAAAAATATACCTTCTTAAAAGTGGAGCAGTTAATAATTTGGACTGTCACAAAGTCCGGATTATAATTACCAGTATAATAAAGTAAATTTCAGAGGTAATTTTGCATTTTTTTAAATTATAAATAAATAAAAATCTTGTATACAAGAATTTGTTACGTTAACATATTGTTATCTTATTATTATATATAATTAAACATACATACGAATTATATAAGTTTCGAATCATAAATTAAATTTTATAATCTTTTATAATTATTAAAAACAATATTTACTTACAATATATATATAAAAAAAAGTAAAATATTAGCCAATTGAATAAAAAAATAATAAAAAGACAAACCTGGGGAATGGCACCATATTTGCAGCCAATTTTCTCAAATCCGAGTTCAATTGTCCGGGAAATCGCAAACAAGTTGTAACACCAGACATTGTTGCCGAGACCAAATGATTCAAATCGCCATAGGTAGGTGTGGTAAGTTTCAGTGTTCGGAAACAAATTTCGTACAAAGCTTCGTTATCAATACAATAGGTTTCATCTGTATTTTCAACCAGCTGATGCACCGATAGTGTAGCATTGTATGGTTCAACAACTTTGTCCGGTACTTTTGGCGATGGCACCACCGAAAATGTATTGATAATACGATCGGGATATCCTTCGCGAATTTTTGAGATCAATAAGGTGCCGAGACCTGATCCTGTACCGCCTGGAATAAAGTTTTATATTTATTAATATGGACTCTAGTATTTAATCGTCTGAAAATAGAATGTTTGGAGGAGAAACTTATTTCGGAATAATGGAAAGAGTTTGTGCCACATCCTTTTGTGTATTATATTTTTAGGTTGTGCAGCATTTACATGTATATTTATCAAATGGTTTGTTTCAGGTAGGTAATTAAATTTACGACAATCAATAATTACATATTTTTTTGTCAAAATATTAAAAAGTAAGTACATTAAAATAAAATCGTATTTTCACTGCATCTCCGTGAAATAATACAGTTTAGTTGGAGATAGAGAGAGAAAAAAATACGTTACTTGTATATAAAATGCCTAAAAATATCGCATTAATAAATATAAATAGTAGATAGCTTTGAAAAAATGAATAATGTCAAAATATTAAAAAGCAAATTCATTGAAATAATTGTATATAATTCACTGCATCTCCGTGAAATAATACAGCTTAGTTAGAGAAAGAGAGAGGAAAATAAATATTTAAATTTAAAAAAATCCAATGACGTTAAAAATGAAGCAGTGAAGCAGTTAATAATTTCACTGCTCCGAACTCCGATTCCAAAATCCCCTGATTATAAAAAAATAAGTATATAAAATGCCTAAAAATACCGCATTAATAAATAGTAGATAGCTTTATTAAAATTTTGTTTCCTGTTAAAAACTCAAATATGATTTTTAAGCCACATTCAGAATCTCTGAATTCACCTTTAGTCAAAATTTCGCTCCGTAATTATAGATTTAAATCTGCTGATCACAAAAATTAATTACTATGAAATATTTGAAAGTGTTTTATTCCAAACGTAAATAAATAAATTTGAATTACCTCCTAGAGAATGTGTCAGCTGAAATCCTTGCATGCAATCGCATCCTTCAGCTTCTTTTCGGACAACATCTAGTACAGAATCAACCAATTCGGCATCTCTGTATAATGACCTTTCGCCCAATTATTACCAGCACCGCTCTGACCAAAAACGAAATTGTCCGGACGAAATATTTGACCAAATGGTCCCGATTGTACCGAATCCATTGTACCCGATTCCAAATCGACCATAATGGCCCGTGGTACATATTTACCACCGGTAGCTTCATTATAATAAACGTTAATTCGTTCCAATTGCAAATCGGAATCGCCGTGGTAGGTTCCTGTCGGGTCTATGCCGTGTTCGTCGGATATTACCTCCCAGAACTGTTAAATCATTTACGCGATTTTATTCATTACTTTTCCAATAATAATTCAAATAATCATCAATATTTTAAAAGAAATTCTGCTAGCAATCACTTAATTTTATATATATATCTCATCGTTAATCAATTTAAAATATAATTTTGATGTTGAATTACTATTTTAGTATTGTAAGTTACTGGCCGAATATTTGAAAAAAAAAAATATTGATCGACGAATCTAGTAGAAATTTTAAAGAAAATACGTTAATTTATTAATAATTTAATATATATATATATCATCGCTAAACAATTTAAAATATAATTTTAATGTTAAAATATTAAAGTACTATTTTAGCATTGTAAGTTACTGGCAAATATTTGAAAAACAAAATAGAAGTATATGGGTAAACCCATATATAGACCACTTTGACATTTCTCGGAAAGTTGGCAACACTGTATTTTAATATTATAATTTATGTGGGCACTATAGGAGAAACTTTTCTGAAAATTTAATCAAAATCGAATAAATGATGTAGCCACAATGAATTTTTAAAAAAATTTGTGATTTTTTCTCTCTCGATAAGTTGGCAACACTGTATTTTGTTAAAATTGCGTAATTTATTTAGACACTAGGAGAATCTTTTATGAAAATTTGATTAAAATCGGTTAAATAAAGTGATCATAATAAATTTTTATAAATTTTAGTACATTTTTTCTCGGAAAGTTGGCAACACTGTATTTTGTTAAAATTACATAAATTATATGATTGCTAGGAGAATCTTTTGTGAAAATTTGAGTAAAATCGGTTAAATAACATGGCCATAATATATTTTTAAAAACTTTAGTAATTTTTTTCTCGGAAAGTTGGCAACACTGGATATTAATAATTAATGGGAGCATTAGGGATATCTTTTCTGAAAATTTGATCAAAATCGGATAAGTAATGTAGCCAATATGAATTTTTAAAAACTTTAGTAATTTTTTTCTCGGAAAGTTGGCATTACTGGAAAAAAACCAAAACCACATGACCATCTTGGGCACTAGACAAATTTATCCTGAAAATTTCATTAAAATCGGTTGAACCGTCTAGGAGGAGTTGCGGCTACAAAATTTTGACTTACGACCGAGCGAGTGAGCGAACGAGCTGACGACGCACGCACATACACTCACATAAACTAAGTTCAGATTCGTCATCTAGAGGCTATATGAAGGATTTCTATACACAATTTTTTTTTTTTAATGTTACAGACACCGTACCAAACGCTATACCACTTTTTCCTTGCAGTCAAAGTGGTAATAATTGCAACAGAACCCTATCTTATGTTATTTAAAAACTTATTACTGAATATGATAAAATATACACACCAAATAGCTGATGCATCCTAGTACCTTAAATACTATTTAATGAAATATATTGAATCAAAAAAAATAATGTAATGTTTACAGTTGATAACAACACTAAATTAATGTATATTTATTCATTTCTCCACACACATTATCATATAACTTTCATTAGCAATCAAAGCATCAACAATATGCACTTGTTGTACCACTACTGAGAACATAACATGTACATTGATAACAAACAAATGTTACTTGAAATTTTAATAGTCAACAGTTTTAAATCATTTTTTTATGCAAATTAATAAAAGTAAACTTATAAGTCATAAAAACTTAACCATTTAGCGTTGTTCAGATGTTCAGTTGTTTCGCGCGACAGTGCTTGGTTATTGGCGCCTTTAGTTAGTACCAACTGTTCAGAAGTTACTAACATTAGCAAGAAAATAATAAATGTATTAAAACATCTCAAATGCTTCAAGTTGTACTTTTAATCGGCAAATTTTCCGGATTATGCGTTACAAGTGGTTCGATTTTAAAATATTCTCGAACGGTCGGTATCCGCAACATACCAACCTGACAGAGAGAAATGAAATTCGTGCATACCCAGTAACATAAAATAGCGCCCGGAAAATTCACGGTAAACGGTAAAACTATAACGGGCATTGCACGTAATACGTATTTCATCAGCTGCATATTTTGCGCTGATAGACGCGCTGTATCTGTTCCAACCTATTCGGAATAAATACATTTTATAGTATTTTCATTAATATGAATTGGCAATTGGGGATCCTAGAATGACGTATTCAATTGGTGATATTCGGAACAGTGATAACTCAGTTTTATCAAACAGGCATTCTTATTAGATTTATAGAATTTTCTGGGATGATATGCCCCGTCGTCAATCTATCCCCTCGTCGTAGACGTTTCGCCATAAATCGTAAATGGCATTCTCACATCTTGGAAATAATAGCTGTTTTATTTATCGACTCGTAACTGAGTTCGAAGTGAGTGAATTGCTTCCCCCTTACCGATACAGAGTTGCGAATTTAGCTAGTGCTTAGCTGAGATTCAAGTGAACGCACTTGCGCAATTCAAATTTTCCTAGTTTAAGATTTGATAATGTGTTTGATACGTTGACATTTATATTTGAATATTTTATTTTGAAATCAAACAATAGATATCCGGCGAGTTGGAATAAGTTATCAACGCAAACAATCTAAATACATCTAATATTTTAGGTTATATCATATGCGGAACTTAGATTTTAAACGTCACTTTCAAATAAACTGTTTTATTTATCAATACAACTCATTCAGCAAAACTCAGTTCAGCTCAGCTCATTTACAAGATTTACTGATCTGAGTGGAATGTAAAAAAAACACAGCTATTATTATTATGCCATCTACGGTGCAAGGCGAAAAATCTGCGACAAGGATATATCGATCACGGCATATCAGCACAGAAACTTCTGTAAATTGAAAACCTGAAGATTACTATAGGCATTCTAATGTATGATGATATCTTTCAATAAAACTAGAAAAATTTTCTAGTCCATGACATTTTTTTATTACATAAGTATATATTTACCACCAAATCAAATTAATAGTATTGAATGGATGCAAATGTCAAATGAACTACAACAGTCACATACATGGCTCCGTTTCAATTGCGCAGTTAGAAAATCTATCGTAGATTTTACTCAGTCGGAAATTTTGGACTAAACGTCACTCCGGTTTCCACTGTATAGAATATCACCAAATACAATGCTCGGTTCCATAATAAACGCTAAACATACTAACGTACTCAAGTTGATATTATATTGGCAATAACAAATAATTATGCCTGATTAGAAGTTTGAAAAAACAAAAATTATGCTAGTGAAATTTAAAATTGCCGATTTAACAGGAAAGATTATACTAATAAATTATTCGTCTCTCTCTCTCTCTGTTCTGTC
This sequence comes from Clivina fossor, assembly GCA_963966155.1. NCBI lineage: Eukaryota > Metazoa > Arthropoda > Insecta > Coleoptera > Carabidae > Clivina > Clivina fossor. The sequence goes on from CAWYQG010000030.1 coordinate 1,680,312, forward strand.
ATATTTCTTAAATATTGTGTTTGTAATTGTTTTATATGTCTGTTAATTTTACAGAATATTACTAACTTTCCGGTAAGTAAAAGTACGATAGATCTTTTATCTTTTCAATGGTACCAAAACTGATATAAATATATTAATTTTTGCAAGTAAGTTAAAACAATCATTCCTATTAAAGTAATGCATAAATATTACGAAACCGGCCGTAATTGATAATAAAAAAATGAAAGAAAATATTCCTTACCTCAATTGTTGCCCACATAGTTACACTGGTTATAATAGGTAGAATAAAATATTGATCCGGTAATGTTAAATCAGCGAACCAAAATAAACCGCCTTCTCTCATACTTTCCACCGGACAATTTGCCATTTGACGTAAACCGATAAAAAACGAAATAAATAAAGGCATCTAAAACAGAAGGCTACTATTTCAAAGGTGAACACACATTTGTAAATATATAATAGTTTTGTTCACAGAAAAGTTTGAAATCGTTGGAAACGGTTATGAGCATGCGCAATTTGATTTAAGTGTTCACGAAAGCTCAAAATCGCAGGCTGAAAACAAACTGCGCATGCTTCTGACAGTTTCCAACGGTTTCAAGCTATTCTATGAACAAAGCTATTAACATTTATAATTACTACATTTTTAAATAATTTATATACTTTTTGAAATACTTTCTACTTGAATTACAAGTACCTACTCATACTAATACTTACAAATTGTGCTTAAGTATTATAGAAAATATCTAAGTATAACAAAAAATATTTCAATATTTATTGAAGTACTTAAGTATTGTACTAAATATTTTTTAATAATATAGTAGAATTTTTATTATTGCGCATCAAAGCATAATCATCAAATTTGAACGTATGTTATACTTATTACACTGTCCGACACGGTTTTTGTAACTCGGTTCTCTCTTTCTATGTGTAGTAGCTTTGTTTTGTTCTAAAACGACGAAAAACCGATGTCCTAATGATTCTGATTTGTTTTTGGAAACCTACGTAAAGTATAAAATCGAAAAAGAAAAACCTGCCCTGATGGCAAAAACAAATCAGGATCATTAGGACATTGGTTTTCCTTCGTTTTAGAGCAAAACAAAGCTGTTAAACATACAGAGAAGCGAGTTAGAAAAAGAAAAAGTTAAAATTTTTCGGACTGTGTTATTTGTTTTAAATTGCCATTTTAACTAAATTTTCTAAATAACATTGTTTAATATTTCCACAATTAAGTAGATAAATCAAATTTTATATGATATTAATTGAAAAGTACAGTGGGTGATCGGTTAACGAACAGTTCGGATTGCGAACAATTCGGACAACGAATACATTCAAGAAAGATTTTTGTGTTCGGACAACAAATATATGTTCCGGAAAACAAACTTTTCTGAACCTTTTATAAAAAAATAAAATAAAAATATTAAAAAATCTGGCAATATTATGAGGATGATCGGTTAATGAACATTTCGGTTTACGAACATAGTCTTGGAACAGATTATGTTCGTAAACCAATCACCCACTGTACTTAATTATTTTTATATGTACTTGTACAGTAATACTTAAGTATTTTACAAAATATTATAAATACTTGTACTTCAAGTATTTACTGTCTGGTACTTAGTACTTAATATTTTCTGATAGTACTTGCTCAGCTGCATATATGTATATCTAAAACATAAAATTGCAATAAATGTTAACCTGTGCAAGAGGAACAATCATATTTTTCAACGGATTCAATTGTTTCTCCTTCATAAACGCCATCATTTCTTGTCCATACCGTGCGGCATCTAACTGATTTCCAGTTTGACGTGCTTCCGTCATTTTTAATTGTAATACTTGTAATTGCGGTAAGTAATTATTCATTTTTGCACCATTTCGTTGGGCTATTATTACTAATGGAAACATTAATAAACGTACTATTATTGTACCTAGAATAATTTAGAAATAAATCGATAATTTATTATAACACAACCAAAAAAATATGAAAAAAAACTTTTATACCTATTGCAATGGCGCCCCACCATGGTATATCGGCTGTGAAATGTAAATATTCTAAACCATTTTGTACAATACCTACTGGCGACCAACCACCTAGCTTCAAAAGATTGTTCTCCAGTTGTTGCTACTGTGTCTAATATTTCTGGAGTTGGTAGCGGAGCTTCCGGAATAGGATCTATTACATTAGCATTTGTTTGTAGGGCCTCATTTTGAACCGCTGTCACACCTAACGCTGATATTAATAATTTATTTTTCGTTATATTTACATTTTCTGTCAATTTCTTGATACTAAATTTGTATTTTATGTCTAAAACATCTCGCTTTTTATCCTACAAGAAAAACTTAACCTCATTAATTACTACGTAATTATATTTTTATACTAATACTTACTGTTAACTGTATTTGTAATATTATTTAAATAATTTTGTGTAGAATTTGCAATTGCCGGTAAAAACTCTTTATGTGTTTGTCGTTTTAATATCCATTTTCCCTGTAATAAAAATATACTAACCTAATATTTTGTATCTAAATTTTACGTTAGCAGTACAAGATAATTGAGTTTATACCTTTAACGAATTAAAAGATCTTAAATATTTTTCAACATTTTTTGGTAAACTATGCCGTGAAAACATTTTATTACATCCAATAAGATCTTCGTTAGGTTACATGTGTTTCTAGCATCTAATGTCAAATATCAGTTTCACCAACTTATAAATTTGCTATAAACATCGAACTGAAAAAAGTATACGAAAAATTTATAATATGTTTATTCAATAAAAATATTAAATAAATTTGATATAAATTATTTTTAAAATTTATATAATTATTACAGTAGTAGTATAACATAATTTTCTATTTATTGTTGCAATCTTTCATTCGCATTGTTGTATTACTTAAATAAAATAAATAAATGAATATATAAATATATAATTATTTAATTATTTATAATAAAAAAAAAAGTTATGAATATATTTTTTAAGTATAATTTATTTATATTTGTAAAATAAATGAAAATAAAATGTAATATAAATATCAAGTAATGAGGTCAGGAAATAAATCACCTAGGAAACAAATTTACAATGATATTAATAAATTTTTTGTTTTAAATTCGTTCAGTTTGACATAAATTTTCGGTTCCAAATTTAAGTTTATTTTTCAAAATTTTAACGTATATATAATCATTTACATTCACTAATATATATTTTCATCTATTTGAAATAACATAATGTGTTCGTTAGTAAAATGTTTTCAGAAACTTACAACACACACACTACAAGTATGTGCACAACGTTCTATGTGCCAAGCCACGTGTGGAGATAATCGTCGAAAAGGCTTAGTTATTGGTATCTATGAAATGCCCGATATGCCTGGAGAACAAGCTTCCCCAGGCAAATTAACACCAAGTGGCGAAAAATACAATCACTGGTCGGTCTCGGTAAGGAATGTCAAGGATACGACAGCTTTGAGCAGATCGACGAAGGAAAAGAAGCTATACGAATTGCAGCAGGAACTGGTGTTAGAGCCCTACAAGAACTACCCTTGCAGAAAATCTGGGTGGAAAGTTTTGGCCATGCAGAATCTGCAGCTGAGGGTGCTGCTCTCGGAGTTTGGCTCTATCAAGAGAAAAAAGAGAAAAAGAAACAAGTTTTTATTCCGCAATTAGATCTCTATGATGACTGTGATTGGACGGGCTGGCAAATTGGTTTGCAAAAAGCTGCCGCACAGAATCTAGCTAGACAGTTAATGGACACGCCCGCTAATTTAATGACGCCAACTTCATTTGCACAGAATGCCGTTGAGGTGTTGTGTAAATCTGGTGTGAATGTTGAGGTTAAAGTTAAAGGCTGGGCGGAAACACAGAATATGAATGCTTTTCTTGCTGTTGGTAAAGGTTCGTGCGAACCACCGATCTTTCTAGAACTCAGCTACTATGGAGCATCGAAAGATGAACGACCAATTATACTTATAGGTAATATTTTTATATAATTTTATAAAATATGTACACACTGATGTACTTATGAAAAAAATAGTAGTTGAAGAAGGAACTACTAAAAGAATTAAAACAGAATCAATGGGAATACAAAAAAGAATAATTTTACATTCGATTTATTTGTTTAATACTACATATTTATGGTAATTAATTATTAGAAAAATTAGCTAGTTTATGTACAATTAATAATTTAATAACAATTTTTAGATATTTACAGAATTAGCATATAAAAAAATTAATCAAATATTTCATTGTCAATATTTTCATTGTTTATTATTATTTTGATTTCCAAAAAATATATATATGTTGTTAATTGTTATTATAGTACTTATGTATTAATTTCAAAATTTATTTATTTGTAGTTTATTTGTAAAAAAATAATTTTCAACATTTTCCTTGAAAAATGCGATTTTCTCTTATTTCACACATGTTTTTTATTTGAAAAAAATATGATTAATCTTTATTACAATCATTTTAAATTAACAAAATTTAATATGAAATTTATATGTGTACATATAAGCAGTTAATATGTAAAAACAGATTTTCCGTGCACATTGCTTCCCAAATTATTTTAGAGAAAAGTGTTATAAATAAATGTTGTAGAGTATAAAATTCTGCATTTAAATCAATAAACAAGATTTATTTCGCACGCTATATAACTGCAGAAATTAGATTTGAAAATTTACAAAATTATATTGCAATAGTAGCCATGAAGTTAAATAAAAAGACAAATTTTAAATTTACAAAATTACAAATTTTTTTTATTACAATTTAATTTTCAAACACATATGTTATTGAGGCACTTGTCTTTATAATCTTTGCTAAATTATCCCGAAGATTTAATATACTAACTACTTTTTAGTAATTTCCTTATAGCATGTTCTAACTCCGTTTTGATTTCTATTTAGGCAAAGGAATAACCTACAACAGCGGTGGTTTATGTTTGAAATCAGCTGAAAAACAGAAATATATGCGAGGTGATATGGGAGGAGCAGCTATCGTAGTAGCTGCTTGCCGAGCGGTAGCGGGTCTTCAACTGCCACTAAACGTTCGCGGTTTAATTCCTCTTTGCGAGAACATGCCTGGCTGCGCGGCTGTCAAACCTGGTGCCATTATCAAAGCCATGAATGGTAAAACAATCGAGATACAATCTTCGGACGTTGCTGGACGTTTGATACTAGCAGACACTTTGGTATACGCCCAAAGTTTCTGGCCACGATTTATCATCGATGTAGGTACAATGACCACCGATATGAGAGAGGCTTTAGGAGAAGCTGCCAGTGGAGTGTTTACAAACTCAGAAGCGTTGTGGGAGTATATGTTGGCAGCTAGCATGCATACCGGAGATCGAGTCTGGCGCTTTCCCCTCTGGGATCATTTTACCTTTTTACTGACGGACAATCGTACGGTTGATGTTAAAACTCACGGGAAAGGTCCTCATAGAGGTATTGGTGGTTCATGTAGAATTGCAGCATTCTTGAATGAGTTTGTGCCATGTGGTGATTGGCTACATATGGATTGTAAAAGTGTTTTGAAAACAGATGGAGTTGATTACGAGTATCTACAGAAGGGAATGGCTGGTAGACCTACTCGTACAGTTGTTGAATTTCTGTCACAGCTTGTATGCCATAAAGATGAAGAATGTTAATTTTCTATTTTCATAAAACTGTATATTTCTTGCTATTTACGATTTAATATGTTTTGATTTATTTATCTGTACACACTTATTAGGTACCAGTTATGTGAATGTAAATAAATTCATACAATAAATTCAAATATTGTTGTTTTATTTTCCAGATAGGTAAGTATGGTTGAAAGTATTTTGCGTGAACGAATGTTTCCAAGTAGGTAGTTAAAATAAAAGATCATGTATCTAATATTCCTGTCACATCATAAAACTTTGTTGTACGAAATGAATGAATCCTAATGTTTCATGTAGGTAAATAGAAACGCCCCTATTTTGGTAAAACTTTGTTGTATGAAACGCATGTCACTCATTTTACAGTGATATATTATTTAAACAATTTATTACTCATTTATACTCATTAATTTTTAATTTTAAGTGATTTGTTCCAAATTTATATGTAAAATACATGTTTATAATTTTGTTTTTTTATATAGCAAGGAGCTAAAATGAGATGAGATATATAAAAATGATTGGTTTTAATTGAAATATAAATATAGCAGTTTACAATAAAGATATTTAATATACAAGATTAATCATTTTTATTTGAGCTTGGTAATAAAGTGTATTTTAAATACAGATAAAACCAAAATTATCTATCAATAAATTATTGTTACATCGATAAATCGATAATATCGATATATCAATATGTCGATATTATCGATATTTTTTAAATATCAAATATTGATATTGAAATTCCAATATCGCCCAGCCCTAATAAATATGGATGAATCGAAAATTGCTTGTTTGGATAGGAATGTTTAGAGTTTGTGCCACATCTTTATAGTACAAGGTGTATGTATTTACTACCAGTAACGCGATTTTTCAACTAATATTAGCTATATAACAGTTACTACGTTTATACCAAACAGTTGTAATTTTTAAATTTATTAAAAACAACTACATATTAAAACATCAAATTATGAAGAGAAGAAATATTGTTTTATTACAGCGTTTTTTCTTTTTTAATGTTCAGAAATTTTCAGCAAAACTTTGGATAATAACAATAAAAAAATTTATTGTCTTGGTTGGTTATTAAAATTGCAGCTTTATTCCAAAAATTTATATTTTATAGGAGTACATTTTATGATGGAATTTGTTTATTTACGCTGAATTTATGTGACCAACTTTGCTTTTCTGTATTTCCTTGGCATAACAAGAAAAAAAAAACAAAATATGAATACAATTTTATCGTAGAAAGTAGCCTTAATTAACAAAAAAACAAACAATACACCTTTCGATTTGCCACAAAAATTATCAGCAGCAAAATTTTATTTCGGGAAGTTGTTTAAAATTATTCGATATTTGGTTTCAAAATTGTAAGATATTTAAGTCATAATGGCATTATTTAATTTAACAAGACAAATATTGAGAAACGCACCGGCACCGTTAATATGTCCGAAACGTTTGTGTCATACACCGGGATGTGCAGACAACCGTCGAAAAGGCTTAATATTGGGCATTTACAATCTTCCCGAAGATAAACTAAATCCGGGGAAATTAACAGCTACCGCTGAGAAGTACAATCGTTTGGTGAAAGGTCGATTGAAACAGCTTCTGATTTTGGTTATGCCACCTCCGGAAAAGGGCCAGGTGAGAATTTTCTACGATTTGGACCCAGAATTTGTAGCAATTGCTATTGTCGGTTTGGGCAGAGAATGTCTCGGCTACGATAGCTTTGAACAAATGGACGAAGGTAAAGAAGCAATCCGTATTGCTACTGGATCTGCTTGTAGAAAATTACAAGATTTACCACTTCAGAAAATCTATCTGGAAAGTTTTGGTCACGCAGAATCGGCAGCCGAAGGTGCCGCACTAGCCGTTTGGCTGTATCAAGAAAAGAAAGCTAAAGAAAAACAACTCGCAATACCCCAACTAGAACTGTACGATGACTGTGATTGGACGGGCTGGCAAATTGGTTTGCAAAAAGCCGCAGCGCAGAATTTAGCTCGACAGTTAATGGACACGCCATCTAATTTGATGACGCCGACTTCGTTTGCGCAGAATGCCGTTGAGGTGTTGTGTAAATCTGGTGTGAACGTTGAGGTGAAAGTTAGAGGATGGGCAGAAACGCAGAAGATGAACGCGTTTCTTGCTGTAGGGAAAGGATCGTGCGAACCACCTATTTTCCTAGAACTTAGTTACTACGGAGCGTCTAGAGATGAACGTCCTGTTGTACTAATCGGTAAATAAATCATCCTTTTCTTTATATTGTAGAAGTTATACATACATACACAATCATGTCATGTACCCAAAAGGGCAAATTAAATTTAAAAGAAAAAAACATAATAAAATTTTCTCAATCATCATCATTTTTAATTATATAGGGTGTTTAAAAATAATAAATATTTTATTAACTTTATACTGTAAACAGAAGATTGAAAAAACAAATATAACTATTCTGGTGAATTTATATCAGAACTTCAAACCATTGTTTTTTTCAATCCGGTTTTCGTTTTAATTCAGACATAATAAAATATTTCAGTTCAATTCCGTTTAAGGTTCCACCAAAAATAACGATTTTTGTTTTGTTTTCGGTTCGGTTTTCGATGGGCTAAGCCAATTTTTACAAAAAACAAATTGTGTATTGTACACAAGTGTTCGGTACACTGATGTATCTAACAATGTATTTTCTTTTCTAGGCAAAGGTATCACCTACAACAGCGGTGGTTTATGTTTAAAATCATGTAAAAAACAGAAATATATGCGAGGTGATATGGGAGGTGCTGCTGTCGTAGTAGCTGCTTGCCGAGCAGTAGCAGCTCTTCAACTACCACTAAATGTTCGCGCCTTAATACCCCTTTGCGAGAATATGCCTGGCTGCGCGGCTGTTAAACCTGGAGATGTTGTCAAAGCAATGAACGGTAAAACAATCAAGATCCAATCTTCAGATACGGCTGGTCGTTTGGTACTAGCTGACGCTCTGGTATACGCTCAAAGTTTCTGGCCACGATTTATCGTCGATGTCGGTACAATGACCACCGATATGAGAGAGGCTTTAGGAGAAGCTGCCAGTGGAGTGTTTACAAATTCAGAAGCGTTGTGGGAGTATATGTTGGCAGCTAGCATGCATACTGGCGATCGAGTCTGGCGCTTTCCCCTCTGGGACCATTTTACCTATTTACTGACAGAAAATCGTACGGTTGATGTTAAAACTCACGGGCATGGTCCTACGAGAGGTATTGGTGGAGGATGTAGAGCCGCAGCGTTTTTGAACGAGTTTGTGCCGTGTGGAGATTGGCTACATATGGATTGCAAAAGCGTTATGCGAACAAAGGGGAAAACTTATGAATATTTGCGACAAGGAATGGCTGGACGACCTACTCGTACGATTGTCGAGTTTCTTTCGCAGCTCGTTTGTCATAAAGATCAATGTCCTTAATAAGCTTTATTCATATTTCATGCTTTTGGATTCATTGTCTTGTCTATTTTATGACTTTATGTCTCTTGTCTTTATGGTGGGGTGTAATAAATTTTTGACATTTAATAATTTTTTATTGTTTTCTTTATTTATCCGTAGTTCAATTTTTTACATAATTTGAGTTATTCTAGCTTTACACACATGTTATAACGGTACAATTTTTAACAAATAATAACATTTTTTATTGACGTAATAATAACAGTATTGCTTCTTCAATACATTAGATCCATCATAATAAACTTCTACACAAAATTAGCGCGCACCACTTAATTGAATTTATATATTTTTATAAAACAATCAAATATTTTAAGAATTATGTTGCTGGAACTTTTGTGAATATTTTAAATTAAATTTAGTAAATAGTCGGTTGTTTTGTATTAAAATAAATTCGGAATTAATGAAATTTGTCTAGAATGCACCTTTGTAGATCCAATCATTGCCTGGTACTACAAGCTCGGTTTTAAAATAGATTATAACTAATACCGATTTTTAAACAACGCAACTATCATAAGAGCAAGACTAAACAAATGAAGGAAATTTGTACCTAAACTATTTTGTAAATACATATTTAAAAACACTTTCACATAACTCTAAGTTCTATTGAATGGTTTTACGTCAGTTTGCGTTCTGTGAACACACTTTACGAACCATTATCTCTAACTTTGTATGTCTTATAAGAGAATCTTGCTCCAAAACATAATGAAGTCGTCATTAAACGGTTTACTTGGAATTAATACAGGTATTTGTAAATCTTATTTTTGTATAGTTTGGTCCATTTCGGGCTCCTAAGTTTAACTGAATATTTTCGGTAAACAATATTTCCAAATCAATCCAAATACAAAGTTGTGCGTAAATTTTATGTAGAAGTTTATATAACTGTAAAAATATTTGTGTAACACAAATGAAATCATCTACAACTTGCATTGCTAACTGAATTAATAAATTTGATTTTGTGCGACCTGTGTTACGTCATGTCTTTTGATTTTTATTGGCATTGTATAATAAAATATATTTAAGATTAAAAATATTTTAAAATTACTAAACAAAAACCGTTGTTGAAAATTTTTTTTAGCAATTAAAAACGCCATAAAATTGTAAAAGTTATTATTTAGAAAACGTTTATAACAATAAAGTTATTCGAAATTTTATATATAATAATTGAGCTAGGTAACAATGTTTTTTTTTATATATAATGTTAGTTCAAAATTATGAAATACATAGTGCCTTTATTGACTAGTAATTGTTTCTTAGAGATATGTTCTTACAATAATAACAACTTTTCGAGATTAAACAATACTTTTATTTAGGACTAGAATCCATTAATACTATTTTAATTGACTTTAGCATAGACAGAACAATGCCTTATTAATTCCTTTATATCATTAGAGTTTTTCACTATTATTTTCTAAAATTGTTTTGAAAAAATATATTGTAAATTTTTGAAATAGTTTTCACAAAAATGTATGGTATAATTTAATTTTTATATTGTGTCTATCTAAAGCAATAAATAGTTATGTAATAAAGGCAAAAATTGTCTATTTTTGTTTGCAATATTGCAAAAATAGATTATTCCTAGAATTTATTCTAATTTTAATACTAGAAAATGCATTTTTTATATTTGGCACTAGTAGCACTATTATTTTTAATACTTTTGTAATTTCAAATAAGAACATAAATTATTAATAAAAAAAGAATCATTTGCAAGCAGCAAACAAAAGCAATTTGGTGCTATTTTTCAGCCCGACAAAATTAGAATAATTCGTAACGACAAAATATGTATGTTAACGACAAAATATTTGTTCTATCTGCAAATTGCTATTTTGACTAAAGGTTCGTTACAGATTTCACATTTACAAGATTTCTCTCGCGTATGTGTACGTATATGTTTTTTTAAATTGTATTGTGACTAATAATTTTACTACATATTTCACATTTATAAGGTTTTTCTTTTGTATGCGTACGCATAAGTAATTTTAAACTGATATTTTGACTAAAATTTGTATTACAAATTTCATATTTATAGGGTTTTTATTTTGTATGCGTACGGATATGTAATTTTAAACTGATATTTTGACTGAGACTTTTATTACAAATGTCACATTTATAAGGTTTTTCTTTTGTATGCGTACGCATATGTAATTTTAAACTGTTATTTTGACTAAATTTTTTTTACAAATTTCACATTTATAAGGTTACTCCTTTGTATGCGTACGCATATGATATTTCAAATGGTGATTTACACTAAAACTTTTATTACAAATTTCACATTTGTAAGGCTTTTCTTTTGTATGCGTACGCATATGATATTTTAAACTGTTGTTTTGACTAAAACTTTTATTACAAATTTCACATGTATAAGGTTTTTCTTTTGAATGCGTACGCATATGTAATTTTAAACTGTATTTATGACTAAAATTTTTAATACAAATTTCACATTTATAAGCTTTCTGCCGTGTATGTGTACGCATGTGTGTTTTCAAATGGTGATTTAGACTAAACCTTTTTTTACAAATTTCACATTTGTAAGGCTTTTCTTTTGTATGCGTACGCATATGATATTTTAAACTGTTGTTTTGACTAAAACTTGTATTACAAATTTCACATGTATAAGGTTTTTCTTTTGAATGCGTACGCATATGTAATTTTAAACTGTATTTATGACTAGCATTTTTATTACAAATTTCACATTTATAAGCTTTCTGCCGTGTATGTGTACGCATGTGTGTTTTCAAATTGCTCTTTTGACTAAAGGTCTTATTACACATTTCACACTTACAAGGTTTTTCTTTTGTATGAGTACGCATATGGGATTTTAAATTGCAACTTATACTAAAAGTTTTTTTACAAATTTCACATTTATAAGGTCTTTCCTTTGTATGTATACGCATATGTACTTTCAAATCTGATTTCCTTACACAAACTTTTTCACATATGTTACATTGGAACCTTTTCTTGTCTGTGCGTGCCTGTTCTTCATCAAATGCAATGACTTCTTTTTCATCTTTAGTGTTTGAAATTTCTGGGTAAACTGCATCGCTGGTTTGACGTTGATTTACTTCAGCATCATTGAAACTTGCCTCAGTCATTCCTGCTTCGAAATCATTACGGAATGGTTTAAAATCGTCTTCGAAATCTATTTCAGTAAGTTCGGAATCATGCTTATAGTCGTTAATGGTTTCTTCTTTTATAATGAAAGCAGATTCTTTATCATAATTCATTGGTGTATCACTGTATTTGTCAATATTTTCTTCACAAAGGGCATCTGTTGCATTCTCAACTTTCACAGGTAAATCTTTATAATTTGTTTGTTCCTTTTTATCTAATTCCAATTTCATGAGTTGTACTACTATTTCACTATTGTTATGCTGCTTAATATCTTCTTCATTTTGTATTTGTTTTACATATCTTTTAGATATTTCTTGTGACCGAATGCAATTCTGTATAAATGTGTATGCTTCATTTAACTGCATACTACACTTTGTACATATGCCGTTTGATAAATTATTATGAGTGTACAGCTAAAAAAACACATTTAAATTACTATTCAAGCTATTCAATTTAAACAATTGTTATACTCACAATGCCTGGTGCAATAAAATTGAATTTGTCTAATAACGTTAGATTATCCGAATCAGCATTATTCAATGTTAATGAGATATCCTCGTAACTAACGCATAAGCGACAAAATTTTATAAACATAAACATGTTTTTATTATATATAGTTTTCAAAAACTTCTATAAAATTTGATAGATATATACCAATATTATAACGATTATTCAAGTATGAGGTTAGGTTGAATATCGCAAATATGCCATGCGGTGCAAATGGTCATTAGTAATCGGTATTCGTGCATCTGTTCATTTCTGAAACTAGTTGGCCAGCTAAATGTTGTGTTATAAATTTTCAAATCACATGTGGATTTTTATAGTAATTAAAATAAACATTATTCTACATAACATTTAGATTTAGTTTAAAATAATAATCATATAAAAAAAGTGATAAATTATATTTAAAGTAATTGTTTACAGTAATATTTAGTTGACAATCCTGTAGCTGAAGTCAATAATATTGAATGAAGTAGATTCTTAGTTGGTATCTGATTGGGTCCTAGCAATTACTTCATTCCACTTTATTAATCATAGTTGCAGAATGAATACTAAACTAATTTTTTTTATTAATTTGTTCTTTTGTTTCAATTTTGTTTAGACAAATATCTAGAAGCTAAATCAACTAGCAATTGATCAGACATTTTTAAAATTAAATATGATGTGTTTAGCCAAAAAAATACGCAGCTATTTATTCTTCTTCTTATACTAGAAACATTACACAAAATTCATCTGGCCAACTGGATATGTGACAGATATTCCAACTTAACCTCTAATACTATCAAACACATATATTTTTATGTTTTCACTTTTTGTAAAAATTTAATTTTAATCATCAATAGTTTTATGGAACATTGTCAATTATGTATGACTGAGTGATAAAAATTTATTGATCACAATACTTAATCTGAATTAAGATGGTCAACGTTTTGTAGATATATTGGAAGCAATTATGCCAGAAATTGTAAGAATGAAATAATATGTTTTAATTATAATATACATTATTCTTTCTGAATCTTTTACTTTTCTTATTTTAGGTGGATTGCAAGATAAATTTGCCGAATGGTATTTGTACAATCTGCGCTGTTCAGTTGAATGAAGCTTATAAATTTATAAAACAATGTTTCAATTCTCAAATAATATTAAAACAACATTAAAATGAAGAACGTTGTCGATTATGTGCTGGTGGTGATAATATAACATTTACTTTAACTACAATGGATACGGATAATGTATTGTTATCATACAAATTAGAAGCCATTGCATCGGAAATTGTAAGTAAAATACTAGCTTTAACGAAATTATATGTTTAGAAATTGATAAGTAATCATTTATTATTGTCTCTTCGTCGGTGGTTCGAATGGTGAGGGTGCTGGAGGTCGGAGCGCGGAACGAGACAATGGATACGTAAATAGCGCAGGCGTTCAACAGCAACCTGGTGCATCGCAATCGGAAGCTATTAGCAGTGGAAGTGAAAGTAGGGGGATATTTTTTTTATTTTTTTAACACGATTTCCTTCTTGTCTGTTTGGTACAAATTTTGCAATCGATTTTAAACTAACTTATCGATAAGCTAGACTTGAAACTTTAAATATAGCTCAGAACTAGATGATAATACAATACACAATTCTGTTTCGGAACTGAACCGATTTAAAAAAATTAAAAAGCAGGTCTTTAAACCGAAAAAAAACCGTTATTTTTGCTGGAACGGAAATCGGAACTGAACCGAAAAGAAAAAATATCGGTTCATTTCGGTTCGATACATGTTAAAACATTTTTTCATTTTAATTTTTTTTTTTTTGATAAATAATCAATAAATGAAACTAAGGATCACTTTGAGGAAGATGTATTTCTTGATAATACCTTTGCTTATAATAATCTTTAAATAGTTTAAAAGAAAATACTTTGGAAAATATTTTAATAATTCAAAGTCATTTTTATTTTTTTCTAATTATATATAAATAAAAGTCTTGTATACAAGAATTTGTTACGTTAACATATATTATCTTATTATTATATAATTAAAACATGCATACGAATTATATAAGTTTCGAACAATAAATTATATTATTATATACATACTTCTAATTATTCCACCTTTAATTAATTAATAATTATTATATTATTGTAAAAGTCGGAATAAAATATTTCTAAATTATGGTAGAAAATAAATTTTGAATACAAATAAAAACATTAAAAAAAATTAAAAAATTATGACCTAATATAATCTAAGTAATAAACGAAATTTATTATATTCAATTCATGAGTTTGACTAATGATTTAATTAGTTCATCAAAAATAAATTAATGGCGATTTAAGCAAAAGCATAAAATACTATATTTATTTTATTTGAAAATTGTGTTCTGGTTTAGATTGAAGAGGGTCGCGAAGCAGAAGCAACTGAATCACCTAGTAGTAACACAAGATCTCGTTCGCATTGCCGGGGGGGACTAGCAACTGCACGCCGCGCCGCGCCGATCGAATCGAATTCTATTCCGTCTACGTACACCGTTGCATCGTTCCACTGCGATTGTCTGGAATGAAACACAACAAAGCAGTGGATCTGGTAGCGGCGTTGGCTGTCACCAACATGGTATGTTTGGGGGGCAACACTCTAACAAACAAAATTAATTTTTACGGTGAGAAGGAGTGTAGAAAGATAAAATTTATGTATAATATGTGTTACAAATACATTATTAAATTAAATAAAATTCTTACGGTTGTTCGGTGGAGTTTATGCAATGCGGTTGAGTTTTGTGTGTTGTGCCTATAGCTTAAGGGGCAAGAAATTAATCCAAGATTATTTGTTTACAAAATACAATACGAAGCACGTATTTTTTATTTCTTTCTATTAATTTTTTATTTAAATTTTATATTATTTTGTAAAAGATAGGCAAATTAACTGTTCGTATTTTTCAAATAACTCTAAAATTAATGCATAATGACTGAATTTGTACACGCTAGTAGCTGACACGTAATAGAACAAAATTAAAAAAAAATTATATGCAATGATTATAGAGGTATACTCTTTGACAACAGAACTTGAATAACGTTCAAACTTAAAAATTTAATGAATTACGGTCGAATTTCGACCAGTGGGCGACCACTAGTATTATATTAGTATATGTGTACATATATTTGTATTTATTGATAAGAAAATGTTTATTTTATGAGAAAATACTAAAATATGATGTAGTTATTATTATAAGATATTAACTGATAGTTTATTTTTAGGTTCAATTCAATTTTTATCACTTACTTATACCTATAATGTTTTCTCAAATTTCATATTGAGTTTAAAAATTACATAATAAAAATACAACGTACCGAATTACCGAATTACTTTGAGTTTGTCTGATATCTGAATAAATATTTCGCAATGAACCATCCAATAATTCAAACCATACACATACGTTATTCGATCGAAAATGTGGTGGGAGAACGCTACACGCTCGAAAAAAATAGAATAGGACTCTATTTACTATACTCGACTGACTACTGGAACATGCTAGTTCATTTGACTAAAATAAAAGTGTCTAGATCAGTCTAGTAAGTACTAAATTACTCTGTCACTCAACGACTAAATTACTGGCTTTGTGTAAACCGGGCATTAGTTCGTTTAGTTAAGTGCGTTCAGTGCAGAGAGGACCTTATTCAGTAGCAATATTTTTATCACAGATCACTCTATGCCTGGTTTACACGTAGCCAGTAATTTAGTATAGTATAATAATTTAGTAAAGTAAAGTTGTTGTTTACATTGGGCGAGTAAGTTAGTAGAGTATGCTGAAAAAGACAAGCCAATACAACTGTCCATACACAGCCAGTATTTTAGTTTAGTCGTTTAGTTTATGTCTAGTAGACGTATGTTTTGTTTATATAAATATTGACAGTGTATTGTTTACTTTGATTATGAATCATAAAAAAAGACAAATTGCAAAGTTAGCTATTCGATGAAACACTTTTTGACAGTCTTTGACAACTAATAACTTGACTAAACATACGGGATTCCCGTCCACACATACGTTACTCGACCGAAAATGTGGTGGGGGAACGCTACTCGCTCGAAAAAATAGAATAGGATTCTATTTACTATACTCGACTGACTACTGGAACATGCTAGTTCACTTGACTAAAATAAAAGTGTCTAGATCAGTCTAGTACTAAATTACTCGGTCACTCGACTAAATTACTGGCTTCGTGTAAACCGGGCATATGTACTGATTTTCATTAACCTTGCTATTTGAAACAAAAGATAATAATGGGTAAAAAGATTAAAGATGTAAGTTATTATTTATTTTGATTTTGATATATTGGTAGATACTTGGAATTGTTATTCTTAGGTTAGAATACATTTTATAGGAGTAATTTTTAAAATCAGGTTACAGATATTTTCTAGAATATATTTTTTCTCGAGTTAATTAATTTAAAATCAGAAATTATACAGAATATGTAGATGTTTTGACCATATTCCAGCATGATTATATCCTCACTGAAACCCCATTTTCACATCATATGCATTCCATTGGCCGAGCGTGCAAAAAATATATGATGAAGAATCACACGTCAAGCGCATGAAACGATTTTTGCAGGTGTTCACTCTGTATATATGACCTCGTAAGCGCGTTAGCGAAAATGTTTCTTTTCTTCTTACTTCGTTATAACTATAACAGCTCCAGAATGTTGCCCGTAAAATATCAAATTTAAAATAATTCAATAACTGTTAAATAAATTATAATTTCATTTTAAACGATATTATAGAAGTGAAAAATAAAAATGTAATAATTAATTATGGATTTATGTAACATTAAATTTTTATAAAAACTGTTGATAGCTTGATTAATTGTAGAGGAAGAGAAAAAAATGACGAAATAGATAAAAAAAGGAATAGAATATTGTATGAGTTAACTTAACAATTGGATTAATAGAAGAAACGGAAACTTAGGAGATTTTATTTGATCACATCTATGCTATGAAAACCTGACTTCTTCTTTATCATAATTTTTTTTGTACGCGCGCACTCGAAAAATAACGGCGTTTCTATAAAACACGGGCTTAGATGTTTTATAATAGGCCCCATACACCTGCAAGCAAATTGCGCAAACTGATATATTGCACAACAAGTCGTTGTGCAAACAAGAACGCCCATACATTATACGCAATTTTATGCAAACTCCAGTTGCTTTTGTCGTGTATGTACAAAACCTGCTGTCTGAGGATGCAGCCTGTTTGGCGATCATAATTTCTATTGCTTCGGATGATGGTGTAACAAACAAAAAAAGGAAGCAGAGAGTCTGGATAAAGGGGTGGTTAAAGAAACGGTCTCTTTTTAGCTAGGAAATCTCCTGAAAGAATTAACTAACCTAACCAGTTAGTTCCGCAACGCCGCGCCGCCCGTTGTGCAATTAAATTCAAACATGTTTGAACTTCTGCAACTCGTTGCGCAACACGTCAAACAACAGCATACACTATACAATTGTTTGCACAACAGCCTCTGTTGCGCAATTTGTTTGCAGGTGTATGGGGCCTATGTACAAGCCTGTGTACTGAAATCTAATAATAATTATGTTGCCTACAAAACAAATACCGGCAATGTTTTTCTCTCATTATACATATATACGTTTGGTCAGTGATTTTAAAGACGTATATAAAAAATTGTATTTTTGTTGCTTATTACAATATTTATTTTTTTATGTTGTATGTTTTAGAATGAATATTATTGGTGCATATTGGTCACTTATTGGTGCACATCGTCATAGAAAGATAGCAGTCAAGGACCTAGTCAATCAAACAATGGTAATATTTTTATTATTAGGAAAATATTAAATTATTTAGTATTTTAAATAAATAGCAGTATTTTTCTAGATCGTCACCTATAGTGCGAGATGTATTGGAATCATACCAATTGTAACTTTTTGAGATTTTTACATCAGAGAAGCACTTGCAGAAACATAGTGTGTCGGATTTTTAAGAAATTTCCTAATTTAACTCTGGACATGATGAATATTTCAGTTTGATAATTCAGTTTGGTACAAATCCGTCCATCGGAAGTGAATAGTTGTCTGACGTCACGATTTGAATTGATTTATTTTTTAACTTTAATTTACTGATTATTGACATCAAATATAAACATTTAAAAAATACGTATCATTTTATTTACTTATTACAGAGTCTCGAGAGAAAAGTATAAACTTCATTATATGATATGTGAAAAAAACATTAAAATATACTTTTTTCTTTTCAGGTTGAAGATGGCAAACGTAAATTTGTACTTATATTACTATAAAATAATGAAAGAGAAATTGAAATATTTCAAAAGGACTGTAAAGTATAATGATCGTATGTCTGTTAATTATAATTATAAATATGCAAAAGAGATTGTGCCATTTGAACTATTTGGATCGTATCGTAATTTAAAACAATTTCAAAAATTAATTTACAAATTGTGTACATCAGCTCGCTATGAGTTAATTTACATTTCGAAAATTCTTCAAAGCTGGCGACTTTATGATATAAAATGTTTAGCACCCGACGCGACGCTCGACACAAACAATTTATAATAACGCAGGTTAGTTCACCGAAAAGTCTGCATCATATGGAATTTGTTTTTTTCTTTTCTTTTGAAAAGTCATTACGTGACTTTTTGGTGCTTGTCCAAAAACTAAAAATTCATTAGCCGGAAGTATAAAATTTGATAAACTTTACAGAGTAAAAAATTCTTTCAGAACTCATTCTATATTAAAATAAAACGGCTTTAGGTTAAAGTTATGTATTAATATTTATTATTAATAATAATCGACGTTTCGACAAACTCAATTTTAATTTTAGGTTAACTTTCTTTATTTGTAAAAATTTTGAAAAAAATATATGTATTAATAAATATTGATACAGAACTTTAACCTCAGGCCATTTTATTTTTAGGTAAACTTACTTTATTTGTGAAAATTTTGCAAAAAGTTTTGGAATAACATTTTAGGTCCTTATACAAAATTTTAGTTTCCATATGCAACTTAAATAAACACTTTTTAAATACATATAAGATAAACTGAATATTTTAAATTTGTAGCATTTATACACAAAAAATATCAATAAAATTTGTTGTTGTTGTTGTTAGTTTTAGTTTTTAATAATTTATGTTTATTTTTAAATATATATTTTCTTCAATATTTTTTCAAGTAATTGAATATCAATTACTAAGTTAATTGAATTACTTTTTATGAAGGTAATTGGTAATTGTGCTCAATTACATTTTCAAAGTAATTTATCCAGTTTGGACTAGAATTAATTTTCTTCAGATCATATTTTAACTATATTTTATAGTATGTGGAACGTATAATGTGAATCAATCTTAAGATTGTTCGTTAAAATATTGATGTATAATTGTTTCTTGCAGGTTTGTGGAGATTATCACGACATCCAAATTATTTCGGAGAAATAATATTATGGTGGGGGATATTTATCATATCCATAAATGTACTGAAAGGTTTTGAATGGATAGCAATTTTATCGCCAATTTTTACTACATTTATCATTTTGTTCCTATCTGGTGTGCCACTTTTGGAGAAGTCTTCCGACGACAAATACAGAGAGTAAGTTATTTAGTTTTATTATAATTGCAAACTTCATAATCAGTTTGAAAAAGTATCTTGAAAACGTCAAACAAGGTAATACTTACATTAAAAAAAGTTAAGATGGTTCGGACATGTTGAGCGAAGGCGTCTAATGAACGTTTGCTGTTCAAAAGATTTATTTGAATGATTTTGATGAGTAGTTGGAGATGGTGGCTTTCGTGAGCGAAAGTTTCCAAGTAGTAGGAATAAAACAGCATGTATGAGAGGAGGAATTATGAATGTGAATGAAAGTGCGAAAGTTGCTTGTGCTGGATAGGAATATGTTTGGAGGCGACTGATTTCGGGATGATGAAAAGGGTTTGTGCCACACTCTTTTGGGTACATGGCGTGATTGTGTATGTATGTATGTATGTAAAAAAAGTTATTTAAGGATATTTCATGATGAAGATTATCCGAATTTATTTCTGTATGTTTATAGCAATTCCGAATACCGTTACTACAAATCTTCAACATGTCCGTTAATTCCGATTCCGCCGGCGCCGGCAATCTACGTGGAGGTACCGCAGTTCCTCAAACTGATTATATGTTGCGAATATCCCCTATATGATTCGCTGGAAGTTAAAGTGAATAATAGTGCTCATATTATCACCGAATCGACCAGTATTTCGTTGGCACAATCACAGACATAGCTATAGCTACACGCTAGTCGCGATCAAGTGGCTGGCGCAGCTAGAAACAATCCCAGATGCTCCTTCCACTACAGCACTTTAGCTACACACACGTTTTTCTCTCACTCTCTCTCTCTCTTTCTCTCGATAAAACTAAACGAAAGTTACATCAAAATATCATTCATTTGTTTGAGAGTTCATTCGGACAAAACTTCCTAATCATATTTTTACTCAAATGACATTCGTTTTTTTTTTACAAATTGATTGTAAGACAAAATACTTAGAAAGAAATTAATTATACAATAAAGTACCGTCGGATTTTTAAGAGCTAAAATATAAAGGATTATTCGAATAAAAGTGCATTTGAAAAAAAGATGAATCTATAAAATTTGTAGAATGCTCAATATTTTTATGAGAAATATGTAATGACCCGACAAAATTAGTTTATCGAACGATAAAAATAGGACACTACGACAAAATTGGCAAGAATAAATAATCAGATTTTGATAGTCTACGCGACGAAAACATGACATTGTGCAACAAAATTGTATGTATTCATGATACTGTTCCGCAAACTCAAGTGTTATATATTTCAACTTATTTAGTCCAGTCAATATAGGAAAAATAGAGGAACTAAAAATACTAGTTCCAATTTTTTCAGGAATGTGTAGGGGGGGGTCCCCTAAACAAGAGAAAATAAAGTCCCTCCAAATCCCGTTGCCGCTGGGGGGCGGGGGGGGCTTTAAAGGTTCCATTTTTCAGTTTTTCGTTTATAACTCAAAAACGGTGCGTTACAGTAAATAAGTTCTTCAGTACAAAATGAAAGCTTATTAAATTTGCTACAAGTTTGGTTATATACATTTTTACGAAAAACTGGACCGTTTTCGTGCTACCGGCTCCGGAAAAGTGTTAATTTTCAAAAAAATTGTTTTTCACTCATGTTTTTCGTATATTTTTGTCTTCTAATTCCTCACTCGTTTATTATAGGGCAAAATTGTTACAAAAAAACTTCTACAGCATTAAATTCCCTACAAGAATATATATCACATGTTAATTTATATTGAACACGTCGCAACTTACAGAACTTTTAAGATTTCAACAAAAAAATCTTGAATTCAATTTTATTGTACAATGTTGAGATTGACACAAGTAAAATGTAATTATTATCATATTATATATATATATATATATATATTATGTATGTATATATATATATATATATATATATATATTATGTATGTATATATATATATATATA